>JAJHZJ010000694.1:0-1285000 GCA_023548195.1 Bettongia penicillata ogilbyi | reverse complement strand
TCCAGCTGTGCCACATGGCTAGAAGTCAAACCTGAATGATACATGGAAGAAACCATCCAGAAGTCTGGAGCCATATTTTATTTGATTTCATAAACAAATGACACAAGCAGGAAAGAGAAATATAATGTTAAATAGCTAGAGGCCTGTGCTTTACTCACACATTCTATACTTAGGAAAAAATCAGATAGCAGTGATTTTCCTGGATTCATGAAGTTGCCGAGATATTTTTATGCCCACAATGAAAAACCTTTGCTAAACGATAAATGTTTCTGAAGCTGATGACAATCCCCAGATGAAAAGACTTCCCAATTTATTGCAAGTCAAAGAGGCTTGGCTTGGGTGAATGAGGCTGGCACCACATTAGAGGAACAGCTGGGAGATCATTTTGGGTATGGGGTTATTAGCTGTGAGTTAGGTTTAGAAGTGTATCTTTGGGGAAAATGGATCTTGGGCAAGGAACTCTTCACTGCTGTGAATGATTCTGACAGCATCCAGAGCAGCTTGGTAGGATTTAACTACCCTCAGCTGCTAAACACCAGCCACTGATTAGACAGAGGACTCAGCATAGGAATAACAACACATTGACTGAGACCCCCTGCTGAGAGAACTGGCTGGCCCAATCACAGGGAAATTCAACTTTCGTCCATTTCATCTGCAGGAATAATGGCACTCACTGGCAGCCAGGAATTCTCAGAGATGGACCATACCGAGTAATCCAGTGGCCCCAGGCCAGCACACTGTGTTAGGATAAAAGATCAGCCTTAATACTGGGGAAGCTGAAGAATCCTTCTTCCCCATACTCTAAAGTCCCATATCATAGCAAAAAGTGCCTTCAATAAAACTCTGATAGGGAAGAAATGCTTGCATTTGCATATTACTTAGGGGTTACGAAATACAAAATGTCCATATTCTCATTGATGCTCAAACCAAGACTGTGAGGTACAAGTGTTATTATGCCAATGTTATACACATGGAAACTGAGGCGTCAAGTGATTTGTTTGAGGTTGCACAGTTAGTAAGTAGCAGTGCAGATGGTATTCAAACCTTGGTCTCCTGGTGGGAAAGCTAGGACTTTTTCCATTGCACTACTCCCTTCTTACTGACAGATGGTGTATTTCCTGTATGCTTCTCCTGGGGCCCACTTAAAGAAGGCAACAGATCTGAGATCCTGAGAGATCTCCTCTAATTAAAGGCTCTATGCTTAGAAGCGGCAGCAACAGCTGTATCAGCCTTCCTGGGCCAATTTCTGCAAATATTCCAAATACCTCAACATCCTGAACCGTGCACTTGAGATGTTTCAAAGTGCAATAGAGATTGTGTACCTATCAGACTTAGTCACCATGGGCTGGAAGGTCATAGTGAAGAGCTAGGAGATGTAATGAAAAAGACTGAATTCAGAGTCCAGAGACTAGCCTTGGATCTGTCATTAAGTAGCTGTGTGAGTCTGAGCAAGGAACTCAACCTCTATGGGCCTTAGCTTCCTAACCTATCAAATGAGAGGGTTGGGTCAGATGGCATCCTGTGGACTTTTTCACTGAACATCCCTGTCTCTTAAAAAATCTTCTAGCAGCACCTCTCACTTCTAGTCCCTTCTTGTTATTCACATAGGCACCATGTTAGCTCAGGCCCCCATCACCTCTGAACAATTGCATGGCCTCCCCACGTTTTACTCCCTCAAGTTTCTCCTACCTCCAATCCATTCTCCACAACAGATGCTAATGTTGCTTTCTCAAATCATACATCTGACCATTTTTACTCCCCATCCTTGACAAACAAATAGTACTCTATTAACTTTTAGGATTAAATGCCAAGTATTTTATATACATGGTGTCACTTGATTCTCACAACAATCCTTTGAGGTAGACCATGTTATCATTCCCATTTTAAAGATGAAAAGCTGAGGCTCAGAAAGGTGGTGGCTCTATTTATTCAGTCAGTGTTTGTTAGCTTACTGACCTTGGTCAAATCTCTCAACCTCCCTGCGTCTCCGTTTCCTCACTGGCAAATTGAGGGGGTTGGCCTCTGAGGTCCTTTCCAGCTCTATATCTGTGATCGAAAGAGATTATAGAAATGGTGTGTTCCTATTATGAGCAAACCCGGCCTTGCCTTATATCTACACACTCTCTTTTGGTACTTCAGGGTTTTAAACTCAGGTCTGTTTGGTTCTACGGTCAACCCTTTAGCTACTACACCACACTATGCAGCACCAGGAACAGAATCTTGGAGCTCTGGCTCCAGGTTTTGTCAGCACTCCCTCTATTAGGGTCTTGCTAAGCCTGTAGGCTGCAGGGTGGCTGCCCATGTGGAATATTCAGGAAAAGGACTTGATTCTTGAAAGGCAATCCTGTTGAAATTGTAAGCTATAAGTAAGAAGTGCTTTGGCCTCCAGGAGACAAATTTCTCTGTGTATGTTTTGGGGGAAATGGGGTTATTGGTACTATGCAGATGGGGCCAAGAGCAAAAAAACCCAAGGCTCACCTTTCCAGGAGAGTGGTCAGCTTAATTGGTGGGGAAACTCCGCTAGGTGAAGTGGCAGCAGCCTTAGAAGAGCCCCTCTGTGGATGGAGCCTGCCCAGGTAGCTGCCTCTAGAGCCAGCCTCTCAGTGCTCCACATTAACATAATGTGGAAAATCCAATTTATGCTTGTTTACTCCTGTTGAAGCTCTGACTGGATGCTTCTAGAAAGGTAAAGCAGGGAAGAGCTATGGAAATGTCAAAAAGCAATTGATGCAGCTAAATCATGGTTGTCATCCACAGAAGCATCCATATATTTTGAGCCTGCTTTCCTGGCAATCTTGGCTGAGGACACCTCTCCTCTTGGTGGGGGAGGGTGGATGGGGGATAGGGGAGGAAATGCTGGGATTTCAAAGAGGCTGCCAGATGGTGGTGAGAGGCCCAGTGAACACATGTCACCCAACCTGACAGAATCTGAAATTATGCAGATAGAAAGGCAGAGCCCTTTCGATACAGTGGATAGGGCTGATGAAATTCATTGACTACCTATGCAGGGAATAATGCACCTTGATAACTGACCATAAACTCTTACTAAAGGTCTTTTAAACCGAGACCGGGGCATGTGCAGTGATCGCAGGTTCAGTCAGCAGCTGGAGATGATATTCATTGGAGTCATCCTTTCTGGAACTAAATGATGCAGTTGCTTGTTCAAGGTTGCTGACATAAGTCCAAGGTTGCTGACATAAGTCCAGCTAAGCAGGAGCAAACAGTAAACAGCTTTCGCTCTGGCTATCCTATATGCATGGAACAACCTCTTTCTCTTCCTTTTGCCTGCTGTGCAACATCCCTCCCCTCCTTTGGATCACAGTCCCAACTCCCTCTTCTTCCCTCTAGAAAAAAAGTAATAACTGCATTCATATAGTATTTTACAGTTCACAAAGTACTTTGCTCGTAGCAGTCCTATGAAGGAAATGCAATGAGTATTATAACATGTAGTACAACTAGGAACCTTAGAGATCATTTGAGCCAAGCCTGCTCATTTTATAGATGAAAATGAGGTTCAGACAGGTTTAAATGATTTAACTAAGGGAACTTTAGTTAACAGAGCTAGGGTTTGAACCCCAGATTCTTTCCACTTTCTATTATACCACATTCTTAGGTTAATAACACAGCCTTGCTAGAAATCTATTTTTCTGCTGATTACGTATTGGTTTGTCTTCTCTTTTCTAAGGGATCTTAAACTCTTTTGAGGTTCCACAGCCCTATCCATTCTTTACCACCTTAACTTTGCTTAAGAGAGTCTTTTGTGGCAGGAAGGATCCAGGTGTGCACTAGGAGATCTTTGCTTCTATCATTACCTCCCCTCAGAAAAGCTGACAAATTCAGTAGCTGACACCTTCTCCCAAGGGTAGTCACCAGCTTATCTTACAAGCATAAGGGTTCACAAGCCTCAAAATGTGAACAGTTTTATTTAAAAGTTAAGGGAAATAGATTTTGTACCAATGACCACCCAAAATAATGATGCCTACTAGTGTAGCAACACTTCTCACAAGAGAACTGATCAGTCTCAATAACTTATAGTACTACCCTGGGCAGGGGAGAATTCAAACTCAGATCTTCCTGGCTCTGAGTCCAATCCCCTTCTGCACTGTACTACACTGTGTGGAACAGAGTTTGCTTCTACACACTAAAGATGCCTTCCATATCCCTTTTGTCTGCATAGCCCCTTTTCTTCAGTAGTTCTTGCCTCTGACCTCTTTCAACTTCTATTACTGATTCCCCCTTGATGTTCCCTATCACTGTTTTGGGCTCCCTTTCCTTTTGAACTCCCAGAAAGTGATAGCAATTCATCTATACCTTTCTGATTTCTAGCACCCTGTCATTGTAAGGTCTCTTCCATTCTCTTTAGCCTTGATCAGTGTTGATCATTTGTCTTGTCAGTGGATCAGCTCTCTGACAAACTGACTGTAAGTGATGGGTTACCTCTGGTATGTTTACAACTTGAGAATGCACTTTTGGTTTGGAGTGTCACTATTCTTCTGAAATCTTCTTTGGTAAACAAGTTGTCACAAACAAGGGTTCTCTCAGGAGACTAGAAGAATGATGGTGTAGTAGAAAGAGCATTGGATCTGCAGTCAGAAAACCTAAGTCCAAATCCCAGCTTTGCTGCTCACTGTCTGACCTTGGGAAAGTCTCTTTGGGGCTTATTTTTGTTATCTGGACATGGACCTGATGACCTCTAAGATGCCTTCCAGTTTTAAATCCATGAGCTTTGTGAACCACATTAAAAGTGGGAAGCCCAACCTCAACTTCCATTTGTCATTTCTTTTCCCCCAGTGCCTGCATGCTGTGCCTTCTACTAGTGTAAACATTTCCCCCTGGATGTGAGAGCTAGTGGGGAGAGCTGCTGCTGATTTTCTCTCCATTATGGCATTTCCACTCAAGTTGGGTTATCTACCCCTCTAAGTCTACTTACAAAACATAGAAAAGGGAGGAGAGAAGAGTAGAAACCTTCCAGTGCTATTCATCTTATGAAGAGAGAGATTTGTGATCCCTGCTGGAACTAATATTATATAGCCCTGACTGCCTGGAACATTGCAGTACACCTTATGACTGTTCAGGATGGGGTGGGGAATTTTTCAGCTTTTATTACATCCTCATTTAATTCTCTGCAGTGACTTTTCTAACCCTTCTCCTCTCCTCACAAGCCCCACCCCATGCCTCATAGTTAAGACAGATGACCCAGCCTCCTATTTCACAGAGAAGTGTGGGACCATTCCACTCGAGCTTTCTCAGCTCCCTTCCTGACTTCCTCTGAGCTTTTCAGCATCCTCGATCACTCTCTCCTCCTTCGGTGTGGTCCCAGAAGTATATTTATCTGCAAAGGACCTCCCCCTAATCTTACCACCACTTTGGTGCAAGTGAGTGTTTCTTGTATCTGCACGTTGACCAATTCATCAATAAGCTATTATCTCCAGTTCTGCATTACCTCATTTGCTGACAATCCCCTAACCATCAGCACCTTGGACAGGTCACTATGGTTCCAGATCTTCTGGGTCTTTACTGACCTCCCTGGGCTCCTGCTAATCCTACTTCACTAGTCCCTGTGGCCCTGATTTAACCCTGTGTGTCCCAATATTCAACCTTGGAGTGCCATATATTGCAATCAGTTAATCTGGATTAGAGTATCATGGTTTTAGAGATGAAAGGGATCTTGGAGATCATTAGCCTGGGCAGCTCATTTTATAGATGCCAAAACTGAGGTGTAGAATAATAAGTGACTTACCCAAAGTCTCACAAGTAGTAATGGTAATCATAATAGCTGACCTTCATATAGAGCATTAAGATTTTCCAAATATTTTATGTATATTTATGATCTTCAAAACAGTCTTGTATGTTAGGAATTATTATTTTGATGTTACAGTCTAGGAAACTGAGGCTCAGAAACAGGTCAAGTAACTGGTAAGTGCCAAAAGTAGGATTTGATCCTAGGTTTTCTCTGATTCCAAGTCCAGAGCCTTTTTCAATGTTCTGAAATCACCAAAGGTTCCAGGAAACAGCTGTCTTAAAATATAACTAAGATAAAGAAACTATAATCTAGCAGATTTTAAAGCATTAATTTATTTCTCAAGATCTGTGACAAGTTAGCCTTCATTTCATGACCTCTGATGACAGGGAACTCATTCCTTCCTTAGGCAGTCTATTCCATTTTTGACAGCACTCATCATTAGGAAATCTTTGCTTATGTTGAGTTGCAATCATCCTTCTCCTCCAATAACTTTGATCCCTTGGTCCTAGTTCTATCCTCAGGAGCTACACAGAACAAACCTAGTATTTCCTTATGGCAATCATCTAGTTACTTGAATACAGTGATCATATTCTTTCTCAATCTTTTCTGGGAGCAACACATCTAATGGAATCTTTCAAAGGATCCTGTATGTCATGGTTTTGAGTCCTCTCACCATCTTGGTTAGTCTCTTATTGAAATTGACACATATGAAACACAGTCCAGCTTTGTCAGCTTGCCTTCTAAAATGGGACACTGAATTGAGCACACTAATTTGGATGAGATCCGACGAGTAAGTCATTCAGTTGAATTCAACTCCTCTGTTCTGGCCACTATGTCTACTCTGAAGCCTTGGATGACATTGTCTTTTCTGGATGCTACCTCACATTCATATTAAACCTGCAGTCTACTAAAATCCTCACATCTTTTCAAATTAGCTGCTCTCTATCCAATCTTGTATTTTATTTTCAAATATAAATATGACCTTACATGTATTCCTACTAAAATCAGTCTTTTTAGATTCATTTATCCTATCAGACTGTAAATATCCTTTTAAACTCCTGATTTTATAATCATATTAGTTAGTGAGACAATGTTGTATAATGGATAAGCTTCTGGCCTCAGTGTCAGTAAGAGCATAGCATCATAGATTTAGAGTTGGAAGGGAGAGATCATTAATTCCAATCCACTCCAATCCAATCTAATCTAATCCACACAGAGGATGAAACTGTGGCCAAGAGAGTATAAGTGACTTGCCCAAGGTCACACCAGGTAGTAAGTCGCAGAGGCAGAATTTAAACCCAGGTCCTCTGCCTCTTCCAGTACTCTTTCCATTGAAACATAATCTGGGTTCAAATCTTGACTGACACATACTACTTGTGTGACCATAGGCAAATTACTTAATCTATCAATTCTCCAGGTGATTTCCTTAGACTATAAATTACCCCCAAACTGTGGAGGAAAATTCCATACTGGGAGTTTACATAACAGTGGAATCACAGGCCACTCAGTCAACAAGCATTTCCCAAGAATTTACAATATGCTAGGCACTGTACTGACCCCATCCTCAACTCTCTAAAAAAGTATTTTCCATCTCTCTCTGTTTTTTTCACTCAAAAATTATATTAGCATTTTTTTGTGGGTAAAATGAACTTGTACAGATGATCTCTGAAGTTCCATTTGGTTCTAAATCCTATAATTGAAATGGCAGGAATTTCTGGTGAATGTGCGTTGGAATGCAGGCAGAGAATGCACACCCTTACTTATCCTAATCACCCACAACGCCCCATGAGTTCTTTTCCATTCAGAGGAGCATTTGTGTTATTTATACATAGTAGGCTCTTGCTAAATGTTCCTAACTATCCAGTCAGGGACATGGAGAAAAAGAGAAACAGGAGGCCTTCCAATGCTACTTCAGACCAGATGCATTTGGAAGGCTATGACTTATGCACTTAGACTCTCTGCCATTTTTCAAGCTGTCATTTTTTCTGGCACTGTACCCCCTGAGACATTTTAAACCTTTCCAAACAACCATCAAAATGAGGAAGCAAAATGTTGTTGTTGCAATGAATCATGAGATCATAGCCGGCTACAAGCCCACTGTGTCAGGCTGAGCTTCAGGAAGCCTCTAGAAAGGAAACATCTGTTTGGTTGTATTTTCTATATATTTGTGGCATGTGTTCAGTTTTCCACTTGTCACTCAGTTGCAGATCTTATAGTTTCAAAGTTCTGGGGAAAGCATAGAGAAGAAAAAAATTGATAAAGTCTGGGAATGTATGACTGCTGCTTCCAAACAGTAGTGGGCACCTGTGGCTTGTATTCAATGGATGGGGAACCAATCAGTTGCTAGGGAGGGAAGGTGTTTTATGAAAATGATTCTATGGCCAAGAAGAGGTTAGGCTACACTCAGATCCTAGCTATACTCTTGCTTAGCTCTTTGACCCCCTTTGACCCTCATATGCAGGTTATAGACCAGACTTCTATAAAGCTGAGGAAGGAAAGTCTCACCGGATTTATGAAGGAATGGGAGAATATGGAGAACTATAGTGGGGTAGAGTTTCCTTTCAAGACCTGCTTTACCCCTGTGGCATTTATGCTGCAAAGGCAGCTAAGGATAGTGATCCTGTGGGAAATTCTTCCCCAGGGTGGAGGGGTTGGAAATTGGAGGGTCCTGGTGGCAGGAGTAAGACCAAGATATCATGATGTTTTATGGCACAACTTTCAAAAGTGCACAGGGAAGTGTTAGAGCAATTACGTACTGCTCTGCAGAGAATTGCTGAGAAGGGGAAGGTGGAAGTTGCAGAGAAGGTCGGTATAAGAATAAAGGTGCCTACTCGTTAAAACTATACCAACAGGCAATGACTGCTCTTGAGGAAGTAGATTCCCCATGTTGAAAGTCTTCAAGTAGAAGTCAATACCCATATGTTCAAGGTATTGGAAAAGGTATTAGTTTGTAGGTTAGACAGGAAGGATCCAATGTTGAGATGCTGTGACAATCCTGAGTGAGTCCAAAGGACACAAATCAAGGTGATGAGAGGATTGAAGACCACTTTGTATAAGGAGCACTTGAAGAAATGGTTATATTTAGCCTGGAAAAAAGATTTGAGGTGAAGGGAGGTGGAAACAGGCATGATGACAGTCTTCACATATCTGAAAGGCTGTCAAGTGAAAGAGAATTTACACATGTTCCGTTTTGTCTCAAAGGATGGAAGTGGCAGGAACTCAGAATTTGTCTTAATCTAAGGAAAAACTTCTTCAAAGTCAAGATTGTCTAAAACTGTAATGGGAGCCTGTAGGCAGTATGGTGAGCTCTTCAGTGCTGGAAGTCTGGAAGAGGGCTGGGTATGCTGGGAAAAAAGTATTTTTGGGGGGAAGACCAAATGTGAACACTATAGGTCTGCCATCCCAAAGTGAATTAATGTTTGCTGAGTTGATATCAACAATTGAGAGGATATGAATCCAATTTGTGGTTCTTTTAGGAGGTTGAATGTTTAGAGTCAGCATTCAAATACAGGTCCTCTGACTTGAGATATAGCACTGACCACTGCCCCAGAAAGACAGGGGCTTCCATAAGAAGAGATATTAACTGGCAAACAATATGGAATTTGAGAAAGGGGTTTGGATTTGAGGCTAAAGCCTGAAATGTTGGAAGAGTAGCCTCTTAGCTAGCTAGATGGAGCATATCTAACAAGCACTAGTGAGATATTAACTTGCCTAGTCTTGCAAATCTATTCAAGGAGACCTTAAATTAAAGATGAAAGGGGAAGGAGAAGACTGTCTATATATACTTTCCAAGCTAGATGCTACAGAGAATAGAAGGTATGATACAGGAAAAAGTAGAAGAGGTTCAGCATAAAGAGGTCAGCTATAAAGACCATAGTGTCATGTGTATATATAAATGCTCAAAGAATGGATAATAAACAAGGTGAAATAGAGATCCTAACACAAGGACATCAGGAAGAACTAGGAAATTCTGAAATTTTAATGAATTGACTAGGAATATGGCTTTTATTCATAAGAAACAGAATAGATTAAAAAAATTAATTTAGATTCATACACCAGGACACAAATACAGAATAGAGAAAAGAAACAAAAAACATATCATAAACTTAAATATTGGAACTTAAATACAAAGTAAAAAAGAAAAAAGCATGTCATGTGCATAGCAGAACATGAGAGGATTCAAAACATGCAACAATAAATTTTCATTTCAAGAAAGCTGGTATGATAAATAACACACTTTGTATTGAGAACTGTCGATCTTTTCTTTCTTGTAAGTTTTCTTTTGTTCTCTGCTGTGCACATTTTTATTTTGTCAGAACTGATTTTTAAAGGTCAATGGAGTAGCATTATATATTAAGAATATATACTTTTGGGGGAAGCTAGGTGGTGTAGTGGATAGAGCATAGAATCAGAAGGACCTGAATTCAGATCTGGCCTCAGATACTTGACACTTACTAGCTCTGTGTCCCTGGGTGAGTCACTTAACCCTGATTGCTTCCCCTCTCACCCCCAAAAAGGATATATACTTTTGAGAGAAAGTCTTGGAATCTGAGTGGGGATGCATGGTGGAGATCATCTGAGTGAGAATCAGTCAAAGTTGTATTGCCACTGACATGCTACAGAGCTTCTGGACAGGAGGAGAAAATAGGCAAGGAATTCAGGAAATTAATTATGAGCCTGGCTATAGGACCATAGGGGACTTCAGTTATTTAGACATCTCCAGGTGAAATGCAGAGAACCTGACAAATTCTTGACTTACCATAAGAGTAATTTCATTTTTCACAAGTTGAAGGAAACTGAGAAGGGGAACTCTTATTCAGGATCAGATTATAGAGAAGAGGAATTGATTGCTGAAATAGAAATAATGGAAATCTTTGGAATAAATGACTACTCCATTTTTTAAATAATAGCACAGGAAACAGAAGATACACATAGAGTACCATGTGGGTTCTAGATTTTGTGAGAGATTTCAAAAAATTTAGAGGAAAGATTCCATGGCCTGAACATTTTTAGCCTAAGAGAGAGAGAGTACTTCTTGAGAATGAAATTTTAATGACAAAAACATAAATAATTTCATTGTGGAAGAAAGAGGGGAGTTGTTTGTAAAGTTGTATACATACATGGAACTCATCAACCAACTCAGACTTCAAGAGGACATATACAAGCAAGGGCATGTAATGTTGAAGGGCTACTAAAGAATAGCGCCGACATATTACAGTGGAATCCAAAATCTTTAAGGTGGTTATGAAAGTTAAGGACAACCATAAGACTGTGCTGGGGAAAAGATAGGAGATCAAAAAAAGATATGGCCGCTGTTTGGGATGGATGGGGAGAATAAAAACAGACAATGAGGAGAAGGTGGGACTACTTAACCTTATTTGGCTTCTATTTATTCTGCTAAGGAGATTGACCATTGAACTGGGAAGGCTAGGACAAAATGACAAGGAATTGAAATCCAATAATTAATAATAATAATAAATAGCTAACCTTCACATAGTGCCTCCTATGTGCCAGGTATCATGCTAAGTGCTTTACCATTATTATCTCACTTAATTCTCACAGCAATCCTGTGAGGTAGGTGCTATGATTATCCTTATTTTATAGAGGAGGAAGCTGAAGAGAGCACATTAGGTGTCTGTAATGGTAATTTAAATGGGAAGATCTTTCCCATTCATTAATAGGCCCATGTGAGCTGCCTGTGTCACCTGGAAGTCTGAGTCACAAGGAATCTGTGGCGGGAGGAGCTTGTTGAATGGACTGAACAGGAAGGATGGAATGGAAAGAGGTGGAGCTATCATGGATTTGGCTGTCTGATTAAATGTTTTGGTCCTGTCTTCCATGTGGAGAATTTATCGTGTTTAGTGACTCAAAATTGCTCCGGGGTGTGAATATCACATTGGTGCTACAGTGTCTTTAAAGGGTGCAAGGTGCCAGGTCTAGGTAATACTATGTTCCCTGGTAGTAATAGAATTAATGTGATTGCTAAGACACTATCAAAGATCTATGAAAAAAACAATTTTTCTTACTTTATATGTAAGTTCCAATATTTAAGTTTATGATATATTTTTATTTCTTTATTTTGTATTTGTGTTCTGATCTTTGAGCCTAAAATAAATTTTTTTAAATGTCAAAAAAAGAAAGAAAAAACATGGAAGATGGGGATAGACTTCTTGCAGAAGGTGGAATTTTAGCTGGGATTTAAAGGAAGCTAAGGAAAAAGTTAAGGAAAAACGTCCTAATAATTAGAGGTATCAAAAGTAGAATGGGATACTGAGGGAGATAGTGGACTCCCATTTTCTGGACATTGTTGACTCAATTCTGGGTTTCATTGAGAGCTTCCTATCCTAATCAATTATGGCTTGGACTACATGGTCTCTGAGATAACTTCAAACTCTGAGATTCTGTAATTGTGGCTTAAGGGGTCTTCTGAAGCAAACTGGCTTTGACAGATCAAAGGGATAACTTTGTTCAACAAAGCTGTGATTATCAATACTAAGTGAGGCATAAAATGTGAAGAAATATACTCATAAAAGCAGAGTCACATCACAGGACAATGCCCTGTGCATAATCCAAATGGATTCCCTAATGAATGGTGAGACTCTCCAAAAGTTCCTGTACGCAGGTGACAGGCTGAGTTTTGCTGAGCCCTAGAATGCTACAGGGTTTCCTTAATGGGATCCATGATCACACAAAATAAATTAGCTTTGTAATTCACACAGGAAACACCGAGAGGACAAAGATTACATTTTGTCCAGATTATGACATGGAGTTGGATGGAAAGCCTATAGAGTTAATCAGTATATATATCTTGGATAGTCACTGGAGTTAAATTGGATGCAGAATTGAATAGGAGAAGAAAAGCAGGATGGATCTCATGTGAAAAATTGTGCAGTGATTTCTACCATCCTAAACTGTTCCCTGCTGCCAAAGGACATTTAAAAAAATACCAATATTCTCCGAGTAATGCTGTATGGCTATAAGTCATGGAATTCTGTGATCTCAGAAGAATCGTAATTGTAGGTGACCCAAAGGACAATGGCAAGTGTATTCTAGTAGTCTGCCAAATGGTATCAATAATGACTTGTACACAAGATGTAATTATTAAAGACATCATCCAGTACACACAGGACAGGAAAAATAGGTGGGATGGTCATGAAAAGAGAGAAAATAATCAGACAGGCTTTCTAAATAAAGCCCTAGTATTGATTCAATTCAACAAACATTTATTAAGTGCTCAATATGTACCTCAATATGCCCTTTTCTAAGCACTGGAGATACAAAAAATAAAAACCAGTCTCTGCCTTCAAGAAGATTACATTCTAGACGAGAAACAACATTTAAACAGATTGGTAAATACAATATTGTTTGAGGAGGGAGAGAACACTAAATCCTCACTAAGTATTGAAAGAACCAGAGGAAGGTGCATTTGGATGGATTTGGATGAGAAAAAAGTAGGTAAGACCTGAATGAGATGAGAGGTTATGGAGCAGGTTTCACTCTATAGGGAGAAGCCACCTCTATTTGCTCAAGAAACAGTTAAAATATTGCTGTGTGATTGGATTTCTCTCTCATCTTTCTATTTTATTTACACCAAGAAAACAACAACCACCCCACACTGTCTTTCCACCTCCTTTCTCTTTTATCTGCTCTTTCTTACAAAATCTAGCCAAGGTCATGCCACTAGTGAATTTCATGGTCCAGGACTGATTTTTGCATCATGGTGAACTTTTCAAGAATCACAGTCCCAACATTCCAGAGGTGCAGGAATGACAGCAATTTTCAATCTCTCTTCCCCCAATCTATCCACAAAATATTTAGAAATTTATTTCAATCTTTTATGGGATGAGTAGGAGACAGAAGGAGTAGTAAAATGAGCATCTCAGGGATAACATAGCTGTTTGAATTAAACTTCCTTTTCTTTACCTGCAAGTTCGTTTTGGGACGAAAACAAATTTCAGCTCAGTCCCTTTTCAGGCTCCTGTGTTCAGAGGTGGAGGGGGGGGTGGGTTCAGAAAAGAAAGGGGTGGAGGGGGAGGGGCAGTGTGAGGTTCTGGGGAGAAACACAAGTCACCTCTTCATCTCCCCAAGTTTATTTACTAAAACAACATTTTTATTACCAAGACACGTTAGAAGGGAAAATATGACAGCCTCCATTCTATGTGGCCACTGCTCTTTAATCTGAACCCGCCTGAAGGGTTCCTATCAAATCAGTCCTTTTCCCCCCATCCCTGTGATGCCGGCAGAAATGAATGAGGGCCAGGCCTGCTCTTTTCTCATCTGAAAGGACTGAAATTGCTTTGTGTAAATGTGTGGAAAATGCTGATATTTGGTTTCTATAAATATCTCGCCTCCCGAGTGCCGTGTCTCATTTGTGCCGTTTCCTCGGACGGCTTGGCTGCTTATCACTTTTATCCAGGGCGCTGAATACAAATGAACTCCTGCTACAGTTTACCCTGCAACCAATATTTGGAACATTTGCGGCGGTTCTGCTTTTAATGAGGGAGGGGAGCGGCTGAGCGGAGGCGAAGACTGCGGGCCAGGCCGGCCGGGGCTGCCGGGGTGCGAGCTCACATCGGCCAGCCTGGCGGCGCCGTGCCAGCCAGGTAGCCCTCCCCGCGGCGGGCTATCTATAGCGCGCTATTTATGGCAGCGTCTCCTGGAGAACCTTGACACGCCGCGTTAATGACGGGGATCCATTGCGGCGTGGCTGCTACGCTGGGGGTGCGGAGGAGGGAGAGAATGGGAGAGCAGATGCTGCCAGCCTCAAGGTTGCTGCATCGGAAAATGAATGCCCTTCCCGGGGGCACCGGGAGCACCGTAGGTGGAGCAGGGCAATGGAACGCTCTCATTTTACCTCTCCCCCTCCAAAAAGGGACGTTGTAGTCTCATAGACTTGTTAAAGTCAGAATTTCCCAGTTGGAAGGGACTTTTAAGATATCATCAGTGGGCTGGATTATTCCCCTCATTTTGCAGACGAGGGAACTGAGGCACTCAGTGTTGCTCCCCAAAAGAACGCAACATTCAAGAAGACAAAAAATGTTGGATTTTGTCTTTGTATCCCCAGCCCTGCTTAATAAATTCTTGTTGACTTAAATGGGAAGGTAGGATTCTTCCATTGTAGCACTGCCCTCTGTTAAATTCAGATATAACCCCTATGGGTCCAGATTCTGAGGCAGATACTTAGGAGCTGTAGTACCTCAGGGCAAGGTCGCTTATCCTCTCCGGACTCATTTTCCTCATCTGTAAAAAGGAGATAATACTGGTAGTGCTGAGATAAAGGGGTGGTGGGGAATGGGTTCTCCCTAAGTAGTCGTCCCCTCCTTTCCTCTTACACATACTTTCCAGGATCATTACCAGGATTAAATGTCAAAATTGATATAGAACACTTTGTAAACTTTGCTATGTAAATGTCATTAGCAGTAAGGCGGCGTGGTGCCTGCTAAGCACTTGGTGCGTTTGTTTCATTCATTCATTTGGAGGCAGAGGACCTGGGTTCATATCCTGATTCTGTTATTTTCTATTTGTGTGATATTGTGAAAATAATTCAGCCTCGCTGGGACTCAGTTTCCTCATCAGCAAAAATAAGTTGAACCGGATGACCTCTAAGGTCCCTTCTGGTTCTAAAAGCATAATTCTCTGATTCCAATTTAGTCAGGCATTCAGCCCTGAAAGAACCTGGGTCCTGTTCTGGGACCTTGGTCAAGTCTTAGAACCTCTCTGGCTTTCAGTTTCATTTTCTGTAAAACAAAAGAATTCAACTAAATGCCGTCTAAGATCCACTCTCCTAGTAAAATTCACCATGGCCTGAATCTAGATTAGGTTAATGCATGATCAAGCTGACTGGGTCAATCACAGAAAAACTGAGCAGCAACTAAGAAGCAAAGAGATATCTAAGTAATCTTAAAGCCATTGACTGAAGTTTATACAGTACAGAAGGGAGATCCGGGGTCTAGATTGGCACTGCAGATCTCTCTGGATTCTTGGCCAGCAGCCAGTGAGCAGTCAGAGCTCCCACTCAAGACAGGGAGCTTCTACTGTCTTTTAAGATAGATAGCTTGGCTCCACCACACTTTAATGATATTGAAAAGGTTTCCCAGGAATTAGGTGAGGAGACAGCTTTAAAGATCATCTAGTCCTTGTATCCTCAACCTAGGGATGTACTTCTGGGGGTCCTTGAATTTGAATGGGGGAAAAATTATATCCTAAAACTTAGCATTTCCTTCAATAACAAATCATTATTCTGTCCAGCTCCTGTAGCAGGAGCTTCCTAGCCCTAAGAAGAGAAAATCTCTTAAGCAGGAGAAAGAATGTGAGATTTGGAGGTCCTTTTTCCCTGAGCTGTTAAGAGCTCTTTTGGGGTTGTGTCTTGGCTCCATCTCTTTTCTTTCCATTTTCCCAAAGTCTTCGAACAGGCATTGTTGGTGTGAGCTAATAGTCTGAGCCCTAGGTCACTTTATGTTTCTGGGTACTTGATTAGTTTGCTCCTGGGATGCCCTCTGCCTTCCCTTCTTGCAGCCTCAGCTCTTTCTTTAACTTCCAGTAAAGTCCTGCTGAAAGGCTTCATTGTGACATGGGGGTGACCCTAGGTTCTTGAAGGCTTTGCTTCCTACCAAGCTGAAAAGGGGTGCTCTGAGTCTTGGCTTAGTGATAGGACTGCTATCTGAGGAGCAGCTGAGCTAACTGTGGTCTGTGTTGGTAGACAGAGCATTCACACTGAGAAACCCAGGGATCCTTGGAGAAGGGAAGTTTGGAGAAGTATACCCTCTCTGAAGCTTTCTAGCAGAACCATTTGGAGCCAGTATTTTCATTATCTTCAATTTCTGTTTCTCTTGCAGGGACCATCTCTCTTGTTTTGTTATCATAATAGAAGGGCTAAGAGGCATACACACAAATATAAGTATACTCTCTCTCTAACACATACACATGCATATATATACACATACACATGCATATGTATACATATATACATACACATGCATATATACACACATACACATGCATATGTATACATATACACATACACATGCATATATACATACACATGCATATGTATACATATATACATACACATGCATATATATAACATACACAAGCATATGTATACATATATACATACACATGCATATATACACACATACACATGTATATGTATACATATACACATGCACAGGCATATATATACACATAGACATGCATATGTATACATATATACATACACATGCATATATACACATACACATGCATATATACACATACATATACATACATACATATATATATAATATATATATGTGTGTGTGTGTGTGTGTGTGTGTGCGTGCAGTGGAGAGAGGACTTAGTCTGGAACAGGAAGACCCGGGGCTTCAAGTGTCCCCTCTCATGCATTCTAACTCTGTGACCCTAGACACATTAGCTCGCCTTTCTCTGTGCTTCAGGAAATAAATACTCTAAGTTTGTTTTGTTGTAGCTGTTCAGTTGAGTCCCACTCTTTGAGACCTTATGGACCACAGCACACTAATGCATGGGGTTTTCTTCGCAAAGATACTGGAATGTTTTGCCATTTCCTTTTCCAGTGGATTAAAGGCAAACAAAAGTTAAGTGACTTGCCCAAGGTCACACAGCTAGTAAGTATCTGAGGTCAAATTTGAATTCGGGTCTTCCTGAGTCCAGGCTCAACACTCTTTCCACTGAGCTATCTAGCTGTCCTGGTGGTTTGTCATTTCTTTCTCCAGTGGATTAAAGCAAATGGAGGTTAAGTGACTTGCCCAGGATCACACAGCTAGTAAGTATCTGAGGTTGAATTTGAAAAGCACTCTATCCACTGGGTCATTTAACTTCCCTTAATACTCTAAGTTACCAAGTGGCTTATCTTCATTTGTAGAGGGAGTTTCCACACCAGAAATTCTCTACTAATTAAATCACAGGTCTGGATTGCCTCCCCCTCCCCAAATAGTAGGACTAGTGGAGCCCTTGCCCCCGAGACTTTTATAACATGAAGGATTCAAGTATATTTGGGATATTTTTTATGGTTCTGGCTCATAGGCTGTACCTGGGAAACTTGGAGGAATTCATGCACTGTATTCCAAGATACAGATACAGATTGATCCAAGATATGGATTGATTTGTTACTAGAAGTACATGATATTATAGAAATAAAGTTTTATGGAAAAAACAACTAGAACTCTTTGAAAGCAAACAATAACCTTGATTTAGGGTACCCAGCAGATATAATAGAGCCCTGGATTTAAGTCTGAACACCTCAGTTCACATCCCAGCTTGGCTACTTAACACTTATATGATCTTGAGCAGTGATCATAATCTTGGTTTACATGATGCTTTAAGGTTTGCAATGCTTTACCTAAGGCACCTGATTTGATACAGCAACTCCATGAGGTGGGCATTATAATGAATTCCAATTTCAGATGAGTAAACTGAGGCTCAGAGAGTTAAGTGACTTTCTCAAGGTCACTTTGCTAGTATCTGAGGAAGGATTCCAACTCAGATCTCCCTAACTCCAGGGTCAGTACTCTAGCATTGGGCCCCCTTACGCTATCTTGAGGCCTCAGTTTCCTCAACTATAAAATAAGGGGTTGGAGTATGAGGTCTAAGATCCCCCTTGACCTAAATCCTACTAGGAGTAATTTTGTAAGGCCCGTGTCCCTTTTCAGTCACTTCCAGTCCCAGA
Organism: Bettongia penicillata ogilbyi; assembly: GCA_023548195.1. NCBI lineage: Eukaryota > Metazoa > Chordata > Mammalia > Diprotodontia > Potoroidae > Bettongia > Bettongia penicillata. The sequence goes on along the minus strand of JAJHZJ010000694.1, from coordinate 1,266,572 downwards.
TCAGGAGGCTCCTCTCCTGCTGCAGTTCCCTGCTGTTCCCCACAGGCGCTGCTAACTATCCTGGCTCTGCTCCATCTTCTCTCTCCCTCCCTCCCTCCCTCCCTCCCTCCCTCCCTCCCTCTCTTCCTTCCTCCCTCCCTCTCTCTCCTTCCCTCTCTCTTTATTTCTCTCTCCCTCCCTCCCTCCCTCCTTCCCTCCCTTCCTCTGTCTGTCTGTCTGTCTGTCTGTCTGTCTCTCTCTCTGTCTGTCTGTCTCTCTCTCTCTCCCTCCCTCCCTCCCTCTCTTCCTCCCTCTCTTCCTCCCTCCCTCCCTCTCTCTCCCTCCCTCTCTTTATCTCTCCCTCCCTCCCTCCTTCCCTCCCTTCCTTTCTCTCTCTGTCTCTGTCTCTGTCTCTGTCTGTCTCTCTCTCTCTCTCTCTCTCTCTCTCTCCCTTTTTCCTTCTTTCTTTTTCCTTTTTTGCAGCAAGGCGCCTTGGGTATGATTCTCCCTTGTCTACCTTTCTCTGGATTGAGCATAATCTCTCCCTGAGGCTTTGTTCCATTGCCACCTGTCCTGATGACCTCCCGCCTTCTTGTGGAAACTTGTCTAGGAGCAGGTATCCTACCCCTATCTAACTTCAAGCCCCCATTACAGGCTCAGATATGAGTGAGGACTATAAATCTTGATGTACTTCCTCCTTCAGAGACTTGGGAGGGCTGTCTACACTCCCTACTTGGTCAGGAACCAATCTCTAACTAATTATCTATCTTTATGGACTAAAGATTCTCTCTGAAGCAATAGTAGGATTTAAATTACCCTAAACTGTCTCAAGTACAATCAGGTCAGTCTAATGTGGAGGATTGTGGAGGTTGTAGAAAGTTGTATATTCTCAAAATTAGGGGTTCTAAACTTTTTTTGTTTTAGTCTTTCTCCCAGACCTGTCCCTGACTTTCTGGACTTCAAAATCATGCCTTCTCTCCTGCTGGCTCATCCTCTAACTGCCCTCTGTGTCCCCAAGCCTTCACTTTTTCAGCTCCCCTTTTGTGTGATGTCTTCTTCCATTAGAATATGTGCTCCCTGAGGGCAAGGACTGTATTTCTTTTTGCTTCTATTTGTATCCCCAGAGCTTAGCATGGTGCCTGCCATATAGTAACTAGTTAAGAAATGCTTATTTATTACCTCCTTCCCTCCTTTCCTTCTTTCTTTCTTTCCTTCCCTCCTTCTTTCCTTTTTCCCTCCCTCCCTCCTTTCCCTCCCTTCTTTTTTTCTTCCCTCCCTCCCTTCCTCTTTCCTTCCCTCTTCCCTCCCTCCCTTCCTTCCTGCCTTCCTCCCTTCCTTCCTCCATTTTTCCTATGGCAGTCTGGTGGATCCCAATCTCAATGTAACATTTTAAAATGTATAAAATAAAATACATAGCATTACAAAGGAAACCTCTTCTCTCAAAAAGCAGTTATGAAGATACTTTTTAAAAGTCAAGTTCATGGACCTCAGGTTAAGAACCCCTGCAATCTTCTGGTTTGTATTTCCTCTGGGAACAACACTGATTGTGAGAGAGGAGGTGGAGTAAGGGTCCATGCGTCAGTAACACTAGCATGGGCAGTCTTAGACTTTGGGCTATTGAACTTCCCTAGATTCTCATTTACAAAGCTCAGTCAATTACACACCTTCATGTTATCAACTTAGTGCCCTTATAACAACTGGACAGTCGGTCAATGACTTCAGGTCAGTCAGTTAGCTTCCTGGTATACCTAATATAAGGCTCCTTCTACCTCTCTGCCTCAGTCATGCTCTGTCCCCTCAGGCTGTGCTATTTCCAGCATTACACAGATGATGGAAAGGGAGGAAAGGGGAGAGGAAAGGGAAGAGAGTAAGGGAGATTAAGCTAAGTAAAACACAGAAGGAAAGAAGAACAAAGGTATTAGAAGAAGGGTGAGGAATCAAGGGGTAAAAAAATTCAATACCAAGAAGAGCTGGCTGACATATTTTAGAATCATCTATGGCCTGTATTCTGCCAGAGTGCAGGGTGAAAATAACTAGTTCTGTGCAACTCAAGAAAGAAGAAAATCTTCCTCTTTTGAAGACAGCAAAAAAAACAAACAAAAGCCCCCAAACCCCAAACCAACTGAACCAAAAACCCCAGAAACAACAACGGAAAACCAATTTATTTTCTAATGCTGGTGCTTGCTTTCCCTGTAGGGAAATTTTGCAAAGAGAAAGAGAAGAGAAAAACAGATCTTTGGGCCAAGTCTCTCAAAAAAACTGTCAAGCTTCCCCCACTGTCTCCTCCAAGATGCAAATCCCTCCAACCAGGACCCTAAAGAAGGTCTTCTTTCCTCTTGAGATTTGTTGTGAGAAAGATAAGGCAGGAATGATGAGAAAGATAAGAGCTTCCTGTGGTACGCTAAGATGCTCAGTCATCTTAATGAGTGAGGACACTTTGCAAAGCTTATCAACCTCAAGTCTTGGAAGTAAAGCCAAACTCAGCTACTCAGAATAAGCGGCCTTTTCAGGTCAACTTCCAGAGCAAGTTGGGTGCGGCTTGCTCAATGCCCAAGGTCCCCTTTGTAGTAGTTTTGGGGACTTAAGAGAATCAGACTGGTTAGTGATGCTCAGAGCAAGAGACCTTTATTTGGCACGTTTTAATTCATATAAGGGAAGACTTGCAGCTCAAGGGGAAGCCCAGAGTGGCAAAGCCAGGGCAATAAAGGACAAACCAGACCTTGGACGGGATGATGGTCTTCAGGCCCCAGCAGGGAGAGGAAGGGTGTCCTGACCTCCTGCATGGAGGCAACTCATTCATTTGGAGCATCTAGGGTTAACACTAAGATTGTGGGAGGCTGCCTGGATTTCAAAACCAGCTTGCTGGTTGCCTTTCTCTATCCCTCTCATGTCTTCCCCTACAACCCCTCCCCCCCAATCCCATTTCAAGCTAGGGCTGACTGATTAGTCAACCAAGGCTACTATATGCACTAGAACAGCCTTCACACCAGAGCAGCCAAAGTTAACCTACCTCCTGGGACAGCAACAAAAGCTAAGTGTTAGGGATTCTATGGGGAAGGAAGGGGTCTCACTCAGGTACATCTGATTGGTTTCCCACTTTTGATGTCACAAATAGAGAGACACTAGGGAGTGATTCTCTAAAATTATCCAACATTTCCAGCTTTAGCAGGAGATGGAAAATTTTGGGAACTTTCAGCATGTAGTTTTCTTCTAAATGGGCAAGTTACCAGGCAGGAGGAGGGGATATGTCTAGAGCAGCAATATCTTTTCCCACACCAGCTCTCTAGATCTCAGAGGCAAAACAAAACCCAGAGGTGTTTTTGCGCAATCACACTAGGACAGAGTAGAGTAACAAGGTTGAGAGTAGTGAGAGTACCTCCTGTAAATAAGACATGAAAATGAATGACAATAATGTAATTCACTGCTCTCTGGGCACTGAGGACACCGAATAGTGCGTTCAGGGAGATCAGATCTGGCAACTTAAGTCCTAAATGGGTAGCATATTCTATTCCAACTTTTAATTGTGGTTGCAAATAATGAAACTGATGATTCTTAAAAACCTCCAAGGACTTTGCTCTATGTCTCTTCTGGTTTCTCAGTAATAAAGAATATATAATATTCCACAATAGTCCACATTGGTCATGAGCAAACTTGTGAAGCAGGTAACATGCATCTTTAGTTCCCTTTCTCTCTTCTCTAGGTGGTTTTTTTATATTAAGTACTTTCGCACCACTTCCTTCTTGTACCTGTGCAGTTAATTTTGAGAATGGAAGTAAAGGACTGTATAATTACATAATTCCTAAATTATATATTCCTATATATATAATTACTATAATTATATATATAATTATATTATATATTATAATTATATAGCTCCCTTCAGAAGCCTTTTGGGCCAAGGGTTAACCCAAGCACCAGGTTATCTTATTTGACCCCATAACCTTAGGTGTGGTGGGTAGGACAAGTTATTATTGTCACCATTTGGAGAGATGACTTGCCCTGAAATTGAACTTGGTCTTCATATTTAAAATTCAAGACTTCTTCTAAAGCACCACATTCATCAGAGAGGTTCCTGGCCTGGCTTCTCCCGAATTCTATTGTTGCTCCATTTAGACATATGATAGTGAGAGCTAAAAGCTGTTTTGGAGCCAAAGAAACCATCAGCCAAACAACACAGGAGAGTTTGAAAACATTGGACTCCTGTAAACATAGATATCTCAGCAGCTAACTGGGCTTTTCCAGCCCGGTGACTCTAGATTGCTAGATTTGAAATGTATGACTACCCCTACTCTATGTTTTGGCTAGAAAATTCCTTTCTTTTTTAACTGCAATCCAATCCATTAAACGAGTCATTCATACTCAATGCTCTGTCAGTTGATCATCCTTTACTTTTGTGTGGAAAATGAAATTGCATCTGTAAATATCTGCAATCATTTGTGCCAACATTTCAGTTTGTCGCCAATCTGCAAATTCTCATTGATTGTCAACAAGGGATAGTGTCCTGGGTTAAGGAGTGTGTGTGTGTGTGTGTGTGTGTGTGTGTGTGTGTGTGTGTGTATGAATACAAGAGAAGTAGAAGGCATGGTTCCCATCCTCAAGTGTCTTCCTGTGTCATGGAGGAAATCGTATCAATAGCTAGCCTTTAGATAACATTTTAGGACTTGAAAAAAGCTGCACCAACTTGTTTTATCTTCACATCAGTGTTGGCACCTATTATTACCCCTACTTTATAGATGAGAAAACTGAGAGACACAGAAGTTAAGTGATTTGCCTAGGGTCGCACACTTAGTAAAGGATCTGACGACAGATTTGAACTCAGGTCTGCCTGATTCCAAGCCCAAGGCTCTATTCACTGGGCCACCTTGACTGCCTCTAGAAAGTAGGAAGCCTATGCGAAACTTCAAGGAGCAGTATGGAATAGGTTTCCAAATGAGTAGGAAGCGTGCTGGATTTGCAACCATAGGTCATGGGTTTGCGTAATAATAAAAAATAGTTAACATAGACATAGCACTTCAAGGTTTACAAAGCACTTCAATGTTATCTCATTTCATCTTCAGAAGAATCCTGTGAGCTTATTATTGGCCCCATTTTACAAATGATGAAACTGAGACTGAGTGAGGTTAAATGATTTTCCCAAGGCCACATAGCAAGTAAATGGATGAGACAAGATAATAATTCAAGTTTTCCTCCACTTGGTACTTATGAAACCTTGGGCAGATCACTTCATTTCTTGGGGCTTAAGTTTCTTTACAAAATGAGAGGGTTGGACTGGATACACTCTAAGGCCCCTTCCAACTATAAATTGATAATTCTATAACAAGAATAAAATGCACAGTAAGTGCTAACGGTGTCCAGGGAAGGAGAGATCAATGTACATTGTGTTAAGCAGTAAAGGTTTCATGCCCGTAGCTAAGACTTGCACTGGGCCTTGAAGGATGGATCAGGTTTAGACAGAAAGAACAGTGGAAGGAGTAAGGAATGAGCATTGAGTACTCCCAGGGCCAATGAGAGCAGGTCCACTGAAGTAATCTAGAGAGTTCATGTTGGATAATGGTGGCAACTGGGTAGTCAGAAAGGGCTTTGATGTCTGAGCTGAGAAATTTGGACTTTATCTAATAGAGGAGTCATAGAAATTTTTGTTCAGGAGACTGAAATGATCCAAGTAGCGTTTTAGGAAGAATAATATAACTGGCATATAAAGGAAGGATTGGAGGTGGGAAAGAGAGTATTTATCAGGTGCCAACTATGTGCTGGGGAGTGTGCTTTACAAATATCTCATTTTATCCTCACAGTAACTTTGGGAGATAGTTAAAATCCCATTTTACAGTTGAGGAAACTGAGGCAGGCAACAATTAAGTGACTTGCTTTATATCACAGAGATAGGAAGTGTCTGAGTCTGGATTTGAACTCAGGGCTTCCTGATTTTGAATTAGGAGGCAATTGCCTTTCTATCTAAACTTTCAAATATAGGCATGAAATGGAGAGAGACTGAACTTCTGTGGGAATAGAAAGAAAGGGAAAGGTATGAAAGATCTTTTGAGGGAGGGATCAATAACATTTAGTGACTGATTAGCTATAGGACAGAGATGAGTCAAAGAGGACTCTGGGATTCTCTTTCCAAGAACCTGGTTTTAATCTCACTATAGATATCGGATTTTCTCTCCCAGAGTATGTGACATCTCATAGAATTACTCAGACAACCTAATTTGTTCCTGTTTCGTGAGTAGCGTTAATCTAAATGGAAAATGTGCCAATATTATTAATATCATTACTAATGGACTTCTTAATTAAGCGGCATATACAATGCAGTCAATGTAATCAACTATTTTAGAAAGTAGAATTCAAACCTATATTCCTTACTTTTGAAGTTACAGATATTTGCAAATTGGTAGTGATTTTGGAGAGCAAGTTTTGAGGAAAGTTTGTTGGATAGTCTATTGCATTTTCAACTTTGTATCAAAGAGCAATTGAGTGATAGAACTGGCAAGGATCTTTGAGACCATTATGGCTCAGAGACATCTAGGTGACTCACTGGATAGAGAGCCCTGGACCTGGAGTCAACAAGACTCGTTTTCCTGAATTCAAATCTGGCCTCAGACACTTATTAGTTGTGTGACCTTGGGCAAGTTACTTAACCCTGTTTGCCTCAGTTTCCTCATTTGTAAAATGAACTAGAGAAGAAATTAGCAAACCACTGCAATATCTTTTCCAAGAAAACCCCAAATGGAGTAACAAAGACTCGGACATGACTGAACAGTGAGTCCAATCCATTTTCCAGATGAGTTGACTGAGGCTTCAAGTGGTAAGATGACTACTCCAAGGTCTCTTGCCTATATTGCTATCATAGTCACTCTTCCTTTACTAAAAACTTTTATGGCACCAGCCACTCTTTCTAAAATTGCTTTTCCCCTTGGCTTGTTCTAGCTGGTTTTGCAAAAGGAGGATGCTGATGGGATCAGATCAGAGGATTTTCAATCATAAGGCTTTCAGTAAGCAGTGAAGGAAGTTTCTGTAATGTTTGTTTAGGGGACGGAATGACCCAGATTTGGCTTAACTCAAACCATCACTAAACTGTCTATTATGTGTTTGAAGTCCTTAAGCCAGTTTGAAACCCTTAGGTACCTGCCATGCTATTTGATCTCAATTTTGTTGACTTTGATTTGAACTTTGTCTTTATTGAAAAAAGGGAATTTATGCCGGAGCTGTACTAGAGAAAAATCCAATAATTTTATCTCTTCCTTTGCTTCTCCCTACCCTTGAAGGTATCATAGCACTCTAGGGGTGGGCCCCACGGTTTAGAAAACCCTGAGCCAATTGAAGTAAGTAACGTTTATGTAAGCAGGGTGTCATGACAGTTTAGTTTAAGAGCAAGAATACTTAAATTGTACCTAAGAGTTTGTTTTTCTTCCTGCTTTGCTTCTGAGCTTTTAAAAGTAGAAATCATTATTATTTTTAAAATATCTTCAGATGATCCCTAGCACAAGCATTCTCCAAGAGACTAGGAGGGAATCAAGATATTTGAAAAAATCTTGACATAGAGTCTATTTAGTATATGCTATACCTTAAGACATTTAACAGGGACCCATAGGAGCCACCCAGGTAATTGGACTCTCTAGTGGTGTATTGTGCCACCTGAAGAGGACCCACATGACTCTCTTGCTTTTTCTCCTAATATTGGATAATCATCTCCTTCTATGTTTATAAACACCAGCCCAAAAGCCTGACCTTTGTAGTGTTGCCTTTGTAGGTTGCTTACAGGAAGTCTTAGAGAGGGAGAGAGAGGCTGGTGTGTTCATCAGTTTTATTGGCAATAGCTGTAGCCATTCTTTTCTCACTGTCCTCAGGTACTGATTGTATAAACAAAGGTACGTCCAAGATCTTAGGTAAATTTTTATATTTTAATTACGAAAATCCAAAGAGAGAGGATTGTGTGCTATATCCCTGATCTTTTCAGATATCTGCATCTAAACTCAATCTGGAGCAGCTAGGTTGCAAAGTGGTTAGAGTGTCAGGCCTGGAGTCAGGAAGACTCATCTTCCTGAGTTTAAATCTGTCATGGAACACTTAACTAGCTGTGTGATCCTGGCCAAGTCATTTCACTTTGTTTACTTCAATTTCATCTGTAAAATGATCTGAAAAAGGAAATGGCAAACCACTCCAGTATCTTTGACAAGAAGACCCCAAATGGTGCCCAGAAAACCCAATATGGGATCACAAAGAGTTGGACACAAATGAAACAACTGAAAAGCAACAAAAATTAATGTAACCATCCTTCCATAAACAGATACCAGCATGGTACAATGGGAAGAGTGTTGGATTTGGTGTCACAGATGAGTTCACCTTGAAATAAAGGTTTCTATTTGTGTGGTCACTGCAACTTCTATGGACTTTACTTTCCTTGTCTGCAAAATGAGGGGGAAATGTCTCTAAATTAGGGGGTCTTCCATCTCTAAATCAACAATTCTATGACTTACTGGCTGCTGATGAAGTCCTACTGGCATTGACTTCACCTAAATGATGTCAGTTTTATACTTCCTCACTTAATTCAGTCTCCTCCAACATATCTACACACATATTATATATGTGTGCATATATACATGCACACATATACATACACACATATGCATACATAACACACACATACCCATGTACCCACACCAATACCCACACACCCACCCATATGTATATCTATCTATCTGTATCTACATCTATGTCTGTCTGTCTGTCTATCTATCTATCTATCATACCTACCAAATATAGGGTCTTAACGTCTTACTCAACTTCAACCTCCATCAGGTCCTAACCAAGCAGAAACCTCTTTGAATATGAGTCTAGCAATCTGCCCCTGGCACTATATCAGCCATCCAAGGGTCACCACAATGGCTAATTTTGAAGAAGATCATCTCCAGAGGGTTCATCACAAGGTGGTGTCTTACCTCAGCCAAGCAACTAATGAAGAATGTTACCTAACCCCAGAAGGCTTGCCCCTGCCTCGTGTTGGAGGAGAACTCAATCACACCTGAAATCCTAAATTGTCAAGATGTTGAAGAAAGCACAGGCCTCTGTGCTAGCTCTGTGAAGGAAGGAAATGTCACTGCCTATTCCCATTTATATTTCTGGAGTTTATTAATCGACAAACATTCACCAACTTTCTATACTGTACCAGGTACTGTGCTAGGTTCTGGGGTTGCAAGGAAAAATGAAAGTCATTTTAATGAGCTACCCATATGGCTAAAAAACCTCAGTGCTTCTTCCTATTAAATAGATTAGTGTTTTAATAAGCTCTCTAACCCACCCTACTTCTCCATACAGCTTTCTTGTGCTGCTCCATTCCTCCCGTGGGCCACTGGAGAAAAACTCCCAGGAGCCCCCTAGGGCAGTTCAACCAGGCACACATTCAGAACCACTTTCCTTCAAGAGAAACTTCTCCAGAAATTTATTTTTCTGCCACACAATATGTTTCCTACTTACGAAGGATGATATTTTGCTCATGTTCAGTGCTTTTACTCCATCCATTTTGCAGTAAACGTCCCCAAACGGTGTTTGCACTATCCATTAGGAGGGCCGTCTCAATCGGCTGTCATCCAGCTGAACTGTTTGTACCAGTCTTTGGTCTAAGCATAACGTCACCTCTCCTTAGTACATCATCCACGCCACTGTCCTCTTCTATTACTGTGCTTCAGAGGAATGTACCTTTCTTATCCTCCATCAACAAACCATAGACGCATGCACAATAGTAGGCCGATTGCTTGAAGATTTTTATTAATGCCTTGTGACAAATGAGGAAAGAGGATCAGGATCCTGTGGAAGAAAGGACTCTTCTTCCTTGATTACCAATTGTGGCATTCTTAGAAAGCTTTCAAGAGAAGAAGTTTCAGAAAGGGCAAAAGAGTAGATTAGAGAAATAGAAACAGAAAATCAGAAGAGTTTACCCTTCCAAGGAGTATTTGCATTTTAATGAGGGATGAAAGTCTTAGGCTAGAGGAATGAAGCATTAATGGGGGAAGTCAGTGTATGGGGGGGAAAGGTACTTTTTGGGAGAAAGGGAACCTCTTCTAAGACATCTTAAAGTATACACATTTTAGCACTTTAGAGTCCTACTCTTGTGGCTGAGGCCGAATCGATATTTAGAGTGGGGTCAGTGAGGACTTTGCCCAACTGTATGGATGGCTGAGAGAGGGGATGAGCTTTCTTACTGGGTTGGCCCTCCAATCCACTGTCTTTGTGCCTCATGATATTCTACTAGCCCTCTGCTAGCTCAACAATTCTCAACAACCCTCTTCCTGAGTCCCAACGGTTTTACCCCTCTGTTGGCCCCCACTTTGTGCCTCCCTCCCATCACTGAATGAGAGAAGTTGTCCTCTGTGGGGTCCTTCCCTATTCTATCCTGGCTCAGCTGAATTTGCCCTAGGTGACAGAATACCTAGTTATGGCCCTTGTGGAAGCCAGTTCTTATCCTGTACATCAGAAGGCTGAGCTCATCTATCCTAATTCACTTTACTTCCCTTTCATTTTTTTCCCTCTTCCCCCTCTATTGAGACAAAAGCACCTAGTATCACCTGAAAGCCTTGCCTTTGGTGAGGGCTTCAGTAAAGTTCCCTTTCTTCCTCTCGGACCACTCCTGTCATAGATCTTCATGAAGGGACCTCTCATTTAAATCCGTGAAAAGTTCTGGGAACAAAAATCGATGCCAGGATGTCACCCCTAGGTCTTTAAAGAAATTGAAATGATGCTTGACTTGTCTCTACCTCCCCCCTCTCTGAAGCCTATTATTCCCCAAGCACTTAGCATTCAGTATTGATCTTTGGAGCTCTACACATTCAAGGCCATTAAAGGAAGAGTTGCTGAAGTCTGTTAATTTAGCTTCCATTGTGGATTTATTTTTCACTTGTTGCATTTCCTTATCTCCTTTTTCCTAGTTTCTTCCATTTAAATAAGGGTTCATGGAGAAGGAAGCAAAATTGTCAAGTTAAAAAAAATGAAGAAATTAAGGGAAACCACAGTTTTCTTGGCAAAGGGATCGAGAATTGAGCTAATTCAGGAAACTGTTAGCACAGTGGTAAAGGTGAGAGACTGGATAATTTTAAGGCTTATGAAATGAAATTCAGACTGATTTCTGAAAAAAAAAACTGACTCAGAAAACAAAGCATCATCCTTTAATACTTCAAAAATCATAGTTTCCCAAGCAAGTACTCCCTCCTCCATCCTCTGCAGATGCAGATTCTAATCAATTCAATAAACATTTATTAATCACCTATTGTGTACAAGATGCTATGACACCTGACATCTATATAACAATTGTTTTACGTACATTATTTTTCTCCTTTGAGCCTCACAAAAAATGCCACAAGGTAGATAATTTAGTTATTATCCCCATCTTATAGGTGAAGAAGCCAAGGCTCAGAGAACCTAAGGCACTCACTCATGGTCTCAGAACTAGGAGGTATCCCAAGGCAGGATTCAAACCCAGGTTTTTCTGACTCTAAGTCTCACAATCCAGAGTCTTTCATGAAAGACCCTCATGGAAATGTCTTCCTCTTTCTATGATGCCCCAAACTAGTACTTATGCCAACCATTGTACAAGGATTTCCTAAACATTTTCCCTGGGTCCAGCACTCTATAAGGCATTATGAAGATACAAGTGAATAGGAGATATAACATGGGTTCCAAGGGCAAAAGTGTATAGTGCTTAGATATTAAGACATGGGCTCTTTTCAGTCAGTCAGCCAATAAGCAATTTTAAAACCCCTAACATGTACCAGACACTGTGCTAAACACTGGAGGTACAAAGAAAAGCAAAAGACGGTGCATGTCTTCATGATCTAAGGGAGGAGGGGCAACAAGCAAACAAATACATAGGAACAATGTACAAGATAGATAGAAAATCATGGAGGGAAGGTACTGGAATCAATTCAGTTGGGGAAGGCTTCCTGTAGAAGGTGGGATTTTAGTTGAGACTTGAAGGAAGCCAGAGAAATCAAGAGGCAGAAATGAGGAGGGAGTGGGATGGAGGAGCTGTCAGAGAAATTGCCTGGAACTGAGGGATGAGGTGTCTTCCTCCAGGAACAGGATGAGCTCATAGTTTTGTCAAGAGATCAGACTTATTACTCACTTTCACAGCACATCACACCTTTTTGGGGAGCCTTCTGTGATCCTCCACAGGGGAGCATCTCTCCCTCTTCAAATCCCTCAAAATATTTAGCTATTTTTTTTCTCTTTACCCATCACATTCTAAACTATATTATGATTCTTTGTATACATGGCTTATTCCTTCTAACCCACCTTTTACCCGCCATCTTAGATTGTGAGCAATTTGTGAAAGTCACATCTTACTTGTCTTTCTCTCCTGTCCCTGTCCAGCCCCAAGTGTTCTGGATTTGGCAAAATGTTCTTAATAAATGTTGAACTGAATTGGCTATTCAGTGTGTCAAACATATCTGTTGAATGAATAATAACTCACATTTATTTAGTTTCTGCAGGAGAAGCCGCCTAAAGGATATCATTAAAGAAAGAGACAACTGGAATAAAAAATGGGAAGAGAGAACGAGGATAAGAAATGGATGTGCATGTCCACATGTGCACAATTGTGTGGATGCACTGACAAAGGATCTGGTCTACAGAAAAGCCTCCGTAGCATTGGGTGGACCCCCCTGTGCCAGATTTCCATGATTGAATTGCACAAGGTGGGCAGACATGGATGCGATGAGATCAGCGTAGCTGGTGGGAGCACCCACAGTGAGGAGATCACAGAGCCACTGAAATATTGAAGACATACAAAACACTTCTCTTAGATCATCGTCCTTCTGGTAAGGCTAGGCTGATCATCTTGCAAAGGCACCTAAATTGCTAACTGCCTAAAAGGTATTTAAAAGATATTTCTTCCAGTCACAGGAAAAGAAGTGAAGGTTCTGATACATAATATATTATTACACGTTGTATTATGTTATATACATATTACATCATTGGTTTTCTTCCTATAGTTCTGAGGCTCTCTTAAGTGAGAGGAGAGAAGACAATTAGAAAGGCTGAAGAATTGAAGCAGTAGTTTGACCAGGGTGACGAGTAGCAGGGATTTCTACAGTCCCCTTCTCTGAATAGCCACATGAGATCAGTAGTGGAAAACTTATCCCTGTTTTACTGATGAGGAGGCCAAAGCTGGAGGAGGTCCAGTGACTTGTAAGTGGAGCATCAGAAAAGCAGCTCAAACCCTGGTGTCCTGATTTCCATCCCACTGCCATCTGCATTGTCTCACACCATTGACTCTGTAAACTGGAATCGACAGAAAACAACATGAGATTAAGGGCTAAAATCAGGGGAAGCACACATGGCCTTCTAGGTCCTCAGGTGCGGCCTTTTGACTGAGTCCAAGTTTTACAGATCTAACGCTTTTATTAAGGGGATTTGTTCTGTGAAATTTGGATTCAGTAACAGGGCTGCATTTGAGGACCTAAAGGGTCACATGTGGCCTTGAGGCCACAGGTTCTCCACCCCTGGTAGACTGTGGACTACAGACCAATGCGAGAAGGCTGCTTCAGAAGGGCTGATTCATAGAAACAGAGAAGTTGCAAGAAAAGAAGACTCCATTGCAGAATCAGGAACTGAGTGGGGCCTTGGAAGTTGTGCCTGAAGCTCACAGACTTCATATCTCATGTTATAAAGTGTTTTCTGAATAGCGTCCTACAAATATACTGAGGCACTCAATGGCATGTTTCTATTTGTTAATGGGCCCTAGTTCTGTTGGGCTGTTCATGCAACTCAGCAATAATAAGAATGTTCCTAACAACAGCCACAATAACAAGCATTCATCCGGCACTAGCAGGGAATTTAAAATGACTTAAATAGTAATGATAACTGACTTTTATAATGTTTAAGTTTTTTACAAAGAACTCCACACAATAACAATAATAATATAGATCACTTTGAGGCTTGTGAAGTACTCACCATCTGTTATCTCATTTGATCCTCACAATGATGCTGAGGGTGTAGGGACTCATGTTATTACCATTTTACAGATGTGGAAACTGAGGCTGAAAGAGGTTCAGTTACTTGCCTGAGGTCACAGAGCTCCTCCTGTGAGTCATGGTTGTTGATGTTGGTCTTTCGTTTTTGAAAAGGACCAATGACAACATGGGTTGATGCCTTGACTTACGAGTTGGATTTAATCAAGGCAGAGTTGCACAAGGTCATCAGTCTTACGCTCTCTTCCAGAGTCATCAAAGTCCAATGGTGGGACAAATGTCAAGATAACTGGCAATGGCCCGGGATGCAGCAGATGACCGTGGCATCTTGTTGTCTGAGCAAGCCAGCTTCAAGACTGTGAAGACTTCTCCCAGAGGAATGGGTGGATGAGTGAGTGTCTGAGGCAGGACGTGAACTCGTGGCTTCCTGACCATGTGTCAGGAGCTTCATCAGGTGGGCCACTTAGCTACTGCCTTCTTATACGAGATCTACAACAGCCCTGTGGGAAGTAGATATTACATCTCTCTGTCTCTCTCTCTGTCTCTCTCTCTGTCTCTGTCTCTCTCTCTCTGTCTCTCTCTCTCTCTTTCTCTCTGTCTCTGTCTCTCTCTGTCTCTCTCTGTCTCTGTCTCTCTGTCTCTCTCTCTCTGTCTCTGTCTCTGTCTCTCTGTCTCTCTGTCTCTCTCTCTCTCTCTCTGTCTCTCTCTCTCTGTCTCTCTCTCTCTCTCTCTCAGAATCCAGGAGTTTGCAAATTCTGATTTTTTGTCCATCAACCCTTTCTCCCCAACCCCCTCTCCCAACTCATATGATGGAAACTTTGTGGGTTTACTGGGAAGAATGAACATAAAATTGACATGAAACTCAGGAGCTCTAGTTTCTTTTCCTCTAACTCCCAAGATAATCACTTTCCTCTCTGGACCTTAGTTTCCTCACCTGTAAAAAGATGGGATCGGACTAGATGACTTTTTAACATCTCTTCAGAACTCAAATTCACTGATTCAGAAGTTCTAGGAGGCAACGATCTGTGACAAGGTGAGTATTCCTCTAAGGATACAAGAGAAGCAGAAGATGCATCCCTTATCTCAAAATACTTTTAGTTTTGTTGTGGGCGATAAGACATCGGCAGTTAATAAGTTCAATGAGTGCTACTTGTGTTGAGATGTGCCTGCTAACTAACACAATCTAGACTCGGTTTGAAAGCCAAAGAGGCTTTAGAGACAGAGAAGGAAGGAATGAAAGGTACTGAAAGAGGTTGCAAGTTGTCAGATGAGGATAACAGCATAGATTTAATTGTTGGTCAGTTATTTTTCAGTTGTGTCCCATATTCTCAGTCCTTTCAATCAACCCTATTTCCTCCCAGATCCTCCTATGGATACTCTCCATCTTGTCAATATCCCTTCTAAATTTGTTATTATTTACTTATTTCACTCATGTCCAACTCTTGGTGACCCTATTTGGGTTTTTCTTGACAAAGATATTGTAGTGGTTTGCCATTTCCTTCTCTCGCTCATTTTATAGATAAGGAAACTAAGGCAAACAGGGTTATGTGAATTAACTAGGTTCACACAGCTAGTAAGGGTCTGAGACCAGATTTGAACTTGGAAAGATGATTCTTCCTGAATCCAATCCCACTTCTATCCATTGTGTCACCTAGAAATTTAGAGTCAGCATTAAATAGCAACAAAGGAAAGGTGGACAGAAGGTTGATTTTGGAGTCAGAAGACTTGGGCTCAAATTCTGGCTTCTTCCCCTTACTACGTGTGTGACCTAGGGCAAGTTATTGTACCTTTTTGAGTTTCTTTATTTTACAGTTAACTCAACTGTAAAATGAAAGGGTTAGGTTAGATAACCTCAAAAGTCTTCTATTTCTAAATCTATGGGGATAAAATGAGCTTTGGTCACGATGATCAACTAAAGGCCAAAATTGCTGATGGGGATGAGCAGATAGCAAATTTATTCTCCTCCTCCTTCTCTTTCTCTTCATTCCATGAATTTCCTTAGTGCTTTAAGATTTACAAAGGACTATACAACCATACGTTGTGGTTCAATTTACATTCTGTTGCTAAGGCTGATTATTTTAAATCATACCTTGATTAGACCCATTGATGACCAAGGGAAAGTAACAAAACCTTGTGCTATATATCCACAGTTATATTTGAATTTCACAGACCTTGAACTTATTTCAATATTAGACAGCTAAGCTCAGTCAAGACTTTCATAGAGTAGTACTACTCATCAAGGAGTATCCAAAAATAAAATAAAACAATCAGCTCTGTAAATTAGAACATGAGCAGGATGATAGTTCATGAATTTGTCAATTTCCCCCCTTGTCAACAATTATCTAGCCTTGGTGGTAACCCATCATTGTGTTTAGAGTATATCCGTGGTGTCCAGGGCCGAGGAGTCAGTGGTATTTAAGTTGCGTATAGTATCTTGACATGTGGTATCAGAGCTCCAGAAGTGGACTCTCTGTGTGTAGCTTATGTAAATTAGAAAAGAATAATAAAAATTCAAAGCATCAAATTGTTTTCTAAAATGATTAGCAGGGGTTCTCTAAAAGTAGTTTCAAACATAGATAATGAATCCATCAACCCTACAAGTACAAAAATATTGATATGATGTTTTCAGTCTCTGGGGCTCTTGATTGTTCAGGGTCTAATTACCCAGGATTTATTGTTATATTTGTTCCTGGGTTTCCTTGATTTTTATTCCTTTTCCTGTTTATTAGCATTTCCCCCTTAGCAGAGCAAAGGAATATGAAGAATAAAGGCCAACTGAGTTGCTTTTTGGTATTTGTTCTGGTAACGGTTGCCCACAGTATCCCCTTCCCCAGTATCACCAATAATTAAGAGTTGACCACTCATCCATCAGACCAGGAAGTATCCAAGTTGGAAGTGACCTCAAAGGCTATCATCGCATCTACTATGGGTAATACAATGATTCAGGCCCTGAGGGATCCAGAGAGATCAATGAGATGGGTATTCTTCCCTTAAGAAGTTTGCTATCTACAAGTATAGAATTATACAAATTACAGAAAAACATAATTATAGATACTATAAAAATTTGATTATATGAATTAAACAGAGGGAATAATACAAAACATAATTAGTGAATCACATATTTTTAGAGCTAGATGAGGCTTTGCTGTTTATCTAATCTTATAGCCCACAGAGATGGAACCTGGGACCTACAGATGTAAAGTGACCTGTCCAAGGTCATATGGACAGTTTAGGCCAGAGCCAGGACCAAACCCTAGGTATCCTGACTCCTTGTCTAAAAGCTCTCGTCCCTCCGACCACCTCCCTGAGGAATTAGCTTGTTGCACCCAACTAGCATACATTGCTCTATACTCTATTTTTGGTCATTTGCAAAGCTGATCTGTATGTGTGTTGGGTGGGACCCAGGGGGTCCACTGTGGATCTCCATATGTTTTTGTGAGATTCTTCTGTCATCTTCAGAAGAAATGTGAAAGCTGTGTCCATCCATGAGAGCTCTCAGTTTAAAGGTTAATTATTTCAGCAGCTGAAGTGGCTGCCCTCTCAGGCATTGTAGGAGACCGGAAAATTTATTACTCAAGGCAAGGCTGTCATTAGACATGCAGGGGAAATAGGCTCGTTACAAATGTAGTGTGAAGGAGACAGGCTGCCACTCCAGAGCAGAACTGGCATGATGGAGGTAAGGCCAGGCGGCGAGACAGCTCAGCAGAAGCGATCTACCTAGCTGCTGCTGTTCTGTCTTTTCCCATCTGGAGCAAGGCAGATGAAGGCATGAGCTGTTCAGCACCAGTTAGGGACTCAAGAGGAAAAGTGGGGAGAAGCCTCACCATGGCAGCCTCAGTGTAACGAAGGCTTTAGTACAGGAGCAGACAGCCTGTGGACTAAAGGGGCTAAGATGCCAGGAGTGCGCACAGTTTACTGAAATTTGGCAATTAACCCTCCGTCACCTCTATTATCTACTTGGTTTTGTTAGAATTAGGTACCAGGAACAGATGGGGATTTGATCATTGCAGATAAAACTTCTGGTCACTGGTGTCAATTGAAACTCAGGAACCCCAGGAAAATCTTTGCAAATGTTCTTCCTGCCCATATGACCCCCACCTACAGTACATCCCCCACCCCTTTCACCATGAACCATCCCACCCCAAGTACTTTAAAAAGCTGCCTGGGGAGGAAGTTCTACTGCATCCTTGGTATGGGTACCGAGACAAAATTTTATTGGCTGCCTGTGATGTGTAAAATCCTGTGCTCCAGGGGCTAAGAATCTAATTAGGGTGCAGGGACCCTTCATGACCTCTGCGGGCTGAAGGAAAAACATACCTCTCCATTCTCTGCTTGAGAAGTGGTGGACAGGAAGTGGAGAAGAAGCCATCCTTTGAGCTTGGCCAATGCTTTGATTTCTCATGCTTAATCCTCCTTCTTTATTCCAGACTCCATTGGGTGGGAGTTGGGAAGTGAGCTCAGTAAAATGATTATATTTTAAAAAATGATCTAATTAGGAAGAAAACAAACGTAAAACTAAACTAGTCTGAGTTTGCTCACTAACTTTCTATAGGACTTTGAGCAGATTGTTTCCACTTCTTTGGGGCTCAGTCTCCTCACGTGTAAGATAGAAGGATTGGGCTACTGCTCTCTATAACCCTTTCTAGTTTTACATTTTTATAATTAAAAACAAATATAAAACTGCACCCTTTGCTCCTAGTTCATTCTTTGGACTTGTCTCTTGTACTCATTATATTCTATTTAATATTATATTTATCTACATAACTTGTGGTACTGACTAGATTGTAAAGTAAGTTTTGTGATGAGTAAAGGTGTCGAGTAAGCAATTCTGGGCTGCTGTGCTTTGCAGTAGGTTAGACCAATGGGAGATCCCAAGGTGAAACATGGAAAAAGCATTGATTTCTGGGAAGAAACATATCTTTTTAGGCAAAAAGACCCCTGGAGACCCTCAGTCTGGGGCAAAGCTCAGTTCCTACTCAACTAGTTATAGGTCTGGGCTGAAAAGGAGGAAGAGAAGGATGAGGAAGGTCCTAGGGACCGCACAGCCTAATCATCATGTTACTGGGAAGGCAACTGCCTCTGAAACAATTGGAATATAATGTGGGAGACCAAGGGGCATCAGTCTGTTTCATCTATTGGGTATGTTGAAAGGGAAGAAGCTAGTTATCTCCTTCTCTTCATTTTCTTTTTCTCCTTTGTCTTTTCCTCTTCCTCTCCCTCTCAATTCCTTCCTCCCTTTCCTTTTCTCATTCTTGATCCTTTTTTTTTGCATTTCCTTGTTTCTCTTCTACTTTATTCTTCCTCTGATATCCATTCTCACTTCTCCTATATGTGAGTCATGGGGATCTTTTCTATTTGTGTTTCACACCACTGACCTACAGCATCTCAGTAGTACAAAATAAGTGACCTCTATCTCACTAGTAAGTCTCAGAATCGGAATTTACCTCAGAGGCTATCACTGTATCTGCTACATGTAATATATTGATTCTGCGTGAGGGCCAGACTCAGAGGGATGGGCCTCTTCCACTTCTGTCAGAACTGCACCCACAAGTAAGATGTGCTTTCATTGTTCCTTTCTCTTAACCTTTTTTTTGACCCCAGGTGAATAAATTCCTAGTTATATTTTTGTAACAACCAATCCTGCCCTGAATTGATCAGAACTTCCTCTTATTTCATCTTCCCACTTATACCCAACTCTGTTGGGCTCCCTCATATTATGAAGATTTCCTTTAAACTTGATTTGTAACAGGGTTTGGGGGGGCATGCCAAGATCACCAAAAATGGAGGCATTCATATGGGAAATGCCAAAGACCTGTTCCTAGATGAAGACAATGTGCCGCAGGGGCAGTTATGTGGGTGGCAGCCTCAGTTTCAGGAGCTCTTGACTTACTCACAGTGTGGAGGTCCAGTATAGTGGTCAGACATCCAATCAAAGAAAGATTGCCAGGGCTTCTCCAAGTGCTGGATACCAGGCTCAGGTGCACTGATCTGATGGTCCCAGGCTATGGCTGTGTGCATGGAGGAGTGAGCACATGCCAGTCAGTGTGGTCACAGAGGGTGGAGACCTTGCTGACTGTGGGCACCTGCAGAGTCCCTGGTTTTGGTTCTAGGGCAGAGTGGTGAACTGAAGCTTGCAGTTGCAGAAAGGACTGAAGGGAGCAAGACACAGCACTGTTGTGGTGACAGCATTGCTGGGGACTCTGGACAGGCTCAGAAGCAGAGAGGAATACCAGAAGTCAGGTCTCTGGATAGAACTCAGAAAACAACAGCACCTGAAGCCTGAGATAGTATCCCCCACACCCTGGGACTAGTACCTGACTTTAATACAAAGTTAAGACACAAGCTCCAAAAGAGTTTTTGGACGAGCTTAAAAAGGACTTTAAAAATCAAATAAGAGAGACTGAGGAAAAAATCAGACTAATATAAGAAAAAAAAGAAAATTATTAAAAGAAAGTCAAACAATTGGAAAAAGAGATCCAAGAACTTATGGAAGAAAATAACTCCTTAAAATTAAAATTAGGAAAGCTAATCACTTCATAAGACACCAAGAAATAATAAAACAAAATCAAAAGAATGAAAAAATAGAAGAGAATGTGAAACATCTCATTAGAAAAACAACTGACCTGGAGAACTGATCAAGGTAAGACAATATAAGAACTGCTGGGCTATCTAAAAGTTATGGTAAAAAAAACAGTCTATACAATATACTTCAAGAGATTATTAAGGAAAATTGTCCTGAAGTTTTAGAATGAGAGGGTAAAATGAAAACAGAAACCCCACCTCTACCCCTGATCAACACCTAAAAGAGATCCCAAAATGAAAACTCATAGGAACATCATAGCTAAGTTTTGAAGCACCCAGGTCAAGGAGAAAATACTACAAGTAACTAGAAAAAAACTGCAATTAATTAAAATACTATGGAACTATAACCAAGATAACACAAGATTTAGCAGTTACTACATTAAAAGACTGAAGGACATGAAACAATATATTCTGAAGAGCAAAGGATCTAGCTTACAACCAAGAATAACTTACCCAGAAAAAGCTGTGTGTGTGTGTGTTATCCTGAATGAAAAAAAAATGGATTTTTAATGGACTGAAGGACTTTTAGGTATTTGTGAAGAAAAGACCAGAACTGAATGAAAAATTTAACCTACTAGACTTAGGGGAAACATGAAAAGGTAAACATTTAAGACCAACTATAAAAGACTTAATAAGGTCAAAATCTTTACTTCTTATATAGGAAAACGTTATTTGTAACTCTTTAGAGTGTTATCATTACTAAGGTAGTTTAAAACAGTGTACATAGATAGAAGGTTTGGGGTTGAGCATTAGGGGATGATCCTAAACAATAAAATTGGGTAAAGAGAGGGAAAATGGAGTGATTATTTCATACAAATGAGGTGTGAGTAGAAAAAGTATTACAGTGGAGGTAGGAGAGGGTAGAGGAGTAATACAGCTGAAACCTTACTTTCATCAGAACTAGGTTAAAGAGGAAATAACATATACATCTAGGGAGGTATGAAAAGTCTTCTTAATTTACAGAGAAATAGGAGAGTGTGGGGGAGGGGATAGGATAAAGGAGGGATTTTTAGAAGGGTGGGTAGATTAAGAAAGGGGAAGGTAAGGGGAGAAGATAAGAAAGGAATTCCTAGAAGGGGTACATATTAGGGAAGCAGAGAAGTCAATTAGGCATTTGAAAAGGGACAGAGTAAAAAGAAGGAGAGAAGGATAAACAGTGATAAAATATAGAATGGAAGGAAATGAACAATTTGAATGTGAACAGGATAAATTCACCCCCTAAAATGGAAGTAGATAGTTGGAATGGATTAAAAAACAGAATATGACAATATGATGTTTAGAAGAAAAATATTTTAAAATGAGAGATAGATACACATAGAGTGAAAACAAAGAGCTGGAGTAGAATTTATTATGCTTTAGCTGACGCAAAAAAAAAAAAAAAGCAGGCGTAGTAATCTTGATCGCAAAGTTAAAGCCAAAATAGATTTACTTAAAAGAGATAAACAGGGAAACTACTTTATGATAAAAGGTATCATAGATAAGTAATATCAATACTAAGCCTATATATGCTAAATGCTATAGCACTCACATTTTAAAGGAAAAACTAAATGAATTACAGATTGAAGTAGAGAGCAAAACTATAATACTGAAGCACTTCAAACTTCCCCTCTCAGAACTAGATAAATCTAACAAAAAATAAAAAGGAAAGAAGTCAAGGAGATGAATGCAATTTTAGATAAGCTAGATATGATAGCTAGCTGGAGAGAACTGGATGGTAATAGAAAGGAATACACCTTTTTCTTGGGGCACATTGTACTTTTACAAAAAACTGACCATATGTTAGGGCATAAAAACTTTATAATTAAATGCAGAAATATTAAATGCATCCTTTTGAGACCATAATATAAGAAATTATATTTAATAAGGTACCATGAAAACACAGATTAAAAATTACTTGGAAACTAAATAACCTAATCTTAAAAATGAGTGAGTTAAAAAACAAGCCATAGAAACAATAAATAATTTTATTAAAGAGAGTGATAATAATGAAATAATGTATTAAGACTGGATGAAATAATAAAAGGTGGAAATGACAAATTTTGGAGGAGATGTGGAAAAAACTGAGACATTAATACACTATTGATGAAACTATGAACTGTTCCAACAATTTTAGAAAGAATTCTGGAATTATGCCCAAAGAGTTATAAAACTGTATATACTCTTTGTCTCAGCAATACCATTATTAGGTCTATTTGCTGAGGTGATAAGGAAAAAAGGAAGAGAATCTACATATTCTAAAATATTTATATAGCTCTCTTCATGGTGGCAAAGAAGGGGAAATTGAAGGGATGCCCATCAACTGAGGAATGGCTAAATAAGTTGATTGTGATGGAATACTATTGTGTTGAATATGATTGTGATGGAATGCTATTGTGTTGTAAGAAATGATGAGCTGGTTGATTTTGGAAAAATATGAACAGACTTGAATGAAGTAGTGAAAAGTGAAGTGAGCAGATCCAGAAGAAAGCTGTATACAGTAACAAAAATGTTGTTCAAAGACTAATTGTGAACAATCAGTACTCAAATCTACTATAAGGGACTTATGAAGGAAGATGCTATCCACCTCTGAAGAAAGAACTGTTAAATAGAAGTTTGTGTAGTATGGTTTTACATATATTTATAAATCCATGTCAAAAGATGGCCTTCTCCAGTGTAGGGTGGAAAAGGGAGAAAGGGAGACAGTTCAGAACTTAAAATGTAGCAAAAAAGAAATTAAATTGAAAAGGAAAGAAAGAACATTACTAATTTAAACCATTTTCTTCCTGGAAGAAACATAGAAAGTCTTGTATGCAGAGTGAAGTGGGCAAAGCCAGCAAAATAATATCCACAGTGACTTTAGTAGTGTAAATAATGCTGTACCCTAGGTAGTTGTGATGATCAGTCTTGTCCCTAGAGAAAGAGATGAGAAAACATGGCTTTCTCCTTTTGGGAGGAGGTGCAGTGCTATGGGTATAGATATTGCAAAGGCTGCTTGGACAGTGTCAGCTGATTTTACTGATTTTTTTTTCTTAGTTACAAAGAAAAGTTCACTGAGCTGCTGGGTTGGTTTCTATATGTATATGACATATAAAAATAAAAAGCATCAATAAAACTTTGTTGTTTTTTTAAACCAAAGTACCAGAGAAAATAAGAATATATTCTGGATTTGATTCTCATTTAATGAGAAGGAACTGGTTGCTAGGGCAGAATTAATGGGAACCATGAAAAGTGACTATACCACTCCACTTTAGAATTGGTGGGAGAAAAGGAGAAAAAAGTCATCATAGTTGAAAATTCCCTGGGGCAAGTTAACCCTTATAACATGACTTTGTTGAATGTTTTGTTTTAATTTAGGTAAGTCTTGGTCTATCAGGCTAGTAGTCCTGTCAGAAAAATAAAGGAGGTTAGTCTGGCATGACTTGTCCTTGATGAGGCCATGCTGGCTCTGGGAATACCACTGCCTTTTCACTAGCCATTCCTTTAATAATGCATTCTATGATTTTTCCAGGAATTAAAATCAATTTTATTGGCCTATAATCTGCATACTCCGTTCCTTCCCCTTTTTTGTAAACTGGGACATTTGCTCTTCTCAAAGACTAGGGCAACTAATTTTCCCTCTGTCTTTTGAAGATCGCTCACCGCAATCAAACCTGCCAATTCCTCCATTGCCCTGGGATGTCATTCATCTGAGTCTGTTGATTTAAACTCATTAGAGGCAGTTAAGTTTTCTTCTGTGATCTCTCTACTTAATCTAGAGTATCAGTTCCTCATTAGGCGTTTTGTTTTGTCCTTTCCAGTTCAAAGACCACTCTCCTTAGCAGAGAAACAAAGCAAAACAAGACTTTAGCACCATTGTCTTCCCTCTATCATCTGTCAAAATCCTAGCCATTCAAAGAAGTAGTCTTACCATTTGTTTATCTTCCTCTTTATCCCAACATAGGTTTTAAAACCACATGTTGAGGTTATCCTTAGATTTCTTCAACATGCTGATCTCATTCTGAGCTTTAGCACTCCTGGCATCATTCTCATAGGATTCGGTTACATTTTTACATAATTTGCTGTTACATGTTGTTGTTTCCATATACTATGTGTCTTTATAAAAGACTTTATAAAATCGAAAGTGATATATTTCCCTGTGCATCCATATTGTTCTTTTTAGACAGCTGCCTTTTTTACTCTTTATCCTTTGTGTCTTTAGGCCAACATCCAGTAGATTCCTATTTTAAACTAATTATTGGACTGCAAATGTCACCACCCTCAAAATTTGTCACCGTAGATCAAAGCCCTAGTTACCTCAGCCTAGTTTTGGATTTGGTAACTAAATATGAGTCAGAGTAATTTTGTGTTTAATTTGATCATAGTAGTAAATTCAGAGCATATACATTTAGTTTTTAGTGTTTGTTATTCTTAGAGTATGCTTTTGCTTATAACAGAATTTTAGAGGGGGATATTGTTGAGCAATCTACTCAAGAGTCCAATTTACAACAATTTGGGTGACATGACATTTTTCAAGATCATATGGTGTTAAATACAAATCTTTCATGTGGTGGTGTTTGGAGATGTTGGCTTGGGAGAAAGTATTTCTTTTTTTATTATCATGGAGTCCTTTTTCAAGTCCATTATTTCTTCTACCTAATAAATAAAAAAAATTCACATTATCAGGTATTTTATAAGCTTATGAACCTTTTAAGTTTATGAAGCACTTTCTTCTGGGGGGTCTGTACTATCAGTTACTTCTGTTTTAACTATATGGCAACTAATTCAGTAAGAGTTGAAGCTTTCCTGACTGCTTACTTTCATCTGTTCATGGACAGATGGAAGGTGTATGCAAAGCATTTTACATCCTACATGTATCTCTCTGCTACTAGTAAATGGAGCTATCTAGGGGTAGAACCCATATCTCTCTGACTCTCAGTCTAGTACTCTATCCACCATCCCAAGTAAAATGGAAGCCTTCATTTGGATTCCAGGTAGAAATCCAGCATACATTCTCATTTGTCAGGTTGCTTTTCCCCTTTTAATTAGAGTGACATCTGCCTCATCCACAAATCTTGCATAAGTTTTTTAAAAATTCAGAACAATTGCTTCTTTTATTTTTACTTCTAATGATCTCTCCAGTTTATTCTTGGTACACAGTACTCAGTGGAGCGATATTTTGGTTAGGAATCCATTTGTTCTGTGCCAGTAATGGGGACATAATTCTTTGTAATCATCTGAAGGCTTCATTTACGTCACTCTTCACTACCTACATGACTTACGCCAGGGCAGAAGCAATGACGTAAATCAAGACTTCAGACAATCTTGTGAAGATTTATGCCTTTATGAAGAAGCATCTCTTTCCCCAATAATGACATCGGACCGATAGATTTATTAACAACATGTGACTCAGTTGAATAATGTGTACCAAGAATAAATGAGAAAATCTATTAATGGTGAAAACAGAAAAGGCAATTGCTGAGTTGAGGATTAGAGAACTAATTATAGTATAATTTCCAAGTAAAGAGAAGAGGAATATTATTACATTGAATATTTATTAGATGTCACATTTTGGTTTTCCTTTTTAAGTTGGGGAAGGCAATCAGTGTTGGTTTTAAATATGGTGAGATTTAAATGGTACCAGGAAGGAAGCCTCTCTCTAATTAGTTCCCTCTTAAGCCTGGTACTGAAAGTGAGGGGGTTGGGCTAGATGACTTCTAATGTTTTTTATAATTCTAAATTTATGATCCTATGATTAACCAATCAATCATTCAAAAAGCATTTATTAAGTACTTATTATATGCTAAGTGCTAGGGATACAAAGTAATAGCAAAATCTGTCCCTGCCCTCAAAGAACTTACATTTTAATGAGGGAGACAATGTACATGTGTATAGGCATATATGTGTGTATGTGTATACACACATATAGGCATATGTATATAAATTGCTTACTAAGTAGGTGCAAGGTAGTGCTAAAGGGAGAGACATTAGCAGGTGGGAGGCAGGGTCCCCAAAAGACTTTCTCTAAAGAGGGTCATGTGATCTGAGTCTTTAAGGAAGCAGGAGATTCTAAGAGAAGAAGATGGGAAGGAAGAGCCTTCCAGGTATTAGCGTTAGGGATAGCCAGTGCACAAATATGGATATGGGAGTTAGATACAAGGAGCAGTACATAGACCATGTGGCTAGACTGTGGACTGTATGGAGGATAATGGAAGAGTAAGAAGACTGGAAAGAGAGGGGGGGACCACGTTTGTGCTTATATTTGAGTAACAGGGAGCCACTGGAATTTACTGAGCAAGGGGGCGATATGATTGCACCTGTGTTCCAGGAAAATTATTTTGGAAGCTCTGCAGAGGATAGATTGGAGTGGGGTGAGATGAAGTCAGAAAACCAGTTAGGAGGCTGTGGCAGCAGTCCAGGCAAGGCATGAGGAGGGCCTGAACCAGGGTTGTGGTTGTTGAGTGAAAAGAAGTATACAAAAATGAGATGTTTTGTGGAGGTGGAAATGATAAGATTTGTTAACTGATTGGAAATGTGGAATGAATGAGGAACTGAAGATGATGTGGATGTAATTCTGAGCTGGAAGGAGGATGATATTCTTGATAGTAAAAGGAAAATTAGATAGGGAGTGAGTTTTTATGATGAATTCCATTTTTGGACATGTAAAAATTTCAAATATCTACAGGAACCCAGTTCTGAATGTCTAATAGGTAATTCATGGGACTGGGAGCAATGGCAGCTCACTAGAAAAACTAAGACCAGATCTCTACCTGTGGGAGTCATCTGCATCAAAATTATGACTGAACCCATAGAAGCGGAGGAGATCATTAACTGAGGGGATGCATATATACTTACACACATATGGAGGAAGGGAGGGAGGGAGGGAGAGAGAGAGGGAGGGAAGGAGAGAGAGAGAGAGGGAGGGAGGGAGAAAGAGACAGAGAGAGAGGCAGGGAGAGAGAGACAGAGAGAGAGAGAGAGAGAGAGAGAGAGAGAGAGAGAGGGAGATAGAGGGAGATAGAGATAGATAGATAGATAGAGAGAGACAGAGACAGAGACAGACAGAGAGAGAGAGAGACAGAGAGAGAGAGAGAGACAGAGAGAGAGACAGAGACAGAGAAAGAGAGAGAGAGAGAGAGAGAGAGAGAGAGAGAGAGAGAGAGAGAGAGAAGTATCATCATGAAAACTCAGGAAGCAGAGAATACGCAGTAACAGAAGGTTGTCCACAGTGTCAATTTGTAACAGAGGGGTCGAGGATGAAGACTGAGAAAAGGACATAAGTTTTGGCAAGTTGGTGTTCACAGGCAACTTTAGAGGGAGCCATTTCAGTTGGCAGATAAAGATTTCAGAAGATTTAGAAGAGGGAGAAAAACGGAAGTAGAGACACTGACTATAGATAGCTTTTTCATGGATACATAATAAGGAGAGATGAGATATAGGCAAACAGTAAGCACACATGGTAGAATCCCTGCTTTAGGTTTTTTGTTTTTGTGGGTTGGGGATTCTTGAGCATATTTGTAGCAGCAGGAAAGGAACCAGCATATAGAGAGATTGAAGAGCAGTGAGGAAGGTTTCTCATCTGTGTCCTCACCCTGAAGTGTCTCTTTACCCGGGGTGTTCTCAGCCTAGAACAGTCCTCTGCCTTGCTGTCCCCTTTTCCCATTGATAAGTTCCGTTTTGAGGCCTCCAAGTTTCATTGGTGAGTCCCTTCTGAGGGCCTCCATTTTGGAGATGGACCAACCATGCCTCATTCCCCTCTCAGTTGCACTTTTGACTCTCTGGATCTCACCTATGCCTTTCTCTGGGGCGAAGGGGGGCTGTTTTCTCCCCTCTAGCCTCTGGTTTTTCATATTTTTTTACATCCTATTAGAATGAAGGCAGGGAATATCTTTCCTTTTGCCTATGCTTGTATACAAAGTCTAGCAAACAGTAAGTGTTTAGTAAAACCTTATTGCCTGCCTGTCTACCTGACATGCTGGTAGGGATACTTTGCTGGAGAAAATGGGAGAGGATAGAATCAAGGGTGCATATGTAGGGGCTTCTTTAACAAGGAGAAGGGTCATCTCTTCATCAGAGGCTTGAGGAAAAGAGAAAGCCATGGGGTATGTGAGATGAGAGCGAGAAGACTTGATTTTTTTTCAGTAAAGAATGAGTTAAAATCCTTAGCTGGATGTGCTGTGGGAAGAGGTGCTGTGAGAGGCTTAAGGAGAGAAGAGACTGTTCGGAATAACCCCTGTGCTTAGTGGAATAGACAATCAATTACACAGGAGTAAAAGGGCTGCCCGGGATTCTATGATTCCAGATATTCTATCATCACCATGTTCAGGCGTAAGGTATAGTAGACTTTCTGTCAGCATGACATTAGCGGACAAAGCTGAACTGCACAAACGAGCACAGGAACACAATGTGGTACCTTATGGTAGCTCTGGCTAAGTTTTTACCTTCAGCACTATCCTTGGCCATGATGCCAACAAAATGTAGTACATATAGGGAACTACAGAACACTGAATGATGACAGAATGAAGCATGTTGTTCTTTGTCTTTCATTCCTGAAGAAGACCATGACATCAGGGAGGTGATGTTATGACATGCAAATAAATTGGATTTAAGGGAGGGAGGGAAGTGTAGAGTCACCAGCCTCACTCTCTCCTCTAGAGCCATCTGGGTCTAGTGGTGATATGTAGATCAGGATGACTGGAGAGGGTCCTGGATACAGTGGAGGACCTTGGCCTTTTTAAGTTAAGGACTTTAACAGGCTTCAGTCTGGCTGAGGCAATGTGCCATTCAATGATTAAGGCTAGGTAAGAAATAAGGCAGAGAATGGCCTCTTTTACCTAGTCAAAAAAAAAAAAGAAATCCATATCTTGCCACTGGACCCAGATGGCTCTGGAGGAGAAAGGGAGGCTAGTGACTTTGCATAAGCCTCCCTCACTTATATTCAATTCACTTGCATATCACGGTATCACCTCCCTGATGTCATGGTTCTCTCTGAGAACACTGGATAAACAATAACCTTTCTGAGTAGTAGTAGGAGCTGCCCACTGGGGACCCAACTAGAACTGACCAGTTGAGCAACATAGCTTCTGCCTGCCTTCTTTCCTTCCTTCCTTCCTTCCTTCCTTCCTTCCTTCCTTCCTTCCTTCCTTCCTTCCTTCCTTCCTTCCTTCCTTCCTTCCTTCCTTCCTTCTTTTCTTCCTTTCTTCTCTCTCTCTTTCTCTTCCTTCTGTGTCATATCCTTACCTGTGGGTGTTCTGCCCAAAGGTATGTAAATTTTGGTTGCTAAAACCTCACAAGTTATCTTAGAGTTTATGGGCTAGATTTTTTTTTTTCTTAAGGAACATATCTGAAACCCAAATCACCCTGGCTCTCACTGATTGGCCAACAATAGGTCCCAGGCCAATCCCACTTGGTCATTGTTTGGGCTCTGATTGGCTCAGAGTGAATGTAAATAGTAATTGTTTCTGTTTTGGTCAGAAACCCTGATGATTTTTTTTTTTAGTAGGTAAAGAGACCATTCTCTGCATTATTTTTTACCTAGCCTTAATCAATGAATGGGTGTTGCTTCAGTCAAATTGAGACCGTTAAAGACCTCAGCTTAAAAAGGCCAAAATCTCCCACTGCATCCAGGGCCATTTCCAGTCATCCTGATCTGTATCTCAGCACCAGACCCAGATGACTTCAGAGAAGAAAGTGAGGCTGGTGACTTCGCACAGCCCTCCCTCACTTGCATCCAATTCATTTGCATGTCATGGCATCACCTCCCTCATGTCATGGTCTTCTTCAAGAACAAAGCATATACTGGGGAATTTAAGGAAGAGTGGAAGCTGTCTCTGAAAGTAACTCTGTTGTGGAGTGATTCGGATTCAGAAGAGCCTCATGAATTCAGGTTTGGGGTGGTAGGGCTTGTTGGTACTATGGGGGCTTTTGCCAACATGACCGTTTCTTTATGTATCCCTTCAAAGCATTCCAGTCCTAGGGAAGACAATCAGAGGAGAATGAAATCTATTTCCCCTTTCCCTGGCTTCTTCTATAACATGTATGTGCTCAATACCTCTCATTGGGTGAGTTGGCCTTCCAATATGGGCAAGTCAGATTTGATCAGACCATCCTGAGACAGCCTAGATGATATCTTCTAATTCTGAGTATTTTTACTTGCTTTCTCTGATTTCTGGATCTCTTTCACTTTTCATTTCTGCCTCCTAGTTATTCTGTATTCGTTCAGATCTCAACTAAGGGCTCACCTTCTTCAAGAAATCTTTCCTAGTCCTCCCTAAATCTTAGTACCATCCCTCCAAGAGTACCCCTATTTTATCCTGTATATAGTTGTTTGCTTGTTGTCTCCCTCATTAAACTCTGAGATCCTTCAGAGCAGGCACTGTTTTTTGCCTTTTTTGTATCCCTAGTGTTTAGCACAGTGCCTGTCCCATAGAAAGTATCTGTAAAGGCACTGACTTTGCAGACAATTCCAAAAGATGTGTCCCTAGGGACTTAGCACAGTCCCTGACATATAGTAGGTACTTCACAAATATTTCTTGACTGAAAATGATTTGAACAATGTAAATATTGTTGGAATGAATATATAACATTGCTGGAATGAATATATAACAGCTTGCAGAGGTGGCACACGTTTGGATATGTTGTTGAAAATTTAATTGTTGTAAGTTGGTGAAAGTTCAGTTGGTTTTACAATTCCATCCAGTATAGGACATAGTCTTTGCCCTCAGAAGGTTTATAACATTCCTGTCTTTAGGCACTTAAAGATAGTATCTGATAACGCTCCATTCTGTAGCATAGGTCAGAGATGGAAAAGCTGAATCTCCATTTGAACCTTCATCTGTGCACCTCAATAATTTATTCTTGGTAGCTAGGTGATGGTAGTAAATCGTGTTGGACTTAAGAGTCAGGAAGGCCTCAGTTTAAATCCTCCCATTGACACTTACATTGACACTTACATTGACACTTTAAATCCTTCCATTGTGTGATTCTGGGAAAGTCACACCCTCTCTCATCTTGATTTTTATTTATCGGTCAAATGGGGATAAGTAGCACCTTCCTCCCAGGGCTGTTGTGAAGATAATGATTTAGTATATGCAAACTTTAAAGTTCTATATAAATGTGTAGATACTATTATTGTTGGTGGGGTTGCTGCAGACTCAGACGCTTCATCATCTCTTGAAGCTGCATACTCTGCTACATGGTTTCAGATCCACTGACCAAGGAACGGTCCCCAAATGTTCAATGTAGACAAAGACTTTTTAATACCGTCATTTGTCATCTACTGAAGATGCTTGAGGAGGGTCTCTGGGAAATGCTCTTGCTGATAGCTCTCATGTCTTAATCACATTTCATTTTTGGCCTAGACAGATGCCTGGCATTCCACCATTGCAGTTTCACTACATTGGGTCAAAGTAACATCTTAAGTCATCAGTCAATGGAATAATTGATTTTAACATTGCCTTTTTGCGTTGTCATACATTCTGGAGATACACAGTGGGTGTAGAGTGAATCTGAAAGTATGTAATGCCTAAGGGAGGGTGCTAATGTCTGTTCATTTATTCATTCAATATTTATGAAGCCTAGATATAAGCACTGTGGAGGATATAGTCTCACTCTTCTTTGCTGAAGACTGTAAAGTGATTGTTGGTCCTTGTTTACAATATGGTTGGTTTTCTTTTGTTGAAGAATCTCTCTTCTTTTAAGTCCTAGAGAATGGAAAGAAAATGAGAGAGCTTTAGGCTCCTGTCACTAATTAGATTACAAAACCTTTGCAAAAAGCTTGAGCTATTAGTTTGGAAAATATTCTTTCCTACTTAATTTGTCAGAATCAAGCTTGCTCTATTAAATGAAGGCACTGGAATAATAACATAAGATATTTTATAGCCTTAATAAACATCAGCCAAAGTAATGATATAACCAGTGATTATGCATGATGTTCAAAGGACTTTTTGACAGAATGCAACGTGATTACCTGTTTAATATGCTGGATAAACATAGATTTCCTAGCCAATATAAGTGGATCAAACTTTTATGTGCAGTGATTATAACATCATTTGCTATAAATGGTGAACCTAACTCTAATTTTATACAACATATTTCCTATCATTTGATGTAACCCTTTAGCTCTAATCATTATGGAAATACAGCCCCATGCAATAAGCATCTTTGGGTATGGGAACACCCACTCAACCAACTTTCAACCATTATTCTTTTTATAGATTTCAAATGCCTCTATCCCTTTGTCAGAGGGCATATTCCATTTGACAACTACATATCAGTGAAACAGGCCCTCTAGACATTGTATGAGGTGATATAGCTTGTCATGTCATACTTCAGAGAGGAGAATCAGGTTGATCATGAAGGTATGTTAAGATTTAAAAAAATAAGAATGTAAAACAGGTGCTATGGATTGAACTATCACTCTGAAACAAAATGATTTTTTTTCAATTCTGCTTAACAGAGCTTCATTTTAGAAACTAAATAGTTTTAATAAACTTATATACCACTATCCTTGGTCTTTGAAGATAATACTTTGAAAAATGTTACAGTCATTGACCATTCTTATGGTCTTATCATTTTGAGTGAGACATGTATGTGTATGTGTGTGGAGAGAGAGAAAGAAAGAGAGAGAGAGAGAGAGAGAGAGAGAGAGAGAGAGCGAGAGAGAGAGAGAGAGAGAGAGACTTGGAACAGTACATGGTATATAGCAAGTGCTTAATAAAGAATTTGATTAATTGTGGACTCTTGTGGGATCCAACAAGATTGCAATGAGAAAGGAGAGAAGAATGTCCCTGATGCCAGAGTTCTCAGTTGAGGATGAGTAACAGGAAGAGGTCCCCAGTGGAGCAATCTAGCAGCTCCAGGTATTTGGGCAATACTTTGGTAGCATAGAAAGAGCACTTGAGTTAGAATCAGAAGAGTTTCTGTTCAAATTTTTGCTCTGCTACTTGCAACCCGTGTGACCCTGGGTAAGCCAAAACATGTTTTTGGACCTCAGTTTCCTCATCTGTAAAATGAAATGGCTAGACTAGATGATCCCTAATCTATTTAAATCTAATTATAATACCTGTGTGATATTGGGCATGTCAGCTTTCCTTTCTGAGTCCCATTTTCCTCATTGGCAAAATAAGGGGTTGGATTAGGCATTAGATTATGTCTAAATTTCTGATCAGTGCTAAATTCTATGAGCCTATGATCTGTTGCACAGAGTAGGCTCTCAAGAAATGATGATCAATTAAATTGAATTATCTGCTTCTTGTTACTTCTTAGAACTCAATGACTATTTTTCTTCATTTCAAGTTTTGTTGTTCAGTGCAATAAAACTGACACAGGTTTGGGATAATTTGGGCAGGAGCTGAGCTGACATTTATCTTTGCACAACCCATGAAGAGTTTTGCTGAGCAAATTAATTGACCAAACAGAGTAAGGTCTGTTTCAACTAGGCTGCTTGACATTCCACATCTGTCTGGATGTCTGTTTGTTTGCTCTGTTATCATCTCTGAAAGAGGTGGATGATTTTGATTCCACTTGGAACACCACTGAAGGGCATCAAGATAGACCTTAAGCTTGATTTGCGTGTCAGTCTGCTATCTTGAAACAAAATGGCAGCCAGTGTAAGTTTTCAAAGGATCATATCTTCCATGGTGGAAGCATAGTTCACAGCATTACCAATAGCAAAAGTTAAACTTTGGAGAGAATGTTAAGTTACATAAGAAAACAAATTTTCCTAATATCTTCAAGCACTTTTTTTTTTACAGATTATTGCTAGGCTAATTACAAGTTAATTTTCCATATTCAATGAAATAGATCTCCTAAGAACTTCTGTTTGGTAATTCTTTAGCTTAACTTTTAGTTTCTACATATTCTTAAAAATAAAAGAAAGCCTTACTTCTTTTAAAACTATTGTACATACTGAGATTGTAACTCTGATGGCCTGGCCACAGCCCAAATGCCAAATGCATGTTTGCCTAAAAGACTACTTTATGGAGAACTTGCACAAGTCAAGGGTTCACACAATAGTCAGAAGAAGTGATATGAGGACGCTGTTAAGGTCTCTCTGAAGAATGTTAGTATCTATTGTGAGACAGGGAAACACCGGCATGGGACGGAGCAGCATGGAATGCCTGCATAAAAGATGGTGCTATGCTCCACAAATGAAGCAGAATCTCCCTAGTACAAAGGAAATATGAGATATACAACTCTAGAGGCATCTCCTTCCCAAATGTTCAAATGGACTATTTGTGCCCAACTAGCAGTAGAACCTTCTGAGTTTATATTGGACTAATCAGCCACAGTCCAATACACTGTACCTTGACCCCAACATCAGGGGTCAGGTATGAAGGGGGAACAACAGCCCTTCACCATTCTCCTCGCATGCCTCTAGCTGTTATGAATAAGTTCATCTTCATGGTAATCTTTTTGAGTTCACTTTGCTATGGCTTCCACACCTTAATTCACCATTCAGTAGGTGCTATTTGTGTGTCTATGTGTGTATGTCTATGTGTACATACAGATGTGTATATAAAAAAGTCACATGCCCTTTTTAGCACGTCCTCATCTACTCAGCTAAGTTTCAGTAAGTGTGGTACTAGAAATCTAATTTCACATCAGGGCTGAAGTGGTGATTTTTGTAACCCATTTAAGGAATACAAGTCAGAAGGCCTAGGTTCCTGTCTCAGGTCTACCACTCACGCTCATTGGCATGCAAAGTTGAGATACTTTTCTGGATCTCAGTTTTTGTTTTTCCTTTAATTTGGAGTAATATCAACCATGTCATTCTTATGAGGTTGTGATGGGAATCAAATGAGATGAGCTAGGTGAAAGTACTTTGGAACCCAAAGACCTTTATACACATATGGAGAACAGGAACTAGACCTTTGATTCCACTGATAATGTGATCTCTCAGATGAGGAAATCCCAAAAGAGGTTGGCACCTTCTCTGCAGTTTATATAGAGAGAGCTACCTAGAGCACTTACTCAGTGGCCTAGTTATGAGATCATAAGGGACATGCTCAGAGTTAGCCAGAGTGTTAAAAGTGAGACTTGAACCCAAGTTTTCTTAGATTCAGGACTGGTTTCCTATCTGCTATGCTATGCTGTTTCTCATTGTACAAATAGCAGGTATTATAATTACATAGCCTATAGTGGTGACTGTTGAGCTGATTGTCCCAGAGCCCAGCCGTTGGCATTGGGCACTTCATGAACTATACTTCTAGATTATGTTTAGAGATGAAAGAGTTGCCAAGAGTGCTAGGACATAACCTATCATGAACTCTCAAGTCTTTGCCCTTGAGTGTCACCAAGTAAACTTTATCAAAGGGGAATTAACAACCTTGTTTTATTCCATAGGTATGGGTTGGACCAAGGTTGGGGAACCTGCAACCTTGATACCACATGTGGCCTTCTAAGTCCTTGGGTATGGCTTTTGACTGTCCAAGTTTTACAGAGGACAATATCTTTTTATTAAGGCAATTTGTTCTGTGAAGTTTGGATACAGTCAAAGAGTTGCACTTGAAGATCTAGAGGGCCACATGTGGCATTGAGACCACAGGTTCCTCACCCGTAGATTGCACCATAAGTCATCCCACAAAAACAGGGAACTAGAAACATTGTCCAATCACACCTTTTGAACAGCTGGCAGATCCTGGGATGACAGGGAGATCAAAGGCACTAGTTAAGTCAATGGAGGCCACATGGAAATCTTACTGCTCTTCTCAGCAGTCTCTGAACTTAGTGTGATGCACTAAGGGTATTGTGTTGAGGTGTGCCCCTGAGATTCAAGAAAGGAAAGGTTAATGATTATCTGCAGTCGAGGAGAACAAAAACTATTAGGTGGAAATCAGCGTATAAGGCAGATCAGAGAGGGAAATTGGTCTGATAGTATTAGGGATCAGGTTCCCTGCCTCTTACCCTTCAAAAGGTCATTATAATAAGGACAACATCTGTGATATCCTGATGCATTTATTCAGTGGATATCTCAGATAGAGCCGTACACAGGTACATGGGCAGCATCCACATTCAAACATCTGAAGGCTCTTTGAGAAATGAGAATTCTAATGATGGAAGCTGAAGGGAAAAAAAGACAAAAAGAAATAGAAGCAAACTGTCCACCCACATGGGATAAATGAACTCTGAGCACGCTACTCTGGTCATTATGGAAAGAATCTGAGAGTTAATGGAACTGAGTTCTAGTGTCAGGTGGTACAAGTAAGAGAGAGCTGGACTTGGAGTGAGAGGACCTGGGAGTCAATCCTGGGTATTTCACAGAGTACTTGGTGGGGGAGGAGGGTGGTGTAGCAAGTCACTAAACTCAAAGCTTTGGACCATAAGAATGAGGAGACTGGGAGCAAATCTCTAAGATGCCACCCAGCTCCACATCCTCTGATGCTGGGACTGAGATGATCTTGAATGACCATCTTGGTTTTTTGCCTTTGTATCCCCAGTGCTTGGCACACATAGGAGATGCTTAATAAGCCTGTCTCTCTCCCTCACTACCTTGCACATCTCCCTCTTTTTCTATTTATTTCTCTCTTTTTTCTCTCTCCTCCCTTGCCCTCTCCTCCTTTCACTTCTACTCTCCATCCCTCTCCTCTCTTCCCCTCTCCTCCTCTTCTTTCTTACCTCCCCATAGCTTCTCCTCTCCTCCCCTCTCTTCTCCTTTCCATACCTCTCCTCTCCTCCCATCTCCTTCCCTACTCCCCTCTTCTCCTCTCCCTTTCTTTCCTCTCCTCTCTTTTCTCTTCTCTTCCCTTCTCTCTGTTGCTCTCTATCTTTGCTCAGAAATTCTTTGATTCTATACCTAAAGTAAGTGCTCCCTAGATAAGATTTAATTATTTTCCTCTGAGTAAGTAGCCATTTACCATAGTAGTTTACCCACTGTGAGATCCAGAAAAGCCATGGCTAACATCTGAAAGATGCTCTAATGAGAATCTGTGGATGTAGAATTCTAAAGAAACTACATCAAATGAGATTAAGCAATGCCTAATTAACATAATGCATGAGTTGAAAGCCTTAGTTGAAGTAAATAATTTAATAAAAACATATACAAACAACTCAGGCACATATTGGGGATAAAATAAACTTGCTAATCAAGTTAAATGCAATTTCAAGTTACCAGTTTTCTCTTTTAGTGATCATTTAAATGAAATTGTATAAACTTACTTAATATGAACCATTAGTTGATAAAATATACCTTCATTGAAGGTTTTGTTTAAAACTGAGAAAATTATATATAGCAGAATTTTATGATTTCAATATAATCTGCTTTTGGTTTTATTAAAATATTCACTAATGACTGTTAAGTTCATAATAAAAAAGAAGAAAATAATTAACCAAGAAGCAACTCCCCCCCTAAAAAAACCCAAAACAAAGCCTATAGATTAGCAAATGCTGAAAATTGTGGCATGTAAATGCGGTAGAATTTTAAATTCCACATAAATGCAATGGAAATAATGACAATGAGGAATTCAGAAAAGTATAAGAAGATTTGTATAGACTGAAGGACAGTGAATTAAGCAAAACCAGGAGAACATTCTACCCTACCCCAAAATAGAAAGGAAAATAACACTGAAAAGCAACTGATCTCTGATTTAGTTTTAATAACAAAATCTTGACACTAGCGGATAGATGATGAAACATAATTTTTCCTTTTAGAGAGCTGGGAAACTAAAGGTACAGAATATTGTACCTGCTGCTTAACTGTCTTTGTTACAAGGGAATGTTACTTCACAGGGTGGAAGAGTTACATCATGAAATCACCGTGATATAGCTATCCAATACTCAATAACATTCAGTCCCTCCTATGGGTTAGACGCTGTGTTAAAGGGGAAGTCTTCCCAGTCATGAAGGCGGCTGAAGCGTGTGCTTGGTCAGACATGAAGACAGGAAGGTCATCTACAGCATCCCAAGCCATCACCAGTTGTCTTGACTTTTATTTTGCCACTGGACTCTAATGACTGGGAGGGAGAGTGAGTGAAACTCTGCCTCACTTCAATCTATGCTCCAGTCAAAAGACATCACCCATACCATTTTACCATTTTTACTGAGTGATGTCATCTTGGTCCTCTTCAAGCACAAAGGACAACAGTCATTGCATTAGCCTCCTATTTGGTTTCTATGCCTTGAATCTCTCTTCACTCCAATCCATCTTCCATACAATAAATAAAATGAATTTTCCCAACCCCTTGCTCAATAAACTTCAGTGGGTCTCTGTTGCTGTTGGGGTCAGATATGAATTCTTTTGTCTGTCATTTAAAGATCTTCATATTTCACTTTTCCAGTCTTCTTATATGTTATGTTCTACCCCCACCTTGTGTATGTATGTGTGCCTGCGTGTATGTGTGTATGCACACGTGCGCGCACACACACACACACACACACACACACACACACACACACATTCTGTGACCTCCTTACTGTTCCCTGAACGAGATACTCCACTCTCTGACCCCTATGCCTGGAATGTTTTCCCTCCTTGTCTATTCCTCCTGGCTTCCTTCAAGAGCTAGGTAAGATCCCACCTTCTACAAGAAGCCTTTCTGGATCCCCTTTAGTGCTACTGGCTTCCCCAGCCTAATCCTTAGGTTGATTATCCTAATATCCTGTACATTCCTTGATTGTACATGGTTGTTTTTAATGTTGTCTCTCCCATTATACTGGGAGCTCTTTGAGACTTGGGACATGTTAAGTTATTGTTCAATCACTTTCAGTCATTTGGTTATTCATGACCCCATTTGGGATTTTTCTTGGCAGAGATACTGGAGTTCTTTGCCATTTTCTTCTCCTGCTTATTTTACAGACGAGGAAACTGAGGCAAATAGGGTTAAATGACTTGGCCAGGGTCACATAGCTAGTAGGTTTGAGACTGGATTAGAATCCACAAAAATGAATCTTCCTGACTCCAGGCCCAGCACTCTATCCACTGTGCCAATTAACTGTGGCACATAGTAGGTTTTTACTAAATGTTTATAGAGTAACTGACACTGCTCCTCTCCAAGCATTTTAGTGTTTCTTTATCTTGGCCGTTTTGCCACTCCCCACTCACTGCTCCAGCTCTCATTTCTCTACCTTTGCACTGGCAGGCCTCAGGTCTGGAAGTCTCTTCCTCCTCACCTCCAACTCCTAGAACCACTCCAGTCTGTCAAGGCTGTGTTGAAGGGCTCTCTTTGTAGAAAACCTTTTACAGTCTTCTGAGTTGCTATGGATCTCCCTCCTTCCAAAAACTACCTTGTATTCTTTTTGTATTTATTCCTTATATACTTAAGTAAATATATGCATGTTGCTTCCATCATTACAATGTAAACTTCTTGGCATAAGGTACTTTTAAAATTTCATCCTGACATCCATAATGTTTAGCATAGTGCCTGGTGCATAAGAAGCAGGCACTTAATAAAAGCTTGTATATGGATTGGCTGATGTTCTTTTTTCCCCCTTTAAATGACCCTCCTTCCTCTCCAAGACTCGGTCACTCCTATTCTTTTCTATCTTTGCCTTAATCCACTGGAGAAAGAAATGGTCAAATACTCTGGCAGGAACATAGCACAGTAGATAAAGACTTGGACCTGGAGTCAGGAAGATCTTCGTTCAAATCTGACTTCAGACATTTACTAGCTGCGTGACCCTGGGCTAGTCACTTAAACCTGTTTGCCTCTAGTGAATTGGGAGTGACTAAACATGTTACTCTTGCCAAGAGAATTTGTTTGTAAAACCTCTTAAACAGGAATAAATGACTACTGATAAAACTCCAGGCACATTAGTACTTGGACATTTGAGAGTGTTTTTAGGTAGAAACTTTCCTCAAATCTTTCACTGACAACACGTAAATGATCTCCTACTTTTATGTATCAGACCAACCCTGGCTAAAAAGAAAGAACAGGTGTGCTACTGGGGAGATGAATGTCAAATAACCAAGTAGCCTAGCTTATAGATAACAATGTGGAATTCTAGACCTGATCAGGGAATTATGAGTCAACTTTTAAATATTCCTAAAGGTTCCTAGATAATCAAGACCACTTTTCTTTTGCTTTATGAGACCACTGAGATTTCCCACAACTGCTTGATTTTAACGAGTTTATCCTTGGATGGAAAGAGAAGCCATGTATTTAAACAGTAGGATATCTGCCACTTGGCTGTACCCCATGCCTAGTGTTTGAAGATAGATTGACTTGCTGTCCTCAACCAGACAAGGAGTGCCGCCCTCCCACAGCTGGATATTTCTTCTCTTCATCACATCAGCTCTTGTTCATTCTGATGGAGCTAAAGAGAAGCAACCCCAGTCAAACATACTTTTATACAGCATCTTCTTAAAAAGAAAGAAATAGATTATGTCCAATGTAGATGTGAAAGAAAGAAGCAAAATGATAGAAATTTTAGCCCTCTTCAGTAGAGAGTGAATTTATGGGGAGAAGGTATGTATCCTTTGGAACCAGGAATTAACATAGTCATTCATAAAATCATAGGATCTCAGTTTAAAAAGGACCTTAGAGGTATTTAGTTTGTCAAGAACTTTTAGAATCTCAATATATTAGATATTCCTCTTGGCTCCTTGCCATCAATAAATTTGATAAGCAAAGAATTCAATACTAATTTTTTTTCCTTAACAGAGCAGTTAGGTTCTCCACTGGAGACCTCCATTGAGGGTGGTTTTGATCTAGTACTGATGAATTTTTGGCTTTAGTCAGTGTTCTACCATCTTTATCTTATCCCTGGGAATATCATAAAAGACTTTGTCATCTTACTGAAATCAGTGGTATTCTCTTGATCTACTGTTATAGCCTGATGATCCTGATAAAAAA
The DNA here is from genome assembly GCA_023548195.1 of Bettongia penicillata ogilbyi. Taxonomy (NCBI): domain Eukaryota; kingdom Metazoa; phylum Chordata; class Mammalia; order Diprotodontia; family Potoroidae; genus Bettongia; species Bettongia penicillata. Next base: position 1,225,309 of record JAJHZJ010000694.1, on the reverse strand, counting down.
GAAAACCAAATTATTTTGGCATAATAATAATTCATATTTTCATATTGCACATGCTAAGGATAGTCCTATTTCTTCTTTAAATATCTTTTTGACCCAATTCCAGATTAAAAAACAATTCTTTTTTGATCATCCTTAGTTTTCCTCAACATTCTGAATTTTAGCATGCATAGTGCCGTTTTCATAGGACATTTCTATTTTAGCAACCAGTTGGTCATTATGGATCAGCATTGGGCCCAGAATAGCAGTTCCCCCTGTGACTTTCTCCACTTTTGAAGAATGAAATTGTCATTGAGGCAATTCAAGAATTTATCAACTTCCCTACTTTTAGCAGAGAGAGGGGGAAGGTGGGGCTCTACCATATGTCTGCATGGCTAAAGTCACCTATCACTGCTTTGAATCCATTCCAGTTTAATTCCTCTCTGTTCGTGTCAGCCAACCAAGTACTAATTTCTACTTGACTTTTTCACTGTTGGAGACCAGTTTCCGCAGAGAGTCTTCTCCGTGGGCTGGCATCGTTTCTCATAAATAGGACACGTGTATTGTGGGGAGGGGGAGAGGAGCAGTAATGGGACGGTCTGTTGGCCAGTCCTTCAGTGTTTTGGATATTGCTTTTTATTTGTTTGCTTTGTTAGTCAGAAAAGTCTTATAGTACTCTACATATGGAGCATAAAGAACAGCTAGATTCTGTTGTTTTTCTGTAAAATCCAATCGGAACAGCTGAATTCAGAAATACTACAGTAAAAATGATGAGGTTGAATACCTGAGTGTGTGTTAGAATTTTAAATTTCCAAACATAAAACAAGACATTATTAATGAATCCTATTACTTCTCCTCTGGGATAAACCATAAAAATTGTTCTGTCTCAGATTGGAAGCTACAGGGAGTGTGTGGCTATTTCTGGTGTAGAGAATGGATGCAGTTTTCCCATCTGGTCCTTTCATGTCATGGAGGGTAAAGGATGATCTATAATCTTGGAAGTTGAGTGTTTTCAGTTCCTCTCTCTGCTCAGTTTGGTGGCTGTCTTCTAACATGGAAATTCTCTTCTCATCCTAGGTTAAAACCAGCTCAAGGTAAAAATCAAGAAGTGTTTACAGACTTGTATACAACTAGCAAGCTCCTAGAAGATTAGGGTTAGATAGATAAAGCTTCTATTGTGCCCTTCCTCTAGGTCAAGCACCATACTAAGTGCTGAGAATATAGATAGAAGCAAAAGGCAGTCCTTATTCTCAAGGGACTTACATTTTAATGAGAGAAGACAACACATTTAAGGGAGCTGAAAATGAGGGAGTAGGGCGAACTAAGAATGAAATGAGCATTGATGAGGTTTCTAAAGAAATGAGGAGTCAGGCCAGGGGCTCACTGATCCAGAGAGCAGGTCTCACGGCAGTCATCCCCAAGAAGGTAAGGCTACTTGGGAAATGGATCAGTCTTGAGGGTGAATTGAACTGGTTTTAGGGGTGCACTAATAAATGTTCAACAACCAGTTTTCTGAAAAAAACTGTGCTTATGATAAAAATTGAAGTTTTGATTTAAATTATTAACATTTTATCCATCATTATCTTAAGTTTAGACAATCAACAAAGCAATAGATCAAACTCTGATTTATAACTTGTAAAGTGTAAATGAAAATTTAACAATTGGCTCTCCAGAGATGATTGAGCTAACTCCAACAAACCACTGAGTTTATTTTAACCCCTGTATCAATGAATGGTCTATGACAAGAAGGGCCCAGGGAATCTTCTCACCCTTTTTGTTTGTGGGGACTAGCTAGAAAACCTGGGGAAATGCATACTTGTACAATATGCTAATGTCAACTTTTCTACTTGCAAGAATATAGTTCATAATACTGCAAAATTTTTTCCTTTTACCTTTCTTTTTTCCTTACCTTTCTTTCCCCTTCCCTTTCCAAATATTTTTCTCCTTCCTTTTCCCATTTTTTCTCTACCCTTCCTTTTCCCCTTTCCTTTCCCCTTCTCTTTCCTCATCTGTTTCCCTTTCCTCTTCCATTTCCCTTTTCCTTTCTTTTTCCCTTTCTCCTACTCTTTCTTCTTTCCTTTCCCCTTTTCACCCTTCTTTTTCCTATTCCCTTTCTCCTCCCCCTTCCCTTTTACCGTTTCTCCTTCCCTTTTTCTTTCCTTTCCCTTTCCCTTTCCTTTTCTTCCTCCCTTCCCTTTTCCATTTCCAAAATAAAATGGGAACACTTGAATGAGCACCCATTGGTTCCAGAGATCTATGTAAATCTCCAGAGCCACCTGTTGTCTATAATGTAGTCCTTTGGTGAAGATATTTCCCCATAAAGCTTATGGCTTGGCAGCCTTGGCTGACTGGTCTCAACTGATGCCTGATGTTCCAAGATCAGTGTGGTGGCAAATGATATTTCTTTATTTCCATTTCTCTGGTGCAAGGTAATGACTTCATAAAACTGGAAAGCTGAATAGAAAATCAGTCATTCTTGGACTAAGAAAGTTGGGGCTATCCTGAAGATCCATAAAGAACACCAGGAAGGAGAAAAAAGAAGGAAAGAAAAATAAAGATGAGTACAAAAAATGTCTATGGAATCACCTCTCACTAATGCTGCTCTTCTCTGCCCACAAGCCATTCCACTAAAGAAACTCCGATTTCTTTAATCTCCTCTAACTACCATTACCCATAACCATGTACATCCCTTGGGATGTAGATAGAAACAAATTATTTCTCCAAGTTACTCAAATGGGGAAGAGAGAGCAGGGTCAAATAACCTGGGACAGGCTGTGCCACTTGCAGAATGTAAGACATCACAAAAACATGGCCAGAACGGGAACTAGGGTATAGTCACTGGGACTTTGTACCTCAAAGTCCCATATTTTTAGGCACCAGCGTCACAACTCCCTTCCCTACCCAGCTATGCCACCATAGTGAAGGCTTTGTCTTGTAGCACCTTCTTACTGATTCAGGAGCTTAGAAGTGTTAGGGTAGCCTCTTCCTGGCCCTGTTAGCCACATCTCAGGTGAACTCCCAGCTGCTACCACATGCCCCAGCTGCAAAAAGTTGCTACTTACAGCTTTTGACATGGCGTCTGTCTTTCACATTCCTCCATGACTGTCTTATGTTTTAGAAGAAAGGTTTTCAAACAATTTAGGATAAAATCAGAGAAAATATCTGAAGGATTTTCCCCCTTAGAACCTTGCATAAAGCACAGTAATATCACCCCCATCTCTCTTGCACCCCCAAAGTCTTCATATAGAGAAATTTCATGAATTCAGTCCTTTAAGATTGGTCAAGAGTAATACACAAGGGATGGTATATATGGTTGCAGGAGATAGAAGCTAGTACAACACTCTCAATATAACCGAGTTTGTGTTTATATCTGGCTGAAAGCAAGTGTCCCTCACTGAGGACAAGATTGGGGATTTAGAACTACCCTCTTTTCTGATGAAATCCATTCAGGGTCTGCTCTTATCTACTGGCATTCAAACTAATTCAAACCGATAGATAGCCTTGCCCTTCTTGAAATGATGGATCACTCCCCTACAGAATGTATCTGTTTGACTTTATGATCTGCAAAGAATCCAAGAACTGCAGCATCATCCTAAAGATAGGGACATAGATACATGAGAGATGGGTTTTTCTTTAATATATGTAAATGTATTTCAACATAGACAGCCTGCCCCAGGTTAAGGACAGTAAGGGAAGAGAAAAGAAGGGAAAAACCATTTATATATAGCACCTATTATGTGCCAGGAATTATGCTAAATGCTTTTACAATATTAACTTATTTGGACCTCCCAACAACTCTGTGAGGTAGATTCTATTATTATTCCCATTTTTTAGTTGAAGAAAGTAAGGCAAATAAAGGTTAACTGATTTGCCCAGGGTTACACAGCTAACAAGTGTCTGAAGCCCGATGAGAACTCAGGTCTTCTTTCCTCCAGGTCCAGTGTTCTGTCCATTGCACCCCCAGCTTCCTTCAGTTTCAAACAATATTGGAACTTGGTCACCTCTTGCCCAATCCCCAGGTTGCAATTGTGTGATGACTTTTCCTCTTGCCCCTCTACCCCCAGAGCTGAGGGTAGCAGAAACTGAAGGCTGATGAATAAACCATAGACTCTTACCTGAACAGGAATCCTTTCTAAAATATGCCTGACAAGTGGTCATCCTGTCTCTACTAGAACATTTCTACTAATGAAGAACTCTTCCTTACCAAGTTAGATGATTTTATCGTTGGTCATTTCCAACTGTCAAAAGTTCTCACCAATGTGACTTTCACTGGATATGTACTCACCCTTCTCTCCTGAGACCAAGAAGAATAGTTAATCCCTGTTAAATATTTGAAGACTTGAGATCAAATGTCCCTAAATTTTTTCTTCTCCAGATTGACAGTAATTGCTGAATGGTTGTGGAACGCAGTAGAGGTACCGTAGGATTGTTTTTTTAAGGAGTCCACAAATTACAGTCTGGATGATTTTTGAATACTGGTGAAATTCTAGACCATATTATTATAAGGATGGTTTACAAGCATCAGGAAAAGGAGGAGACACTCAGTAATATCACTTCTAGGACTGTATCCCAAAGAGATCATAAAAATGGTAAAGGGTCCCACATGTACAAAAATATTTATAGCAGCTCTCTTGTGGTAGCCACAAATTAGAAATTGAGGGGATAGTCATCAATTGGGGAATGGCTGAACATGTTAAAGTATATAAATGTAGTGGAATATTAGTGTGCTATAAGCAATGATAAACAGGAAGACTTCAGAAAGATCTGGAAGGATTTATATGAACTGAAGCTGAGTGAAAGGAGCAGAAGCAGTAGAACATTGTATGCAGAAACAACCAGAGTGTGCAAAGAATTTTTCTGGTGGATTTAGCCCTTCACAGCAATGCAAGGACCTAAAACATTCCCAATGGACTCTAGAGGCAAAATGCCTTCCACATCCAGGGAAAGAGCTATGGAATTGGTTTTCAGAATGAAGCAGAATGTTTTCTCTTGTGTTATGTTTTGTTCTGGTTTTTCTCATCCTTTCTCCCATTCATTTTAATTCTTTAATGCAACATGACCAATGTGAAAATGTGTTTAATAAGAATGTATGTGTAGAACCCATGTAAGATTGCACACCATCTCAGGGAAGGATGGACGAGGGAAGGGAAGAATATCTAAGATTTATGGAAGTGATTGTAGAAAACTGAAAATGAATAGATTAATAAAAAAAAAAAGGAGGAGATGCTGACAAAAAGTCAGGATGTTTAAAATGGAAGATCAGTGGAATGCTATAGACATAATATACCTAGATTTCAGTAAAGCCCTTGACAAAGCCACCCATAAAATCCTTGTGGACAAGTCATAAAGTTATTTGCTAAATAATAATGTATTTCATTGGACTTGAAATTGGTTAATGGCTCGAATCAAGTATTACTTTTAGTAGAAGAAGTAACTGAAGTTTGGACAGCACTTTAAGGCTTATAAAAAGAACTTTATGCACATTATCTCACTTGAGCCTTATAATCTCATTAAGATAGTATGCACAAGTACTTTTACCTACATTTTGAAGATAAGGAAGCTGAGGTGCAGAAAGGTTAAGAGATTCACATGTGGACACAGTAAGAGTTGGAGGTGGAATTTGAATCTACGTGTTCCTGAATCTAGATTTAGTACTGTGGTCATTAATAGGTTAATTTTCAGCTCGGAGGGGGGTGATGTTCCCAGAAGGATCTGTCTTTGGTTTTGTATTTTAAAATTTTTTGTCAGTGACCTGGATAAAAGTGTAGATGGCATGCTATTCATTTTTTTTGTATGACACAAAGCTGGGAACAGGAGTGTGCTGGAGCCAGACCCAACCAACTCAGAAATGTTGATCACTAAATTCAGTGTAAGCACTTACATTTTAGAAATCACATACAAATCTGGACTTGATTTATCTTTTTTTTTTTTGATTGTCTGGACTTAAGAAAGAGATGGGGAAAATATTAAGAATGCAGATTAAGCTTAAAAGTGGAGGTTGATGCTTGTTAACCATTTACCTGCACATCCCTGACTGGGAGAGACATTGAAAGGCATAGTTAGGATCATAGCTTAGAGGCCTTCTAGCGGTCTAAATCTGATAAGGTGGAATTTTGTAGCTATAAATGTATAAAATTCTACATCACAAATACTTCATAGAAGAGGTATGTAACCATACAGTATAGTTTCCATAGAAAAGATCTTTGGGTTTCAGTGGACTGTGAGCTTAAATATGAATCAGCATCATGCCATGACTGCCAAAAAAAGCTAATGAAATCTTAGTCTGTGTTGGGAGGGAGAAGGAGGGAAGTAATAGCTTTGCTGTACTCTGCTCTGGTCCGATGGCATCTGTGGTACTGCATTCAATGCCAAAGACCACATTTTAAGGAGGACACTGACAAACTGGAGCTCATTCAGTGGAGTGTGACCGACATGATGAAGAACCTAGAGATCATGCTATATGAGGATTAGTCAAAATAAGAGGGGATGTTTCACCTAGAAAAGAAAACGCTTGGCAGGGCCTTGGGAGAGCTAGAAGAATGATATGGACAGTTAACTTCAAATATTAACTTCATGTAGATGAGGGATTCCATTTGTTATTCTTGGCAGAAGAGGGCAGTATGAGAAGTAACGTGTAGGAGTTGTAGAGCAGCAAATTTTTGGCTCCGCGTAAGGACAAAATCTGCCAGAGAATTAGAGCAGTCCCCAAATGAAGTGGGTTACCTAAGGAAGTAGTAGATTCCATTTCACTGGAGGATTTCAGTCAGAGGCTGGATGACTGCTTCCTGGCAATGGTAGAGAAAGGATTCGTTTTAAAAAAATAATTAATTAATCGATTCTTAGTTTTCAGCATTTGCTTTTGTAAGATATTTTAAATTATTTTTTTAAATTAATTTTATTTATTTTCAGTGTTCCACAATCACTACCATACAACTTAGATTATTATTTTTCCCTCCCTTCCCCCTTCCTCCCCACTCCCTCCCCGAGATAGCATACAATTCTATATAAGTTCTACACATACATTCCTATTAAATACATTTTCACTATAGTTATGCTGTGTAGAAGAATTAAAATGAATAGGAGAAATCATATAACAAACCAAAATGCAATACACACACACACAAAAATGATCTACTACCTTCTGCAATTGAATTCCACAGTTCTTTCTATGGATGTGGAAGGCATTTTGCCTTAGAAGACCACTGGGAATTTTTTTTAAGTCCTTGCATTTCTCCGAAGTTCCAAGTCTACCAGAAAAAACTCTCGCACACTGTGGTCATTTCTGTGCACAAAGTTTTCCTGGTCCTGCTCTTTTCAGTCAGCATCACATCATATAAGTCTTTCCAGGCCTCTCTGAAGTCTTCCTGTTCATCATTTCTTACAGTACAATAGTATTCCATTACATTGATATACCACAATATATATTTTAGAAATGAGACACTGTATGTAAAAATTGTTTCCCAGCTTTCTGCTTCCCTTCTAATCTTGGTTGCATTAATTTTGTTTGTGCAAAATCTTTTCAATTTAATGTAATCAAAATTATCCATTTTTTATTTCATAATGTTCTTTATCTCTTGTTTGGTCATAAATTCTTCCATTCTCCATAGATCTGGCAGGTAAACTAACCCTTGTTCTCTTAATTTGCTTCTAGTTTCATCCTTTATATCTAAATTATTTACTCATTTTGCCCTTATCTTGGTATATGGTGTAGGATGTTGGCCTATGCCCAGTGTCTTCCATATTGTTTTTATGAGAAGGATTCTTGCTCAAGAGTATGTTTGTCCTTCATTGCCGAAGAAGAGATCATGTCATCACAGAAATAATGACATAACTTGCACTTGGCTTTGTTTTGAGTGAGGAAGGGCTGTGCAGGTCACCAGCCCCATTTCTCCTCCAGAGCCATCTGAATCCAGTGACCAGATATTCATCAGGGTGACTGGAGATGACCTAGGATGAGGCAATTAGGATTAAGTGACTTGCCCAAGGTCACACAGCTAGTGAGTGTCAAATATCTGAGGTGAGATTTGAACTCAGGTCTTCCCAACTCCTGCACTGGTGCTCTATCCACTGTACCACCTAGCTGCCCTCTTGCTCAGGTATGGTTGGACTAGACATCCTCTGAAGTCAATCAGTCAGTCACTCAACAAACATTTTTTAAAAATATTTACTATGCACCAAGTGTTGTGCTATAGGTGCCACAGATACAAAGAAATGCAGAAATGTTATCTTTGCCCTTTGAGAGATCACATTCTATTGGATGAGACAACATGCAGTTATACTTGTTAGATATATATACAATGTGTATGGTGGGTATACATACACACATTTATGTGTGTGTGTATGTGTGTGTGTGTGTGTGTGTGTGTGTATTAGCCTTAATATGCATTTTATATACATCAAGGACATGCACAGAGCAGAGGAAAAATTCGAGTCACCTGATGCACATTCCCAGCTGAGAACAAAGAAGATGCCCTATTTTCTTGGTTCAGCTCTCATATTGTAAACAAGTGTCCCTTTTTGCAGTCTATTTTTACATGTATATACATTTCTCTCTGCTCTGTGCATATCTTTGATGTATATACAAATATATATAATGTATGTGTGTACATATACATAATACACATACACTACAATGCGTATGTGCGTATACAATGTGTAAAGATGTATCTATATAGATATATCTTGATTGATCTATCTATAGGAAGAGTCTATTTTCATCAAATTAGTGAATTTTATTTTTTTATTTTTATTTTTTTTAATTTTAATTTATTTATTTAACTTTTTACATTCATTTTCACAAAATTTTGGGTTCCAAATTTGCTCCCCTTTTATCCCCTCCCCCCACCCCAATACACCAAGCAATCTAATTTTCCCTATCACCAATCTGCCCTCTCTTCTATCATCCCTCCCTTCTCTTGTCCCCATCTTCTCTTTTGTCCTGTAGGGCCAGATGACATTCTATTCCCCATTAACTGTATTTCTTATTTCCTAGTAGCAAGAACAATACTAACCAGTTGTTTCTAAAACTTTGAGTTCCAAATTCTTCCCATCTCTCCCCACCCATTCTCTTTGGGAAGGCAGGCAATTCAATATAGGCCATATCTGTGTAGTCTTGCAAATGACTTCGATAATAGTCATGTTGTTTAAGACTAACTGTATTTCCCTCCATCCTATCCTGCCCCCCATTGTTTCTATTCTGTCTTTTGATCCTGTCCCTCCCCAAGTGTTGACTTCAAATTGCTCCCTCCTCCCATTGCCCTCCCTACCATCATCCCACCCCCCTTGCTTATTTCCTTCTCCCCCACTTTCCTGTATTGTAAGATAGGTTTTCATACCAAAATGAGTGTGCATTTTATTCCTTCCTTTAGTCAAATGTGATGAGGGTAAACTTCTTGGTTTTGTCTTAGCTCTCCTCTTTTTCCCTCCACTAAAAAGTCTCCTGCTTTCCTCTTGAATGAGATATAATTTACCCCATTCCATTTCACCCTCTTTCCTCCCACTACATTTCTTTCTCACCATTTACCTTAATTTCTTTTAAGATATGGTCCCATCCTATTCAATTCACTCTGTGCTCTCTGTCTCTGTGTGTACATGCATGTGTGTATGTGTGTGCGTGCACGCATGTACATGCGTGTGTGTGTGTGTATGTGTGTGTGTGGTCCCATCAACTACCCAGATACTGAAAAATTTTAGGAGTTACAAATATTGTCTTTCCATGTAGGAATGTAAACAGTTCACTTTTGGTAAGTCCCTTATGACTTCTCTTTGCTGTTTACTTTTTCATGCTTCTTCTCATTCTTGTGTTTGAAAGTCAAATTTTCTTTTCAGCTCTGGTCTTTTCATTAAGAATGCTTGAAAGTCCTATGTTTCATTGAAAGACCATAGTTTCCCCTGAAGTATTATACTCAGTTTTGCTGGGTAGGTGATTCTTGGTTTGAGTCCTAGTTCCTTTGACTTCTGGAATATCCTATTCCACACCCTTCGATCCCTTAATGTAGAAGCTGCTAGATCTTGAGTTATCCTGATTGTATTTCCACGATACTGGAATTGTTTCTTTCTAGCTGCTTGCAAGATTTTCTCCTTGACCTGGGAACTCTGGAATTTGGCCACAATGTCCCTAGGAGTTTCTCTTTTTGGATCTCTTTCAGGCTGTGATCGATGGATTCTTTCAATACTTATTTTGCCCTCTGGTTGTAGAATATCAGGACAGTTTTCCTTGATAATTTCATGAAAGATGATGTCTAGGCTCTTTTTTTGATCATGACTTTTAGGTAGTCCCATAATTTTTAAATTGTCTCTCCTGGATCTATTTTCCAGGTCAGTTGTTTTTCCAATGAGATATTTCACATTCTCTTCCATTTTTTCATTCTTTTGGTTTTGTTTTGTGATTTCTTGGTTTCTCAGAAAGTCATTAGCCTCCATCTGCTCCATTCTAATTTTGAGAGAACTATTATCTTCAGTGAGCTTTTGAACCTCTTTTTCCATTTGGCTAATTCTGCTTTTGAAAGCATTCTTCTCCTCATTGGCTTTTTGAACCTCTTTTGCCAATTGAGTGAGCCTATTTTTCAAGGTGTTATTTTCTTCAGCATTTTTTTGGGTCTCCTTTACCAAGGTATTGACCCGTTTTTCATGCTTTTCTTGCATCTCTCTCATTTCTCTTCCCAGTTTTTCCTCCACCTGTCTAACTTGATTTTCAAAATACTTTTTGAGCGCTTCCATGGCCTCAGCCCACTGGACATCCACCTGGGATGTCTGGGATACAGAGGCCCCGACCTCCACATCTTTCCCTGATGGAAAGAATCCTTCCTCGTCATCAGAATTGAAAGGTGGGAACATCTGAACCCCATCAAAGTAGCTTTCTATAGTCTTATTTTTCTTCCCTTTTCTGGGCATTTTCCCAGCCAGTTACCTGACTTATGAGATTCCTGTCCACCCCCGCCTAGATCCTCCCAGCTAGTGCTTGGGGTCTGAGATTCAAATGGGCTTTCCACAGCACGCGCAGCTGGTATTCAATGTGAACTTAAGTTCTGGTGCTGGGGTGGGGCCAGGGCCACCTCCCAGGCTCAGTTCCCTCAGGGGCTTTATGCAGAGACCTTCAGTAATGGAGCAGGTGGGGGCAGGGCTGTCTCCCAGGCTCAGTTCCCTCAGGGGGTTTATGCAGAGACCTGAACTTCTGCCTGCTGCTGCCTGCTGTCCCGGGCCGCCACTGCTGCCTCTGCTGCTCCCTCCACCGCTTCCTCCCAAGGAGGCCCGAGCCATGGAGACACCCCGCTCCCCTCTCAGCCAGCCTAGACGTCTCTCTCACTGACCTGTAGAGTCTGTGGGTGGAGGGACCTTCCCGACTGCCGGAGGTTCCATTCCTGAAGCCTGCTCAGATCTGCTCCTCTCGGCTGCCTGGCCAGGGCAGGGCAGGGGTGGACTCTGCTTTCTGGGGTGCAACGGACCCTGGGGACGGCTCTCCAGGGCTCTCTGGGATGGAAATCTTTTCCACTGTGTTTCTGCGTGCCTTGCAGTGATCCAGAATTTGTGGGGAGTTCTTCTTGCAGGAAATATATGGGCTGTGGGTTCGGAGCTAGCATACGTGAGTTTTTCTACTCCGCCATCTTGGCTCCACCCCCAAATTAGTGAATTTTGATCCATTGCTTCTAAGGAAAATGCAGGGTTAGGTTCCTGTGAGCCTCAGGTCGCAATATTTACTTCAGCACTTTCTGAAATAGCCTTATGTACAGACTCGCAAATTTTCTCTTCCTTTTTCTAGATGTATCATATAGTTGATTCATTAACACTGAACTCATGCCCAATAGCCCTATACCTCATGCCTGAATGAAGTTTATCTAACACACATATTTTCTCCATAAGGTACATCAAGACCTTCTAGCTAGACAGCACTTCAACACTACATGTGAAGGCCATTTTTTGAGTAAGTTTTAAAATTTAAGTTAAATACAAAAATAAGAAAAGGAAAAAGTTGACATGTATGCAGCAGAACATAAGAGAGGATTCAGTATAAAACAATAAATTTCCACTTCAAGAAAACCTATACGATAAAAACTACGCATTATTTCCAAAGCTGTCCAGCTTTTCCTTGCTGCTTTGTAGGTTTTCTTTTGGTCTCTGTTGTGCATTTTTTATTTTATTTTCCCTCTCCCTGCCCTCCAAAGAAGATTACAATTAAGTGTGTGTATATATAGATATGTCTATATATATATATATAAAGTCTATATCTATATATACACATATATATAGATATCTATAAAGATACACACATATACACTTATACACATATATGTAAGACCATACTATGCTTATTTCTACTTGTCAAATGTTTCTCTGAAGGTGGACGTTGAAGGCCATTTTTAAACAGTGAAACCACCCACAAAAAACATGGAAAACATGGCACTAAATACATTTCAAAAAGGACAGTTGTTTATAAGAATGCAGAGCATCACCTTGATTGACCTCATCTGGGAATATGCATTGAGCAACTGCTCTGCATGTGCCCTCAAAGGACTACCAAAGCACAAGTATTGATTTTGGGGTTACAAATAAATTTTAGCAAATAGGAGAATTCATAAATACAGAGTCAATGAATATTGACTATACATATATCTATGTATATATATACACATATATGCATACACAATATATAATATGTATATATACATATGCATGTGTGTATACACATGCATTTATCTACAGATACATATATATACATACATATGCATATAAGACCCTTGCCTATTCCCTGTTGAGTTTAAAGTATAATAATACCAAATTTAATGATTAATAATCATTTTAATTTTAATACCAAATTCCTTGCATGTATCTATGTATTATATATTTGTGAGTGTGCATTCAACAGTTCTTTATCAAGTTCAGTCAAGAGTGAGGTTCAGGTGATGTTTCAATCTATCCCTTCCCCTTCCTCCACGTTTGTATTAATTTCTTCTCACTCACTCCAGTTATGAGTAGGTGCTGTCCCTTCCAACTCTAACATTCTATGAACCTCTGGGTTGATGCATGGGGTGGAGAGGTAAAGGTAGAGTAGGAAGTAAAGGGGAAGTGAAAAGGTGATTTTACAGCCATCAGGAAATCTCTCCAGAGTCCTACAAGGACAAGAGCTAGGATAACTTATACAAAGTTAATTAGTGACAAGTTTAGAGTGAATCCCATTTAAAGATATCCACTAACACAGAGAATTCAGGAAAGAAAGAAAAAGGAAGACAAACCCTGAATGGTATCTTGAATTTGATTAGCAGCCAATGGAGAGAATGGCATATTGAGGTAATGTGGTCAGCTTGGGTTTGGCAAACCACTGAGGGAAACATAACCTTTGTTTTACCCCAAGAGAATCTAATTTACAACCACTGAAACCAAATGCATTTTGAGGTTTGGATGAATAATATTTCTCCAGTGGTTTCAAATACTCAAACTAGAAGTAATGAATCCTCCTGAAATTTTTCTGAGTCCTTCAGCACAAGTGCTGGTCAGAAGATAGAGAAAAGGAGCAAATTATCTACTGAAATTACCTACTGAACTTGGTGACTTAGCATTAAAGGGTTCTCTTTGCTCCTCCTATTATTGAATTTGATCCAATGTAACTGTTTTAGCTACATATGCCATGTAGTCATGGCAAACTTAAGACAGGGCCAACATGTTTCAAAGACTGATCAGATCTCCCAGTGAGAGAAGGCAATTCCCAGCCAGGGAAGAGGAAACAGAGTCTGCTTGGGGAAAGCATTATAAACCAAAAAGCTAGGTCAGCACCAGGTTGTCTAAAGAATACCAATCCCTAGGGTGCTAAGATCAGGTATAGGAAATCTGAACAGGATCACAGTTCAAACTGCTCATATAAAATATGGGGGGACAAAGACCCAACAAAGTTAAGTTTCTTGCCCATATATCAGATGTATCATTTGAACCCAGAACCTTTGGCTTTTTGGTCAGTGTTTTTTCCGTTGTTCCATGTTTCCATAATGCAAGGGTTTCTGACATGCAGCTTATCTGACTCAACCCAACTTGCCAAAACTTGGGTCTTTTTTTTTTTTATTGTGGCTTTTTGCATTCTTCATCTCCAAGCAAGGGGTCTGATATGTGGTCATGAGTCAAGTCTCTCAAGACTCCTCCTGTCTCTTTCATTAGAGCAAGGGCTTATATACCATCATTTTGGAATATATTTATTTGGATATTGTTTAGTTGTTTTAGTCACGTCTGACTCTTCATGGCCCCATTTGAGGTTTTCTTGGCAAAGATACTGGAACAATTTCCTTTCCAGCTCATTTTATAGATGAGGAAAGTGAGGCAAACAGGGTTAAGGGACTTGCTCAGGGTCACACAGCTAGTAAGTATCTGAGGTTAGATTTGAACTCAGGAAGATGAGGCTTCCGGATTCCAAGCCAGGCATCCATTCACTGCACTGCCTTGCTGCCCCTTTATTTGAGTACGTTCCTTATATTTCTTACTAGAGCGCAAATTCTTTGGGGATCGTTTTATTCATCTTTTTATTGTCCTCTGTGCTTAGCACAATGCCTTGCATTTATATAGTAAGAGCATCATTAAAGTTTCCAGAACTGAATTGAACTGGATCCTTCAGAGACCTAGTCATATGATCAACAAAATCTGGACTAGACACAATTTTCTCTGATTCTCATAACTTCCCAAAATTATGCACAGGAGATAAATCAATTTCAGCTGTTTCCATGGTCTAGGACACCAAGAACTCAAATGAGGTAAAAATTTAATACACTAACAATAGAGACAATGGTAATGCGCTCATTCAGAATCCTGCTCCACTACCATCCATCATACTCCAGCATCAGGGCTGTACTGGCTGACTCACAGGCTTGCAACAGAATTGAACTCTAGACCCCCTTACCCCACCCTCTTCCAGTGCCTCCAAAATTCAAAATGCCAAGCCTTGCTAAGGATTGTAGAACAGATTGACAGCTGTTGGTGCTACAATAGACAAAACTCAGCCAGACAAGTGAGGAAAAGAGCAAACTGGGACAGAACACGGGTGTATGTGTGTGTGGAGGGCTATGTGGCACTCTACTAAACCTGAGAGAGAACCCAGCATTCAGCTGGAGCCAGTTTTGTCATCCCAGAAATCACCTGGGGCATAGGCTGAAGGCTGTGAAATGTGAATTGCTCAGTGTACAAGGAGGCTATGAGGGCTTTGAGGTTTAGGCCCCAGGAAAACCACCAACAAAGAGAAAGATTCAGAAAGTGAAAAATAGGACAATATAACAATTTAGAAAAAAAGACAAATTACCAAACATCTCAGGAGGAAGAAAATTAGAGACACTAAGCATAAAACTAACTCAACAGGGAAGATGTTAATAACATAAGAAAATATAGCCTCCAGATCAACTAAAAGAATCCAGACATTTATGAATAATATTGTAAGATTATGGAAAATAAATCAGTGCCTGATGAGGCAGAGGCCCACGTGGATTCTCCAGAAAGCATGGATGCAGAGGAACATGTTTCTAAGTGTTTTGTTTTTTTTTAAAATCAGAATTGTTAATCAAATCCGTCATTTTTGTGAGATTTCCAGTCTGGTTTGTAGCATTAATCTAAAAACTAGAACATTCTTTGGGTTTTATTTCTTTTGAAGCTATCAGTTCTTTACTCCTGACTGTACTAAAAGTGGACATTTTCAAACATAATGCCCCACATATTTCTCCCATCTCGGAAATACCCATCTTTTTAACATGGGGTTCACAGAGGCCCAGAAATATTTCTGGGGGTCTATGAACTTGCATAGGAAAAAATCTTTCTTTATTTTCCTTATACCCTAACTGAAATGTAGCATTTCCTTCCAAAATGCATATGTACAACAAACATATATCCTGAGAAGGGTCCATAGACAAACCATCAAAGGGATCCGTAATACAAAAGAGAATAAGAACCCTTGCTTCATTTATACCACAGAAAAAATAAAGGTCAGCGTTGTTGTTCGGTCGTTTCAGTCACGTCGGATTCTTCTTGACCTCATTTGGGGTTTTCTTGGCAAAGATACTGGAGTAGCTCTCAATTTCTTTCAACAGATGAGGAAAATGAGGCAAACAGGGTTAAATAATTTGTCCAGGGTCACACAGTTAGCAAATATCTGAGACCAAATCTGAAACTCAGGAATATTCCTGATTCTAGGCCCAGCACTCTATTGGCTGAGCCACACAGTTCCCCCTTGGGTCAAGAAGGAGGCAGGTTAGTGTGGTTGAGAGGATGGTTGGTAGACTTGGGGTTAGGAGACTTTTAGTTAAAATCCCTTTTTTTCTACTCCACAGTCACTAGCATTTATAGAATACTTTAAGGTTTGCAAGATATCTTACATATGTAATCTTAATATCATTAGACCCATTTTACAGATGAGCCAACCGAGGTTCACAGAGATTAAGTAAATTGTCCATGATCTAACAATAAACATCGGAGGTAGGATTTGGGGAATCGAAGACACAAGGTGAAAAGGGAATAAGCATTTATGTAGTACCTACTATGTGCTAAGTCCTTTTCATAAATATCATTTTATAATCACAACCACCTGTGAGATAGGTGCTGTTATTATCCTTTTTTTTTTATAGTTAAGGAAAATGAGGCAAACAGGTGTTAAGTGACTCTCCCAGGGTCCCACAGATACTAAGTGTATGAAGCTGGATTTGAACTCAGGTTTCTCCTGACTCCAGACCCAGTGTTCTATCTATGGCACCACCTGCTGCCTCTAGGATTTCCACCTAGGTCTTCCCAACTTCAGACAAGGCTAGCACTTTATCCACTATGCCATTTTGTCTTCTGGTCCATGAATCTATTCATCCTTCTGTGACTCAGCTCTCTTATCTGTAAAAAGCAGCACCTACTATGTGCCAGGCACTGTGCTAAAGTGTTTTACAAACTATTGCCTCACAGCAATTCTGGGATGAAGATTCCATTGTCATCCCCACTTTACAGTTGAGGAAATTGTGATTTGCTCAGTCACACAGTAAATAGTTGAGGTCACATATAAATTCATATCTTCCTGATTCCAGGCACAGTATTCTATCTTCTCTACCACCTCACTGCCTCTAAAAGGGGAGAACATCCACCAGACAGCTTCTTCTAGCTTCAAATCTAGGTGCCTATAAAGCTGGCTCCCTGAGAATCATCCAGAGGGCTTTGAGATGCAAACACAGGTGGAAAAACAGGGCAGAACTGCTTTGGGGCTTAAGACACTGCTATCCACACCTGCCTGCACTATTTTAATCCTGGTCCAAATGTCTGTTTACTGTCATACACAAGCTAAGCGTAAATCTGAAATAACTGGCTTTTGAATTTTTCAAAAACTAGTTGTTTCCTGGAAATAGACTGTGCCTCCCTGATTGTCTATTGTGGGTTGGTTTTTTTAACTGCTTAAAAACTTGGAATCAGACCAACGTAATCTACATTCCCATTTTTTGCCTAATTTATAAACTATACCTTATAATTAGAAAGTACTCATTCACTATTAACTTAGTCTCTCTCTGTAAGATCCATAACCAATCCATTTGCTCTGTTAGCTACACTGCCTAAGTGTTTTCTCTGCCCCTTTTCCGGTCAGAGCAGGCGGTGTGAGAGTAGCCAAGGGGTGAGTAGTGGAAATCACAAGAAGAAAATTTGACATTTTGGTAATAGTTCCCAACTTTACAAGGTGTTTTTGTGTTCTATTGCCACACAACAACCTTTTGAGGTTATGAGGGCAGTTATCATTATACTCTTTTTTTTTAGATGAGAACGCAAAGGTCCAAAAGTGGTTAAATGATTTGCTTGAGGTCAAAACAGTTAGTTCTGACAGAACTGGGACCACTAGGCAGGTCTTTTGACATCCAGGTCTGCATATATTCTCCCTCCCTTTACTTAGAGATTTGGCACTGAACTAGAGTTTTCAAAAATTTAAATTTTTGGTGTTTTGTTAAATTAAAATTTTAAATTTAATTTAAATGTTAAAATTTAATTTAAATTTCAGATTAAATTAAAAAATTTTTTTTAAAAAATCGTTGCATATTTAAAGAGACAATCCAAACTCTTAGAGAAAGTTCCTGAAGAACTTTGAAGCCTACCTCAACTTCCCCAGCTCCAGGGTGGGGGGGTGGGGGTGGTTTATCAGTTTCTTACTAGTTCTAAAGGGTTTTCAGAGACCCCTAAGCACCAACTTTAAATTACAAGGCTTGACTTAAAGTAACTAAACAAGAACAAGGCATTTCTTTAACAGAAAGGAAAACCCAATCAGAGAAACATTTCCTAATGATAATAGTAGTAGCCAGTGTTCATGTAGAGCTTTAAGGTTTGCAAAGTACTTTACAAATAGTATCTTTTGATCCTTACAACAACCCTGGGAAGTTGTGTGTCTGTGGGGGTGTGTGTGTCCATCTGTGTGTATGACTGTTATCCTTATTTTATGGATATGGAAACTGAAGCAGATAGAAGTTAAATGACTTGGCCAAGATCATATAGCTAGGACTCATCTGAGGTCAAATTTGAACTTAGATCTTCCTGACTTCGGGCCCAGTGCTCTATCCACTTTGCCTCACAATAGGATGAATCTTTGTCCAAATGACACAGATTTAAGAAGTAATAAATTATGAGTACAAGTCTAATAGCAACGAAGAGTATTTCCCGATCCCTTACAGAATATGACAATATCGACACACTGATGACTATTATCAAACAACAGGAGGCCTGTTAAATTCAAGCAAGCACTAAACCTTTCTTAAACGGTCATTGAGGGACCCAGATTCTATTTCTACACCCTCCAGGAGCCTGTACTCTATTCAAGAGCCTGTACAACATATAGATCTGAGAGTTACCCACCTGGAGATCATAATTAAACCCACAGGAAATGATGGGATAAATAAGGGGCAGCAACAGAGCCTGGAGACCAGGAAAGGAGACTGATATTTTGATGGTGGGAGGATGATGAACCAAAAATGGCAAAGTCAAAAAGGTGGAAGGAGTACTAGTCATGAAATGCCATGTAAATCCAATTGTGCCAATCCAATAAGAGGCTAGGAGGGGAACACTCCCAGGTGTTCATGCATCCTGGAGTACTGGGGTCATACCAGTGGTATTCGAAAATCATTAGACACTTTTGAAAGCATAATTTCAATAGAGGTAGAGGGCAGAAAGCATAATGTAAGAGGATGAGGAGTCAGAGAGTATTGAGGGAGTGGAGGTGCCAAGTATTTCTCTTTCTTGAGTGGAGGTAGCAATAATTATTCTTTCCAGGAGTTTTTAAGGAAAGGGAGAAGAAATATACATAGGATGAAACTTTAAGGAAACTGAGGGGTCAAGGTAAAGTTATTTGTTGTTGCTTGATTTTTAGGATGAGGGAAGACATGAAAATTGCGGAAGCTTAGGGAAATTTGTCTAATGTTCACCCCCAGCAATCTCATCCCGCCCTGACTCATCTCCAGGCTTTTGCTGATACAAAATGCTTGAAATGGTCTCGTCTTTGCAGCATCCATTCATTGGTGGAATGTACCAGTTCTGCCCTGGTAGTCAAATGGGACGAGTCTAAGACTTCTTCCACCTGACAGTTGTTTCTAGTACTAAGGTAAATTATGGGACTATCACCAGATTGTTACTGGACGTATGGTTCCTCTTAACGCAGCCCAAGATTTTATTAGCTTATTTAGTTTCCATGCTGTCTCATAGCTAACTTGTAGCCCACTAAAACTCCATTTCATTTGATCCATTTCTTTGTACTTCTCACATTCTCCTTTTGTCTCCTAGCTTTTCATAAATCATTTTAATAAATCTTTTCATAAATCATCTTCCTGCCTGACCCTGTACATTAAATCAGCTCATAATCACATTGAGAATTGGGCCCCTGTCATGGCCTTCTCTGTACCCCCAGAGCCTGACACATAGTAGATAACAATATTTGTTGAATTAAATAGAATTGAGTTACAGGAATCGCTTCTTTCTAGAATGGTCCTCCCAGGAGAGATAGTCTTCTATCCATAACATGAGAAAGACTCGTTTTGGTGGGCCGCATGCCTTAGAATAATGGTTTAATAAATATTTCATAGCATACTGTTTTCCACATCCTTTCATTCTTTTTCTTTTATTCTAGTCTTCTTGTGTAAAATGACTAATAGGGAAATGTTCTGCATGATTGCAGATGTATAACCTATTTCTGATTGCTTACCCTTTCAGGAGTGGGGAGAGGAGGGCAAGAGTTTTAGAATTTGGAACTCAAAACTTTAAAAAAATGTTAAAAATGTTTTTAACATGTAATTGGGGAAATAAATAAATATGTTTATCTACCTGTCCATCTATCCATCTATCTATGAATTACATAACCAAGGGCTCTTCTTCAGGACTTCCATGCAAACAAAGTTACAGAGGGAGCATTAATTTTAGCACGTTAGAGAATACTCAATTCTCTCTCTCTTTCTTTTTACCATTTTCTATTCAAATAATTCAAATGTCATTCTAGAGTTTTGCTAATAAGTACATATATAGTCTAGAGGATTCAGTCCAAAATCATCAGTTTAGTAGATGTTATAAGGGGAAAACACAGGATAGAAAGTCAGAAAACTTGGGCTGGAATTTTGTCTCTGACATTAATTAGCTAATGTGATCTCAGTAAAGCCACTTAAAATAAAAATACATTTAATCATCACTGAATATTAGGTAGGAATTTTTCTCCTCCACACACAGAAATGGTCATCATCCCCCATAGACCTTCATGCTGTGCTCTCGGAGACCACTTAGTGCGGCTCCCCTGCTCTATCTCCCCACAGCTGTTCCACTTCACTCCTGTTTCCTTACTGAGCTGCTGCTGGATTCTGCTGTTGGCCTTCTCTGCTGAGCTTCTACTCTCATCTTCTGCTGGACTTCTTCCCCTACAGAGAGGGTTGCTGTTCTTTTGTGAAATAACCCATGACTCAGACTGTTCAGATGCTTTTATCCGCTGGGACCATAGCTATTCCCAGCCAGCACAGAAGAGAGCCCCTTAGATCAAAGTCTTTCTTTTCCTTTAAAAAAAAAAATCACCTTACTCCTCCTCAGCATGAACTCCCCAAGACTGACTTGATATTTAGATTGAGCTGAATATTTACTTTCAACTCCCATAATGCCTCTGGCAGCTAGCTCCAAAGCCTTCCAAATTACCCTGGACTTTTACTTAGGAACATGGGAGGGGCGGGCTGGATCTGGCTACATTTCTACAGCTATGTCCAGGTCAGTATCTCCCTTATATAAGATGATCTTTTTTGTCCTATTACCCTAAACTTTGATTTATCTAATGCAGGTCAGGGTTCAGTTTTCTTTCCCCATAGTCTGATGAATTTCAGATCTGGGGGTGGGGCATAATTCCTACTATATATAATGCCCTACTACTTTTTTGAGAATCCCTATTTTCTTTTTAGGCAGTTACTAATCACTACAGTCAGCAGTAAAGCAGAGATTGAAAAATAGTAGCTGGAAGGGACCTTTGAGACTACCTTGTTCAACTTCCTTATTTTAAAGATGAGATTTCTGAGTCCAAGAGATGTTAAGGGACCTGTTCAAGGTTATTGAGCTAGTAAATAGCAGAGTGGGATTGGCGGCCACTTACTCTGACTCTAAATCCAGGTTTTTTTTTTAATTAACTCCTGCTACCTGAGTTGAAATCCAGCCTCAGACACTTACTAGCTATGTGACCCTGGTCAAGTCACTTAACCCTGCTAGCCTCAGTTTCCTCATCTGTAAAATGAGCTGGAGAAGGAATTGCAAACCACTCTAGTATCTTTACCAAGAAAACCCTGAATGGGGTCATGACTGAAAGACAGAACAATAACCATACCCTCTCATATGAGATTAGATGGCTCCCACTTCACTTACCCTCCAGTTCAATCAAACTGAGCTACCAGCTGTTTCTCACTCATAACATTTCAGCACCAGCCTCAGTACCCATGGACAAATGGCCTCCTGTATCTGGAATGCACGTCTGTCTAGTAAAATCCCTAGCTTTACTTCAATATGCAGCTAAGGTGCTGGCTTCTGTGTGAAGCCTTTACCAATCCTCTCAGTTATTAGCACTTTTCCCTCTTACAATGATCTTGTTTATACTTTGAATTTACTTTTGTGAATGTTACGTCCTTGACAAAAGAATATAATCTCCAGGAGGGTAAGGGCTATTTCCTTTTTATATTTTCTATATTCCTTAGCATCTACCACAGTCTAGGTGTAGGCAATAAAGGCTCAGTCAATGGCATTGATCTGCCCCAGAACCTGATGCCACCCTAATACCTTGTCACATCTCTCACAGCCTTTAGAGGATGAACTACTCTATATCAGCACGTGATCCAGTGATTGTTCTAGAGATGATTCTAAGTTGTTGTAATGGCAATAGATTTTTGCCTCTTAGAAGAGATGATGTTCAAATGTAAATTCATTTGCCTAGAACTATCATCAGGGTGGTGATTACCACTGTCTTATCTCTAGTGTACTGGATGGTGTGGACCAATTATTTCTACTGTTCCAGTTGTGTGTCAGTTCACTGGTGGGGTTTTCCCCCATGAGCTATTCCATAGTCAGATAAAACTGGACATGCTATTTTTTCACAGTTTCTCTTGGGGAATCACATGTCAAATCCTGGCTGATTCTATGGACAACAGTATATGTACTTATGTAGCAACCATCTGAGTTAAGCAATTTTTTTCCCCAACAAATTATGGGGGTAGAGCTTTTCCATCAATAGCTCCAGTGTGCTTTTAAAACCTGTACTATTCTCTAGGGTCCTACTCCAAGAAGACCAAGAAAGAAATCAGGTGTTCAGGGCTACAGTGACAGCATTCACATTTCTTCCTGCTTAAAGAAACTGGAAAAAAATCTTCTCAAAATATGAGACCTATAATTTCCATCCCCCGGGCCATAACTACATAGGGGTATTTGATACAACATACCCTTTAGAAATACTTTGAGTCTAGCTGCTGACTCCTTCCAGTCCTATATATGTTTTCATTTATCTCTCCTCCTCTTCTCCCACACCTCTAGTAAGAAATCCCTGAATACTGAGGGTTCTACTTTAAGTTTGCTTTAAGTTTGTCCAGCATATATTTTTTTGGTTTTGGAGACTTGATAGTTTGACCAGTGATGTAGTGGAGAAAGCCCTGGATTTGGAGTTAGAAAACATAGGTTTGAATTTTAGAACTGATACGAATTATCTAGTTGACCTTGGGCAAGTCATTTTACTTTTCTAAATTTCAGATTCCTTATCTGTCAAATGAGGGAGTTGGGCTAGATACTTACTTACATTTTTATAGCAACATGTCATTTTTCCTAAGTTAGTATGTCAATATTGAGGCAGGTAGGTGGCCGGGAGGGTGGAGTGCTAGACTTGGGAGCCAGGAAGACCTGAGTTCACATCCTGTCTCTGACACTTCCTAGATGATTGACCCTGAGTGAATCATTTACCCTCTGCTTCAGTTTCCTTCTCTATAAAATAATAATAATAGCCCAGGATTCTTGTGGGGATAGAGTGCTTTGCAAACTTTAAATGCCATAAATGCTAGCTTCTATTATTATTATCAACTAGATTATTTTCAAAGTCCCTCCCAATTCTAAAATCCAATGATACCCTGAACTCTAAGAAGTTCTCTTCCATTGGTACACTGATGGGTACCCCTGGGGGAAGACCTGTCACTTACTATCTCTGTCTGTGACTTTAGAGAAGTCACTTCAATTTTCTGGGTCTCAGCTTCCTTAAGTGAAGGATTTAGCCAGGACAATTACTTAAGCTTCTAGAGCAAGGTAACATTTATTAAGTCATTAGACTATGATGACCCCTTAAGTCCCTTCCAAATCTAAAAATTTACCATCGCTTGAACTGTAACAGGTATCTTCCAACTTCCTTTGGCAGATGGTAGGGGAAGAGGGGAAGCCCGACCTAGGAAGTGACTCTGGACAAGTCCCTTAACCTCTCTGAGCCTCATTTTCTCCCTGCTAAATGGACTAGAAGACGAGGTCCCTTGTAGATGGGAATCCTGAGCAAGGTCTGAGTGGCAGTGGGAAGGTAGAGAGGGGACCATCACCTTCTTTCCATTTTCCCAAAGGTTCTTCCTTCCCAAGGTCAGTCACTCTTCTCTGCTCAGCTCCTGGAGCTCCAGAAGTACTTTGGAGGGATGGATTGGGTGTGAGATGGGGAGGGTGGAGAGAGCTGGAAAGAAGAGGCCGGGGATGAAGCTAACTGAACTCTCACTCTTAGGGGAGTAAAAAAAGCAGAACACCTTCACCCCACCCCCACTTTTAGAAAGGCGCCCTTCATACATTATTCATCGGCCAGAAACGGGCTGCAGCCAAAGTGCTGATGTCAGGAAGGAGTCAGCTCAGCTAGCAGGCTCAGCAGCGGCGGCGGCGGCAGCGGGAGCGGGAGCCGCCTCCTCCCAGCGGCAGCCCGAGCCCCGGCTCTGGCCGGAGCCTAGCGTCGGGGCGGGGGCCGGGGCGCAGCATGCTGCCCGGCTGCGGCTCCGGCTCCCACACCCGCGGCTTCCCTCCCTCGAGCAGCGGCGGCGGCGGCAGGGACGGCGTGAGCGGGCGCGGCCGCGGCGTCGGCAGCATCCTGAGCGGCGGCAGCATCCTGAGCGGCCGCAGCATCCTGAGCGGCGGCGCCCGGGCGCGGTGGGCAGCGGCCCGGTGGGCAGCGGCCCGGGCATGGCTCTGCTGAGGGGCTGCGGCGGCGGCGGCGGCGGCTCGCTGCTGCTGCTGCTGCTGGCCGCCGCGTGCCTGCTGCAGCGCGCCCAGGTGAGGCGGCTGGTCCGCTGCCCGGCCACTTGCAGCTGCACCAAGGAGTCCATCATCTGCGTCGGCTCCTCCTGGGTGCCCAGGATCGTCCCGGGCGACATCAGCTCCCTGTGAGTGGAACCTCCTTTCAACGCCCTCCTCGGGGACTTGCCTGCTGCGCGAAGGCGCCTTGGGACCGGACCCCCAACCTCTCCCCTCTTTCTTCTCGCTTTTCTCCTCTCCCCGCCCCCACTGCCTTTGTGTGTTTCTTTACTTTCTGTGGGAGTGGTGGGGCGTGGATCGGGGGGTACGCTGGAGATTGGCTGGGGAGAGGGCGTGTGGAGGGAGGGAGGAGGAAAAAGGACCAGGGTGGGAAGGCCCCCAGGTGGGAGCTTGCGGCCCCTCCGGGAACCCTAGGGACCGGACTCTTAAGTTGCTAAGTAGTGTGTGTGTGTGTATTGTGTGTGTGTTTTGTGTGTGTGTGTGGTGTGTTGTGTGTATGTGTGTTGTGTGTGTGTGTGTGTGGTGAGTAGCTCTGCGTGCCTATGTGGAAGCCTAAAGGTGAGCGTCCTCATGTGCTGTTCCTGGGTGCCCAAATTAGGGGCTGCTTTTTATCAGCCTTCGGGTGCCAGAGGTTGGTTAGATGGTGCTAAAAGCCCTCAGAGTGCCCTGAAGTAGATTCTTTCTCATCAGGTTGGGAGACCCCCGAAGGGGCAAGGGAACACAGAGTAGGTGGCCAAGGGTCCAGGCGGAGTGCTGGCTTGCCGCTCTTACTAGGGTTTGTCAGTTTCTTCAGCCCAGCTCTTGAAGTTGACTGCCTTTCCTGGGCTAGAGAAACTTGGTAGTGTTTCTCCACCTCCCTTGCAGGGTTTCATTCAGTTACTTGAATCCAATGATCTCAAATCCCATAGGTAGGAGTGCCTAATAGTTAGGAACAAGTATCCCCTCAGGACTGAAGATCACTTCCTGCTCAAATAGCTTACTTGACCAAGGGCCAGTGCATCTAGCATAGGGGCTGAAGCAGAGACAGAAAATTCTAGGGATATCTAGGGACACAGGCTGTCAGTGTACTCTTGGAAGAGGTCCTCAGCATGAAGTTAAGTTTTTTCAAGTTTGGATAATTGGTCAGCTATGATGTTCCTTCTTCTGATCGGTGTTGGACCAGTGAAAGCAGAGGCCTGTTGTGATGGACAATCTTGACCAACTTCTTTAAAGTTGACTCTGACCCCTGACTGTCACTTTAGATTCTTCATGTTGTCAGGCTCTTAACACACCTCCAAACTGTAGGTGAGGAAAGATAAGGTAGGATAGATAAGGGACTAAGTCAAGGTTACCTGGTGACCGAAACAGACAAGGTCTCTGGACTTAACACAGATTATTTAGCTAACAGATAGTTTTGCCACCCACAGCACACTCCAGTTCAAGTGTCCTTAGCCCTTTCCAAGCTGTCATGGCTTAGTCTGACCATGTTTCCTCATTTAATTAGCTGTGGTTTTAGTATTCTTCCCAAGAAGTGATAACTCTGGAGTTTTGCTATTTACTAACATTAAGATTCAATTAAGAGGCAACATGTTGTACTGACCTAGGAAGACCTGGATTCAAGTCTTACCTCTGACAAATTTGGCTGTGTGACCCTGGGCAAGTCATTTCAACCTTTCACTGTCCTAGGAAACTTTCTTAGACTATAGGTTGTGGAGATTCCAACGTGCCTTGGTAATAAGTGTCCTTACTCAGGAGATCCCTGTACCCAGTGTTAACATGGGTTCAGTCTCTATCCCCTGTCTAATATGAGAGGGAGCCTGCCAAATTAGTATGCCTGATTGGACATCTGGAAAACTTGAGTTCAATTCCTGACACATAGTTGGGTTGTATGAACATGGGCCTGTCTACTTCACTTCTCTGCCTCTCTTAGAAATTGCCAGTGGGCTTAAATAGAGGGAGTTTGCATGCCAGTATTATCCTCACTATAGAAATCACAGATTCCCCCACTGAAAGTTTGTAGCCATTCAAAAAAATTCAAGGTCTGGGTTGAAGTAGTTACCTAGATCGTTTCAGCTCAGCCCTGGAAGATTGGAAGTTGACTTGAATTACCCAAGACTTGGTTTTCTAAGCTTTGATCAAATTCACCAGCACCTTGCTTACTTTTCCATTTCCTGCTACATATGAGAAGACATAGGCCACTTCTGTGTAGCCCACGCTTTCCAAAGGAATGCCATGAATGTCCTCACTGTAAAGTAGAAGGAAATGAGGCGAAGGTGGGAGCAGCTGGGGGTGGTGGAAGTGGTGGAACAAATTGCCTGTAACTGCCCAGCATGTTTTTGGGGAATGCTAGAGTTTGCTCTTGGGAGTCCTTGGCCTTTTTCTTCCTCCTTTTAGGAGCCTGGTAAATGGAACATTTTCTGAAATCAAGGACCGAATGTTTTCTCATCTGCCTTCCTTGCAATTGCTGTAAGTATGGAAATGTCCCAAATACGTTTATTGTTCCCTCTTCAATCCCTGCCCCTGTATTAGCCTCTCCCTGTCTCCTCTGGTGCTCAGCATCCATCAATCAAATAGGCTTAACTTGACAAGTAGAGTCTGTGTACAGCACGTCCACTACGATCTCTTTCATTCCTTCCTTCCTTCCTTGGGGCCACATAAATTTGTTTGGAACTATTTTTTGTCCCTCCCCATTATAGATCTTTACTCCAGTGCTTTCTTTCTCAATCTGCCCCTAAATGCCTCTAGCAGTATTGTGCATTTTAAAAGAAAGTCAAAAGGAAGCTTTAGTATGACCTCCAAGTACAGTTCCCTTACTCCTTTATTTTTTAGATCTCTGTGTTGGAGTGGTCTGAAAGGCCATCTATGAGAGTCTTTTGTAAATGGTGGAGTCATAACCATTCTGCGGGAGCAGCCTTATTTGAGGATTCCTGAAGGCCCAGCTGTAAATCTCCTTCCTTCCTCTCTCATGTCCCTTACCCCCACCTCTTAGGGTCACTTACATTGTTATGTTCCCATAACTAAGGCAAAACTGTTCATGGATGCTGTCTATGCTTACCTAGGGACTACACATTATACCCAGCACACAGCTCTGGTATTCACTTTATATTGTTTGGTAATGAAACCTTTTTAAAACAACTAGAATAACTTTCAAGAGTAAATTAAAAAAATATAATCCCTGGTACCCACATATTTGTTGTGGTCAGTTGTTTAAAAATTGAGAAGGAAAGAAAACTAAAATAATGAACCTGGCATCTTACTGTTGATAATTATAATGAAAATGTGTTACCCTTATAGATCACATAGCCTTTTACAAAGTGTTTTCACATATTCTATCTTATTTGATATTAAAAGGATCAGATCTCAGGAATAAAGGCATTCATCATAAATGAGTATAAATTAATGATTTAATGTTGCATTCTGATTTTTATTTATTTTCTTTGATCATAAATTCTTAATTTGGTAGTCTCTAGTCATTGTAACTTAGGTAGGTATATATACATATTTATAAAATGCTTTATAGTTTGCAAAGCAGCAGTATAGGGAACACTGGATCTGGAGCCAGAAGATATGTATTTGAATCCCAACTCCACCACTGATGATATGACCTGGATCTCACCACATAACATAGTAGTCCAGTTTCCCTATGAAAAGTAGGAATGATTACATCTCCAGTATGAACATGTGAGGCTACTATATATGAGATATTATAAACAAAGCTATATGGATGTCAGCTATTACTTATCTTGAAAGGAGGTTAAGTAGGAAGTGTACAGTGGAAAGTGAATTGACTTTGAAGTCTGAGGACCCCCCCACCCACCCTGGGAAGGGTGAGTTCAAATCCCATTTCATACCTGTGTGACCTGAGGAAAATCGCTTACCCTCTCTGGATCTAAGTTTTCTCATCTTTAAAGTCAAGGTGATGGACTGGATGGATTTAGCACTTAATAAGTCAACAAACCAAGTTAACACGCATTTTTTGAACCTTTACCTTGTACCCAGCAGGCATAATGCTAAGTGCTAGGAATGCAGATATAAGTAGAAGGAAGGACAGTCACTAGTTTCAAGGATTTACTCTTTAATAAGGGAAGACAATACATACAAAGGAGCTAAGAATGGGGAAGGGACAGAGATGAAGATAGTGGGTACAAGGGGGTGGGGTGGAGATTGGAAAGGAAGTCTAGGGAGTCCAGAGTGCATAGGGAAGGAATGAAGACCTGATTAATAAGGGCATTCTCTTTAAAATGTAGCTACTGGGAGGAAGAGGCAACCAGAGGAAAAAGTCTCAGAGGTGGAGGATACTTCCAGTGTGAGAAGTAGTTCAAGGCTAAAGTGAGCTTACATGAGGTTTATGAGGTGGAGAAAGTCCTCAGGAGGTAAGTCAGGAGTTTGTCCTGGAGAGGAATGAAGGCATGTTTGGACGGATCAATCATCCAACTCAAAATGGGGCTTCTGAGAGGCACCAATTGATCAGAGGGAGAAGTGCCAGAGTGGATGGTACTCCAATGTGAGAAGGGTTGTCCTGAAGGCCATTAAGGAACAATGTATGTAAAACACTGAAGAAATACCGGGTATTATTATTATTCATACCCATATCTCCTTTGATTCCAGGGTGGTAGGTAAAGTAAGCATCATCTACTATCACCATTTTGCAGATTAGGGAAACTGAGGCCCAGAGAAATTAATTTTTTTAAAGTCATGCAGCTAGTAACAAGTCACAGAGAGGTTAAGTGCTTTACTCATGGTTATACAGTTATGAGGATTAGGAGACTTTAAATGTGTGATCTTTCCACTATAGCACACTCTCTTTAGTTACTGTTTTGTCTCTTGAAACTAGAACCCTGAGAAGTAATAAAGGAAACTAGAAAAAAGAATGAATACATCCTGATTTTCATGTTGAAATGTAAAATAAAATCATACATTTTTCTGGCAAGGATATAGACTTTATGTGTAGAAATAATGAAATATGCAATTTAAAAAATTAATTACAACTTCAGTTTTGTGTAGAATTTTTTAAAAAGTTTTTTCTTTAATAAGGATAATTACCATATTTTCAGGTTGTATCCAAAATAGTTATTCTGAGAACCAAATTCACCCTGGGGTTTTCTTGGCAAAGATATTAGAGTGATTTGCCATTTCCTTCTCCAGCTCATTTTACAGATGAAGAAACTGAGGTAAAAGGGTTAAATTCCTTGCTCAGGGTCACACACTAAGAGTCTGAGGGTGGATTTGAACTCAGGGAGATGAATCTTTCTCACTCCAGCTCCAGAACTCAATCCACTGTGCCACCTACATTTTTAAGAGCTTAGTTGTTTACTGTACCCTTGTACATCCATGAGGTTAGAGTAGATAATCTTTAAAATCCCAGATATAAGTTCCCTTATCATATGGCTCTCCTTTGAGCTTCATAATGACCTTGTGAAGTGGATAGGAGTTATATTGTGAATTTGTATGTGAGAAGACTGAGACCTATATTCCCTGAGGTCACATAGTAAGTAGTGTAATAGACATCAGTATCCATTTCACTCCTCATACAGAGCTCTTTCCCCTACAGTTTAGTTGAATATGGTTCTATAGTAATTTTGAACTATGTTGAGGAACATCAAATAATATATGATGAACAAGTAACTACAGGGTGAAAACATTCTCTGATTAGCATTACTAGAAGAAAGGGTGATAGAAGAATCCAAGGAGTTATTTTTTAGTCATTGATCTTTGAGTGTTGGGATTGTCCTGTCATTCCCAGAAAAATACTGTCTCTTCCTCCCTATTATGAGGTGACACAAGAAGTCAACTAATGGGTCTAGTATAAACAGGAAGGATATAACCAAGTTACTAATGGACCTATCTTTGGCTTTTCTTTCAGGCTGCTGAATTCTAACTCGTTCACAGTCATACGAGATGATGCCTTTGCTGGCCTCTTTCACCTGGAGTACCTGTAAGTTCCAAGGTGGTGTTTGGGCAATTCAAGATACTCTGGAGGAGGGGTGGGAACCCTTGACTGCAAGGTTACATGTGGCCCTCTAGGTCCTCAAGTGAGGCCCTTCGAATGAATCCAAACTTCACAGAACAAATGCCCTTAATAAAAGAATTTGTTCTGTAAAACTTGGACTCAGTCAAAAAGACCTAGAAGGCCACATGTGACCTTGAGGCTGCAGGTTCACCACCCCTGCTCTGGAAGATTTCTGGGGAGGTCTTTCTTTTTTGGGATAATTGTCTTCTGGGAAGCACAGGAGTGGGAAAGATGGAAAAAACCTTAACTTTCTCATTATGATGCTTTATTAGTTCCTACTTGGTTTTTCAAATAACATATGGCCTGTAGTTACTATTTTAATTCAATGCAATTCAGCAGATAATTTGTTAAGGACCTATATGATGTGCAAAATGCTCTATGTTGATACAAGGACGCAAAATGACACAATTCTTGCCCTCCAGGAATTTATGGTCTAAAGTGGGAGGTGTGTGGCTAAGATAAAAACCTGTAATACAAAGTAGAATTGTGATGGAGGAAAAGGAGAGATTCAGGTAAAATGTTCCAGGATATACTTTTTTTTTTGGCATGTTGCGGACCCCTTTGTGGCAGCCCAACGAAGACCTGTACTCAGAATGACGTTTTTAAATAATGGAAGGAAACCCTAAGTTTCAGTTATAGGTTAGTGAAAATAAAGGTATAATTTTTTTTCCCTTCCAAGTTTAGCAGCCCCATAAAATCTATCCATAGTTCCTGGGGTAGGGTGGGGGTGTCAGGGGCGAGGTGTCTCTGTGGATCCCAGGTTAATATTCCTTGCTGTAAGGTCAACATTTTAATAATAGATGAGGAGACAGAACCCTTTTAGATGGGTAGGTGGGGGTGAGAATCAGGGAAGGTTTCATGAAGGACATGGTCCTAAAGCTGGACCATTAAGGAAAGGACAAAGAAAGGAGGCAGGGAGTGAGTAGAGAAGGGGAGATCCTCACCCAGGACTGGCATTTATTCTGCAGGTAAGTGTGCAGTAAGCACAAATGAAGCTTCCTACGTTGGATATTTATAACTCTCTGTAACTACTCAATGATTTGCTGATATCAGCTAGACATAGAGACAAAGGATGTGCGAGACTGCTTTTTCTGGAGTCCATTATCCCCATCTTTGTAGAAAACTTCACAGTCCTTGTTTTGATTGTCCCTTGTCATCCTGTTTACAGTTTCTCCTGAGCTCTGCTTTTCTGACTTTTCTCTGCTCATTTTCTTCCCCTTTTTCAGATTTATAGCCTCCTGTCTGTTTTTGACTTTTCCACCAAATTCCTATTTCTTCTTTCCACTTTCATGTCTTTTCCCCTCAAGTCCTTTTATTCTGCAATCTTTTAAACATTTTAATAGCATTAATCCTGTTATCAGGTTGGTTTTTCCTACTTAGCATTCAAAGGGATTTTGAAAGCCTTGCCTATTTTCTTATCTGAAATCAACAGGTATATTTTAAAATTCGAAACACATGCTGGTTACAAGATAAGTCCCTCTGTATTAATTTTCAGCATGGAAGGAAGAAATGACTTTGCAAGAAATAATTTCCCGCATTCTATTTTCAGCATCAGGAATGTGGCGTAATATGAATTCGAAGCTTCATCAGAGTCTGTGAAAGCCAGTGAGTGTGAATGTGTGTGTGTATGCAAAACTATTAGTTTCATGTCCTGGAAGGGGCACTTTAGGGACTGAATTAGAATAGAATTTCAAATAGCCCATACTGCAGATCATCATAAAATTTTCCATTATTATTATTGTTCTTTACTAATGGCAGGTGAAATTGTCAACATCATAAATCTCTGATTTTACAAGCCAAGATCTCTTTGTAAATGTACAATGATGGTGGAATAGCTTGGGAACATTCTTTTGCATTCAGTACTTTTCCCAAGACAGTCTTGTTCAAGACAAAGTAATATAGCAAGTAAGTGCCTTGGACTAAAATTTCAGTATAGTGCTCTCTTGTTAGAATACAAATTCCATGTGTTCCTCAGCAGCTCCATGGACAATATAATAATGTTAATGGAGAC
Organism: Bettongia penicillata ogilbyi; assembly: GCA_023548195.1. Lineage (NCBI taxonomy): Eukaryota > Metazoa > Chordata > Mammalia > Diprotodontia > Potoroidae > Bettongia > Bettongia penicillata. Next base: position 1,192,610 of record JAJHZJ010000694.1, on the reverse strand, counting down.
ACAGTGTGGCATAGTAGAGAGGTCTGACCTCAGAGTTCACAAAGCCTTGGGATCTGCCTCTGGTATGGTCAAAGATGAGCCATTGACCTGTCTTAGTTGAGGGGATTCCCAAACTTATGAAATCACAGGTCCATATCCCTTCTCCTCCAGAAAATAATGACAATAGTAACTAATGACGATGGTAATTTATATTTCTTAGCACTTTTTCCTGAACAGTCCCGTAAGGTAGATAAGGAAGCCATAGTAACCTTTATAAACCTTATAGCATCTTTGCTCCATAGAGTCAATAGCTTAATAAAGGGAACCAAACATTTCTAGGCTAAATCACTTTTAGCACAGGTGTATGAGATATTTGTCTCCTCCTTTATTTCTTTTCCTGGTGGCTTTTAGGCTTTAGGAACAACTTTCAAGTAGTCTACTTGCTCAGGAATACATGTGCTAGTGACTGGGTCAAGCAATGACAAGGTAGTCCCCTGGACCACAGAGTTTTAGGGACCTCAGAGCACATCTGTTCCAGTTGAGGAATCCTTTCTGCTCTCTCTTGGACAAGTGGTCATCCAGGCTTTGCAGGAAAAGCTCCAGTGAAGCCAGATTCCTCACAAGGCAGCCTATTTCACTTTTGGACAGCTCCAATTGGGAGACAGTTTTCCCTTCTGGATGAGTTTAAATATGCCGTTGGTCCTAATTATAGTAGAACAACCTCTTTTATCGAGCAGCCCCTCAGATACTCGATGGCACTCTCATTTTTCTCTACAAGTCTCCCAAGTTTTCTCTTCCCACTTTGGAACAGGCATGGGGGGTCTCTAGCCCTTTGACCATTCTGGTGACCCTTCTCTGGAGATACTCCTGCAATGCCTTCTAGAATTACATCCAATAATTTGTCTTTAACCAAGTTTCTAAGCAATTGCATCATTAGGCCAAGTAGTCATGTTATATTATTGTTAACACTGGGCAAATTTAGAGTCACAGATACAACCAAATTAAGATTCTGTATGGGTGTTGTTTATGTTCAGAAGATGTATCAGATTTTGTGATTTGAGTCGTCCACAGCTGTTACTGGTATTCCTCAGTGAACACCTACTCATTCTGCAGATTTTTCTTACTATACAGTTGGTAAATTGGGAAATGAGCTTTTTGTAACAAGAGTTAGGTGACAGCTCTAGTGCTTCATGGTTTATGAAGCGCTTTATGAACATTATTTTACTTGATGGTCCTGGCACTCATGAGCTAGGTAAGATGAATATTATTATGCTCTTTAATAGAAGGGGAAATTGAAACTCAGAGAGAGAAAGTGACCTGCTTATGATTACATAGCCCTTTACTAGTCAGATCTTTTGGCTCCAAATTCAGTAGTTTTTCTTCCACTATATCATCCTGCTTCTCAACTCTGGAATTTGAGAAAATCTGCCTTAAGGGATTTCTGAGTTACTGGTATGACTACAGGAGACTTGGATACAGGTTCTATTCCCTGAATCATATTCCACATAGGAAAAATTCTACATATTGAGTTTTTGTATAAACAGGAAGGGAAGAATCAAGTTCTTATGTTACTATGCTAGTGATAGGAGAGAACTGCTTTAGCCACTGTCATAGCTGCTGCTCTGCTTGGCAAGCTGGACAAATGACATGAACCAAAGGGTACTTCCTATGAGATCATAAGCTCCTTGTGGGCAGGAATGGTGTGATATAGACCAATAAGACTTTCTATTAGATCATAATCTCTTTGTGGACAGAGACAGTGATTTCTGTGCCAAGTGGGACTTCCTATTAGATCATAAGTTCTTTGTGAGCGGGGAATAGTGTCCCCAAGTTTCTGACCTATCTTCTTTCTTTTCTGTATATTCTCTCACTTCATTTCTTTATCCGCTTCCATGGGTCCAATTATAATCTCTATGCCAATGATTCTAAGATCTATATATCCAGCCCTAATTTTTCTCCAGTCCCTCGTTATCAACTGCCAAACTGACATTTCAAACTGGATGCCATGTAGGTATCTCCAATTCAATTTGTCCAAAACAGAACTTATCTTTCCCCTTTAAATGCACTCCTCTTCCAAACTCCCCTGTTACTGTTGAGTATTGTTTTATTAGCTTTCGAGTTACCCATGTTTGCAACCTCAGTGCTGCCCTTGATTCTCCTTCTCACTCATCCCATGTATCCATTCAGTTTCTGAATCTGATGATTTCATTTTGCACAATAGTTCCCATCTCTTCACTCACACAGCCACTTCCCTAAATCAGCCCTAATCACCTCTCACTTGTACTGTTGAAATAGCCTTTAGTTTCAACTCCCTCATGTCTCTCCTCCTGCCAAAGTGATTTTCCTGAGGTGGAGGTCTAAATATGTCATAACCTACTTAATAAGCTCTAATGGTTCCCTATTACTTCTTAGATCAACTCTTAGCATTTAAAGCTTTGCACAACCTGGTCCTTTCCTATTTTTCCAGTCTTCTTATACTCTCTGCTGTTCCTCAAACACAATGCTCCATGTCCCAGCTCTGTATCCTTTTTGGTGCCTGTTCTCCATGCCTGGAATGTTCTCTTGCATCTGCTTTGCCTTTTATCTCCTTGTCTTCCCTCAGTTCTCAGCTCAAGTGCCACCTTCTGCAAGAATCCTTTCTTAGTCCCCAAATGCTCTATCTCCTCTTGGGTTATCTTCCTTTGACTCTGAAGCTATCTCATATATAACTAGCTATGTGTATGGTGCTCCCCCATTAGAATGTAAGTAAGTTTCTTGAAGGTGGGAATAGTTTTTTGCCTTTTCCTCATATCCTCAGCATTTAGAGAAGTGCTTAGCATTAGTAAGTGCCTAATGAATGCTTTTTAATTGATCAGTTGATTACAAAAAGTTGTTAAATAAATATTTGTTGAATGAATGACCATAGTTTTATTCCCTTCCTTAATCTCTTTTACTTCCTAGACATAAGTACTTCCAAAATATTTCCTAGAATAATGAGAGTTAGGTACAAAATAAAGTTGTACAACAGGCAAGTTTTTAATTTATATGCAAGTTTTCAGGGAGTAATTTATTCCAGATGTTAAACGATCTCTCCTCTTTGTTAAAAGTAAGCCGTTTTCTACCACTCTTCTGGAATAAATACTTGAATAGGGGATGCGTTCCCATAGGAATTCCCATAGGGCCATTCAGTTCAGTGAACACATTCACTACCTACTTTGTGCAAGGTAGCTACTAAATCTCCGGTGCTGGAGGCACAAATGTAGATCCATGATAGTCCCTGCTCTGAGAGAGTTTACCTTCAAATGAGAACAGGGACATAGTAACCATGATGCAAGAAAGAATGAAATAGGTGTAAAGGAGATGGCCATGAAAAATTTGAGGTGGGAGAGATCATGTTCACCTAGGGGATGATCATGGAAGTCTTCATGGAGGAGTTGGTATCTCATTTAGGCTTTAAAGGAAGAAAGGGACTTTAATAAATGTAGTTGAGAGAGGAGGGGAGGAATGACTTCATCCTAGATATGGGAAGGGACAGTGTGAACAAATTAAGTGCTCTGATTGGGCAGGACATGATAAGAATAGTGGACTATGGCAAGTAGTCTAGTTTAGCAAGAATAAAAAGTATGTGAAGGAAAGTAGTATAAGAGAAGGTGGGAGGACTTAGTTAAAGCTCGAGACAAAGAGCATTGAATGCCAGTCAGGAGTTTAAATTTTATTTGCAACCCGTTGAAGGTTTTAAGTAGAGAAATGATGGGCCCTAGTACATTAAGATGACTCAGGTGGTATGGTATGGATGGATCGGAGAAGGAAGAGACTGAAAGCTGGAGAAGCAATTGGGAGACAATTATAATAGTCTAATGTGAAAAGATGAGGGTCTGAACTAGGGCTGTGAGTACCTGTGTGCAAGCACTGAATTGGCTTAACAGTCAGAGGCATTGAAAGCAAAGTGGATTGGAGTTGGGGGTGTACCTAGAAATGTTCTACTATTGCTATAATGATTCCATGTTGCACATATTTAAAGAGCTTTATTATTTTCAAAGCATTTTTACATACATTGTCTCCAGCTCTTGGTGTTTTAATGCCACTATTAAAAGGAGTGCATGCATGCACACACAAACACACACACATACAGGCAAGCACATTCATGTATACTCTCCTACCCTGCGTTGAGAATTCTTGGTACATAAACTGGCATTCTTCAAAGATCCTTTTTATTCAGTTATGCTTTCTGAGATTGATCAGGGACCAGTGTGAAAAAGATTTTTAAAATGTTAAGATGACAGAATGCAGTTAACAATGCTTCCTTTTCTTTGTAGATTCATCGAAGGAAACAAAATTGAAACCATTTCAAGAAATGCATTCCGTGGGCTCCGTGACCTGACTCACCTGTAAGTCCTTTAAACTGTGTTGGGGACCATTGATGTGCCGAGTGAGATGCATCTTGCTGGGCATGTCTTTGTTCGCTTGTGCAGTTATTACTGTGTGGCAGAACTCTCTCAAAGAATCCAGTTTTCACTTGGTCAGAGGCATTCCTCAGTCGTTTATGATACTCCTGCTAATTTGTATCATTCTCCCATTTCTACAAGTCTCTGATCTCCATTTTTGACACTGTTGTGCATGTCCTTTTTGTTCATTGTGTTAGACCAGTTTTGTGTGCCAACCTTCCTGCAAAGCCAAAGTGAACTTTGGGGAGGGAGGTGGCCTGTTTCTAAGTGGAGGGGATAACAACCGGAAGGTTTTCCTTTCCAGTGGAAATAGAACTCTGAACAAGTTCAATGAAGAATTTTTAATTTAGCCAAATTAGTAGAATTTTATTGAAAGGGACCTTAAAGGTGATCCAACCCATTCTCTTCATTAGCCTGATGGGAGAACAGAGACCCCATAAAATTATGATTTCTCTGGCACTGAAGAATGAGTAGGTCTTTTTTAAAAATAACTTTCCATCCTGAATTCTTTTCTCTCATACCATGGTACATTTAATGATTAATTTAATTTGTGTGCACAGTTTTTTTAATGTGGAATTAATACATGACTTGAGTTATAACTTTTTTAATGACCTTTTTCCTTAAAAAAAATTGCACTATATTTGACTTGATACTTCAAAATGAGGCAGCAACACCTCATTTTTGTTATAAATCATGAAAACTCAAAATCATTATACATTTCTGAAAATGTAAAAATATCCCATTGTCTTTGATTAGTTAGGAACCAGAGCACATCCATATGAAAAACAAAGCATCCTGTGGTATTTAAAGAGGGTAATATTGCCCAGCCATAATCAATTGTATGTAGTAGAAAGAAAATTTAAAGGGGGAGATGGTGTGGAGAAAATACCCTTTAAAAAAGTATAGTTATCTTAACAGAAATTGGTTCCAGCTAGTCATTAGCGTGGATAGATTGTCCTCCTTGCTGAGTACTCTTGATAAACAACTTTAGAATCCTGCCTGAGGTAAAAGAATACCAAGGGAGTGAGAGAGAATGAGAGAGGGTACTGAAAGTCAGGAAAAACATCTTTACAAACAGAGAAATTGAACCTAGAAAGTGTTCTAGAGGTCTCAGTTGGGTTGATATTTTTTTTCCCAGAAGACTTTCCTTCTTCCAGGGCCCTGAATCTTTTCAGAGGCAGCTCCTATATCAAGTTCCTATTTCCTTCCTTATCCTATAAAGAAGTTTGGGTCTCTTCCATGGAATTGCAATCTGAATTAGGCATGCTCAGCCAAAACAGTTTTGTTGGCAAGAACAGGTTTTGATAAGCAAACAATTCTGAACAGCTGGCAAACAGCAGTAATGAATAGAGTCCTGGTGCCCTTAAATGAGAAAGGGGGTAGTCTTCGAGTGGAAGCTAGGTAACTATAGATCATGGAATGGTTGAGCTAGAAGGGGTCTTAGAGCTCATCTAGTCCCATTTTCTTATTTTACAAATGAAAAAAATAAGCTTTTTTGTTTGGTTTGGTTTTTGCCAAGGCTATGGATAGATTGTTAACGAAGGTTATGGCTATTTGACTGACCGATCTGGGCCAGACTGAAAAGTCTAGTTGACCCAATTACCTATTGACTCACTTATATGATCTTGAAGTACAAGTTCTGGTGTTGAGGCAGAAGTGAAATTGAGCCTGTAGAGAAAGTGTGTGTGTGTAAAACAGAGAGACACTTGTTGTCCCTTTGGGGTCCATGCTTCTAGAATTTTCTGGTGTTTAAGTGGTGGTTGGTTAGGTCTTTCACAGAGGATGCACTAAATTCTCTCTGTACTAAGTGTAGTTTCCAACACAGAAAACGTAGCTTCCAAGGGCACATCATTTCCTTGGGGAAGAGTTTGCAGCTGGGGTATCTGGTTCAACAATCAGTGAACCAACATGAATTTATTGAGCACATGCTCATCAATTTATTAGGTAGTGAAAGATAAATACAGTCAGACATGGTCCTCATTCTTGAAGAATTTACTTCCTAGTTAAGGGGTAACACTAACACATGTGAAAGAGCAAAAAAAATACAAGGCAGTCTGTAATTGAAGACTGAATGGGGTGGTTTTAACTGTATATGCTATGTGGTGTGTTCATCCTTCATTGCCGAAGAAGACCATGGCATCAGAGAAATAATGACATGACTTGCACTTGACCTTGTTTCTGAGTGAGGGAGGGCTGTGCAGGTCACCTGCCTCACTTCTCCTCCAGAGCCATCTGGATCCAGTAACCAGATATTCATCAGGATGACTGGAGATGACCCAGGATGAGACAATTGGGGTTAAGTGAGTTGCCCAAGGTCACACAGCTAGTGAGTGTCAAGTGTCTGAGGTGAGATTTGAACTCATGTCCTCCTGACTCCTGCACTGATGCTCTATCCACTGCAACCCCTAGCTGCCCCACTGTATATGCTATAAAGGAGTTCAAGGAAGAGAGAGCTCAGGGGAGTCTAGATTAGAGCTTCATGGAAGACATAGGATTTCAGCTGGGCCTGAAAGGCAGGTGGAGTTAGATGAGCTGAGGGTTGAAGATGAAATACAACAGTTCCTGTCCACAAGTAGTTTGTATTCTAATGGGGAAGGAAGAGAAGACAGAAACACCAATAACTTGTTTTTAGGTTCTCAGACCAGGTCCAAAGGCTGTTCTTCTCTTTCCCTTGTGTTTATCATAGTCAAGAACGTTCCATTCAAAGAATTCCAACATCTGCTGCATAGGTCAGCCTTTGCCATTTATACACAGATTTTCAACAGTGCAGATGTGGGGAAAATGCAGAAATCATTAGTCCACCTTGGAATAAAAAAGGTTGGGAAGCTCTAGTCACTAACATATCTGGGCAAGTCCATGAACAAATGATCACAATTGTCACCACACACAGAGCGCAATAGAAAATGGAAGGGAATGTACAAGGCACTGTGACAGGCACTAAGAGCACTAAAATATATAGCCCTCAGCTTTGTTGCTCTACATATGTATATATGAGATGTGGTATATAAAGTGATGAGATTAAAAACCTCAACAAATAGAGTTATGTTTCAAGGTGAGTATCATCATTCTAATTAGTACCCTGGGAGGTTCTATATTTATTCCAGTGTCACTGCAGAAAAAATTTTTCTGGATCCTTTTTTGGAATTGCCTTCAAGGATCATTTATGGAGCATGCAAAAACACCAGTAACAAAAAAACCCCCCAAAAAACAAAAACAAAACCCCAAACCCAACGTCTCATGACCTTATTTCTATTATAATTATATTTTGTCTTACCCCAAATGCCACTAAACAAAGTTGATCCCCCCATTCGTAAAATTTGATTCCAAATGACTTCTGGATGTTTCCAAGAATCAAAATCAAATCCATCCTTAAAAGTTAAATATTGTGACACCCTCCTCTGCCCTCCCCTGCACTGTCCCATGATGATACTCAGTAGAATATGCTATAGGCTTAAGGATGTTTCTTAATGAAGAAATGTTTTGTTCAATGGCAGCATGGTTAAAATTAATAATGATAGAACACATTCTGTAGTGCTATAAGATTCATAAAGTGCTCTTCTCACAACAGCCAAGATGTAGGAAGAGTGAGTACTGTTTCCATTTTATGGCTGAAGATACAGATGCCCATAGGTGTGAAGGGACATTAAATGTTAAAGTTGGCCCTTTGACCCTAATCACCTGACTCCAAATCTTATGTTTGTTCTGCTATAGCATAAGTATTAACAATGACTAATGTTTATATAATCCTTTGAGAATGCAGCGCACTTAATGTACATCATCTCAACTGAGGTAACTCTATGAGGTAGGTGCCCTTGTTATCCTTATTTTCCTGGTGAGGAAGATGAGGGTGAGTGGTTAGGTAATGTACCCAGGGTTACACAGCCAGTAAATATTTAAGGTTATATTTGAACCTGGGCCTTCCTGACTCCACGTCTAGTTCTTTGTCCAATATGCTCCTTATTTACTTCAAAATAAGAAGCATATAGCCACCCTAAGTGACTATTTTGAAAGTACCAACACTCATTTGAAAGTAACTTTCGGTACGTTCATTTTTTTTAGTCACATTTCTTTTTGAGGGTAACTTCTACATTTTAAGTATCGCAACTATCAAGGAATAAAATGTTTAAATCAATATTTTAAATGAGATGAAAGCTGTAACCTGCAAAAAATTTAAAATTTTTAAAGAATTTGGCAAAGTAAGAACCAAACAAATCCTCTTTTGCTTCCACATCCTTGTGATATCCTTTTTCTTGAGTCCCGTTTCCTTGTCATCAGATGTTTTGCATGTCTGTATGTTCACATGTGCTCACACACATACGCACACACACACACACACAGATACAATAGCCTCATAGGAGCCTGGTTTGTAAAGGAACTTCTCTTCTAGGCTGGAGTTGTACTAGGTAATCTCTAAAGTCTATTTGAACTCTTAAATGTTGAGGAGACTCCTAGTTGTCCCTGAGGACCGCACTCCTCTGACAAACAGTGCTCTTTGTCTGGACTTTGTTCATTAACATTCACTTTTGTATTTCATCTTAGTGAACTTACCAGCATTCACATTCAGTTACCTGAAACTGACAGGCCACACAGAGAAACACAAATCATGTTGGAAAGTGTGAAAGGGACATTGCCACTCTATGACTCTCATTTAGGGCATGTGCTTTCTCTGAAACTTAAAAATCCTGAAAGACACAGAATCTTAGTTATTTCATTTCAGAAATAAAATAAACAACATGATTTTTAGTTGAAATAGAGAGCCAGTGACTTACTGGAGATGTTGTTTTTCCTTTCTAGCCTTTAATGTGAATTAAATGATTTCTGAGGTCTCCTCTAGCTTTGGGTTTGATCAAGGTGGGCAATCTAGATAATTTTGGCAACAGGATTTTGGTGGGCTGATTCTGTGATAGATACATGGGGTAGCTGCTGTTTTGTTTTGACCTTAGCACCTCAAAATGTTCTTACTTCAATCAGCTGAATTCCCCAAACCCTGAATACTTTTTCTTTCAAGAGAAAGAGAGCAATAACCACCCCAGGAAAGCTGCCCATATAACGGATTTAGCTGTTTGGAAAATATCTTCAAAACTGTGTCTTGTGATCAGATCACATTCAGTCTCCTAAACTTTCTGCATTCATAGACCTGTACAGCAGTTGTCTGTGTTCTGAATGATCCTGAGGTGCTTAGAGATCCTGAATTATGGGAAAGAATCCTAGCTGTGGCTGTTATAGACTATTTACTCAGGTTGGAAAGTGAAGTAATACATTTTATTTAATTTGTTTATATTTTTAAATTTTGGTACTTTTGATATTGATACAGTAGCTCTATCCTAGCAAACCTATGAAAAAGACCCTAAAAGTACATTCCTTAAAAAATATTAAGTGGAAACCACCCCCAAAAATGATTGAAATTGACAGCATATGTGAATTTCTACTTTCGTAATTTATGTTTAGCAAAAAGGAACGATACCTGCTTCAGTTCTAATAATTTGGTGGCAGCAGCATCCGTTGTTCAGCTTGAGCTTTGTGGTTCAAGTTGGGTCGTTGGGTTGTGTTCTTGGTTACATTGTCATCATTTTATGTATTCTGTATTTGGTTTTGCTTTCTGTACTCACTTCATCCAAGGCTTCTCACATTTCATCGACTTTTACATATTTCTTGCTCCCATGGCACAGAATTATGCCATTACATTTATAAAGCTCACACTTGGTTCAATTAGCCTCTAATAGTTAGACTCGTGATTTATTTCTTGCTATTAACAAATACTTCTGTTATGAGTATTTTCATATAAATGGGTCTTTTCTTACTGTCAGTGACCTCCTTGGGGGTACAACCCCAGTAGAGGGTTTACCAAATACAAACAGTTTAGTTACTTTTTTCATAATTTCATCCCCCCCCAAAAAAGTTTGGATCAATTCATAACCCTATCTTCAGTAAATACCTTAGCATAGTTTAGAAAGTTTTAAAAAAAACCTTTATTGATTTTTTTGTTTGTTTTTTACATTGCCTAAATTGTACCCTGTATCCTTACAGGGATGCAGGGATATAGGGAGAAATTAAGACAATGTAAAAAACTCTTCCCCATTCCAGAGAACTATCTTATATAACAAACAATATTTGTAAAAAAAAAAAAAAAAAAAAAAAAAAAAAAAAAAAAAAAAAGGAAAAAGAAGGAAAAAAATTAGCAAAATGACTGATACATTAAAAAAAATCCAACCCTGACATATATGCCATGTTTCATGTCCATGGACCCTCCCCACCACCATAGCAGAGTAGTGAGGGGAGATGTCTATAAAGAGTTTTTTCAGCAGTGAGTTGAAACAGAAAGGATTTCCATTTAACTTTGGCTACTTCCATTTTTCAAAGGCTCCATGATCCTACCAATGTTGGTAACTATCTATACCTTCACATTTTTTGTGTTCTGATGATTTCTTTCCAGGCCCTCCTATAAAACCTCAGAACAGGGTCCACCAAGTATGCTGGGTGGACAAGAGGCTGGAATGCCTTCACCCACACAGATATCAGTGCAATCTTCAGGCTGTCTCTATGTTGTACCTCACGCTCACTGATCCCATTTCCCTTTCCCCTTATGGAGTGACTGCACATCTTTTGGATGTTATCTCTTCTTGCATTCCAATCATTGTTGATTCTATGCTGTAGTTAACTTATCTTTCCATTGTCTTTTGGGTAACACCCAGCTTTGTTTCTTCAGATATTATTTGTAGTCCTATAGACTCACTGGAGGACTCAATTTTTATTTCAGAGCAAAGCTTGGGTTTAGTAAAAGCACGGTGCAACTTGCCAGATTCTTCCTATTTCCCGTGCTAAGAATCAACTTTTAGTTAATGAGAAAATAATTGCTTAGGACAGGCAATTCTCTGAAGAGCTCAGGTCCTTGGTGATCTGCTAAGGGTTTAATTTCTTTACACATTCAAGCTTTAGAAACCAAGACATAAAAATAACTTTGCAACCAGGTACTTAACTGAGCCCTTTCTCAAGTCCCTTTCTTTTTTCTGTCCTCCAGATATTAAAATGATTATCGATGGACCATGTATAATTCCTTGAAGGAAGGAATGATGTCATATAATCATAGAATATTAGTATAGAAAAGGACCTTAGAGGTTATCTACTACGGCCTGTCATTCCATAAATGAGGTTTTGTTTTGTTTTAACCAATGAAATACTTTATAAATTGTTCTTGAATGAAAGAGGCAGATGTTTAATATTGCTTCATGATTGCAATCATATATTATCATGTAATTATGAATTATTGTCCTAAGAATCCAGACTCTAAAATACAGTCTGAGTAGCAATGCTTTTTCTGTGTGTAACTAACTGATTTCCCAACTCCAGAATCCACTGACAAAGTTGAATATTTCTGACTTGAAGGCATTAGGTCTTTATTTTACTTCATTAGCTTTATTTAAGTGACTTTAGAATGAAGGGAAATAAAGTTAATAATCTTATTGAAATGTAACTTTCTTCTTCCAGTTCTTTGGCCAATAACCACATAAAAACACTTCCAAGGGATGTCTTCAGTGATTTAGATTCACTGATTGAACTGTAAGTAATGCAAACCACATTGATATTTGCTTGCCATTATGGTCTAGTTAATTGTGGACTTTAAATGTTTCCCTTTTGTTTGCATTCTTGCTGAAATCTGTGATAAAACTAGAGTATACTGTGTTATTTGTATGTATATTGTGTGCAGTGTACATTCTGTTAGCTTTTGTTATTTTCAAATGCATTTTTATTAAGATTAAGCTAGATCTAAAGGTGGGCGCTTCTACTTTAGCACCCACCCTCATGCCTATTGGCTCTTACCTATTTCATGGTATTTGTCAGATTTTGTTTTTGACCAGGCTTAGTTTAGACAATTCAATGTTTCAGTTGTACTTGTGAAATATCTTCCTGTTATGTCCTGTTTGAGTGGGTGAGAACCCATGTCAGTACGATTCTTATACCAAACTTGTTTTGCATGGAACAGTGAGCATTTCAATAGTATTTAAAGAGAGGGTGATGCGTCATCCTGATAGAGTTTCTGAGAGAGCAACAAGTGCTCTCTCTTTACCATAAAACTAAAATCCTGAGCCCAGAAGACCTTTAAATAAAATTGTTGTGACAAGTGAAAAGAAGTAGGTTGCAATGATTGGGAAATTTCAAAAACCAGATCCAGTGTCTTGGGGAATTAAATATATTAGGGTACTAACAGTGCTACTGTTTTGCATTACTACCAACCATTTCAAACATGTCTATTTCTGTGTGTTTTTTTAGAGATTTAAGGGGCAATAAGTTTGAGTGTGACTGCAAAGCCAAGTGGTTGTATTTGTGGTTAAAGATGACAAATTCCACTGTTTCTGATGTCCTATGTGCTGGTCCACCAGAATATCAGGAAAAGAAGTTAAATGATGTGGCCAGTTTTGATTATGAATGCACCACTACAGGTATTCAGAATGTATCTTTTTAACCACACCATAACTGATTGAAGATTCATATTTAGAACAATTTCTTTTTTTTTTTTTTATTATCTGTTAGAATGTCTATGGGGAGTGGAACAGAAGCTTCAAAGGGGAGATGTTCTAGTATTAAAACTATTTTAGGAAGAATTCACAATTCTAGACAAAGTTAATACAATAAGATAAGGAAAAAGAATTGGAGGTGAAATTTTATTCCAAAAGAATATCAAAAGAGCCAGGGAATTAAAATTCCTCCAGGTTTAATCATGATCTGCTCTAAGATTCCGATTTCATTAGTCAGCTCTTTGACTCAATAAATCAATCAGGCGGCTCCTTGTGAAAGGGTATGGTTAGGTAAATTGCAATTAGTGTTAAAAGAGAAAGTGCATCAACAATGAGTGTTTGTACATCCAGGGGAAATTTTTTTTAATGACAATTTGATTTTTTTCCCCAAAGTGATATTCTGAGAATAACCTCAAGGTTCCAGTTTATGTTTTTTTGAAGGTTATCAGATAACAAAATTAAAATATTAACTGCATGGAGCAACACAACAAAATATCAGTTATATGTCTTCAAGATGAAAAGATCTGAGTTTTTGCCTCTTTTAAGGCCAGCTTTAAAGATAAAGTGAATCAATAAAGGAATGGTATGAAAGTTGCTTCCCAAATATATAAAAATAAACATTCAGACTGATAGTTGATATCTCCAAAGCCCCAGGGCATGCTAAAGGAGATGCTATGAGAATAAGGAATGCAAATTCAAGGGGAAAAAAGTGAAATAGGTAGTCAGAGCCAAAAACATACAACAGAATGTTCAAGCTGGGAGACTTCCCTGGAGATCATCTGAAAATTATGCACAGGACGAGACTGAGGCTCAGAAAAAGGGAGGTGATTTGCCCAGATTCACATAGTAAGTGGCACAGCCAGAATTCGGACCCGTTTTCTGGATTCATATCCAATCAGAGCTTTTCCCATTGTACCATATTCCCTGCATTTATTATTTCAGGGTCCATTCAATGGAAAAACAAACCGTAAAATGAAAATGATTTTTTAGAATTTGATCTTTGTGAATAGTTGGCCATGCAAGCAATGTTTTGGTCTAATGGAAAACCTGGAATTTCAGAAAGACCTTGAAATTCTGTCCCCATCTTGTCATTCATGTTTGGATAGGGACTTTTTTTGTGTGCCTAGATCCTTTGAGATTAAATGTGAATGTGCTTTAATCCTTTGCCAACTACTATGGAGACAATTTATTATCCATCAGAAACCTGTCCTCCGTTGATATTTATGCCAAATATTCCCAACCCAATCCCCCACCAGACCTTTTGTCTGACCTCCAGTTTTTCACCTTCTCTCTTTTCCCCATCTCTTCCTTCACTGGAGAGACATGCTCTAAGTAATTAACTTGGTCTGGTGCACCTTGTCCTTCCTCCCTGTTCATTGCAGTTTCTCTCGATGTATCCTGGAATATGAACACCTTATCAACTTTAGGACATTAGGGTTCTAATGTCCTGGATAGGTGAGGTCTCCTTGGGGCAGAGGGGAGATCTGGGTATCTGAAAAGGCTCTATGTTAGGTGAGATTCCAGAAATAGAATCCCACGAAGCATCACCTAAAAAAGTACAGGATCTGAATTAAATCTACCTTCAGATAGATTCACATATGACTTAAGTAGCCATGTCACCTTGGGCAACTCACTTAACCTCTGTTTACCTCATTTTCCTCAACTATAAAATGGGGATAATAGTGAAATGAGATAATACACTCAGCATAGTGCCTGGCACCTAGTAGGAACTATATAAATGATAGCTATTATCATTGAAGTGACATGGGAATGAGGGGGCCACTTGGTCCAAAGAGGACAGCACCTGAAATCTACCCTAAACCTGGAATGCATGGGCTAACAGAGGCCTGATAATGGATTTTCAACCATGCAGAATCAATGGCATTTCATTAGTTAACATAAATTAGCATCTGACTGGTTTCAGAAGCATGTTGTCATAAAACTTCCTGAAAAAAGGTAAAAAATCGCTATCTTTGGCTTTGTTTTTTTCCCCCTCCTGTAACAGGAACCGACCATCTAGTCTTCAGTTTCTTTCCTTGCAACGAAATTGGCACAGAAAAATTATGACTTGCCCAGGCCATAGAAACACTGCATTGTAAAAACTAGGTCAAGAAATCATGAGTTATTGGCTTCCCCTTCTTTGCTCAGACCCTACTTTGCTCCCTGTATTACTTTAATAAAGGCTGGAGGAAAAGCTTTCTTGAGGCATAATACCCAGAAAAAAAGAAAAGCCCAAAGCTAGACCCTATGCTAAGTATTTGGAAAGAGGTTTCCTTTGGAGTATGTGATTTTCCTCCCAAGTCACACTTTCAGAAATTGGAGCATTTAAGCATATCATCTCTGTTTACCCCTATGGAGGAGAGGTGGGCTGTTGTTTCTTCTGTCCTGTGGCAAAGCGACAGAAGCAATCCACACCACAAGTCACTGCTGTGAAGTTTCACCTGTGCATATTGAGCTCACAGTTCCATTTCCCCTACCTCCCACTCCCAGCTTCAGGCTAATTTTAGCTCTCTGCTAGTATTACCTGTGTAAGGTGAAGTTGCCAGAATCTTTTGTGGGAGTGAATTTTGCATCTTAATTGCCCTATAGTCTCCCTCGTTTCAGGGGCTAATGAAAATGCAAACAGAAGCGATGCATTAATGTGCAGTTTCTCTCCCAAAAGGATCTATATCATGTATAATTTATTTAGTAAGTGTGCTATAAATAGTCACCTGCAATTCTGTTGATTCCAGTGGGAGTCAGATTTAAATTGTAATAGCCCCACTGACATCATGAACTTGATCCAACGAGAAGACAAGTGGCAGCTCTGACTCTAGAGAGTCCTATTAATACTTTATCACTTATGAACTGATGTCATGCCAATATATGCCATCTTTGAGAGGCTTTCTGGATGAGGATGCTTCTGCTAACTGCTATTTAATGGTAAATGAGGGATTTTATGTAAATGCCTTCATTCCCCCACACACCTTTTCCTTTCATCCTTCCCTTTTGTCTAAATGTCTCCCATTAAGAATTAGACTCACAGTTCCAGTCATTAACTGATTTCGTTATGCCAGATATTCAGTATATATAAAGAATATGCAAACACTTTTACAAAAAGGATTCGGCGACTGGGGAACATAATGGGACCAGTAAAGGACAGAGTTTCGAGAATTTGTTTTTTGAATTATCTTCCTCTTTTTTCAGTGATAACTTCTCATTTCATGATGCTTTAAAGACTAAACCTACTGCTGAATTACGAAACCTGCCAATTGAAAAGAACCACATATTTAATGGAACATTAATGTATCTGAGAGTTGAGTGAAATTAGGAGACGAATGTGAACCAGGCAGAGTCATGAGTTATGAGTGAGATGGGACTTGTTTGGCACTCTTGGCAGATTTGGGTTATACTTATAAAACAGGAAACCCAATAAAGAAAAGTGAAAGTCATCTCTGTTATAATTAAAAGAACACAGCTGCATTCTTTGTATTCTTCTACACCTCCTTAGAACAGTGAACATGTAACTGCCGTCAACTCCCCCTCTTCCCCCTTTTCCATTTGTTATCTTTATATTTACAAGAAAATTGGCAAAGCCTTGTTCTTCTTTTTCCATGAGCCCTGTCAGCAAAAGCAGAATGAACCTAGTTTTCCTCATTGCTGAGTATCTGTAGCAAAGCCTAATTATCTAAACTCCAAATTTTATTAGTATTATCTTCCTTTCTGTTGATGGACACCTTACTCTACCATCACCCTGATCCCTTTTTGTTTCTTCCCACCTCCTGTGCCTAGACCATCCCAATCATCTCCTGTCTATCATAGAGTGAAGTGACATCCTTTCTGCTCCAGCCATCTCTTTCCTGCGAGCATCAATTCATTCAGCTGGAGCCTACTGACAGCAGTAGCTTTTGACTGACTGAAATGATGAAAGGAACTTCTACTGGCTTTTTTTCTAAGAGATGCCCAAGTTTTACTGAGAAATCCTATGCAAGAAGGAGTCAACACTCATTAAGCCAGCAAGTAGTTTTTGAGTGGGCAGCTAGGTGGCTCCCTAGTGCGTAGAGTGCCAGACCTGGAGTTAAACTCATCTTCCTGAGTTCAAATCTGTCCTCAGACACTTACTAGCTGTGTGACCCTGGGCAAGTCACTTAATCCACTTTGCCTCAGTTTTCTCATCTGTAAAATGAAGGAAATAGCAAACCACACCAGTATTTCTGCCAAGAAAACCTCTAAATGGGGTCACAAAGAAACCTGATGTATTGAGTATGCCCTGATTTAATGAGTATTATTGAGTGCACTTGAGTATGTCCTAGTACTAGGAGTGTGGAGGATACAAAGCAAGAAGGTATTGTCCATACACTCAAAAAGTCTGGCTGGCAAACAGGACTAGGATTTTAAAAGTATCACTACCAGCAGAATAAGAATTTAGTTGTGACTGGAACAGATCATGCTTTCTTAGACTCATGCCCTCACTTCTTTATTTATTTGACATATAGTCTTTTCATCCCTTACCTCTACCTCCTTGCCTGAACTCCTCCTCTACCCAACCCAACCATGTCTCTTCAGCTGCTTATTTCCCTTTTTCTCCCCTCTTCAACACTTCTGGTCTTATTTAGTTGACTTCTCCCTCATTTTCTGCACCACTTCTTTCATCTTTCCCTCACTTTTTTTGGTCATGTGCAATATCTCTCTCTCTCTCTCTCTGTCTCTGTCTCTCTCTTCTCTCTCTGTCTCTTTCTATCTCTCTTTCTCTCCCTCCCAGTTCTCCTGACTCTTCTCTAAATACCTCTCTCTCTTCCTTCCCTCCAACTTGCCCCTTATCAATTGAAGTGACTTTAGTGAGGTAATCTAAGCAAAAATAAAATTCACAAGTGTTTATTGAATACCTACTGTATGCAAGAGCAGCATGGGAAATAAAAGCATAAAATTGAATAATTTCTTCAACTATCTCCCTATCTACTGCAGGAGATAAAGGCATAAACATATAAAAAATTAGTAATAGACATGATAGCTTAAAACGAAAAGAGTATATAATACATGCTCAACAGGTGGTACAGATAGTAAGTGCCAGGAATCTTGAAGTGAGAGAAGACTTGATTGGGGTGGTCACAGAAAGCTTTGTGGAAAATGCAGTTCTTGTGCCAAATTTTAAAAAATCAATGAGCTTTTGATTTATGGAGAAGTGCAGGAGACAGGAAAGAGGTCCATTCCTGGCATAAATCACTTACCATTATGCCATCAATCTCCAGTGCTTAAAAGTTAGCCAATATTGAACTTGGGCTCTGTTGACAATAGCAGGGCAGTGTGGTGTAGTGGATAGAGAAGTAGCTTTACATCTAAGAAGTCCTAGGTTCAGGTTCCATCTCTGATACTAATTGGCTGCCCAACACTGGGCAAGTCACTAATGCCCTCAGATAGTTCTCCAGAAAGGAAGGTTGCAGAGAAACCAATCTGCATGGGTAGAGGGAGTCTCTTTACCTGGGAATTTCTTAAATAAATGAAATTGTAGGCCTAATCCCTATCCCCTGAGAACACGGGTAAAATTTACCCATTTATTGTGTAGGCTAATCATTGGTCACAGGAAAGTATGTATAATTTGATGGCTTTTTAGAGATTCTTCGAGTCCCCGAATTCTCATAGAACTACTCTCTCACATCACTTCTTAGAAAACATTCACTTAAGCCTCACACAGTTAGACAGGCAGAGTGCCATTTGAGTGCCATGCTAGGTCTCTTTTGTAGAGGGATACAGGGAAGAACACTGAGCTGCTACCAAAGACACTGAAAATAAAGAAATTGTTAATGAGATGGTAATGAAAAATAAATAATCCCCTGTGACTACCCAAATCTCACAGTAACCCCTCAACTTCTCTATAGAATCAAGGAGTCCAAAATTTACCAAATTCAGGTTACTTCCTCACTCCTTATCACAGATTAATCTGTAAGTCACTAGCATGGCTCTTGAAGGAGCCTAAATAGAAAAGAAATGCCACTGAGACACTATAGTTGCTACTGTTGCCTGATTCTTATGAGACAGGTCAGGTTTTCTAAGCTTGACAGCCTCCCTTTTCAGTATTTTCTATGCTATTGTTTTCACTAATTAGCCACAGTTTTTCCACCAGAAACTCAGGATCTGAGAGAACAGGTATGTCAGACTACCTTTCTCAGTTCTTGACTTCACAGAAATTTGTCTGTTGAACAAAGACAATAGACTACACCTGAGGCTTGAGGACGTGATTCCATTTCAAAATCTGAAGGCTCTGTAGTGAAACTGACACAATGCACAAGGTTTGTGTCAGCTTCTCAGGTTGGGTTTTTTGACATGCAGCCTCTGTGTCATATAGCCTTTCCCCCACAACTTTAAGAGCTGTCCCAGCCAACTTTATTAGAAAGATTTGAAATCCCTTAACTTACTTCTGAAGCCACTCACCTGGAGGGAAACTTAATGGGAGCAGTTACATAGGCTGCAAATCCTGTGCAAACCATAATCTTTCCAGGATCCCCCACAGTGCATTCTATTTTGATGCTTTTAGTGAGTCTAAACATGTTCTCTTCCCCTTGTCTCTCCCTCGCCAGTCTGGCAGTACTATTGATAAATGAGGCAGGAGATATGTGTCTGTGGGGACTTCCAGCGGGTGATTTTTATGATCATTGTTTGTTTTTTTAATTTCTGTTTTTAGATTTTGTGGTACATCAGACTCTGCCCTACCAGTCTGTTTCTGTGGATACATTCAACTCTAAGAATGATGTTTTTGTGGCCATTGCACAACCCAGTATGGAAAATTGTATGGTCTTAGAGTGGGACCACATTGAAATGAATTTCAGAAGCTATGACAATATTACAGGTACGTTTATGGCCCTAATCGGTTTTATCTACCAACATTCAGCATTGTCTAAGGCCTATGAAAGAAGAAATGTTTTCTATCATAAAGGGAGATCTTCGAAGCTAGACTCCATAAATGCATTCTAGCATGCACACAACACACATTTTCTTTCTTTCCTTTGCTCTGTGTTATTCTTTCTGCCTGGCATGATGAAAATATTCTCTGGTGATTCTCATCGAGGGAAGATGTGGTGGGAGGAGAGAGAAGAAAAGGAAATGTCTCATGTTTAGACTATTACTGGCTGCTATTTGGTGGGATATGCGTTTAAATTAAATCTCCAGGAGCAGCAATAGGTTGTAGACTCATCTGAAATCTCTTGCCTTGATCCTCTCCCTTGGCCTTGAAGTTTTGGTTTCAAATTTTGGCTAACTGGGCAGTGCTTAATTGTGCTATATCCAACTGGAAGGATTTCCTCCTCAACTATCCCAATAGCCCCTTTCTGGTTTGTGTCCTCATTTTTCCAGCTGACTGTGTGAAGTTTCTAGAGATACAAGGTCAATTAGGACAGATCAGGAGCCATTTCTTTTGTGTTATAACTGCTCTATGTTATGTTGACTGAATCTAAGGTGATTATAGAAACATAGAGAAAGCAGTGAAGGGAGGCAGACATTGAGGTAGTCCAGGGATTCCAGGCCACAGTAGGACGTAAGGAATGCAGCATATTGAATTTATCCCATGCTCTTCTGTGTGTTCCATCTTGGAGAACACAGCACCCACAGCCCACTATGTAGCCAAGTTTTGGGGGTTTTTTTGGTTTTTTTGTAGCCTAAGATAGTGAGTATTATTGCTTCTGGGAAAAATCAACCCACTTAACACTCTTTTTTTCCAAGTCCTGACATAGACCTGCCTCCTTATCCACACTGATGAACTCGCTATGCCATCACTCAGTACACATACTCATAGTCATACAATGCTAGAGGTCAGAAGGACCTCAGAGGACACCTAGTCTGGCATCTTTACTGACTGCAGGTCCAGCATTCTTCCCCCCTGCCCCCAATCCCTCACTATACAAAGTCACTCAACAGGTAAATGGCAGGGCTACTTCTTTTGATTCTAAGTGTGATTTGCTTACCACTTTACCATAGCTTTTTATTTTTCCTGTGGGAAGTGGAGATCCTCTCTACCCTCCTAAAATTGTGAAAGGTTACCTTAAGCCTTCTAGCAATAGAACCAGTTCCCTTAGCATCCAGGCTGCCTGATCCTGACCTAAGCACCTAAACTGGACTTCACAAAATTGCTTGGCAGTCTATTGAGGGGTTCCTTGCAATGGGATTTAGTCTTGTTTAGGCAGCAAGAACCAGTTTGGAACCCCTGCCCTGAGGAGTTCCCTCTCTCCTGAGCTGAGACAAGTTTCTGTGAAGCTGCTTATTTTTTTCCCTTTTTCTTTTTTGAATTGCCTGTGGCGATGTCACTGTGCTCAGCTGATTTCAGTTAAACTCTTCAAGTTGAAGCTGGGTGAATGATTTAGCATGCTGGCTTCTTAAAAGGCCACAGTGATTTTGAAACGGCAACAACATATGTTATATATAAAGTTAATCATTTTACAGTCAAGAGAAAACAGGTTTCTTCACACCATCAGTTTCCCTAAGGCAGCTAAACTTAATTCTCCCCACTTCCCAAAGTGGTTTATGCTCTTCCCCCGTATTTTGAAGCAACTTTTGAGTTTTGAGGACCATTAAAAAGTTTCTCTCTTGTAAAGATAATTTTAGAGACCTCCCATCAACAAGGCATGTAAGTGCTGTTTTCTAAGTTGTGTGATGGATTTGCATTGGCCTCTTCATATATTGTTAAGAGCCCCACCCCCATCCCCACCATGTCCAAGGGAAAGTATTTACGAAGAAAAACACTGACTAAGGGTATATATCTATGGTTGTATAATGGAATGAAATCAACTAGCCCACATGGGGATTGAACTCTTGGATTCCATAAGCACAGGTTTCTCACCAATTAAGCTAAATAATTTTAATCATGAACCGAGTCATGACATGCTTTATTTATAACGCATTTGAAATCTATGGAGTCCAACCTTTTTAAATGGGATATTTAAGCTCATTTTGTTAGGTTGTCAGGTTGAATGTTGTTGGTCTTGGCCCTAGCAAGACCTGAATGTGAATGCTACTTTAGACACTATCCCTGTAATTTAACTTCTCCCATCTTTAGATTCCCCATCCATAAAATGGAACTAACTGTAGCCACATGTATCATGGGATTATTATGAAGATCAAAATATATATATATGTATATGTGTATAATATATATGTATATGTAGTATATATATAAAGTATGCATGTGCATGTATATATGGTATATACATGTGTATACATATGTGTATATATAAACATGCATATATATGGAGCCCTTTGTAAATTTTCATCATTACTGATTATTATGATGTGGAAGGTTGGACTGAGGTTCCTTCCAGCACTCGAGCTATGATTCTATTACTGTTACTGTTCTATTATGATCATGGCACTGGGTTCCATAGCCACATTAATTTTATTTAGGATCCATGTTTATAAAGTAGGATATTTTAAAAACTCTAGTTATCTAATTTTAAATAAGTAACCTTGAGGCTATTTGCTATAGAAAAGAAAAATAGACTGGGGCAGGATTATTCTGATCAGTCAGCTGCTTCTTCACGGACTGTTTTTAATGAATTCACTTACATCAGTCATTTCTCAATATTCCCCTTTCCCCATCACACACACACACACGCACACACACACACACACACACTCTGATCCTGCTTTTGCAAAGCTGACAAAGCAACCCCATATGAAGATACACCCAACACTTCATGCCCATAGTCCCCTACATCTCTACTAAGAGGAGAGGATACATACATGCATGTGTATATACATTTATATAATATGTAATACACATTTAATCATGTATTCGGTAGAACCATTCAGTTGACCTCAACTACCTTTTTGTGTTATTTTCATATCCATTATGGGAATCATATATATTTTGTTCTCTCAGTTCTTCTCTCCGCCCCTTCATATAATTCTTCCTATATTTTTCCGAATCTCTTATATTCATTGTTTCTTTTGGCATAATAATGTTCTATTAAATTCACATACTATAATTTTTGTTCTACCATTCATCCTCCAATTAATGGATACTTCCTTTGTTTTCAGGTTTGTGTCTTGGCCTTTTTTGCTGCCACAGTTATTTATCTGGCATTGACTTTTCTAGGTAATCTTGAATAAAATGATTCATCTTTTAAAGATTTGCTCCAGTTTCCCCTCTAGGAGATCAGATCATGTGTGTGTATGTATGTATGTGTGTGTATGTGAGTGTGTAAACATACACACATATCCACATAACAAAAATAAAAATTTCTGGTCTAAGCCCACGAATTTCAAGGTATATTTTATACAGTAAAACTCCAGTGTGCCAAAATTCTCAAGACAATTGCTTTTAGGAAATTTGACCTGTGACTTACAAAGCCGTTTCCTTTAAATAACCCTGTAAGTATGTAGGACAAATAGTATTAGTTCCATTTTAGAGATAAAGAAACTGAGACCCAGAGAGGTAAACTGACTTGGGTACTCTAACACAGTTTATAAAGGGCAGACCTGGGATTAAAACTCTCATCATCTGTCTCCAAGGCCAGATCTACTAGAACTAATTAGATAATTTGGACATTCCTTTGGGCTTCAGTGATAATATGCCAGGATCTTATTTGTAAGATAGGAATAAGCTGATCACAACGTTCAGATCCAGGAGCCAGATTTTCTAGTTTATCTCTTCATTGTTCCCAATGGAATTTTAGGGATTATAATCTTGATGTCCTGTTTTTCTTAAAATTGAGCAGTCTCTTTGAGTTTTTTTTCTTGTTTCTTATTAGTGGAATAGAGTCTAAATCAATGTATTTTATGACCTTTCTTGATGATTACTAAGAAAACGGTCACTAACATTAATGCTATGAAGAGGCAAAGAAGCCTCGGCTATTTTCCTATGAGGATAACTTCATAAAAAACACAGACTCTTAGAACTGAATGTCCAACAGACATTAAGTGCCTGCAAAGCATTGTACTAGTTCCAAGGGAAGATGTTCCCTGCCCTCAGGATGCTTAGAGTCTTATGAGGGATGACAAAATTACAGATAACTGTCATTTAAAAGAGTACATTCTAAGTGCATTAAAGACAGTGCTGTCCGAGGGCTAAGGACCAATAGTAGGAAAGGGAAGAGGAAGAGAATGAGTATTTATATAGGACCTGCTATGTGTGCTAGGCACACTTTACAACTATCTCATTTACCCTCATCACAACCTTGCAAGGTAGATGACTAGAGGGAAACAGGATGGCTTCCTGGGGGATTTGGCATTTTAGTTGGGTTTTAAAGGATGAGTCACAATAATAGTAGCTAGCAATTATACAGTGCTTTAAGGTTTATAAAACAATTTACAAACACCTCATTTTATCCTCACAACAATCCTGGGAGGTAGGTGCCATTTTAATCCCATTTTACAAATGAGTAAACCAAGGAAGATAAAGGTTCGATAATTTGCCCTGGGTCATCTAGCTGGAAGGGTCTCAGGTTGAACTGGAACTCAGATCTTCCTGACTCTAGGTCTCCTGCTTTATCCATTGTCCTTTGCTGTTAGGGATTATATAAGCGAAAGAAAGCTATTTCAAGTAGAGGAAATTGTGTGAGTAAAGATACGAAAATGAAAAAAGTTCAGCACATGTTCAGGGGACATTGAATTGTTTGGTTTGGTTGAAGCATTAAATAAGTTAAGGGAATTAAGTAGAACAAGATAAAATTGGAAAGTTAGGATGGGACCAGATTGTGAATATCTTTGAATGGCAGGCAAGAAAATTTGAGCTTTACCTGATAGGCACTAAGAAACTGTCAAACTTTTTTTTAAGCAGAGGGGTGATATGAAGAGAACTATGTATTAAAAAGATGGTTCTGTCAATAGTAGGAAGGACTGATTGGAAAGAGAGACAGAGTCAGGAAAACCTTTTAGGATTCTGCAGTTCATAATTGTCTTTTTCTGTTTTTACTCTTCCTGGTTTAGGTATCAATGTCATGTTTGTTTCATAAAAGGAATTTGGTAGCTCAGGAGATGGATAATGTGACTGTAGCAGAGGGGTGACAATGGGAATACAGAGGGGCTGAGTTGGTAAGCTTTTATGAAGAAAAGCTCACCAGGGCTTGATAATTTATTGGATGACCAGACTAGCCAATGGGGCAGTGAGGGAGAGAGAAGACTTAAAGATAACAAACTTTTGGGCTGAATTGTGGTTACTGGAGCCAGAAAAAGTGAAATCAGAGGAGGAGAAGGTTTACAGAGAAGCACAATAAACCTGGTTTGGGGTGTGTTGAGTTAGAGGTATTGGTGTGATATCCAGGTGGAGATGCCCTGTTGATGCTTAGAGATGGATGGGTCTGGAGCCAAAGGAGACATAAAATGGTTTAGTGTAATTCTCATTTTACAGATTTCTTTTAAGGCAAGTAGCAGGACCTTGCAGTTTCAATTAGAAACCTCTCTTGCTAGCATTTCAGGATAGGAGACTCCTAGAAATTTCTCAGGAATGAACTGGCTTCATAGCTGATGTAGGGACATCAGGGCTTCCATAGAATGTCATTTCACCCCCTCAGGAAGAAGGGCTGCTAATTAGCCTAATCTCACAATATTGAGAGGTCTGCAAGAGACACATCCTGGTGCTCCAAAGATGCCATTTCAAATAAGGCTTCTATGTTTGTTGTCAGGCCATCTGGTCTCTTAGTGCTGAACTAACATTCCTGGAAACAGCGGCACCATTCTGGAAATGCAAATTCAGCACACTCTTGGGCAGGTGGATCTAATGAGAGAAGCCGGCTGTCCTGAGAACTTACACTAATAAATTTTAAAAGTGCAAAAAGCAAAAAAAAGGAAGAGGCAGTAGGGACAAGGGACCAGAGTTTGTCACTTTTCCCTTTTCAGTTCCATTTAACATAGAGGGATTGGGGGACTTTGCATTAATTATATTGATTGTTAACCATCCCTTCTTTACCACCTTTGGTGAAGCAAAATCTGTACAATTGGTACCACTGCAGCTGTTCTCTATTTGAGGAAGCAGAAATCAGTTCCCTGCCTATTTTGCCTAGTGTCTCCATAAGTTTTCCTTCTGTTATGGGGATCTGGGATAGGACCATAAGGTGGATAGTACTTACCTCCACTTATTTTTCAGGATTATAGTTCATGTTGGAATTTCTCATGTGATTTTCTCTTGGCTTTTCAAAAAAATAGAAAGTACTCTGGAAGTCATGTAGCTCTGACAGGAAGCAAAGAGAAGGATCTGGAAATGGACAAGAGGACCCTGTCCCGGGTCCTGCTTGCCTTCTCTAGTGCAAAGGAGAAAAGTCTAAACTTTTCTATGATATTATCTGCATCTCTTCAGATGTTTTAGAAATATTGCTGAACCCAAGGATCACCTGGGTCATAGGGGCAGCATGATGGATGGTGAAGAGTATGGCCTTCCGTCCTTGGAGAGAAACTGCAGTTGATATAAAACACAAAACAGCAGGAGTGCTGACAATGAGACATCAATAAAGAGAAGGTGCTGAAAACAAGGGAGGTGAAAACGGGTCAGTCTCTCCTCCCTGAGCATTGCTGATCCTGATTATCACCTCAATGACTATGGGTTGGGGAGTCCCCAGCCCCTCCCCCAACTTGATGTGCTGACAACAGGAGCTCCAACTGAGCTTCCATGATTCTAATGGGGTTCTCAGTTCTTTTTGCATAGGACTCGAATGAACAGGACAAATTTGCATCCTTCCCAGACTTTGCTTATCTATAATGTCCACGTTATTCTTAGACGTTATTCACCTATGGTGCATTTTCTGCCCTCATTACTCTGTCTGCCTGTGTGGTGCCCACATTTTCTGCATATTGAGTTGGTGACAGTTTTTCATGTTTTTGAAATTATTTGTTTTGAAAAGATGTTCAAGTTCACCTTAGTTATTGACTCCTTTCTCCCCCCTCCAGCCTCTGCAGAATAACATCAGCACTTTCCATTGGCAGGAGGCTTGAAAAAGGCAGAGAGGAAATACACTAATGAGGATTATAGAATCTAGTTAACTGAGTTCTCAGTCCAGATCTCTTCAACCAAAGCAAAGCTAGGTGGATAAGTAGGGTAACTATTTTGATTTTTTAAAAATTCAGTTTATCTTCCATACATCTGTGCACACTTCTACCTTCTTTGATTTCTCATGCTTGCTTGTTCTAATTCTTTTCCTTCTTTCATTTAGCACTTTAAAAGAGGATTCTTAATTCTCTCTGTCTCTGTGTCTCTGTCTGTCTATCTCTGTCTCTTTGTCTCTGTCTGTCTCTGTCTTTCTGTCTCCGTCTGTCTCTTTCTGTCTGTCTCTCTCTGTCTCTTTGTCTCTGTCTCTGTCTTTCTGTCTCCGTCTGTCTCTCTCTGTCTCTTTGTCCCTCTCTGTCTTTCTGTCTCTGTCTCTGTCTCTCTCTCTTTCTCTGTATGTATGATGGACCATTTGGGCAGCCTGATGAATCCTATGGACCCCTTCTTAGAGTAATGTTTTTAGCACATAAAGTAAAATGCACAGTATTACAAAGGAAACCAATTGTGTTGAAATACATTTATCAAAATATTTATTTTTAAAAACAAAGTTCATGGATAAGAACTTCTTCTTTAAAGTAAAAGTAGCTGGGATTGCTAATGACTCCACAAAACTAGGAAGAAGCTGGAGAAAGCAGCTCTCCATTTGGTTAAGTGCTGGCTCAGGTTGTTCCTCTGATAAGCTGAGTCTGGCACTTCTCTCTGCTGCTTCTGCACTATGGGGACCTGGGTCAAGCAGGCTGTTGAATTAAGGTGAAACAGGGCAGAAGAGTAAAAGAAAAGACTCTTACAGAGTACTCCTAAGAAGTAACAGCCCAAGGCCTGAGCTTCTGAGGGAAAGCCAAAAGGAGAAGTCACGGAGGGTTTCCTGCAACTTCCAAGAACAAAGCTCACTTTTGTCCAAATTACCTAGGGAATTAAGGAAAACATAACTCATTGAATTTCCTAGATCAAAAAGTCAGCAACTTTTCAGAAGACAGCTGCTACTTTGCTTACTGAACACAGGTCTGAAAGGTGGAAGTAACTGTGGAATGGAAGTAAGGTCATGATTAGGAGGTGGTGGTGGCCCAGAATAGGTGGCAACCACCAAGTATGCCTTAGAAAATCTTCTCATGTGCCATCCTGCTATACTGTGGCTTATCTGTGTTTGAAATAAGTATTCAGATATTTTGTTCATTCATGCATTCATTCACTCACAATCTCTGGAAGGACTGGATCTCTTTCCAGACAATAAAGACCTAGGTTTGAATCCCACCTCTAACATTTCCGAGCTATGCCTGACCACATAAAAGAAACATCCTCATCTGTAAAATGGGGATAAGAATTCCAGTAATAATTACCTCACAGGGTTTAGGGGAGGAACAAATGAGAGAATTTATCTAAAGTCCTTTGTAAGCTATAGTGTTTTCAACAGATCCTAGATATTTCATCTCTTATCATCCATCAATCCATTTATTCAATAACCATGGCACTTAAGGGTTAAGACCAAAGTAGTTTTAAATAAAAGGCATTAAGAGCACCTTTTGCAGGGGAGTGGAAGGGAGAGAGATTTTTTTTCATTTATCAGGATAGTTAATACAATTTTGACTTTGATTTTTTTTGGTGAAACTCATACTGAGGACTCAAATATCTTCAGAACCACTGGTTCTTTTTTTCCCCCCTCTCTGTAACTTTATGGAAAGCAAATTCTGTTTCCTATTTTCCTATTTCCTATTCTATACCAAATATAGTTGGGGCTTCTTTCACTACCACAGTCTTCTATGAGTAAAGATAAAGGAGCAACATGAAAACCAATTGTTTTGTGTTAAAACTAAGTTTTAACTTCTAAGTTTTACTAATGAACTCCTTTTCTCTGGCAGACCTCAGAGTACTTGAAAAATAATTTCTCTGGCTATCTTAAGTGATGCAGTTGGACTGTAGTTGCACTAATACCCTTCCTTCCCTTTTGTCTTGGGGAACAGGTCAGTCAATAGTGGGATGTAAGGCAATCCTGATCGAAGACCAGGTCTTTGTGGTGGTGGCACAGCTTTTTGGTGGCTCACACATATACAAGTATGATGAGAGCTGGACCAAGTTTGTCAAATTCCAGGACATTGAAGTTTCCCGGATTTCAAAGCCCAACGACATAGAGCTGTTTCAGATCGACGATGAAAGATTCTTTGTCATCGCAGATAGTTCTAAAGCTGGTTTGTCAACCGTTTATAAATGGAATAGCAAAGGATTCTACTCTTACCAGTCTCTGCATGAATGGTTCAGGGACACAGATGCTGAGTTTGTTGACATAGATGGAAAATCCCATCTAATCCTGTCCAGTCGCTCACAGGTCCCCATCATATTACAATGGAATAAAAGTTCTAAGAAGTTTGTCCCTCATGGCGACATTCCCAATATGGAGGATGTATTGGCTGTGAAGAGCTTTAGAATGCAGAACAGCCTATACATTTCCCTTACTCGGTTCATTGGGGACTCCAGAGTCATGAAGTGGAACGGTAAACAATTTGTGGAGATCCAAGCTCTCCCATCCCGAGGTGCCATGACCCTTCAGCCCTTTTCCTTTAAGAATAATCACTACCTAGCACTGGGAAGTGACTACACCTTCTCCCAGATTTACCAGTGGGATAAGGAAAAGCAGACCTTCAGAAAGTTTAAGGAAATCTACGTGCAGGCACCTCGTTCATTCACAGCCGTATCCACAGACAGAAGAGATTTCTTTTTCGCCTCCAGCTTCAAAGGAAAAACACAAATATTTGAACATATAATTGTGGATTTGAGCTTGTGAAGGTATAAGGAGTGAGTTTAACATATACCAACATTGGCTTTTAAGAGAAAAGGAGAAGAAGAAAGCCACAGCTCTGACTGGGGAAGTTATCAGAACTTTTAGAACTCACATTTTAATCAGGGATTACATTTACTTGGCTAACTGCATGACATGTCCACTCTCATTTTAAAAGACATTTGAAAGCCTGTAATTATTGAGAAAAGCTTGCAGCCTATCAGCATTAACTCTTACCATCAAGAAAGGAAATGTGATTTTTTAAAAAATAAAAGAGGAGAAAATTGCATCTTATGGGACAGCTCTGATAACTAAATGAAAAATTTGGGAACTATCCATTTCACCTTAATGATTGTTTCAGTAAGAATGTGTGAAGCAAAAGTCAGCTAAAAACATTTGCTGATGATTAGTATAAAATCTTCTAGTGTCAACACTCAGCAAAGCTATTTTGGACCATCTTGGTTTCTTGAAATTGATGTCCAGACTTCTTTTGTCTTTCTTTGAATAAAACGGAGGATATTGTTTTAAATTACACTGATGTGACATGCTGGGGATGTTAACTCTATAATATTTGAAAATGTTTTGTCTGCTACTCAAGAAAAAATGATAAATATCTTAGAGCCCTGGATGTGTTAGAATCTTGGCAGGAGTATTAAGGATCTTTTCACCTTTCATTAGAACTTCAAAATTGGCCTACATAGAAACCCATAAGTATTTAACAGTAGTTTGGGTGAGCTAAAATTGTTGAATTCCTAGTGTCTGCTTACTCAAAATCATCCCTTGAGTTTGTTGGGTAACCCAACTGACAGGCCAAAGATTAAACGATGCTATTTACTTGGCCCTCGGAAAGATGAATACTGGGGAGGCAGGCACCTCTGTCCACTGCTGTTGATCATTCTGTAGAGTTTTTTCTAAAAGAGATTTGTCTTAGAGAATCATGTTAAGTCGTAGGAGATCCTTCATGAAAGACAGCTTCAAAGTCCTTTGGTTTTTGCATGAGTTTCTCATCCCCTACCAGATAATGTACCTATGTAATATATGTATGCATACCCACACGTATCTACCATTTATCTGTAGTTCTTCTTGGAGTTTGGTGATGCCTCTGTTAGCAACACAGGGAGCTGCTGACTCATGTTTTCTGCTTCTCTCCACCCCCACTGGTTCCTGACATAAGACACTGCAGGTGCCAGACTGTGAAAGTCTCAGATCCCCTCAAAGAGCAAAGATCTTTACCAGTTTAGTAACAGCAATGCTTAACAACCATAACCCCACAACAACCAACTTCTGAGGCTAGAAAGTGCCCACAGGCTGATCTACCTCCAGTTCAGGGAGGGAGGAAGGGAGCACAGGGTCCTTAGGCTTATCACAAGGGACTGCATATTGAGCCAGATGAGCTGAGTCATAGAGACCAGTTCCATGATTCACAGGACCAAGTTGTCCCCGATCAAAATAAGCCTTTTTTTTGACTCATAATGAAGTTTTTCTTTTCTGTCCTCTGGCCCCAGTTTTGTGGAAGATTCTCATTGGATGCTCTGCGTGGTTAACAGCTTTTATGACTGTAGTTTTCCTTGAAATATATCAGGTAAGATTTTTTAAGACTGTCTATATAAAGGGAAACCAACCACCTCTGTTCAGCAGTGAAGTTAGCACAATATTATTGCACCAGTTTTTTTTAAAGTCCATTTGCCAAGTCATGGGTAGGTAGAAACCTAGCTACAAATATGAGTGTTTACTGCCTATAAACAGAGAGATCTGTAGGCAGCAACCCTTAGGAGGATAATGCTATGATGTTCTAGCAGCACCCTTGGGTGCACTCCAAGACTGCAGGCAAAGAGTTTCTAGCCCAGAAGATGAGTGTATCTAATGAACCAGCCCACATATAACCAGAAGTGTCACCCCTTTGACATTTATTTCCAATCGAGCGCTAAATTAATGCACAAGAAGTCCACTTTCATTTTTCCCCCTGAGCATATTTTAGATTTCTTTTTTTACTGCTTAAATTTTATCTTCTGTGCTTTATTTGAACTGATGATACAAGCCCCTGAGGCTTCTACATCTCCCCTGACCCTGGGAGGGAGGAGCACCCAGGTCATCCTACAGATCCCTCACTAACTGTGAAGATGGCTAGTAGATACTTCTTAATTCTGGGCACCACTCTGTCCAGCTCATGTTATAAACTGGACAAGTAGCATAAGTGAAGTTTTACAAAAACTACTCCATACCCTAGCCCATCTCCCTTCAGTATTCTGTACCCAGCTGCTAGTGATGGGCACACCTGAAGAGGCATAATCTCACAGTACTGCCTCTACTGACTGTTGCCCCAGTTCCTTTTCTGACAGCAGAAAATAGGGGCTGAAATTTTGTACACAATAGGGAACAGTAGGAAGCCCAGATGGACTGATTTTCTTGAGAACAGATGGGTATTAGTGAGTAAGGGCAAAATAATTCTAAGTCACCTAAGTGAAACAGTGGATAGAGCACTGGACTTGGAATCAGGAAGAGGAGAATGAGTTCAAAATGCTGCCTAAGATATGGGTGTGTTATCTAGCTGTGTGACCCTGGACCAGTCACTTAACCTCTCATCCATCAGTAGAATTAACCTCTCTCAGTCTCAGTTTCCTCATCTGTAAAATGGGGATAATAAGAGCACCTACCTCACAGGGTTGTTGTGAGGATAGGATAAGCTAATGTGTAAAGTGCTATGCAAAGCTGAAAGTATTCTTTGTATAACGCTGGCTGCTATCATCACCATCATTTTATAAGTATGTGATTGAAGATACAAAAAGCAAACTGTCCTTTAGCTCCATTTCATTTGGAATTGGTGGGAGCGGGGAAAGGGTTTATTTTTGTTTTTATTTTTAAGAGAGAGTGAAATACTATGGAGCCCTGATATATTGAGCTTGTTGGGGAAATAATATCTAGTTACTATCTTTAAAGAAGTAGGAAAAGTTCTAGCAGCAACTGGTTAAGGCCTTTTTCTGTGGAAGAGTCTTGCTACAGGAACTCTCCATGAACAACTTCTAGAACACCAACTGATCAGCAGACTATCTGAGCCCAGCATTATTGGTGGCTATTCCTATCTTCAGGCCAAGACCTCTGATCTCTCTTTGCTCACAGCCAATCCCTCAGTTTTCTCTTGGTCCTGGCTTCTTATTCTGATGCCTTCTGTGCAGCTAGATGGACTAGCCCACCTACCTTAAAGCCCAGAAGGACTTTGAAAACCTGGAAGGGTAGAGGATGGATGTCAGGTACTTGAGTTCATCGTTATTCTCTGGGGCTGCAAATAATAATAATGCTTTTCCAATAACACCTCCTACTCTGTCAGAGTGTATTTTCTTTGATGTTCATCATGGATTTTTTTCTTCAGTTTAGGTGGAAGCAAGTATTGTCTCATTTTTACAGGTAAAAAAACATAAAGAATGACTTAGAATCATAAATTTATAGGATCATAGAATTAGAACTAGAAAGGGCCCTAGAAAGTCCAACCAACTTATTTTACAGATGAGAAATCTGAGGTACAGAGAAGTTAAGTGACTTTCCCAGGGTCACACTGCTCTTTGAACCCAGATCTTTTGACTCCCAAGTGTCCAGAATATAAAGAGACCTTTGTGATCTTGGGCAAACCACTTTCTCATTCAAGGCCTTGATTTTTCTCATTTGTCAAATGAGGGGCTAGACGTTCTTCCCATCTCTCCTTTGCCTTTGGAGATCATCTAGTCAATCCCTTAATTTTTAAGATGAGGAAACAAACTGGAACTAGTCCCCTGGGTTCTTGCTAGTGCTTACTCATGCCAGACTGGTTTTATTTTCTCCAATCCCAGAGGTAGCAATGCCCCTGGAAATGGCACCTACAACAAAGCCTCCAAGTTATGGAGGGAAGTGTTGCCAACCAGTGAGCAATGACAAAGTCTTTGAGAAGTTCCTTCTACTTTCTAAAGAGCGTTCCTGCCTCACCCAATGCACTAGTTTTCTTGAAAATGGTGGGAGAAAGAAAGTAATGAGTGCCAAGGCTGGTGGAGCACTCAGTGGAAGTCAGATGGGAAGGACTTTCTGGAAAAAAAAAATGGAAAAGAACTCAGAAGCACCAAGGGTGCTAGCAAATGATTCCCAGGCTGTTGTCACTCTTGGGGAATGGGGCAGTAGAAAAGACACTGTGGTGTTCTCCTGCAGAGTGAGAGACTGTTTATTTTTAGGAAAGAAATCAGCGTGGGATGCTAGAGGTTTGGCTGCTAGGAGCAGTCACGATGGAAATTTCTTCCACTGTGGGTATCACGAAAGAGAAATGAAGGTCTGTAGGAGGGGAGTTTATTTACATACCCTCTAAAGAAAATCATGTTAGCAAAGGAAATTGACTCTTCTGTTGAAAGATTAGCACCCTACACACACACACACACACACACACACACACACACACACACACACACACACAGCTTATTCAAAAATGGCTGACTGGAGGTTACAGGCAAACAGATCAAAGAAAAGATAGAGGTGTTAATGGAAGGAACCCGATGGTGCAAAGTGTGGGAGGACATTAAGGAGAATGGGGGTGGGGGGGGCAGGAGAAGCTCTGGGAGGTTGAGGAAAGTGGGAGGAAGAGGAAAAGAGGGAGAACACATAGCATTACAGAATGAAAGGTTTTCCTTTGCCTGAGATCGTCAGAGTCACCCTGGAGAGAGCTGGCCAAGAAAGTAGCATCCCAGTTATAAATGTAGAGAAGCAGCCTAAGTGGGGTCAGGAATTTAGAGTGTTAAAAGGAGGGATTCCATTGTAAAGTTCCTAATCCAGATGAAAGCTTAGCTTTTTTCTTCTGTCCATGAAAGTAACACCATTCTGTTTCTATGGCTTGTAAGCATAATCTAACTCTTTTTCTAGCAGTAAACTATGAATCCCCTATCATGTCTTTTGACTATCAGGAATGTATCAGGACTGTGATAAAATAGGCCAATATGCCATTTGGTACAGTTTTTATGTATTTTAAATGCATAACTTAGATACAATAACAGTAGTTTATATATGAAAGTACATTTTACAACATACAGGCTACAATGAATGCATTTTAAGGTTGTATAAATTTGGTTCTTTTTGGTAAATAGATTCAGTGAATTATCTGCCTCTTAAGTCCATGTACCCTTAAAAATATGAATAAAAAGTAGCACATGGTTAACCTGGCTTTTGCTTACTGGTCTAATTGAATACGGAGCTGAAGACACACCCTAAGATGATGTGACAAATAAGAAAAGTCTCTCCACTGAAATCCACTCCGTTCTGCAAGGATATTAGAGGTCATTGAATGTAGCCTCCTCATTCTACAAAGGAGGAAATTGAGGCTTAGAGAGGGAAAGAGATTTGTCCAAAGTTAAACAACTAATGACAAAACTGGTTTAGGAACCCAATAGCCTTTGAAACCCAGTCATTCTTTTATTAGGAGGTGAGTATCTTCAGAGTCAAATAAAGCCACTAAATCATGCATAACCATGCCAGTGCTGCCTTAGAAAACTATATGTTAATAAGATCTGTGTTCTGTTGCATGTATTATTCTATGGCTTTTTTCAGTTTGTTAAATATTTCCCAATTGCATTTTAATCTGGTGCCCTTCCTCTTCTTTGGATACTCCCTAGTGGCTTTGAGGGTGAATGTTTGACACCATCATGGTGGATGTGGTGCTGGAGCTAGAATTAGACGACATCAGTTCAGATTCTGTCTCTGATATATATTAACTATGTGACCAATGGCAAATGGTTCAACCACTCTGAATCTCATTTTCCTCCTCCGTAAAATGGGGATTATAACAATACCAGTAGTACCTATTTCACAGGGTTGTTATGATGCTCGGTGATACCTGTGGAGTGCTATACAAATGTAAAGTATTACATAAAGATCAGTATCCTTCCAGTACCTGGAAACAGATACTTTCAGTCAGCTCATTGAAGAGTTTTTAAGTCAAAAGCAGTTTCTGAGCTGAGTCTGTAGAAGGAGGCTTTCAAAGTACTCAAGTCTCCTGAGGAAGAGGACCCCAGACTTGGCAGATGGCCACAGGCATGAAGTCAATTTGGATAGTTTGATTCTGCCTGCTGTCCTATCTCTCAATAGGATGTAGATAGCAGGACTTTCATTAAGAAGTGGCTCAGACTCTAGCATCCATATTTTTTGGTTAATTTTGTTGGTCAACGGAAGGAAAGTCTGGGAAATAAATGGCAATTATTTACCCATCATCTATTCAACAAACTCACACTTAAGATTTACTATGTGCTTTCCTCCCAAAAACTCTGTAAAATTGGTGGTGCAAATAATAATCACCATTTTACAGTTGATAAAACTTGATTAAAGGTTGTTAATTTTTCCAGAGTTTCTTCTATAAGGGCATTCTGTACAAAGTAGTTGCTTTCAGGTTTAGGTTAGCTAATTTTTCCCCCTAGAATCAATGAAAAAGGATTTATGAAGCACTTACTATGTACCACCAAGAGACTCATGGTATGATGGATACTGAGCGGGTCTCCGAGGCAAGAATCCCTGGATTTAAGGCCTGTCTCTGACACATATGAGCTGTGTGACCCTGCCTGGGCAAATCACTCAACCTCTGTTAGAGCCCAGTGGGGTCAAATTCAAATTGAAATGGATCCCTGCAGATACGTGTGTGTATACATGCATACATACATACATATGTATTTATACATACATAACTATGTGTATAGATAGATATACTTAGAAAACCACAAATTAACATTATCTGAGTTGTGTTTTACTTTCTTTTATTCAAGATTTCCTAATTACATTTTAACCTTGTTCCTTCCTCACAGGCGTCCTCACAGGAGTTGGGTAGTGCCTGAGTCTGATGCCTCTGTTCTAGATGGTTCTTTAATGCTAGAAGAGAAGCTACTGACTTTCTATGGTGAAAAATGGAAACATTCACCTTAAAAATGAAATCAGAGGCCTATTGTCTAATCTACTATATGCCAGGCATTGCTAAGTATGGGAAGGGGAGGGGACAGGATGACCAAATACAAGCAAACAAGACGGTTCTGGCCCACAAAGAGCTGACATCCTCATAAGGAAAACAACACATGTGGCATGGTGGCCAAAGAAGAGTGTTAGAGAGGGGTTAGTCGGAATGGTGATTGGATGAATAGGGCAGTTGGTTGAGATGTCCTTGCTAGAAATGGTAGGGAATGTTTTTTGTTGGAGGTTGGGGCAGAGAACAGCAGAACATGGCATGGAGATGTCAGGAAAGTGGGGTCTTCAACCAAGCAAGTTAAGATGAAATGCTCACTCATCGAGCCCAGGATTTCAGGGGTGGGACCTTCAGCTCCAGAGGGATGGAGGCTGGAGAACACAAAAGAAATGCTTAAAATGATACAACAAACAAACACACAAAAACTCTTAAGTATGTTTTAATATATACTTAAAACATGGAACCCTTTGGGTAACTCACAAGTCTCACCTGGCAAACCATGGCAAGGCATGGGCCTTCTTAATTCTTTTAGCTGTAGGAGAATCATATCAAAGACCACATCCTCATCCTCCAGGAAGATGTGTGGAAGCAGGAATTGCCTCTCATTGGGTAACTAGCACTCAAATGCTTGTGTTGGCTTTGAAGAGGAGTAGAAAGTGCAAATGGAGAAGCTAAGCATTGTGGGGGTTAAAAACAGGGCTTGGACACCTAAGTACCAAGTACCAGGTGCCTTAAGTACCTTAAGTACTGAGTACCGGGAATCAGTGGCTCAGCATAAAGATTTGGATTCAGAGTTCCTGACCTGGGTTTTAATCACAAATGTGTTGCTAAGTACAGGCATGGTTTAGGGAATCTAGAGTCATAGATTTAGAGGTAGAAAGAACCTTAGAAGCTGCCTAATACAACCCCTTCATTTTACAAATGAGAAAACCAAGGCTGAAAGGGGCCAAGTGACTTGTCCAGGGTCACACAGCTAGTGAATGTCAAGGTCAGTATTTAAATTCAGAGTTTCTTGACTGAGCATCTCGATTTTTCAGTCCATCCCTTCCCAATCTACATGATTTTTCAGATCCCTTCCTGTTCTGCAATCCTTGGAGCTCTGCTCTAACCTGAGGCATCCCAGGGAATGGGGTTGGGGGGAGTGCACAGTCAGAACAGGGTTCACACCAGGGAGACTGACTCAGTGCAAATCAGTGACAGTTTGTCACGGTGACTACATCCTTCACAGCTATTTGGTACATTTCATACTCTCACCAGCTTGAAGACTCAACAAATAGAAACAGCAAATGGTCCCAGTGCTTTTGAAGAGTCAGGGGAAAGAAGGGGAAGATGGATTATGGGATGTGGGATGAGGATAAAGTAAATAATAAATTTAAAAACAAACAAGGTCACCAAATATTGATCCAAGCTGTTTCTATTACTAAGCATGGCTCCTCTAACTGGCCACAGAGCCAGCTGGAGCCAGGGAGCAGGGCAGAGAGATACATGAGCAATATGGCTCAGGGGGGGATGATGCTAAGTGAATGGACTGTTCATCAGGTGGCCTGAGCCAACCCTTCTTTCCTACAGTAGCTTTCTGAAGGGCTCTCAGTTCAGTTCCTTTCATAAATAATAATATCTGACAGCATTTTAAGGTTTGCAGAGTACTTTATATGCATTATTTCGTTGGAATCTCACAAGAAGACAGTGAGAGAGGTCCTTCTCCTTGGGGCATCATAATCTCTCTGGCTTAGATAAGGAAACTAGGGAGGCTAAGTTAATTGCCCAGGGTTACACAGCAAGTAAATGTCTGAAAAGGATTTGGAACACAAGAGTTCCTGATGCCAGCTCTGCTGTCCTTATCCACTTACCTTCTCAGAGAAATTCTAGGAATATGGATTTAGAGCTAGAAACTCTTAGCAATCAGCCGACCCCACTCCTCCATTTTATAGTTAAGGGAGCAGGAAAGTTAAATGAATAGTATAGTTAGAATTCAAACTCAAGGCTTTTGCTTTCAAATCCAAGATTCTTCCTGAAAACTCTTGTCATCACAGCCAGACTCCCACTGTTACAGATAACACAATTGCTTTAGTAGACTGGCTTGGAGAATCATAAAATTTTGAAACCAGAAGGGATTTTTGAGATGTCTTTGCCACAGCTTCTCATCTTACACTTGAGGAAACCAAGGCATGGAGAGAGGAGGTGACTTCCCAAGAGTCACAGAGTGACAGAGCTGAGACTTGGAGCTCTGGTTCTAGAGACCCCATAGGTGTCAATTGTGGGGGTGGATGGAGGCTGCCGTGGGGATGTTCTCAAGCACAGGACCCAAACGGTCCTGGGATGAGGTCTAGCAATCTGAGAAGACAGCTTGGCTCATTAACACCGGCAGTGTCCGAATGGCTCTAAGGCATTTGCTATCAGGATCCATTGGCAGGATTCTATCCAATGTGGGTCACCGTAGTACCAAATAGAAGCAAGGCTGGGGTGAGAGAGAACATGATCACACCAGGCATTGACGGCAAGGGGTGAGGAACAACACAGAGACGGGAGAACAGTGTGCCTCCTGATGCCACAGGGAGCCCAGAAGCCCCAGGACATCTCTGTCACAGAGACCTGGCCAGAGTTAGCAGGATCTCTTGCTGGCCTGGAAAATTCTGCTTGTCTCCACAATCTGGATGATAAAGGGATGCAAGGACAAAACTAATAAGCATCCACATTTATGTAGTGCTTTAAAGCTTATGTAACCCATATAAGCTCTGAAGATCCTTGTCCCAACTTCCACTCTCATAGATGAGACTCAAGTCCCAGAGCAAGGCTCCATCTGGCTCTTAGGGTTCTAGGGATACCCCTGAGGAGTACGGGGACTCTCTAACACCACTGGCTTCAGCCCCTACCAGACTGCTTCTCCCCAAGATTGCCAGCCAGTCAGCTTGAAGTAGTTTTTATAAATAGTTATTTGCTAAGGTTGGATAGTAAGAACAGTTAGTATAAAACACCCTGTCTGTGATATAGACTCCAACAAATATATGCAGAGTCCACGTATGACAAAGGGGTAACTCATAGTTTCCGGTTTCTGGATGCCCTTTTCCTCCGCTTTGGGGGTACTCAAAATGTTCCCCTTAGGTACAGTGTAGTTTCTTTGTGGACCCCTTATGAATCTACACCCAAACTTTCCTTGGCTCCCAATGTAGACAGTGTCTCTTGCTGGTATGGGAATGCTTCTAGGATGGGATGCCGATGGGAAGATGGAATATTCAACATCCTCCAGACTCTGAAGTTCACTAGGTCCTCCTCTAACTAAAAGGGGTGGCAGGGAAGGAGACCTAGGCCAAGGCTGAAGCAGTGACCTTTCATTCTTCTTTCAGGTGGCTCCTCCTTAAGAGTTTTATCATTCCAACCTCTTGAATGACTCTAATCCTAAACTAGCTTGCTTGTTTATAGATGATCCCTGGAGTGGACAGATTTCCCTGATATAGCAGAACCCTTCTTTTTAGGTAACCTCACTCCAATTCCATGTACTTTTCTTATTTACTCTGAAGTCTAGGATTGATAGTGTTCAACAGGGTATTTTATCACTTACTTTGAATGGGGTGGGATGATATGATTGGGTGAGTCCATCAACCCCACCCTTACATTCATAAAGCACCATTTCGTTTTATCCTCAAAAAACCTTAAGCAAGTTTCCTAACTCTTGGTACAATAATCTTTCTGTTATACCACAGTATAAGCGCTTATGAAACATCTACTTTGTGCTAGACACTGGGGATACAAATACAAAAGCAGAATTGCTCTTACCCTCAAGGAGTTTATAGTTTAGTCTACTGTGGAAGAGGGCTACAGAAGGGTCACAGATGAGGAAATACAAGATATATGCAAAATAAATGTGAAATGATTTGGGGAAGTTAAGGGGGAGGAGGGTTAGAAGTACCAACAAAGGAGAACCAGGAAAGATTGTTTGAAGGAGATGGTACTTGTAATGAGCTTTCTTGGGAGATAAGAGGTACAAGAGATAGAGGTAAGGGAGGAAGGCATTCTAAGAATGGAGGACAATCTGTTCGAAGGAGGCAGATTATGAAGGACTATGCTGGGCAGAGGAGATTATATTTTATCCTAGAGGTCTCTGGTAGGGAGTGGGGTCACCCAAGTCTTTTGAGGGGAAGAGACTGTCCCATGTTTAGATCTGTGCCTTAAGAATATAAATTTGACAGCTGAATGGAGAATGTAGTGAAAAGAGAGGCTAGATGCAGAGATTATAATAGAAGAAGGTGATCCTGGACATGTTTAGATTTTAATAGAAGATTCTTAAAAGGGTAAACTAAACAAAAATAATGAATAATCTTATGTGATTTTAGTGTATGTAAGCCATATAATCGTATATAATGTAACCCATTAATAATTGAACCATAGATTGTTTCTCATTGGCAGGAATCCTCTAGTCAAAAGTCCAAATTTTATAAATAAGGAAATTTGAGACTAGAAAAGGTAAGAGATTTGCCCACTGAGTTAGTAAAAAAGTAGGTTTGGAAGAAGACCATTGTTCATGTCATGATTTTGTTACCCTAGGTAAGCCACTCAACCTCTCCTTGATCAGAGGTCATTATTGTTTGATTGCTTTCAGTTGTATCTAACTCTTTGTTAGCTCTTTTGAGGTTTTCTTAGCAAATGTACTGAAGTGGTTTACCATTTCCTTCTGTAGTTCATTTTATAAATGAAGAAACTGAGGCAAATGGGGTTGAGTGACTTGCCCAGGGTTACACAGCTAACAGTGTATGAGACCAATTTGAATTCAGGTCTTCTGAATGCTAGGCCTGGCACTATATTCACTGCACCATCTAGTTGCTATTTTTATTAAACCTCCTCCCACTAGTTAAATCTGCTCTCCCTAGGTCATCAGGTGACTGTGTTCAGATTCATGTGGCTTAATTTTCCTTAGCTATTGGGGACCTCATAAGAACTAATAATAAAGATCAAAACATTGAAGTTCTCTCCATATGTCTTTGCCTCAAGCAGGAGAAAGTCTGGCACTTTGAAGTTTTGGAGGAAGAGTTCAGCTACACCCGTCAGGGTTCCAGCAGGTGGAAGCAGTGGTACAGGCAGCTATTCAAAATGCTAGTTACCTTGTTGTGCTATATAAATGTTGTTGTGCTATAAGAAACGATAAGCAGGCAAATTTCAGAAAAACCCGAAAAGACCCACATGAACGGATGCTGAGTGAAGTGAGAAGAACCAGAAGAACACTCTACACAGTAACAGTGTGTGATGATCACCTGTGATAGACAGCTCTTCTCAGC
Organism: Bettongia penicillata ogilbyi; assembly: GCA_023548195.1. Taxonomy (NCBI): domain Eukaryota; kingdom Metazoa; phylum Chordata; class Mammalia; order Diprotodontia; family Potoroidae; genus Bettongia; species Bettongia penicillata. The sequence goes on along the minus strand of JAJHZJ010000694.1, from coordinate 1,150,763 downwards.
AATACAAGGATTCAAGACAATTCCAAAAGACTCATGATGGAAAATGCCATCCACATCCAGAGAAAGAACTGGTGGAGTCTGAATGCAGATTGAAGCATGCTATTTCAACTTTCTTTATTGTGTGTTTTTTTCATTTTGTCCTATTTCTTCTCTCACAATATGATTAATGTGGAAATATGTTTAACATGATTGCACATGTATAACATATCAAATTGTTTGCCATTTGGGGGAGGGGAGAAAGGGGAAAGGAAGAAGGGAGGGAGAAAAATTTAGAACTCTACATCTTATAAAAAAAAGAATTTTGAAAACTATCTTTAAATTTAATTGAAAAAAATACTGTTTACATAAAAAATGCTAGTTGCCCAACTAGTAAGGTCTGCAGCCTCCCTGCAACCTTCCCTACCCAGCCTTCATCCTATCTTCTTACCCCAGCTCACTCAATTCATCTTGAAAAACTGAGAACAAACCTTCGTCTCCATCCCAAGCTCAAGATCATTTCAGTGCCACCTAGGGAAATGAAACTGGAAAGACTTTTCCAGAAGCCAATGTAGCCAGGCCCTGAAAACATCCTCTACTTGCAACTATATCTCTAAAGTCATTCCATTTATATAAACTTGCATAACCTGCTTCTCTGGTCCTCAGTTGCCTCATCTATAAAAAAAAGCTTAGACTAGATAACATCTAAATTTCCTTCTAGCTCTAGGATTCCATGGTTATAATTTGTATTTTCAGGTTCTATTTCATAGCATTTCAGATTCTATGGTAGGTCAGTGTAATGGTAATTTAAATGGGAAGATCTTTCCCCTTCTTTAATAAGGAAGTCTGAGTCACATGGAGCCTGTGGTGGGAGGAGTTTGCTGAATGGGTGGAACAAGAAGAGGTGGAGCTAGAGCTGAACTAAGATGAAATTGGTTAGAGAGCAGTCAGAGGTAGGAAGGATACAGGCAGGCAGGCATTTGACTAGCATGAGTGAAAGAGCTTGTTTGCGACTTTGTTTAATGGAATTGGTTTGTGGGAAGCCTAGCAGGGGGAAAGCTTGGGGATGGTGTTGTCCTCTGCACTGTTACTATGTATAGATTTTTGTTACTATGATGGATTTGGCTTTCTGATGACTGAATAAATGTTTTGGTTCTGTCTTCCATATGGAGAGTCTTGTATTTCATGATTCAGAATTGCACCAGGATATTCATGACTGCCATAGATCCTGTGAATTGGCCCTACGATCAGCTGGGAGATAGAAGGCCTTTTAGCACTACTTAGATTGCATTGTGTAAACAACATATTCTACTTATGGATACCTGTTCCTGATCTTTGGGATTTACAAACTTAATATCCAGCTCTCCTCCTAGTGCTTCCCATTTATTCAATGTCCATGAATCTTCCTTCAATGTCATCCTGAGCTTCAGTACAGTGCCTGAAGCCTAGACTTTTAGAGTTAAGATTTATGAATGAAACATCATTCTAGAGGCAAAAGCTTTCCAAATCCATAGACGTGCTGAAAACTCATTGGGTGATATGATAGGGACACGGGCCTTATCGGAAAGGGGCCCTGGGCTTATCATACAGTTTTACTACTGTACTCAAATGAGCAGTGAGTAGTCGACAAAGAGAAACATCCAGATGAAATTGCAGCCTTGACAATGATAACTGATGATGTACAATAGCAGTATCTGGCCTGTAATCAGCCCAGGCTATACTTAGCTATTTAAGAGTCCATTCTGCTCGCATGGAAGGAATACTGTGTGCAGGGAGAGCTCTGCATCCCTCTAGTATGCTTCCTTCTTCATCACTGGGCTCCATGCTGCAAAAGTACCCGCTTTGTGACACAGCCACAAATTACAGCCCCAAAAATCTGGATTCTCAACTAGACTGGAGTCTTCTTACTCCCAAAGAAAATCTGCTTTAAGCTTAATTATAGTCTATCATTACCCACAATCTTATAATGATCCAAAGTCCCTAGCAAAATGATTGCAGGAAAAAAAAATGAAGAAACAATTCAAACACAGCTTGAAAAGACCCAGACATATGCCATGGAAGGAGCAGACAACAGAATTCTCTGAAAACAATTGTGAAGTGAAGATTGGTGCTTTGAAATAAACAACTGCCATCCAGGTCCCCACCTCCATTTAGCAGGATCTGAGGCTCCATGTTAACTTTGCACATTTTCTGAATTTCTAATTTTGTTTATTCTGAATCTCCTCTTTGCCTTAGGAAATGGGGAGTTGTTCCCCCAGATAAACTGATGCTAAAAACCAATGAGCTCACTCTGATAGACCTGAAATCCTAACTCCAGAGAGGAATTCAAGTTAATGGTGCAGAAGGAAGTTTTGATGGGTCAGATAAGAGACACTGTTAACAATAGTGGGCCTTGTAAATCAAGTTTGCTTTGTCAGTTTCAATGTACTGTGTATATAGTGCGTTTTTTCCCCTTCCTCCGTTTAGAGCGCATGGGACCCTGGGAGCTCCCTCTTGTGGCTATTTCTATAAGCGAATAATCTGCTTCTTTTTTCTTTTTTCCCCAAGCAAAACCCTGGTGATCCATAGTCAGAAAGAGCTGGTATATCCCTGATATGGAAAATATCCAGAACTTTGAGAATTCTCAAAGTTCCATCTGTTTCCTCCTGCACTTGGGATTGGGAAGAACTCAAAAATTGTCTGGCATCCTGAGGTTATTATCGGGAGCTAGAGACCATTTGAAAAGATGTGAATTTCAAAAGATATGTCTCTTTCTGAATCTCTTTGGCTACTGGCAAGTCCCTTCCCAGCTCTGGGACTCAATGTCCTCATTTTTAAAATAAGGAGCTTGGACTAGTTGGTCTCTAAGATCCTCTTGGTGCAAAATCCTATGATCTTATTTATTCTGTGACTAAATCCTTCTCCCTTTATTTACTGAGGTGCCAAAAAACAAAAGCAAATTTCTTTTACCCTTCAAAGCAAGATGCTTTGCAAGAACAAATATATTTTGGACAAATAGGCAATAAAGCAATAACTGTAAGCAGTTAAGTTCAAAATAGAGATTTGTTTTGATTTCCTAGGGAGATGTGAGTGTATTCTAAACAATGTCAGGTCTGCATTTTGTATCAGAAGTTAGTATTCAACAAATCAGGCTGGGATTAATTTAATTTTTAACAATTTTCTGTACAAAGCAGATCCACCCTGTTTCACCTTTAAAGAAAGATGATGAACCAGTGAGCCAGCAGTCCTTCTGTCCAAGTCTAAAAGCCATAGTCAGTGATCCTAAGAGATCATAGAATTTAAAGTACAGATTTTAAAGGTTCTGATTATGGATGAGGAGATCAGACAGCATGAGGAATCCTGGAGTTTGTATCCCCACCAAGATTGCTAAAATCCATTTAAAAGTCCATTGTCTTTACATAGTAGGGGCATGGTACTGTGTGGCACAGGTTCAAATCACCCAGGAACTCCAAAAAGGAAAACCTACTGATTTGCCCTTTGAATTGCTTTTCAGGTGTATGATTCCGTGCCAAAGTACAGAGTCAAGTAAACTACAGGAAAAGTGAGGGCTGTATTTGTGGGGATACATTCAGTGTCTCATCACTTCTCCACATCAAACCCCAGCTTTGCCTCCTACGGGGGATTAAATAAGAAAGCACAGTCCACTTAAATGTAGCTCAAAGAGGAGAAAGGGGGGGGCGCAATTTTGCTGTGCTTTGGGAAATTAAAACAAAACTCAAAATGACAGTTTAGGGGAGACTATTCTCTTGGGCAGAAGTTTTCTTTTGGTCACTTCTTTCTCTAAATTTCTCAGAGGCTGAAAGCCCAAGGGGTATCCCCCCTAAGTGGGGAATGTGAATTCTTTTCATATGCGTATTCTCATAATGTCAGAACAGACTTTTAAATAGCTAAATGAAAATTAGTGGAGTCCCTAAAATTAAGTAAGATGAAGGTTAAGGGTAGTGGGTAATGAATGAAAAAATTGAGAGGAGTCTTTCACTCTGCAAATATTCTCATGAATTGTAAAGCTGCTAAAATGGGAGGAAGATATGGGGGAGCAGCCACATAGACATTGGCCAAAGAATCCAAAATGAAATCCACATAGTGCCCCTTCCTCCTGGGCTGGCCACATCTGTTCCAAGGGGTTTGTCTTCTTGACTAGTCTGGGTTTTGTTTTGGTTTTTAATTCTGCTTTAAGTTACAAGTCTTTCTCTGGCTATTACTTATGCTTATCACCCTGAGCTGGCTCAGTTGGACCCCTAGATTTATGATTTCCCCTTACCTCAGGGGCTGGATGTTTCCTCTGATTTTCTGAAGACTTCCTCTCTATCCCATTTACTATATGCTGTAATCCAGCAGTTCTCAAAGTGTGGTCCCTGAGACTCTTTCAGGGGATCTAGTCTGTGAGGTCAAAATTATTTTCATACCACTAAGACTTTTAATTTCTAACATGGTAACTACTGATATAACCCACAGAAACACAAACTCTTTGGAGTCCTCTATAATTTTTAAGAGCATGGAGGGGGTCCAGAGACCTACAAGTTTGAGAAACAATTCTCTAACCCATTTTTCTCCGTGGAATTTCTTACCCTATAGGCAACATTGACCGCACAACGAAGATTCACAGTTGCTAGCTTTTTCATATATCAATGGGAATAAATGGTAGTGAGGGACAGAACAGGATGGAGGCGGAGGAGGGGTGGGACAATCTGTGGGCATGGTCTTTGGCCCAGGTGGCAAGGGCAAGGCCACTGGTGATGACCATGGTCCTAAACAATCAGAGATATCCCAAGTCCTAAAGGGAAGGGAATCAGAACCCCCATTTAGGAATCTGGGTTAGTCCTTTACCTAAGCACCTTGAATGCATCAAATTTATTGCTTCAGAATGAATTCACCCCACACCAAAGTGCATAATGAGAAACGCTGAATCTCTTTTACAGGAGATCTTTACAAAAGAGGAAAGATTTTCATTCTTCTGGGTTGGTTTGGATATGGGTTTACCTGCAGGCAGGGGGATGGACTAGATGACCTTTCAAGGTCCCTTTGAGCCCTGTGATTCTAAAATCACAGATGGCTTCTTTGTGGGCAAAGTAATGCACACATGCAGGTCACCTTCAGGAGCAAATTGTCAAAAGTAGTTGTGCCTGAGGCTGACCTAGTTTGACAGTGGGTCTCACACTGGAGCTTTCCCCTTCAGGATTGGTTCCAAATGTTTGTTTCTTTGCAAACCCTTCCGTTTAGCCACTAAAAATACTCCCCAGAAGCAGATATGCGACTGACCATGACCCTCCATGTAATAATATCCCAGTGAAGAAGCCCAGTGGTATTACCCTTTCCCGAAATCCCCTGGACTTCATGATTGTACAGAGAATGGCAAGCTAGAAATCTCCTCCTTCAAAGCATAACATTCCTGCCCATGTGTACCTACCTGTAGCAAAACCACAGCTACCATCACAACATAACAAACCTTTCCCTCAGATATGTGTATTAAGAGGAACTTGAGTCTTCCCAGGCTGAAATAATCTAAAAATAATCTAAATGCAATAGAGGTTTGGTCACATTAACATTTGTAAGCATAGAAACATATAATATTAGAGGTAAAAGTATCTTAAGAGATTATTTAGTCTCATCTCTTCATTTTACTGGATTAAAGAGTGCAGAATGGGGAATAAAGTTCCCTTTACTTGGGTCCGGAGAAGTTGAGACTTACTCATGGGGAGATTTGGAAAAGGCAGTGGAAATATTGTACCTCTCCAGTGGGTTGGCAACATGTGGTGAAGGTGAATTCTGATCGAGTTAGAGAATTCTGAAGAAATTGGGATCAGAAAACAAAAAACGGAAAATAAAAGGGATGCAAAGAAGCCTCTGTTAGCTATTTGTACTGTGTTGTGGACCAAGAAAAGGAAGATCTAAGTCAGGGAAAACTGATGGACAGAATCAAGGAGAATTGTTCAATATGGACAGCTTGAATCTAGCACTAATGGATTGACCTAGGACACTGAAAAAAGGCGTTACTTCATAGAAGCATAGAATGTTAAAGTAAATAAAACAAAATTAAACCAAGAAACTGCTAGGAGTCTAGATTAGTCAATAGAAAAGTGGTGAGAAATAGCTTGGTGGCAAGAGGGGAGAGGGGTAGAAGTAAGTGTTCAGGACTACAGAATGGAGATAGCATGAATCGATAGTTGTCTTTTTATACATAACTGTGTCATCTTCCAACTAGATGTAGATAGCATATATTTATTACTAAATATCTTTTCCTATGCGCCTGTCACAACTCTTCCCTATACTATGGTGGAATGAGTACCAGATTTGGAGTCAGAGGACTTGTGTTGGAATTCAAATGCTGTCATTCATTAGTACTATGGCCTTGATTAAGTCACTTAATTTCTTTGATCCTGAGGTTCTTCATCTATGAAATGAAATGGTTGTTTTAATTTATCTTCAAGGTTCCTTTCAGCTCTAAAACCTAAGACCTAGAATATAAGTTCCTTGAGGGCAGAGACTATGCGTTGCTCTATTTTGTATCTTCCACAGCTGCTCATCATAAAGTAGGCACTCAAATATTTGTTGAATGAAGGTACATATATCTTCTTTTTCCAGCTCTTCATGTTGAGAAATATTGGACCCTTCAGATGATGGAAATGGCACATTATTCACATAGTAAAAAGATGAGGAGGCTTCATTACAACCCCATTTTGTCATAATGTATTTCTCCATGTACATGTGTATACTTTGGGAGATTTTGATTTGCTTTGGGAGCAATACTCTGTCCCCTGACACAGACTATAGTCTATGCATATCTTCTTATCCTATGTGCTTTGTATCTCTGTCTTTTCATTCATTCGTAAGTCATGGAATCTGTGTTAGAAGGGACCTCAAGGTCCTTTGAGTAGCATGAACCTGAACAAAAATCTCCTCTACAGAATACTCCATAAATGGTTATCTAGACTTTGGTATGTAAAGACCTCTAGCAAAGAGGAAAAGATTATATCTCAAGACATCTCATCCATTTTGAGTTAGATATAGTTATTATGAGATTCATTTTTACATGGAACAGAAATCACTAGGTTGGTAACTTCTACCCAATTCTCCTCATTCTGCCTTTTGGAGACAAGAACTTATCCACATGAGGGATATATGAGGTATAATGTAAGTATATGAAGGTCTAGATCAAGGCCACAGGTGGCCTTCTAAGTCCTTGGGTGCAGTCTTTTGACTGAGTCCAAGGTTTACAGAACAAATCCTTTTATTAAGGGGATTTGTTCTGCGAAGTTTGGATTCAGTCAAATAGTCACATTTGAGGACCTAAAGGGCTAGATATGGCATAGAGGCTGCAGGTTCCCCATCCCTGTCTAGCTTGTCGTCTCTAAGACTTTTCTTCCCTTGGCTAAACATCCTCAATTCCTTCATTTGGTCCTCACATAATATAATGTTGAAGACCTTAACCTCTTTTCAATAGGGAATCTGTGGTGGGAACAATGTTCTAGCCCCAGGCCTCCTTGAAAGTCTGGCTAATTATTCCTTAAAAGGTATTAAACTATTCTCCAGACTTAATTGGCTCAAGGGACTGTAAGATTATGTTGTATTTCAATATAATTGGTTTCCTTTGTAATGCTTTGTGTTCATGCCTTTAAAAATATTATTCTGATAAGGGGTCCATGGGCTTCACCAGACTATTTAAAGGGATCCATAGCACATTAAGAATCCCTGACTTAGACACCCTCCCACCCCTACCTTCCCTGTTATCTTTTCCCAGACCATCGTCCCTGGACAATTAAACTCTCAGATCTTCATCCATATCTGCCTCTATCTTCCCTTTCCCATGAGCCCTCTAGATTCATTCTAGAGATCTGTTCATAGCGCTCTCATGGTCTGGTGCTTCCTGACCTCTTATGTTGTCTCAGACTTACCATGTCTCCTGGCATCCTCTTCAAGGCCCCTGAGTCAGGGGGAGATGGCCTATTTCTTCTTCCCTACTCCCAGATTTGTCGTAACTACTTAGCAACTCCCTCTCTCCCTTCGAAGTCTATTGTGCTAAAAATGAAGCAGGCTACCCACCAGAAACAGGGGATGGACCCAAGATGCAAAATGAGACCTATTTTTGAACGTGGCTGAGGTGGGAATTTACTTTGCTTAACTATGCATATTTGTTGTGAGATTTTTGCTATTCTTTTTTGGTCATTGCTCAGTGGTGGTGGTGGGGAACGTGGGAGGGAAAGAAAAGAAATGCTTGTTAATTGGGAGGGGAGAAGAAAAGTTCATCGAATCCAGCTCCTTATTGATGTGGACCATGAAGTTCAGCGCTGGCTCATGGCCTTCCTCCCATCATCTTCACCCTTTTGAACCCGCTGGTTTCCTGATTCCTCAGTTTCCTCCCATAAGCTCTGTCTCTAGGCTGCCTTCACCACACTGTAGCAGTCAGATCTTAAACCCTTTCCTCACCCTCTACTTTGTTCCCATCCCACAACTAAATTTGCCCTTGGTGCTGGAGAAGAGGAAGAATTTAGGTGTGGGAAGCAGAGGGGAATCTTAGAACAAAAACAGAGACCTCGGGGAGAGGGAGGGAAGTTCAGGAGGTATTACTGAAAACAATAACAGGCAGTCATGAAAACCTGCATGTGAAGGCATGACAAGTAGACAATGCGGGACTCACCTGCTTTTGAACTCTCCCACCCGAGCTTCCCAGATTTGTGACTCACCCTCCTCACGGGGCAAACAATGCCCTGCCTCAGCACTGTGGGCTTTTGTTAAGACCTAGACCTGTTTGGAATATTAAACTGCCAATTAATAATCATCACACTGTGTGCTTAAAGGGCACCTTTCCCTGAAAGACTTGGACGAGCCTCACTATTTACTGTTCCTCACAAAATGCTGCTTTCTCCCTCCCAATAACCCTTGTGAGGTATAAACATCCATAAAGGAGATATAAAAAGAAAACATTTTAAATACAGTTGCTATCTCAGGTGCATTCTGGATGGTAATGTGTTTGGTAGGATAAATTGTTATCAGCTTAGCTTTCCCCTTTTCTTCTCTTTCTCTCTCTCTTTTTTTTTAAGCCACCATAAAAAACCCAGAGTAAGTTACCATGAAAAGCTATAATAATGCTAATTTTGTTCCCATTTCCTGGCTTTTTCCACTAGACTTGAGGCTCTTTAATATGACTTTAAAATTTTTTCCCATTAATAACACCCTTTCTTTTGGGCTCTCTTCTTTTGAAGTCGTATTATTATTTCCCTCTATGACTGACTGCAGCATATTTTGCTGTTTAAAATCAACTCCTGGTGCATGAAAGCACATTCCCAAGGGCCATGCTGTCCACCCTGAAGTTTAAAAGCTTCCAAAATGAGCCAGGATGCATCATTCGGAATGAAAACATTTGGGGCAGCCTGGCCGAAACCTCCCTCGGAATAAGGGGATCTGGATTATGGGGGAGCATTTAAATGCAGAGGCATGTGGCTAAGATGACACTTACTGCCTGAAGCCCTTGTAATAACCATCAGAAGCAGTGGTACTAATGGTGGGGAACCACCAACCCAACACAGTAATTTATCGTGTATGCGTCCATGTACGCACACACATGTGAATAGCTTGTACATGGCTACATCCCCCATCAGAAAAGCTTCTTCCAGTCTGAGCAGGAGCCTTGGTTCCTATATATACATTACACATGGTTGCAGGGTGGGTATTGGGAGCATTATGAATTTAAAACTCTTACTTGCTTATTCATTGGGATTCCTTTCCATATAACTTCCTAGATTGGGATGCTGGTGATCCTTCTGGTGTGGCCACCTCTGGGCTTCATCTGTCTCTCTGAGGATGAGGTAGTAACAGTTGGGTTGAGTGATCTAGGAGTTCAGGGTTTCTTCCTCATGTCACTTCTTAGGCGAGTCAATTCATCTTTTGGGGACTTGGTTTTCCCAACTGTTAAATGAAAGGGTTGGACTACATCAAAGGTTCTTAACTAGGGGGTCTGTGAACTTAAAAAAAATTAAAATAATTATGTCAACACAATTGATTTCCTTTATAATAATATATATTTTATCTTATGGCTTTAATAACTCTTTTTTTTCTTTCAAGGGATCCATATGATTTACTAGATAGCTGAAGGAGTCTATTTCACCAAAAAAAAAAAGATTAAGAAGTTTTTCTCTAGGTCATTCCTAAGATTCCTTTCTATTTTAAAATTCCATGATTCTAACCCTTGGTTATTCATCTGAATCCTTCACCATTCTGAATGACGATGCTGCTATCTGGGTACCTGGATGTTATGAAAGATCTTGGGAGAGCAAAATAATCCACGTTCTTAATGCAGTCCCTGGTGTTTTAAAAATGACATTTGCCACCTGTAACTTAGCAATAAAATTTTGTATGTGCTTGTACCTTTCATGAAAGGGGCACTCACAATATGGCTACCTCCATGACATTTTTAAAAAATATTGCCTTCATGTCTTTTTTGGAGGAGACTTGCTTCTATGGTTGAGGAGAAAAAAATGTTGTTCAGGCATCTTCAGTCATCTCTGACTCTCCATGACCCCATTTGAGTTGATCTTGACAAAGATCCTGGAGTGGTTTGCTATTTCCTTCTTTAGCTCATTCTACAGATGAGGAAACAGAGGCAAACAAAGTTAAGTGACTTGTCCAGGTTCTCATAACTAGTATGTGTCTGAGTCCAGGAAGATGAGTTCTCCTGACTCTAGGTCTAGTACTCTGTCTGCTTGAGGAGCAAGTAACAAGTGATGAATGAGAAGTGTAGTATGATACTCCCTTGAGTTGGGCATTTGAAAAATGACATCCATTTTCCAGATACTTGGTAGAGCCTTATTCATACCTGTTGTGCCTTTGTTTCATGTACATTCTCTTTTAGGTATCTCTAAGTCTTTAATTCAAGTTTTGCTTGTGGTCAATTCATCTAAGGAACATTTGTTAGTAACTTATCAGGCTCAATACACTGTGTCCCCTTGGAAAAAAGTGCAAAACTAAAATAATCCTCGGTTCCTGCTTTCAAAGAGTTTATAATCTTGTAGAAATGACACATACTAATAAAAAAGAATGCAAATTTTAAAATGATCAGAACAGAAGAAAAGTACAAAATGATGCGAGATCAGAAGGGAAGATTGATCTAGCCGTGGGGATCTGGATAGGCTGTAAGGAGAAAGTCAAGTTTAAATAGGAGAGGATTCTGGGAAGGTGGTGGACACACACACACACACACACACACACACACACACACACACACGACAGAACATGGCCTCAGAGCAGCAGAATTAAACATCGGGTAAAGTTATCCTCCTGAAGACCCCTGGAAAGACTGCACTTCAGGGTGGAGGTTGGATTTCAGTGTAGTGCAAGCACCTCCAGGCCAACTCTGCAGAATCAACAAACATCAAGGCCCTGGGGGCGGCTGGATTGGGAGGCAGTCTAGGTCTTAGAAATTTTGATCTCACAGACAGTGAGGGGGGTCTGACAGAGGTTGAGGGGACACCAAGCACAGCTGTGCTGACCAGATGCTTCTGTGTTGTGCCTGTCGGGAGAAGGAGCTAGCACACATCTGGTGAGTATAGTAGTGAGGGGGGACCTGTTGGCTGTGGACACTTGCAAGAGAGCAGAGTCTCTGGTGCCTGGGCAGAGAGGACAACTGTAGTCTGCAGCAGTAGAGGGAAATAAGAGTGGTCGATCAATGGAATATATTAGGTACAAATTATATTAGAGTAAATAACCATAGCAATCTGGCATGTGATAAACCCAAAGGTCCAAGGCTTTGGAACCAAAACTGCTGGGAAAATTTGAAAACACAGAAACTCGGTATAGGCCAACATCTCACACTATATACCAAGATTAGGTCAAAATAGATACATGATTTAAATATAAAAAGTGATATCATAAGCGAATTAAGATAACATGGAATAGTTTATCTGTCAGATTTATGGATAAAGGAAGAATTTAGGACCAAAGAGGATATAGAGAGCATTACAAAATGTAATCTAGATCATTTTGATTATGTAAAATTAAAACCAAACCAATGCAACTAAAATTATAAGGAAAAAAAATTGCAACAAGTATCTCTGATAAAGGCCTCATTTCTCAAATATTCAGAGAATTGAGTCAAATTTATATGAATACAAGCCATTTCCTGACTGATAAATGGTCAAAGGATATAAACAGGCAGTTTTAGACAAAGAAATCAAAAATATCTATAGTCATAAAAGTGCTCTAAATCACTATTAATCAGAGAAATGCAAATTAAAACAACTCTGAGTTACCACCTCACACCTATTACAGTGGCTAATATGACAAAAAAAGAAAATGTTAGATGTTGGAGGGGATGTGGGAAAACTGGGACACTAATGCATGATTGGTAGAGTTGTGAACTGATCCAACCATTCTGGAGAGCAATTTGGAACTATACTCAAAAAGCTTTTACAGCACACCCTTTGATCTAGCAGTACCACTGCTGGATCTATGTCTCAAAGACATCCAAAAAAGGAAAAAGGACCTATTTGTACAAAAATATATGAACTCTTTTTGTGGTGGCTAAGAATTAGAAATCAAAGGGGTTCCCATCAATTGGGGAATGCCTAAACAAGCTGTAATTGCAATGGAATATTATTATACTATAAGAAATGACCAGCAGGGTGATTTCAGAAAAACCTAGAAAGACTTACATGAACTGATACATAGTAAAGTGAACAGAACTAGAACTTTATACATAGTAACAGCAATATTGTTTGATGAAGAATTGTGAATGACTTAGCTATTGTCAGCAATATAATAATCCAAGACAATCCCAAAGTAATAATCATTAAGCATCTTGTATGCTTCCAGAGAAAGAACTGATATTGTTTGAATATAGACTGAAGCATACTATTTTTCACTCTCTTTTTTTCTTTTGAGGCTTCTTGTCCAAAATGACTAATAAGAAAATATTTTATAAAATTGCACATGTATAACCTATAATTTGATCACTTACCATTTCAGGGAGGGAGAAAAAAAGGGAGGGAAGGACAGAATTTGCAACTCAAAACTTTAAATAAAAAATGTTAATTTTTTTTTTAAATTGTGGCTTTGTTAGCTCCATTGTCTTCCTCTGAATATGAACCCAGATCTTTTATACCCCCATATAAATAAATATATATAATATATATGTATAAAGTTGGGTTCTTTCTCTTTTGCTTACTCATTTTTATTTCTTTATTTTTTGTTTTAGTTTGTTTTGTTAGCAGCTATTAGTGTAATCCTCCTCAGAAGAGTTTTACTTTTGATCACTGCCTTCCCCAATATACCCTCCTTTTTATCAATTCCCCCTGACTTGTATTATCCCCATTCCTTTTAACTTCCTTATAGAGTAAGATAGATTTCTATATCCAACTGAGTATGCATATTATTCCCTTTCTGAACTGATTTTGATGAGAGTAAGTTTTAAGCTTTGCCCCCCCATCTTTCCCTCCATTATAATAGTTTTTTAATGCCTCTTTTAAGTGGGATAATTTACCCCATTCAATCTCCCCCTGCTCCTTCTTCCAGTGCAATTTTCTCTCACCCTTTTATTTTGTTTTTAGAGTACCATCTCATAAACGCCACCATATATCTACAACCTCTGTGTATATATACTCCTTCTAATAGCTCTTATAGTAATAACATTGTTAAGAGTTACTAATATCTTGCCATATAGAAATACAAACTGTTTAACTTTATTGAATTTCTTATGTTTTCTCTTTCTTATTTCTTTTTTACCTTTTTATGTTTTTCTTGAATATTGTATTTGGACACCAATTTTTTCTTATTCAGCTCTGGTCTTTTAATTAAAAATACTTGAAATACCTCTATTTCATTAAGTATCCTTTTTTTCCCCTAAAAGATTATATTCAGTTTTGCAGGTTAGTTGATTCTTGGTTATAATTTGAATTCCTTTGCCTATCTTATTTCAAGTCCTGCATTGTGGAAGCCACCAAATCCTGATTATAGCTTCATGATATTTGAATTGGTTTTTTGTGGCTTCTTGCGATACTTTCTTCTTGACCTGTGAGCTCTAAAATTTGTCTATGATGTTCCTGAGAGTTTTCATTTTAGGATCTCTTTCAGGTGAATTCAGGTGAATCAGTAAATTCTTTCAATTTCTATTTTGCCCTCTGGTTCTAATGTATTAAGGTAGCTTGATAATTTCTTGAAAGATGTACATACTTCCTTTTTATCATGGCTTTCAGGTAGTCCAATAATTCTTACATTACTTCTCCTGGATCTATTTTCTAGTTAAGTTGTTTTTCCCATGAGAAATTTCACTTTTTCTTCCATTATTTTTTTTTTATTTTCTTTTATTGTATCTTGATGTCTCAGAGAATCATTAATATCCACTTGTTCAATTCTAATTTTTAAGGAATTATTTTATTCAGTGAGTTTTTGTACTTCCTTTTCTATTTGGTCAATTCTATTTTTTTGGGACTTTCCTTTATAAATTTTTGTATCTTTCCCCATGCTATTGACTGTTTTTTCATGATTCTCTTGCATTACTCTCATTTCTTTCCACAATTTTTCTTCGACTTCTCTAATTTGCTTTTTACACTCTTTAAATTATCTTTCAATAATTCTTTTTGGGCCTGAGACCAAAAAAAATGTTTCTTTTAGTCTTCATATGAAGCTATTTTGACATTATTGTCCTCTTCTACATTTATGCCTTGATCTTTCCTATCATCATAGTAATTTTCTATAGTCAAGTTCTTTTTATTTGCTCATTTTTTTTCTGCCTTTTTTGTAATTTGGTATTTTTATATGAGAGTTAGACTCTGATCCTGCACTGTCCCAAGCTTTTTGTGGTGCGACTCTGGGTCTTTCACCAGGCTTCAAGGCTTAGCTTCTTGCCTTCTCTAGAGGGTAGGCTTCCTTTCTGGCTTGTACAGGAGGTTAGGGCCTCCCTGTTGACCTCGCCTGGGTGTGGGATTTAACTGCTGGTCTGCCCCAGGAGTGAGACCCTGTTGTTAGGTTGTAAGGGAAACAGTCTCTATGCTAGGAGGTCCTACCTGGTCAGCAATGGGATCAAGGCTTAGCTGGTGGCTTGTGCTGGGAGTGGGGTTGCTGGGGTGAGACCTTGCCTTACTACACAGATTACTCACTTGCCTAGGGTTCTGATGGTTTGCAAGAGGGTGGGACCTCACTGATGGATTGCCCCAGGCTTAGAGCCCTGCTGTAGGTCCCCTGTTGTGAGGCTGGCTGGTGCTCCTCCTCTTGGACCATACTCCCTTCCTTTCCCAGTGAGACAGACCTTTCCTGCCATGCTGGCAAGCTGCTTCATTGCTCCTAGACTAATTCTGAGGCAGATTTCTAGTTGGTTGGAGGCGAATTTGGGAGTGCTTCAGGGAATGCTTCTTTCCTCAGTCATCCATCTTGGCACCAGAAGTCACCACTCCTTTTTCCACTGAGAAATTTCAAATAGTCCCAACATAAAAAGAATTCTTGGAAGAACTTAAAAAGGGCTTCTACAATTCAATAAGAATGGTCAAGGAAAAATTAGGGGAAAAAACAAGAGCAATCCAAGAAAATCAAGAAAAGAAAGTCAACCAACTTGAAGCAGAGGATCAAAAACCCAAGGAAGAAAATAATTCCTTGAAAATTAGAATTATACTAGGGAAAGTGAATGATGTTCTAAGAACCAAGAATGAAAAACTAGAAGAGAAAGTGAAACATCTCATCAGAAAAACAATCCATCTGGAGAACAGATTGAGGAGAAATAATATAAGAAAATTTGGACTGGACCTGAAAATTAGGTTAAAAAAAGAATCGTGATACAATATTACAAGAAATCATCAAGGAAAATTGTCCTGAATTTCTAGAACAGGAAAGCAGAGAGGAAATAGAAAAAAACCCTACCAATAAGCACTTGAAAAAAATCCCAAAAGGAAAACTTACAAGAATATCATGGTCAAGTTTCAAAGCTCTCTGGTTAAGGAGAAAATATTGGAAGCAACAAGAAAAAAACAATTTAAATATCATGGAGCTACAATAAGGATTACACAAGATCTAGCAGCTGCCACACCAAAGGACCATAAGTCTTGGAATACTATATAATGTTAAGAGCAAAAGAACTGGTGTTATAACCAAGGGTAACTCACTCAGCAAAGTTAAGTATAATTCTGAATGAAGAAAAATCAATGTTTAATGAATTGAGAGCCTTTCAGTTTTTTGTGACAAAACCCCCAAAACTTAAGAGAAAATTTGACATATGACATCTATGAGAAATATAAGGTAAATATTAAAGACCAATTATAAGGGACTCAAGGAGGTCAAATTGTTTATATGTGAAAATATTAGTAGTACTCTTATGACTGTCATCATTATCTGGGTAGTTGAAAGAAAGGCTTGGGCAAGCTGAATATGATGGGGTGATTCGAAAAAAATAAAACTGTGTATTGAGAAATAGAAAGGAGTAATTGTCTCATACAAGTGAGACATGAAAGAAAAATTGATACAGAAGAATCTAATTGGGGAGGGCAAGTAGTGCTGGAACTTTACTCTCATCAGGAATGGATTAAAGAGGGAACAACATATATATCTAGAACGGTATAAAAGTCTTCTAGATTCAGAAAGAAATCAGAGGGCAAGTGGATAGGGTTGGGGGGAGAGGATAAGGGAGGGACTCGGAGAGGAGGGCAGGTAAAAGAATGGGAGGACAAGGTAGAGGATAGAAGTGAAGCAGAGAAGTGAGAAAGGATAGGGTAAATAGGGTGAGAAGGGTAGTGAGGAAAAATAGGAAGGAGGAAAATATGCAATAACTACTTACTGCTTAGAATGTGAATGGGATGAATTTATCCATAAAACGAAAATAGCATATTTAAAATTTGAATTCAGTAATATGTTGCTTTCAGGACACATTATAAAAATGATAAAATAAAAGGCAGGAGTAGAATTTATTATGTAAAAAAAGCAGAAGTAATGATCTTAGACAAAGTTAAAGTTAAAATAGATTTAATTGAAAGAGAAAAATAGGGAAACCACTTTGTGTCAGCAATATTATTCAATATAGTTTTAGACCATTTAAAATAACTAGACGGATATTCAAATCTTACCTCAGACACTTGACACTAGCTATGTCAACTACCTGAGCACATACCTGCCAAAATAGACACAGGAGCTATATGGATATAAATATAAAACATTTTTGTACAAATAAAGTCAGATCCAACTAATTGAAGTAATATTTGTTATTTATTGGTAGGTAAAGCCAATATAAGTAAAAAAAGAGACTTTTACCCAGCTCATCTATCTTTTCAGTCATCCCAACTCAATTACCAAAAACGATTTACTGAGCTAGAAAAAATAATAACAAAGTTCATTTGGAAGAACAAAATGTCAGGAACTTTAAAGAAAACAAGAAAAAAAGATGTAAAGGAGGTAGATTTGGCAGTCTCAGACCTTAAACTATGTTACGTTGAAGTATAAAATGAAGTATAAAATTGTGATTTTTTTGAATTAAAATTTTTTGAAGAAATAAAACCTATGTAATCAAGAATAGAAGGGATGCAGAAAATTGGGGTAAAAACTTTTATAGACAGTCTCTCAGATAGGTTGTGATTGGGTAGGAATATTATTATTGTGTAAGAACTGATGAGCTGGTTGATTTAAAAAAACATGGAAAGACTTGGATTTATGAAAGAAGATGCTATCCATCTTCAGAGAAACAGATGACAAGTGAAAATAAGCATAATACAGCCTTACATATAGGTGCATGAATATATATGTATATATATGTATATTTATAGAGATCTATGTGTATGTATATTTTTATATATATTGTATATATGCATATATATATCCATCCATGCTTAATTATAGCCTTCTTTGGGGGGAGGGGGAAAAAAGTAAAAAGTGCACAGCAGAGAACAGAAGAAAATTTGTGAAGAAAAGCTGTGAAACTTGGGAAACAATTTGTAGTATTTATTATATAAGTTTTCTTGAAATGGAAATTTATTGTTTTACATTGAATCCTCTCTTACGTTCTACTGTGTTCATGACAATATTTCCCCCCTCATTTTTATTTGTTTAAAACAAGTTTTTAAAATTTACCAAAAAAATTTAAATTAAGCCTGGAAAGGTGGGTAGGATATTGATGTCTTCAAGATGTTCTAGCAAGACTTTCAAAGTAAACGTGCCTACACATACATTGCTATTCTTGAATGCTCCTGTGCTCTCATTAGTGTGAGTGCTCCTGATGGTGCAAATCACAACCCATTCATACTTTCTCACCCTATGCAGCCCTTCTTCTATCCCTTTCCATAAATTCTTTTACAGGCTGGGGCCCCTCTTCTAGCCCTCATGACATTGCATTACTCTCAGAGAAGTGCCCAGAAATTATATATCAATTATCACTCACTTTCAATATATGACTTCTGGTCAAGCATCTCTGATGATATCCTTTAAAATGATTCTTGTATATACTTCTTTACTGATAATATGGTACAGTTTTTTTACACAAATATATCTTCACTGACTTTGTGTGACTTACAATTTTGACTCTTTAGAAGTGTGATATGCCATGATTTGCCACTAGAGAGGATCACTGGAAGATACTATTCTTAAACATATAGGATTTATGTCAAGTGGGTACATGATATCATTAAAAGCCCTGCACTATTTCCCAAAGGACATCTAAACCACTCTTTCCTTCTGTTCAGTTCTGAATATTTGTCATTCATTGTCCATCTGAAATGACTGTAGAAGATATGAGTATATACATATATGTATGTATGTGTGTATACTTATTGACCAAATCCATGGGCTGTTCATCTAATAACAGAGTATAGACTAAACAGGGGGCAGCTAGGTGGTGCAGTAGATAGAGCACCAGTGCAGGAATCAGAAGACCCTGAGTTCAAATCTTACCTCAGACACTTGACACTAGCTATGTGACCTTGAGCAAGTCACTTAACCCCAATTGCCTCATCCTGGGACATCTCCAGTTATCCTGATGAATATCTGGTCACTGGATTCAGATGGCTTTGGAGGAGAAGTGAGGCTGATAACCTGCATGGCCCCCCTCACTCAAAACAAAGTCAAGTGCAAGTCATGTGATTATTTCTCTGATGGCATGGTCTTCTTCTGCAAGGAAGGATGAACACACACACACACAGACTAAACAATTACCGTTCTACATGCACTTATTTTTTCCTGTATGGATGGTTAAGGCAAACTCTCTTGAGTGATTATGGATCTCATTTAGGAGACTCTTGAATGTAAAATGCTCCAGGGCTTGATGCAATCAATACTTGAAGATGTGAGCATCCTGAGGACCTCACTATTCTACTGTTTTAAATTTCTTTAATGCATTTTTCCTTTCTTCTTTATACTCATTGACATGTGTCTTCCTTCCTCCCTTTTCATATGGAGCACTGTATATAGCTTGCTTTGAATTTGGGCGATGGGCAACAACATGGAGACCTTCCATGGCAATAAAATTTTGGATCTATTAAGGCTCCTCATCTCCACTCATATCTTTTTCTCCCCTTCATATGCATTCTTTTCAAAGATATCTCCTTCCCATTTCCTTTTCCAATAGCTATATCTTCTGTAATGCTAATAATTCTGAGTGGGCAGCTAGATGGCACAGTGGATAGAGTGCTGAACCTGGAGTCTAGAAATCTTTGTTCAAATAGAGCCTTATTAGCTGTGTGACCCTGGACAAGTCACTTAATCTCTCTCTCTCTACTCCAGTCAGTTTCAACATCTAATAAGGGGTATGATAATAGTACCTACATCCCAGGGTTGTTGTGAAGATAAAAATGAGATAATGTTTGTAAAGCATTTTGCAAACCTTAAAGCTCTATATAAATGCTAACTATAATTATTATACAAACACAGGGTAGCTTTTCTGTTTAGACACTGACCTTTCATTTCTTCACACAAAAATCTTTACCTCTTCAGCATATCTGTCTGAAGCATGGAATTGTAGTCTCAGAAAATGTCAAAAGCTAACTTGAATGTTCAGTCTGCAAGAGACCTTAGAGATGATGTAATTAAACTTCTTGGTTTACAGATGAGGCCACTAAATCCTAGAGATGATGAAACTTACTCGAGATCCCACAGCTTATTCATTGGCAAGCCATGGCTAGAACCAAGTTTCCTGACTCCAAATGCAACATTCACTTTTAAGAATATTCTTCTAACTTTTTATGATGGATATCACTCTCCACATTCTGTTTCTAATATTGGTGCCTGCAATCACTTGCTGGTTTTCAGGATCTCTCCCTTAAATCACCTGCTGTAACCCCCTGCCCCATCACTCTGACGTTTTTGGATTTACAATCCTGGTTAAAGTCATGTCCCTGAAGGAGGAGGGAATGAACCAGTCTCTCTATCCCTTCAAACCCCCAAATTGATTTGGCACTCTAAGTCATTGTTATATTTTATACTGAGTCTTCTGAATCAGTTCATTGAATTTTAGCTGTAGCTATATAAAATCCTATACAGTGAAATTATTTGGCCATATTGCGGATGGCTATACCACGATCCATCAATGCCACTAACTACCAGCAGTAAAAAATTAAAAAAACTTCTTTCTTCCCTTTTCATTGTAATGAATTTTCTAAACTCTGATTGAACCTCAGGAAGACACTTCCCTGGCTTTTTAATTTTTAAGAGTAGCATTTTGCATTTTTATATGAGACCCATAAGATTGGTGGTGGAGAATTTTTAGTATTCCCAATATTTTAGGAAGGGCTGCTAGGGAGATCCAGGCAATCTACTGACTAGGTTTTAATGGAAGGGAAGATGGCCAATGGAAGCACTCTTGAGATAACAGTCTTATTTTGAGATTGATGATTTAGTTGGAGCAGCAGGGAAGGATTCAGTAAAGGAGGATCAGGTATGGAAAGTGGGCTGGGATTATTTCGGTACTTTTCTGAATTGATAAAGGGGAAATAGTTGACATAATTTATTCAGACTTTGAGAAAGCAGTTGTTATTGTGCTATATGGGAGACTGATTTACAAGGTCAGGAAGCAGACTATAGAAGACAACTTCGGAAATGCATTACAAATTGGCTTAGGCAGAGAAAACAGATGGTGTCAGTAAGATGAAACAAATCAGAGTTCAGAGAAGGAAAGATATGAGTGCATATGAAATACCTGAATGCCACAAAGAGTCTGGTGTTAAAAATCCAACTCTTTAGTGGCTCATCTGGCATAAGCATAAATAGGGGTCTTAAGGCAAAATAAAAGAATAGCAATTGTGATTCTATTTTAATTTACTTACCTACCCAAAAGGAAGGTAGAGAGAACTCCATCTATTAAAGTTGTCACTAGGAAAAACAGTGACAACATGCTCAGTCCAACAAGGAGAGTTTATTTTGAAAAAAAAATCATTTAAACACTTTGAGCCTCAGTTTCCTCATCTGTAAAATGCAAGTAGCAATATTAGCACTACCTACTTCAGAGGGTTGTGATGGAAGGGATTCATAAACTTTGAATGCAGGGTGTTCCCACAGTCTCATTGAAGTCTTATGCTTTAGTAGTTTAAAGCTGCCCAAAGACTTTTGAGGCATCCTGTACCTCAATGGAGTCATGATGTTATCAACATGTGTACTCCTTCCAACATGTCCCCATGCTATAGAATTCTTGCCTGTATCCTCCCCTAAATGGAGTATTTAGTGCTCAGGGAGCCCTCTTCAATGTTTTTTGTTTGTGGGTACTAGTGCGGTTCTAGGGCTCTCCAACTGCTCTCTGTAACTCTGGCTATATGACTGGCAACCTTTCTCCTCTTCCATTCTTTATTTTCCCCTAGGATTATCTTCTGTACCCTTTCTTGCATGTAAGTCATCACTGGCAATATTCTATAGACCATTTATGCCCAGTATGTGAATCTCCATCGTCCTTTGAGTGAACCACAATTTTAATTCTTCAAAGATCTTGGTGTCCCAGGTTTTTGTCATTATAAAGCATCCTTGGGAGAATATTAAAGTCATGAAGCTATGAGCAGCTTGGGAGTGTTGAAAGTGCTTTTTAATGGAACAAATGCAATCCAGTCAACTCTTCTTTCTTTTCATTTCTGGGCTCATCTCACTGCCTCTCTACGGAGACTATTCCATCCCTACATCCTGGTGGATTGTTGATATATTAGCCACCTTAGCTACACCTCCTAGTCTTGGCAAGAGGCATTCTTTATCCCTTGGTATAAGCCTTGTAGAGCCTGATGGCATGTGCCAACATTCTGCCATGTTGGCAGAAGCAGTGTTTTTACCCTTCTATTACAGTAGAGTAGTAAACAGCTTTGTCTCCCTGAAACAATGGGTTTATGGGCAAAAGATTAATATCTGTTTCTCTTTCAAGGCTAATCACCGCTAGCAGATTACTAATATTGTAAAGGGATAACATAAAGATAAGAATGAGCATAGAATAGAGAGAAGAAGGCTAAATATGGAGGAAGAAAACCTGAGATTGAATCGGATATTAGAAGGGAAGGGAACTAGCATTTATAAAGTGCCTACTATGTATCCGGCATAGTACTAAGTCCTTTACAAACATTCTCTCATTTGAGCCTCAAAACAATCGTGTGAGGTAGTTGCAATTAAAACTACATTTTATGCCTGAGGAAAGTGAGGCAGACAGAGTTTACAAGGAGAAATATTGAAAAATAGACCCTTTACTCTTCTCTAAAGAAAAATATTTTACTGTTTCTCCTTTTCTTCCAAAGGCAATAAATATTTCCCAACCTGCTCACCCAGTACTCAGAGACAACATGGAGAGTCTTCCCTCTTCTCCCAGAGGGCAGTATTGGAAGCTCTGATGCTTGATCTAGATGGGAAAAAAAAACCAAAAAAACTTTGATCCTCTAAGAGTCTGATTTAAAAAAATTAAACTGGGGAGAGATTGTAAATTCAAATTGCATATACTTATTATTAATGTTAAGAAATATTGCTTACTATTGCTAATTCTATTGGCCAACATTTGTAGGTAGTACTTTAGGTTTTGCAAAGTGCTTTACATATATTATCTCATTGATCCTCACAAAAATACTGTGAGGTAGATGCTATTATTATCCACATTTTAGAGATTAAGAAGCTGAGATAGAGGAGGAATAAGGGATTTGCCCAGAGTCATATATATATCAAGTATGAGACAGGATTTGAACTCAGTCCTTTCTAACTTCAAATCCAGCACTTGATGCTGTCTAGTTATCTAGTTAGTAATATAGTAGTAATTTACTTAGTAATGTGATACTGATCAAAAGTCAACAAGTAAAATGTCTGGAAACGATAAACCTGAACCAAAAGATGATGCTTGCTTGTACTTTAGCAAAGTTTTGATTTTTAAAAAAACTACTATTTTAATAATATAGTTTCTTTGTTCTAATGCAACTGAATATATGATTAGTAGCAAAAAAAAGGAAATATATTTCTTCCATATGATTGCTAAATTCCTACATATCTTGATTCATAGCCTTTTCCAGTTTCTTTCCAGTCTGCCTTTAGGATCCATAAATGATGTATGGGGCAGGCTTGTTCTCCCAGCACCACTTAATTGAACTTCCCTGGACATTAGAGGTTAACTAAAGCTTTTTAAGTTATTTACTAAGTGACTGAGGAAGAAACCTTTAAGCAGCCTATCAATCATTCCTCCACTAGAGACCATGTCCTGGAGAAACCCCTATTCTGGGGCCTCACTCTTCTTATTGGTGACTGCCTCTCCAGAAACACAATTTCATGAAAGTTCCAACTGTGGGTTTGTTCACCTTGGTTCACCTCCCTCCAACCTCTGCTGGTTTTGGGACCATGAATAACAATGAAAACAACTCTACCATTGTGCTTGGATGGGATGTGCCAGTCTGTTCTTCTATAGCTCTATTTACCATTCCTGTAACTTTCAAGAACAATTTATTCCTCTTATTTTAACGATAACTATTAATATCCCACTGTGGCCACCACTGACGTATGTATATTATTTACCCATTACGTGTGTATATTGTTTCCTCATTAGAATATGCCCTCCTTGAGGATAGGGGTTGTCTTTGATTTTGTATCTATATCCCCCATGATTGGCAGGTAGTAAGCACTTAATATTTTTTTCATTCATTCTTTCATTGGATCATAGGCTTAATCCAGGAAGGAACCTCAAGGATGATTTAGTCTAACCCTGTCATTTTGCAGATAGAGAAACTGAGACCTAGAGAAATTGTCATTTATTCAAGGGTACATAGAGGCGGTATTCAAACTTGGGTCCCTCTGCCTCCAAATTCAGTTTACTTTCTACTGAACCACTTTACCTCAGGATTATGTTAGACACAGAAGAGAACACAGAAGAATTATGAGCACAGTGGCATTTTCTGAATCCAGACTCAAGAAATTAAGAAAGAATTTATGTTTTCCACAAAACTTTTGCCATTATGCTCATGAGTTTAAGAGAAGTATACAAAGTACTAAGTCAACCTTTAAAGGATTTTCAAATTGTCTTAAAGACTTCCGGTCCATGACCTACAATGTATTTAAAAATAATTAGAGGAAGAAGAGTCAAGGTGGATGAGTAGTTGAAAGAAATATGGCTTAGCTCCCCAGCACAACTCCTTCACAAAGATCTAGAAAACACTCCAGTCTGATCAAGAAATCCAAGAAAAATGTCACAGAGAATCCTATTTCCAGCTCAGGTCAACATAGAGAGATAGGCAGAGAGGTCTGTGGACCCTGGGGATGAGGCAGGCAGGTGCAGAGCATTCCAGTGGGCAGGAGCTAAAAAAGGATCAAGGCTGTGCCTAGGAGAAAGAAAAGACCCACACAAGACTACCTCAACCTTGTGGAGTTCACAGGTACAGGTGCCAGCTAGGGGTTTTGTTATTCACTGATCAGATCACATATCCAGGCTAAAAGGAGGAAAGTGTCTGGGGGTGGCATTCCAAGGTAAAGAATAGTCACAGGCCCTAGGCTGTGCACTGAGCTAGGAATAAGTATAGAAGTCCAAAGAAATTGCTTAGCTTTGACTGCAGAAGGGTCTTCGCTGAAGCCTCTGATCCAGTTTGAAGCTATTTGGGTGAATAACCAGGGCAGAAATTCCAGACCAAAGAGGACCCTACAGTTCTCTCGTCTGAACTTCCCAACTATCTGATAGCAGCTGAATCCAGCAGCAGTGCACTGGAATTTCCAACCAGGAGCAAGCCCATTGGAGTTTTGCATAGGCTCAAACCCAGATCAGAAACTTGGCACAGCTCAGATAAAGAGGGCAGTGATCTGACTTTGCCTTGGATCAGATCACTGAAAGCTTGCAGGTTTCCAGCTGGAACAATCCCTGAGATCCTGGACTGCTATAATACTCAGTATTCCAAGAAAGCAGCAGAAGTCCCCAAGAAGACTTTTAAAGGCTAGTTCAGAATTCTCTGCAGAAGTGCACAGAGGCCAGCCCTTATATAAATTCTGAAGTCCTGAAATAGACTGGAATTCAATAACAACAGCAAAAAGGAATCCCATCATAAAGAGCTATTGTGGCAACAGGGATGCCCAATATACAAACCAGGAAGAAGAGAATGACCCCCAAAAATCTCTAAGCAAAACCTCAGTGAAAAACACAGTGGGGACATATCCAAGAATTCCTGGAAGAGACGAAGCAAGAATGAAAAAAGAGCTAAAATTTATATTTAAAACCAAATGAGAGTGCTAAATGAAAAAGTAGGAAAAGACATGAGTGTTATAGAAGAAAGATTTAAAAAGAGAATTAATAGCTTGGAACAAAGGTATAAAAGCTTTCAAAATGGAAAAACTAAAGAAGTGTTATTACTTTTCACTGTATGGAAGTGTTGAGTAGTGTAGATAATGTCAGAGGGGAACTAAGGCAATGGAGAGGGTGCCTTACTTAGAGTCAGGAAGACCTATGTTCAAATCCAGCCTCAGACACTAGCTAGTTCTGTTGACCCTGGGCAAGTCTCTTAATATGTTTGAACCTCAGTTTTCTCCTCTGTAAAATGATAAAAATACCTCCTTGAGTGTCTTTCTCATAAGAGTAGTTGCAAGACTCAAATGATATGCCATCTAAATCTGTTTGCAAATTTTAAAGCACTTGATAAATGTCAATTGTTATTTAAGATAACCTGTCACAAAATAAACCTTCTGATAGGTAAGTGACAAAATGCCACTTAACAACTGGTTTCTCAGGATGGTTTCATGTTATGTTTCATTTAGACATATATGGGTAAGTCCTTAGTTTTAGGGTAAAACAGTCACTTGGTATCTAAGCAGGGGTTGAACTAGAAAATCTCCAAAGCTATAACTCCAGAGTTACAATTCTATGACCTTAACGATTGTTCCTGAGACCACACCATTTTTTTGTGTTAAGTAAAATACATGAAGAGCAGCTTGGTTGCACTATGGTGCACAGAGTGCCAGGCCTGGAGTCAGGAAGACTTGTCTCCCTGAGTTCAAATCTGACCTCAGATACTTACCAGCTGTGTGACCCTGTTTGCCTCAGATAAAATGTAAAATGAGCTGGAGAAGGAAATGGCAAACCACTCCAGCATTTTTTGCCCAGAAAACCCAAATGGGGTCATGAAAAATAAGACAACTGAAATGATTGAACACACAGACAATACATGACTAGCACCTTGATCTGCAGGGGCATAGGAGTGAAAGCTGAAAAGGACTTCAGAAATGAGGAAACTGAGGACAAACAAAGGAATTTGCCTAAGGTCTAGTAAGTATCCGAATTCCAAATCCAGCACTCCTTCTACAATACCTCATTAGCAACAGAAGATTTTGTTTTTCTACTTCTTTACTTGCTGACTCACCGGTCTTCACCATGCACAAGACATTGGACATGACCACATTTGGGAATGACTTTCTCTGAAATTAGGTTTGTTCTGATTTCTTTCATGCCTGGTTGGAGCTCAGAGCCATAATTAGAGGGCTGCTCCTTCCTCCATATCATTGTTCTGACCCATCTAAATTTGTTCATCCAATCCTATTTCTTCCCCAGTGAACAGGACCCTTGTCTCTTTTTATTTCAAAAGCGTGAGATTGATCACCTGGTCTTGGCACTTCTGTTTTCTTGGCATTTTCCCTAGTGTCTCCAGCTGCTCTGCTATATATGTTTCATTTCAAGAGCTACGGTGCTGGGTTGTAATTTAATTTTTCTAAATTTAGTCTGTAGAAGGCCCAGGGCCAGTACAGGGGGATTACTGCTGCTCACCAGGAATACACATTTGAGCAAAGGAAAATCCTCTCTGGGGATGTGTATTTATTTACAGAGTTTCAGGACTCAAAATAAGACACAATTGAGTCACCAGCCATAAGTCCCTATTTCAATTTAACAGTCTCTTACCCACAAAATCAAATGCTATATAAATAAAGTGGCTCCAGTCTTTCCCTTGTTCTTTAGCCTGACTTCTGCCCCCTCTGCCTTCCCTAAGGGTCCCCTGAAGACCTCTTTCTCTCTTCTCTCAAGAAAAGAAGCTGCTTAAGAGTAAATGACAACAACGTTTCCCCACAGCCCAAGCCCAAAGTAGAAATGCAAAGACCAGAATGTCAATAGACTCTGGGGCAGCTTGGTTGGAAATCTCCCATGAAGCATGCACTGAAGCATATGCTAGAACTCTTTAGGCAAATGGTAACCCTTGGGTTTTTATTCTGGTTCTGATCCCTCAGTTAGCCTAAGCATCACTGAGTGCTAGAAAGGATACTGACTTAGGACGCAGAAAACAAGAATCTCCTTCCTCCTTTGTCTCAATATTTAACTTCTTGGGCAAGCTGCTTGATTTCTTTGGGTCTCAGTTCTGTCACCTGTAAAAATAAGAGAGTTGGACTCTTGTGTTGATATCCCAAAGGAGTCAGTGACAGAAGGTTCCCATATCTACCAAGATACTTGCCCTAAGCCTATCATGTGTGCAATGATCAGGAAATGATGACACAAATTGGGAGGTAGAATACAATGGAATGTTACTGTATCATATAGTAAGGATCAAGGAATATGAAGAACTCTGAGAATGCAGGGAAGGAGTCTGAGGTCTCGGTTTCTTCATATGTAACACAAAGGTCGACTTTGAAATATATGATCCTATGAATGTGTGTAAATGTGTGTGTGTGTATGGGGCAGAGGAAAAAGAATCAATAAAATAATATAATCAATAACTAAAAAATAAAGACAATAATAAAAGAATAGAAGTCAGATCAAATATAATGACTAGTGCTAGTTGCAGATGATTGATACTAAAATGCACTTTCTACCTTTCTATCAAAAAAGCTAGACTATAAGAATGAAAAGTTACAGGTTTGTAATTTTATTAGATGCTTTTTATTTACTAACAGTAGCTAACATCAAGAAAGTGTTTTAAGGTTTGCAAAGTATACATATATATGTATATGTATATACATATATATGTGTGAGTATCTATCTATCTATCTATCTATCTATCTATCTATCTATCTATCTATCATGCCATTTTATCTTTACCATAATTCTGGGAGGTAGGTGCCATTATTATCCCTATTTTACAGGTGGGGAAACTGAGGCAAACGGAGGTCACACAGCAAGTATCTGAGGCAAGATCTGAACTCAGTTCTTCCTGACTCAAAAGTCCAGCACTCTATATACTGTACCTGGTAGCTGCTTAACCCTAGATCGGGGGGACATGATGCTCATTGAAATGATTAATGTATCCAAAATACATCAATACGAAAAAATTTAAATGCAAATAAAACTAGGAGGTAGGACCAGATGATGCTTTCTAATACCCCTTTCAGCACTACAGTCTATGGTCTTTATTCAGTTGTGTAAAATGGGTACAAAACTAAGTATCCCTCTTGCTTCACAGAGCTATTGTATCAATGAGATAATGTCAGGGAAAATCTTCTAAAAAGTATAAGCATCTATAGACATGTAAAATATAGTGATTCTGTTTGGGACCCTCTTGGGTCCTAGCAATGCTCCCTAGAAGTCTGAGAGTTTGCTTTAAAAACTAATTCAGAGCACAGCTGGACTTCATGGTCCCTAAGACTAAACCTCCTATCATGATTCAAAACCAATCTCAAGAGACCCTGTGCTCTAAGAGAAGCAGGAGGAAAAACCATTCAAGCTGAAAAATATCTCAGCATGCTGTCCACACACTAGCAGAGATCGGCTGTGAGAAGCATTCTGTATGGGCTAGTCTTACAAAGGTCAAGGCTACCTATATTTTTCCTTGCTTCCTTTCATTGGAATGAGGGAGACATTAATAATGGGCACTATTCCAACGTGGATATTGTTTCTTTTATACATTCTAGGAGAAAACTCAAACTTTAAGCTATGCCCCCTCATTCATGCTATGGTCTAGTCATGGACAACTTGCCATCCAACTAAATTCATCATGGTCATTCCCATCTCCTTGGTTCTTGCTTATACCATTCCTTGTTTCTGGAATGCCCTCTTGTCCTATCTGCATCCATCCTCCAAATCCCAGTTTAAATGTCGCCTGTTTCATGATGCCTTGCTTGATTCTCTGCACCTGGAATTTAGCTCTCCCTTTCTTGATGGCCTGACATTCTATATGCCTCATATAAACCTTATCCTAATTTATTTTATATACTTGTGTCCTTGTCACCTTCTCTACTATCCCAGAAGTGCCTTGAGGATTGAGATCTGGATCTTGTTTGTCTTTGTATTTTCCTGGTGCTTAGCACATTGCCTTGCACATAGTAGGTATTTTATGAATATTTGTTGAATAGATGGATGGGTAAATGAATGAAAAAAAAGCATGTTGGTGGACCCCTCTATACTCAAAATGAAAAATAGTTACTCTAAGAGACCAAAAATCTTGACTTCTTTTGTAGAATGCATGCAGAAATCTTGAACACTCAAACAGATGAGCAGAGGGAGCAACTCCATTTGAGAAGCAAAGTGTTTTTTCTGTTGGATAGTATACAAAAACAGATGCAATCTAATACTAGAAAGAAACACGACAGTCTTACATGCTTCTGATTTAGATTAATAGCTACCTGAAAACCAGACCCCACAGACTCCAACCTACCTCCCTGATCATGCATGATGCCCCTATCTGAGAGAGGCCATGAGGTCATGTCTCTGAACACTGTTTATTTTTTTAATATTGCTTGGCACTGTTCCATAAATATTGATGAGTAGAGATGATGATAAGGACATTGGTGATGCTGTTTTGAAGGGAGAGGCTCTTAAGTTAGTTTCTTATCTATCCAGAAGTCTTTCTTTTTCAATAGGCTTCAGGATCTGTAAAAATTCTAGACACAGTCTTTCATAAGCTGCAGTATGCTGATGACAGTGCCTTGGGAGCTTTCATACAGGAAAAAAATGCAACAGATTATGGAACATTTTTCAGAATCAGCAGAGCATGACAGCTTGACAATCAGTTTGGAGAAGACAGAAGTCATGTATCAGCTAGTTCTAGGCCCGCTTTGAATAAGGACAAAAATCTTCATGGGAGTATGGAAGTGAGAGCCACCGGTGCTGGGTATTTCCTTCCTGCTCAGACAGCATATATACTCAAACAATGAACAGAGAGTTTGAAAATTATGTTGATAAAATTAACGACTATTAATTTCAAATCAATCATGATTAAATCAACCTACTACATGTAGTACACTGTAATAGACTAGCAGATACAGTCTGGTATCAGAGAAGCATAAAGTTTCAGTCTGTATTAACCTGTCAGCTAAGAGCAAGGATGGGTAATATCCATACCCATGGAGTGAGAGTTGAACCTGCTGTCCTAGGACATACTCACCTTCTGGACAAACCGTCTCCAGCATGCATTGTGTAATGACAGTGAGATAGTTTTAGAAATCTTTCTTTTGGCCTTGAGGAATTTATTCTAGCTCATTGTGCTGGGCTGGACTAGAAATGTTACAAGAATGGATGACAATGGAATACGAAACCAGATATTAGATAGTAAATTAGAAACCCTCTAAGTTGAGTAGAAAAAAATTAATGATTTCTTGAAACCCAGTCAATAAATATGTGCTGAATATTTAATGGCATAGTATGGTGCTGAGTGCTACAGGGACACAAAAACATCCTGATATAGTCCCTGCCTACAAGAAACTTGTAATCTAATTCAGGGCCACATGATATAAATAAGCCGTACGGTATGTGAAAAATGCTGCCTGGGAGGCTAGGTGGCACAGTGGAGAGAGCCCCAGGCTTACAGTCAGGAAGACCTAAGTTCATATCTGGCCTCAAACACTTTCTAGTTGTGTGAACTTGGGCAAGTCACTTATCCCCAGTTTGCCTCAATTTCCTAATCTGTACAATGGGAGTAATAAAAGCACTTAACTCCTGGGATGGTTATTAGGATCAAATGAGATAATAATTGTAAAGCACTTAGCACAATGCCTGGCATATAGTAAGCATTAAATAAATGTTAGATATTATGATAGCTATTATTATGCTAAGAGAAGGCTTTCATTTTCTGGACAGAGTCCAAGGCTAGGAAGAATCTCTATATAATTCTTAGGGAACTAATGAAAAACCATGTAATCAGACTGACCAGAGTGCATGTCTTGACACAACCTCCCATGTGGATTTTGGAGCATGCACGGGTACTCTGCGACTACTTACCGTCTGTTTACCACATGGACATGCAAGGTTTTTTGATTGCCTTCTGAGTTGAGTCTTCATATGCAGGGGCCAGACATTTCAACCTTGTTCTCTGAATGAGGAAGCAATAACTACGATCAGCCTCTTGGGGTATACGAGGGCCAGTAACCTACTGTCCCTAACCAGGTCAACATCAAGGCGTTAGCAATACGTCCGTTTTGAGTTCATTCTTTTGTGCCTTAGGAAAAGGAGAATTGGAGAAGGAATCAACTAGGCTGCAACCTTGTGAACTTGGAAAGGTTGGGGGAATCATGCAGTGAAAGGACATGAAAACATCGATTTCATTAACGTTGCTGAATTTATAAGTGAACCTGATCTGGGGCATGTTCTGTAACAGTGATTTATGCTAAAGTCATTCATCTCAGAGATTGAGATGGTAAAAAGAAGAGGATGCTCCTAATTCAAAGGAATGGTTCATATTCCTATTCTTGTAACCTTTCATTACCATTTGGTAAACAGATGGGAAAGGGTCTCAGAATGCCTGTGGATGCTTCAAAATCCATGTGGAGGTTGTATCAACCCTTGATTTCCTCTGATTACAACTAGGGGAAATTACAATTACCTCTAGCTAGGTAAGAGGGTGTGCTGTGGAAGACATAACTTGTCATTATATGGGATGTGTGTGTGTTCATCCTTCGTTGCCAAAGAAGACCATGCCATCAGAGAAATGATGACATGATTTGAACTTGACTTTGTTTTGAGTGAGGGAGGGCTGTGCAGGTCACCAGTCTCACTTCTCCTCCAGAACCATCTGAATCCAGTGACCAGATATGCATCAGGATGACTGGAGATGGCCCAGGATGAGGCAATTGGAGTTAAGTGACTTGCTCAAGGTCACACAGCTAGTGAGTATCCAGTGGTGCAGTGGATAGAGCACCAGTGCAGGAGTCAGGAGGACCTGAGTTTATATGGGATGCATCAGACCTGGACCTCTGTCTTCTGTCACCCTTACCATGTTAAACTCACCCATCAGTTTCATACTACATTACTAGAGTGACTTGCTCAGAGTCATACAACTAGTATCTAAGGGTAAATCTGACCTCAGGTCTTCCTGACTTTAGGGCCATCTCTGTAACCATTGTGCTGCCTAGCTTCCAGTGGCCCCATGTTGGAGATAGACTGATGGGACAATTCTATTCATGAGGAGAAAAAAATTAATTAATTTGATTATTTTTAAAGGACTCCAGTGAAATTTGACTTACAGGAAAAATTTCTGCTTGAAGTTTTTTGCAATGGATTTTAGAGAGGACCTAGTTTATGTACAAAGACATAAAGATGTAATAGAATCCTTTCAAAGAGCTCTCCTGCTAACAGTAAATCTTGGGGAACAATGCGCCTGACAGTTTCAGATTCCCTGGCTAGAGATTGAATATTATAGATGGAGGGAAAAGGGTGAGATGTTTTATAAAGGTTCTTTAGGTCCTATTCTTCTTCTCAAATGAAGTTTTATTCATGGGGCAAAAGGAAGGGATTGATTTAGATTAAAATGGATGTCAAGGCTGTGCAAAGATGGGGGTGACGGGCCTTTCCCCATCAGACAAAGCCTTGGGGACAGAATACACCCTTTCCCCAGCAGGGACTTGAGGCACTGAGGGAACTCTGCTAAGGCTAAAGGGGAAGGCACACACTAAGTTCAATGGTTTGCTAGGAATGCTATAGTGTAGCCCACTTGAAAACCATTTTTTTTTTTTATAAAATACCCTCATCATATAGGGCTGCTTTGAAAGGGAACATGTGGGCTTAGGGAGCTATTCAACCCTCTGCTTTCATCACCTTTTGACTCATTTAGGAGGATTTACGCTTAAAGGAGTTCTAGTATTTTACTGGGGTTCTTGATACCTCCTTCCTTTCAGTTATAATTTAGAGTGTTCCCACTTCTGAACTCAAATAAATGCATCTATTTGGGCTTATTAAAGTCTTAGAAAAACACATTTAAATTGGAATTAGAATATAAAGTGAGTTCAGTGGAGAATAAGGCCCTTTCCTCACAGAATCAGAGTTGATGGCCTCTGAATCCCTTCTGCCTCCAACTTGACTCTACAAGAATCCCCTCTCCAGCATCTCCAACAAGGGGATTTTCTTTTCTTTATGGCCTCTAGTGAAGGGGAACACCAACTGAGAGCCTGCTCCCTGACGTAGTCCAAGCTGGTTTGTGACACCTTTACCCATCAGGGAATTTTTCTGAACATAGGGATCTATACCTGTCCTTTTGTCAATGTCTACCTCTCTATCTTTTCTCTTCAAATCATGCTATCCTTCACACAGGACAATAATGCAATCCAGTAATATGTTGTTATGGAAAGGGTTCTAGTCTGTGGATAAAATAACTTGGATTCTAGTGACCTTAGGAAAGTCACTTGACTTCCACTAAAGAGAGATGGAGTATGATTTCTAAAATCCATTTCAGCTCAAAAATTCTACAGTTCTCTCAGGAGAGAATCTACTCTGAGTTATCTTCCAGTGACATAAGCTACTAAACTAAAAGCTACTTGAGGTCAGGGACTATGTCTCCTTTTAATCTCCTTCAGTACTTATCACAGTAATCTCTGCCTACCAAAGTACTTTATAAATGTTTAATGAATGTTGTTGAATGATGGTGACAGATTTGATCAGGAGGCAGTGTGGTACAATGGAAAGGGTGCTGAATTTACAGGACCTGAGTTCAGTCTCATCTCTGCTACTACCTGTGTAACCTTGGGTAAGACATTTAACCTCTCTGAAACTCAGTTTCCCCATTTGTAAAATGAAGGGATTGGATTAGAAACTCTCTAAGATTCCTTCTAGTTCTAAGTCTGTGATCCTATGATCCATGCACACTCTTTTGCTTGTTTCCCCTCATAAACAAGGATTTGCATTGGGAAGACGGCCAAGGGGGGTTGGCAATAGGGTCTGTAGCCATGGAAGAGAGCTAAAAATAAAGCAGGGATGAAACCCATGAGAACAGCTTGATTGTCATGGTGAGAGAACTATCTAACTGTAGTTGGACAAGGCTTATGGTCCTCCTGAAGTTGTTCCCTGTAGATCCACTCTCAAGTTTTGTCAGGGAATCATCAGATAATAGAATCTCTCATCTTAAAAAAATCTTCATTTTATAGATGAAGTCCAAAGTACGTGGGTGCTGAGTTAAGCAGAATCTGTATGTAAATTGGTATTTTGCTGGTAATCAATCTTGTGCTAAAAATGGAAAATCAATAAAAAAGAAAATCTAAGGGGGATAAAAAAAAGTCATAGACATTTTTGGTCCAATGAGTTCCCACAACTGAGGACACTGCGTCTGAGACCAAGGTTACTGCCGGTTTCTAAGGAATGTTCATGAACATAAACTAACTCTCTGACCTACACAATCAGAAAACAGCAAAAACCTCCAACAAGAGAAAAGTTAGAAGGAGGACTTAGCTTCCTAAGTCTGTCAAAAAGTCTTGTGGAGTCTCTACTGCACACTAAAAACCTCCAACATATTTGAAGAGCAATTCTAAAGGCTTATAGAGCTGCAAATCACATTGTTCTACTGAAGGGCAGGAGCTGACCCCACATGTTCATAGTGGATTGTGAACCCAGCAGTGAACCTGATTAAACTGAGGGCCATAAAAGGAAACTGGAATAGATCCCACAAACCCCAAAGTACAGCCTTAGACCAGATAGCAAAACTGATAGGTACAGTAGAAAGGGATTGGGTTTAGAGGAAGGCCAAATGCCATGTAGCACAGGAAAGCAGAGGACTTCTATCCCAACAAATTGAGGGAGGTTTGAGGCTTTTTAAGCATTTATCCACAGGCCTATAAACTGTGAATTATATTGC
Source organism: Bettongia penicillata ogilbyi (assembly GCA_023548195.1). Classification (NCBI taxonomy): domain Eukaryota; kingdom Metazoa; phylum Chordata; class Mammalia; order Diprotodontia; family Potoroidae; genus Bettongia; species Bettongia penicillata. The sequence continues at coordinate 1,115,451 of JAJHZJ010000694.1, read as the reverse complement.
ACTTACGTAAATTTATTACCTGAGAACATAATTCTAAAACAACAAACGTTTATTAAAATTGCTTCTATGTTCCAGGCATTATGCTAAGCACCAGGGATACAAAGAGAGACATAAACAGTCCCTGGCATCAGGAAGCTCACATTTTAATGGGAGAAACAATATATAAATAGGAAATTCTCTATATTAAATCTATATGGAGCAGATGGAGGAGTAATTTCTGGGGGGAAAGTCACTACAATTTAAGGGAATGAAACAGGTGTGTAGAAGGTAGGACTTTAACTGAGTCTTGAAGGAAGCCAGGGAAATTAAAAGGGGGAAGTATGACATGGAACATTTTGGGAATGGGAGACAGTCAATGCAAAGGGAAAGATGGTGGATGACCTGTCCTGCATGAATAGTGGGGCACTGTTGCTGCATCACAAAGTTTAAGAAGCCTAGAAAGTCAGAAAGGGTCCATCCTACCAATAACTTTAAATGCCAAACAGAGGACTTTGCATTTGATCTTGGAGGCAATAGAGAACCAAGAGAGTTTATTAAGTGGAGGCAAAGTGACATGATCAGATCTACACCTTAGGAAAATCACTTGGGCAGTTGAGTGGAGGATGGATTAGAGAGGGGAGAGACTTGAGGTAGGGAGAATCTCCTGCAGTAATCTAGGTAACAAGTGATGACGGCTTGACCTGAAATATTGGCTGTTTGACTTCAGATAAGGGGACCTATAGGAGAGATGTTGGAAAGGTAGAAATGAGATCTGGCAACAAATTGGCTGTGTAGGGTGAGTGATTGTGCAATGATTAGGATGACACCTAGGTTTTGAACCCAGGTAAGGAGAAAAGGATGGTAGTTAGAGTGAGGCAGGTTTCAGCTAGAGTGTAAGGGATAGAGATTTGGCTTGGTTTCCAGTCCTTTCTCTGATACCTATTGACACTATGACCCTGAGCAGGTCACCTAGCTCCTTAGTGCCATGGACATCTATGAGTTGCAGAAAAGACAGAAACCTGGATCAGTAGATAGAACTTCCTGGTCTAGGAGTTCCTGAAACTAATGAAACTCCAAATTCCTATCCAATTAAAGGTATTTAACAGTTAAATGAGGGTCACTACAGATCTTGCAGCAGAGGCTCCATGACCAACCATTGTTTGGAGAAGTTGGAGCAAGAATTTTGACCTAAGTATAGGCTACTCTAGTCAGAGGTGTCAAATTCAATCCCCTTGACTACAGAACTCTCTAGTGCAGCTGAATCAGATTAAAATGTAATTGGGAAATACTTAACAAAATATAGAAAAATATTAAGACATGGATGATTTAATTTTTGGTTTTCTAAGTTAAAAGGAGTCATTATTTTCTATTTGCATTTGATACCAATGGAATACATGACCTCTGAGGACTCTTGCAATGCTGAAATTCTTTGATTCTTGTAAAAGAAGTTGATAACTCACAGGTAGGATAAAGTCTTGTTGAGGTGGAATGATAACTGAACCTCTGGTCTACCTCAGAGTGGTGGGTAGAGAGCACTGGATTTTGAGATAGGAAGACCAGGATCTGTAGCTTACTTCTGACTCTTACTAGTTATATGGCTATGAGCAAGTTATCTAGGCATTGATTTCCTCACCTGTAAAATGGGAATAGTGATACCTATAGTATATATTTCACAAGGTTTTTTAGTTTCAAATGAAATTATTTATGGTGCTTCACAAACTTTAAAGCTCTATGTAAATGCCAATTATTAGGGTGTTTCACATTTAAAAGAGAATGAGATTTGGTACAGTCTTGTTTCCAATGAGACTGACTTCCATAAAGAACTTATGTTCCGAATACAGCACCACTCTTGGAGGCAGGAGGACCTGAGTTCAAATCTGACCTCTGATTCTTGAAACTTACTAGCTGTGTGACCCTGGGCAAGTCAACCCTGATTGCCTTAAAAAAGTAAAAAAAAAAAATTTAAAAAGAACTTATGTTCTGTTAAGTATCAACTATATTAAAATTCTTCTTTATAGAGGGAGAATCTTTTTTTAGCTCTTTTTGTAAGACATGACTGTGGTCCTTAGGAAGAACTTTAAAAGGTTTCTAATTACATGGAACTTGGGGGCTTTAGTGCCCATAAAAAGAATAATAAAAATGGTGGGAGTTAGGCCTATTCTACACAATAATTTGGGCAGTTAGGGGGCACAGTAGAGAGTCTTGGGCCTGGAGTCAGAAAAACTCAGACATTGTGTCCCTGGGCCAGTCATTTACACTATTTGGCTCAGTTTCCTCATTTGTGAAATAAACTAGAGAAGGAAATGGCAAACCACTCCAGTACCTTTGCCAAGAAAATCCCAAATGGGGTCACAAAGAGTTGGACTTGACTGAAAAAGGACTGAACTGAAACACAATTATTTTGCGTCCAACAAAGAGATCATGACATGGCTTTTGAGAAATCATAGGTGATTAATCTCTATAATGGCTCTGAGTATTAAGGATGTCCCACCATCCTTCCATCCCCCAGGCTCCCCACCTAGGTGTCATCTTCAACTTTTCATTCTCACCCGTGTGTGTGTGTGTGTGTGTGTGTGTGTGTGTGTGAGAGAGAGAGAGAGAGAGAGAGAGAGAGAGAGAGACAGAGAGAGAGAATCTGTCTCCTACAACCCTAAGTGATACTCCTTCTTTTAAATGTTCTAGGATACAATGAATACATTTATCGTATCCTTCTTTGTAACTTGTTTCAGAAGCCCAAGATAATAGCAGCTCCTTTGCAAGTTATTCTCAGGATAATTATTTGTAACAAACAAACCCCTGACAGCTCTGACCTCTGGTTCCAGAGCCCCTTGCTCCTTTTTTCCATCTTCCTTGAGGGCTATTCTGACTAATCAATTTTGAAAATCACATCCCAAGTCCCCACCAATGCAATGCTATTTGTAGACCATGCAAAACATAAATCCAGCAAAAAATAATTAAGAATGAAAAGCACAATAAGTAACAAAAGACATCGTAGATAGAATCATCATTGTCTACCACTGTACATGATGGTGTGCAATCTGTTCATAGGCTTCAGGTTAGATATAATCTTATCCCCACTTATCCCCTCAGTATATCAGAGAAAGGACATAACTGCTTCTGAACTCATGGTCCAATATTAGGATCTTAAAATTCAGCCATTCTCTGTCTCATGCAGTTCTGCAGAAGTTTCTTGGGACAGGTTGGGCTCTGGGATTTTCAAGGGTTTCCTGGGTTCTTTTGGTTCTGCTTCCCTACACACCTCCTCTTCCATCTCTCTATTCCATCCACAGCCTAATGTTTGCTTCTCCAGTTTTCCTTTTGACATTGACTCTCTGGTAGCTCTCTATAAATCCATTCTCTTTTTGAATGACTCCCCCTCTTTTTTCTGCCCTTTTCCCTGTTTGCACCTCTTGATGAAATCTCTTCTACCGCAAGTTTTCTAAGATACTGATAACCTGGAACTTAGTCCAGGAAACAGCAGTTCCCTTCCCCTGGTACTTGAAGCCACACTGGAGAGCTCCATTACGGACCAAAGCGACTCATGATGATGGAACACCTTCCTCATTTTACAGACTTCAATCCCCCTTTTCCTCAGTTTCATCTTTCTGGACTGTCCCACATTGGACAGCGATCAGTCACTCTTGGGGACTGAGGCCAGCTATAAATAAGTGCTAGATATAAAAGCATTTTTGAATTTATTATTTCATTAAACCTTCAAGGCATTGTCATCCCCATTTTGCAGATGAGGAAACTGAAGGTCAGAGCTGTTAAATGGCTTAGGATCATAAAATCAGAGCTGAAAAGAACTTTAGAAATCACTCAGTCTAATTCCATGATGTTACAAATCAGAAAATTAAGACTTCGGAAGGTATATCTTTAAACAGGATGTTTTCTCCATATTTGAATGTATTACCTCTTCATCCCTGCTAGATTCCCTAGATTCTTTCAAAATAGCGGGGACTTTCCTGCTCCCCATCCTAGTTATTAATGCATTCTCTCTCTCAGTATTTTTATATTAATTTACATATTGCTCCCTTGCTTACATATTCTTTCCCCTCAATGGAACATAAGCTCCTGAAGGACGGGAACTGTTTCCTTTCTGTTGCTTTATCCCTGATGCCTAGCCCCATGCCTTGCACATAGTAAGTACTGGATAAATATTTGTTGAATTTACTCAATCAGCCCAAGGTCACACTAGTAGTAAATAGCAGAACTGAGAGTCTATTATAAGTTCTCAGGTAATCTGGCTAGTGTGGAACGTGGAGCTGGAAACACCAGGTCTAGTGAGCTTTTCTGTTTGACCAACTACCGTCTTTGATGATTACATTATTAGAGCATCATTTCATAATTCTGCAGTATGATGCCATTTGAATGGATGGGCACATTCTGCTGCTCTGTGATAGTGCAGGGCCAAGCTGAAGTGATGCTGCCTAACTTGGAGAATCATGTCACTAGATAAATGCCATGATGCCTTTTGTTTGTTTGTTTTGTTTTTGTTTTTGCAGAATTTAAAAAAAAACTTCAAAGAAAACTGCTTTGAAGGACAGCCTAATGAACAGTAAATATTTTATCAGACTTGGTCATTTATTTAGGATGCCACCTCTTCATCCCATAATTCAAATTGCTTTCTTTCTTTTTTTTTTCATCCTCATTGCTCTTTCTCAGGGCGGGAGGTGGAAACAACATTCCTATCAGTTTCAGGAGAAGTAATCCCCATCTGTACGGAAAATGGGGAGAGGGAGAAAAAAAAGGATCCAGCATCCCAGCGCACTAAGAAAGTGACAAGGGGGCGCTGTAGGTGATTCTGTTTTGTCGCTTTAGCCAATATTTGTAAGATGTTGAACTTCCCAGACTTGGCGTGCAGTCGAAGGGCCACAGAAGTCAGGGCGTTTTCTGTTTTCGGCTCCTGAAGTCCAGTCGCCCATAACCTTAGCATCAGGGAGGACCACGCTGGCAACTAGTCACGAGCCCCAGGGCTGCAGCTAGTTTGCATATATATTTACATAAATTTACATGAATTTTGTGCTGAATCACATCTCCACACATACATCCCCCTCACTCCACTCCAGCAGAATAAATGAAATACATTACAATGCATTTGAATAATCCCGGGGCTGGGGGACTTCTTCCACTCCATGCCTCCCACTGGCCCACGTTCTCCCCGGCCGGCGCGGGGTTCTTTCATTGTCTGACATGTCCTCGAGCGCCCCGGGGCTCTGCTTCTCTCTCCCTCTCCCATTCTCTAACCTCCCCCCCACTTTACAGCTCACTCCCTTCCCTCTCTCTCTCTCCCCCGCACCCCGACACCTCCATTTCCACTCTCTCGGCCTTCACCATCAGCATAAAGAGAGCTGCCCCTCCTCACCTCCCCTCCAGCCCCCCCCCCCACCCCCTGGGGGCCCAAGCCAATCACTGGCTGGGGCCGGGAGCTGTCTGCTCCCCTTCTGGATTACAATTGCGGGTCCCCAGCCTGCCAGCCAGTGATCAGGCCTACTCAGTCATTTGGAGCACCTCTTCTGTTCAGCGGGGAGTGGAACTTCCTTCCACTCCCCGCTGAACCGCTGATTGGCAGCCAGCGGGGGCAGGAGGGCAGCCGCTGGTTGCTGATTGTTTGCTGCTGGGCGGGGAGGGATCATGGAATCATGGAACAGCCGCTGCCTCCCATGGGGGGGGGATGGGAAGAGGAAGAGCCAGAGGAAGGTGGGGATAGAAAGCAGCGCTCAGCATGGCTTCTAGTCCTTCCCTCCTTGCTTTCTACCAGGGATTCCAGGGCCCTTGGATGGAGAACCCAGGGGTAGGTCATGGAGAGAGGGAGAGATGGTCTGTTTAAGTCATGTTTGCAGAAAGCTTAGGCTGAACTTGGGGGAGGAAAAAAACAGTTTTTGGTTTTTTTTTTTTAAAGAAAGTCGAGGTTCAGCCTGCGGAAACTGCCCACTTGCAGGGAAGGGAGAGATGCCTGACAGCAATGCATGCTGGGAATTGTAGTCTTCCCCAAAAAAAACTAAGAGGAGAGGATTGTAAAGTGGTTGAATTGTGTTGCATTATCTTTTTGGTCCAATTGACCAGACACTATTAAAACGGCTTCCTTTCGCCCCAGTGGAAGCTCTTCTGAGTTTTAAATAAATTTCTTCACTTGCAAAGAAGCATTTTCTTACCCGTTTCTTTTAGACTCTCTGACCTAGTTTGAGCAGATGGAAAAAAAGGCTAGGTATAAGGGAATAAATCTCACCCAAACCAGGCTGATGGAGAACAAAAATAAAAGTCCTTCTCTACTGCAGGGTGACTTAACTTTCAAATAACCAAAAGGAAGGAGGTCCTTTCTGAATTTCTGGCTTTGGGATACCAGAATTTAGACTTCCTTCACTTGCCTGGAGAAGGAGAAAGACCAGTAGCTGCAGAGGAAGCATAGACTTCCATAGATGTAATATTTCCACTGCGCAGTCAAGCAATCCACAAGCATTTAGTAAGTGTGAACTATATGCCAGGTCCTGTGCTAAGAGACAGGGCAATCAAAGACAAAAATGAAGCAGATCTGGCTCCTTGTGGCCTGTGAGACAAGACAGGAGCCAAGGGCAGAATCCTAACCTTCTGACTCCAGTTTCTAGGGGTCCTTTCTTCCCAGTCCTACAAGACATAGGTTTTGTTTTGTTTTGTTTTTTTAATCAGGACATACTCAATTTTCATTCCTTAAATTTGGGTGATTTGACCTCAACCTTGTGTAGCAGATTCAGCACTGGGTTTGCAGAAAGTATTAGATCTAAGCCTGAATCTCACCCTGACCCTTAGGAGTTGTGTGAGCCTGGCAACATCTCTTACCCTCTTTCATCATCAGGTTCCTCATCATCAGGTTCCTCATCTTGAAAATGAGGATAATGATGGCACCTTCTTCCCAGGGTTGTTGTGAGGATAAAATGAGATACCTTGGGCAAAAGACTGTGAAAACCATAAAGTGCAAATGACTGTTAATTCTTAAAACCCATATAAACTTTTAAAAGAGAAATAAATCACCCCAAATCATCTGAACACCTTTTCCTAAAACTGTGTATGTTGGTTCATATAAGGAAACAAACAAAGTAAATAAAAATGAGGCAGCTGGTAGTTCAGTGGATAGAGCATTAGACCTGGAGTCAGGAAGACCTGAGTTGAAGTCTAGCCTCAGACACTTCCTAGCTATGTGACCCTGGATAAATTATTTAATCTGAAGTTTGCCTTAGTTCACTGGAGAAGGAAGTGACAAACCACTCCACTATCTTTGCCATGAAAACTCCAAGTGAGGTTATGACTGAAATGACTAAACAAAAACCATAACAGCAAAAATCATTCCCTGGGATATGACTATGTCAGAGATACGCTTGACACTAATAAGATATCAAGGAAAACTTATTGCAGCAGAGTTCAGAGGAACTGAACACTTTGGCCAAAGTGGGTTCCCACCCTCTTTTCAAGAGGAGGGAGCGCTGAATACAGAAGTGAGATGAGCTATGTACTGTTAGTTCAAAACAGATCCTCCCACTAGGAGATGGACTGGTCCATTCTCCATTAGGTCACCATCTTCTCTATATGCCCATTACATAACCCCCCTTAGTGTGATTCCCCTTCCCAAACATGCTTTAACATAGGACCCATGATCAGAAAATGGAGGGATAATTTTATGCGGGGTGTTTCTGCTTATATGCATGAAGTTCATTAAGCAAGCGCAGTGAAGTAAAGCTTTCTCCAGGTTATTCTAGATCATTTTTCCTGAGGGGCTCAAGCTGGTTTTAGACCTGGACCTTCTTATAAAAAATTGTATGACTATGTGAACGCCATTGTCTATCTCCTGATTATTTGCGTTTACCTGCAGTCTTCTGGCTTTCTTATTATCTGACCTATTCTCAATGACTTCATCAACTAATACCTTCTGTGGAAACAACTTTTTTCTGTCTCTCACAACTACAAATAGAAAAACTGGTGCTAGGAGACACAGTAGGTAGAGGGGGGGATTGGAGTCAGGGAGATTTGAATTCAAATCCAGCCTCAGAGACTTGCTTTGTGACCCTGGGCAAATCACTAAACTTATTTGCATCAGTTCCTCATCTGTAAAATGGGGACACACTGGAGAAGGAAATGACAAATCACTTCAGGATCTTTACAAAGAAAACCCCAAATAGGGACACAATGTCTATGGGCTCCTGGACATGACAGAGAACTATAACAGAAAAGACATCTCACCCCCTAGAAAAGTAAAGGGAAAAGAAACTAGAAGTTTTTTCATTATTTAACTTCATGGTGACAGATATAAAACAAAGGGTTTTTGATGGTTGTCTTTTTTCATCCATGGAACTTCTTGTATGAAAACTTCTTTCACCAATTCAGATCAGTAACTCTTCTGTCATTAAAAATCTTAGAGAGTTAGGGGAGAAGAAGGGGGAGGGAGATTGAGACAGAGGTTTCATGACTTGCCTATGGTTACATAGCCATGTGTGTCTGAAGGCAGATCTTGACCCTAGGTCTTGTGGATCCAAGGCTGGCCCTCTATCTCTATGCCAACACTACCTCTCCAGGCTTTAGGAGGGACCCATAGGAATGACTGACATATCTAACTTTGACTGTTACTTCAATTAAAAATTAAAGGAGGTTTGTGAGGTATTTTTCCCCCTTTAAAAAAGTTATAACATAGTAAGCTTTGTTTTTAGTCATTTGGGGTTGCTCTTGATGAGGCATCTAGGGGCTGTCTAGTATAGGTGCCTACCCTGCATAATTATTATTATTAGTCAATGTCAGGCTGCATTAATAACATGAAAAAAGATAGCTTGAAGCTACATTGCCTTAGTCTATTATTTCATCACATTTCACAAGCTAAGCAGGTTTGCAATAAGGCTAGGAATATAAACACTCCAAGGGGAAACATATAATGGAGTAGAGTAAGCAACTGGTTTAGTCAATCAGTCAAACATTTATTAAGGACCTACTGTGAGCCAGGCAAAGATAGCTAGGTGGTGCAGTGGATAGAGTGCTGGGCCTAGAGTCAAGAAGACTTTCATTGAAATGTGGCCTTAGACACTTACTAGCTGTGTAATCCTAGGCAAGCCACTATAGATGCTCTTTTGCCCTAATTCACTGGAGAAGGACATGACAAACCACTTTAGTATCTTTTCCAAGAAAACTCCATGGACACTATGGTCCACAGTCACAAAGAGTTGGGTAGGACTGAAAAACAATGAGTCAGGCACTGTGCTAAGTCACAGGGATACAAAGAAAGGCAAAAGACAGTATATGCTTTCAAGTAGCTTGCAATCTAATGGGGGAACATGCAAATAACTATGTACAAACAAGATATAGACAGGAGATAATCAAGAGAGGAAAGACACTTAAATTAAGGGGAATCTGGGTTCAATATCGGATAACCTGGACTCAAATCAAAACTTAAATATTACTGCTTTTATGACCCTGAGGGAGTCATTTAACTTTGCTAAGCCTCAGTTTCCTGATCTGTGAAAACAAAGGGGTTAGAATTTCCTTTCCAGCTCAAAAACCAATAATCTAGAAAACTAGGCAACTGGGTTGTAAGTTTCTTCACATTTTGGAGTATAGACTTCCAATTGTTGAAACTTTCTCCAATTAATATATGCATACAAATACATATATATATATATATAATTAATTGACTTGCATCAAAGAAAGGATGCCAATAAAAGTTTTAAAGAGGTCTCTGAAAACAAAGGTTAAAAAAAATTAACTTTCTTAGAGAAGAAAGTATGTAGTTATTTACATGGAAGGCTTCTCATCCCCAAATCATCTGTCAATACTTCTACCATTAGGTAGATATTCTTTTGGGTTTTAAAGGTTCATGAATGGCAACACCTTAAAACCTTCAATAACTGACATCCTGGGAGACATTACTTTCCAATTTGATAGAGAGCCTAGAGAGTAAGGCCCTTGATGGGACAAAGGATATGTTTCCTTAAGGGACAGGAGAGAGAGAGAAGAGACAAACAGGGAAAAGACCAAAGACAAATTTTCACAATTTTCTTGAGGTTGTCCCCCTTCTTTGTGGGAGTAAGAAAGCTATTACAGAATAATAATTATTATAATTCACTTTTATGTAGCACTTTATAGTTACTTTTACTTATTAACTTATAGTTACTTTCACTTATTAACCCTTTTGCAGGTAGATAGTGTATTAATTCCCCTTTTCTGGGTCTGAATTTCTTGATTGGTAAAATAAGGGCGTCCCTTTCAGTTCTAACTTTTAGCAAAAGTACAGTGAAAAAAAGGACTGAACTATGAATTGGGATGAGGAGTCAGGACACTTCCGATCTAATCCTGGTTCTGCCACTAACAAGCTAACCAACTTTGGGTCAGTCTCATTCCCTCTCTGAGTCACACCTTGCTCTTTTGTACAATGAGGGGCTCAGACTAAATTATCTTTAAGAGACCTTCTGGCACTTAGATACTATGATTCTCTAAGCATAATTGTTGCTATTTAAGATGGAAAAAAACAGAGAGGCTAAGGTCCTTTCCTAGGGTCATACAGCTACTAAGTGACAGATGGACAAGTTTACATTTACTCAGTGGAGAAGTTCAGGACCACAGGTCAAAACTAAACCTGATGGGTTGTTAGAGAGTGATTCAAAGGAAGGATGTGATTTGCTTTTTAAATATGAAATGTCAGACTGTTAGCCCAAGTGTTTATTTCTATTTCTTTTTTGCCCCCTCAACACTGCCTTAGTTAACTCTTAGGATCCCAGTTAACCTGTAAAATTCCTTTGGTGGTCTCAGGAGGCAGGGTGGTATAATGGAAAGAGTACTATTTTGGGACCCCAAAAAAACTTGACTTCTAGTGTCTGCATGGGCCCCTGACTAATCAGATTAACTTCTATGAACTTGATCTGCCTGATTATTTTTTAAAAAGGAAAATAAGAAAATATTAATTCTGCCAATCTACTTCTGTACCTTACCATCTCTGTAAAAATCTTCATTAGACCAATCTATATATGCATCAAGGACAACTTTGATGAAAATATAAGAAAGATCATTGATATTGATTTAGAAGGGACCTTAAATGCTATCTAATCCAGTACTCTCATTTTACAGATGAGGAAGTTGAGACCCAAGGTTAAAATACTAGCCTAAGGTCACATAGATATTACGTATTAGAAACAGGATTTTTCTACAGGTCTTTTTATACTTAGACCAGTGCTCTTGTCACCAAACCACAAAGGTTGACTTTCTCAAATAATATTATACCTGCTTGTGCTTCTTCCCCTAAATTATCTTGTATTTACCTCCCTTTTATACTATACAGGATGTCCCAAAAATATTGGTGCAGTTTTAAGCTATTATAGCTATACTATATATTATATAATAGATAATAATATATTTTATTAGATAAATTTCTATAGATAATAGATAATTTCATATAGCATAATATATGATGTCATGTTATATATTATATATAATCATTATACAGTATAGCTATAATAGCTTAAAAGCTTAAAATTGCAACAAGACTTTTGGACATCCTGTTATATATTTTGTATTTACAGAATTTATTTGCATCTCCTCCTCCACTACAGTGTCAGTTTCTGGAGGGCAGGGATTGAGGTTTTTCCCTTTCTTAATATGCTGTTTGATTATTTTGTGTGTAGTTATATGTTCCTGTAGTTTGTAGAATATAAACTTGTTGAGCGCAGAGATTGTTTCATTTTTGTCTTTGTATTCCCATTGTCTGGCACAATGCCTGGTTCATAGGAGGTACTTCATAAACTGATTAACTTTTCAGGGCCTCCCAGACTACAAAATAGGGATATGTTGCATTGGCCTAGGTGGAAGGACTTTTCAACATTGGGAGATTCCCACAGTCTGAACACTACAAAAATACTAGGATTATTTGCCTTTCCCTATTGTTGTGAGGAAAACACTTTCTAAACCTTACTAGCCTTAAACTGTTTTCTAAATATGAGTGCTTAATCAGGTTCCCTGACTGATTCTGGGCTCTGCCTGGGGATTGGGCACAAGGGCCTATGAATGAAGCCAGTTTCTTTCAGGGATTACCACTGTCTTCAGAGTTCCCTGGGATTTTGCATGCCCCATCTCAGTCTATCTTTTCAGCTGGAAAGTAGGGTGGCAATCAGGATCAGCTTTCCTTAAATGTAGCTCCATTCTTCCATCTGTAAAGTGGATTTAAATTGGATTTCCCCACCTCCTTTCTGGATCCTTTAAGTAATCCAGTCTCAGAGTAGAAAGTGGATAAGGGTCATCTCGGGGAGGACAGTCTAAATATTAACTAGGACGATTGAGCATTATTAATTATCTAAAAGGCGAATCCATGTGGGTCTATAGACACATTATGTTGTTGTCGTGACTGTTAACTATAACCCCCCCCCCCCATAAGAAGGCACGAACTCTGCCATTTCGGCAGGCCCTGAAGGCCCTCGCTTCTGCCCCTGGCTAGGGCCAGCCATCTGCTGCCCACCCCGGAGGTGGCTGCACGCAGGGACTTGGGGGATGCTGCGGGGGCACTCCCTCCCCGCACCCGCCCCTGCGGTGAGTGGGTCTCGAAGGAGCGGGGCCTCTTGCTGCGGGAGCCCCGGCGGGTCGAGCAGGAGGGAGGCAGTGCCTGCGCCCGGAGGGGAGCGGCAGCCCCGGCTGGGCTCCGGCTCCGGCTCCGGCTCCGGCTCCGGCTCCGGTTCGAGCTCCTCCTCCCGTTCCTCACGCTAAGGCTGACGTTGGGTAAACAGTGCGGGCAGTGGCTGCCGGAGGCGGCGGCGGCGCGGGGCGTGAAGCCAGCCCTGGCGCGGGTCTGCGGGCGCCCGCCCCTCCGGTGCCCTCTCCGGAGCCCCTCTCCGGTGCCCGCCGAGGCCGCCTGGGGCTGGGGGGGGAGGAAGGGAGCCAGGGCGGGGGAGGAGATTATTGATGAAGCCGCTTCACGCATGGATGAAGCCATGAATTTCAATCGGACCGAGAGCGACTGGCAGGGGCTGGTGAGCGAGGTGAGGCGGCCGAGGACGTGCTGGGCGCTGCGCCCGGGCCCGGGGCCCAGGCTGGCTGTAGATGCGGCCGGGACTGGGGAAGGGGCCCGGCCCCAGGCCGGCTCCAGTGCTGGGGGGCGGGAGGGGGCGGGGGGAGCTGCAACAAGGAACGCCGGCTGTGGTTGGCTCCCCCCGCCGCCCTCTCCCCCTCCCCCGGCGCACAGCTGGCCGGGGCCCTGCCCAGGGTGGACGCTGGAGCCGGCCAGGTGTTTCCCTGACCCTTTCTTCTCCACCCCATCCTTTCTCTTCCCTCTGGGGCAACGCTCTTTTCTCTCAGCACTTCCTTTTCTCCCTGAGCGTCACTCTTCTCTGGCCATCTGGTATCAGTCGGGGCCTGGGGGCCTAGGGGAGGGGGTAGACCACAATAAGGGAAAGGTGTCTGGCCCTGGCTTTTGGGAACCGGCAGAAAAGAGCGAAAGGGAGTGTAAAGGGCTTCTCTCCTTCCAGCTGTTGAGCAGCGCGGAGCCCAGAGGCAGGCTGCTGAAACATAAAGGCATTTCCTCTGGGAAGAACTGTTACTTTGTTACTGCGCCTTCCACCTGGGCCTGTTAGTAATAACTTGTTACAACACCGAGCAGTAGAACCTATGACATGTCTGTGGAAATGAGCTCCTTATGTAGCAAAGGCGCAATAAATATCTGTTGAAGAAATACACCAGGGGCAGGTATGCAGGTATATTTCAGTATTTACAAGGAAAAATCACCCATTTCTTCGGGACATCCCTGGATTGTGGATGGGGTCACGAAGAGTCAGGCATGACTGAAAAAACAAACAGCAACATCCTTCCAGAAAGTTTTCCTTCAACAATTCATTTCAGCAATCATTGGTTAAGGGTCTGTCATCTAGAAGACACTACAAAATCAAAGCAACCTTTCCCTCAAGAAGCTTACATTTTCCTGCCTTCCCTTCTTGCCCTACATTCCCAGTGTGAGAATTAACTTGCCATTCAAGTGATGGTTAGCAAAGACTTTCAGCCTTCTCCATCAAGGAACATTTATTAAGCATCTGTGAGTGTACTTGTGAGACACAGGGCTAGGCGGCCCATGTTCTTGAATAGTTTACATTCTACTGGGGGAGACGTAAGGTATTTAAGCTTATACAGAATAAATACAATTAGATTAGAGAGGGGGGCACTACCGTTAGGAGGATCAGGAAAGGCTTCATATGTAGAAGGTGGAGCTTGAAGAAAGTAAAGGATTCTCCCTGAGGAAGTGAAGAGCTAATGTATTCCAGCTGTGGAGGTTGACCAAGTGCAAACATATAGAAATGGGAGAGGAAATGTTATGTGTGAAAAAGAGCCAGAAGCCCAGTTTGCTTGGGAGTAAACTATCACAAAACTGGAAAAGTAGATTGGGACCAAGTTGAAAAGAACTTTAATGACCCAAGAGAGTTGCTTCTATCTTATCTGAGGGAACAATAGGGAGCCACTGGAGTTTGTTGAGGAGGGGAAAGGATATGTGATCCCTGTGCTTAGAGAAGGTTATTTTGGCAGCTATTTAGAAGAAGGATTGAATTGGGGAGAGATGATGCAGGGAAACCAATTAAGAAGCCATTTCGGTAGCCCAGGTGATAGGCCATTAAGGCCTGAACTAAGGTGGGGGCTTTTTGAGTACTGAGAATAGGACAGATCACATACTCATAGACTCACAAAACTGGAAAGGACCTCAAGGAGGATGGAATCCAAGTCATACCAGAAATGGGATCCAACGAGTGCTGGTCCAGACTCTGCTTGAGGAGTACCAGAGAGGGTGAACAGAATCCATGCTAGAGTGGTCTGTTTCACCTTGGAACAGCTCTAATTGTTAGGAAGTTTTTTCCTCTTTTCAACTTACACCCACTGCTCCTGGTTTTGGCCATTAGGATCAAGTATCAATTCTATGTGGTAGTCCTTCAGATTCTTGAGGACAAGTATCTCATTCTAAATCCTCTCTTCTCCAGGCTAAAGTTCTTTTAGCAATTCCTAACATGTGCCATGCATTCAGGGCCCTTCGGCATTCTGTCTTGTGGCCCTCCTCGGATGCTTTTCTATCTCAGCCTGAACAGGAAAAAGTTCTCCAGCTATAGTCTGGCCAGGGCAGAGCATCAAGAGATTATCTGTAAAAGCTTTTTTTAAATGTAGCCCAAGGTGGGGAAGATGAAAGTTTTTTGGCTGCCACATCATTTTGCTGACTCATGCTAAACTTGATTCAGAGCCTGCGAGTTCATCTGTGCAGGGAATTCCTTGTGCATCCACATTGGTCTCATCAGACAATTCCTATCTTCTGTCTTCTTGGGAATTTGTGTCTTTAGCATTTCATTCTTGAGAGCTTTTCGTCCCTCCTGGGCTGACTTCCTTGTGGAGTTTTAGTCCCATCTAGCCTTCCTAGTAATCTTTTGAAATCTGCTTTCTTCATATCTAGGTGCATGCCAGTGTCTGTCACTAACTCTAGGAGGGAATGGTTAAATTCCTCTCAATGCTTCCATCATTTTCACCTTAGAGTTCCATTTCTTTCTCACTGTTGTTGGGAATCATATTTAGCATAAAAGGTTCCCTTGTTAGTCACTTTATGTGATACTGGTTGTGATTCTTCTTTGACCTTTTTCTGGGCCACCTGTTTAAGCAATCCTTATTTAGCACCCAAAGTTTTGAAGTCATACACCTAAAAGACAAAGATACCATAGAATTAGAAGTCATAGCCTCTGCTTCTGTGGATTCCTCTTTCTTTCTCACCTGTTCCTTTCCCTCTCTCTCATTCCATTTCCCTCCCTCTTGTTCCCTTTCTCTCTTTCCTTCTTCCCTCTATTCCTCCCTCCTTTTCCTCTTCCTTTGCTTTGTCCCTCCTTTGGGGGAAGAGGTAAGAGGGGAGAGAATTTTGATGCAATAAGCTGCGATCAAGAAGGCTGGGGTGTCCTAAACCACAGTGTTCATGTCTGAAACAGCAGTTTTATATTTTCAGGACTAGTCTGCAGAGATAGTTTTGCATTTCTATTTTTCCCCCATTCCTTGACTTGGAGAAGTTTGTGAAGCTAATGTGATTCAATTCATCATCCCAGGGTACTTATTTCTGGACCAGGATTAATATAAGTGAGAGACACAATTGTATATATTGAGTTAGTTCCTGCCTTTAG
Organism: Bettongia penicillata ogilbyi; assembly: GCA_023548195.1. Lineage (NCBI taxonomy): Eukaryota > Metazoa > Chordata > Mammalia > Diprotodontia > Potoroidae > Bettongia > Bettongia penicillata. Next base: position 1,099,351 of record JAJHZJ010000694.1, on the reverse strand, counting down.
GGAACTTACAATCAAGCTGAGGACACTGACTTTATACAAGAAGCTATCAGAAAACTATATATTTGTTGAAATGCTAAATTGAATATAGTTGAATGTACCAACCCAGAAGTAGAGGTGGGGTTTTCCAGTGGTCGTTGAAAGTGGGGGACACCATGGGGGGAATAGGAGGGTCTCCCTGCAAGCTAGAGATTTGATCCTCTTACCATTATATATTTATACTCCTGTAAAATATCTGTTCCTATAGAGGTCTCCAGGCATTAAATTCAAGGAGAAAGAATAATGCTACCTGGGACCCTACTCCATCTACTTCCCCGCCTACAGCCTTTTAATCAGTTTGGTTTCCTGTTTACCCACAGGTAGTTATTCTCATTTAAGATGACCCTTTAGAGATCATTTTTATCTTCATATTTTTAGTATAACAAGCTGAAATAACCACTCTGTTTTAGGCCCCCAGCTAAACAGAGCCATTTCCATGAAAGAGGCACGTCCAGTCTTCTGTCTTGGAAATTAAATGCCCGATGCCAGGACAATGTTATTTTCATTGCAGTTGAAGTTGAACTTCCAAAGTCTTGAGCAAATCTTGAAATGATTCACCAAATCAATAAACTTTTGATGTACATACAAAATATGAAATAAAGCCCCAAATTTTAAAACTGCATTTTTTCTTAATACTGTCTTATGTTTTATTTTCTCTACCTTATGGGAATATAATTTAGTCCAAATATTATATTATTATAATATTATTATGTTATAATGTTATAGGAATAGTCTAGGCCAAATGATACTTTATCCTAAAGTATTTTATGGCATTTTGGCAAATTAAATTGTGATGCCATAAGTACAGCTCCCTTAGATATTTGCCGAGGATCTGTGCACCCAGCACTGTGCTAACTTCATTAGGTAATATAAAGAGATAGGTATAGAATCACAGAATTTCAGATCTGGAAGGGATGTCAGGTGTTTTCTAGTCTAACAGATAGATATCTGTTAGAACAGGAACTCCCCTGCAGCATCTCTGACAAATGCTCATCTGACTTATGACTTTCAGTGACAAGAGGATTCATTCATTTTCCGAGCACTTGGGGGGCAACTCTGATGGCCAAAGACATTTTCCTGTATATTGAGTCAGCGAGGCATCCAAAATCTAAGTGCCTATTATCTGCCAGAATCCACTAAGCGCTGCTGATACAAAGAAATGCCAACAACAGCAACGGCTCAAACCCCAAAACACCTTGTTTTTCACATCTCACAGAATTGAGTTTAAAATTACCTCTTAGCCATTTTCCCCTCCCTGCTCCTAGTTCTGCCCTGTGGAACCCAACAGAATCTGTCTCAACTCTCTTCCATACGACAACAGTCCAATGTTTCGAGACAGTCATCGTATCCCATCGAAGTCATCTTTTCTCCAGGATAAACATAGCCAACAACTAATTACTCCTCATGTGCTAGGCTTTTCTTTTCTGTGATTTTTTTCTGGCCTTTCTCTTCTGACTATACCCTTCAGTATGCTGATGGTTTTCCTAAAGTATAGTATCAGAACCAAAGACAGTCCTCCAAGTATGATCTGAGGAGGCCAGAGGCAGCTGAACTCTTACCTCTCTCTTTGTGGATACCGTGCCTCAGTGTGGCCCAAGAGCTTTTGTTATTATTGCTTTATTGCCATGTCACACTGTCAGCTCAAATTGAATTTATCATTTCCACAGGAGGGGCTGTCCATCCATTCCTCTTTCTCCCATGCTGTACTTACATAGGTTTTTTTTTTTAAATGGAATTTCTCATTCAGGTTCTGTTACTTACTACCCCTGGGCAAGTCTAGGAATTCATACTTATTCTTTTAAATTTCATCATTTCAGATTTGGCCCATTAGTTCAGCCTATTGTGATTTCTCTGGATGCTGTTGATTATCCAGGATATTTGCTCTGCCTTCCTGCTTCATGTCATCTATAAATGGGGTGCCTTTTGTGGATGGACTAGTCAGCTGCTAAGGGCCCTTTCAACTCTGAAATTCTGTGATTCTGAAATTTGACAAGCATGCTTTTTATGCCTTCATTCTCGTGATCAATAAAAATGGTGAACAGCACAGGGCCAAGGAAGGATCTCTAGGGCACTCTGTCCACTAGACACTTTCTTCCAAAGCTAACAACTACTCATGAATGACTTGTCAGTCACCTTTTTGGGTCAGGTCATTCACCAAATCCATTTATTATCATTTGTATTATCCGCATTATCTTTTGTCCCATCTCATTCACAAGGACAACATGACAGACTCTGTCAAATGCTCTGCTGAAATCCAGGTGTATAATATCTAGTATTCCTTATATATTCCTGACTAGTTAATCTGTGAATAGTCTGTTTTTTAGGAAGCTAGATGATGCAGTGGATAGAATGCTGGGCTTGGAGTTAGGAAAAAAATGAGTTCAAATCTGATCTCAGGTATTTACTAACTGTGTGACCTTGAGCATGTCAGATAACCTCCATTTACCTCAGTTTTCTCATCTGTAAAATGGGGATAATAACACCTACATTCCAGGGTGGTTCAGTAAGGATCAAATGAGGTAATTTTGTAAATATGTATTTACATGTACATTATATTACAAGTATATTATATGTAATATGTATTATTATAAATAGTAATGTAAATGTTGTTAACCTCTTAATATACTGCCTGGCATTTATTAGGTACTACATAAATGTATAATACTAATAATGATGATGCCATACTGGCTCTTGGTGATTGCTGTTTCCCTTTCTAAGGGACTAGGATGGCAAAAAAACGAAGGAAAGGTGAAAAAAGGGCTCACAAATCATACTAGCTAACATTTTAGATAATACTTTTAAAGTTCATTAAGAGCTTATATATATAGTGTTTTATTCAGTACTCCAAAAAAATCTGTGGGGTTGTTTTACATTCTCATTTTACAGATGAGAAAACTGAGACTGAGAGAGGTTAAGTGACTTGTACAGGATCATCTAGCTAGTAAGAGTCTGAGACAGATTCCAAACTCAGATTTTTCAGAATTTGATACCAGTGTTTTATTCACCATACCATCTAGTTGCCTCTGAGAATTTTGTCAGGATTTAACATTCAGGTCCATGACTTGTAGTTTGAAAATTCTACTCTCTTCCCTTTTTGAAAATTGATGCAATTTTTTAAGGAGCTGCATTGTAGCTGAGGAAACATGATAAATATATATATATATATATATATATATATATATATATATATATATAAAACAGCATCATACAAACAAGATGGTATATAATTAAGGGCTAAACTCTGTGGTATATAGACAGTGCTGCTGGAGATCAGAGAATAGAAAGCAGTCGGCAACACTTCATGGTCTTTGGTGGTAAAGTCATTTCAAGGAATGGAAATAGCACATAGCATGGAGCCTCAGTTTCCTGAATTGTTAAAAGAGGGTGTTAGATTAGGTCATTATTAAGTCTAGATCACCCAGCTCTAAATCTACAATTCTGTGAAACTGGGAGCTGCTGAAGGTTTTTGAATGAAAAGATGAAAGCAGTTTTAGAAAGGTTAGTTTGGCTGAATGATTTAGAAGGTACAGAATCAGAGAGAGCAGCCAGGAGGACGTTGACGTTGTAGTTATCCAGGTATGAGACAATGAGCACCTACATCAAGGAGGCATCAGCCTGGATAAGGAAGGAAGGAAAAATCGATCAGCTTTCGAAATAACTGGATATGGACAATGAAAAAAGGGAAGGGATGAGTCAGAGATGGTTCCAAGGTGGAGAATGGAGGTATCATTGACAGAGAGGAGAAACTGAGATATGGGGCTGATTTGGAGAGTGGGGTAAGTGAGGAAGAGGATGATGATGAACGTTTTAGACAAAATATTTTATTTTTTAAAAAGTAAAAAAAGGTTTCCTAAATGCCTTTGAAATTCTTGTTAGGCATGTTCACTGATTATTAGGAATATTTTTGATGTTCAGCTATCTTTATAGTGGCAAGCTAATTCCTTAGTAAGTTTATTAAAATTAGTGTGTGGGGGGGAATGAGTACAAATGCTATTTTTAACTACTCGGATTCATGTTCCCTCTTGTACAGGGAGATTCGCATATGTGCTTCTAAAATTGACAATTTCTACTCATGTAAAAAATTAATTTAGTGATTTTTACATTGAATAAATACATTGGATAAAGATGAGAAAAAGGAGAAATATGACAAAAATAGGTCAGTGAATTTGGCCAGTATCTGAATGACAGCTACCAGCCTGTTTGCCCCTCCCCAGTCTCTTTCAGACATCTATGAGGATCATAATAGAGCTGTAGGTACCCTGTAGGGCATCAGAGGAACCCAGACTGGTCTGAGGTCCCCATTGCTATGTTGTTAGGCTAACCCCTACAGGGCTGGTAGCAGGTAGGATCATATATTTTAAATGGGAAAGAACCTGAGAAGTTAGCTAGTCTAAGTCCTCATTTTCCAGATGCAGAACCTGAGATCCAGTTGTATGAAGTGATTCACCCAAGATCCCAGGTAGTGAGTAGCATAGTTGAGCTTTCTCAGAGTCCAAATCAGTCATTCTTTCTGCCATGTCTCATTGCCTCAGTGTTCAAGTGTGTGGTTATTTCTTCTATTCCACTCTCTTGACTTCATCCTTTCTTCTGTTGTCACCACCCTAATTCATGTCCTTACTATATCATGGATACATCATTACAATAACCTTCTGTCTTGTGTCTCTGCCATTCGTTGACTCCTCCAGTCTATTCTATGCACCATCACATTCATCTTCCCAAAATATTACCTTTCAAGTAATAGAGAATTCCATCACATTCTCTGCACAAATCTTCTCAGTGGTTTCTCAATCCAGATGGGATAAAGCAGAAACTCAGTAGGATAGTATTGAAGGCCCTCTATGATCTGGCCACAGATTACCTTTCTAGACTTTGCCTAGGAAATGAAATTGGTAAATATGTTTCAGTGAAACCTAGAATATGGCAATCTCTAGATGTAAAGGGTAGTGTGAGTGCCTTGGGTCAGGAAACACAACATAATGAGATTTGTAGGGACCAGGAACATTGAGATGGATGGATATTAGGACATCGGAGAAAGTTACCAACTTCATTCTTTTGCCTCTAGCTAATCTTGCTCATAAATTGGATAGCACAGGGCATCTGAATGGACCATGAATCAGGGGTATAGGATGGAAATTCTTAAAGTTCTACAAGTACCTGAATTTGGTTCATCTAATCTCTGCTGAAGTGGAAACTTTAAGAAAGTTCCTTTGGCTGGAAATATACATGTATTTATTGTTCTGTCTTCACTAATTTATCCAACCAACATTTATAAAGCTCTTACTGTTTGTGTAGAGCTCAGTGCTAGATGGTAGGGGAGATTTAAAGTTTTGATAAGACATAGTCCTTTCTCTTGTAGAATCTATAATACAGTAGGGCAATAAGACATAAAACACTAGTAATTACACTGTCCTGTTACATACATACTTTAGAAATTTTTTTTTTACTCACTCCTTCTTTAGGAATAAGTTATTTACTCTCCAATTAATTTTTAATTTGTTTTATTAGCAGCCTTTTCTTGAATAGTATTTTTATTGAATTACGACCTATAAAAGGTATACTGAATATTTCTTCTCATCTTCATTTGCATGTGAGGTTTTTATGACCAAATATATAGTCATTTTTGGTTTTGGTTTTTGAAATTTGATAATTTTTTAAAAGCACAGACTTTTAAATTCTTTTACTCAGTTCTAAACTATCTCTCACCTCCTACATCACTCATTGAGAAGAAATACAAAACTCATTACAAATATGTATAGTCATGTAAAACAAATTTCCACATTAGTCATTTTTTTGAAGAAATATAAAAAAAGTTGCTTCACTTTACACCTTGAGTCCATTAGTTCTCCATCCGGAGGTGAAGAGCATTGTTTCATTATGACGTCTTTGTAATTGTGGTAGCTCATTGTGTTGATCAGAGTTACTAGGTCTTTTAAAGTTAGTTTCTTTACAGTATTGCTGCATTGACTGTTCTCCTAGTTCTGCATCTTTACTTTAGATCAGTTCAAAAAGATCCTTCCATGTGAAAATGTGCCCTTCTTTATTTATTTGAGAATGTAGCATTCCATCACATTCATATGCCATAACTTGGTTAGCCATTCCCTCGTTGAGAGGCTTCTAACCCTTTGCCAAAATTAAAAGAATTGCTATGCATATTTTTGAACATATGGATCCTTTTCCTCTTTCTTTACTCCCTTTGGAGGTATAGACCTAATAGTGATATTGTTGGGTCAAAATATACGCATGGCTTAATAGCTTTTTGGGCGTAGTTCCAAATTGCTTTCCAGAGTGGTTGGACTAGTTCATAGCTCCACCAACAGTGTGCTTAATTCTCCATATCTCCTTTAGCATTTGTCATTTTCCTTTTTCTTTTCATCTTAGCCAAACTGATGCGTGCATGTGAGGTAGCAGCTCAGAGTCCTTTTAACTTGCATTTCTAACTATTAGTGATTTAGAGTATTTTTTCATATGACTATTGATAGCTTTGATTTCTTCCTCTGAAAACTGCCTATTCATACCTTTTAACTATTTATCAATTAAGAAATGACACTTATTCTTATAGATTTAACTCTGTTCCCTGTATGTTTTAGAAATGAGATATTATCAAAGAAACTTGCCACAAAGATTTTCCCCAGTTTCCTGCTTTTATTCGTAATTTCAGATGCTTTGGTTTATTTGTAAAAACTTTAATTTTACTTATCAAAATTATCCATTTTATCTCTTGTGAACCTTTCTACCTTTTGTTTGGTTAGGCAGTCTTCCTCTATCTATAGATTTGATAGATATCTTTCCTGTTCCACCAATTTGCTTATTTTATCACCCTTTATATTTAAATCACATGTCCATTTTGAACTTCTCTTGTTGTAGGGTATAAGATGAATGCATGCCTAGTTTCTACCACACTACAGTTTTCTAAGCAGTTTTTTTAATTAAATGGTGAATTTTTGTCCTAATAGCTGGGATCTTTGGGTTTATTAAACCTCAGGTTATTGTGCTAATGTAATTCTGTATATTGTGTTCCTCTGTTCCACTGGTTAGTCACTAATCTGTTCCGATAATCAACCTCTCTATTTCTTGCCCAACAATAAATCGTGTTGATGATAATGGCTTTATAGTATAGATTGAGATCTGATAATACCAAGCTCCCATCCTTCCAGTTTTCCCCCACATTCCCTTAATATTCTTGGTCTTCTTTCTGTTCCTTCAGATGAATTTTATTATTTTTTCTAGCTCTATAAAGTAATTCTTGGATAGTTTGATTGATATAGCTTTGAAAACGTAAGTTAATTTAGGTAATATTGTTATTTTCATTACAGTGACTTGGCTCACCCATGAGCAGTTAATATTTCTCCATTTATTTGCATCTGTCTTTATTTGTGTGAAGTGTTCTGTAATTGTATTCATATAGTTAACTTTACTATATGCATCTTGGCAGGTAGACTCCTAGATATTTTATACTGTCTGTAGTTATTTTAAATGGAATTTTTCTTTTTATCTCTTCCTGTTGGGTTTTGTGGGTAATTTACAGAAATGCTGATGATTTATTGAGGTTTATTTTACATCCTGCAATTGTGCTGCCATTATTAGTTTTTTTAGTTGACTCCCTAATATTCTCAAGTAAGCCATTATATTATTTGCAGAAAGTGATAGTTTCGATTCCTTATGCATTGACTATGCTCATTTAGATTTCTTTTCCTTGTCTTATTGCTATGGTTAGCATTTCGAGTACAATATTGAATAGTAATGGTGATAAAAGACATCCTTACTTTGCCCATGATCTTACAGAAAGGTTTCTAGCATATGTCCTTTATAGAAACAGTTGCTTTTAGTTTTAGATAGATACTGCTTAACATTTGAAGAAAATTTCTTTTTATTCCTGTGCTTTCCAACATTTTTAACAGAAATGGCATTATATTTTGTCAAAAGGTTTTCTTAATATTTCTTACATTTTGGGGTTAGGTCTAGCCTGGTCATAGTATATGATCCTTGTGATATATTGCTATAATTTCCTTGTTGGTGTTTTATTTAATTTTTATCAATATTCAGTAAGGAAATTGGAATATATTTTTCTTTTTCTATTTTGATTCTCCTTTGTTTAGGATGAAGTCCATATTTGTGCCATGGAAAAAATTCAGTAGGACTCATTTACCTATTTTTTTTTCAAAGTTTATATAATATTAGAATTAGTTATTCTTTAAATGTTTGGTAGAAGTCTCTTATGTGTCCATCTGGTCCTGAGATTTTTTTCTTAGGGAACTAATTTATGGCTTGTTAAATTTTTAACATAGAGTTATTTAAGTACTCTATTTTCTCTTCTGTTAATCTGGACAATTTATATTTTTGTAAATGTTCATCCATTTCATTTAGATTGTCAGTTTTATTAGCAGATAGTTGAGTGAAATAATGCCTAATAGATGTTTTCATTTCATCTTCATTGGTTGTGAATTTATCTTTTCCATTTTTGATACTGGTAATTTGGTTTTCTTTTTAAAATCAAATTAGCCAGTGGCTTATTTTTTTTTTCTTTAGAAAAAAACAGCTTCTGGTTTTATTAGTTCAATTAGTTTCCTTTCAATTTTGTTAATTTCTCTGTTGATTATCAGGATTTGTATTTTGGTGTTTATTTGGGAGGGTGGTTAATTTGTTGTTCTTCTTGGGGTTTTTTTGTGTCCATTCATTGATCTATTCTTTTTGTAAGTTTTTAGAAAAAATATTTTCTCCTATGTAGTGCTTTGACTGAATTCCCTGAATTCAGTATTTGTCTCATTGCTGTCATTATCTTTGATAAAATTATTGATAGGCTTAGGCTATTTAGTTTCCAATTAATTTTAAGCGTATGCCTCAAAAGTCCTTTACCTAATGTAATTTTTAATTTTATTGTTGTCAGAAAAAGATGCATTTAATATTTCTGCTTTTCTGCATTTGTTTGTATTGGGTTCTGCTCAGTTTTGGGAAAAAGTCAAGCCTGAGCTTCTGTCTTTTTATGTCCTTCTGCTGTTTTCACTGCTCAATCTGAGAGCCTACAAATTTTTGGTGCTTCCAAAGAGGCATGATGTGAGAAGAAACCTGTTTATTATCCGTTTGGTCAGAGCTCTGCAAGTTCCTGACCCAGGTCTGGGTCTGTTGGACTGTGTATGGTTGAGTTTCAGTAGATTGATGCTGGACTCATTCACTGTTAGCCTGCTGGGAAGTTCTACAGGTTCATACTTGAAACAGAAAAGGCACTGAAAGTTAAAATAAGAGGCTGAAGCAAAATCTATTATGCTTCTGCTAACGTTAAAAAGGTGAGAAGTAACAATCATGATCTCAAACAAAGCAACATCAAACAAAGACTGAACTGCTGGCTACCCTTTGGTCTTGGGCTCCTGGCATGATTGTTCTACTGTAGTTTATGTGTAGGGTTAAAGGTTCAAACTGAGTACCTCTTCTGCTGTTGGACTCAGAGTCACACAGCTAGATTTTTAGAACTTGTTTCTTGCTTCATGCACTCTCTCTCCATTGCTCCTCTCTGACATAACACTGTGATCTGGAACTAGGTAATGGGTGACAGAGCTACCAGATAGCACCTATTCATACTCCCACCACTAGTTCAGAGATTGCCTGGGATCTCTTTCTACCTCAATGCTTCCTTCCCTCCTGTTTAGTCCTTTATTTTTCATGGATGTTAGAATGTTCCTTACCACTGCCACCACAGTACACTCCTGGAAAGCCCTAGCCCATAGTCCAAAGAGCTCTGTATCTTCCTAAGCTACCTAAGGCTTTCTTGGCTTTCGTGATCAGAATTCCTGGTGTACTTCCTACGTTATTGTGGAGGATATATGTTGGGTGAACTGAGCAAAAATTCTGAATTTCACTCTGCTATCTTGAATCCTCTTCTTAGTTAATTTTTATTTTTTTGTGAAGGTGCTACAAAGAGATGAGAAATAGGTATACTCCTTTCTATTCCCATTCAGTAATCTCTAGAGGTCTGTTATATCTGACTTGCCTAGAATATAACTTTCTAAATATCTCATTCAGGTTCTTCGCTTGTTTTTGTATATTTTTTGATTAAATTCATTTAGACTGAGAGAAGTAAATTAAAGTCCCCTGCTATTATAATTTCATTGTCTAGTTTTCCCTGTTACTCATTTAACTCTTCCTTTAAGTATTTTTTCCTTCCTTTAAGTATTTAATTGTTATACCATTTGGTATATATATTTTTAGTATTAGTATTAATTCATTTTCTATAGTGCCTTTCACCAAATGTAGTTTTCCTTTTATCTCTTATTTAAGTCTATTTTTGAGACTGCTTGTTTGAGATTACGATTGTTACCTCTGCGTTTATTTTTTTATTCTTCAGCAGAAGCATAATAGATTTTGTATCAGCCCCTTATTTTAGCTCTCTGTGCATCTTACTATTTCAGGTATGTTTCTTATAAGCAACATATTGTTAGATTGTGTTTTTGCATTAGAAATTGGCAAAACAGTGTTATATGTAGTACAAGTGGGAATGCTATTGCTGGTCAGAGAAGCAATAGCATTTCTAGCATTTGAGTTGAACTTTGAATGACGGAGGAAGTCAACAATTAAACAGGGGGAAAGAGAATCTTCTAGGCCTAGTGAACAGGTGAACAAAAACATAGAGGTGAGAAAGGGCATAGTATGTTCAGAGGGAAAAGAGTAAACTGATGTGGTGATAGAATAAAGTGAAAGAAGGGGTGTGAAATGAGATGAGTTTAGAAAAGTCGAATGTTACTTGATAAAGAGATGGGGCAAAAGGAGTTCTCAAAAACTAGACCAAAGAGTTTGAACTTTGCGTAGTATGGAATAGGAGCCAACTGAATATTTTTGAACAGAGAAATGGTATGACTAGTTGTACATATAATATAGATTGTGGGGAAAGGGGAGAGAGTATAGGTGGGAGGATCTTGTTGGAGGATATTGTAGCAAATCTGACCTGTGATAATGACAGTCTATACTAAGGTTATCTTGGATCAAATGAGATAAGTGTAAAAATGCTTAGCACAGTGTCTCTTATATAGTAGTTACTATATAAATAATTTATTTCCTTCCCTTTAATTTCCCAGTGAGAATAAAGGAAAAGGAACAGATGCAAGAGATACTTTAGAGATAGACTTGATAGAACTTGGTAAACTATTTTGTTTGAGGAGTGAGGAAGAGAGAAAAATAAAAAAAATATCATCCAGGTCTCAAACATAAAAGATCTGTAGTACAAATTATGAAGCTAGAAGGAAGAACAAAGGGAAACACAAGGTTCATTTTGGAGATTGTTAAATTGGCTAATATGACAGAAAAGGAAAATGATAAGTCTTGGAGAGGATATAGAAAAATGGGACACGGATGCACTGTTGGCAGTATTGTGAACTGATCCAACCATTCTGGGGAGCAATTTGGAAATATACCCAAAAGACAACCAAATGCTGCATACCCTTTGGTCTAGCAACACCACTACTACGTCTCTATCCCAAAGGGATCATAAAAAGGGAAAAAGACCTATATATGCAAAATATTTGTATAACGCTTTTTGTGTTGGCAAAATATTGGAAATTGAGGGGTTACCCATCAGTTGGGGAATGGCTGAACAAGCTGTGATATATGAATGTAATGGAATGCTGTTGTACAATAAGAAATGATGAATAGGCAGATTTCAGAAAAGCCTTGAAAGACTTGTACAAACTGAGGCAAAATGAAATGAGCAGAACCAGAAAAAAATTGTACATAGTATCAGCAACGTTGTGTGATGATCTACTATGAACGACTCGACTCTTCTCAGCAACACAGTGAACCAAATCAAGTACAAAGGACTCACAAAGGAAAATGTTATCCATAGCCAGATAAAGATCTGGTGGACCCTGAATGCAGATAAAAGCATATTTTTTTTCACTTGTCGTACTCTTTTTGTACTTTTTTTTCCTTTTGATCTGTTCTTTAAATAGTTGGTAGGATTCATTCATGTGGCTCTGAGGATTTTTTCCCCTAGGGGAATTCATTAATGACTTGTTCAATTTCTTTTCCTAAAATGGGGTTGTTTAGGCATTTTGTTTCCTAATCTGATAATCCAGGTAATTTATATTTCATAAATATTCATTGATTTCATTCAGATTGCCAGATTTATTTGCATATAATTGGGCAAAATATTTCCTAATGATTCTTTTAATTTCATTTTCATTGGTGGTGATTTCACTCTTTTTATTTTTGATACTAAATATTTGGCTTTCTTCTTTCTTTTTTAAATCAAATTAACCAATAACTTAGCTATTTTATTGGTTTTTTCCCCCATAAAACCAGCTCCTAGATTTATTTATTAGTTCAATAGTTTGTTTTTTTACTTTCAGTCTTAACTATTCTTGCCTTTGATTTTCAGGATTTCCAATTTGGTGCTCAATTGGGGATTTTTGTTTTGTTCTTTTTCTGGTTTTTTTAGTTGTGTGCCCAATTGATTGGTCTATTCTTTTTCCATTTTGTTGATGTAAGAATTTAGAGAAATAAATTCTCCCCTAAGCCCTCCCCTAAGCCCGGCTACATCCCATAAATTTTGGTATAATGTCTCATTGTTGTCATTCTCTTTAATGAAATTATTGATTGTTTCTATGATTTTCTTTAACCCCTTATTCTTTAGGATTTGATTATTTAGTTTCCAATTAATTTTAATCTATTTTTCTACTTCCCTTTGTTGAAGGTAATTTTTTATTGCATTATGATCTGAAAAGAATACATTTATATTTCTGCCTTTCTATATTCGATTTTGAGGTGTTTATGCCCTATTACATTTTTTGTGTAGCTGCAATGTGCTGCTGAGAACAATGTATATTCCTTTTTTCCCATTCAATTTTCTCTAAAGGTCTGTCATTTCTAATTTTTCTAATATTCTATTTACCTCCTTAGTGTTCTTGTTCATTCTTTTATTGTATTTATTAAGTTCTGAGAGGGAACAGTTGAAGTCCCCTGCTAATACAATTTTGCTGTCCATTTCTTCCTGTAACTCACTTAACTTCTCCTTTTAAGAATTTGGATGCTATACCACTTGTTGCATACATGTTTAGTATTGATATTGTTTCATTGTCTGTAGTACCTTTTAGTAAGATGTAGTTTCCTTCCTTATCTCTTTTAATGAGGTTTGTTTTTGCTTGTATTTTGTCTGAGATCAGGATTGCTTCTACCCCTGCTTTCTTTCTTTCTTTCTTTTTTTTTACTTCAGCTGAAGGATAATAGATTCTCTTCCAGCCTCTTACCTTTATTCTGGGTGTCTCTTTGATTCAAGTGTGTTTCTTATAAGCACGTGATTGTCTGGTCACTACAGGTTACCTGTTTTTCCAGAGCTGCACTGAAGCAGATGGTGGGGGCCTGAGATTTGGAAACTGCCTATTTGATTATATACCCGTAGGGTTGATGTCTACCTGTTTGCCCAGGGTTACATGTCTGGTCACTGGAGGTTGCATGTTTGCCTGAGGCTATGTTGAAGCATGTGGTGGTTCTCAGAACTGGAGTCTGCCTGTTCCTTGGCTATGCTGAGGTACCTGTTTGGGTCGGGGTGGGGGTGGAAAGGGGTGGGGGGTTGGGAGGGAAAGTCCAAATGTTAGCGTTTGCCTGTTTGACCACCACACTGGGGCTCAGGATCTATTTCTAGTTTGCTGAGGTGAGGTTTGCTGCTTGCTTATGGGTCTGTGTTCCCCTTTTACCTGAGTAAGACAGATCTTTCCTGTTGATCTTCCGAGTTTCTTGGGTTCAAAGATTGTTTCACCCCATGTTTTTGCTGGTTCTGCTCTTCCAGGATTTGTTTTGGGGTGCTATTTTATGATTGTTTTGAGGTGACTATGGGAGAGTTATGGCAATTTATGGCTTACTCTGCCATCTTGGCTCCCAGAAGTTCCCCTAATTAAGTTTTTGACAGGATTATTAGACTGGTTGATCAGGGGGATGCCATTTATTTAGTTGATTTATTTTAGCAAAGCATTTGAAAAAGAAATTCCTACTATTTTTGTGGGACATATGGAGAGCTGTGGGATGGACAATAGTAGAATTAAGATAATTCAGAACTAGTGGAATGGCCAGTCCCACAGAGTAGTTATAAAGATTCATTGTCAGTTTGAAAAGATTTCTAGTGGAGTGCTTTAGGGATATCTCCTTCACCCTAAGCTGTCCAGATCAATGACTTGGATAATAAATAATAACAATAATAATGGTTGACATTTATAGAGCACTTTAATATTTGCAAAGTGCTTTATACACAATACAGTTGATCATTAGTTTCAGATTTTTTTATTTGTGAGTTCCCTTACTCCCTAAAATTCATTTGTAATCCCCAAGTAAATATTCCTAGTGCTTTTGTCATCATTCCTTAATTTGCACAGAATGGTGAAAAATTTGAGTTACCTAAAACATTCCCAGCTGAGATTGAACTAGCAAACACTCTGCCTTTTTGTTTCGGTTCTCATACTGTAATACAAGTGTCCTTTTTGTGATCCATTTAATGCCACATTTTTAACATTTTTGTGCTTTTTGTTGATTTTACTGTTGAAAATGGCTCCCAAGTATAGTGCTGAAGTGTTGCCTAGTGCTCCTGATCATAAGAAAGCTGTGATATGCCTTACTGAGAAAATAGAGAGAATCCATGTGTTAGATAAGCCTCATTCAGGCTTGAGTGATAGTGCTGTTGGCCATGAGTTCAATGATAATAAATCAACAATATGGAATATCCAGAAAAAGGAAGAGGAATTTGCCAATATGTATGTGAGACTGCTCTGGAAAGTCTTAAAGTAGCATCTGTACTGTGTGATGAAGCTGAAAAGATGGAAAAGTAGCCAAGTTTGTGGATTCATTAGATGACTGCTGCAAAAAACAAAACTTGGTGAACAGCATTATTTTGATGCCTGTAGCCTAGGAAATTTACTGTTATGTTACCCAGAGTCAGGAAAATGTTAAACCCTTCTTGGCTAGTCCTAGTTGACTCTCAGATTTCAAAAGGCAATACTGGGTGAAAAATGTCAAACTTGCAGGTGAGGCAGGCTCTGCAGGTTGAGGAGGCTGCAGAAGAATTTTTTCAAATATCTATTAATTGTCATAGAGGAAAAGGATTATGTGGATAATTAGTTAATGCAGATGGACAATGATAGCGACCCAAAATTGAATACAAGGAAGACAGTAGACTTATTTATATTTGAGAAATTGGGTAGTACTTTCATTCATTCTAAGCTGCACCGGAACCAAAACTCATCTTTTTGACCCCAATATTCAAAGAATCTCAGTACTGGAAGAGACTAGCTCCAACCTGTAACTGAAATTGAGTCCCTTTCACACCATACCCAACAAGAGAATCTTCAGCCTTTGCTCGAAGAATTCAAATGAGGGGAAACCTCCCAGTCTATATCTGGGGGCTCTCATTGTTAGAAAATTTTCCTTTATACCAAATCTAGATCTTCTTCTTTACAATCTCAACCCATTGCTTTTAGCTCTGTCCTTAAAGGATGGGCAGAACAAGTCCAATGCGTCTTCCAAATGACAGCCTTACCATGTATGGCAAAGCTCAGTTCTTGGTTCTAAGTTCTAAGAAGAACTTTTTATGATTCCCCTAGTTTTCAGTGTTCTTTTCTTTCTCAAATTATCTTGTCCTGTACCTCATCACCACCCTCTGTCCCTCTGATTGGACTATGGAGCCATGAACTCCATAACTTCCATTATAGGAGGGAGCTCAGTTCAGAATATCTACTGCTAGAGACTTCCCTGATCTTTCCACTATAATCCAGCATCTCCTACAATAGCACAATACCTTTCCCCTTTTCTGCTTTCTTTTGTGTGTTCTCTTCTCCCATTAGAGTGTAAGCTTTTTGAGGAGAAAGACTATGTTTGTATTTGTATCACTAATATTTAGAACAGTGTCTGAGACGTAGGTATTTAATAAATGTTTATGGACTGACTGTATATATTTGTCTGTTTACATGTGGCTCTCCCTCTTCCTCCCAGAAAATAATTGAGATGATAGTCCACTAAAATCCCTAGCCCTATTTATTAAAGGCATATAGTGCAGTAATAGTAAATACAGTGCAAGACCTGGAGTTGGGAAGACCTGAATTCAAATCCAGCCTCAGAACACTTCCTAGCTGTGTGACATTGTGTGACATAGCTGTGTCACATTAGCTTTGGTTTACTTCACTTTCCTCAACTGTAGAAAAAGTAGGGCTAATACCACCCAGGGTTATTGTGATGATCAAAGGAGATGATATTTGTAAAGTGTTTAGCATAACAATGGGCACATAGAAAGTGCTAGAAAATGTTAGCTCTTATTATTATCCCTATTATTCGTCATTGTTATTTAAGATAAGCTGTTTGCCACACTTACCTCATTTTGAACTTGGGAAGTTAACTGTTGTAACCCAAGTTTAAGTCTTTTCATTTATTCCTATTAAATTTCAACATTGTATATCAAGCCCAACATAGATTTTTTTTTTTGAACCTGATTCTATCAGTCAGTATGTTAGCTATGCCTTCTAGCCTTGTTTCATGGGTACATTTGACAAATACAGAGCCCACCAAATGAAGTACAGAGATTCTCATCATTTGCAGTAGCTTTTTTCTATTTAGTTGCTGTGAACACAAATTAGTGAATGCTGAACCAGGGGAACTACAGGGTTAGGTTCCTTCAAGTCTCTGGTTATATTTTCATCAGCTGATTGATACATAACAAACATTAGGGGTTTGCACATAAAGTCACCCTTGGCGTTGGCAAACAGTAGCAAAGTTGCATGGTCTTTGAATGATTTAAAGCCAGGGGTTTTAGAGGCCTTTTCATTTACCTAGGTTCATTTGCCAATGTCCTTGTGAAACAAGCCTGTGTCATCAGTGTTGAAAAACTGTCTGTATCATAGGTAAGTCATGTCTGTATCTCTAGACAGGGACTATAGATATCTAGATAGAGACATGTTTCTGTGGATATCTAGATAGAGACATGTTTATATCCCTGGATAGAGATAACTAAGTAGATATCTATAGATGTACTTCAGTCAGTATATATATGCCATAGATGATGAGGTCCTCTGGTTGATTCAATTTGCAGATGACATTGTGCTGATTATATCCTATCCCAGAATGCTAAGGAAGAGGAGATCAATGAGATCAATTGCTCCTCAAAAGAGATAAGCCTAACAGGCTACACCTGGACCATCAAGAATGCTTATTACCTAGATTATGACATGCAGCCAATTTGTATATCTGCATATCTCTATCTCTAGTTATCTCTGCCTCTAGAGATACAGACATATCTAGATATCTTTTTCAACATCTCTATAGATATCTATCTGGTTATCTGTCTCTAGAGATATAGACATTTGTCTAGATATATCTATCTAGTTATCTCTATATCTAGAAATACAAGCATCTTTATCTATACATACACACACATACACATGACAATAAATCCATAGACCCCAGGTTAAGAACCCTTGATTCTGGGAATCTCTGTTCTACTTCAACCCTGAAGAAGTCATCCTTTATGACAATGCTATAATACCAACATAACTCTGTCTGTTTTGTACTTCATCTGCTAAGGCTAATCAGAGAGCTGCCGAACAAGTTGTGTCTGCAGTTGTATTTGCTGAGAAATTTTGCATGATCTTGATGTAGGCATAAGAGATACCTTGTTGGAGAAGAGCCTCTATATTTTCTTACTCTATCAAGTCAAATATTTTAAAAAATATAATTTATTGAGAAGAAATACAGTAGGATCTTGCATAATTGAAGTCAGTTGTCTGCTCTAGGTAATCATTTGTGAAAGCTTGTATGTTGTCTTATATTTTTATCAATGCTACCTTTGATAAATGTGTATGTCAGTCTTATAGTAATTTTATAAAGAAAAGAGCTTTACAAATGTGGGTCCATGATTACTGAAGCCCTTTCAAGTACTTTTTTTTGCAGATGGTAAGACTAAAGTTTTTTCCCCCAATCCCTTGGCATCTTCTATTGTCTGGAGCATCATTCTTTCAGTGGATTGCTTTCAGCATGGTTTTCTTTTATGTGTATTTGGTTCAGTTGAACTGCCCTCTCTGACTTCATTTTCTTTGGTGCCACTTCTACCCTTTTATAATACATCAGGGACTGAGGTTTTAGGGTCTAAAGGTTTGGTTTTACTGTCACTGGGGATAAAAATAGTTACAAAATGCTTACAGGTCTGGCTTAGCTAGATCTCAAACCAAGTTTTCCTTACACTTTTCCCCTGGGCTACTGTTCACTGTTTTGTGAAATGATGCTAACTGCTCATAATCTTTCCCCATCTTCCCCTGTAATGTTTTGCAGATGAGTTTATATTCTATACTTATGTTGCCCTTGGCTGTCAGGTTGCTTCACTTGGCAAAGAGATCAAGCGTCTCCTGGCTGACACACGATGATAATATGAAATAATATATAAATGCATAAGGGAAGTGCAAGCAATATATTCTATCAGGTTCGAGAGGGTAAATGTCCTTACCAACTGGAGAAGGCAGGAAAAGTGTCATTTGACTTTGGTTTAAAAGAATGAGAAGGAAAGTGATTTAGGAGTGGGACAGAAAGAAAATAAACTGAGCAAAGGCATGGAGGTGGGAGACTGCAGGACTCCTAACGGGGTAGAAAGTAGTCCATTTAGGCCTGAGCATAGAGGATATAGAAGAGATCAATAGAAGTTAACACTGGGAAAATAAAGTTGTACCATATTTGGAAAGACTTTAATAAGGAGGCTAAAACGTTTTAATTTTGCTCACTGGGCCAAAGGGAGCCACCAAATATTTATAAGTATGGGAAAGGGACATGGGCAGCATATTGAGGATCTCAGGAGCACAAATGATGCTTTTATCACTGCTCCTAATTAAAGACAGGGAATGTGGAAAAGAAAATCTTTGAAGTGAATAACTTGATATTGGAGCCAGCATTTGGATTTCTGGGTTGGGGCATGAAATATAAGAAAAAAAGGGATTCTTTTCTTCCTTATTGACTTGTGCACCTCTCCCTTCCTCTCTGATCATATCACAGCCTCTCTAGGTCAGTCCCTGATCACCTCTCACTTGAACCACTGCAATAACCTATTAATTGGTCTTTCTGTATTCAGTTTCTCTCCTTTTTTGGTCCATCCGCCTCTGAACTGACAAATTAATATTTCTAAGGCATGAATCTGTTACCTCCTCAAGAATCTCCAATGGCTCCCTATTGCCTGTAAGACAAAATGCGAATTTCTCTGGCATTTAAAATTCTTCTCCAGCATATCTTTTCCATCTGATGGGGAGTAATGGCTTATCTCATAACCCATTATTCTCCCTCCTGTGCTCTACACTCTTGTCAAAGTAGCCTATTCATTCCCTATATATGATATTCCACTCTCTATCCCCATATCTTGTCTAAGATCTCCCGTGTTCATAGAATGCTCTTCTCATATCCATCCTGAGCTCCCTGCCAGACTCAGGTCAAGTGCCATTTCCTTTAAGAGGTCTTTTTGGACTTCTTCAGTCGTTCACCACTCCCAGTTACTTTGAATTTATTTTGTATACATCTTCTATTTACAACAACATAATTTCCCCCAGACCCATGTAGACTGTAAAATTCTTGAGGACAGATTCTATTTCAGTTTTGTATATGTATGCTCTCTGCTTAACACATAATTAAGCTTATTTAGTGTTTATTGATTGTCTGTAGGTTGAGAGATGGCATGCATCTAATGAGATGTAAGAAGAATTTGTTGCTTCATCAGCTTACTTGATGAAACTTGCAATGTTTAATCAAAGTTAAAAAGAGAAAGGAAGGAAGAAAACTGTTTGCCAGATTCTATAGGGGTTAATAGGTATGACATAATAAGGAGTATTTCAGTAGAGAGTTCTAGCAGTTTCCAAAAGCCAAGATCCAAGAAGAAGACAGGTGACATTACTCCTGGCCTATAGTGAATTAGAGATTTTACTGCAAGGAAGTCAGTACCACTTCATAGATGCTGCTGACACTTGGTGAGATGTAGCCCATGACTCAGCTGACAATGCTTACAGTGTCCTTTAATTAAGAATGTTGGGAACAAAAAAAGGGTTTAAAAAAGCCAAGTTGGGGACAAGAAGGAAATCAAGCAAAGGTTAGGATCATTGTTTAGGATGGATAGGCTGGTGTTACAGAGAAGGAAGACGAACTCTGCAACCCTGTCTTTCATTTTACTTCTGTTTTCTCTACCCAGAAATATCATAGTATAGTAGCAATTCTGGAATCAGAACACAGAATTTGAGAGTTAGAATGCACTTCAGTGGTCCATACATGAATGGAATTTCCACTATAGCATATCCCACAACTGCTCATCCCTACATAAATCTTTAGATTTTTCTTTATAAAAGAGGAAACCCAGTACACATCAAAGAAAAAGGAAGAGGATCTATATGTTAAAAAATATTTATAGTAGCTCTTTTTGTGGTGACAAAGAACTGGAAATTAAGGGGATGCCCATCAATTGGAAAATGGTTGAATAAGTTGTGATATATGATTGTAATGGAATATTATTATGCTATAAGAAAGGATGAACAGAATGATTTCAGAAAACTGGGAAGATTTACATGATTTGATGCAGAGTGAGGAGAGCAGAAACTGGAGAACATTGTATATAGTAATGGCAATTTTGTGTGATGATCAATTGTGAGTTACTTGGCTATTAATTCCAAAGGACTTATGATGAAAAATGCTATCTCCCTGTAAAGGGAGAACTAATGGAGTCTGAGTGCAAATTGAAGTATACTCTTTTCTGCTTTACTTTTCTTACTTTTATCCTTTTATAAGATGGCTAATATGGAAATGTGTTTTGTATGATTTCACATGTATTTTCATATGTATTTCACATGAAGTCACATTTCTTATCTTCTCAGTGGGGGGAGCAGAAGAAAGGGAGAGAATTCGGAAACAAGTTTAAATGAATGTTAAAATAAAGAAATAATAAATCTATTTTTAAAAAGAAAAAATATTCTTTTAGACCTAATAAGGACTTTAAAGATCATAGGAATCATAACTCTACAGTGAGAAGGGACCTCATATGACATCCAGTCTAACCCATTCATTTTACAGATAAGGGAACTGAGTCATTTTTAACCCAGGTCCCTGAATCCAAGTCTAGCACATTTTGATCTTATCTTATTATACAGTGTGAGATGTCAGTCCATATCTAGTTTCTGCTAAACTGCTTTCTAGTTTTCCCAGCAATTTTTGTCAAATTGTGAGTTTTTGTCCCAAAAGCTTGAATCTTTGGGTTTGTCAAACGCTAGATTACTAGCATCATTTACTCGTGTATTCCTAATCTATTTCACTGATTTACTACTCTGTTTTGTAGCTAGTTCCAAATTGTTTTCATGTTTACCACTTTGTAATGCATTTTGAGATCTAGTATGACTAAGCTACCTTCCTTCACGTTTCTTTTCATTGATTCCCTTGGTATTCTTGATCTTTTGTTCTCCCAGATAAATTTTTTAAGCTCTATAAAATGATTCTTTGGTAGTTTTATTGTCTGGCTCTGAGTAAGTAAATTAATTGAGGTAGAATTGTCATCTTTATTATGTTGACTCAGCCTATGCATGAGCAATTGATATTTTTTCAGTTCTTTAGATTTAACTTTATTTGAATGAAATGTTTTATAATTATATTTATATAGTGCCTGGGTTTGTCTTGGCAGATAGACTCTCAAGTATTTTGTAATGTCTGCAGTTTAAATGGAATTTCTCTATGTCTTCCTGCTGGATTTTGTTGGTGATATATAAAAATATTGATGATTTATGTGGGTTTATTTTATAACCTGCAATTTTGGTAATATTATTAATAATTTCAAGTAGTTTTTGGTTGATTCTCTAGGATTCTCTAAGTATACCATCTATCATCTGCAAAGAATAATCATTTTGTTTCCTCATTGCCTATTTTAATTCCTATTTCTTGTTTTTTGTCTTATAGCAATAGCTATAGATCTCCTTTCTAGTATAATATTGAGTAATAGTGGTGATGGTGGACACCCTTGTTTCACCCCTGATCTTATTAGAAAGACTTCTAGCTTATCCCCATTTCAATTAATTCTTGCTGATGGTTTTAGATAGATGTTACTTATCATTTTAAGGGAAACTTCATTCCTAAAGCTCCCTAGTGTTTTTAATAGGAATGAGTCTTATATTTTGTCAAAAGCTTTTTTAGCATCTGTTAAGATAATCATATGATTTCTCTTGGTTTTGTTATTGATATGCCAATCTTGCTGATAGTTTTCTTAATATTGAACCAGCTTCGCAGTCCTGATATACATCCTCCCTAGTCATAATATATCATCTTGGAAACATATTGCTGAAATCCCTTTGCTAGTATTTTATTTACAAATTTTACATCAGTAAGTTAGGAAAATTGGTCTATAGCTGTTTTCCTCTGTTTTTGCTTTTCCTAATTTAAATATCGACACTGTATTGGTGCCGTAAAAGGAATCTGAGAGAACTCCTTCTTTGTCTATTTTTTCAGATAGTTTTTATAGTATTGGAATTAGTTGCTGTTTAGATCTTTGGTAGAATTCACTTGTGCATCCTACAGATTTTGGTCCTACAGATTTTTTCTTAGGGAGATGATTGATGACTTGTTCTCCACCTTGGAACTGTGATCAGGGCCCCTACTCCTCTTGAGTCCTCAGAGACTAAGACCTAGAGTTGCATATGGAGAGTGTAACAGGGTCCTTCATCCTGTGCCTGCAGAAGGTTCCCTGTAATCTCTTTCTGTCAAGTCATCCGAACTCCTTACTCTCTCTGGGCTGAGAGCTCCCCAAACTGCTGCTGCCAACGTTGCAGCTGCCTCGAAGACCTGTAGATTTTGTCATTGCATGTGCTGTGCTCCGGAGTAGCCCCCACCCTGGTGTCACAGACCACTCCTGCCAATCTCCTAAGTTGCCTTAACTCAAAAAATGTCTTATTTAAACCTTTTGTTGTCTCTGCCACTACAGAATTCTAAGGTGGTATTTTAAAATTGTTTGCAAGGGAATGTTGGGAGAGTTCAGCTGAGTTCCTGCCTCTATTTCACCATCTTGGCTTCACGTTCTCCTCCCAACCTCCCTACCCCCTGCCCATTTCTCTAATAGAATCCTAAGCCAGAGAAACTTAGACCTTCTTTAATTCTTCTGTCATAAGCTAATCATCTTTTACCCCATGTATCAACCTCACAACTTTGTATTCCCTTCCTGTCACACAAGCCAATCAGTTTACTGTCCCCAATTCATTATGGCTCTCTGGCTTCAAATACCTGTTTCTTTTCTTTAATGAACGAATCCAGTAGTTATTATATACAAAACATTGTGCTACATGTTGAGGATACAAATAGAAAAGCAAAACAGACCCTACTCTCAAGGAACTCACATTCTAAGGGAAGAGAAAACATATGAAAATTTCAGCTGCAAGTCATCTATATACAATGTGCAGTTCACATCTATAACATACTTTGTGATTTTCAGAGTGCTTTGTATACAGTAATTTGATTTTCACAAAACTGTGAGTTAAGTGCTGTTATTATCCCCATTTTACAGATGAGGAAGCCAAGGGTCAGAGAGATTAAAGTAACTTGCCTGATATCACACAGCCCATAAATATTAGATGAAAGATTTGAATAGTTTTCTCCAACTCCAAGTCAGGCATTCTCATCTGCCATGGGAACTCTAAGTAGGGGATAACAGAATGCAGAAGATAGGTACAAAAGGGAGAAAGGGAGGGAACTGAAGGCAGAGGGCATAAACTGGGAGTGGGTGTGGAGAGGAGATGAATATCATAGACTGTTATGAATCATGAAGATAGAGTTCTAAGACCTGGTCTTCTCATTCCCACACATCAGACAATGTCTAAATGGAAATGCAAAAACTGGGGCATCAGGGTATGGGGAGTTACTTCAAGGATAACTCCTTTTCCAATAGATACCTCTCTCTCTCTCTCTCTCTCTCTCTCTCTCTCTCTCTCTCTCTCTCTCTCTCTCTCTCTCTCTCTCTCTCTCTCTCTCTCTCTCTCTCTCTCTCTCTCTCTCCCTCCCTCTCTCTCCCCCTCTCCCTCTCCCCTCCTGTCTTTCCCTTTCTCTCCCTCTCTTACCTCTTTGCCCTTTCCCCTTTCCCTCTCCTGTTCCTTCCTTCCTTCTTAAATTGATTTGTTACTGGTGCATTTACTGAGCACCTGATCATAATCAGCTGTTATAACATGCAGGAAAGAACCCCCAAAACTTTTAACATCTACATACATATGATTTTCAAGCTAAATGAGATGACAAACTTAATAGGTGCTCAATTAAATTTTGTTGAATTGAAAGAAGTAATTTTTTTCTAACGTCCTCTAGTTCCCTCTCACAGTTCTCTCATGTTCATTTTTACTTCACATTCCTCAAGGCTGTAACGCTGAAAATGCAATTCTCTGAGTGGATTTCCTTTCCAAATGAATTCCTTTACAACAAACTGTAAGGGACTTTCCAGTTTCTTTTATTGTACTGAAATTTTGCTATAGGAAATATTGGTCAAAATAAATGAACCGTTATCTGATCCTTGTTTGCTTTTTATACAAAAATATTTGGAAAATCTCAAATGATTTATATTGTATTTGTTGGTGGGTGCTGATCAATTGCAAAACTTCACCACATTTTTTTTTTCAAATTTAAGCATGCCCTAAGATTATTGCAAGTATAGATTTGACTTTTTTAGGACAGAGAGAGAACTATGGAACTTCCTGGGATATTCCTCTAGGAAATTCTGCCCCATATCATTAGGCATACATTCAGGGCTCTGCCAACACTATTAAGGAGGAAGAAACATGAACAAAAGGTGTCAGTCCTAATATATGCAAAAAGTCCTGTCACGCTGCTCAGGTGTTGCCTCAGGTGTGCCAGGATTTCTCCTCCAGGACTTAGAGCTAAAAAAGGGAGTAAATTCTCCCTTTCTTGGGGAGCAGACTATGGTATTCAACTGGAGGAAGTATCTGTGCATAGACAGGCAAGGGTGGGGTGGGGAAGGGCAATGCCTTCCTGAGGAAAGGGGCTAGGTCTGAGTAAGGAGTTGAGCTGTCATAAACGGAAGGGCTAGGCGGGACCAGTACTAGGCTTCCTTTGAGTGGGATTTCTTTCCTACAGCACTATAAAACGTTAAGCTTTTGACTGGGTAAGTCGGTGCCAGATGAGCAGGCAAGAGAAAGAGAAGGCCAGGGAGCTGAGAGCTATCTGGTTCAACTTAGGGCCTCAAAGCCTCAACCTTATGTAGTGGATGCTAGCATTGTTCTCCAGCATCCTGTGCAGTCTTTGATATTTCCTCCTGATTCAGCCCCACAGGATTGGAAACAAACTTTTAGTGTAGAATGAAAATTCAAGTAAGAATAGGAAGAGGATTGTCAGAGACCTAAAAATGAAACTGAATTTTGAAAGTGTAACTGGGACAAGATCATTGATGCTGCCACAGGGCATAAGCAAGAAATCCCATAGCAATTCCTGTATTGAGAAACTGACACCTCCCCACTCCCCCCACCCCCATAAAACCAACCAAGCATGCCATTTAAGGCAAGGTGATTTATTCTGTAGAGATTTCATCAGCAACTAAAGAGTTCTATTCCTATTGCCAAAATAAGTGAGCATGATAAAATCCCCAGAAATATTTACAGGGGAAAGCAAACATCTGGAAACACTTTAGTGATATGAAGATGGCTGACAATAACTGTGGTGCAGAGGAAAGAATGCTGCATTTGTAATCAAAAGCCTCCAGTTCAAGTCCTGGTTTTCTGTCAGTTATCACCAATATGATTCTGAGCAAGTCAAGTAACTTCTCCTAGGGCGTTCCTTTTTCATACCTATACAAGAAGGTTGAAACAAATTATTTCTAAGGTTCCTTCTGATATTAAAATCCTATACTTCTATATTATATGATATCCTGTGTACTTTTCACTACTAATCTATGTCTTGGAAATAAATTGCACTTATTTTAAACAATGTAAATTAGGAGGTAAAGTGTTATGTTTGGAATTAGAAGAACAGTGTTCAAACCCCAGCTTCATTTCTTGCTTTCTCTAGGACCCTGGACAAATTCCTTTACTTTTCCCTGGACTTCCATTTTTTTTTTTATCTATAAAATGGGAGAGGTTGGATTTGACACTGGGGGCCCTTTCCAGCTCAACATCTTTCATCCCAGAGATCTGAAAGCCCCAGGGAGACACAGCCTTTGATGTGAGTAAGTCCCTGAGGGTCAATGCCTTTGTATGACTTCTTCAAGAGGCAGCATGTTTCTTAGTATAAACAATCATGTAGCTGCTTCCTTAATTAATTTAAATATGTGATCGTTCCTTTGGTTCACCCCAGTGAGCACACCTGTGCGGGGCTGCTGGGGCTGCCCACATTCCCCCCCACTACTGGCTGGATGTTTACTTGAGAGTAAATTTCAGCACAGATCTGCCTCCATGCACGCTTTCATTTTTTTTTCTAGGAAAGAAATTCAGCGGAGAATTTAAACACCTGTTGTTTAGAGAGAGCTTCTTTTAACATGACAGAGGTAAGGAGGGAAAATAGCTGTTTTGATTACAGAAATCATTCAGGAGCATACTGGTAAACTGAAGAAAACTGCCATGCTTCCGGGAAGATTCTCCTGCACAGTTAGTTAACTCTTGATGACGATGTCCATGTTTTAGAGGCTTCCGGTCCCTTCTCCATAATGCTCTTTGCATCTTGACCATTTTTGTGATTACTCAGAACTTAGTGGCCTAGATGTATGTACAAAGGGTGAACCTCAAGGTCAGGAAGACCTGAGTTCAAGTATCGCTTACTGGCTAAGTGATCCTAAGATGAGAAGTTACAAATGAGTTGCTGATTTGCATTGATGGCACCCTGGGAGCTCCCTACACCTACAAAATCACGACTCTGAACCAAAATCTAAGCATTTGGCTAGCAATATGTTGTGAAACACTGCGCTTTGTAGTCTTGAAGATCTGAATTCAAGTCCTGGATTTGAAGCAAGCTAGCCAAGTCCTTTCCCCATTTTGCCTCATTTCCTAATCTGTTAAATAGACATAACAGTGCTTTCAGTAATCTGCCTTGAAGATTTGTTAGGGGAGGAATGAAATCCTTTATGAACTTTAAAATGCTGTAAAGATGTGAGGCATTATTATTTTTAGGGTACAGATTAAAGGAACAAATAGAAATGATAGTATCTATTCATTTTGGGAGCCAGACCTATGACATTTCAAACTTTGACCCTAGGCAGGTCATGCTTATTCCTTAACAATCTGAACTATACAATATCCTGATGTGGGATTTTAATTTTTAAATTTTGTGTCTTAGATGTTTAAGATAAAATACCTTGAGGGAGTTCTATGTTCTTTTCAGGACTCTGGTTCAGCTCCTAGAATAGACAATGTCAAACTCCTCTTCTATCATTGCATGTAGATGTTGGTGTGTTTTTGTTCTATAGCAGTCATGGATTTGGGGATGGAGGTCATCAAAGGAAGATTGCAGACCCAACATGTTGTAGCTGGTCCATGACACATTTTAAAACCCCTAAAATTTGGCACATCCATTGAAATGGGAATTCTGAGGTTTTAAGCATAGTGCCCATGGATAGTCATTTGATAAAGATTAAGAGCTGGATTTACCTCTGAGTGTGTAGATTTTGTAGCAGCTAGAACCAGGACTCACTATAAGAGGAGAAAAAATGGAGCTGAACAGTTATTGTTTCCGAGGTAGCTGAGCTTGGCCCCAATTTTGGCTGATACTTCCATTTCAACCCATCACCAAGAGAGAATCTCCTGATTCTGGTCCACGTTAACTGTCATCCTCTCCTTTTACTGCAGTCTGCCCTCTTTGACTGTGCCTACTCATGACACCTTAGCTCCTTCTGGGAGAGTCAGATTCATCTGGGTTGTCTATGTTGAGTAAATCATTTTGGCATGACCGTCTGCACCAATTCTGACTGCTACTGCATTTTCCTTACTGAGAAAGAAAGTGTCAAAAACCGTGATATACTGTTGCAGGGAGGTCTGGGTGGACCTCTCAGGGAACATTTTTTTGGATGCCAGGCATTCCAAAGTGAAGTAGACTGACCCATATTACCTTGTATCATTTAAATTCTTCTTAACAACAACAAAGGTGTGTGTGTGTGTGTGTGTGTGTGTGTGTGTGTGGTGAGAGGGTGGGGTGGGTAGCCAAGGGAAAGAGAAGTGATGGGAAATAAAACCATGTGCAGCATTGACCCGAGATGGAAACACAATTTGTCAAGTTCCTCAGATGTTTCCATCTTTACTGAAAACCATAATTAACTCGTCATCGCTCCTTGAGAGTAGAGATTTTTTTTTTTTGTATTTGTATGTCCAGTACCAGAAACAGAGTGTGCTTTATTAATGCTTCCTTATTGGCTAATCATGTTGAGGAGCTTTTTGCTAATGAGGCCCCCTCATTCTCTCTCCAATAATTCAGAAACTTTCACTGGGGAATGGTCTTGACCTTAAAGGGACTCATAAGTCATTTTTCAGGGCTGTATGACTTTTTGTCATCCTCATTTGGGGTTTTCTTGGCAAAGTTACTAGAGTAGTTTGCCATTTTCTTCCACAACTCATTTTACAGATGAGGAAACTGAGATCAACAGGATTAAATGACTTGAGCAGTGTCACAAAGTTAGTAAGTATCTGAAGTCATATTTGAACTTAGGAAGATACATCTGGGCACAGAACTCTATCCACTTCACCACCTACCTGACGTTTTAAAGGGACAACTACAATTTAATTTTTCCTGTGATAATTTCAATAACTTAAATTCCCAGAAACATTAGTCTATCACTTTAACTATTCCATGTAGTAAATTTCAATATAATTTTTGCTGGGCCAAATTTTGAGGATGACTGCCTGTCAGAGTGAAAATTCTGGAAACTCTTATAGTTTACAAAAGATAATTTTTAAAAAACCTCAGTCCAGCATTTAAAGACTTTTGCTCATTTCCCTAATCTTATTACTTTCTTTTGTGTGCTCTCTGTAACCACTCAAACTGGCCTGCCGTTCCCCCAACACAATATAGGATCTGAGAGTCAGAGCTGGAGGAGTCACTAGAGACCTCCTAGTTTAATTCCCTTATTTTACTGGTAAGGAAACATAAGTGACTTGACTATAGTCACAAAAACTAGTTAATTGACAAAGGCAGGATTTGAACCCAGTCTCCTGACCCCAGAGCCAATAATCTTTCCAGTACACCTTGCTTCTACCTTCTATCACCATGCTTTGGCACAAATGATATCCTGGTCCCTTGTGTGGTACAATGGATCACCACTCAGAGCCTGAGGGTGAAGTTATGCAATTTCTTTTTATAAAAACACATTCATTAACTCCCAGTTAAAAGCACTCCATGAAGTGGTGAAAGCAGGCCAAAGGGACATAAAAGCATATAAAAGGCACAAGAAAGCAAATAAAAGCAGATAGTCCAGAAGTCCCCTGGCTTCCTCAGAGGTCCTTGCTAGCATCCCAGAACCATACCATATCCCTCAGTTACCCAAGATCCCACAGCTAGGTCCCAGATCAGTGATTGCCTCAGGGGTACCCTTTTGCATCTTGACCCACGAACAGGCCTGGTTGGTATTATTAGTATTATGAGGGTTAAAGGTTAACTGAAAACACTCTGATTCTACGACTGTCCCAGCTCATATCAGGTGGCTTTCATTTCTGGAATAGATTGCATTTTCACCTCTAAGTAATTGAAATCCCAGCAACATCCAAAACATAGTCCGGTGGCCTCCTCTCATACAAGACCTTTCCTGATACCTCGCCTACAATTATTTTGTCTCTCTTAAAATTGCTGTGTATCATTTTTTTTATATCCTTACTATTTTCTGATGCTTACCTATTTTATGCCTAAAGAATTATGGTAAGCTCTTTGAGGAAGGATTCTTTTGTTTTTGTCTTTGTATCTCTAGCACCTAGTACAGTGTTCAACACATAGCCAGCAATTCAATAAATATTGAACTAGGTTGAAATGAATTAGAATTAGGGAACACAGAAACAAAGGAAATTAGGACAATAAGAGATGAAAACAATGTTGTAACTAATTGATTCAACTTGGGGAACCGAGGTACTATGGGCTGAATTTTACTACTGGAGTATCCCTGCACAGTACCACACAGTTGCTCCCATCCATAATAACTAGTTGGGATATCGACAGACATCAGTCAAAGTTTTATTTATTTTGATAATTGAAGTAATAGCAGAAATGGACAATTGGCTTCAAGAGCTCTGTCATGCACTTAACTTCCTTTCAGGGAAAACTAAATACCTACTTGCTTAGAGTAGTTTCACTTGGCTCAAGCACCTGACAGGACCTATTAAACTTAAATGAAACTCTTTCATTTGAGATAGAAGCTCCATTTGAGAAACTTTGGCCTTTTTAAAAGTTTGTACAACTTGATAGCCAGTATTATTTTTAGGGGAGTCTGGACTAAGTCTACCTACAAGAAGTCAGGGATTTTTGTTTTTTCAGTAGTGAAGACTTGATTCTCCTTTTTTGGATTCTTTCTGTGTCCTCTCAATTCTGAGAGCCCTGCTTTTATGAAAGTGAATGTCATCTAGTGGCAAGAACACAGGGGCTTAAAATCTTAGACTCATGGATTTAGAACAGGAAGAGACATGAGAGACCACTGAGTCAAGGAAACTGAGGCAGAGATTAAATAACTTACCTCACATCACACAATTTAATAAATATTGGAAGTGGGATCTGAACACATCTTCCTAACTCTATCATGTGCCCTATTCATTCATTATAACCTGCTGCCCTTCTGAGAATAAGACTTAGGATCTAATCTTGACTGTGCTACCAACTAACAAAATGATTTCTGGCAAGTATTTTAACCTTTTTTCTTCTTAATCTGGACTTTAGAACTTCACAAGATCTGTAATCTCACTGATGAAGGCATTGTCTTCCAAGAAACAGATCATAGTCCATTCCTACCTTTCTCATTCTGTGAAGCTTTCGTCCATGATTTTATGGACAAAATGTTTCGTCTGTGTTTTTATGTTGTGTACCTAAGTGCTAAGAGGGGGTCCACCCATGATGGTGGGACTTTCCTCTAAGTCTCTTGATAGCAACTGGGTACCAGTATAGCATTTGCGTTCTCCATCTGTCCTTGCTGTAGTTATGTAGGTGCGTAGCTTTAGAACTTGAAGGGAACTTGGAAGTCATTTAGTCCATGCAATTTTTCGGGAAAGGAAACTGAGACCAAGAGAGGTAAAGCAGTTTGTCTAAGGTCACACAGATTGTAAATTGTATGATTTCAAACTAAGGTCTCTGATATCAGATGACCTACCCACCTTTCTTTCGGATCATCTGTCTCTTCGAAGATGGACTTTATGTAGCTTTGTCGTGGGCAATTCATTGTGGTTAATAGGGTGCATCCAATTTTTGCCCAATCTGAGGCTCTTCACTGAGGTAGACTGTAATTCTGATTCTTCAGAAATTGTTTCCCAAGATTTGAAGCTGGTTAGCTTCATCTACAAGATGGGCTAACCCCAGCTAATGCCCATTGCCCCGAATTTTTGTGAGGGTGAAATGAAATAAAAGATATGCAAATGCTTTTGGTAGGTGAATGTGTGGTGTGATAGTTTTATAATTATATCATTATATTATATAATTATATAGCCTAGGTTTAGCCCCCACCATGGCTTTTGTACCATCTTTCTTTCTCTCTGGCATGGCTCACTTACCCCCACCTACCTTTACACAAGCATGTGAAGGAATTTTTTTCCCCAGAGTAGGGGGCTAGCCATGACCACATATCTACTATTCATAATTTGTTTCAGGGTCTTAAGGATAATCTTGATGTCAGAGAGAGAAATATACTTCAAAGTTAGCCATTATTTCCTTTGCTGCTATTGGCGTGCTATTTATAAAAATCAATCAGATATCCCCAGTACTTAGTTACTGTAGCCTGTCACATAGTAGGCACTTAATAACTTTTTACTGACTCACAGTGACATTGCTTTTAATCATGTAATATTTTACATGAGATATATATAATCATAATACTTAATAGGAAGGAAGAACAGGAATAATCAAAATATAACACTCCACCATGAACTTGGGTCTCACTTCCACCAAAACACATATTATACATGGGAGAATGGGCATACAACTGCAGAAACCTAGCCCAGAGGCATACGAGTAGGAAAACCCTTGTGCCCTCTGGAAGGCAGGCTTTAGTGTCCTTGGTCTCTTTAAAGAATAGTCTGTAAGAGACATCTCCTGTTGGGCAGTTTCTTCAGCGTTACTCTTTAAACACATAGCCACCCTTGGTTGGGTGCTGAGAAACTGTTATATTCTTTTAATGACAAGCACTTTCCTTAAGCTAGAGAATAGCAAGTGTGCTAGAATCTTCTTTGAGACTATGGGCGTTTCTCTTTGTCAAACTGTATATAGCAATAGGACAATGCAGTCTTTTCCCAGGCAGCTCTTCGAATAGCAGGAAAATCTCTTTTATCTAATCAGCTCTCAGCAAAGCTATGCCTCTTCTCACAGCAAAACGTATTCAGAGTCTGTATTTGTCTCTCTCTTTTCCCCTGTTAAACTAGAGAATGAAGTAAAAGGTAACACAAACATGGACCCCTCTCTCTCAGATTGTAGATGACACTAGAGAACAATAATGCTTTTCTCCAGCCAATCAGCTCTCAGCAAAGCAGTGCTTCTCTTCTCAGCACTGCCCCCATCAAAATAGTCATAGATCTTCCCTGTCGCCTTTAATCAGCTTCTGACAACTCCAATATTCCATATTCTATAAGCAGCAACTTTCATTGCCTCTTTGACTTTCTTTTCCTAACTCCAGTGCTCAGCTTCTTGTCCTTCCTTCTGTCTTATATGGTTATTGCCAATAGACAGGAGTGTAATGCTAAATGTTTAACAACTAGTTCTTCAGGGAAAAATGTATGTATGATATACTTAAAGTTCAGTTTTCATTATCAGCATTTTATACATCACTTTCTTCAGACAAAACAATCCATAAAACTGTGACTGAAGCCCTGATTCATAACATTTGCCAATTTCTAACATGTAAATACTTAACCTGAAAATTTAACAATTGGCTCTTGTGATCCTGTATGTCAGCTCTTAGTCTGCCTGTGTTACATCTCTCCTCTTATGGCATCTGATTTGTCAGGACCTCCTCATAACCACAGCTATCACCAATTTATGATGTGAAACTTAAAAATTCCATCTTTCTGTCAGGTATGAGCCCAACAATCCCCATATAATCTTCCCATAGCCCTTAAACAGTTCTTTGATTTACAATTTCTCAGTTATAACCTTCAGACCCCCTTACAGTAACATGTAAATGAGCTGGTTGCCACTATGCCCTGCAGCCATCTCTAATACAATCAGTGCCCTACCTTCAAACAACTCCTCTTAATACATTCCTCTGAAGGGCGATTTTCTCTTGTGTCCTCACCACAGTTGGTATGTCTGTCCACATCATTTTATCCAAGACCTTATATTCCTTCTCAGACTGATTTTATCAGGGTCCCTTACAGAACTGTTATTTTCTTGACCTTTTAGCAACCAAATGTCCGTATTTGAAAGGGGCAAAAATATGTGTGGCATTGTTATGTTATAGTTTTATAATATATATTTTGCAGCATATAATAATTAGCACGTACCTATGGGAGCTGGTGACATGGAAACATGTACATATAGAGTAAGCTTTTCTGAGCTGCTATGTGGAAGAGGACAAAGGTAGAAGTATAGATAATTCCCTTCCTTCCTCCCTCCCTTCCTTCTTTCTTTCCTTCTCTCCCCTTTTCCTTCCTTCCTTCCTTCCATCTTCACCCCTTCCCTTTTTCTTTTCCTTTTTCCCCTCCCTCACTTCCTTTCTCCCTAGACCTCCCTAGACAATCACTCTCCAACTACTCACCTCATCTCCAATAGAACATTTTCTCATACCAAAGGAAAACAGTAAAGAAAAACAAACGGACAATGACTGAAACTGAGAGCATATGCAGCAATCTGTATCTGGAGTTCCTAATCTTTCTACCAAGAAGAGGGAAGAGTGTTTCATCATGAATTCA
Organism: Bettongia penicillata ogilbyi; assembly: GCA_023548195.1. NCBI lineage: Eukaryota > Metazoa > Chordata > Mammalia > Diprotodontia > Potoroidae > Bettongia > Bettongia penicillata. Next base: position 1,065,302 of record JAJHZJ010000694.1, on the reverse strand, counting down.
CCAAGATTAGATATTTAATCACGATGTCTTTTTGTGTTGTTTTCCTTTCTGCTATGGTACTCATCCTCTTCATTGTTCTGTTTCTGCTTTCTTTGCTCTGTCATTTCTATACAGTCTTTCCCTGTTTTCTGAATTCCTCAAGGTCATTTCTTCCAGGTCTTATGACAAGAATAAGGCCTTTCTTGTTACAAGAACACTACATTACATTCATATAACACGGCGGATTCAGCCATTCTCCAACAGATAGGCACTCGCTTTGTTTGTACTTTTTTAGAGGCAGCTTGGCATTGTAAATGGGGCCAGCTTTGCAGTCAGGATGATTTGTGTTCAGTTCCATCTTCGAGACTTAGTAACTTGGAAGAGACTTAGAAGTGATTTATTCCAACCTTCCCATTTTACAGATGAGGAAACTGAGATCTGGAGAATATGATGCTGAGCAAGTTATTTACCCTCTCTTAACCTTAAAATAGGCATAATAATAGCACTTGCCTCCCAGGGTTATTGTGAGGATCCAATGAGATAATATATATGTGTTTTGAAAACCTTAAAGCATTGTATAAATTTTAGATATTATTATTAGGGATAAGGACTGGACCTGTGATTTGATTGGTGTAGGACAGGGCTTCTTAAGCTTTTTGCACTCTGAACCCCTGTGTCTGGGCACTGTATGTTGCTGTTGCATGACCTGAGGGGATGTGCAGTGCAAAATGTGCATGCTTTTCATTCAGAACCAAGGCTGCGGTGAAGTTGCATGATTCATAACAGGCAAGTGCTGCCAGAAACACCTTGGATTCATTATGCAGTCAGTTTTGGACTAATTTTTGGTCATTGTGCATTCAGAAACCTTTTATTTTTGCCAGTTTTTTTTTGGTGACCCCATAGGGGGTTGCAACCCAAAATTTAAGAAGTACTGGTATAGGGAACTTCCAGGTGAGGAAATTCCCTTTACCTGTGCAGAGGAACACTTTCTTTGCAACTCATGGTATTAGGGTTGCCTAGAGCCCTGAAAAGTTGAGGGATTTTTCCCAAGATAACACAACTAGGATGGGTCAGAAGTGAGACTTTGAGTCTGGCTCTGTCTCCAGCATCGTTCTAGTACTATTATTGGTATGAATGTATATCTGTGTATACATATATATATATATATATGCATATATGTATGCTTATATATATGTATATATACATGAGTATATGAATTTTTCTGTTACTGATATCCTTGGGGGGAGGAGGGTGTTAATGCCCAGCCACAAGATCACTAGGGTTTGGAGGGCTTAGTAACTTTCACTGCGTAATTTCAAGTGGAGAATTTTAGCACCCATCTTGAAGGCATGACAGAATCAACAAACCTCCTATCTGCATTGTAACCCTTGTCAAAGGGAGAGAGAATGGTAGGAGGCAAGATCACTGCAGGCAATTCATGATTGTTTTTAACTTGGTTTTCAGTAAGTTATAGGGGCCTCCCCCAAACCACCTCTACAAAATTAAAGGGTCTCTTTTTCCTTTGACAATCTTCCCATCTTAATGACAGGGAGCAAAAGAAGGAGAAAGAATACTTCTTTTAAAGTTCAGGGAATGAGAAGATGTTGAGAGATGAGAGAAAAGGTAACAAGAGTGAAGGAGGTGAAATATATATTTAGCCAAACCTTAGTTATTCAAAACTGAAGTTAACCAAGACTGTCAGTGAATTTCACATATCCCCCAGCTACTGTAGTTCACATTATAAACTCTTCCAATTACCTGAAATCTCACTTAACTTAAATTTCAGCATATCCCCTAGGGCATTCAGATAATCAAAGTTTGAGTGTCTAAAGTAATACTAGGAAGGAGGGGGGAACATTAACACCGAGAAGGAGATGGATCAGGGAGAAAGTGTCTCAGAGAAAGGTATTAGAATCATTAAGTTACAAACTCAAAATTGCTGAAGTGTTATCTAAAAATTACAGAAGTGAAAACAGATTTAGAAAAGGACACTGAGAAACATGTACCAGGCTGAATAATATAAGAATGGATTTGGGACCAAGTAGAAATACAGGGCCCTTATTCCAGTAAGGATCATCACAGAATGAATTCACCAAGTTAACTTTTCTTAGTTATGAAAAGCTGTAGGCTAGGGGACTGTAGTCAAATGAATACCATCATTTGACTGATTTCAATATCAGTTTAGAGCTGGAGGCTTAGCTATCATTTAATCTAACCCCCTGATTTTACACACAAGAACACTCAAGCCAAGAAAGGCTTGAGTCTACATGTCCCTAGGCACATAGCTCTGGGGAGAGAACTAGGCCAGCAGGTAGAAGAGGAGAGCAAGGCTTTGTGGATAGAGCCCTAAATTTTGTGTCATGAAGACCTCATTTCACAGTCCTGCTTCAGATACTCACAAACTAAATGACTCTGGGAAAGTCAGCCTGTCAAGTTTGGCTTCTTCATCTATAAAATGAGGATAATAACTTACCTCAGAGAGGTGTTCTAAGGATCTAAGATTTAGAGCTAGAAGGTACTTAGAAGTTAGCTAGTCCAAACCTCCCATTTTACAGATGAGGAAACAAAGTTCCAGAGAAGGTAAGCGACTTGCCCAGAAATCATATGGATGGTAAATGATAGGTGCTGGATTTAAACTCAGGTACTCTGACTCTAAAGCAATTGCTCTGTCCTGGTATCATGCTGCCTTTCCGTTATCAGTCAATAAACATTCATTAAGAACCTAATATGTACCAGAAATCTTGGTGATGCAGTGGATAGACTGCTAGCCTTAGAGTCAGGAAGATCTGAGCTCAAATCTGGACCCAGACACTTACTGTGTGACCCTGGGCAAGTCACTTAACCCTGCTTGCCTCGGTTTCCCCCTCTGTAAAATGAGCTGGAGAAGGAAATGGCAAACCACTCCAATATCTTTGCCAAGAAAACCCCAAATGGAGTCATGCAGTGTTGGACACGATTGAACAACAACAGCTTTTTTTTTTTAGTAAAACTTAGACATCAACATATTTGAAAATTTCAACATGCAAAAGACAGAAAGGAGTATTCTCTATTATGCAAAACTTATTTTTTAAAGAATATAATGGAGCTGGAGCCAAGATGGCAGAGTAGAAACACGGACCTGTAGAAGTTCCCCCCACCCATAGCCCATAAAATACCTGCAAAAAATGACTGAACGAATTCTCGAGCAGCAGGAGCCACAAAACAACAGAGTGAAAGAGATTTCCAGCCCAAGATAGCCTGGAAGGCCAACAGGCAAGGTCTATTGCATTGGGCTTGGAGCGGAGTACAGCACGGCCTTGGCCGTGGGATGGACAAGATGGAGCAGGCCTCAGGGGGCAGGATCCCGAGTAGCAGCTATGGTTCCCAGATTGTTCAACCCATAGACGCTAAAGACAGCAGCAAAGGTCAGTGAGAAAGCTCTCTCACCCGGGTGAGAAAGGAACACATTCTGGCCCTGCTGGCAGCAGCAACTGCAGTGGCAGCCTATATTTTTGGAGCCCTTGGTCTAAAGCTCCTGGTGAAAACGACCACTTGATCTGGATCTCAGCTTTGAGTGGCAGCTCTAGGGTGAGGAGGAGTGCTGTCAGTGGAACTGGTGGAGGCTCTGGAGAGGGAAACCTGCTGGCAGATCCTGGGCAGAACAGAGTGCTTGTGGTTGCTCACAGACAAGAGTACAGGCCAGAAGAGGAGTAAACTCCTCTCCCTTGATTGTGCCACCTTGGAGGAACTGAGACTTACAGGTCCCCAGAGTATAGTTTCCTCTTGACAAAGGAGTCAAAAGTCAAGTAACTGGCTGGGAAAATGCCCAAAAAAGGGAAAAAATGTAAGACTATAGAAGGCTATTTTCTTGGTGAATAGGTATTTTCTTCCATCCTTTTAGATGAGAAGGAACAATGCATACCATCAGAGGAAGACCCAAAAGTCAAGACTTCTGAATCCAAAACCTTCAAAATAAATATACAATGGTCTCAGACCATGGAAGAGCTCAAAAAGGATTTTGAAAATCAAGTAAGTCAGGTAGAGGAAAAATTGGGAAGAGAAATGAGAGAGATGCAAGAAAATCATGAAAAGCAAGTCAACAGCTTGCAAAAGGAGACTCAAAAAACGCTGAAGAAATTAACACCTTTAAAAAGACTAACCCAAATGACAAAAGAAGTCCAAAAAGTCAATGAGGAGAAGAATGCTTTAAAAAGCAGAATTAGCCAAATGGAAAAGGAAGTTCAAAAGCTCACTGAAGAAAATAATTCTTTAAAAATTAGAATGGGGCAAATGGAAGCTAATGACTTTATGAGAAAGCAAGAAATTATGAACAAAACAAAAAGAATGAAAAAATAGAAGACAATGTGAAATATCTCGTTGGAAAAACCACTGACCTGGAAAATAGATCCAGGAGAGACAATTAAAAAATTATGGCATTACCTGAAAAACCAAAAAAAAAAGAGCCCAGACATCATCTTTCATGAAATTATCAAGGAAAACTGCCCTGGTATTCTGGAACCAGAGGGTAAAATAAATATTGAAAGAATTCACCAATCACCTCCTGAAAGAGATCCAAAAAGGGAAACTTCTAAGAATACTGTAGCCAAATCCCAGAATTCCAAGGTCAAGGAGAAAGTACTGTGGAAATACAATCCGAATAATACAAGATCTAGCAGCTTCTACATTAAGAGATTGAAGAGCTTGAAATATGATATTCCAGAAATCAAAGGAACTAGAATTAAAAACAATAATCACCTACCTAGCAAAACTGAGTATAGTACTTCATGGTGAAAAATTGTCATTCAATGAAATAGAGAACTTTCAAGCATTCTTGATGAAAAGACCAGAGCTGAATAGAAAATCTGATTTTCAAACACAAGAATCAAGAGAAGCATGTAAAGGTAAACAGGAAAGAGAAATCATAAGGGACTTACAAAAGTTGATTGTTTACATTCCTACATGGAAAGTTAATATTTGTAACTCTTGAAACTCTTCTTAGTATTTAGATAGTTGGAGGGATTACACACACACACACACACACACACACACACACATACACACACACATACACACATGTAGATAGAGAGCACAGGGTGAGTTGAATAGGAAGGGATGATATCTAAAAAAATAAAATTAAGAGGTGAGATAGGAATATATTGGGAGGAGAAAGGGAGAAATGGAATGGAGCAAATTATTTCTCATTAAGAGACAAGAAAAAGCTTTCTCAATAGGGGGAAAAGGAGGGGAGGTGAGAGGTAAAAAGTGAAGCTTACTCTCATCACATTAGGATTAAGGAGGGAAGAACATGGTCACTTAATTTGGTCTGAAAATCTCTTGTACTACAGGAAAGTAAGGAAGAAGGGAATAAGTGGGGTGGGGGGCATGATAGAAGGGAGGGCAAATGAGAGGATATATATACACATATGTGTGTGTGTGTATGGGGGCCAGGATAGGAGGGTAGGAAATATAGTTAGTCTTATACAACATGACTGTTATGACTATCTTTTGCAAAACTACACATACATAGCCTATATTGAATTGCTTACCTTCTCAGTGGGGATGAGTAGGAAGGGAGGAAGGGAGAGAAGTTGGAACTCAAAGTTTTAGGAACGAATATTGAGAATTATTATTGCGTACAACTGGGAAATAAATACAAGTAATGGGGTATAGAAATCTATCTTGCCCTACAAGAAAAGAGAGAAGATGGGGATAAGGGAAGGGAAGATGGGATAGAAGGGAGGGCAGATTGGGGGAAGGAGTAATGACAAGGCAAGGCATTTTTGGGTGGCAGAGGGCAGAGATGGCAAGAAAATTCAGAACTCAAAATTTTGTGGAAATGAATGTTGAAAACTAAAAATAAGTAAATTTTTTTAAAAAAAGAATATAGTACATTTAATTTCAGAGCACTAACATTGCCCTGCTTGTCTGTGATACCTTCTGAACTTTTTTTTTTCTATTCTGGATATTTTTAAATGTTTCATTGACATTGTTTTCTTTCTTTCTCTTTTTTTTTTGAGGGAATCACTATTACTACTCTTCTAGTTTCTCCACCATTACTCTCTCCCACCACCACCACCACCACCAAAAATCAAATTCTCTTGAATAACAGTTAAGTATAGTCAAACAAAATACATTCACACATTGACTGAAAAGAAAGTCATTGTCTACCTCTACTCCATCATCTCTCTGCCAAGAGGTGGGAGTCGTGATTCATCTATTGTGTCATTTTTCTTCTTTGTAAACTCAGGACTTAGCCCAGTGCCATCCAAAGTGTATGTAGGCGCTTAATGTGAGTTGGCTTGCATCATGAAATGGTAAGGTCCTTGCTCCTTCCTACTGTACTCACTCTGTTCTCCATACCTAGCATAGCACTTTGTGCCTAGCAGGTGCTCAGCTAATGTGTGTTGAGAAACAACTGACGGTTTTGGGGGTGGGGTAGGAGATGTAATTTGGATTCAAGACCTGCAGGGCAGTTAAAGAGGTCTGTTTTGCTTCAGAACATGATCTTCCTTTTTCCTGCTAGATTGAGACATAGATTGTATTGGTGGTCTTTAGTGCTCTATTGACTTAGGAAACAATTGGATTACTGTTTTTATCTGTACAGGTTATTTTGTAAAGTATTCTGGGGTATGAATATGATCTAATGGGGATTTGTAGCAAACAGTGCACAATGCTACTCCAATTCCTATGGCTCATATATATGGGCTGCTTAGATATTTACAAAGCATTTCCCTGAACAGCCCTCTGAAGTACTGCATATGAGACAGGCTATTTGTTCCTGTACTGTTAAGACAGGTTTCATTCATTCATTCAATAAACAGCTTTTTAACATGCCTACTATGTACCAAATGGAGAGGCAGCATTATACAGTGAATAGAAAGTCTGCTTTGGAATCATAAAGACTTAGATTCAGATCCTACTTTGGTTTACCATATTTCACTGCATAATAGTTGCCACCATTTAATCACTGCATCCTGTTTGTTTTTTCAGTACAAAAATTGGTTTATAGCCTTTCATCGTGCAATCGTCGCATGGTATAATTCTCATCAGACCGCTTAAAAGGTAAACAGAGCAGCAATGTATTCACCACTGCCATATGAATATGCATTTGTCTCTCCAGCATGCTAAGCTGTGAGCCTAGAATTCTCAGTGCACATTTATTTGTCAGTGTATTTCTGAAAGCCAGCTTGTGTGGTTTGTTTAGAGCACTGAAGTACTAATGGTATTGTCACTCAACCCAGTAAAGAGCCATAGGTGCCAGGGGAGCAGGTAGGCAAGCAAAACTGCCTTGAGTAAGTCACATGATATGGTAAGACTTGTTTCTTTCCAAGTTTAATGTATATTCACCAATATTCTGTGCATCCCAATCTTGCACCAAAGACAGTTTAGTAATAAGTGATTTTTAAGTAATACTAGTACAGTTTTTTTAAGAAAAGCTTCACATAATGATCCCCACTTTTTAAAGAAAAAAAATGGCATAAAATCTGCAATGATCATGCAGTGAAAAATAGTATACTGTCTGTGTGAGCTTGGGTCCTCTCAAGTCACTTAAATTGTCAGTACCTCAGACAACTCTCTAAGGTCCTAAGTTGTAGAATGGTTATTTATCTGTTTGTCTAGTTTCTAGTTCATCTCTAGATGAATTCTAGACAAACTGAATCTCTAGAACTAGTTTACTGCCTACTAGTTTTTTACCCCAAGGAAATTGAGGTAAACTGAAGAAAATATGAAAAACACTGTGTCAGTTTCTGAAGAACATACAAAGATAATTTGAACTTACTCCCTGCCCTGAGAGAGTTTACAGTTTATATATTATTCTTATATGAAATCTTCAGGTTGTATGTGTTGCTTATAAACCTGTGTCCTTCTCTTGGGTTATCAAGGCTATGGATGGAGCCTTAATGAGATATAGCCTTCTGTATTAGGAAAATTAGCCAAGGACCAAGGGTAAGTGTTTGATGCAGAGTTCCTTTGGAGTATCAAGGCCATACTTATCCCTGCTGAACAGTTATCTAGCTGTAGAGTAGGCCAAACAGTCATGTTGTAAAACAGATATTCATTTAATGAGCATGATCTTCCCTCTGACAATGAGTGTTTGCTTTATTATTGATAATAGTTAGAGGGCAGATAAAATCTGCCCAATGGTGAAAGCTAGGAGCTTTACTTCTTAAAATTATGAGTACATTTGTGATGCATCTGTATGTTCAAATTAGCATTGGAGAAAAATGAGTTATATGATGTGCTTTAAAAAATAGAACTGAAATGCAATCCCAAAGAAATCCATTTTTGAGAGGATAATAAAAGTTTTTCATGACATCTAATATAAATGCCAAAAACTGGACATATTTTACTGAGTTCATTTCATTCACGTCTCACTGATTATCCAGTGGTACTCTTGGTGGATAGTTTTTGTTCCTTCATAGCCAGAGGCATATTTGTAACTAGGGGTACATAACCAGGGATGCTCCTCCTCTTCATTCAGTGGTGGGGAGGTGACCCTGGGTTCTAGAAGGCTCTGTGAAAGCACAGTGCAATGTCTTTCAGTTCCCACAAAATTGAAAAGACCTTAAGTAGAGGTCTGGCATCAAATACTATGTCTTTTGTCTGAGGACCAGTGTAGAGATGTTTGGAGGGTCACATCACTGAGTTGGCTGCAGGAGATGAGTCTTTAGCCACGGCAACTCTAGTAGGCCACCTACTACATTATAGAGGGATTATAATTTGTTTGGGGGAGGGAAGTGCTACAAAGATGAAATCAGATTCTTGAAGCGTGTTTAATCAGATAACTGATATAAGACATTCCTATAGTTCAGGGGTTCTTCATCATTTCTGTCATGTGCCCTTTGCAGTCTGGTTAGGTCTGTGGATCCCTTCTCACAATAATGTTTTTAAATGTATAAGATAAAATCCATAGGATTGCAAAGGATGTCAACTTTATTGAAACATAATTATCAAAATATTTTTTAAAACCAGATTTGTGACATAGTAACAGATATGCTACTTTTCTAATCCATTAAATAACAAGACAGTACAAGCCCATCACTAAAGATTGGTTATGTTGTTGCTTTGTGCCAGGCACTTTGTTAGGTACCAGGGATACAAAGAAGCGCAAAAGACAGTTCCTAAGTTAAGGCAAGTTAAAGTTACAGTTTCACTTTTAAAGAAATATCTGTATGAAGGCTATTTCTTACCTTGAATAAGAATATGAAACACTGGGATGGTCTTTTGACTAGACAGTGTAAATGTCATGATGGACATCCAATTGATTTTTCCACTGTGATAGGATATGAAAATATCTGTGATTTCTATAACTGTCACAGCCTACCTACCATTGATGCTTGTGGCTTGTCTACATTCACAATTGAAGGAAACTAAATTTCAGTTGGAGGTTAGTGAAAATAAAGATGTAATTTCTTTTTCCCTTCTAAGTTCATGGACCTTCTGAATCTGTCCGAGGATGGCTGGACTCCAAGTTAAGGGCCACTATAATAACTGCTGTCATGCAGTGTTTTTATTTCAGTTCACTATGGGTAGATTTTATAAAAATAATGAATAGTAGCTCAGGGATTCATTCTAATAATAATCATTATGGGAAAGAATTAAAGATTTATTAATTGCCAACCATGTGCCAGGTGCTTTACAAATATCATCCCATTTATATCTCACAACAATCCTGTGAGGTAAGTACACTTATTATCCTCATTTTAACAGAGGCAGACAGAGAATAAACGACTTACCCAGGGTCACACAACTAGTGTCTAAAGTCAAATTTGAGCTCAAGAAGATGAGTCTTCCTAACTCTAGGTCTGGTGCTCTATCCCCTGCACCGTGTGTGTGTATGTGTATGTATACATACATACATATATACACACACATACATACATACATATATACACATACATACATATATGTCCATATACATATATAATGTGGGAGGGGGAGAGGTAGGCAAACAACGTTAAGTGACATGTCCAGAGTGATCTGACTTGCCCAGCGTCATATGCCTAGCAAGTGTCAATGGCCAGATTTGAACTCAGGTCCTCTTGACTCCAGGGCCTGAGCTCAATGAGTCGCCTACCTGCCCTAGTATTAAAGATGAACTTTAATAATATTTAAAAACAGTATAATCTCATTCGGGGGTATCCAACTCAAACACAGCTGGGTCCCTGAGGGCTGCAGATGATTGAGAAAACCACAAAGGAACATTATTGAGGCTGTTTTATATTCTTATTTATTTTGTTACATATTTCCCAATGACATTTTAATCTGGTTCTGGTGACATTTCTGTCCTCTGGTTGTGAGTTTGATACCTGTGGAAATGGTTTAAGCTCTAGATTTGAGTCCATAGAACTGCGGTTCACCTCCTTCATTGGATCAACCGGCTGGCTCACTGTGGGCAAGTCACTTGACTTTTGAGAGCCTCAGTTTCCTCATCTGTCAAATGAAGATAATGGCACCTGTAATACCAAGCTCACGCTGTTATTGTATTGGGAGGCTCAGATGCACTAACTATGTCAGGCACTTTGGAAAGTTTAAGGTGTTTGATGTCAGCTCCAGTTTTGCATGTCAGCAGTAGAGGACAGAGGGCCTCTATCTAGGTTGTGCCCTGGAGCCCATGGGCAGGGGTGACAGTGGTGGGAATAGCGGATGGGCAGAAGAAATTCCATGGAAGAAATTCTGTCTGTGAACTTTGGGAGGGAGAGCAGTGCACTGGGGTAGTTGTATCCTGAGAATCTGCTGAGAGGTTCCCCAGCATTTGATTGCTCTACAGTGTGGTGGCCCAGTACATAGAGTGTATATGAGCCTGGAGTCAGGAAAACCCAAGTTCAAATCTGGAATCAGACACTTTCTAGCTGGGCTACTCTGGGCAAACCACTTAATCTCTGGTGGCCTCAGTTTTTCTGTCTGTAAAATGGGAATACTAATAGCACCTACCTTGCAGGATTGTTGGGAGGATCAAATGAGAAAATATTTGTTAAAAAGAACTTCAGCACCATGCCCAGCACATAGGGAACACTCTATAAATGCTTATACCCTTTTCCCCTTCCTCTTGCCCTGGATGTCAGGGTCAGTGGTCCTACAAAGGTAGCTAAATGAAATGTTTGTAAAAGAACTCAGCATTTTGCCTGTCATAGCAAGTGCTTAGTGAATTTTGTTCCCTCCCTCCCCCTTCATTGGCCATTTTGCCTCCTGTTTTTCCAACAGAATTCTTGGCATAATTTGAGGGGTGGTGAGATACCATACTTTGTCCACCATTTCATGCTTCCTGAGACAACTCAGCCAGTCTTGCCCCCTCTCCCACCCCCATAGGCCATGGTGACCCGATTCCTACCCAGGTGATCCACCTTTTAAAAAATTCCTGAAGTGAAAAGGAATTGAGCAGTCCTGGTCAGTGACTTGGCACCTTAATAATACCTTCAGCAGGACACCTGGGAGTGCCTCTGACTTCAGGGGATGAGTCACCAGTCTCTGCCTCCCAGTCACTAGGGAAAGTAGCTTTCTACTGAGATTATATTGGGCAAAGGTGGGTGCTACCTGGTCCAGCCTGTTTCTGTATGTTTGGGGAGTCATGTGACCCACATGACTTCTCCTCTGATGCTGCCGCCAATCGAAAAGTTGTAGGTGAGGCTGGTTGCCTTGGCAGCAGTACCATTAGACAGTGGGAGAGAGACCAGGGCAGTCATTGTTGACCAGTAGGCAGTGATACCCAAACCTGCTGCAATTCAGAGTTGGTTACTATGAGTATACTTCCTATGTAATAAGATAGCTAACAGTTATATAATGCTTCAAGCTTTGCAGCCTAAAGTGAGATGGAGAGAAGTTAGAGGCTAGGTTGAGAAAAAGACTTGCCCAGGGCTATAGAGCTATATATATATATATGTATATATGTATGCATATATGTGTGTGTATGTATGTACGTATATATGTGTACATGTATGTATATATGATGTGTGTATATGTATTTAATATGTGTGTATACCTACATATATAGGAGTAGTCATAATTATAATAAACGTTTATAAAGAGCTTTACTATGTGCTGAGAACTTCACAATTAACTCATTTGCTCCTCATAACAACCCTGGGAGGTGGATGCTATTATTAATCCCGATTTTACAGTTGAAGAACTGAGTCAAACAGGGGTTAAGTGACCTGCCCAGGGTCATACAACTGGTAATTATCCTAGGAAGGATTTAAATTCTGGTCTTCCTGACTCCCAGTCCAAAGCTTTCTCTATATACACCACTTAGCTGCCAAAGCACTGTGCTTCTAAATCAGTGGGGACACAGAAGAAGACAGAAATAAACAAAAAACAACTCAATCTCTACCCTCATGGGATTCTCATTTTGATGGGGGAGACAAAATGCAAAAAAAAAATTAGATGTTCAAGATATACACTGTATACATATATACATATACATATATAATGTGTATGTATGGGGGCAGATGGGTTTGTGGATGGAAGATAATCTTAGAAGGAAGGCACTAGCTAAGTGGGAGCACTGGACTTAGAAGGGATGGGTCTGTTTCTTACTATGAATTTTGGGCAGGTTGCTTGAGTTTTGTTTTTTCATCAGTAAAACAGGAGTACCCATTTAGCTTGAAATATTTATATCACAAGGTAACTGTAGGACCAAATAAGAAATTAGCCATTGTGAACTTTGTCAAACTCATTTTTAGGTGGTGGGTGGGGGTGGTTCAGATCTGTGACTTCAGTGGGGTAAGGACCTCTCTCTATGAAAACTCCCTCCTGTTTGGCAATTTATCTGTAACCTAAAGTGTTGGAGAATGGCCAGGGGGCACTGAGAAGAGTAAAGGATCATCTATTTATAGCTAAAAGGGACCTTAGAAGTTAGCAAGTCCAACATCCTCTTTTTACAGGGGAGGAAACTGAGGACCTAAGAAATGAGGTGGTTTGCCCAGGTTGTAAGTGGAAGAGTCACAGTTTAAACCCAGATATTCTACCTCTAGATCTGGCTTGCTCTATCCTATATCCCTGGTGACTTTCACATGGCAGCTAATGTATGTTACTGGCCATTTGGGCTCATGTTTTCCCATTCTTGGGCTCTCCGCTGCTCCTCTCAGGATAGAATTCCTGGCCTGATTGGAGGACCGGAGATGATGAGGCACCTTACGTTGTCCATCATTCCGTGCTGCTTGAGACAACTCAGTCGATCCTGACGCCCTTTCCTCCCACCCACCATAGGCTACAAAAACCTGGTTCATATCCAGAAACTCCACCTCATTAAAAAATCACATCTCCTGAAGTGGACAGGAACTGAGCAGTCCTAGTCAGTAACTCTACATCATAGCAAGGGAGGTCTTGAACCCAGCACATGCTGATTCCAGGACTCATCTCTGCTGTGTTACTTCCTTCATCAGACTTTATAGGGCCATATAAATGTAAGCTCTTCCTCCCAGACAATTTTTAGGCAAATTCTAGCATTTCTAATATGAATGTATCTAATACCATATCACATGACATTCTCTTAACAAGGCAGAAGGGATCCTGGGAATCTGAATTTCTTCAAATGTTTCCAAGCTAGTTAGCACCACTAGACAACCCACACCAAGTATACGGAGGGCAAGATGCCTTTGTTTTCTGGGCAGCTGAAGACTGTGTGTGACTTACTGGGTGGACATATGAAGTCCTTCAGGGATGTGCTGAATCATAGCCAGGAGCCAGGGAACACTACTATAGTTAGATGGGAAAACACCTGCAGGATCCGTTGCTGACTGTGCTGACAGGTTGATGTTTGAGGTGGGATGGCTCAGTTTGACTGAAGCTGGTGATGATTCCTGAGGCCCAAAGATAGAGTCATAAATTATACACAGCTCCCCGGGCAGAGGCAACACACGGTGAATGTCTCAGTGTAGGACTCAAAAGCTTTCAGAGCTGGGAGGCACCAGCCAAGTTTCTCACCTTACAAAGGAGGAAATGGAAGCCTAGAGGAAGGAAGGATTTGCTTGAGGTCATGTGCTAGCCAGTGGCCCAGCCAGGACTAGAGCCCAGTTCTCCTGATGCAGAGCTGAGTATGTTTTCCACTCTTTGAAGCTATATAACTTTGGGTGTTTTTGTTTTTGCATGGAGAAGGGAGAAAGAATGGTTAGTAGTGATCTTATTAGAGTTAGACTAGAGTTGTGACTGGGAACCCCAACATCTGGGGCAGATGTGGATGAATGAGCTGTGGGTAAGATGGAACAGATGGGACCCAGGTGAGAAATTCTGACTAAAGGTGCAGTGGTGTGTGTGTGTGTGTGTGTGTGTGTGTCCGTCCTATTCAGTGACTCTTTTGGCGTAAGACCCTACTAATTTGCCCTGAGAGTATTCTGAGGTACAGTAGAGGGGATCTTCTACCCCCAACGCACACACACACGCACACACACACACACACACACACACACCATTTCTGTGCCTGGGACAAAGCCCTAGCTGCCCATCTTAGTTATAACTTTACTTGTTGCACATTGGGTTTTGAACACTACCTACCATCCTGTCACAAGTTCCTTGTGTCGAAACTCACTTGATCAATGGTTTTCTGGCTAGGGGGACTTTTTAAGCATCCTGTGAACATTTACTTCAGACTTTAACATAAGCTGAAGAGGAGGTGCTGGAGGGAAGACTGAGATTACATAAAACAGAGACCTTTGCAGATATCAAGACCAGCTCTGACAGCTTTTTTATACAGCCTCTCTCTGTCAATGGAGCATGCCCTCCAGTTCCAAGCCTTCTCTTTACCTTCTGCAAAACCCAATTTTAATTTCTTTTGTGATTGAGGACAGGAACAACCAGATGTTCATGCCTGAGTGATCACAGAGGCACATAAAGTTTTAGCAACATACTGGTAATATCTATCCATTGTGAAAAGGACAATAGAATTGCAATTAGAAGGCCTATGTTCAAGTCCCAGGTGCCATATTTTCTAGGTTACACGACTGGGAACAGCTGGTCTCCTAACTTCTCAAAGCCTCAGTTTCCTCATCTGTGAAACAGGGATAATAGCATTCATATTACCTCTCCTATAGGGATTTTGTGCAGAAGTCCTTCATAAATCATATGCTGCTTCATAAACATGTTTTGTTATTGTTATTACTAATAGTGATATGGACAGTAATAATATTAATACATAGAACATAAAACCTGTGATTTTGTTTGTATGAGAATATATTCCACCAAGGCAAACCAATGTAGATTGTAACCTGTTGATAACTTCATCTTAGCTTTCTGAGGTTCAAAAATGTTGTGAATTTTCCATAGTAGAGAATTCAGGATTTGAATCCAGGCCTTCCCAACTCCAAGCCCAGCACTCTACTTTGTATGTCATACGGCTTAAATATCTAATAATTTCTCATGAACTCATCTGTAAAATAGGTGTGATATAATACAGGATATCCCAAAACAGTGCAACTTTAAGCTTATTAAAAATTATATCACTTAATAGCTTTTATATAGTTTACAAATGCAAGCTATTAAATGTAGCTATTAAAACTTTAATAGGTTCACAACTGCACTAAGACTTATGGGACAGTCCATAATTGTGATAACTGTCTCTAATAGGGTTGAAATGAGGTAATCATAGGATCGTAGAAGATTTAGAACAGGAAGGGACCTGAGAAGCTATCTAATTCAAACTTCTCATGTTGTGGATGGGAAATTGATGTCTGGAAAGGTTGATTTTAGCCCAGTGTCACACAAGTTAGTAAATGGCAGAACTGCAGGCAGACTTCAGAAAAACCTGAAAAGTCTTATATGAACTGATGTTGAGTGATGTGAGCAGAAACCAGGAGAATATTATACATGGTAACAGCCACAGTGTGCAAGGACTGATTTTGATAGGCTTACCTCTTCTGAGATAGACTAAGCTCTTAGTTCAAGTATTCTGATTCCAGATTGGGTGTTCTTTCCACTGGATGAATGAAATGTTTGGAAAGCAGGACTGGATCAGAACTCATGTCTCCTGGATGTAAATCTATTTTCTTTTCCAATATACTTCACTCTTATATTAGTTGAGAGGTTGTACGATAGAAAGAACCAGCCCTCAGGAGTCAGGAGAGCTAGGCTGAAAATCCTGCTCTGAGCAAGAAAGGAACTAAGGAGGCAAATAGAATATTAGAAAAGTTAGACATGACAGACCTTTGGCAAGACTTAGATAAAAAGGGTGATACCATAAGCAAATTAGAAGAGCAAGGATTAGGCTACCTGTCAGATCCATGGGGAGGGGGAGAATTCATGACCAAACAAGAGATAGAGATCACTGCAAAATGTAAAATAGGTAGTTTTGATTATGTTAAATTAAAAAAGCTTTTGTACAAACAAAACCAATGCAATGAAGATAAGAAGGAAAACAGAAAGCTGGGAATCAATTTTTACAGCACATATCTCTCATAGAGGTCTTATTTCTCAGACATATATAGAGGACTAAGTAAAATTTATAAGAATACAAGCCATTCCCCAACTGATAAATGGTCAAAGAATAATCAGAAGTTTTCAGAGGAAGAAATCCAAACTATCTATAGGCATATAAAGAAGTACTCTAAATCACTTTTGAATAAAGAAATGTAAATTAAAACAACTCTGAGGTACCACCTTATACCTATCAGATTGGCTAATAGAATAGGAAAATGATAAATGCTGGAGATGATGTGGGAAAATTGGAATACTAATGCACTGTTGGTGGAGTTGTGAACTGATCTAACTATTCTGGAGAGCAATTTGGAACTATGCCCAAAGGGCGACCAAACTGTGCATATTCTTTTCCCCCTAAGCTAGTTAATGTATTTGTTTTCAGTTTTCAACATTCACTTTCATAAGTTTTAAATTTTCTCCTCCTTTCTCCCCACTCTCTCCCCAAGAGAGCACACAATCTTACATGGGTTCTACACGTATTTTCCTATTAAACACATTTTCACATTAGCTGTATTGCTTAGATGAATTACAACAAATAGGAGAAACCATAAGAAAAACAAAACAAAACATAGTAAAAGAGAAAATAGTTCACTTCATTTTGTATTCCAGCTCCATAGTTTTTCCTCTGGATGTGGATGGCATTTTGCATCATGAGTCCTTTGGTAATGTTTTAGGTCCTTGCATTGCTGTGAAGGGCTAAGTCTATCAAAATCAGTCCTTGCACACTGTGGCTGTTACCATGTATAATGTTCTCCTGGTTTCTGTTCACTTCACTCAACATCAGTTCCTATAAGACTTCCCAGGTTTTTCTGAAGCCTGCCTTTTCATCTGCCTTATAGTATAATAGTATTCCATAACATTCATATTGTGCATACCTTTTGATCCAGCAACACCACCACTAGGTCTGTATCCAGAGACCATAAAAAAGGGAAAAGGATTTACATGTGCAAAAATATTTATAGCAGCCCTTTTTGTGGTAGCAAAGTATTGGAAATCATCAATTGGGGAATGGCTGGACAATCTGTATGTATTCATATGTATTATGTATGAATGTAATAGAATACTATTGTGCAATCAGAAATGACGAACAGGCAGATTTCAGAAAAACCTGGAAAGACATGTATAAACTGGTACAAAGCGAAATGAGCAGAACCAGGAAAACATTGTATCCAGTATCAGCAACATTGTGTGACGTACAACTAGGAATGACTCAGTTCTTCTCAGAAACAAAATGATCCTAAGACAAAGGACTTACAAAGGAAAATACTATCCATATCCGGATAAAGTATGATGGACTGTAAATGCAGATCAAAGCATGTTTTTTTCACTTTATTCTTTCTTGTGTTTATTTTTCCTTTTGATCTGTTTCTATGACTAAAATGGAAATATTTTTCATGATAGCGCATGTATAAAATATATAAAAAACTGCCTACCATTTTCAAAAGAGAGAGATGACCATGGAGGGAGGGAGAAAAATTTGGAGCTCAAAATCTTGTAAAAACAGATGCAAAAAATTTTCTTGACGTACAACTGGAGAAAAAGTAAAATACTGTTCATTAAAAAAAAGCAATTCCTGCTTTGATTCTTACTTTCTAGATGACCAAAAGACTCAAGGAACATGTGAGTCGGTCTTTCTGATCTGTTTTCCCATCTGTAAAATGTGAGTGATCAGCATTTGCGCTATTCCCAGGGTTGTTGTGAGGAATATTCATTGTAAAGCTTGTAACGCTCTGGAAAAATGTGAATTCTCCGCAGCAGGAGTGGACATCCTTGCTGTGCTATCCTTCTGGTTTTAGGGGTCAGCTGAGCAGCTGGCCAAAGGGACTCCAAAGAAGTGAATAACTGATCTCATATTAAAGTCTTCTTAGACTCCGGGTTGGGTTCCTTTAAGCCCAAGACGGTCCTCTTAGACCATCGAGGGATTTCCCAAGCATAGAAGGTGCCACTGTTTGAGTTCAGCATTAGGGCTGCGTTTCTCAGAGAAGCTGTTGCTAACCAGGATCTCTGTGGCAGTTTTACTTCCCTTTACGTTCTGTTGTTGACAGGAAACGAAATGTGATGTTTTCACTTAAATTAAGTCTACTGTTGTTTCAGACAAAGGAATATCTCTCCTCTGACTTTCACACTGGTCAATTTCTTGCTTATTATTTTATTAGGTTTTGAAATGTGCATGATTGCTTGGCAAAATTCAATGTACAAAGTGGATATAACCATAGTTTGTTATTTTTAAACACCTTTCTGTGGTGTAACACCCCGGGGGCGACCCACAATTGGAGACATGGAGAGGTTTGGTTTTGTTTTGCTTTGTTTTTTTAACATAGCTTGCCCTCCTGCTTTGTCTTTGTCTACTGGGCTACCAACTAGCTTGAGGAAATCCCTTTCCCTCCCTGGGTCTCAGATTATACATGTATAAAATGAGTCAGCAGGCTCTAGGTTATCTCTTCAGTCCCTGCCACCTCTAAGAGTCTGTGAGATCTGTGACAGCCCCTGATGTGGTCTCTGCTCATGTAGATCTTTCTGACTGCTCCTGCCTTCGGAGGGCATCCTGGTGCACCAGCCCAGTTGTTTGTGTTACTTTTCTTATTTCAACACTTCAGAGGTTGCTGATTTTATTTGTCTGGGTGCCTCTTCCCCTTGTAGATCACACGCCTTCTATCTGCTTTCGCAAATGTTCTTGGTGAGTTAGTGTGGCCCAAAATTCTTCAGTCTTTGGACAACCTGGTAATGAACTTCCCCACAATTAATGAAGTTGGTCTTTAGGCAACAGATGGTGCATTGCTGGGCCTGCACACCAGTCATCTCGACAATTCACCAAGCGTTTATTACGTATCTCCAGTATGCAAACAAATTATTTGTGGCTAAGCAAGATTTTTGTGGCTACTTCTATCCTCTTTATTTCTTTTTATTAGTGGGAAAGGAAATGGGACACGCCTGGGTGATGGGAATACCTAAGTAAATGGCCCTTGCACTCAATAAAGGTACACTCTCCTTGGAGGGGGAGGGGAATACTATAATATGTACCAAAACTTTTTCAGATTTTAAGGATCTGTTGACCTGTGTTCCTCCAGCCTAACTTTCAAGAATCCACAAGTTCTTCTACATTATGATAGAATATGTTAATAGAACTATTCTGACTTAATTTATTAACTTATTAAAAATAACTCATATTTCTAAATTCCCAAGTTCACACAGTTAGGAAGTATCTAACTTAGGACTGAAACCCAGGTTTCCTGACCTCAAGTCATTTAGGTCTATTAAGCCATGCTGCTTCTACTCTCCAAGGGAAATGAACCTCAGAGATAACCTTATATCTACAGTGTTGTTTACCTGAAATCCTTGGCCAGGTACTGCCAGCTTTTTTAATAAGACAGGAAAGCGCTAAAGATTATTCTTTGCAATGCCCCCATCTCTAGCGGTTGCAGCAAAAGGCCATTTTTGTTAGGCCCTTCCTTGGCGTCATAATGGGCTCATGTCTGTACTTAATGACAGGACAGTTTGTTCTGAATTTTCTCAGTTCCTCATAAATCATGATCAATCAATCAGCAAGTGTTTATTAAAAGCCTGCATTGTGCCAGGCATTGTAAATAAGGGATGCTCCAGCCTTTATTCTTATCTGACAGGACAGTAACATGTATCTAAACATAGCCTCTGAAATTTAACTGTCTCAATCCTCCTCCTTCAGACCCCATCTAGGGTCATAAGGCTTCTCAGCATGGTTTTGCGACTTTGGGTGAAGAATGGATAAACTCTAAGGAGCAAAGGTTCTGGTTTTGTGGCAGCTTTTATTTTAAATAACAATAAATTTTTAAAAAACAGAGGCAGTAGAGGCAGATCTGCAAATTGTCTGCACATATACATATATATTTTGTTTTTGAAATTCCAGTGGTTCTTCTTTTAGAACATGTAAGTTTACATTTTGAACACTTTTCTTGTGATATTTACCTGATGGGAGTTTTTCTCTTGAGTAGAAAAACAAGACCATTTTGCCTGCACACAGACGATGCCAAAGACTCAGAATCCAGGACATTTTAAGGCAGGATTCCAACCTCATTACTGCCAGGGATAAAATTTCTCCAAGGTGGAAGTGTCCTCTCTTAGAGCTCAAATCCATCTCACAATTGTTTCTCCTGCCCCTTTGTTTTTCAAGCAAAGCAATTACTTTTTTTATTTTAGAAAAAGAAGCTTGTGCTAATGTACAGAACTCTCCTTTTTCCTCTTTCATTTATTTGAAATTGAACTTAACAAAGTCAATTCCAAGCAAGTGCTCTCTCTGAGTAATGCTTTTTGTCCATAAAAACAGCATTGACTCAGGACGGTCAGGAAGTGCTGATGTGCTCTCTGGCTTTGTATGAGAGGCCGTAATGACAAAGTATTCATGTCAAAGTCTATAATGAAACTATAAATTGTTTTCATGAATGCTCGGAATTTGGTCTTTTACAGGGCAAATCCAAAAGGTATTTAGTGCCACATTTCATATATGGGAATAACATCAAACTATGCAATATATTCAATAAACTTAAAGAATGCTGTGAGCTCACACTTTCAGGTGCTGAGGCTGATAACTGTCAGGTGGGGTGGGAGTAGGGGAGGACATATATGGGCGGAAGCTAGGAAGGACAAGGGACAGGGTAAGGAAACATCTGCCCAGCTTCACGAAGTGAGAAATCTACTCAAGGGTACCAGAATATTTGCTAGAATTTGGAGTTTAGTTGAAAGGACTGATTTATGAAAACGAATCTGTGTGTTATGGGTGTGTATGTGTGTGTGTGTGTGTGTGTGTGTGTGTGTATGAATTGTAGAAGAACCTGCAAATGTTGCTTGGTAGTTAAAAGCAGAGGAGAAAAGCCATGCCTGTAGAATACTATGCTCTTCTCCTTGGCCTACTTGAAGGTGCTTCTCCGGTGGTATGGTAGGGTATAATCTGGTGTAGTATCTTGGTAGTGGATTTTTTTTTCTTTGAGGCAATCGGGGTTAAGTGACTTGCCCAGGTTCACGTAGCTAGTAAATGTCTGAGGTCACATTTGCACTTGGTTTCTCCTGACTCTTGGGCCAGCGCTCTATCCACTGTACCACTCGGCTGCCCCATTGGTAGTGGTTTGAGATTATTGTGTAGGGAAAATTCAAAAGAACTGGATTCAAGTTAGCCATTTGCTAGGTGAGTGAGCCTCATTTCTGCTTCTGGAAAATAGGAATCATATTTTCCATTCATTGGGTTCTGATGACAGTCACATGAGATAATGCTGGGAAGAGCCTTGGATTTAGAGTTGAGTACCTGGATTTGAATACCAGATTGATTCCTTTATTACTTTCCCTCTGTTAATTATTGTGTACTTATCTGGTATACAGCTTGCTTTGTGATATTTGTTTGCATGTTATCTCTCCCACTATTAGATTGTAAGGTCCCAGAGGGCAGGGGCTGTCTTTTGCCCCTAAGCCCAGCACTTAGCACAGTACCTGGCATATAGTAGGCATTTAATATGTGTTGGGGTGGGTAGGTGACAGAGTGGATAGAACACAAGACCTGGAGTTAGGAAGACCATCCAGGTCCATTTAAAGACCCCAGATTAAGGAAAATTCCTTTGATCTCAAGGCTGCCCATTCCATTGGGACAGTTCTCATTGAAGCTCTACCTCTTGGCAGCTTCTCCTTAGTCTTGTCTTCTGGCAAATCTAAATGGATTTAGTCTAATCCTACTGCTATATAACAATCCTTCAGATACAAAATGGTAGTTCTAATGTGACTTCTTTGTCCCTCCCTTTTATCCAGCCTGGAATTTTCCCAGTTCTTGGTTTCTTTTGGGTTTACTGGCTATATTTGTTACTCAAAGATCAAGCCTTAAGCCTAATTCACTCTGGAGCTCATAGATTGGGCAACAGTTCCCTGCCCTCCTAGCATAGAGTAAGGTGAATACTAAATAGTAACTGTCTAAATAGTAATTGTTTCTCTTTTATCCAGGAACCCTGAGGGTCTTCCCCTCCCGGTTTGATTTTTTTTTTTTTTATTAAATGGGTCATTCCTTCATTAACTACTAAAAGAGGCCTGTTTATTGAATGGATGCATTTCACTCAAAGTGAGAATGTGGTAAGACCTAAGCCTGATAGGGCCAGGGCCTCCCACTGCATCCTGGGCCATCTCCAGTCATCCTGATGAATATTTGGCCACTGGACCCAGATGGCTCAGGAGGGGAAAGTGAGGCTGGTGACCTTTCACAGCCCTCCCTCACTCAAATCAAAGTCAAATGCAAGTCATGGCATCATCTTGATGTCCTGGTCCTTTTTGGCAGTGAAGGACAAACACAACTTGATTTCCAGTCCCATGACCAGCTTAATCACCCTCATCTGCCCTCTAATCTGTTAACATATGTCTTTAAAAAATTGTATTCACACAGTTCATGTTGTCTGGCCAGGGCAGAGTACAATAATACTACCTACCAACTCCCCAGTTTTGGAAAACATACCTCTATGAATACATTTTAGGACTGAATTTTCTTTTTTTGGTTGCCAAAATATTGATTCCAGAATGTAGAGCTCTAACTAGCCATTTTTGTACCTTGGGCAAGCAGCATGAAAATTGTGCCATCAGATCATTTGGGGAGTGGGCAAGGTCCATTAGAAACCCTAGAATATCACCATCAGTCATCCTATTGCTAGGGAAACTTAAAATAGGGTAGGGCTGGGATGGGGAGGTGTGGCCCCCAAGGAATAAACAGCCATGTAGGAGCTTATTATTATTGCTAACTTGGTGCTACACTTTGTTATTTCTAAGCCGACAAAGTACTTTCTAACTTCTGACTCTGTTGGCCACTATTCCACTTAGCCCACTTTAGTTATGGCTTTGCCAGAATGCTAAAAGTTTCTTTGGTGTTGCTACAGGTCTCCAGCGAGTCATCTGGTTTTGTTTGCTTTTACAGTATCTGGTGTGCAAAAGGAAGCTAGAAAGTAAGAAGGAGGCATTATTGATCCTTTCCAAGGAGTTGGACACGTGTCAGCAGGAGAGAGACCAGTACAAACTCATGGCCAATCAGCTTCGGGAGCGGCATCAGTCTCTAAAAAAGAAATACCGGGAGCTGATTGTACGTAGTTACTTTTGCAAATTACCTATTCACCTGGGTGAGAAATTAAGCCAGACTCTGAAGTGAAGATTCAGTCTTTGGGAAAATGTGCTTGTCAGAGGAGTGTTAGCTGGATTGCTTCTTCTTGTGTAATGGTTACCATCTCTCTCTCTCTTTTTTTTTTTTTTTTAAACATATTGCTAACAGTATCGCTATTAATTGCCAGCTGTGCTGCAGTCATTAGATTGTGTTAGGGAGGGAGGCACTTGCTTGCAAAGGTTTTTTCTGTAAAATGTGTCCCATTGAAATCTGGACTCTAGCACCTTTTAATGGTGAGGGCCAGGTCAGGGGGCATGACACCCATAAGATGAAAGGAGTCCTTTCTTTAAAACAATCCTTTGAATGGTACTAACTTCTCCATTCACTTTAATTCTTAAAACAAATGAAAAAATAGCGCTCCCTCCCCTTCCAATTTCTGGAAAGCTTTTCTTTTGATTTTGTTCATTTAAAATCAGGGCTCAACCTGAATGAGAGAGCATGTTGCTGAGTTAGAAACACATCTGGAGTGAGCAGCCCTAGATTCAAATTCCATCTCTCCTCTTTATTATCTGAATACCATTCCCATTACTATATTCTTATTACCTCCTGGGACCTCAGTCACCTCATCTATAGTATGAATAGGAAGTTGGTCTTTAAAATCATTTAAATTCTAAATTCTTATGACCCTATGAATGGGGCTATCAGTTTACTCAGAGAATATTTTAACTCTTTTGCTTAGTTCTTATTCATTAGTTTTTAAAGCTCTATAGGTTTTGTTCTAGTTGGAACCAGTTCCCTGGAGTTCTGAGTATTTTAAAGGTACCTTTGTTTCAATTCACATAATTCAGTTGGGGAGTGAGGGGGTGGGGTGGGGAAAGAAGAATTAGGTTGGGTTTGAAGTTCAGCAAATACAACCTTTGTTCTGGTCAGTTTGGCTGACATATATGTTAGTTTTTTAATGCATTTTAAAAAGTGAAATGGACTTTGTTTCTTTGTAGGATGGAGACCCATCAATTCCACCTGAAAGGAGGAAACAGGTAGGATTTCTTTCTGTTTCTTTGGCTAGTGTCATCATCCGTTCCTTAAGCACACTAATTCTTTTTTTGAAATTAAGTTTTATTGCTGCCTCTTGTTTTTCTGTTATAGTCATTTCCAAATATATCGCACTTTTCCCCTTCCTCTCAAATCCCTCAAGGACTGAATCTTCCCAGGTAGCAAAGAAAATAGTGGAGCACAAACAACTGATACAGTGCTGAAATCTGACAGCATATGCAATGTCCTCCCGACAGTCTGGCTGTGAAGATGTGTAACTGTGGTTGGGTGCCCGGGACTGTCTCCCAGGCTGCTGAATTTAGAAAGGTCTCCTCCTGTAGTGCAGAATCTGCAGAGCTTAGTACAAAACTCGTTAGTGAGAGTAATTAGGCAAAACCAGGAACTCTCAGGTATTTGGCTGGGCTGAGGTCTTCCCTTAGCGTGGCCTCCCCAACAGGCTTCAGACTTGGGTCCCATGGTTTCTTTCTTTACCCACTCTTCCCTCCCCACGGAGAGTGTGCTTCAAGTCCCTGGCCCCGTGTGTGGTTTATGGTATTTGCTAAAGGTGTCGCAGTTCCTGTTTATGGCTCTGAAGGTCTGACCTGATCTCCAGGACTGAAGTCAGTTGTTACTGGTTTTCCTTCTAATGGAACATCAATCTTTGAGACTAAAGTGTTATCTTTATTCTTTTTTGTAGAGAGGAAGTTGCTTTTCATTTTCATTTTTCCAAAGCTCCGATGGGGATTAGGATAAGGCAGGGGGGTGAGAGGGGGAGGCTGTCAGGTATGGGAGGGTTGGAATGAAAAGTCTTTGAGGTGGGAAAGCTGCTGACACTGGGTCCCTGTGCCAGTGTGTACGTGTGGACATAGTTGAAAGGATGCTGAAGGTGGCTGCTACTGCTGCGGCTGCCTCTAGGTTCCACTCCATGAGGGGAATGATAAAAAACACTTCCTAGAAGTGATCATAGCAGCTATGTTGAAGATCTGGTTGGGTGAGACTTTCAAGGCTGCAAGTAAAAACCAACAAGTGTTGTTTGGAGACCGCTCCTTTAGAGCAGTTTTCCTGGCTTTGCTCATGAGGAGGCTGACACACAGACTCAGGTTTATGGAAGACCTCATCTTGGAAGAGACCTTAGAAGTTATCTGATTCAGGCTCTTCATTTTACAGATGAAGAAACAGGCCCAAATAGCTTAAATGATTTACAGGTAGCAAGTGGTGCGCTCAGAATTCCCGTTGATTCCTCTGACTCCAAATTCAGAATTCTTCCCACCATTCAGGCTGGTTATAAGGCCAGTGTGATGTTTCTTGGGACCTCTTTTAAACTGCTTACTTGAGGTAGACTTTCACTTTATTTGTTTCTATGTCTGTTGAGCTGAGTGCTGCTGTGTTTGTAGTCTAGCATTCCAGTTGAGAGAGGAAAACTCTACCTGGTATGAGATGAGGGTGGAGGCCAGGTGTGGGTATTGTTACATAAATGGATAGAAGTGGTTTTTTTTCCTGATCTTTTTCACAACTTTGGTGATGAGATTGGGCCATGATCTGATTCTAAAATTCTTTCCACCTAACCCAGAATTGTAAACTCGTCTGTGTATACATTAATTAGGGCAGCCAGATGGTACAGTGGATAGAGTGCCAGACCTAGAATAAGGAAGATTCATCTTCCTGAATTCAAATCTGACCTCGGATTCTTACTAGCTGTGTGACTCTGGGCAAGTCACTCAACCTTGTGTGCCTCGGTTTCCTCCTCTGTAAAATGAGCTGGAGAAGGAAATGGCAAAGCACTCTACTGTCTTTGCCAAGAAAACTGAAGATAGGGAAATGAAGAAGTGACTGAGAAACTCCTCAAGAAAAAGCACATTAATTAATCCTTTGTTAATTGCTGTCTTCAGCACTTTGTTCAAACCAAAAGATGCGATTTGCCCTTTAGAGGTTTACAATCTTAGGGAGAATAGACACCATAGACTGGAGAGCCAAGTAAAAACATACTTTTTATTCCCCTGAACTACAGGTTAGGCCCCATGGTTCCCTCTTATATATGCTATCTCCATCCCCACCCCCCAAAATGCACTTTTCTTTTGTGACTATTTTACATCATTCATAATTTGGCCTGAGGTGCAAGAGGATTTGCCATGGCGTTAGCTAGAACTTTCCTGCAAAATTATCTGGGTGGATGGGAATGAATTGTTTAACATTAGAATCCTTAATCTCGAATTGCTTGGGTTGTTTCCTGTGACTCTCAATAGTAGTCTTTTCTCTGATTTAGTATATTTACAGTTCGTTAGTATTCATGAAGCAGTTTTACAGTTTTTGGTGGGTTTGCATTCCATGACTTTATAATAAAAAATTTGCATTAACCGAAGAGAATCTGGTGGATTTCACTCAGATTTTTCCGATGCATCTTTATGACCCTTAGAAGCATGGAATGGCTGTGTGAGATACTGCCTGTATGGCTGTGAAGTTGTTTAGTTCCCCTCCTTGTAATGTTCGAGTTTTTTTGTTGTGGTAATGGTTACTAATTGACCTGATGCTCCACAAACAATTATCCAGTTGAAGTGCTGGACTATATACATGGTCTCTGGAAGGCCTCTGCATGACAAGTATTTGAAAAAAGTGACCACACTGTTTGAGGAAGAGGAGAATAAGAGAGAAAACCTACATTCCCATTCCTTTTTAGTAGGTTAGGTGATTTTTTTTCCCTTGTTGTTGTAGTACCAAAGATCTTTTTACCTGAGCTACTATAATATGTGAAATAGTATGGGAAAATATACTAATACAGAACTGAATTTCTGGTTGCCTGCTCTAATGAAATTCTTTATTTTGCTTAAAGCAGGCCCTATTTTTATTTATTTCTGTTTTGAGTGGGAGGTACAGCAGGGGACTGAAGCTGAAAAGGAAGACACAAAATTGTTCACTCAACTTTTTCATCAACCAGACAAGGGTAGAAACATGCCCCTTGACCTCAAGTCTCCTGGATTGTATTACATATTTATCCCAAAGGCAAAACACCAAGTGGAACATTTATTCCTCCAGCTGCAGAACACATATGTACACATTGTACAGATGAGAATAAGAACTCAGCTAGGCAACTTGAAGCCCTTACCTGCATGGCTAATAGTTTTGTTCTTATAGACTCCCAAGATGTTAGTGCTAGGAAAAGGGAAGATGTCAAATGGAGAATCATATTGACCTTTCTGTCTACAAATTAGCCTCCTCTGTGTGTTTCAGAATAAAAGATGGTACACAATCCTGTGTAATTCATGTCACAAGAGAACTCCTTCCTGGCTTCTGTAGATTATTTCAGTTTCAGGTTACAGAAGACCTTAAGCATGGTGATTAAATTTCCCCCTAACATCTGAGCTGCATACTTATAAAAGAGCCTCCATATATATTATATGAAAATAACCTTGCAAGGAAATCAGGGAGAGAATTTTTATCATCCCCATTTGACAGATTCTACTCATTCAGTCCCAGAGAAGTTAAGGAACTTACCCATGGTCACTCAGCAAGTTAATGGCACAGCTTAGACTAGAACCCAGATCTTCTGACTTCTATTTTGCTAGTTTTACTGCTATAGGAAACTGCATTGCATGTAATTCAATTCCACTCAGCAAGTGTTTATTAAATGCCTACTGTGTTCCAGGCATTGTTCTAGGAACTGCAGATGTAAAGACAAAGAAGAAAATAACCACTGGGGCTGTTTACGCTTGTACTGGAAGAGAAGAACGTACACAGATGAATAACTACAGTACAAAGGGCATGCGTATACACACACATACAAATTCAAAGCATCAAATGCTTACGTGTTGTTTTTCTCACCCTCCTCTGAAAACACACCAAAAGTTTTGTTTTCTTCTTTTTAGTTCCAGTATTAGTGTTGACTAGGTTTGGAGGGATGGGGTACATTAGAATGCCTTTAAAAACAGTTCACTGTTTAACAAGTGGTTAATCATTCATTGTAGGACCTGTGAAGAAATCAGGACAACAGTAATTTTCCTAATAGCTTCTCAAGGGATGTTGACAAAAATTTCCCCATGATACATACTCCAGATGGAACTATTTGCAGAGATTAGATATGGAATCCTTTTGGACCTGTAGTGAGATGCTACCAGATGATCTCAAAAAGACCCTTAGAAGGAACAAATTTCTTTCTTCTAAAAAAAGTTTCCTCAAAAGGGAATTTAAATCATCTTCCATTAATGTTCTTGTGAGATCAGAAGGCATTGAAGTCATACAGTTCTTTAAGATCCCTCCCACCCCCCCCCCCCCCACACACACTCCATCCTAGATTACAACAGCCAAGCCTTGGGGAAATATTCCTTTGAGTTTCTTAGCTGAGATGCTGTTCTAGTCAAGTCTAGAATTTCAAGGAACAGATACAACACTTCAGTCTGAGTTGATAGAACTATAAAGATTATTGATAATATACAAACCAATTGGACATGTGATAAGAGCAGAGGACATCCAACCAATGGTTATTCCACTGTTACTATTAAAATTTCAGGAGAAAATAAAGAAGGCCCCTGGCATATTGATTGGATTGACTGTGGCAAACTGACGGGAAGGCATGGACAAGTGCTACAGTAGATGAGCTTTCATTGATGAATTATTATATATTGTTAGAGGAAAATCTGCATCAGTGCTATCAGACATCAGTTTGGGTGCTCATTCATATACAAAGGACATGACACATGCCCCATCTTATTACTCTCGTGGGTCCCACTTTGGCCTGGTTTGAAGAAATTTAACATAAGCACCTGGCCCTCTCCAGGTAATAGACTGGTCCTGAGAAGCCCACATCTGTTAGGGGTTATATGGTTTTATACCAGACTGAGGCATAAAGGGAGCTGGAGTCTCTTGTCATTGAATCAATCTAGTATAATTCCCAAGTTTCAGTTAAGTCCCAAGTAACTTGGAACATGCCAGTTATGAGTAAGTCTGATAACACTAAATATAGGGGTTGGTATAATTCTTATGGAGTCTTCACTCACTCTAGGTGATGCTGAGAATCTTCTTTCCTCTTCTTGACGAAAGGTCCTGCTCTAATCAGCCTACTTCAGATGCTTCAAACATAGCAGCGTTCGTTTCTTAAGTGCCAAATAAGTGCAAAGTTTTGTACCAAGTTAGGACTAAGGAAGATAACCAAGTTCAGATAAAACATGATCCCTATCCCCAAAGAATTTATACTTTACTATGAGGATAAGACACTAACCCCAGAAATCATGGGAGGCCATTCTTTGCCTCATTTCTTACCTGACCTCAGTGGCAGAATGGGTGATTGATCAATCAGACTGATACCTGGGAAAGACCTTAGCTTAAAAAGGTCATGGTCTTCCACTGCATCTGGGGCCATTCTCCAGTTGTCCTGATTTATATCTTGCCACTGAACCCAAATGGCTCCAGAGGAGAAAGTGAGGCTCATGACTCCATCACCCGGCCTCATTTAAATCCAATTCACTTTTAAATCATGATGTTATGGCCCTCTTTGAGAACAAAGGACAAGCAAGAATGTAGATTGCATAAAAGGTGCATTCAAGAGTTTTGGAATGAATTACTATTCAAGGTCATTACCGGAACTGGGTATCAAGGAAGGCTTCCTGGAGGAAGTAATATGAGCTGAGTTCTAAAGAATAGATAGGTCAAAAAGTCATTCAAATGTGCCTTCATTTTGGTCCAGTAATAATTCTATTAGGCTAATACTCTAAAGAGATAAAATAAAAAGAGGAGGAAGTCCTCCATGTACAAAAATATTTATAGCAGCTCTTTGTGTGGCAAAGAACTGGAATCTAGGAGGGAGTGTCCATCACGTAGGGAATGGCTGAGCAAACTATGGCATATGAATGCAATAGAATACTATTTGTGTCATAAGAAATGATAAAAGGTATGGTTTCAGTGAACCCTGGGGAGATTTGTATGAACTGATGCAGAGAAAGATGAGAAGAACCAGGAGAACAATTTATACCGTAATGACCATATTGTTTATACAATAACAACTTTGAAAGACTTAAGACCTATGATCACAATGACCAAGAATGGTGCGGGAGGACCAGCAATGATAGAGAGGCAGTAGACTGCAGATGCAGAATGAGTCACATCAGTGGTAGAATTTGTTTTCCTTGATTGTCGATATTTGTTACAATAATTTCGTTGTTTGCTCAATGAATTGGATTAGAGTAGAAAAGAAGAGTAGATACATTGTTATTAATGGAAAAAAATTTTGATTTAAAAAACAAAGGGTGAGTAGGTAGGTGAGATCATTTAGGTTCAAGGCAAGTCGGTACAATATGAGATATTCTTAGAACATCTGACAATTGACAGAAGGAGATTTACTTAGCCATAGCAGGGAAAAGATATTTAGAAAAAAGACAAGGACATTCAGCAAGGATATAGCATTGATTCATCTGGGTGCAGCTCTCCTGACTGTGTTGCCTGTGATGTTCGGTGGGCCAGAAATCTGGAAGAAGAACCAGATGGCACTTCATACTCTGGGCTTTTGTGGGGGTTTTTTGTGCCTAGGATAACAGAAAACTTTAGTAACATTCCAGGCCTTTGGATCCTGAGCCAGTTAAGTCTCAAGGATAGTTTCGATACCTTTTAAGGAAAAACTAGCTTAGCTTTGGAAGGTCAGGGCCTGAGGATTTTATTTCTCTTACAGTAGGAGTTTAACAGGCAAAGGTAAGAAGGGAGGGCATTCTAGGAATAGGGAACAACCTAAGAAAGGGTCAGAGGGAGGGAAATATAGGACTTGTTTCCAATTCCATGATATGTTCCCATGTAACTTTAAGTTAGAGTTTAAAAGAATACAAGAAAAGATAGAAAGGTAAGATACCAATTTGTGGAGGTCCTTGAATGCCCAGCAGAGAAGTTCTATCAGAATAACTACAGAGAAATAAAAAAACTGATTAAATCCATTTTGATTGGGGGGGGTGTGCATTTTGTCAGGGGAGGAAGACCTTTTCCTTCAAGAATAATGCCAACTCACATGTCAGTAGGTCTTTGACATTTACAGTTTTCCTCAAAACAACCCTGTGAGGCAAGTAGCACAATAACTTTATTTCTGCTTTACGTATGTAGAAACTCATTTTCAGGGCAGTTTGTGGGGGGGGGAAGACTTGATCTTACAGTTAGCAAGCACCAGAACGAGGACTTGGTTCCAAGTCTAATGATTTTTCCCCTACACCATGAAAAGACTTCATTTATGATTTCACTGCTGTGTCAAGTTCAGAATAATAGCGGCTTTGTTTTTGTGTGCTAATTTGATGCTCAAACCCCAAAACACATTCCCAGCAACTCATTGCTTTGAGACGTTCCTTTTCCTTGAACTTTGAACCAAGATTACATGGGAGCATTTGATCCTGGTGAGGCCACAGGAATAGGAGCATATAAAAAGGTAAATAATTAGAATCATACCAGAGTTGAACTAAACCTCAGGGAAATGGGAAGGGCAGGGAATCCTAGAGTCCTGCCAATTGGAACATTTATGAATTATTTGGTCAGGCCCTAGGCTATTCCTTTTCTTTTCTTTCCTTTTCTTTTTCCTTTCCTTTCCTTTTCTTGCCTTTTCTTTCCCTTTCCTTTTTATTCTCTTTCCTTGTCCTTCCCTTCCCTTAGTTTTTCCTTTCTTTCCCTTTTCTTTCTCTTCCCCTTTCTTTCCCTTCATTTCCCTTTTCCTTTCCTTCCCTTCTTTTCCTCTAGTCATCCTGATCTATATCTTGTCACTGAGTCCAGATGGCTCCAGAGGAGAAAGTGAGGCTGGTGACTTTGCGCAGTCCTCCCTCACTTCAATCCAGTTCATCTATAAGTGATGGTCTCACCTTTCTGGTGTCATGGTCCTCTCTGAGAAGGAAAGACAAGCGACAACCAAGTCACTACATGGTGTAGCACTGTTACCTTTGAAGAAACTGTTCTTCCATTAGCATCTTATTAAGATGCCATTTAAATAAAGCAAACACCCCACCCATTAATTTGCACACCTGTCTCTATGAGCATGGTAGGGTAAGCTTCTGTTGCACATGCAACAATATATACAAAAGCTTCAATGTTAAAAATAAAGAAATAAGCCCACCCCAGTAAGTAGCAAAGGTCATCTGTTGGCAGTTCCTGGGAATAGGGGGTCTTTGCTAAGCAAAGCAAATTTTTCTGTATTACTATTAACACAGGCACTGCCACTTCCATACAAAAACGCAGTGGAGGAGAAATTGCAATTAAATTTGCTATCAATCCAACCTCTCCATCAAGTGTACTTGATGTTTCATCAAACATTCCCTCCCCCCCACCCCATTCTAGCTTAACCTAGCTCTTTTCTTGATTGAAAGTGTGGATTTAAAGAGCTCAGAACAACTTTTTTTTAAAATATACATGCAGTTCAGCACTATTTTCTGCATTTGGGTTTTATACTTGTTCATAGGCTTTCTCCGTGATTACTTCTTCTTCAGGAATGATCTAGCTTGCTTGAGAGCTTGTCTCTTTTCCCTGGGAGTCCTGTCCTGATTTACCTGCACTCAAATTGAGGGGTTGGCTCCACAGACAATGTTAGTAGCCATATTTTTTTAACAGCTGTGAGAAGCAGAATTACTGTTTTTTTCCATGGCTAGCTTTCTGAAATAATGTAAAGAGTAATAAAGCATAAGAATTCTGGAAGATTTGAGGGAATGTTCCTGAAATACTGAGCCTTTTACCTCCTAGTCATTGGTTGAATTGTGCTTAGGTCAATGGAGACTGGAAATCATTATCAACTGACAGTTATTTAATGACTGAGATGAGAAAAGTTAGTCTTTTTATTCTTAATCTGAGCTGTCTACTTGAGTTCCACTAAATTATTGTGAAATTTCCTTTTATCATTCTTACTTCCAGAGTAGAACAGGCTGGGAAGCGTAGAGGAGGAATAGCTTGTTATTTTAGTTTATTATGCATGCTAACTAGCTGCTAAGATCTGTTATTTATACCTGCAGTGTAAGTGTTGCTGGCCCCCTCTAAATTTCAGTACCTAGGACAAAGCTCTGGTTACATTATCCTAGTTCTGGCTCTTTTGTTCTTTTCATACCCCTTCTCACCAACCTTCCCTCCCTTACCCCCCTATAAACATACACACAATACTTTTTTATTTTTATGTCAGGAAGAGAAGTGTTATTTTGTAGTGTATTTTCCAACTTGAAATTGGGACAGGGGGAATGACTGGTTCTCATGATAGACAGATGTCCCAGAAATCTATAATGAAGTGATGCTGATATCTGGATAACTTAAAGCAGTAGCACAGAATGATGATTATTATCATCCTTCGTAATGTGTCATTGTAAACGCCTGTAGTGTTTAGGAAATGTTCAGTGGGCAAGTTTCATTTGTCTGAGGGTTCACTTGTTTGTTTTTTTGATGGTACCTTTCATGAAAATTGTTTTTAAATTAATTTCACAGCATCTGTAACAGGATATTAGGAAACAGTTCTGCAGATAGATCCAGTGGAATTTTGAAAGGTGTTAACGCTAAGGTAGGAGGACACCTGCCGCCCACTGTGACTGACATTCATTAGCCCCCTTATTGACAGCTTCTGGGACAACTTGGTGGAGTGATCTGAACTGTTCTTTCCATGCCATGCCATGGTGATACTTTTACAACCATTGCCAGAACTCCCAGACCCAGTCCTTGGAGAAAATTCCCATAAGCAAAATATTATCCCCTCTGTGGACTGGTTTGAGAGAGGGAGATCTTGTAACTCCAGCTGAGTGAAAAAAGGTGGCAGGCAGGTGTCTGATGAGTCCCCTCCATGGGGGGGAAGATCAGAATAATACATGATATTTATGTAGTATTTTAAGATTTTATGATGTATTTATTATGGATTTTAAGATTTTATAGATATATGGCATACAGATTTTTAAGATTTTTACAAATGTATGTGTATATTTTATATATAGACTTAAGATTTCTACAGATATCTTATGCTATATACATATGCTATGTATATTAATATAGATGCAATCTCATTTGATATTTTCCAATAACCCTAAGAAGCAAGGACTACAAGATTATTTTGCCCATTTTATTGATAAGGTAATTGAGGTTGAGAGGTTGTGTGATTTCTTTGTGAGCACAGAGCTAGGAGTGTCAGAACCTAAGTGCTTTGTCTGGCTGCAGTTCCAGGGTTCTTTCTACTATATCATAAGATTTTTTTTCCCTTCTGCTGTGAGGAACCCCAGCTCAAGGCTTTCTTCCTGGCATAGCAATAGTCCTAGAGTCAGGAAGACCTAAGTTCAAATTTGACCACAGACACATACTAACTTTGCGACCCTGGGCAAGTCACTTAATCCTGTTTGCCTCAATTTGCTCATCTATAAAATTCAGCTAGTAATAGCACCTACCTCCCCTGGTCATTTGGATGACCAGACAAAATAGTCATTGTAAAGCATTTAGCACATACTAAGCACTGTTTAAATGTTAACTATTAGTATTCATTTCCCCATCTCCTCTCTGACTCTAGGTATAAAAGGAAAAAAATTATTATGAGAGTTTTCTTTTTTTTCTTTTCGTCTGTCAATATTCTGCTACGATTAGGGCTAAAATGTCAAATCTTAACGTCAATCCTGGATCTGAATATTTTAAATAGGCTTTAAAAACCCCCCACCTTTTCCTGCTAGGATGTTTGTGCTACCCACTCCCCCAGAGATTTGGAGGAATTAATCTCTTGGTTTTGTCTCCTTTCCCCATGAAATCCTTCCCAGCGGTAGCCAGTCTGCCCGTTATTTCCTGACATTTCTTTTACAGAACGCTGCTATTTTGGACTGATGGTCACAGAGACCTTCTCAATAACACGGAGACAAAGTGCTCTGCGTAGCTGATAAATTATAAGCAGGCACTGCGTGTGAGCGTGATAGATTATTATAGTGGATGTGTGTGCGTCATGGCTGTTATTTTTGGTCAAAAGAATTGTGTGAACTTTTCTCCTCTATTTTGAGCACTTTGAAATGTGCTACTTTTTTTCCCCCTGAGGTGTATGTCAAGGAATTAAGCACCACATCAGAATACTTATTTTCCAGTTTCCAATTGTTGCTTTGGAGTCAAGAAGGTGGAAGGAGAGGAAAGGAAGAGACTTTATTTTGACAAACAACTGGCCTTGTCGATCGTTAATAGGCTCGCAGCATCGGACTTAGATCTGAAAGAGACCTTAAAGGTCATCCAAGACAATCACCTCATTTTATGGATGAAAAGACCGAGACTCAGAGAGAGACTTTCCCAATAAGGAAGAAAGAAATGGCAGAGTGGCAATTTAAATCCACATTCCCTAACTCCAAATCCTGTGCTGTTTCCACTCACTGCTTCATATTGCTAGAAAACCGTGAATTTATCTGTGCGAAAGTTCTCCCTCTGACCCCCCCCCCCCCCTCATGGGATAGTTTTAGATCTGAGATAGACTTATTCATGAACTCCTTGAACAGAGTGCCATGGTATTTTAATCGAACGTTGTTTTTGCAGTTTATGTGAAGTCATCAGACTATTTTAATGGATTCCTTTTCATCAGGCACGCAGAGCAGATAATAGTCAACAATTATATTACCCCTCTACCTCCACCTCTCTACCAACTTTGACTTGTGTTTCCTATATCACCAGAGGCATCTCTTGATGCATTTACGTGGTACCTTTATCACTGTTGTATCTAAATACCCAGACAGTCTGATTAAGTTATTTCCAATTACCTTAGTAAAGGAAAATGAGAGATTCTGCTCTGTCTTCTCAATGCTTTGGTCATCCCTGTGCAGACGGTAAAAAAGGCTGGGCAGGTCTAACGTGAAAGCAACTTTCCACGCCTTGCCTTCTAGGATTTAGGGGAAGGTTCTGGCAAAGAAGGAGAATTTTGCAGCATCTCCTCAAGATGGTGATGATGAGATTCTCTAGGCTTTGTTGCAGGTGGCAAATCCTTTTTGCTGAGGGGCTGCCACAGCATGTTCTTAGCCTAGGCATGAGCCTAGCTGTCACAGATTGGGCCTCTGTTTCTAGTCTCACCTCTGGGTAAACCACTTCATCTCTTTGCCTGTTTCTCCATCTGTTAAGGAGGGATTATGCTTCCTGCTTCTTTGCCACACAGGAATATAGTATGAGGATCAGTGAGATAATGTCAAGAAAATGTTTGGGAGTTCTTTGGGGGAAAGACCTATACAGTGGACTCTTGATAATTGAGCCCATGGGGGCCGAGGGATGGGAGGGAGAGGAGGAATGAGGCTAAAGTAAAACCCCAGATAAGTCATCTCCTAACCTCATTTTGGTCGCCTCCTCGATTTTCTGACTCTTTGAAGACCACTTCCATGGACTATTGGGCGGGCAGAGGCAAGGGTGTGACAAAATGCTGCTAATGAGTAGTGGAGTAGTTCAAAGTGAAGGAAGGGGGATGGTCCAAACCTTTGTAACGAATGGTTTGTTACAGTATTCAATGTTTATTTCCCCAAGTAGTCACACAAATGTCCAATCAATGCAAGGCCATCCACCATTGATTCTTCAACAGACATCACTAAAACAGAATTTCTGTATGGGAAACATAGTTAGTGCTAGAGATTATTAGCATATGACATAACTAAGACCTCAAGGAACTTGCCCTCTAATGGGGAGAGGGAGAGGATTTTCACATGTAAGTAAATCAATATAATACAAGATTGAGAATTGGTCAGTCAAAAAAGAGGGCTCAGACAAAGTACTCTAGAAAGGAGAAATTACTTCTAAATTGTGGGGTAGAAAGAGACTTCATGGAGGAGGTGGTACATAAGTTGGGCCTTAATGGAAGAGAAGGGTGGCAACACGTGCCGGTGAGGAGAAAAGGCATGCCAGGCATATGCAAATAAGCAAGGACAGTGTGCAGACCATATTAGCTAGAACATAAGGTCCATAAGTGGGAATAATATTATATAAGACTGGAAAGGAAATTTGGAAACCTGGTTGTGAAAGACCCTAAGTTCAAGGTTGAACAGTTTCTATTTTATCCTATGAACAATGGCCAGCCCCTGGAGATTTTTGAGTAGAGGAGGGCTATGTTCAAAGCTGCTCTAGAAAGATGATTTTTGGCAGCTATATAAAATATGGATAGGAGTAAGGAGAAATTAGAGATAGGAACATCACAGGAGCAACACAACAGGAACCTATTATAAGAGTCTAGGAGAGAGAATGCCGAGTCCAGGTCATTGGGAGTCCAGGCAGGCCTTGGAGGAAGAGGTAACATAGAGGATTGGAGACTGTTATTGTCACTTTGGTTTTTTCTCCTTTAAAGTTTGATCAAAAGAAAAGAGAGGAAAGCATGGAAAGAGAAGCTGGCCAGGCCTCGAAGGCATTCCGTCTTACACTAAAGGGACCGTAGGAGTCTTCAGAGTACCAGATTTAAGAGTCATTGCCAATTTGGTGTTCAGAATAATTAGTTCAATTGTCTTTCAGGCCAAGTGCGCAGCACCTTTTGAAGCAACTTTTGAAATATTCAATTAGTTGCCTTGTCTCTTCTGTTCCTTATTTTTCCACCTGTAAAATGAGGGTTAATCCTTCTCATGCCCCCACCATTTTTTTTCTTTGCCTCATGAGACTCACCAAAATAATTTGAGTCTCGTTATTAGTATCATAACCCTCTGCTAAAATGAGCCTGAGAAAGGAGATCCTATTTAGTAATAATTAATTGAAAATATTACACATAAAAAGTGGATGGCAGTTTCTGTCTGCCCTTTAAAAATACTTTGTATTCCAAAGAACTCAGTAGTGCTCTGTTCATTGAGCAAGTAATCTTCACAAATAGGTAGGACACAGGCACTATTATCCCTCTGTATGCAGGCTTTAAATGTCGGCACTTACTATTCCAGGTCCCTCCTGAGACCTGTGACCATTAGTTTCAGTCGTGGCCTCTTGTCTTTGTTCTCTCCTCAGAAGGGTGGTATTCTTAGTGTCTGGCATGAGTATTTGTCAGGGGAAAGCTTTTGAAGTGGAGCTTCTTAAGAGTGGAAGCCGGGCTGACTGGTTCCATTTTAGGTATTCTGGCCTTACCCAATCATCCATCTATGTGCTTCTTATGTGCTCACTATATACAACACAGGACCAGACATTGTGAAGGGGTGCTGATGAAGGATGTTAGGGTTTCTATTCTCAAGGAACGGATAGTGTTCTTAGGGAGAGCAGACAGACACAAGAAATGAATTAAGAATACAGACAATTAAAATGCAAAATTGTATAGTGCATAGAGCAGTAAGAGAAGATTTCTTAAAAAAGAAGAACCTTTCATCGGGGCTTGAAGGGAGTACTGACTGTTGCTTGATGGAGAGGAGGTGAAGTTCTAATCAGGGCTGGCAGAATGAGCAAACCCAATAAAGGGGATATAATGGAAAGAGGCACTGGATTGAGATGGGAAAATCTGGATTTACATTCGGGCTCAGCCTCTCAGTAACGTGTGTGTGCATGTGTAATGGCACGCTTTTCTGAGTAATGCATTTAAATACTTGAAGAAAATGCTAAATTTCAGTTAGAGATTAGTGAAGATAAAAATGTATTTATTTCCCACCCATGCTCATGAACACCCTAATATCTGTTCACAGATCTCCTGGGTCTGTGGACCCCCAAGTGAAGAACTCCTGGATGTATAAAGTCCCTGCTACTTCTCAATCTATTATCTTGTAATCCTAGGGGAACTATCAAGCTATAAGTACGTGGCAGTGTTATGAAAAGAGCATCTAGCCTTGAGAAAGAGTAGGAGTAATGATCCAGTTATATTGGTAAAAATAGCCATTATCCAAATCATTGCTAAAAGCATTCAGCAACACAGTGACAAGTACAGATTCCTGGGGCCTTGAATGCTAGCCTGAACCATTTAGATTTGATCCGCTAACAATAGGGAGCCATTGTAGGATCTTGAGGCAGGAGTGGTATAATGAAGCCAGTCTTTGAGAAAGATTATTCTAGCAACAGGGCAAAGAGGGAGTGAGAATAAGGAAAAGAGGGGGCAAGGAGCCCAACCACAGAATGAGCTGATAAGAGCCCTGCCATAAATATGCATCAGCTTCTGAAAGGACCCTTCATCCTGCCATGCTTGTAATTCCAACACTCACCACTAGAATTGTGCTGAAAATTTTAGGAGATATAGGACTAAAAAAAAAAAATAGATCTATGTCAAGATGCATGTTGAGATAATAGTAGGACTACCTATTATTTTCAATAATAATCAACAATATCTAAAATAATATTAAATTGGGGAGGGGGACTTCCAAATACCGTGGCCTAAATCTTTACTCCTTCTCACTCAAGTTCTAATATCCTATAATATTGAATCCTTTTATTAAATGAATATAATTTTCCTATTTATTCAATATTATTCATTGGTTATAAAAAAAAAAAAAAGCTGTCCAACTCCATGTTGTTTTTCTATCCTACAGCATTAGTGGCACTTTTTTGCTCCACTGCTGTACCTCAGGGCCCTCCTATATGCATTTATTTTAACAGTGTTTGTGTGGCTCTGCTGTATTTTGATGCCACGTCCATAAGAATAATAAATCCTTGAGCTTATTCACTCCTTTATTTCTAATTGTGTTTCGTAATGCGCTGATATTTCCAGGCTAATCTTGCACAACTATTGAGTGATTCTCGGGACCGAAATAAACATCTGGGAGAAGAAATTAAAGAACTTCAGCAGAGACTTGGAGAAATACAGGGGGACAATAAGGTACCGTAAGAGCATCCCCTTGTGATTGTGGGCTGGAGTTTTATGTTCAGCACATCTGAAAAATGTAACCCTATGTTTGTTGGGAATTTGTTTATAGATTTTACATTTGCAATGAAAATTCACCATTTAGCATTTCTTATCTTCATTACATTCCTTTTTTTTTCCTGTGTGCCTTCTGTGTTACTTGAAAATATTGTCTTAGCCCAGTTCAGAAGTTTCATTACGTTCAATTTGGTGGTGAAAGAACAGTTAGTGAGGGCAAAATAAAATACAAATGCCATACTTGGGTAGTTGGTCGGTCTCTCCCTCTCTGTCTCCCTCCCCCCTTTACAAATAATGGATTTGTGGCTCAGATGATTCGGAATTATTCACATTCAGCTTAGAATTTTAAGCAGTCATCCTACTAATTATGTTCACATAACCAATTTATTTTATTGCTAAATTTGGCAATTTGTATGGAGCGTTGCTCAAAATCCACTGCTCGGCATTAATCAAACTCCCCTGTTGGCAACGTTAATTATAAAATATGAACTCATAAACTCCAAACTAAATTGTGCACTCACAGTCCTAGCTAAAGCTATGCACAAAAGTACAATTGAAAAAGGGTGTGTGTGTGTGTGTGTGTGTGTGTGTGTGTGTGTGTGTGTGTGTGTGTGTGTGTGTGTAAGCTACTGAAGTCTAACTGACCCCACAAATAATAGCCCTCTTTGCCGGGATAACATCGTTTTCTAGCCCAAAGGCAACCTTTTATTCATCAGGTGAAAGCCTTGGTGTTTGTTTTCATAAAATTATCTTCAGATAGGTTTTTGGTGAGATCTCACCTATAACATCAGATTCCTAAACAGGTGATGCCTAGAGGCCTAACTTGGGGAAAGTTGTATACATATATAACCTGAGGAGAATGTGGCCCAGGTTATAGACCGGCATTCTTTAAACAGTCAGGATTCTGAGCTTAAGAGGCTAGATCTGGGAAAGGACATTCTGTTGGGAAATTTTTTTCATATTAACCCTTTCAGTTATCTCTTACTCTGTCTGTGCCCCAGTCCTATTGTCAAACATGACTTTGTGGCTTAGCTATAAAGTGAGAATCCAAGATTATGTTGTAACTCAGGAAAGAGAGAGAGAGAGAGAGAGAGAGAGAGAGAGAGAGAGAGAGAGAGAAAGGGAGAGAGAGAGGGAAAGAGAAGGAGAGAGAGGGGCAGAGGGAGAGGAGAGGGAGAGAGAGGGAGAGAGAGAGGAAGAGAGGGAGAGAGAGAGGGAGAGAGAGAGAGGAAAATATCGGCATTCATGTTTAAACAAAACAAAACCAAAAACAAACCTCCTTTGTAATTAAAATGCATACACGTATGTATAACTATAAAAAAATCTGATTAAGATAAAAAGCTGGACATACTGGTCCTGGAATGTTAGATGGATGCATTTTAAAAAATCATTTATTTCTGTGATAATATAGATATTTGCTTGATAGTAAGAGCTAGGCATCCTTAGTAACAAAGCAAAGCTTTCCAGAGATTTGAAAAATGTATAAAGGACAAAACACAAAAACAGTTCCCCGACAGAATGTAACTGAATATATTTTAATGTCATGCTTCTTCTCCTTTACCATCATTTGCCAGTATTTCTTTTATATTTTATTTCCTTTTTTTTTAGTTTTCTCAATCAATTCTTTATGTTTATTATTTTCTGCCTCACTTTTCCTCTTTCTCCCCCTCCTCCTTTTATTATTCCTTCCTCTTGGTCTGTGTGGGTTTGAGCTTACATATATGGGCATATTTAAGGAATTTTGGGGTGATGTTGGATTTGTTTCAGGAGGTACAGGGAAGGGTGTATAATAAAAGGTAAGACCTTCTTTCACATTGCTTGCCCTTCGGATCCTCCTTTCACTCGCTGGCTACATTTATCAAATTTTTTACCTCAGGGTAGGAATTTCATGACTCATATTCATGGGTTGAGAAGCAATTAACCTGCTAAAGGTACAGTGAGAATGTTATAATCTTTAGCAGACCCCATGTACCATTCGTGCCTCCTTTTCCCCCAAACTGAACACAATTAGACCTCAGAATT
Organism: Bettongia penicillata ogilbyi; assembly: GCA_023548195.1. Lineage (NCBI taxonomy): Eukaryota > Metazoa > Chordata > Mammalia > Diprotodontia > Potoroidae > Bettongia > Bettongia penicillata. The sequence goes on along the minus strand of JAJHZJ010000694.1, from coordinate 1,023,090 downwards.
TTTTTAATTCTCATTTGCATCTAAAATGATAGGTCTGGTTTTTATTTTAAGTTCCATGTGATGTGAGAGTCACAGACTCCCCTTGAGTCCTCAGTTTTAAACCACACATAAGGCCAAATTAATCATTTGGTAATGGACAGCAGCATTGACTGAGAATTTCGAAGCCCAGAATTGAAAGGCGGTCCAGTTAGAGCATCAGTAAAGGGCTGAATAACTCTTGAGGTTACAAACCAGCATATCAGCCACTACTGGGTGTTTAAACAGTACTTGTTGGTTTCACTTAACTTGCCTATTCTCCCTTAAGGTGGATAGCAGCAGAAAAATCTTTTCTGGGGGAATGATGGTATTGGTCAGTCCATTATAGTATGGAGACATGTATAATTCCAAAGGTTTGGCCAGCCCAACTAGTTGAAGCTAGTCTGGGGACCTTGAGAAGTTTCTTAGGATTGAAGGGACTTCTTTGGATAAACCAGAGAGATCAAGGGCTCAAAGAGCCCACTCATGGAATGGTTCGAGCTAGTTAAACTCAAAGATACTAAAGTAAAGTGTTGTTGGAAATAGTTCTCCCCTCCAATTGGAACCCCAAAGACCTCATGCATTCTTTTATGGGTGGTTGTTAAAACAGCAGATTTTTATCTCAGCTTTGCCATTTTAACTGATGACCCTTATCTATATTTTGGGAAGCACAGATTCTAGATGTTAAGTACATTTAAAAAATAAGGTGATGGAAAATTACTTGCCTTGGATATTTTAGGGTAGACTAATTTTTCCATTTGTTCAGCTAGAGCCTTGTAACCCTACAAGCCATAAAACATCTCCAAACAGCCTCTTGAAAGATTTGTTGTCCTCTTTGCTTACTTACAAGCAGTTCTCATGAGAATAGGGGTTTGGAACTTACGGGGTTATCCATGAATGAACACCATTTGCCATCAACTCAGACTTCCAAGAAGGATTTGGGGTTCACCACTAGTGCGGGGGCCCTTTCTCATCCCTGTTGCGTGCCATGAAGTATTTAAACAGAAATCTAGTTAGGCACCACCTCCTTCCTTGAAAGCTCTTCCTCTTCAAAGGTTAATGAGGAAACACGAGGCTGACTCCTCAGCCAAACGTGGATTGTAACCTCCACAAATCACAACAGGGAAACCTTTCTGTGAATTGCCAAGGGCATTGTTCAGAAAGAAAAAGCTATTATGGGAAAGGCCAAAAGCCCCAACTTCCAGAAGAAACCCAAGAGAAGTGTATAGATACAGAATAGGTATATTATAGTACTGTAGATGGTGGCCACCCTCTCTAGGCACTTGCCTAGTACCTCCTAATCTACCAGGTTGCATTGTGAATAAAGGTATAGAATATAGAACGAGACATGATTTGGCAGAATGCCCCTATGCTGAGAAGGGCTAGTTTGGTATTTCCTAATCTCCTGGTTACTAGAGTGAAATGTGGAGGAAAAAAAAAGGAAGCAAGACTTGAGAGAATGGAAACACAAGGGGTAATATAGGTGTCAAGGGTCACAGGCATTCATTTGAGAACCACTAGGCAGGAACACTACATCTCTGGGTTTTTCTGATGAATGAGGCTATGCATTCTTTTTGCCCTGTAGTAGAACACTGAAATATAGACATTCATCTTGGAATAGGAGTGAACCTATGCAAGTTGTCCACCAAAGGTTTGGAAGGTTTCATTTTTCTTTGTTGACTTAAATTTGTTGACCCAAAGTATAAGTGAAATTGGAAGGCACAGTATATGCATTTAATGCCCCTCTTACAGAATATGCACTTAATAAGCTATACCAGGAGAAGCAAGTAATGTACTGATAGAGACAACTCAAAGTTGTTTATCCTGTGTCTTTGCTTTTTAGTTTTTTTTCCTTTAGTTTCAAGATTGTGTCATTTTGGTGCAGAATTCCAATAATCCAATATTGAGTTTGCAAAAAGTCAGAAAATGTAAGCCTCTGACAATGTCATACAAGATTTTCTTTGCCAGCTTTTGTGAATTTAAATTTAGCTGTTGTGATAATGCATAAACATAGTGTTTTGCATTTAATAATGAGCTTTATATTGCACCAGCTGACAGTCTTTAAGTGTCCATGATTTTATTGGATATTGGCGCAGTAAAGTGATACTAGAGTGGTACTTTATTGACGTGTGACTCTCTGATTGGCTTAGAAAGTAAACTAATTAGCTAAAAACCAAGAGCCAATAACAAGGGTCCAATGGGAGTACAAATGACTAATTAAAATATAGTTTGTTAAAATAGTACTCAGCTGTAGATGTTTGTAATGGCCCTGGGGTTATATTCATAGAGTACCTTGTAAATAGTTCCACTATTAGTTGTAAAAGAAATTAAGGTTTTCTAGCCTGCATGAAGCCTGAAAGAGACATTTTGATGAAAATAGAGGTCACTTTACGGTACCATATAAATTAATTACAAAATGCTGAAATAGGCAATGAAAAGACTACCATCCCCTTCCCATCTTATATTATCTAACTTGTTTTCCTCTAGGGACATGTGATTATGAACCCCAGGCAATGCAGAATTAGTTGAGAAATATTTAGCCAGTCCAATAGCCCTGACTGGTTAAATATCTTTAAGTATTCTATAATACCATGCCTACTTGAATTCAGTCTTAGTAGATGTGCTTAAGGTAGAAAATGTCCCCTCAATTCCAACATCACTTATAGTATACTGCAGTTCTTGAATATTTTATTATAGGATCATAGATCTAAGGCTGGCAAGAACCTCAGAAACCTCTTAACCCAATTTTCTCATTTACTGTTCAGGAAAATTAGGCCCAAGGAGGATGAATGACTTGTCTAGGGTTGTTTTGATAGTAGACTATGCATTTGGGATTCCCAGATCTCTTTACTCCATTGTCAATATTCTTTCCAATATAACCTAGTGACAAAATTACATTTTTCACGTGAACCTTGTTTCATCTTCCGTTGTCGAGTACAGCCATTAAAATACATGGACAAGAGCAGAATAAAAAAAAAAATGAGCAAGCAAGATGAATTTTTTTTTTTAAAAAGAAGAGATTATAAATGATTATACAAGTTTGTTAACCTCAACCTAAAAGATGTGAATATTGACTTTAGCATTGTGGTACCAGCCTTATCCTTCTTTCTGTAATCCTTTGTGATCCTCTAAAAATCCCATTTTCTGATGGAGGGTTGACTCAAATAGACATATGATTTTTTTTCCCTAAACAAAGTTGTTCAGACTTTTTAGTTAAAAGAATGGAAATGTAGAACATGAAAATAATGCAACCTTCAATTTGCCCACTTAAAAAGTATGAAAATAGAGAAATTACAGTTATGAGAGTAACATGAACTCATATGGGACCCATTTACTGTTTGAATGTAATTCAATAAAACAAAATAGTACATTTGGTTGGAGTATGGGCTGGGGGAGAGAGGAAGAGAGGGGTCATGGGGGAGAAGTTAAGGGAGACAGGGTAAGAGTAGCATTGATGCCAATTAAAATGCTATTGATTTTAAGTGGACAGTTCTTCTGTTTAAAATTTCATCTGGAATATCATGGGAGTCTAGGAATTTAGATTTTCTTTTGCCCAGGGGTGTTGGCTATTGGTGATCTTCTTTAAATTAGTGATGTCAGTATCCGCATTTTTCAAAGCAAACTGACAAGAATCCAGAGAAAAGGAACAAAAGAAGGTAGAGGAAGGGACAGTAGGACAGTGTGAGACTTGCCTAGTGCAGCATCTGACAGAGATGAAGGCTGGGCATGCTTCAGGTGTGCTGCTGTAACAGCCCTAGACAGGTGCTGCAGGCAGTGGGAGCTGGAGCATGTGGAGGGGGTAGATGCCTGCATTCTGGTTACTAAGGATAATTCCTCACATTTGTATGAGGCTTTCTCTTTCTCCAAGCACTTTCACACACATTATCTCATTAAATCCTCACAGCTACCCTGGGAAATAGATAGGGTAGCTCTAATAATAGTTATTTTAATAGTAATAAGACCTCAATAAAAGTGATTGGTATAGCACTTTCAACTTTATATGAAGTACTTTCCAATCTTTTATTGAATTCAATCATCACAATAGCTCTAAGGGGCCAGGCCAATTGACAGATGTGGAAACTGAGGCTCCAAAGAAGTCAAATGTTTTACCCATTATGTCAGAGTAGCACTAGAAATCAAGTTCACATAATCAGAGGAAGTACTTTTTTCCCAAAGGTGTTGCTGTACTCTTGTGTGAATACGGCATACTTCATTTTAGTGAACTGGGAGTCTTAGAATAAGGGGGAATCTTTGGGCTGTGTATGTATGTCTTGAGCTGCCTGGCTGCTACTATATTATAAACTACTTAAAAGCACTGTGTTACCTAATCTTTGTTTTCCCACCATGAAACACAGTGGCTTGCATATAGGAGATACTTATTAAAAGTGGCTTACCTGTAGGAGATACTTATTAAAAGTTTGTTGAATTGAATTTTAGATTCTAGGTTAGAAAGTGGTTTTTTGTAGGCATTTTTAAGTAGGCATTATTGCTTACACTGTACCAGTAGGGTTGACATTATGAGAAAGGTTGGCATTTGACTGCTACTTTCTCGGTCTTGAGTTGCTAAAGGAAGGGTTGGAACTCACACACAAAGACACACACACGCACCAGAGAAGCTGGCCATTTGTTCAAGTAAACTATAGATACAACAAGCATTTTTCACTTGTTCTACAAGAAAAATGGAGTTGTTGGCTGCCAAGTATATGATTGAGGTAGCACCATCCCCTGGAAAGTACCCCTACCCTGCCAGTCTGGGATTTTGGTCTCACCTGTTTCGTAGAGACCAACTAGTGCCCAACAACCACATCACTCATGTTTCAGACACAACTAATAATGTGGCTGTGACTAACTTGACCCTCTCTTTTAAAATAACTATTTTAAGTAGTCAGTACTTGAGTTTTAATAGCCAATATTGTGTGCACATTAAACATCAAATGAGTTAACATATTTATTGAGCTTTAATAGCCATACAGGTCTATGAAAGATGGTTCCCTTACATGGCTGTCAGACTTCAATAAACATGTTTAATAATTAATTGGCATTAAGCAAACGTAAGCATCTGAATCTAAATTGAGTGTTCAATGAAGCATATTTCAAACATAGCTGAAACTATAGTAACGTATTATTATTTAAAGGCCAGACTGTCAGTTTAACTCTTCACATAGTAAGAGGAAGTACTGTGTTTTTCTAAAGGTATTACTGGTTCAATGATACTCTTGTGTGACTATAGCATACTTCATTGTACAATGAACAAGGCTATCAAAGAGACTTAGAGGATGTATGTATATCTCTGTGTCTGCATTTAGTAACATATATATGTATATCTCCATATTGTATACAATTACACTCATGTTTGAAACTGGTTCATTGACCAGACCCAAAAAAAGTCAACTTGGAAGAAGGTCTTTAGTGGACTGCCAGGTGCTCTGTCCTTGGCTCTAGGCTGTTCAATATTTTTATCAATGACTTGGATAAAAGTAGAAATGGCTTTGCCAATGATATGAAACTAGAAGAGAGAGGTAATGTCTTGGATGACAGAGTTAGCATTCCACAAGACTGCAATAACTAGAACATTGGGCCAAATCTAAGGAGAAATGTAAAGAAACTTCTCAAATATGCAATAAGAGAACATGACTGGATATTATTTCACTCACCAAAATTTTATCTTTTGTTTTTTAATGGGTTGCAAGTTCACTATGGTAAAACATGTTATCTGAAAACCAAAAGCAGCTGAAATAGTCTTAGGCTAAATTAAATGAATCTGAGTATCCAGCACTTGGGAGGGTTCTGCTATACTCTGCTTTGGTTAGATGGTGTCTAGGGTGCTCTGTTCAGTTCTTGGTATAAGCTGGAGAACATCAAATGAAGATGTCAAGGTCATAGATGAGTAGTAGCATCTCCTTAGAGGATATCTCTTCCAACCCTTTCTTTTATAAGTGAGGAAACTGTGGCCCAGAGCACTGTCCAAGGTCATCAGGCAGCAAGTAGCAGAGCTGGGATTTGAATGCAGATTTTTCTGACTGAAGCCCAGCATTTTTTCTCCTTCACCAAGCTGCCTCTATGAGGTTTGTTGGAAAGAGCTGTGGTGTTTAATCATGGAGTAGAAGAGATTCACAGGAGACATAACAGCTGTCTTCAGGTATTTGAAGGGCTTCTTTGTCAGAGGGGTTAGATTTCTTTTGTTTGGACTGAGAGGGCAGAACTAGGGCTGAAATCCGAAAAAGATAAAACAAGAGGCTTACCATAAGGATAAACTCCTCAACAATTAAGGTTTTCCAAAAGCAGGAAGGATCACATCAGCAGGCAATGGGTTCCCTAACACTTGTGGCCATTAAGCAAGTATCAGCTGCTCACTTGTCATGAATACTGTTGAGGGCATCCTTGGTCAAATATGGGCTGTCCTACATCAGGAGTGGGGAAATCCATGATCTTGAGGCCTTCTAGGTCCTTGGGCATGACCTTTTGACTGAGTCCAAGTTTTACAGAGCAAATCCTTTTATTAAGGGGCCTTGTTTGGGTTCAATCAAAAGGCTGCACTTGAGGACCTAGAGGGCCTCGAGGCTATAGGTTCCACACCCTTTTCCCAGATGGTCCATTCTCATTCACTAAAGTCTTACTCTAATCCTTCATTTTGAGATCAAGGAGACTCGAGGTTTTTGAAGATTAATGTCAATGGAGGTTGAACTCTGGTGGGTCCTACCAAACTGAACAGGTTTAAAGCATGGACTCTGCAACAGGCTTTGTATCCCTCCTTTGAAAATCAGGTTGGCTATGTTCAAAAATTCTCATCTCAAGAAGATTGTTACTTACAAGGGTGTGGAGTACCCACATCATCAAAACCAAGGAGTCTTCAAAATATATGTGCAAGAAGCACACTACTGCTATGTGTAATGTTCTACCACAGGCTAGTGGAAAACAGTAGATGAAGTGGCTAATACTCTATATTTAGTACTAATTCAAACATTAGAAAAATCATCCTTCGTTAGGAGATCATCTCCAGTTGTCCTGATCTCTTTCTGGCCATTGGCCCCAGATGGCTCTGGAGGAGAATGGTGACTTTGCACAGACCTCCCTCACTTAAATCCAATTCATGTACAAATCATGGCATCACCTTCCTGATATTGTGGACCTCTTTGAGAAGAAAGGACAAATGACAACGAAAATAGTGACAGCAGCAACATTAAGTTGCCAAGTCAGTCCTAAAGATGAAGTCTCCTGATGACTGAGCTTTTGTCCTTCTTTGCTGGGACCAGGCCTCTTCCATGCAGCTGCCTGGGGTTCCAACTATCATCTTTCTGTCTCCCCCAACTAAACACTTGGAGCCCACCCCCAGGATACCAGGGCATGCCTAGAACCAGACCTCAGTATCACTTCCAGGCCATTTCCACCTCCTCCCTATCTTCCATCTCCCCGCCCCTCCCCTTGAATTGCCGTCTTTATTTAGAATGTAAGCTATGGATAGAGCGCCAAGCCTGGAGTCAGGAAGACTCAATTTTCTGAGTTCAAATCTAGCCTCAGACACCTACTAACTGTGTGACCCTGGGAAATTCACTGAATGCTCTGTGCCTCAATTTTTTCAACTCTAAAATATGCTGGAGAGGAAAATGGCAAAGATCTCCAGTATCTTGGCCAAGAAAACCCCGAATGGAGTCTATGGGGACACGTCTAAGACAAGTGCATGGTAGTTTGTTTTACTCCTCAAGGACTATTGTATTTGAATCCCCAGTGTTTAACACAGTGCCTGGCACATAATAAATAGTTAATAAATGCTTTATCTGTACTGCAAAAAAAGAGAGATGAAGTCACTCAATCAGAAGCGTGCTCGTACCTCAACTGAACACCGTCTGATCAGTAGCTTGGATATTATCTAACTGTTCAGAATTGTGGGAGACTTGTCCTCCTGTTGAATATTGTCCGTATGTAACTGTAATTTCTTTGTAAGGGAAGCAACTTGCAGCCCCTAAAGTGAGGTCCTTTTGAGAAGAAAAAAAAAGCTGTCTTTAGAAGAAGCCAGAGTTTTCTTTTTCTTCTAAACAAATAAGCTTCTATCATGCACGCATACACACATGCACATACATACACACACAAAATATATGTGGTGTATGTGTGTGTATATATGTATGTATAGAAATATATACATATACATAAATATATGAACATATAAATATATACATAATATATTAATAAAATATATACATAAATATATACATATATGTATATAAAACATGTCCTGGCAAATTAAAGGGAACTCAGGGAAGTGAAGAAATGCCAAATGATAAACAAACACAGGAAGTTGGGCTTGAAAAGATGAAAAAGGAATGTTTAAAAATCCCAAGCATGTAAGCTTATAATAAAACACAGCACAGTGACTACATAAAGAAATTTTCGAATTCGCGGAGCGTATTTGCTATAGCTTCACAGAATAGGCAGCAGCTCTCAGTGTCCTCTGGGCTTTAGCTTAGAGCCTTGACCTCTAGCAAACAAATTGCCATGTTTTGGATTTCCCAAACCCCACTGCCTTTTACTGTGTTTGGATCAAACTTGTCTGTGCACTGGTGTCACAGTCCAGCAGTCCTAAACAGTAAAACACAGCTAATGGAGAGAGGCAAATAAAACGCCTCCATGAGAATGAAGAGGCATTGTTAGTTGGGGAAAATTTTATATTATTATTATTTTTCTTTTGTAATCAAAATGCAAATATTTCAGATCTTCATGTTTTATTTTGGGATTTTATTCCATATTTATTTGCTTATTTGTTGAGTGTATAAGTAAGATTACAACAATAAAAAAGGAAATATTAAAAATCATAAAAATGAAGAGAACTCTTTCCCCAATCAGCAGTTATTTAGAGTTCATTGAAGCTACTTTAATATCTCCTCTGTCGAGGTGGGGATGCTCAGTAGCTCTTATTTGACATTTCTTTATTTCTGACCATCTCTATCATACCCCCGGAGTCCTCTACTCTAAGAACGGCCCCTACTGATTAAGCAGAGAAATCACGTTACCTTAAGAGTCAGATGATGTTAGAGATTTGTGTTTTGGGAAAGAAATGCCTTGCCAACTTTCTTTGACTCTTGATGGTCCTGGAAATATGACAAAGGAAGAAACTGAGGATCAGAAATATTGCTACTGTTGTAGCAGATTTAGCTGAGATTTCTAGCCAGATATTCTGAATCTAAATCTAGTGCCCTTTCTTGTTTTTGTTGTCCAATTCTTTGTGACCTCATTTGGGGTTTTCTTGGCAAAAGATACTGAAATTTTTTGCCATTTCTTTCTTCGGCTCATTTTACAAATGAGGAAACTGAGGCAAACAGGGTTAAGTGACTTGCCCTGGGTCATACAATTAGTACATATCTGAAGCTAGATTTTAACTTAAGTCTTGTTACTACACTGCAATTCAGTGAATAAGACTTGGTTTTCTCTTTATCCCAATCACTGACTTTCCTTTGTGGATGATGGGAGATTTGTTTTATTTCTCTGTCCTGATCAAACTTCCTGGCATGTTCTGAAGTTCATTTAAAGAAATGTTTTGCTTTTTTTGTTTTGTATCATAGTAATTTATTAACTCTCTGTTCCCCTATTCCTCTCCATCAAACCTTTCCTTATAACAAAGAAAAGTAGTTGATCAGAAATACCTGATGCAGTGACAATGTACACAGTACTCTGCCTTAGTAGTCTCTCCACCTTTCTATAAGAGGGAAGAGGTATATTTCATTGTGCAGGCACATTATCGATCTTTCAGTTACTGATAGTTCAACAGGGCACACTTTATAAAGTTTCTGCTTTGGTGCTGATGAGCTTCTAATTTTAATATGTTCAGTTTCTCTCTCTCTCTCTCTCTCTCTCTCTCTCTCTCTCTCCCCTTCCCTTTCTCTTCTCCCCCCACTGCAAACCACAGCTGCTACGGATGACGATAGCAAAACAGAGACTAGGTGATGAAGAAATTGGGGCCCGCCATTTTGCAGCCCATGAACGAGAGGACCTGGTTCAGCAGCTGGAGAGAGCTCGGAAACAAGTAATCATGTACAGACACTGGCTGGTGGGGGATGTATCCACTCTTGGCAGAGACAGAAAGAAAAACATATTCTCCATTGTCCCTCAGAACGTGTTATATATCCATGTAAATGATGGGGATGGGGGCAATATAAATTGTATTTTACACTTCTGCACTTGCCACTATATGCTCTCCTTCTGCCTTGCCAATAGAGGCTTTCATTTCCAGCAGGTCTGTTGTCTAATACAGGAATTACCAATCACTAATTGCTTGCAGTAGACTTCGCATACTATTGTTATAAACACAACTGGCAACTTTCCCTCTCGGGACTGCTCGAGGAGGAAATAAAATGTGACAAACCAGCTTAAATTTGCAAGTTTGGGCTGAAATGCTGAGCGATGCACCTTCTACCAAGTCTCAGCGGGCGGAGGGCCCTAGTTATGGAACTGCCATGGGACCCTAGACTTCATTTTCCTTCCTGACTAATTGGTTTTGAAGAGAAGGACAAGATTGCTGGATCTGGAGCAGCTGAAAAAAAGAAGTGGGAGTAGTCTTGTTTGTAAAGCTATGGCTGATGCTGCAAGGGCTGGGACTCTTGGATTTCCTTCCCTCTCCATTTTGCTAATGCTTGTTGGCAAGGTTGCCTTCCCTTCCTTCTTCCTGGCCTGGCTCCCTCTCCTGTCTTGATGATAACAAGACAAGATTAGAGCAGTAGGTCCGTGTTGGTCTAAGCCTTTGCCCCATTACCCACTTCATGAATTCCCTAAATGTGAGTCATCCCTGGGCACTGTTGTGTTGATGGCAAAAAAATTCAGCCTGAGAAGGGCTTCCCATGTTAGGGCATTTGCTTTTGCTTTCAGATTGAATCCCTGGAACATGACCTACAGGCCTCTGTGGATGAGCTCCAGGATATCAAAGAGGAGCGTGCTTCCTACCAGGATAAAGTGGATAGGCTCAACCAAGAGCTGAATCATATCTTGGGTGGTCATGAAAACCGCATCATTGATGTGGATGCCCTCTGCATGGAGAACCGGCAAGTAATCTGGGGACCCTTGGATGCTTTAGCTGGATGATAATAACATCTAATAATTGTAGCATTTACTTAACATAGCACTTACTATGTTCCAGGCAATATACTAAGTGATTATTAATTATTATTTCATTTGCCCTCACCAAAATCCTGGGAGGTAGGTGCTCCCCATTTATGATCCCCATTTTACAGATAAGGAAACTGAGATGAACAATAGTTAGGTGACTTGCCCAGGGTCACCCAGCTAGTTAATTATCTAAGACTGGATTTGAACTTAGGTCTTCCTGACTCCAGGCCCAGTGCTCTATCCATTGTACCACCTCGCTACCCTGGACTGTTGGTCTGAGGTCTGAAATGTGTTTGCAGCCCTAATTATGTTATCATTAGAGCAATGGGGGGAGATAGAGAAAATAGAAAGAAAAGGGAAAAATAAAAACCCACAACCATCTGTGTGGGGAGGTTGAAAGTGAAAGCTTCTTGTTATTACAACCAGGAAGGAATAAGGAAAGTAAATTGGGAAATTCCCTGAGCCATTTACTTTCCCCGAGGCAAATCTCAGTGTAAGTGGATGACTGAGTGTTCGGATTGGTGGCTTTGCTTCCTACTTTTACTCCCCAGTGGAATCATCTTAATGAGAACTATGAAAAAAAAAAGTGATCTCCCTTAGGTGAGCTCCAGGTAAGGCCTGTGTTTAAAGTGCTCTGTGCATTTGGGGCACACTTGACCTCAATGACAACCACTTTCAAAAAGGTCACTAGGATGAAATTCCTCTGTCTTGATTTTTGTGTTAGTAATCAGGAAGCAGACTTAAAATGAGAACAGGGTGTCAGTGAACAGAGAGGAAGCATAGTATGTTAGAAAGGTTCCTTGGCTCTGGTGTCAGAGAGGACCTGGGTTCAGGTCTCACCAACATGTTACTTAACCTGTTGATTCTCCCTTCCTGACACCTCTCATATATGCCCCCTTTTCTCCTCTGACAGCCACCACCCTTATTACCTCAGACCTACTTCAATCTTAAGTGTCTTCCTACTCCAATCCATCTTCCAATCAACTGTCTAACTGATCTTCCTGATGTAGGTCAGATCATGTAACCCTCAATGCCCTTCTCACCCCTAGTAAACTCCTTGTTCAGTTGTTTCCATCAAGTTCCACTTTTTGTGACCTCATTTGAGTTTTCCTTGGCAAAGATACTGGCGTGGTTTGCCATTTCCTTCTCCAGCTCATTTTACAGATGAGGAAACTGAGGCAAAGAGGGTTAAATGACTTGCCCAAGGTCATACAGCTAGTAAGTGTCTGAGGCTAGTTTTGAACTCAAGAAGATGAGTCTTCCTGACTTCACGTCCAGTATTCTATTCACCGAACCACCTAGCTGCCCCTCAATAAACTCTACTGACTCCCTGTTACTTCCAAGATCAAATATAAATCTGATTGGTTTTTAAAAGCCTTCATAACCTCACCCCTTCCTACCTTTTCAGTCTTCTTATACCTTTCCCTGTTACACATACTCCCTGATCCAGTGACATTGGTTGTCTTGCTGTTTTTTACAGAAGACATTCCATGTCCTGACTTGGTGTGTGCGCCATAACTGGAATTCTCTCCCTCCTCATTTCTGTTTCCTGCTTCCCCTGGTTGCCTTCAAGTCTCAGCCAAAATCCCTGCAGGAAGACTTTCCTGATTGTCCTTCTAGTACCTTCCCTCTGAGTTTATTTCTTCTTTATCATCTCAGTGGCATGTTATCTTCCCCATTAGGCTGCAAATTCCTCAAGAGCAGGAACTATTTTGGCTTTTCTTTGTATCCCCAGCAATTAGTGTAGTTGCCCGATATATAGTAGGTGTTTAATCAATGCTTGTTGACCCGACTTAATTTCCCTGGTTTTCATTTTCTCCATCTGTAAAATGAGGACAACTAGACTAAATGATTTCTGAGGTAACTTCAAGCTCTCAATCTATGATCCTACGCTGTTTTTCATTCTCTCTGTTCTCAGTCACTCAGTTATTCAATCAATCATTTATTCATTCCATGAACATTTTTCATGCTCCTATCCTGTGTAAAGTATTGTTCTGGGTGCTGGTTTGATAAACCACAGTCCCTATGATCAAGGATTTTACAATCGAGTTGGAAGATGAAATAGATAGAGGAATGTATAAATTAGAATCTGGTAAGTTTATTTTGAGATCAGATAAGAGAATTAGGAAGAATGGAGCTTTTTGTTTCACACATACTTATGTTCTTGTTCCATGTGTTTTTTTTCTCTCTCTTAGATACCTCCAAGAGAGATTAAAGCAGCTTCATGAAGAGGTCAGCCTACTTAAATCTAATATTGCCAAATATAAGGTAAAGGAATAGTAAAGATAGTCATGACAATTTACTGTCACTCAATTCATTTCAGTTTGAAGTCATCCTGTACACAAGAGAAGTGTTCCATTATTAGTCTCATGCATAAATTCCAATAAAAGCCTTCATTGTGATAGCGTTTTTTAAAATCTGATTCTTTTGGACATTGATTTCACTGGTACAGAAACCTCAATACGTCCTTTGGAAACTCCCTTCACTGCTAAAGATTTTACTTGTTTAGAGCTTAGAGCTACTGCTCTGGGTTCTCTGTGATCCTGTTGAGCACTGCTGATTCTTTTGTCTCATCTGGAAAGCAAGGATAGCAAACAGTATCTTCTTTTTCTTCTGCTGCTCCAGTTTTCCCCATCTATAAAATGGGCTTAAGCTCCGCTTCCCCGTGCCCCTTTCACTTCCTTCAGTAGCATTAGCTGTATTTCCTTCTCCTGCTGCAGAATCAAACTAGTAGCAGCAGCATTTATAGAGCATTGTAAGATTTGCAAAGTGCTTTATAAGTAGGATCTCATTTAATTCTCACGACTCTCGGAAATGGGTACTATTACTACCCCAATTTTACAGATGAGGAAACTGAGACAGATAGGTTAAGTGACTTGTCCAGGGTCACACAGTTAGCAAATATCTGAGTCTGGTTTTGAACTCAGGTCTTCCTGTTAAGTTTAATGCCTTGATAAGAGGCTTTCTTTAAATATAAGGGCAAGATAATTGTGTATTTGGATTGGGGGTGGCAGGGGGGAAGATGGTCCTGGATCTGTGATTTCCTCAGACTAGGGAACACTCAGTATGGAACCTCCCACCATGATAAAGGTCAGCAGCTCCTCTGTGTATTGGAATTTTAGAGTTACCTGGGTACTGAAAGGTTGCTGCTTGCCCACAGTCACACAGGAGTGGACTTGAAAACCCCGATCTTATTGACTCTAAGGCTGACCCTTCTCATCAGCATACCATTCTTCTTTAAAAAAAAAAATTAACATCTCATATAAAATAAATTCCAAATACCTTTTCTTTTGTGTAACTCCTCATTAGGGATAACATTTTTGGAGACAGCTAGAATATGACAGTGTCCTATTAGCACTCAGGGAGCCCAAAGGCTCCCCAGGGGGTTGAATTCTCTGCCCGTATTTGTCCCCCAAATTCCCATGAGACAGCGGGTTCCTACATGGTAGGCAAAGCTGAGCCTGAAACACTGTGACCTGAAGCCAGACCTCCCACTAATAGGGCAGAATGTCAGGATTCTCCTTGCTTTCATACCTCCTAATTCCAGAGCCATCTAGTTTGATAATATCTTATTCTGCAGATGTTAGTTGTAAGTTTTATAATTAGAAAGCCCTCCTGGGTTTCTCCACATTGAAAATGGATTGATTTCTGTCCCTGAGGGACAGCCTCTGCTCCAGTGCTATGCTCATGAGAGAACCGCCCCATTTTTCCAGCTCTCGACATTTACTTTCCTCTCAGACATCTCCACCAACCCCTACTATATGGCTTGAGGCTTTGTCAGGGCAGATTTTCAACATACGCCAAGCCTATACCGCATGGAACTAGGCAGAGATGTCGATTTCTTTTAAACATATATAATTTATACTTAATGAAATACATATACATCCATACACATATACCTGTTTCTGCTCTGAAAGATGCCTTCTTAATCACCTGAAATATTGAATTTCATCCCCCACCCTTTCTTTCCATGAGTTTGCCTTCTCCATGGTTTGCTTCTCACCTCCCTGACTTTTCTGTCTTTTGCCTGCTTTATTTCTTGCTCTTTTCAAAATGTGCCCTTTTTTTTTCTATTTTCTTTTCTCCTCTCAGTTCTTTCCCTGGAAGATCTCATCTAACCTTTCAAATTAGAATGCCCTCCTTGAGGTCAGGGACTGGGTTTTTATTTGTTTTGTCTTTTGTCTTTGTGGCTATCTCCAGACTCAAGGATGACTAGGACCTCTGGTGTAGGGCTTCCAGGGCTGCTCATCCATCTCTGGTGCCCACCTGGCACTCAGTCCTTACCCACGGCTCCAAGAAGCTACAGTACGAGCGGTGCCACACCCTGGTCAACCATCTCAGCAGACAGGTTAAACATAGCTGAGGGTAACTGATAGGCCTTAAACCCATCAATGAATTCAGGAGCTGTCCATCCCAAGCAGCTACAGGACACTGGTCCTAGAGTCAGGAAGACCTGAGTTCAAATTTGGCCTCAGGTACTTACTAGCTGTGTGACCCTGGCCAAGTCACTTAATCCTGTTTATCTCAGTTTCCTCATCTGTAAAATGAGCTGGAGGAGGAAAAGGCAAATCGTTCCAGTATCTTTGCCAAGAACGCCCCAAATGGGGTTATGAAGAGGCAGACACAACTGAACAAAACTGTTCCCAAAACCTACCAGAGTACCTGGCATATATTAGATACTTAATACAGGCTTACTTGATTGGCGGGTCTAGCTTTCCTGCCTGACCCCAGGAATTAGTACCTGAGTATTGAACTCCTGCCTTTGAACTGGAATCATACTTAACATTTTGACTTGCTGATTCCATTACTCTAGCTTCGTAATAAAATAATATTGACTGTCATTTACACAGGGTGTCCCAAAAGTCTTAGTGCAACTTTGAGCTTTAAGTAGGTATTATAGGTTTCGTTATCCCCATTTTACAGATAAGAAAATTGAGAAGTGAAGTCCAGGGGTGGTAGCTCATGGTCACACAGGTACTGTAATAAGTGTCAGAGGCAGGATTGACACAAAGCCATTCCAATTATTAAATATAGTACATTTTCTATCATGCCATGCTGCTTCATTGGACTCAGATCAGGGGGGCCTTACATGCTGCAAATTAGATTTTGCCTAAAACATATCCATATTAATCTGCTAATCTCTGCCACATACACACACCTTCCCATTCCCCTTACCCTCCACATGTTCTCATTTCCTTTGGAAGTTAATGGGACCTGACAGATGGAAAAAATTAAGCAATGTTATTTTATAGTGAGTAACATCCAGACTAGTCTCCCTCCTACTCCCCCTCCTTTCCCCAAATCAGCTGAAGGCTGCACAGCTGTGGGCTCAGACAATTGGGGAGCTGCTTTCAGACCTTTCAGGAGCATAAAGTCGATAATCTAGTTCTAGGGCCAGTCTATGGAACAAGTCCTCTGTCAGCTTAGATGACATGGTACTTCCATTGTAGACCGTACTTAGTCCAGAACTGACTTTTCTGATGAATGAATGTTCTTTTTCCAATGTTTCCCTAGAATGCCCTCGAGAGACGGAAAAACTCCAAAGGCCAAGGCAGGTCTAGCAACAGCAGCAGCAGTAGTGCCCTGACTGGAGTCCTGTCTGCAAAGCAAGGTATGAGTCTGAGGGCCTGGAAGGCTCCCAGTGGAGCTATTGATACCATTTTCCCTTCAGCATCACAGTAGTAATAGTACTGATGATAATGACAGGCTGAGCGGCACAATGCCTTGTAACCAGGAAGGCTTGAGTTCAAGTTTACCTTCTGATGCATTCTAGCTGTGGGACCCTGATTAAATTTCTCTCTCTGATTGGGTCACTAATGTTAAACTCATATAGAAACAGTTCCCTATAGGCAGCATATTGACTCGGAAAACCACAAATTAACATTATCTATGTTGTATTATGTTTCATTTTTTATTAAATATTTCCCAATTATATTTTATTCTGGTTTGGTGCACTCAGATATTTTGCTTTATATGAGTTTGACATACTCTTAGACAAGGGTTCTTCACTTGGTTTGCATGGACTTTTAAAATCTATCTTCTGATATGCGTATGATATACATATGTGTGTGTGTGTGTGTGTGTGTGTGTGTAAATAGATGCATGGATGGATAGATAGATAGATGGATAGACAGTTACTTCTTATTTCAGAAGCTCTGTGATCTTGCTAAAGAAAGTGCTATCTACTAGATACAAGTCATAACCTCATCTACACCTTCTCATCCTATATGATTAATTATTGATTATCCCTTTTACAAATACCTCCCACCAAGGATTTATTCAATAAATCAATGGCCTTCCTTTGGATCTTTCAGTATTTCCTAGATATCATGCAAAACTTCTGACGACTTACTGTCATTCTTTCTTCTTTTACAATGTGACCGTCCACTTCCCTTTCTGCTTGTATTTGTTTTATGCTTTGTTATGTCTTTTATGCTATAAAAATAATGATCACAGCTTACATAGATATTAAAAATCATATCATCCTTTCTATCCATTATCTCACTTGACACAACCTTGTGAGTTAGGCAGTGGAGGTGTTATTCCCATTTTACAGACAAGGAGACTGAGGGTTTGAGAAATGAAGTGACTTTCCCAAGGTCACTGGTTAGATGTACCCCATAGCTAGTAAGTGGCAGAATTCAGCTTGGAGTCTAAGACTTCTGACTCTCATTCCACCCTGAAAAGAAAGAGTTTCACCCTTGTCATAAGCAAGCAGGCAATAAAACCTCTAGCCACATTCCTGCTGAATCCAACTTACCTTGGGGAATTAGCTGTCTTAAAGAGAAGCACTTACTGACCACAAGTTTGTTTGTTTTCATGCTTTATTCAGTTGAAAAATAATGACCTTCTTGTAGCAAGAGAATGGAATAGATAGCAGATAGCTTATCCGTGATAGTGTATATTCAAGAGCCGAGTTCCTAAACCTGGCTCCCAAGGTGACTATAATCAGATGGCCACCTTTCCAGATATTAACTCTGAATCCCACTGATTGAAAAGGAAGTCTTAGGTAGGATTTTCATGTCTAAAAGAACAAAGCTCCTAGGTCTTTCTTATTACCTAATAACCAAAGTACATTTCCAAACCCCTGTTCCTACCCACCTTGAAGAAGGTATGCCATTTTGTTTTTCTTTAAGAAAAGTAGCATACCAGAAAACATGATCTCCCCCACTGATTTTAAGTTCTGATCTGAGGGGCTGAGCTCAGTAAAAGTTAAAATGACAGATAATTGATCAGTACTTCCTGTAGGACTCTGCAAGTAACAAAGTGGGTGGGAGGAGATTGGCAGATGTTCTAGAGTATATGGATTTTGGCTGGGGCCAGTGCCAAGGAGAGAGGGAGGAATGAGGCCAGTAGCTTCTGAGATCTGTTCCAATAGCAGTGAGTCTTACTAAACATAGAGTGTTATAAAAAATAGAGAGATATGTGTGTATGTATTGTATATATGTATACATAAATATACACGTATATATCTACACATATATATACATAACACATATACACCTATACATATATACATACATAACATACCCCTAAACATATATATATATATATACATACATAGCATGCACACACACACACACACACACATGCTGTGGTTCAGTAATTTCAGTCATGTCCTATTCTTTGTGACCCCATTCCTTCTCCAGCTCATTTTACAGATGAAGAAACTGAGGCAAACAAAGTTAAGTGACTTGCTCAGTGTTTCACAGTTAGTAAAGCCAGATGTGAACTTAGGTCTTTCTGCTTCCAGGTTGGACACTCTATCCACTGTGTCAGCTGCCCCTGTATATGTGTACATACATACACACACAGCCATAAAGATATAGATATATGGCCAAATATAATGAGGCAATATTTAATAAGGGTAATTTAAAAGCCATGGGATCATGGATCTAGAGGCAGAAGGGTCTTCTGAGGCAGAAGGGCCATCCCCTTCATTTTACAGATGGCCAAGGAGATTACATAACTTTCTCATAGAATCATAAAGGTTTTAAGCACCAGAGGCAGCATTTGAATCCAGGTCCTTGGACTCCAGAACCAGTGCTCTTTTCACTGTACTGTACTTTCTCCTACAATTGGGCTTAAAAAAAATCAACTCTTATCTCCACAAGTATGGTGGCCCCAAAGCTAGCTAAATCTTAGCTTTCAGTGATAATTGCACAAAGCAACTAGGTGGCACAGTGGATAGAACACTAGACCTGGAGTCAGACCTGAGTTCAAATCTGGCCTCAGATACTCACTAGCTGTATGACATTGGACAAGTCACTTGACTCTATTTGTCCATTTCCTCTTCTATAACATGAACTGGAGAAGGAAATGGCAAACCACTGGACAGGACTGAACAACGTTCAGAATGAAGAGGTGGTAGTGGTTCTACTTTACTCCACCCTGATGAGATTGCATCTGGAATGTTGTGTTCACTTCTGGGTAGGAAAGTTAGGAAGCATGTTAACAAATTGAGGAAGATGATTGAGGACAGTGAGAGAGCTGTAAAGGTTGGCTGAAAGAGAAGAAGACTTGAGGGAAGATATGGTAGCTGTCTTCAAGTCCATAATGGGTTATCATGTAGACAATGCTAGAGGCCAGAATTAGAAATGGTAGGTGGAAGTGGTAAAGGGAAGATTCCATCTGGAGAAATGCCCTAACAATTAGAGCTATCTAAACATGGGATGGGATGCTTTAGAGAGCTGGGACTTCCTTACCACTTCCCTATCCCTTTTGTCAAGTAGAGGCTAGGTTATGATTCATTTGGAGTAGAAAGGATTCAGTTATCTTTTCCAGTATGAGTTGGACTAAGAACTCTGAGATCCCTTTTCCCTCTGAATCAGAGAATCAGAATCCTTTGATTTTAGTGTCTTCATCTAGAAAAGGGAGATGCTAATTGTACTGCCTACTTAATAGGGTTATTGTGAGAATCAAACGCGGTATTTCAAGAAAAGTGATTAATGAACTTTAAGGCACTCTATAAACATGTTTTTATTATTGGCAATCAATTGACCAAAGATTCTTCAGAAACAATTGGCCTTTTGTGTTGAAAGATCAACCCTGAACTAGGAATAAGGAGACCTGCATTCTAATCATAGCATTATTCCTTCAGCGAAGGTCTCATATTTAATCGAGCTTTGCTTCAGTTTCCTTACCCGTGAATCAGGAAACATGCTTACTCCACCTACCTCATAGAGTTATTATTCTTTTTGGAATTTGGGGGAAGGATCTGGTTCTTTGATTTCCCTCATGTAGAAAAATTGACTTGAGTCAGAGAGGTTGAGTGACTTGCCCTTGGTGTTAGAGGCAGGATTTAAGAGCTCAGGTCTTCTCAACTCCAAAGGCAGTCCTCTATCCATATTGCTTCCTAGAAGGTCAGTGAGGATCTCATAAATTTATAGAAAAGTGCTTTAGAAAATAAAAACCACTATCTAAATGCAATGCATCTTTTTTATATTCTTGTTACTATTGCATTATTATAATCATCCAACTTCATGAAACCATCCTTTCTATTAGGTTTTCCACTTTTGAGTCTTTGGGCCATCGTATGATCAGGAAGCCTTGGCCATTCTCTGATTGGGAGGGAGGATACTAAAATCACAGGGCATGGCACTCATGGTCCAGAATGAGTAAAAAACTGAGTTTTGACTTTTTGTTCTCTTTAGTTCAAGATTTATTATCTGAGGATCATGGATGTAGTCTTCCAGCAACACCACAGTCCATTTCGGATCTGAAATCTCTAGCTACAGCCCTGTTAGAGACAATCCATGAGAAAAACATGGTCATTCAGCACCAAAGGCAGACCAACAAGTAAGTAGTTGAACTGGAGTGTCCATGAAACCAACGAATATTGATTAAGCACCTACTATGTGTTAAGTTCAAGGCATTGCAATGATAATGATAGCCAGTACTCGTATAATGTGTTGAAGTTTGCAAAGCACTTTATGCCAGCAACAGTGTGGTTTTCTGCCTGTCTGGGAAAACATGGAATCCATTGCCGTATTTCAGAGGATCTATGAATTTATTTCCATTTAATTGGTTTCCTTTTTAATCCTGTTTATTTTAATTGTTATTTTGAGCAAATTTTTCTTATCTCTCCTTCTTCTTCCTCCCCAATTAACCAATTAAAAAGAAAAAGAAAAAGAAAACCTTCTTAACAAAAATACAGAGTCAAACTGAAAAACAAATTCCCACATTGGTCATGCCCAAAAATGTAGGTTGCATTTGGCATTTTAAGTCCATCACCTCTTTGGCAAGAGTTGAGTAAGAGGCTTTATCTTCAACCCTTTGTAATCCTGTTTTATCACTGCTTTGATAAGAGCTCTAAAGCCTTTCCAAGTTATTTTACTTTATAATATTGTTTTTGTTGTAGAAATTGCTCTCCTAGTTCTGTCCAAGTCACTGTATCAATTCATAGACATCTTTCCAGTTGCCTGTGAAGCTCTCCATTTCATCATTTCTTATGGCACAAGATATATATTTTATTATATTCATAAACCATAATTACTTTGGCCATTCCCCATTAGGTAGGTACCTCCTTAGTTTCCAATTTGGGGCTGTTATGAAAAGAACTACTGTAGATTTTTTGTACAGTTGGGTCCTTTGATCTCTTTGAGGTACAGACTTAGTTAACAGTTTTACTGGGTCAAAGGGTATGAAGAGTTTATTGACAACCTCTCCAACATTTGTCATTTTCCTTCTTTGTTTTCTTTGTCAATCTGATAGGTGAGAGGAAGAAACTCAGAACTGTTTTAATTTATATTTTTTCTAATTATTAGTGATTTAGAGCATCTTTTCACATGATTTTTGCTTGCTGAAGAAATTCTTCCTTTAAAACTTATCTTTTAACTATTCATCTATTGGAGAATGGCTCTTGGCCTTTTAAGTTTGAGTAGGTTCCTTTGCATTTTATTTTACGCATTTAAAGACATCATTCTGAGAAGAGATTTATAGGTAGGCTTCACCAGACTTCCAAAAGACAGTCTATGGCACACAAAAAAGTTAAGAACCCCTGGCCTGCATGAAATGATCTTCCTGCCCCCCTAGGCAGTGTACCTTTCAAGAAAAACCTTAGTGTAAAGGGACTGTTTTTTTGCTGGTGCTTTTAGTAACAAGCTTTGATTTGGGGTAACTGAATCACAGGGACTCCACAAAAGCCTGGCCTTGAATGTGGAGGAGAGTAGGGAGGGGGTGGCCGGAGTCATTCCTCCGGCTTTCCCTCCAAATTATGGAAAATAAAGACAATTATAACTGGATGAATTTTTCTTTGAAAGAGTGTAGAACACTTTGTGGGAAATCAAATAAGTTACATCAGTGAGTGGAAAGGACAGAGGGGAAATTGAAAGTGTTCAGAGATCGATGAATAAGCTATAACTCAAAGGCATGCAAACCTTACAAAATAGGTGCCACAAACCAAAATGAAAGCAAATGCCTATGTCCAGGATGTTCCGGAAAGGCTGAGTTTACAGAGAAGGATGGGGATTTGGCCCTGGGGTGGGGGGGGTAGGGAAAGAGAAGGCAGGAGTTACAAGTGGAAAATGATTGAAGGTATTGTAAAAACAAAATAGAAAAAAGAAAAGATGGAGAATGAGAGGAAGATTGCACAAGAGATTAAGATATATAAAAGAAACCAGAGATCAGTGAAGGGAGACCGGCCAATCTCAAAGAGATGACAAGGGTAATTTATTGACAGAAGAAGTTTTAAAATTCCTTAAAAATGAAATCTTAACCAAGGAATGAAACAGCCAGATGCTGAAAATGTCTGTATTTCTCAGGGGAGGAAGAAGAAATCAGGATCTCAGCAGAATAGGTAATGGTTTCGAAAACCTCTTTCATTGTTCTATTTAGGCAAGAGTCCCTGGACCAGGAAACAATTGCTATAGAGTCTTAAAGAAACCCAGTGAGGTGGGTTTTTTTTCCTTTAAAACTAATGCAGTAGAAGAGCAGAAGACCCCATATATTCTGTCAGAGTAGGATTTCTTGAAGGTTTCAAGGCCAAACTAGATGATGATAATATAAATTTATTAAGCCTGTAGGAGTATGTACTCCCCCACATCCCCCCCTCCTCAAAGAAAACCAAGGTAAACAGAACGTTGACAGACAAGCCAGGGGACACACTTTGGCCAGAGCAGTAGGTGGTTATTTTCTCCCCCATTCTATTTCACTTTGCTTTGTCTCTCGTCGTTGTTATTGTAACCTTTATGGGGAGTGGGGTGCAGAAAAAAGCAAAAAAACAACTTTGGAAACAGTGGACGAGAGAAGTGCGATGATTGTGTTAGTGAGAAAATACAAAGGGTGGTGGGAAGTAAGGAGGACTCGGAAAGGAGGGAATGCTGAGACTACAGATCAAGCTCCTTTAGGAACTGTAAGCCAAATCTTTTTATAAGGAGATCCGTATCAGGGCTCATTGTAGTGTTTGTGATAGGGAAAGGTTAGAAAAAAGAGCACTTGCTCCTTGAAGGCATAATGAGAAAGAGAAGGAAGGAAGGAAGGAAGGAAGGAAGGAAGGAAGGAAGGAAGGAAGGAAGGAAGGAAGGAAGGAGGGAGGGAGAGAGGGAGTGAGAGAGGGAAGGAAGGAGGGAGGGAGAGAGGGAAGGCAGAGAGGAGGGAAGGAGGGAGGGAGGGAGAGAGGGAAGGAAGGAAGGAAGGAAGGAAGGAAGGAAGGAAGGAAGGAAGGAAGGAAGGAAGGAAGGAAGGAAGGAAGGAGGGAAGGAAGGAAGGGAGGGAGAGAGGGAGTGAGAGAGGGAAGGAAGGAAGGAAGGAAAGAAGGAAGGAAGAAAGGAGGGAAGGAAGGAAGGAAGGAAGGAGGGAAGGAAGGAAGGAAGGAAGGGAGGGAGAGAGAGAAGGAAGGAAGGAAGGAAGGAAGGAAGGAAGGAGAGAAGGAGGGAAGGAAGGAAGGAGAGAGGGAGAGAGGGAGTGAGGGAGTGAGAGAGGGAAGGAAGGAAGGAAGGAAGGAAAGAAGGAAGGAAGGAGGGAGGGAGAGAGGGAGGGAGAGAGGGAAGGAAGGAAGGAAGGAAGGAAGGAAGGAAGGAAGGAAGGAGGGAAGGAAGGAGGGAGGGAGGGAAGGAGGGAAGGAAGGAAAGAAGGAAGGAAGGAATAAAAAAGAAAGGGAGTGAAGGAGAGGAAGAAAGAGAGGGAAAAAGGAAGGAAAGAAACCCAACCTAAAGGAGTCAACCAAGTTCTTGTGTTTTGAAAGGTAACTGTTACATAGAAAAGAATCAAAAGGTTATTTGTTATAGAGAATTAGTTGTAACCAAATCAACAGAGGACTGTTTTTATAAGACAACCAGTGAAATATCAAAATTTTTATTGTTATGTAGTGACTTTTTTAAAAAAAATGGAATTTTCTGTAATGGGATTTTTACTAACATATGGTTCATAAATGCATCTGAAATAGAATAAGCTAAAATAAAATGACTAAAAAATCCATACAAGCCTAGGGGCAAAACATCTGTATGTGTTTTTACTTCCTAGACGGGGAGGCTAGGGGTGCTGATGGGGGTTGGGGGAGGGGCAAGGAAGTCAAGATTGCCTCCTGTCCCAGACTTCATTCCCATATATTGTTTCCTGGTTAGAATGTAATGTCCTTATGAGTGGGCATTGCTTCATTCATTGTATCTGTATTTGTGACATATGTATTAGGATCCAAATCATATCCATACCTGATAAGTGTAACATGGAGACTGCATTCTTTACCAAAAAATTCCAGCTTTGCCTTTGTATGCTGCAGAGTTGAGAAAGACAGTTAAGTTACTCACTTGTGCATTGAAACAGCTGAGTTAATTTTCAAATAATAGTGTCTAATGAAATTCAATAAACATTTATTAAGCACTTCTTACATGCAAAACACTGCTAGATGACAGGAAAGGGAAGTGGGGAGAAAATACTGACATCTCAATAGCTCTTTGAGGCCTTCACAACACCTCTGTTAGATAGGTAGTTCAATTATACAATTATTATTAACCCTATTTTACAGGTTAAAAAAACAACAGCTGAGGCTGAGAGGTGAGGTGATTGGGCCAGAGGCATCCTAGTGGTAAATGTGAAGGCTGCTGTTTAACCAGGTCTCCTATCATAAGACATGGCTTCTACCCTTAAGGAGCTTCTCATCTAGCACTAACCTCTTCTTTTATCTTATTTCTTGCTCCACTCTTTGGCAAAGATGATTCATTCCAGTTACTTTTGCACCGTAGAGGATTTTTCATATCTCTTTTCTTACTGCTACCTTTAATGTGATTTCTTGCTTTTAATCTGAATCCATTGGAGTGATTTAAAAACAACAAAAATCCACATTTTAATGAGTTTTCATTTGCTGAATACTGTCATTTGTTACTGCATCTTCATTCTGCAATGAAAAGAGACAGTTTTGATATCTAGAAGTCAAGAGAATAAACCTAGGCATGTTTATGATGCCCTGCGAAGGCAACATAATGCAACAGAAAGAATGCTGGATTTGGAGTCAAGAGGGCTTGGATTCCAATCCCAGCTCTACCTCTTGCTACTGTGTGACCTTGAGTAAGTCACTTAATTTCTCTGAGTCTTAGTTTTTTCATCTTTTAAGTGAAAATATTGTCCTAGATGACTTCTGAAGTCCCTTTATGGTTCTATGTTGTCATGTTCCCACTGTAAATATTTGGGATTTCCAAACCTTCACACTTTCAACAAATTTTTAATTTGGGGGCACCAAGCAATTATGATCAGTTAACAAGCATCTAAATGCCAACTTGTGTCAGGCACTGGGGACACAAAGACAGAAGTGAAAGAATCCTTGCCTTCAAGGCTCTTCGATTCTACTGGGACAGCCAACATGTGCATATATAAATATAAGCCAAGTCAACCCAGGGTGATATAGAGAAAGTGGGGAGGATCCAGTAAAGCTTCCTGTAGAAGAAAGTAGCTCTTACACTGAGTTTTGAAGGACACAAGGCATTCTAAAAGGAGGAATTGCAGAAAAAGTACATTCCAGGCAGAGGATACAGCCAATGCAAAAGTATGGAGGTAGGAGATGGTTTGTGGTATGGGAGAAACAGCAAGAAGGTCAGTTCTTAGTGGACTGGAGAATGAGGGAGAGATTGTAATATATAATGAGACTGGAAGTGAGATTGGACTCAAGTTATGAGTAAAAGGCTTTAAATGCCAGACAGCAGAATTTATACCTGATCTTCAAGGCAATGGGAAACAACTAGAGTTTATTGAGTATGGGGTTGACATGATGAGACTTGCACTTTAGGAAAATCATTTTGGCCACTGTGTGTTTTAATGTATTTGAATGGGGAGGGAAATGTAGGAAAACCTACAGGTGGCCATGGCAGTAATACTGTTAAAAGTAGAAAGAAGGGGATGGATGTGAAAGATGCTAAGGAAGTAGAAACACTAAGACTTCACAACTTAATGAATGGTTGGGATGGGGGAGAGTGAGGAGGACCTTGTCATTACAAAATGGGATATGTAGATAGGTAATGATGTCCACAAGTTCAGAAGGATGGTTTGCAGGGTGGGAGAAGGCCAATGGGTTCTCTTTAGGGAATATTAAACTTGAGATGCCTGACATTCATTGGAAATGCCCATTAAGTAGACAATGATATGGATCCAGACTTTCAGATCTGGGAATTAGATCTTGGAGTAAAACACGCAGAGATAATCATAAAACTCCTGGTAGCCAATAAGAGAGTGAGAGAAAGAGAAGATGTGAACAGGGTCCAGGAGAGAGACCTGGGGGCATGACATGGATGATGATCCAACAAAGGCCAAGACCTATATAGGGAATGGTCAGATAACTTAGAACTGGAAGAAGAGATCTTAGAGATCATCTAATCCAGTGCCCCCATTTTACAAAATAAGGTGAATTCAGGTGAAATGCCTGGGGTCACATGGGTGTTAAGTCATAGAGCCAAGATTTGAACTCTGTTCCTCTGACTCCAAATGCGGTGCTTTTTCCATTCTACCAGATGAAATGGTGATAGAACTAACAATATAATGTGAATTTGGCTGTTTTGCCATTATTATCCCATAATTGATTCGTTTTTTTGTAACAGCAATCATAAAATTATGCCATTTTTTAATGAAGATGTTCTAAGTGTAAGTGTAAAATGAATAGCCAATCTCTCATGAATAGTAAGTAGTGCTTCTCTGTGAGCTCCTGCTCCCCCTCATGCTGCTCAGCTAGCTGTAAACTGTCCCCGTTCCCTACTCCCACCCTGAAACAGGTGCTTTTGAAAATGATAAAGGTCCAACAAGGAGCCATCTGGGAGAATTACTAAGAAAACAAAGGACCTGGTATTTGGGATAGAACTTAGATTAATATACTCTTGCTATGCTCCATTCTAAAGGGAAGAGTAATAGTTGACTGTGCCCAAGAAGGAAATAATAGTCTGCATTATTAGCTTTTTATCTAAGGAATAATTTTGGTTTGAGAGCAGTGATAAATTTTAAAAAATTGTAACTCATGTTTTCACTGACCACCATCCCCTACCCACTTTCACACCTCCCTAGTACATCCTGCTGCCTATTTTGCCATCACGTTAATGGTCTACCCAAAATGTTTTTCTTGAAAACATGCGGAAATTTCTTCATAGATTTTCACTTATCTTCCTCCATTAACTTCATCTTGGGCACCATAGGGGAATGTCATGTGAAAGAGAGATTAGATTTGCTCTGTTTAGCTGAACTAGGGACTGAACTGGGAGCAATGGCGGAATCTCCAAGGAGGCCGATTTAGACTTGATATAATGAAAAAACAGAGCTAATGAGAAGTGTAGTGGGCTACCTGGAGGGGGGTCCTTCTTAAATGTCTTCAAGCAGGGACTGGATGCCCACTTGTCTGGTATATTACAGTGGGGGTTCCTTTCATGTGGGCTGAACTAGATGGTCATTGATGGCCTTTTGTAATTCCATAAAAGACAAGCAAGCAGGAGTGAGAATGGGCCCATTTAATGTTTCTCAAAGGGCATTAGTGTAAAGTCATGATTCCTACCCCATAGTGCCTAGTTTTCTCAAGGAGTGTTATGAAATTTTGAAGACAATTTTAATTTTCATAGAATCATGAAATTTGAGAGTTGGAAAGGACCTTTGAGACCATCAATTCAGTAGGCATTTGTTAAGCGCTTACTTTGTGCCAGGGGTAGGTGATAAGGAGACAAAGCCAAAAACAAAAACAAAGTGGGCCCCATCCTTAAGGGAAATTACTTTCTAGTGGGAAGTTTGCACTTTAGTGAGTTCACATGTAGGTTTTTTAAAAGTTAATTTATTTTTAGTTTTCAACGTTCACTTTCATGAGATTTTTGAGTTCTAAATTTTCTCCCCCTACCTCCCTTCTTCCCTCCCCAAGACAGTCTGATATAGACTCTATATATACATTCATATTAAACATATTTTCATATTAGTCATCACATGTAGTTTTAACCCTGTCACTTTTCAGAGGTCTAGAGAAATGTAATTTACCCAGAAACTCACTCACTCTGAAGTGAGTTCAGGGCTAGAATTTAAATCTATCTTCTGAACCCCCAATCCAGGGATATTTCCACTTTTCTTTTTATTTAAGTTGTAATTGTAATTTACTTTAATTTTAAAAATTAAATATTTAATATTAATTAATATTAATATTGCCTAACATCATATTAAATGTAGTTATCATGAAACCAGACAAACAGTAATAAGCTACCCAGCTCCTATAAAGTTTGGGTACTCAAAAAATTTCAATATTCATCTATAATAGAACACAAATGTCCAAGATCTAGAGCCAACCCCAGAGAAGACTGTCAAGTCAGGGAAGTTTATCTTCCAAAAAGTGTCCTATCTTTCCAAAGATACCTTCCTTTCCCCTGCAGCATGGGGTTCATTTCCTCCCAGGCTTCTATCACTCCTTCCCTACCAACTGGGTCTTTGTGCCCTTCTCAGACCAGATTGGGGGCTTTCCTCTCTCGTCTAAACAAATATTTCTCATGCTTCCTTCCTCCTGGACCCTAATATCTGTTAGAAACCTTGTAAACCATGACCATTGATATGCTACCCCTTTAAGGTCAGATACTATCAGCATTTTTACAGGGACCTAAAGCTAACAGTAGGAATTGGGGGAGCCCTCAAAAAGTCAGTGGAAGATATGCTTTGAGACAGTTCAGCTTTTTGGTACCATTCACATCACTGCCATCCCCCTATCAATAGAGCCAGTTGTATATCACTTGTCTGTTAAGTATTGTATTTAAAGTACTTTGTAGACTTTAATGTACTGGATGGATGGATGGATGGATGGATGGATAGATGGATGGGTGGATGGACAGATGGATGGATGGATGAAAAATCTTTATTACGTACTTATTATGTACCAAAGTAGGGGTATTTAGACACAAAATAATACTGCTCCTGACTTCAAAGAGGTCAGATTTTAATTTGGAGAGACACCACACATAGTATGGTCCAGATGCAAGCTGGACAAAAAGGTCCAATAGTCTTTAGAGTGATGGATGTAGAAAAGTGAGGTGCTTTTAATATTATTAGGTGACAGGTAAATTCAGTTGAGATATTTGGGGTTCTTGCTCACCTTGTAGTTCCCCAGTTGTATACATGTTGCCGAGCACAACATGGAAGCGCTGATATTAAAACCATCTGGAGGAAGCTTTTACTTTCTCTTCTGGATTGGGTAACATCAAAGATATTCTTTATGGAGGAGTCTGAGTAGCCTGTACTTTCTTTATCTTTTTCTAGAGCCCCAAGGGTTAATGCTGAGTTCTACCTTGTTCTGATTTTCTATTGAAATTGGGCCAAGGTAGAGTTCAACACCTCAATTCTTGTTGATTTCACCCGTGCCAAGAGATCCCACCACTGTTAATGGATGGGCCATTAGTATCATAGGATCACAAATTTAGAGCTAGAAGGAATGTTAAAAGTCATCTAATTAAAACCTTATTTTGCAGGAAAGGGAAACTAAGCCTGGAGTGGTAAAGGGACTTGCCCATGGTAATACAGGTAGTTAGTGGCAGAACCTGCTTATCTAGATGCTTCAATGAATAGAGAACTATATTTGGCGACCATAAGACCTAAGTTCAAATGTGGTCTCAGTCACTTATCAGCTTTGTGACCCTGGGAAAGTCACTTAAACTGGTTTCTTCATCTGTAAAATGGGGATGATAATAACAGCACCTACCTCACAGACGATTATGCGGATCAAATGAAATAAATAAAGCATTTTACAAACCCTAAAGAACTATATAAATGCTAGCAGTGATGATGAGGGTGATGATGAACAGGATTCAAACCTGGTTCCTCTGACTCTAAATCCCACATTCTTTCCATTGCTCCTGGCTAGCCTGCCAAGAAAAAATACTTTATTCCTGCTCCTCTCTTATGTCTCCATTAATATAACCGATGCACTAGGTTTAAAATCAGAGAACCTGAGTCTGAATCAGACCTTTGCTACTTCAATATTGGGGTGACTTTAGTCAAGTCTCTTCTCCCTTCTTGGGCCTCAGTTTCCTAACCTTTAAAATGAGGGAATTGGGACTTGGTAATCTCTCAAAGTTCTTTTCTGCCCCTAAATCCTATAACTCTTTAGAATTGAATGGACTCCCTTCCCACCCCCAACTTTAGTTATTTCACACAGGGCTTTGAGTATAACTTTTCTCATTTTTCATCGTTAAGCAGATCAGAAATTTTCTTCTTTATAAATTGAAGTATCTTAGTTATATCTCCAAACTCAATTGGGCATCAGCACCATTATTTCAATATGTACATTTAAAACAGTTTTCCATAGCTATGGCCACAAACTGAAAAACCCTGGGTCCTCTTCCTATTACGCAGCCTCCCACCAGTGGTCTGAGATAGGATCTGAGAAGAAAAGTCATAGCATGAAGATTTAGTGTTCTTAAAAATATCTGAATGCCCTCCCTTCTTTCAGGGGGATTATGGGTGCAGATCATTGCATGTACTGTATTATAGTCACTGTTACTTGGTTTTGATGAACTCTCTTCTCTTTGCTTTAAGAGAGGTCTTATGGAGTGGGTGTTGGGATATATCAGGAAATGCTTGTGATATAAAAAAACAAAAGGCATCTATAAAACTTAAAAAATTGTTGGGGAGAATGGTGGATCCCACTCATTCCAATGCTGAAAGAAATGACCGGTAATGGGCCACTAGGTAAAATAAAGTGAAACCTGACTATATCCTTTCGTGGAACCAGAAGAGTTAAACCTTATCTTTTGTTTCCCAGAGGCAGCTCCTACAGATTATCTGATCTCCTTAAGAAACAGGCATCAAATTGAACATTTTTGTGATTGCATCTCAAACCTATCAGTTGATGAAAAGGGAACTTGGATCTCAAGGTCTAAGTAAAATATTGAATGTGAGATTACTAAGAATGGTATTTGTTTAAAGGGTCAGGAACATGAAAGTCGAATAGACCCAAGAATTGGAGTGAAAATTGAAAGTAATTGATAAAGACTATGCAGAATTTAAGACTTCAGGAAAGGGAGAAAATAGCTCTAAGTTTCAAGATGAAGGAAACCATAGATGACAAAGTCAGAGTTTTTCAAGGTACCTAAAGGGAATATTAATTAAGAGCCAACGAATGCATTTAGGCTAAATAAGATAAAAGTCCACACCATCTTTCTCGTTTATTTATTTATCGTTTTGCTTTGGAGTGTGAAGATGTTGGAGGAACATAATTTCTGTACTTCTGAAATCTCTTGTGACAGGAGTTGAAATACTTCCTTTTAAAGTTGCTTCAGGAAAATCCTCCAAAGAAAACAGAAACAACTTGTTGGGCTTTTGTTATTTTTTCACAACAAAGAAAATTAGATGACTGTTAAATCATTTCTGAGCCACCATCCATTTTTGTAAAAGTAGGAAAGAGAAATCAATATGGGTATATGAGTGGCCATGGACCAAGGGCCAGCCTTGAAGGGAGAAAGATTTGGTTTCAAAGCGTGCTTCTAACGCATATTGACAGTATAGCTATGGACAAGCCACTTAACCTCTTAGTACCCCCAGGTAACCATCTAAGATGTTAAATTCTAGAAGAGTTTCCAGTCTGGAGCTCCCTTCACTGATGAACTCAAAGGTCTAGATTCCCTTAAAAAAATGTGTGTAGGTGTACATATGTATTTGTGTGCATATGGCATGTATATATGTATAGCCATCAAAAAATGTAATCATTAATAAAAATTACTAGAAATTATATATCCAGATGAGCCATTCATGAAAGCAATCACTTGGGTGACAGTAAAATTACATCAGGAAGGTCTGTTGTTCAGAACATTGTTAGAATTCTTCAGAGTCAATTTATATGTTACAGAAAAAACATCAATCTCAATAATTTGTAAATATACCTGGTCTGGGGACAAAAATAATATTATTCAACTTTATCATCAATCTGTTCTTTTAAAGATCTGGCTCTGGATAACTTTTTCTTGTTTGCAAAAGTCAGATTCATCCACAAAAAGTAGAGAAGAAACTATAAGACACTGAATTTGGAGTCAAAGAACTTGTTTTCAAATCCTGGTTCTTGCACTATTTATGTGAACTTGGGCAGGTTCCTTCACATCTCTCTCTAGACCTCTTTTTTCTCATAAAGATTCTTTATAATATTCATCATACAATGAGGGGGTTGGACTAGCTAAAGGATGTTTAGCCTTTTTTATGTCATGGAACATGGCAGTCTGTTGACTTATGGGTCTCTTCTCATAATAATATGTGTTGCCTACATTCATAATTGATACAAATGCCAAATTTCAGTTAGAGATTAGTGAAAATAAATGTGTTTTTCCCCCATCTAAGTTTATAGATCTCTGATAGCTATCCATGGATCCCTAATGGGTCTATGAATCCCAGCTTAAATATCCTTGGATGAGATGATATTAAAGCTCCCTTATACCTCTAAAGTCTACAGTTTGCTACCACTGAAGATGCTCAAAACAATATGCTCAGGTCGACTCTAAGGGCAGATCCAAAGGAGGGGAACCCAGAGTGTTTGGAGCAAAGGTGATATCACTGAAATGAACAACACATGGTTTGTCAAGGGAATGGGACTGTTTTAGATTACTCTTCTGACCTGATTAAATTCTGAGTAATAAATTAATTCCATTACTTTATAGTTATAATGAAGAGACTGCTAGACTTGGAATTAGGCTCAAATTCTACCTCTGACACTTACTGTTTCTATGACTGTAAGCAAAGAATTAAAATAATCTGAGTTTTATATTAGACTTATTTTTTTTAAAGTTTTATATAGATAGATAGCCCTTAATGGTGGCAGGAGTGTCCACATTGACAAAACCTTAGATTGAGATGCTTATTTATATAATGGTATGAGTAATGAGGAAATACTCAAATAAACAAGATTTAAGACATTTATCATTGGATCCTAGTTAGTTTTTGAGAGGGAAAGGAGTGCATTTCTTCTGACAGTCTTATTAGTTAGACACCCTTTGGGTCATCTGTTTTTAGTCCATTTGCTAAGAAACATTCTGCCATTTTGTAGAATCCTAGGTAACCGAGTGGCCGAGCTGGAGAAAAAATTGAGAACTTTGGAAGTCTCGGGTTTGTGGAGTCTCCCAGGTGAGTAAAAACTTCATGAAAATTATTGACTGCAGTGATTTTCTTAGGTGACCATCATGTCATTTGCATAACAAGTCTTAACCTTTTTAGTATTCTTTTATTAGAAGAATATCATTGCTGAGACATACAAAAGCATTTGGATGTGTAAATCACAGGTCTAAGACAGGAAAATGTCATGTGGTAAACGCAAGGAGCATTCACAGTGTTGCCAGAGGAAATACATAATCATTAATGGCTACTTGCAATGTTATGAACTTCAGCTGTATCACTCAGAGGGCCTGGCTCTATTTCTACCTCCAGTAAATACTATGGTTTGTATTGCTTACATGTGCTTAATTCAGTCAGTTGTCCTAAAAAGTACTAGAGGAGCCCAATAAGCGACTCCCCATCCCTTAGGACCCTAGACAAAAACTCCAACCTCTTTCTTTTCCATTCTTCAGAGGTACAAAGCTTGGGTTTTCTGTGGAGGTTTTTCACGGTTGAATACTCGAAGGAAACTCCTTGTGCTGTTCACTTTAATTAGCTATATTTATCCCGTTCATTGGAGAAAAGTACCCCCTTCATGAGACCACCGCCAACTAGTTCCCTTTTAGCCTCTTAAGCAACTTATATTTATCATTCCGCCTCTCCTTTTCCCTGCTCTCAAAGTCATGCATATTTTTAGTTCTTTAACCTTTCTCCACCAACCAATCTCTCCTACCCCTTAATCATATCTGTTGTTTTCCTCTAATGCGTGATAACTCCATCCATATTCTCCTGAGAGGTACACAGGGTGAGCAGGCATGGATAGGCTATCTACCTTGTTGGTGAGAGTGCTCACACTGATGAGACCTTAGATCCATCAAAGTAACTGAAAAAATGATCAATTTCTTTAACCAGTAAGTAACAGATAATAATAATACGTTTTCTTACTCTGACTCCAAATAGCTTCATCAGATTGCTTGGGGACAGGGAGGGGGAGCAGTGATACATAATTGGAAATTTCTAATAAAAACTCCTCAAGCTCTGTGTCCAAATATATAGCATGGCTCATTCAAAGTGAGGGCTCCCTTGAGAGGTAAATAGTCCACTTTGAAGAACCTCTTGTATCATCTGTGGTGGCTTTAAAAAAAATTCTATTGTTTTAATCCAACCCTGCAAGCTTATCATTCATCCAGAGAAAAAGTTAAATCCTTCTCACTGTTTATGCTTTGTTGCTGTGATATTTTTTTCCAAAAAGATTCCCATTGTTTTGCAACATATATAAAAGATTGAGGTTGAAGAAATAAATGCCAAGGGTTTGCTTTTTCCTTTTCCGGCACTTTTCTGTTTGAGTTAGACAACAAATTAATATTTATAAAATAACAATTGTCTCTTTCCTTTTTTTCTGCTGCCTGAAGGCCTGAGCTACAATGTTACAGTGGGATTCAGGAGTAGGTTCTATTTGAAATGTCTTTTGATAGCTAATTGTTTTGCAATAAGTAATATCATTGCATGTAAATAAATACAAATGTGTTTGTTATCTGGACAGTCTTGTGTCCATCGGATTAAGATATTCAGTTGAATTAAAGGGTCTCAAAGGAACTGGCCTCTCTGCCTCCCTTTACAGAGCCAAATATTCAGTAGTAAAACTGGACATGAGGCACTTGGCCAAATGAATTTACCCTGTGGCCATGTTTGTCCTTAACACCAGCCTTAATGAAAGCAATGGGAGAGAGGAAGGGGGGGAGTAAGGGGGAAAATTCTCTTCAAATTTTCAAAATTATGTGCTGACAATGGTATTACCTTCCCTTATACAGTGATGAAAAGAGAAATGTCAAGGTATAATAGTTCTTCAGCCACTAGGAAAGGAGGAAGAAATTTCCTCCCTTCCTCATGTAGGTCATTCTGTTCTGTTGAGTGGTATTTCCATGTGTCCATTTTAACCAAATAAATTGCAATGCCAGAATTTTTGGTTTTTCAAGTGAGAGGCAAGTTAGAAGATTTAGCCAGTGATCTCTCCCCTCCCAGGGGTTTTCAGAGACTTGTATGTTGTTTCTGATACTGAAATCAGTACCTGCTACAAGCTAGTCATGCAGTAGTATCTACACATATCTACCTTGTGAACATCATGTGACACAGTAGCCAAAAGAAACTTAATTTGACCTGACCATATCAGTAGAACCATAGCATCCTGGGCAAGACCTTGCTCTGGATAGACAATATTCATTCAATTCTAGATGTTATATTTAAGAAAAGATATTGACACATATGGAAATGTTGAGAGAATAATAGAAAATATAAATTACGTGCTACATTGTGTATTAAGTTACGAGATCAGAGAAGAGATATGTTAGTGTAAACTGGAACAGTTGGACATGTTTCGTGGTGGAAACAGGGAATGAATTAGGCTTTAAAAAATGAGTAGGATTTGACCAGGCAAAGATGAAAAGTTAAAACAATCTAATCATTATATTGAGGCAATATGGTACAATGGAAAGAGCCCTAGACTAGGAGTTGGGAGATAAGGATTCTAATCCATATTTGAATCCATATTTGGTCACTGACTAGCTGAGTAATCTTGGGCAAGACCCTTGACATCTCCTTGCCTCAGTTTTCTCATCTATAAAATGGGAGAGTTGAATGTAGATGAATTCTAAGGAACCTTCTAATAGATTTAAGTTGATTATCCTACCATCCTGTGTTTCTAGATGCTGTTGACCACTACCTAGCCAGGACATTTCACTTCGTCTCTTTGATTTCAAATCAGGGGAGTAGCATGAATAGGGAAATACATGATGTCTCAAGTCTAAAACTATGAATCTCTTCTGAGACCATGGATTAAAATTATTAAATATCCTTTCCTCTACTCTCCTTATCTTCCTCCATTGGTTAAATTTGATCATAGAATTTGGACAACATATCTTTGGGAAGAAATAGTTCCTTCTCCTTGTTCCAATCCCATTCCCCACCCCCCCACCCCCACCCTCCAGCAGATAGTTTAGCTCTTACTCTTTTCTGCTCAAAATAAAATGGAGTTGATTTTTTTTCCATCTTGGATACAAAGAAGACCCACTTGACAAGTTTGACAAGATGGCAGACCCCATATAGAAAAAGAATCTGGCTATTCTGAATTTTTTTTCTCTTTAGAGAAAAGGTAGTAGCATGGTATAATAAAAACAGAGTAGGATGGTAGATGAAAAGCTGACTTTGGGGCTAAAGAGACCAGAATTCAAATTCTACCTCTGATATATACTTGCTCTGTAACCCTGGGCAAGACCCCTAGCCTCTCAGTGCCTTAGGCAGCTCTTAAGAGCCTAAATGGTAGAAGTCATACCAACCTGCATTGATAGAGGGAGTTTCCTCATCTGTAGTTTCCTGTGCCATGAAAATCCCAGGTCCAGTCCACATCCCTTTCTTTGGAAAGCCTATCCTTTCCCTCCTGTCCCCTTCAAGAGATAGTTTGGTAATCTGCTGAAGAAACAATAGACCAGGCCTGAAAGAAAGACTGCTTCCCCATTAGGTTTAAAAGACAGAACTCCCTTGATTTCTTCCCTTGGTCTTTTTTTAGTCTTGTGTTACAGGTGGGTAGCACTTTAGGACCTGCAGTATCAAGTATACTGAGTATGTCCTTGGGATAAAAATCCACTGGAGACAAAAATAAAATATTCTGGTAGTAGTAGAGCCTGTTTGAGGACTTCCTGTAAGGCTAATTCTGTCACTTCATTGCTTCATTGGAAATATCAGCCTGGGGACAAAGAATATTGGGGTTTTAGGATTTTTTTGTTATTTTCATTTTTGTTTTTGTAAATCCTACATAACCTGAACGGAAGAGCACAGGGAAACTCATGCCATGGTGCAGCAGTTATGGGACCATATTATCAAGCCTCCACCCTCTGAACTCAATGTCAACGCATGCAAAGAAATAGAGAAGCAAAGCAGAAAAGATGATTTGCCAGGCATTGGTTGGACAGATTTATTTTTTAATAAAAAAAATTGAATGACTGATAATTAAGGTAGTGAATTTAAATTGCCACTTTTAAAACCTCTCTCCTTTTAAAGTGGATAAACTAGTAGAATGCCCATTCATATGTATTGGGTGGTAGCCCATATGCAGAAAGTATCAATGCAGAAAGTGAGCCTGAGCTAGAAAAAGAGTGATTCTTACTCAAATTTCTAGATCCAGTTCAAATGATACCTGCTTTGTTCAGCCTTTTTGTTGACCATCTCCGGACACTCCTATTCCCTCCAGGAACTGATTGCCTACAGCACGTACAGTTTTTCTGGTAGAACATTTTACCAGTATTTTAGTTATTTGTGTAGGAACTCTATCTCCTCCTTTCCTACTCTTCCTGCCCTCCCATAAGAAGGTAAATTTTCTCCCTGGGGGGAAAAAGATAATTTTTGTTCCCTGTTGTATCCCTCTTATAGACTTAGCATGGTGCCATGCTTAAGTGAATGTTCCTTAAATATTTGTTAGCAGTTTTGAAAGAAGGCTACTAGCAATGGAATTTCAAAGGGACCTGACCTGATAATTATCCCTCTAAACAAAATGTAAAAACCTACTGTAAAGAGCTTGAGAATTCACAAGTTGAGAAAAAGAATCTCAAAGGATATTTCATCCAACCCATACCTGTCTACGAATCCCTTCCAGGACCTCCCTGACAAGTGATTAGCCACTCTCCTATTGAACTATTGTAGCGACAAGGGGCATGACATTACTGGATGCTTCCCATGCAAGCTTGGTCCAACCCTAAGTGTTAGGAGGTTTTCTTTGTATGGTAGCAAAAGTGGCTCTTTGCAATGCATGACCGTTGCTCCTACTTCTGCCCTCAAGGGCCAAGCCTCCCCCAAAAAGCCTACCCCCTTCCACATTATAGCTCTTCAAATGATTGGGAAAACAGGAACTTCATGCCTTTTAAGCATTCTCTTCCCCCAACTAAAGGCAGCTAGGTGGTGCAGTGGATAGAGCACCAATGCAGGAGTCAGAAGGACCTGAGTTCAGATCTCACCTCAGACACTTGACACTAGCTGTGTGACCTTGGGCAAATCACTTAACCCCAGTTGCCTCATTCTGGGTCATTTCCAGTCATCCTGATGAATATCTGATCATTGGATTCAGATGGCTCTGAAGGAGAAGTGAGGCTGGTAACCTGCACAACCCTTCCTCACTCAAAACAAAGTCAAGTGCAAGTCATATCATCATTTCTCTGATGGCATGGTCTTCTTCGGCTATGAAGGATGGACACACCCTCCCCCAACTAAAGCATTCCAAGTTCTTTCCACTGTCCTCTTATGGTCTAGTCTCCAATCCTTGACTTATCTGGTTTCCTTTGTTTCTCCTGTTACCATCTGTCATTATGATATCCAGGACTGAAAATAATATCATAGTGGTGTTCAGAATGAGGATGAATAAAGCAGACTTATCATATCCCTTGTTCTAAGCACTATACTTGTATTATTTTCGCATGAAAGCATATATCTCTTTTCCTGTTACAGTAAGGTTAGTTTCACTATTGTTGAACAACTTTTTTTTAAAACAAGGATAGGACTTTCTACTCTGAATAACTATTACTTACTACGCTGCTACCACTATTACTACTACTACTACTACTACTACCTACTATTAACTACTACTACTACTTCTACTACTACTACCTACTATTACTACTACCTACTACTACTACCTACTAATACTACTACTAACTACTACTACTTCTACTAACTACTACTACTACTACTACTGATAAGAATAGTTATTTATGTAGCACTTTAAGGATTGCAAAATCCTTTGCACATATTATCTTATTTCATCCTCACAACAATACTATATATTAATAACTTCATTTTATAGACTATGGAACCCAAGGCTCAGAGAAACCAACTCATGGTTTTTGTTGTTCAGTCAATTCAGTTGTGTTCCATTCACCTTGACCTAATTTTTTTGACAAAGAAAAAAACTTGGCCTGGTTTATCATTTCCTTCCCGTGTAGATTAAGATAAACAGAAGTTAAGTGACTTGCCCCGGGTCACACAACTACTAAGTATCTGAGTTCAGGTCATCCTGACTCCAGGCCCAGCTCTTTGTCCACTGAGTCACGTAGTCACTTCATAACCCATAGTCATACAGCTATAAAATCTCAGATTTAAGGTTGAATCCTACATCTCTCCTGATGCTACATTTCATACGATTGTGACCATTTCTCCAGCCTGAGACCTTTATTAGATTCTTAACCCTGTTGTCTGGGCTATACGCTGTCCCTCCTGACTTTGTATCATCTGCAGATCTGGTAAGCATGCCACTAATCTTTTCAAGTCATTGACAAAAGTCATTTTATGTAGTGCTATGACTATTAAATGGTACAGAGCAAAAGAGAGATCCACAGGGCACTCTATTAAAACCTTTCCAACACGTCTCTGGTCCGTTAGCTGCTATTTTGTAGAGCTGTTCACATTCAACTAATTGTGAACATTCCTGACTCTACAGTTATCCAGCCCATATCTCTCCATTATGAGTCATCCACAAGGAGAGCTTTGGAGTTGGAGTCTGTCACATGTCTTGCTGAAATAGAGACAGATTTATCCACAGCTTCCTCCTGATTTACCATGCTAGTAACCCTGTCAAAAAAGGAAATGAGGTTCATAAGATCAGAGATTGAGGGTTGAAAGGGACCTTAGCAGTCCTTGAGTATAACTCATTAATTTTACTCGTGGAGACACCAAGGTCTAGAAAGATTAAGTAGCTCCACCAAAGTCACACCAGGTAGGAACCTAGGTTCTCTGATTCCAAAGCCAGGGTTTTTCTCATTCTCTGTGCCACCAGGATGTTCTTAATAAACCTTTTCTGGCTTTTGGCAATTACTACTTACTAGCTTTCTCAATCCTACAAAGCGTTCCTTTAATAATACATTCTGGAATCTTCCCAGGAATCAAAGCCAAGCTTACTGGCCTCTAGTCTGAGGATTCTAACCTTTTCACTTTTTGAAAAACAGGTTAACATTTTCCCTTCTCCAGGCCCTGTGGCACCTCACTCATTCTCCAGTTTTTAAAGGTCACTGACAAAGGCTCAGCAGTCACATCTGCCATTTCTTTCAGTAACCTGGGATGTTATTCATTGGACCTGGTAACTTGAACTCATTGAAGACAGCTAGGTGTTCCCTTACCATATTTTCTCTACTTATCTTGGATTTTAGTTCCCTGAAACCATTTTTGCTAACACTTTAATGTGAAGAGCCTTGGTAGGAAATTCAGAAAACAAAATAAGAGTGGAATAATTTTGTCTCTTTTCTTTCATTCATTATTACCAACCCGTGCACTTCAAGCAGAGGATTACTCCCTGCGTTGGTCTTGTTCTTGCTTCCGGCATAGTTTTTAAAAGCCCTTTTTGCATGGATTACCAATCTCAGTTTCTTCTGGGCTTCAGTAGTCCTGACACTATTCTTGTATTTTTTTAGAGTGACTACTACCTAGTTTCCATCTTTTACATACATCTTCTAAAAATCTAAGCTGTTTGCTGTGTTCATTGTGGATTCACACTTTTTATATAGCTGTGCATTTTCTTTTTTGTTGAAATCATTTGGGTGTATAGCTTCAGAATTTAATTCTTGAGAATTGAAGAATCTGCCTTTTATTGGAAACTACAAGATACCGGAACTAGATTTTCTCTCTTTTTCCCAAGGCTTTTATAAAGCCTTGTATCTGATGTCAAAGACAACCACAATCTGAGACTTTGGATGGCATTAGATGATCTTGGACAAAGTACTTCCACTCAGTGAGATTTGGTTTCCCCACCTATAAAAGAGGAGCTTGAACTACTTACTATAGATGTTCTCCAAGGTCTGTTTCAGCTGTCTTGTCATGATTCTTGATTGGTACATCTAGAAATCAAGCATTTATCTATCCATCTATCTGTATTTGTGGCTCAACACATAGGTATATTCACAGTGAGGGGAAATCTGATGCCATATATGCTTGAATTTGCATGTATTACAATATATGCATATGAATCAAATTTATTTATGCACAAACATCATCATTCTACTTACTTCTTTCTATTTGAGACATGAGTTTTTTGACTCCTATTCTACTAAGGACTGGATCAAACCTGAAAACAAATGGCCATCTGATTCTGTCTGTTTGGTTATCGCAGACTTGCACTGGAGGCATTTACATGGCAGGATTTAAGTGCTTCTGACATCTTGCAGAGGAGAAATTACTCTTGGCAGTTTTAATTATGACCAAACTCTTAATGTAATGATTTCCTAGAAATAGAAATTTTACAAAGGTATATTGTTTTTGCCCTCTTAAATTAGTAGATTTATATTCATATTCAAATTCAGGA
This sequence comes from Bettongia penicillata ogilbyi, assembly GCA_023548195.1. Taxonomy (NCBI): domain Eukaryota; kingdom Metazoa; phylum Chordata; class Mammalia; order Diprotodontia; family Potoroidae; genus Bettongia; species Bettongia penicillata. The sequence goes on along the minus strand of JAJHZJ010000694.1, from coordinate 981,152 downwards.
GAAAATGGGTGTTGGCTATATTGATAGGTTTAACAAAGGAATTTGTCATAAGTCTAGTCCCTCTTGGCTAGAGCCCCTTTCAGCAATGAGGAGCCAATAAAATTTTCCATTGATACACTGGATACCTCTTTCAGCATTAATCAGCAAAGTCATTCATTTATCCATTCAGTCTTTCATTTATATAGTCATTTAACAAACATTTAAATGCTTACTAGGTGCATTTAATTAGAGCCCATGTTAGATTCTGGGAGCCATTTGAAAATTTTTTTTCTGTTTCATTCCATCAGAATTCATCCCCCAGAGGCTAACATTCTGCTAATGCGTTTCTCCAAACTTAGCTAGACTAGTCTTGGATAGCAGACACATTCTGTTGCCAAGACCATACATAATTTTTCCAGTTTATCAGAACCTAAATAACTTTTGTTTTCTGCTAGCATAGCTTGAATCACCTTAATACCAAAATGACACACTGGAGTAAGATTTTTATGGAAAGAGGAGATGGAAAGGTGGGTAAGACAGAGTCATTGTCTTCGAAGAACTTAAAATTGAATAGAAAAAAACAAGAAATTATACACAAATAAATATGCATATGAAAATTACATCTGAAGTACAGTGTGATACGAAGTCAGATGAGAGAAAACCAGTCAGTTAAGAAGCAGTTACTCTCTGCTAGGCATCATGATATCATGGCGCTAGAAATCACTGTTAGTAGTGAATGTCATAGAACTGATAACATTTAGGCTAGCCACTGAAATAGGATTTCAACAAAGACATGAGCAAAGGTGCTAACTGGGGAGAGTACAGGATTACGGTCGACACCTCAGAGAGCGAGTAATGTTTAGCAAATAGTGAAGGTACAATTTAGATGGAGTGGAAAGTACTACATGAACAGGGATGGCGTGAGATGATTCTGGGAAAATGGGTTGTAATTGGATCCTAGAGAATCCTGATTGAATGACTGGCTAAGGACTTTCCAGCTTAAACTTTATGTGATAGATAGGCTTTGGGGAGTTGCTGAAGGTTTGTGGTATGCATTAGGAAAACTATTCTCACTGTGATGCCTAGCGGCCTTGTAGCTCCCAGAAAGCTTTTAGGCAAGAAAATATTAGAATGACTTGGGGATGAAGAGTAATTGACCAAGTTAGTAGAAAATTAGAAAGAGTTTTTCGTTATGTGAATTCATAGACTTTAGAGCAGGAAGAACTTCAGAGATTGTCTAGTCAAACAGCTAAGCACTGAGGATGCAAAAAGAGATTAGACGGTTCCTGCCTTCAAGGAGATTACAATGTAATGGGGGAAAACAACATGTAAACAAATATATACAAAGCAAGCCATACACAGGATTATTAGGAAATAATTAAAAGAGAGAAAGCACTGGAGTTAATAGGTTTTGGGGGAGGCTTCCCAGAGAAGGTAGGATTATAGTTGGGACTTAAAGGATGCCAGGGAGGTCAGTAGTTAGAGCAAAGGAGACAGAGCTTTCCAGGAATGGGGGGAACAGCCAGAGAAAATGCTCAGAACCAAGAGATGGAGCATCTTGTTCCTGGAACAGACAGGAGGTCAGTGTTACTGGATCAAAGAGTACTTGTTGGGGGCCTAAGGTGCCCAACCCACTCATTTTTTTTTAGATGAGAAACCTTGGGCCCCGTATTGTGCAAATGGTAAATAACAAAGCTGGGTTATTGAATGTTCCCTATATACAGGAAGTCACAGTCACTATTATAGTGATAACGGTCAGGTAGAGGGGGTGTGGGTTTTGCAATAGCCTAACCCTGCTAAGGGTAAGAGTACCTCCACTTGCTTACATATGACTAAGTGTTACCAGCATTATCTGAGGGACAAAGACAGCCTCAAGAATAGACAGTTTCAGCCTTTGTGGAGAGAGACAAAAGAAATTGATCTTGAGGAGATCACAGTCTAATCTCATTTAACAATACTCGGCTTCTTTTTAACTGGTTAGGGTGCTCTCAGGCACATTGCTTTTAAGTAGGGACAATTGATTACATTGGCAATTTGGTCAGTTGTTACCTGTAATTTACGGGAGCAACTCATTTATAGAGCCCTTTAAAGTTTCAAAAACACTTCCCTCATGACAACCTTGTGAGGTAGGTAGTATTAGATATGAAAATAGAAGCTCAGAAAGGCAAAATGTCCTAGAGCTGTCTATAATACAGAAACATGGAAGAAGAATCCCATTGGGGAAACCTCATCATAGCATATTCTGGAAACTTCTGACATCAATAGCAGTCAGTAACCACAACTGACATTGGTGCTTTGCATTTTGCAGAATTTTCCTCAAAATGAACCCTGTTGAGGTAGACCATGCAGTATTATTGGCTCTGTTTTGGACATGAAAAAAATAAAGACTTAAAGTGGTAAAGAATTGCCATCAGGGACTTCTCTGGAGCCCTTCCTCTTGAGACAACATCTCATAAAATCTAAGGAGTGAGTGTGCTGGGGATCTTTAGGATGGGTATATGCAGAGCTGGGTAATCAGGAGGAGCTGTGGCAGCAGGGTGGCCCTCTGCGGATGCAGGAGAAAAGAGGCAGCCAGTGCACTGTGACCATTTCCCTCACTCACCCAAAGCAAGAACAAGCATTCAGACGGACAAAGCAGTCAATCTTGCTCATAACAATTCACATTACTACAGAGATTTAAGACTGGCAAAGCACTTTCCTCCTAAGAACCTCATGAAGTAGCTAAGGCAAGTAATTATTATCCCCATTTTACAGATGAGGATACTGAGGCTCAGAGAAAGGGAATGACCTACTTAGCAAATAGCTGCAGCTTTCTGGTTCTAAATCTAATATTCTTGTTATTACATTGTGTTCAGTCTCCCTTTGGAGTTGCCTTCACTTCCAGCCACCTGCCTTAGGAATCCATGAGTGTACATGTGTCATGTACAATGTGCCTATGTTCTTATTCTTATTTCTGGACCGTGGATCCTTACACCCTCTACTTAAGCATAGTGTGACAAGGCTTTTGTAATTCTTTGATATTTTCCATTTGCCCCCTGGCTGTGAGTTTCTCCTTAGGGATCTGTTAAAAGTGCAAGGAAAACTGATTGGGTTCATTCTGACTTTGACTTGGTTGGCTTGGTAGTGGGATTAAAAGAAGTCTTCCAACCTGTCTCTTGATATTATCTGATTTCACCCAGATCACAATAGCCAAGTCAAACAAGCTACACAGCTAGTAAGCAGAATTATTATATTATATATGTTATTATTATTATATTAATGACATTTTCCGTTTGCCTCCCAATTATGGGTTTTCTCTTTAGGGATCTGTTAAGAGTTCAAGGGAAACCTTGATTAATATGTATAATTGATTAATTAAGTTTGATTAATATGTGTAATATGTATAATAATGATTAGTATGTATAATAATGATTAGTATGTATAATAAAGATAATCCAATTAGTAGTTCCTTAAAGTCTAAAGGATGACCCCAGAAAAATGTCTGACAAGAAAAACCTAACAAAAAAATGATGGGCCAATCACATAGCAAGAATGAGGACTAACCGATGGACCATCCACATGTTCCTTTGGTATCCGTTCAGTGTTAGGAGAATTCAAGGAGATCCCCTAACACACTGGTTGATGAATTCATTGGAGTACATGGACACCAGTCACACAAGCAGGCCAGCAGGTATGGTTGGGTTGCAACTGCACCATTGGAAAGAATACTCATCTTGATGATGTCATCATTGGAATACTTGCAATCAATCAAACAACGATCATTTCTTAAGCACCGGCTATGTGCCAGGACTGTGTTAGGCCCTGGAAATACAAATGCAAAAAAAAAAAGAAAGAAAGAAACAATTTCTACTTACAAGGAATTTGCATTCTAATGGGGAACATAACCAATATACATGTAAATTTATACAAAATAATTTCAAAGTAGTTAAATACAAGGTAGTTCGAGAGGGAAGATATTAGTAGTTGAGATGACAAGTAAAGACTTCATATAGAAGATGGTGCTTGAGTTGTTTCTTTAAGGAAAAAAGAGAAGTGATTGAAGGGAGATAATGGTGATGATGAATTGAATTTCAGGCATGGGGAAAAAGATAGTGCAAGGCACACAGACAGAAGATGTCATGGTGGATCATGTGAGAGGAACAGAGAGAAGGCCAGGTTGTATGGACTGGCATGAAAGAGGGGGAAACGAATGTTCAAGGAGGCTGGAAAGATAGACTGGGGCTAGATTTTAAAGGGTTTAAAAGCTAATTGGAAGAATTTATGTTTTATTCTAGAAGCCACAAGGAGCCATTAGCATTGGTTAAATAGATGAGTGACAAGGTTAGCTCGGTGGAGCTGGTCCATGGGGTTTTCTTGGAAAAGATACTGGTTTACCATTTCTTCTCTAATGTGTCCTCATTTTATAGATGAGGAAGTGAAACAAATAAGGGTTAAGTGACTTGCCCAGGGACACAGAGCTAGCAAGTGTCCAAGGCTGGATTTAAATTCAGATCTTCCTGACTCTAAGCTGAGTGCTCTATCTATTATACCACCTAGCTACCCCTCATTTGTACCAGTGTACCAATACCAAGCAGTTGCTCATTTGGAGCTGAAGCTCAAGGATGAGACTAGGGCTAAATATTTAAATCTGTGAGACTTTTGTGGATCTGTGGAGATGACACCTGGCAACAGCTTCTACATGTGCTATGATCACAACCAGTGAAGACCCAGAGTCTTGTCACCAAAGTCTTTGGCACTGACCAAATTGTTCAATATCATTGCATCATATGATATGATTGCATCATATTAATTTTTACCAGAGGTGTTAATTAATTTATTTTTTAATTTAATAATAAATGATTAATTTTAAAATTGTATCTGTTTTATCTGAGGCATTAATATCTACTTTACCTTTACAGCTGAAATTTTGCATGTGTTGCTCTTCCCATAAAAATGTGAGTTATTTGAGACTTTCATCTCTGTAACTCCAAGGCTTAGTATAGTGCTTTGAATATAGTAAGCACTTCATAAATGCATTTTCATTCTCCATAAAGGTGATATAAGTCCATGGGAGCTAATAAGGTTAATGAGAGAGAATATATGTAGAGAAATAAGAGGCGAGGACCTTAGGAGAGAGAACCTTGGAGTATGTTAGAAGAAGTGATATGTATGATGAATCAGGAAAAGAAATGGAGAAACAGTCAGGGAGACAAGAGGGAAACCAGGAAAGAGAAGAAAGAGTAAAAAAACTTAGGAGAAAGTATCTAGGAGGAGAAAGTGCAGAAGATCACATAGAAACAGACAGGCTGAGAAGAATAAGAATGTAGAAAAGGTCATTGGATTAAGCAATTAAGAAATTAGTGGTAGTTTTGAAAAGAGCAGTTTCAGTTAAGTGGGTAGGTCAGAAGACAGATAGTAAAGGGTTGAGGGGTGAGAGGAGACCAAGTGAAGGCAGTGAGTAGAAACACCTTCAACTAGGATTTTTTACAAAAACATGGGGGGATGGGTGATATAAAACAGCCTCTTGAGTGAGTGATCACTTCTACTGAAGGATTTTTAAGAATGTGGAACACTTGGGCATTTTGAAGGCTATAGAGAAGGAGCCAATAGATAGGCTAAGGAGAGGGTGGATGATTGAGGTTGCCATCTCATTGTCAGAGACTAGGGAAAAGGAGGCAGGAGGTGGGGATGATGTCAAGAGCATTGTGGGATGATGAGAATGGGAGGAGAGGGAACTTAAGTTGAACAGGCTCAATTTTCTCAACTAAGAAGCAAGATCTTCAATTGAGAAAGGGAAAGGAAGGAAGAAGTATGAGACTCTTAACAGGGAAAGAGAAGTTTGAGAATAGCTTTTGCAGGGAATGAGATAGGGAATAAATTAGGTAGGAATAAAAAGATTGCCATGCTACAGTGAGGACATTATCGATAGCATAGATTTATAACATACAACCTTCTCTAACTCGAGCAGCACATGAATAGGAGATCAGAGGTAATCGGAGGAATTCGGGGCAAGAGATGAACAGCAGTAGGACAAGGGGGTGAGGCATGAGTGGGGAATTCAAGGAGAGAGGATAGTGTAAAGTTGAAATTGATAGTCGTTGTATTGAGACTGAGAGGGGAAAAGTAAACTTGGGGCAGGAGTAATGACCTGAAAAAGTCCTGAGAGGTGGAGGGATTGGAGGTCTTGATGAAGAAGAAGAATTTAGGAGGAGTGAAAGATGGAATTTTAAGAAGAGATGGTAACCGCTAAGAGAAGAATGCAATAGTTTCTAACTGAGGAAGTGAAATACATGTGGGTAATGGTAAGCTCCAGAGTGTGAGTATCCCCATGTGTGACTGAGGTGGAATGAAGGACTAGGTCATGGGGTTTAAGAGGCTGAGTAAGCTTGACACTAATGCCAGCACCCTCTTAGTTCAGGTTCAATGTTGGAATGAGATGAAACGCTTCAATCACTGAACATTTAACAGTGTTAAAGGAGGAGATTTACTTTGCCCTAACACAGCAAGACTATGCGACCAGATCACATATCACTTAGGATCTCTAGAACCTAACATCCCCCTCATCTCCATCTTGAAATTCATCAGTTCAGTAAGTCACTGGAGTATGGTGACTTGGGTGGTCTCAGGCACCCAAGTCAGAGAGACTCCACCTATAGGCAACTGGGGTTTTTTATGCATCCAGGTCTCAGTGAGGACTACTGGATGAAAGAAGTGTGACAGAAAGAGATCAAAGAGGAATGGAAGTTTATTCACTATGAAACAAGAGTTCCAGAGGACCCAGGGGAAAAGGTGGGAGAGAAACGAGGGAGAATTGAGAAGGATGGGAATGAGAGAATGGGAGATGGAGATACACAGTAGTTTGATTCACAAGGACTGCAGTTGATTAATACAGGAATCGGTAAAGGAATTAGAATGGAAGATTGTTAGTCATAACAGTAATAGTGACTGATGAATGGTGGAGTTCACAATTTCCAAGAGATGTGAGGGTGTTGTATTGTTCTGAAGCTCAGAGGAGACACATGAGTATGTTATAAAGCACTTTGCAAATCTTGAAACACTATGTCAGTAGCAGTTATTTTTGTTGTTATCCATTTTATGCATGAGTAAACTGAGGCCTAAAAAACAAGTGACCTACTTCAGGTTAATAAGTGGCAGAAGCTGGATTTGAGCCTAGATCCACTGGCTCTAAATCCGGTAGCATTCTTTCCCTTTACCTTTTTACAAGCTTTCGTAACTGTCTCATTAATCCTCCCAGGAGCCCTGGGATACAGGTAGGGCAGGTATGAACATCTTCATTTTACAGAGAAGTTCAGAGGGATTAAATGACTTTCCCAGATTATCCCATCTAGTCAGTGATGGAGCCAAGACTTAGTCTCAGGCCTCTTCTGCTTTACGTAAATCTGATGGCTCTTTCCATGACGCCACACTGCCTTTTCCTAGAACTCCATGATGAGATAGACATTTATGGCTGGCATGCTTGTGCTCTTGTTGTACTTCTCTGGGACTTCAGGGTCAGTTCACTATACCATGTTTCCATCTTCAGATCCTAAATGAAAAATAAATTAAATTGTTCAGTCCGAGTAGCCAGTTGATTGTGTAGTTTTTAGTGCCAAATCAGCTTTGTCAATGGCCATTATTTCTCTTCTTTTTCATAATAGGAGGCAAGGACACCATAACTTTTAATGATTCCAGTCTTCCAGTCATACAGAGGTCAAGATCCCCGTTGCTGAAATTCATAGATCAGCAAGAAGAAAACAAAACATATACTAAGGATGGTGAGTACACACTGAACCCTACCTTCTCTGAACTGCTCCTGTAACTCATGGATTGTGCCACTCATCTTGGTTGATATATCGTCTTATGAAATCTAATAGTTTCACATGTGTAAGTTATTGGGAACTAAATGGAATATAGTCAGGAGTGGAAGGAAGGTAGGTAGCATTTTCTTGGTCTGGTTCCCTTCTTACATCTCTGACACATTCTTCTGTCTCTTTTGCTGAGTTCTTTTCCCCTGAAATGTTTCCCCAAAGTACTCTTCTTGACTCTCTGCTTAGTTTTCCGTCTTAGAGATCTCATTTGCTCCTACATCTTTGTATCATTTTGGTGTGGATATTTCTAAATCTGTATTTCTATCTCAGACCTCTCTCTGAACTTTAGCCCTTCATTTCTTGTCTTATAGATATCTAGATATCCCATTTGGCCCATCAGACTTGGCCTCTTAAATTTCCATTTCCGTATCTCTCCCCTGAATTCAAATATCCCCTCGAACTTTCTTCTTTTTGTCAGGGGCACCACTCCACCATTCTTAGTGTCACTTCTCTTGTTCAAAGCCCTAATCTAATTGATCCCATTTTCTAACTTCCAACCTTCCTATATAAATTAATGACAATTTCCTTCGACAGAAATGCTCTCCCCATTTCCTGTTGATGACATCTTCTCTTCCCTGAATGTCTTCATTCCAAATATTACCTTTACAAAGTCTTCCTTGTTTAGCCTCATTAGAAATGATCCCCCTCTTAAATTCATGTAGTGTTTTACTTAGATGGCTTTGATTTTCTACGGCCTTGTAGTATAGCTCTTTGTTTACAGTGGCACCTACAATAATAATGATAACACACATAATGCTCTAAAGTTTACAAAATGCATTCCTTTGTTGTGACAGCAACTAGATAAGGTTGAAAGGACAAATAGTATTATCCTCATTTTACAGATGAGAAAACTGAGTGTCAGAGAGGTCAAATGACTTTTCCATAGTCTCACAACTAGTGTGAGAGCCAAGACTCAAACCTTGCTGGCCTGATTCTAGGTCCAGTTCTCTCACTACCACACCATACTATCATCACACAGCACTTTGTGTGTAATGTGCATGCAATAAATATTGAATAGATGGATGGATAAGTGAATGAATGAATGAACTGGAAGATCTTCAAGGGTAGGCAATGGATCTTACCTTTTTCTGTCTCCCAGAATACTCACCACAATAGACCTAGTGTACACAGAGTAGGCCCTCAATAAATATTTATTGAATTGAATCAAGTATCTTGGATAGAGGGGAAAGTGTTTGGGGTCCTCACTTAGCCTCTTAATTTTAGGTCTGGTGAATTGTTCCAACAGCATTAAATTTGTGAGGCACAAGATTGAGACATGAAAGTTTGATTTACTAGGTCATTACAAGAATGAATTAGTTCATCCCTTTGCACATAGTTTAAAAAAGTTATTCATTGTGACTTTGTAAGATTGTGTGCATGTGTGTGATTTGCACATCAGGAGGAAGAGCATGGAAAGCAGCATGTTGGACAAGTCGTTTAACAGCTATGGTCCTTAGTTTTCTTATCTTTAATGAGGGGATTGGGCCTAATGGCCTTAAAAGTCTCTTTTAGCTTTAAGTCTATGGACGTCTGAGGGTCTAGGAGAAAGGTTACCTAATTACAGAGCAGGGAATTTCAGAGGTGGTCTTCCCCTGGGCTCTCACTCTTCTCCCCCCCACCTCCCTGTCCCTCTTGTGACTTATGATCTGAAAGATTATTAGCCTGACCAATGTGTAATCCAGGGGTGGGGAACCTGCAGCCTCGAGGCTCCATGTGGTCCTCTAGGTCCTCAAATGCAGCCCTTTGACTGAATCCAAACTTCACAGAACAAATCCCCTGAGGACCTAAAAGGCCATATGTGGCCTTGATGCTGCAGGTTCCCCACCTCTGGTATAGTCACAAGCGGAGAGTCCCCTGGCACCTGGAAAAACAAAAGCCACATCCCATCTCCACGCTTTTTTAGGGGCTGTCCCTATGTCTAGAATGCACTCCCCCTTCATATTTTTCTCATAGATTTCCTCATTTTTTTCAAGACACAGATCAACAATCAACTCCTTGCCTTCCTGACTACCTTCTATTTGTTATATCTATCCAGTAAATATTTTAAATGAATACATGTTTTGCTCCCAATATACCCTGGGCTCCTTCAGAGCAGGAGTTACTTCGTCTTGGTGTCTTTTATCATTCTTTTGTCTTGTCCTCAATGCCTGGCACTTAGTAGGTGCTTACTGACTGCTTCTTGATAGATGGATGTCCTTGTAAAGCAGCATCCATCATCCGTGTCAAGGGCTGCCTCCTCTCTTTTCATACCCTTCCCCAGTCAGAGGCTCTGAGACGGGGCCTCGGAAGCAGAAATGTAAAAGCTGAGTGCCTGGCATTATTTTCACAAGGGAGGCTTAAGTATTCATCTGATTCCAAATGAGAGCTTCTGAAGCTCCATCATTAGCCCTCATTGTTCCCGAACCCATCCATTGTGGCTGGTTGTGGTAACAAGCACACTGTTCTGTCAGCTTCAGCAGCACTTGTGTGTGTGATTCAACGAAACCAAAAAGCAAATCTCGCCCATTTTGTGGGACAAAGTCCAACAAAGACCAGTAAACAAAATAGGATAACTGTGCCTTTCTGGTCACTGGGAGGAATGGGCAATCCAGATCCTAGCATGCTGAGTGCTTCTGGCTCTGGGGTTGTCAGAGCGTGAATCTCCTTTTTCCTGTTCACTTTCTATGGTCTAGTTTCTTGATAGCACTTGACTGTCTCATCATTAGTTGTATTCGTGTTATGTGTATTATTATTAATAATAATTAATGATTGTAATCCCCTGCATTATTGCTAATAATGCACAGCATAATTACTATTATTAATGATAATGTGTTTTTCCATTGTTGGCCAGCTTAGAAATTCTCTTCCATGGAGGCAGCTACAATTTGTGCTTTTTTCAAACAGAAAAGAAGAAAAAATACCAAAGCTTAAGAAGGGCCAGGCTTCTAAAGTTACTGAATTACTAGAGAGTTTTACTGCTCTCTGCAAATAAGCCAAGCCCTTTTACTGTATCTCCACTGTAAAATTTCTGCTGCCTTTCTTTTTGTCTTACCCCAGATAAGGACTTGCAAATATATTTTGGGGAGCTCTGCAATGACAAAAGAAAGGGTCTCAAATTGTCTTTAAGCAAACCTCCCCACTGTTTATGTGTCTTTTCTGCCCAGGACTGACCCCTTATTCTGAGGGTATCACTGGGATCATAAGTTTTTAAGAATCCTCTTGTTGGACCATGCAGAGGTAAGGTAGCAGGCTGGCCTTTGATCACAATAGGCTAAATCTGCACTGGGGCCCAAAGATAGGGTTGGGCTGGGTCCTCATTCCCCAAGAATGACTTTCTTTTGACCTCCTCTTAGGACTGCAACACTTTCCAGAAAGAAAAATTGCTCCACATGGCAATCTCAAGGGCTTGCCATTTTAAGGAGATTCATCCAACTTGATACAGAGGAAAGCAAGTCTGGAAAGATGGCACCAAGAGAACAGCAGGGACCAAAGGGCCTAAGTGTAATTTAGACCACCCTCACTCAGATGTAAATTAAGAGAAGATTAATCTGACACACAGTAAAAACACATTGTAAACGGTTTAGGGGTTAGGCTTTAACTTGTAAGGTTAATTAATTTTTCCAGGGCACTGGGATATACTATTAAATGTCCTAGAAGAAGTAATTTCAGAAAAGTAATTTCCAGGAGGAGTTTATTCACCTCACGTTAGTGAAAAGTTTAACCTCGGAAAGTACCATAATTTACTCCGTGCAAATGAGGCTGCCCAAATGGTACCCAAACTCTCTTACTTTTCCCCCAAGTCACTATTTTCTGTGGTTCTCTGCAGTGTCATTGAAAGATTTTCATTTTTACATGTAAAAAACAAGTAAGTAGAGCCCCCATTTCCCCTCAAATCTGATACATATAAAATCTTAATATGGCTTATAATCAGTGTTCTTTTCCTGTAGACACACACATACATATACTCACAGGTACATGCGTACATATACATCTTCCTTTCAAGGAGATCTTATTTTAAGGGTAAACTTACAAACAAGCCATTTTGGCACATTATCCCACCTCTCCACTGCCATAGGTAGATTTTTGTACAAGTTACGGCTCCACTCATCATCCAGCAGTATCGTTGCCAGAAATTCAAAGAAAGCAACTTGGGATTTTCCTTGGACAGATGGCCCCAAGTCAGTATGAAACCCTGAATTACAACAGAGGAAGAATATAAGAAATAATCTTTACTGTTAGAGGAGAATTCATGGCCCCATTCTTCATGAAAGGCTTCCATTTATGCAGAAAAAGCCTTCTATCCATAAGTAAGTTTAAATTCACTCCCAGGTTGAACCCTGTCCTTTCAACTCAGTCCAACAAATAACTCTGAAGTACAAAGTACATGGTATTAGGGATACAAAAATGAATTACTTGCACAGGAAGGTGGGGCAGGGGTGAGTTAGCACCAGAAACAAACATGATACAAGATTGAGTGTGACGGGGCAAAAGAGAGGTCCAGGCAAGGTGCTCTAGGAAAATTCACCTTTAGAATGCAACATAGACTCCTGCAGTTGAAAGGTACCTCTGGCAACAGCTAATCCGTTTTTATGGAGTAGCCAACACAGGGCTCAGGAAATTGAGTGATTTGCTCAGTATCCCTCACACAGGGAGTAAATCTCACTGTCCAATCTGAACCCAAGTTCTTTGACTCCAAACCCAGGGCCCTTTTCACAAAGGACATCTTGAATCTTTTTTAACACTAGCAGAGATAAAAACAGAATTCCCTCTTAAGGGTAATATCTACCCATATGGATTAGGGATTAATTTGAGCATAATATTTCTCCACCCATGTAATAATAACATTAAGACTGTAGAGTTCATGGTGATAATTAATCCAAAAGACCACTTAGAATTGTAGGACCATATACCAATAGAAGCTAATATTAATATAGCATTTCTAAGGTTTGGCAAGAACTTTACCTTAATCTTCAATCAATAAACATTTAAGCATCTGCAACATGCCAGACACTTGAGATGAAAGTGCAAAAAAAAAAAAAAGTAATCTCTCCTTCAAGGAACTCTCACAACAACCCTGTGATTGTGTTACAATTATCCCCGATTTACAGACAAGAAAATGTAGGCCCAGGGAAGTTAAATGACTTTTCTGTGATCACAAAGCAAGAGGCAGGATTTGAACCCAGTTGGAGTCCTCCTGACTCCAAGTCCTGTATACTATCCGCTACTGAGAATTAATGTTAGAGGTTATCTAGCCATTCAGTTATAGATTTAGAGCTGGAGGGGATAGTAAAGTTATCTAGTCCTTCCCCCTTATTTTATAGATAAAAATATTGAGTCTCAGAGGGAGAAAGAGACTTGCCCAAAGTCACTTAGTTTGTTAGGCAAAGATGTGGGATTAGAGTTTGGATGGAAGTTCCCACCATTGAAGGACACTATTTTAATTCATATGAACACTGTTCCGTCAGTCACAAGGCACCTCCAGGGTCTCCTTAGTTTATTCTAATGACTCATCAGTGTTTGACCTTAGAATTAAAAACAAAGATCAGCTCTGAAGGAAACTGAGGGTCTGCTGTCAAATGCCAGGCCCAGCCGAGAAAAGTAATTTTTCAGTGTAATGCAACTTTCTGTTGTTGTTTAAGTGTTTCATTAATGTCTTCCGGGTTTTTTGTTTGTTTTGCAACTCCGTAACTTCCCAATAACCTCTTGTTAAAACAAAGGGAAACAGTTAAGTATAACCAACTAACACAGCAATGACATCTGACTGCTTGGGCAATATTTGCCACCTGTAATCCACCACTTATTTTCATGCAGGAAGGAGGCATTGGCCTTCTTGAACCAAGACTGGCCTTCATGTTTAATCATAATTTTCGGTTTTTGAGTGTTAGTTTCATTTATATTATTGTATATCGTTCTCCTTACTCTGCTTTCTTTTCTCTGTATCAGTTCATACAGCTCTTTCGTGTTTCTCTGATTTTGTCGTGTTCATTATCAGCCATAGCATAGTGGCTACAGAACCTGCCTCAGAGTCAGGAGAAGCTGGGTTCAGGTGCTGTTTCTAACACATACTAAACATGTAGTATTAGATTCATATCCTGCCTCTGATAGCCTACATGGGTAGAAGGAATTTCCTTACCTGGGAATTATCTGTATCAATGAAATCACCATGCCTGTCTCAATCCATATCCCCATCATTTCTTATGAAGCAGTGATATTCTATTAGATTCATATGTAGCATTTCTAGTTTGTGTGTGTGTTTACTATAATCTATTTAAAGAACTATTTATTTCATTAAGGTGTACCAAGAAGGAAAAATAACATCGCTCCTGTCCTCGAGCTTTCTGTCTAATAGGAAGCCTTTTTTCAGTGGGATGGGATTTGGGAGTTGGGGGGAAGCCTTCTGGGATGAGTAGGAAAGAATATTAGACATCTATATGGGTAGCTGTAACAGAAAATGATTAAAGATACAGAAGTGACCAGACATAATGGCATAAGAGATTCAAGAAGAGAGAAACTGTCCCAATGGGCTAACCAATCATGGAATCTAAGAGCTAGGAAAGGAGATAGCTTGATGTCATGGGAAAAGTTCTAAATTTAGAATCATAGGGGTCATAGATTTAGAGTTAGGAGGGGCACCAGAGGCCATCTAACCTCATTTTACAGAAAAAGTATTTTACATACTTCAGAAAACAAATCATAGGATCATAGATCTGGAGCCAGAAGGAACAGCAGAGGCCATTGGTTCCAATTCCTGTATTTTATGATTGAGAAAACTGAGGCTGATAGCGGTTAAGTGACTTGCCCAAGGTCATACAGATAGTATACATGAGAGGTAGGATTCAAACCTAGGTCTTCTACTTCTTGGACCTGTGTCCCTCTACCTTACTGGATCACTTTATAAATCATTATCAAACTGGGCACTACAAGCCAGGTTTTCTGGCCCTAAATCCTCCATTTCTCTTGCCCCACACTACACTTCAACACAAAAGTAACATGCAGTTACAACCAGAATAACTAAGATATGGATTCAAGGTTCAGCTGTTTAATATATAAATAACTTGGGAAATACACGTCACTTCTCTGGTCCTCGTCTGGAAAAAAAAAGGTTTAAATGTTCTCCTTCCTGCTCAAAACAGGATAATCTATTATAAGCTGAAAGGGACCTTGGTATGACTGCCTCATTTTGCAGATAAATAAACTGAAACCTAGAACAGTAAGTGAAAATGCCCAAAGTTGCCCAGGTGGTAACAAATTCAGGATCCTATGACCTTAGAGATGTAGTTGAGCTCTCATTTTTCCAACCAGAAACCAGAGGAGGGGAAAGGACTTGCCCACCATCTCTCCTACCCCTGTTTAATGACCAAACTTGAAAGAGATACCAGATCTCCTTGACCATTGTTTCTTCTAGCATCCTTTCCACACCTCCGTTGTTCTTGGTGGTGGCTAAATTTAGCTATTTGAGATTGGGACAGAATTAGCCCTGGCATTAGTTCAGGGGCAAAACTCAACAAAACCTTTGTCCTCAATTTAGAAGTTTAATGGAAATAAGTGGGAAGCCTGGAGAGAACTTAAAACACTGAAGAGTATTCTGGGCAGATGCATAAATGCTTCCTTTCCTCTATTAATAACTCAGGCTCTCTAATCACTGAAGTGTTTTTCCCCCTTGAATGCCAGTCTTCCCCTTAGCATCTATGTGCTATCTTCCATGCCCTCACATCCCTGTTTTCCCTTTTCAAAGGTCCTATGACAGGAGAGACTAGATTTTTTTTTCCTTAAATCACACAGTAGAGACAAATCTAAAAGCGTGTGTGTGGGGAAATAAAAATTTATTTTCTTCCAACAGTTTGATGCTGTCCTACTTCTGTTTTCAGGGGAGCAGAAGCAAAGAGATGAAAGTTCTTCTGTTGCTGTGGCATTGACAGCTCCTGAGGAGGCTGCAGCCCAGCTCTCTGACAATTCCCCAGCCATGCCCAAGTACGGGAACCAACGCAAGCACTTTCATCCCTCATTACCCCAGTTACCTTCTGAGGAAGAAGAAATAAACAGGCTTGGAAGTGAAATAATTAAACTGACAGAGGAACAGGCAGCTGAGGAACTGGAAGGGACCAGAAAAGGGAGTTCCCAGGAGGACCCAAGAAAAGGGACAGGACCATCCCAGATCAGAGGGACATCCAAGGTAGAGTCTTCTTTGTCTAGCCCTGATCCCTTTGGTTCCAGTGAGTCCTTGGGTTTAGGGAAGGAACAAGCTACCGAAGGCTGTGACCTGGAAGAGGACAGAGGTGTCCCAGAGGGGAACTGCTCAGGCACTGTGAAGACATGAAGGATAAAGGTATTGGAAATTGTAACACATGGAAGGCACTAGGGATGATAAGAATTAAGCCATGGAACAACACATTAGAATTAACTCTCTCCTCAAATGCTCCCAAGTCTGGGACTCAGAAAATCCTCTGATCCTGTTGGAAACTAGGTATTTTGATGACAGTACAGCTTGATTTATTAAATGCAAGTCTTCAATCTTCTCACCGTCATTTCTTACTACTAAAGATGTACTGCTGTGAATGCGGGCAGGCGCTGAAAATAGTGTGCGCCATATGGCTGGTTTTTCCCATCCGTCTTTGTGTCGGCATTTGTTTTATTAGAGATAAGATGTTTTTCTATTAACGTTTAATGTTGTCGATCAAAATTATGGGAAGAGCGTGAAACTGATGGGCTTTTTAATCAGGTCCCCAGTATTTGTAATGATTAAGGCTGTTGGAAAGAGAGACATAATTGAGCATAATGGGTCCAAAGGGCCCACCGTGACACTCTGTCATGTCAAGGCCTTGTTGGGTCTCCTCCACAAGGATGTTCTTGGCACAGCGCCTGCAGCAATGTGTCACAGCTGGGAATGGTGGGTGGAGAGGGGCCTCGGCAGCCTTAGAGGGCTTGTTTTCCTACTCTTTTAGGTGCTTATGTTGTTGGCTAAATGATAAATATGCCAACTTGGGCATTGGTTAGTGCATTTATGGTCCCAGGAGGAAAGAGTGAAAGTGACAATACAGGGAAGTGAGGTCAAAGGTAGAGCCAGGGGAAAAACGATTCTCACCTTTCAAACTTCTCCATCTGTGATATATCTTCATCCTTTTTGACTCATCTGCTTTGTTGAGAAAAGACAAGAGAGGAGCTGTGTGATCCTGGGACAAATCACTGAACTTTCCCTTATCTGCAAAATGGCGGTGTCCTCTAATGTCCCTTCCAGTTCTAAATCTACGATCCTACGATTCTACTTAGGATCCAGTTAGCTGCTGGCATGCCTGTGACACCTGAGCCCAGAGAAGAGATGGGGCATCTCCAGGATAAATTTTATTCCCTCTAGAAAGTCCCTGGGTAAGAAGAGATAGCATCTGCTTATGCCGGAGTATATGGGAAGCCGCATGTTCAAACAGTGGAATTCCTCATGTCCTAAGATCAGTTCATTCCCCTCAGGAAACTGAAAGTTTATCTGAAAGCCAGAGTCTGTCCCCTGAGAAACCTCTTTAGAGGCTTGGATGAACAGGAGGGATGCCCTAAGTGCTTTTTTAAAAAAAATCTTCCTCCTAACTATCCTAAAAAGAGAATGTGCAGATTAAGTTTATGATGCCAGCAGTGAAACCTATGGCTATATGGATATGGTGGTCAGCTTGTCTTCCTGTCTGTGCCTTTGAAGTGTAATAAAGAGGACTGACTTCAGGTCCCAGGTTTGCTTCCTGGATATGTAACATGAGCAAGTCATGCTAATACGCAGCCTAATTCACAGAATTATTGAAAGATATGTGCTGTATCAAATTTAAAACACTAAAAAGATAGTCTTTTATTATATTGTGCCTCCCCTCCTTACATTTATGGTCAGTGACACTAGAGACAGGGCTAAGCCCCAGATTTTTTTTATCTATGCCCATGAGAGATTGGTTGGTTGGTTGGTTGGTTTTTTGGGAGGAATGCTAATTGGTTAGTAAGAAGACACCAGCCCAGTGGGGGCATGAGACTGGAAAGAGATACTGCAAGAGTATGCCCAGTGACTCCCTGCCTTCAGTCCTGCCAGCCCCATGGGGTTACTAACCCCTGCTGAGCCAATGATCGGATAAAACTGCTGCTGGAGAGGAGAGCTACACCCCCCCACACACACACACACACTCATCCTCTGCCTCACCCCACTGGGCCCCCATCCACACAACTTCCTGGGGAGGGAATTTGCTTCTGCAGCTGCAAAGCCTGCATGGGCCAACAGCCACGGAGGTAATTTTCCTGCTGGACCCGGCCTTAACTGCCTGCAAATGTTTAGCTCTCCCAAGTAGCACTTTAAAGGCACTGAAGGAAAGCAGAGCCAAATTTAATAAAATAATAATAAAAAGAAAAATTTCTCATAGCCCAAGCTCCAGTTTTGACACAGTCTGCCAGGTGCACATCTTTACAGTCTATTTATAAACTCCTGGAAAACAGAGTCTACTCCAGCACATTGAACCATGATCAGGGAAGCCAAGAGGAATCCCAAGTATGAGAAGCCCCCAGTGGTGAACTGGCTAAAGATGGATGCTGTGTGCAATGCTGACTTTGACGACACTGGGGCCATGCTGCCATTGGGTGCGTTGACATGACGATATTACAATATTACGTATCCATCTGCCTTACCTATCCCCAACGTGGTTCTCTTGTTCCTAGACAGTGAATAGGAAGGTTCCAACCTGCCTACAGTGGGGCTTTTTTTCCTCTTTTAAACCTTGTTCTAAAAGTATCCACCTTATGTATCACTTTTGGATGAAAAACCAAATTATCACAAGTTTCCTGGTTATTGATGTTTTGTTTTTAAGAAAAATGTCACTGTATTGGTCTTCATTCTCACATGCCCACTTCAGGCAGACAGCATGCTCTGGCTATGTGGGATTGCTTCCTGGCTTTCCAGCACTGTCCAGTCAGAATGCAGAACAGGGCATGCATGTAGAGATGCAACTGAAAATGACATTTCTCATAATAAAAACTGTTCCTTTGCTGTAACAGCCCGGCACCTGGCAACCTTTAGGCACTGATTTCTACATGCAAGTATATATGAGAGTTTGTGGTTCTTTAATTAAGGCCTGAGAAAATAGATCCTTTCCTTTAAAAAAAAAAAAAGGGAGGGGGTGCTTTTCTCACCCCCTGAGACCCATTCCCATGCCATCCTTCCTTCCCCACCAGATTCTTCCCTGCCTGTAGCAAGTATTCCCTGAGGCTTTCTCTAGCCAGGAGGCACCCAGTGGTGTTCGGCTTAGTCCCAGGCAAGTAGTATAAGATGCCTTTTCCCAGAGCTAGCCTTAGGCAAGATTGTGAAGGAGTGACATTGTTTTTCCTTTCTCTCCTACTTCTCGGGTGCCCAGTGAACACTTTCCAAAGTCCTTGGGGAAAAAAATCTGATAGCAATCATTTACACTTTAGTATGAATATAAAATACAGTGTTCCCTACAAGTGGAAGGGAAAGTTTTTGTCCCTTATTCAAAGAATTTCAAGTATCATTAAGGAAGTAGGAATGATGGCACTGTGTGTGCATTTTGGGGAGATAGTCATTTTCTTCCCCATACCAATCCAAAGCCAGCTAGTTAGCTCTCTTAACTGAATTGGACTCTCCAACAGGCTTTATTCTTTTTCTTGCTGGGATTTTAACCTGATGTCTCTTTCTTTGATGTTTCTTACAATATTTTGATAACCTTAACTTGTTCTTTGAATGCTAGCCATCATCATCATCATCTCCTCTGGGACTAAAAAATCTTCTTGAAGACCTAATACTGAAATGATACATCAGGAAAAGGGAAGGAATGACTGGATACATTTGGCATTTTATTGCTTTACTTTGTGTTACTGTTGTGAGGGTAGGTACCAGACCTCTCCTCCAGAGAGAGAGCTATTTGAGCAAGATTTATTTCTGCTTTGCTTCTGAGCCCTGCCCAGTCAGCTTTTCCTACCCTCTTTTCCATTCCTGAACATGCAACAGTTCCATTTAGAAGGTTCAAGTCCAACCAAAAGGCAGAAGCAACATCTTGAGAATCCCCAAACTCTCAACACTTTTTTAAGTACATGCAGATTTCCAGGTGCTTGCCATTCCTGTCACCAAGTTATAAAGCGAAGACTCACTGGACAAAGTTTCAAAGATCAGAGAGAGGATTAAGACCAGTGGTGGTGAATCTAATTAGAAATGAGAGAGAAGGAAAAAAATGAGAAGGTTCCCCCTCTCAATGTTACAGCTGATTCAAAAAAAAAAATAGAAAAAAGAAAAAAATCTTAGTACAGCATGAAAGCAATTTAAAATGATAGATTTAGATGTGGTGCCTTATTTTTCTTATCACTTCTTTCCTAAATGAGGCACAGGACAGTTTGCAGAATACTGAAAAGTTTGGCTTTCCCTAGTCTGTGTGAATGCAGGGATATATTTTGGGATCTTAGTAGACACCAATGATAACCTATTAAATTTAAAACAATTGGCTTTTTTTATCGGCTGCTGTTTTGTTTTATTTAAAGAAAAGAAGTTCTATTTATTTGCAGACTTTGCTTTATTGGATTCTCTAATCACCATGCATCATAACTATATTTTTTGTTACCTGGAATAAAAATGGGGTAATTTTCCTGGTATAGATGATTAATTGTCTTTATTGTGTGCGTCATTCCCTCTCTCCACCCTCACCACAGACTGAGCATTACTTCCAGCATATTGTAGCAATTTATCAGTTCCAATCTGTCACCTAAAATTATTTGATCATATGGTAGGCATGAAAAATATGGAGAATGTAAAGATTTTATGCATTCAGTTGAAATGCTTCAGATCTAAAATCAGATGGTTTATTTCCTGAAGTCTTTTCCGCCTTTTAAGTTGACCAAAACACTAGCTGATTTTCCCTATTTTCTTCTGCATATAGGCACTTCTGTATATATGCACTGAAAAGCCACACTAGGAAAAATTCACTGCAATTCAGAGAAAAGCTTATTCTAAGCATCTAAAGATAGCTTTTCTAATTATTGTCTACATTGTGTTTAAACTGTGCAAACTTGAACATTATTCTCACTTACCAGCTGTGTCTAGGTAGAGTCATTACATCAAATGCTTCTAATTTTACAAAAAAGAAATCAAAACAAGTGTGTGTTTAAGTCCCAGTGACAAAGGCAAACCCTGTGAGTCAAACAGACAAGCTGATTAGCAAGCTGGCTGCAAAGCCAAAATGGCTAATATCCTTAGATGAACAAAATGTATCTGGGAGAAGACAGGAAGAAAAAAACAGCTTCCCAAGGCCAAATGGGATCTAATGGGCAGGCTTAGTGATGCACAGCCATTTTCAGTAGCATAGCCCAGCTGCCTGCCCACATCCCCCCACCCCTACGCACATATATACAGCCCACCACCACTATTCCTATTGAAAAGGGAGCAGCTATCTAACACTTCTTAGATCCAAAGAAAAAGCTGAAGTGGGTATGTACTTAGGGTGTCTCTTCTTTATCTAGGGGTCCCAGGTGGTTAAAAAAAAGAGTTGGGAACAATGAAAGGGGAGATAAAAAAAGCAGCCTTTTCCCCAACCCTTGCCCTTCCCATCTCCAGAAAAAGTCTGTAAGTTAAAACAAAGCTGTAAGTAGGGTAGGGCAGCAGAATTTGGGGTTCCACACATCCAAATCTACAAGGTACACGTTTCCCAATTTCCCTGTGCTTTCTTCTCCACTGGCCCTGCATGGTATCATGCCACTCTCTGCTCCCCTAGTCTACTTTTCCCCCCTGATGTCCCCCCCTTAATGCCCCTTCCTTAGGAAAGAGGAGGTCAGGATCTTTCAGTGGCTCCATAGGAGCTGAGATCAGAATCTCTGGGAGAGAGTCTGTTGCCATCTTTTGACACAGTTATACCCAACTGGGGCAGATTGTCTCACTAGAAGCAGCAAGAATGCTTGGCCTTTGACAAGGAGACCCACGTTCAAATCCAACCTCAGATACCGTGTGACCCTGGGCAAGTCACGAAACCTGTGTTTCCCTCAGTTTCCTCAGCTGCAAAATGGGGATAATAATCCTACCCTGCAGGGTTGCTTTGTGAGGCTCAAAGGAGATCGCATTTGTATTAAGCACTTAACACAGTGCCTGCCACATAATCAGAGCTATAGAATTGTTTATCCCTTCCACTTCCCCCACCTTCTGCACAAGCATCTCCAAGTTGCCTTGGAAGTCGGGATTCCTAGACCTCCACAGGTAGCCAAATGTTGCATTGGATAAAGCCCTGGGCCTTGGGGCAGAGAGATGAGATCCAAGGTCAGATATAGCCTGGATCCCTAGGTGTGTGAGCGTTGATGAGTCACAGTTCCTCTTGGCCTCAGTTTCCTTGCCTGTAAAACATGAATAATAATAGCACTAACCACGCAGGGTAATGTCGAGAAAAAATGAGATGCTATTTTGTAAATCTTCAAGTTCTCTGTAGATGTTAGCCATCATCGTTGTCATCACCTCTGAGAATGAAAATCTTCTTGAAGACATAAAGTTGAATTGATAATTCAGGCAAAGGGAAGGAATGACAGGGTACGTCTAGCATTTTGGTGCTCTCCTTTCTATGACCATTGTGAAGGTGGGACCCAGTCATACCATCCTTGACATCCCCAGACTGAAAAAGCATCTAGTTTTAATCCAAGCGCTGACTCGGTCCGCAGCACTGACCAAGGAGAGTCTGGTGCAGTTCCAGTTCAAGCCAATGGGAGCTGTCTGATGGAAGGAAATTAATTTCATGGCAAAGATCCTTCCTCTCCCACTGCCGTTTGAGTTCAATGAACCATTTTAAAATAACAAGTTAAGTTCAAGTCAGAGGTAAAAATAACCTCTGAGGACTGGGTGCTGGCTGGAGTTCAGTTTGACTCACAGCTCCCAAGTCTGTAGGAACTGGAGCACTCTGAAACTAAGCAGTGGAGGACAGCCCAGGAAATGGTTCTTGCCCGAGGAAAATAGTCATTATCAGCATTTCTGTTTATTAAAGTCAAAGGATATTGGCAAGATGACAGTTCTTCTGCATGTATAATCAACATGCGAAGCAACGCCACAAAGAACCCAAGTCCAAAGGAGTGCACACTTAGGTCCTAGGTTTCCTACATTTGTACTTATTTCTGCATAACGTAAGGGGCAATGTTGTCTTATGAATAACCTACATCATCTCTTGTCTCTGATTCCCCTTTATTTCTTGGGCATTATATAGAGACATCTTGTCCCGCCACTCTGGTAGTTTCCCATGTGGCTCTGCACTAATGCAGCTAGCTCATCTCCCTGTGCCTCTGCTTACCTATCTGTGAAATGGGTCTGATAACACAGCTCTGCTGCACAGAGGCCAGAGGGAACAATTGATCAGGGAGGTTTTGTAGCCCAGGAAATAGGATTTATTTGTTTGCTTATTTATTTTTTGAGCCAGTGGGGTTAAGTGACTTTCCCAGGATCACACAGCTAGTAAGTGTCTAAGGCCAGATTTGAACTCATGAAGATGAGTCTTCCTGATTCAAGGGCTGGAATAGGATTTAGAACTGAAAGAGGCCTTAGATGTCATCTTATCCAAAGATTTTTACAAATTAGAAAAAAAAAAATTTCTCATTTTTACAAATTAGAAAAAAAAATAGGCCTAGAGAGGTAAAAGGCTTATTTGAAACTGAGTATTTTGTCCAAGATCACATCATGTGTCTGTCAGGACTTGACCCTAAGCCCTCTGTCCCAGATTTGCTATGTGGTGCCATTGTGCAGAGAGCACTGACTGGGCTGGGAGTGAAGAAGATGAGTTCAAATCTGGCCTTGGACATCTACTAGCTGTGATGTGACCCTGGACAAGTCACTTAACCCTGTTTGCCTCAGCTTCCTCATCTGTAAAATGAGTTGGAGAGGGAAATGGCAAATCTCTCCAGTATCTTTGCCAAGAAAATCCCAAATGGGGTCAGGAATAACTGGACAGAACTAAACAACTACCACCTCTGCCTTCACATCCGGTGCCCATTCCCCATGGCCTCTCAGGGGGCATCCCACTCCCACCTTATTCCCCTCTCCTACTCTTATTTGCAGTTTCAAGTGGGGGTTCTTAACTGGACCATGACATGATATGGGAAATCCACTCAAGTTTCAGAAAATGAGGGTGACTGCTTGGGAGAGGAGAAATTTTGTTTGGAATATTATGTTACTGAGGGTCTGCTAAGGACCTTCCCTGTCTCCCACTGAAAGTGGGAATTAGGGTAACTTAAAAAACCCTCCAACTCTGTTACAATGTTGTATTGAAGCTCTTTTATTGCGTGACACACAGAAAGTAGAATTTCTCCCAAAGCAAAGCAGCTCCATGGGAACACCTCTTACAAGTGCAGCTAAAGACCGAGCCTCATGTCAGCAATCTAAGCAGATGGGGGTGTTTGGCAGAGATGATTAACTTGACCAGGATATGGACCAAAGGCCTGCAGAAATCCTTGCTTCAGGCACTCTTGCCCTCACTTTCCCTCCTCCTCTTTCTCTGTTCAGCATTGTCCAAGCCCTGCTTTTTCCAGAGCTCTGGCCCACAGATGCCAATGACGCAGCAGGCCAGACGCTTCCCAGCATTGCCATGCTCCAGGCTCCCCTTGTTGCCACCTTTGCCAAGGTCATCCTCTTGCTCGTGAACTACAATGGCCCTGCCCAGGACAGAGTAGGGCCCAAAGAGAGAAGCTGAAACATTGTATCGGAACCTTCTGATCTTGCCATCCTTCACGGGGAAGTTCCCAAAGTCCCCTGGGTGGTGAGGGTGGGCTACCCCATGGGGGTTATAGTGACCAGAGGTTCCATCACAGCCATTGCTGAGATCCCCAAACTTGTGGATGTGAATAGCCCTGCCAGAGGCATTCCTTGAGTCTGTTGGAAAACCAGCCAGATCAAAGAAGACATTCATCTTCCCCTCTGGGTAGAGTTGTTTAAACAGAACTTGCCCCGTTACTTGGGGTTTATTTGCCTCCAGAGTAGAAGAAGGCTTGACCTGGCAGGTGGCATAGACAGTGTTTTCATCACTGCCTGAGGTGACCGGTTTCACATATACGAACCTGTACCAGAGGTCACTGACTTTTTTCTGGATGTCATTGATCTGCTCTGCCCTTGTCAAGTTGGACTCCTCCCCGTCTAGCTCCACTGAGGCACAGGACACACAAGTGGCCAGGATGATGGTGGCACTCAGGGCTGAAAGCATCATGAGGATAGCTTGGAACCTGTAAGCAGATCCCCCAATACAGAATGGTAAGGGAGAGGTCTAGTCATGTGGAGAGGAAGGAGATGACGAAGTAAAACCATAGAATATCACCGTAGAAGGGACCTTAGGGATTATGTAGTCTAATCTGTCAGTTACAAACTCCTTTTTTTGGCACTAAAAGCTATCTAGAGACCTCTTCCAACCTATCTGTCCAGAGTGACACATTATTCCTATCCTACACACACCCCCAGGTTTCAGTCAAGCTGTTCCGGATGTTCACACATGACCTGCCATCTCTCATACCTCAGGGTTTTGTACAGACTGTTCCTCATAATGAGGAGGTTCTCCCTCATCTTCAGCTCTTAGAATCTCTTGGGTCTCAGACCTAATGCTACATCCTACAAAAAACCTCCGCTGATTCCCCAGTTGTCAGTGTTTTGCGCATTATGAATTTGTGTTTATTTATGATATATTTTGTTCTTATCTTTATTAATGCCCTTCCCCTCTCCAGTCCTCCATCCGTTTCTCCTCCAAGTAAAATTTAAGTTCCTTGAAGGCAGGAATTTTTTGGTTCTATTTTGTAACTCCAGAGCCCAGCACAGTACCTGGCTCAGAGGAAAGCCTGAATCAATTATCTTTGAATTGAATTGGTTGACTCCCATTAAATCAGATCAAGGTTCTGAGTTGAAGACCACAACCTAGGGTTGTGATTATCCCCTTTTGTGTATAGATCAGTAGGAATGCTCAACCCTTGACTAGACTCTAAGTGCCTCAAGGGCTGGAACTAAACTTCAACTTTGAATCTCACAGAGCCTTAAGTGGTGTCTTCCCCATGCTAAGGGTTCAAGAAATGTTTGTTGTTGACAATGAGGAGAAAGAATAGAAAGTCCAATTCCTCCCTTTTCTCAGTCTCCCCACTCTCTCATAGTGTGAAAGCCCAGTTCAAACAGTCCATTTAAACCCATGCTATGAACTCTCAAGTAGGACATTATTAATAGTGCAACATTTTCCTTTTAAAGAGAAATTAAATATTCTCTGAACCTTGTGATTCAAAGTCAAACCCACCTCTCTTTCATCCCTTGGCTTCTCCTCTCCTGCCAACCTTTTCATAGGCTCAATAGATTGAGAGCTATAAGAGACCTTAGAAGTCACATATTCCAACCGTCTCATTTTATAGATAGGAAAGCGGAGTCCCAGAAAAGGTTAAATGGTCACACATGTAGAAGTGCCAGAGCTAGGATTTTAGCCTGATTTCCCTGACTCCAGAGCCAGCTGTCTTTTCCATCGAACCATGTGCCTCCCTATTCTCCCTTTTCCAATGTCTTCAGAAATTAGACCGCAATTAAGTCAACCTTGTTTCTCAGAACGTCAAAAGGTGCCTCCCTCCCACATTCCTCTCCATTAAACACACACACACACACACACACACACACACACACACACATCCACACAGATCTCTCTCATAAAGTCCTGTTTAAGGAAACACAAATTATCTGCAACTTACTCTCTTTCTAGCTCTTTTGCGTTTCTTTCTCTCCTCTTATGTACCAGTGTTTCTTCAAAGTAATGAAGGGTGATTCACAACTCTGTCTGGGATTTAGGCTGAGTCTTGCAGGGGACAGGCAAGCTGTTTATAAAAGTTCAGGAATGACCAGCCCAGGGGAGTGGTCAGGAGGCAGGGGAAAGTGTGTTTGGGCTGCTTTAAGGAAGGACAGGCAATTCAGATCTGCCCCTGGCTGGTTTCCATTTACTGGTCCCCTTGGCTCCCTCTCTGACTGCAACCCCACCCCCTATCGCCAATCCTCTGCTCAGTGCCTGTTTACCAAAAATCTTCCTTCTCATGGCCACAGGTTGGGACATCCACCACCGGGGAGGCTGACCTTCAGTGCAAAGGGGAAAAAAATAAATAGCAGAAGTAAAGTATCCTGCTCTGAGAAGTAGACAATGGTCTCTATTGAGAAGCCCTTTCCTTTCCACTAGATTCTTTAGTAGCTGAGTTATTTTTGCTGGATGTTGCTTCCTAATGTGGAAATAGGGACCTCAGAGTCTGCAGGTGACATTTTCTCAGACGTAGTAGCCATATCACTTTAGAGAGATAATAAAAGAAAAAAAGCTTTAGTGGTGCTTTAAAAAGGAGGATACAGGGCAGGAGTACAATGGGCCTTGTTTTCCCATTGAGGAGGTACTCTCAACCCCTCTCTTCTAACCTGCTCCAATCCCTTTCCCATCATAGGATTATGAGATTTTGAGCTGAAAATAACCTGTATACAAACCTTTGGTTTTGTAGATGACAAAACAGAGACATAAGGAACTGAAATGAATTGTACAAGGTCACACAGATAATAGGTAGCAATACTAGGTTTTGAGCCCAGGCTCACTGACACCAAAACTCATGTTCTTTCTACCGCACAATTCCTCACATGAATGACTTCCTTTTCTGTTCTGGAGTGTTTAGCTTGAGGATCAGCTCTGTTTGGATAGTCACCCATGTTATTTTAATCATCGGTTTTTCTTTTGATGCTTGTGATGTAGGTTTGCTGATTTCAAGGATACCTCACTGGATTTTGCAGGGACTGTAGCACTCCCTCCTGTAGCACCATTCCTATTCCCATGGCAATGTGAAAATGAATAAGAAGGGCAGTTACATGAAGGAATTACACTTCACTAACACTTAATGATTACCAATTGCTTTCTTCACAATCTTTTGATGTAGACGAAATATAATTCCTCCATTTTACAGATGAGAAAAATGAGAGCATTTAAGACAAAAACATGATGCCTAATATTACGTTCTTCATACATCTCTGAAAACCAGCCATTAAATTTTGGAGCTAGAAGAACCTTTGGGAAATGATTTATTCCAACTCTTTCATTTTACAGATTGGTGTAATCATGACCTACAATAGAACCTCAGTGTACACATTTAATTCGTTCCGAGATTCTGTTCATCATGTGATTTTTTCGTGTAGCAAAGCAAATTTTCGAATAGGAAATAATGTAAAAGTTGGATGATCCACATCTCCAAACGTATTCATATACAAATAATTATTTATAATTTTAAGTAAGTTTTGTGTCCCTAATGCACCGGAAATACAATAACAATGATTATTACACAATATAAACTGAAAATTAAATAAATTAACCTGTACTTTACTTTGAGAAATTGTGGCTGGTATGAGAGATGAGAGGGAGAAGGAGGAGGAAGGGTTTATTGCTTGGAAGGAGAATCTCTTTCTATGAGAACACTGGGGATTTCAACGTCAGGAGTTTTCTGTTTTGTGCTACTTTCACTAAGGTAAGACTAACACTACTGCTTTCACTGCTTTTTTGTTTTTTAGAATCACTTTCACGCTTTGATTCATTGATTTTTTTTCTTTACGTTTACTTCTGACTAGGATCCTATTTAACGACACTTGTTTTTGATGTTTTTTTTTTTATTAATTCATTTGTTTTCAGTTTTCAACAACCACTTTTATAAGTTTTAAATTTTCTCCCCTTCCCTTCCACCTCCCTCCCTGAGACAGTGTGCAATCTTATATAGGTTAAAAAAAAAAACCCATTGCTCTAGTTGAACATCATCCCTTTGCAAGCCATTCAAGTCCAAACATGATATTCGTACTGTGAATTTTTGTTTGTCCTGAAAGACAAATTTTGCAAAAAAACTTTTCCTCGTCCAACCAGGTTAGTCATAAACTAACATTCTACTGTATTATTAACTGTATAGGTTTACTGAATGGTAACAAATGGATACCATTTGTGATCATGATCAGAACACTTACTTCCCTAGACATCTGTGTCTTATTTATAAAATATAAGAGGGATGAACCAGATTATCCCTGAGGACTCAGTCTGTGATCCTGTGCTCTTATGACTCTGGATATAGTGTCCTGTCTAGTATCACCTCTTGCTGCCCACAGAGTTTGTTGAATCTCTCTTCCAAGGCACTATTTTCAACCCAGGAGATGGATTTCATATCAGTGTCCCTAAAGAAACAATTGTCCTTTATAAGATTGACGCATCATCTTTACTGTAAAATATCTTGCAAGATAGGTTCTGCCAATAAGTTAATGAAATGACTCTTAAGGGACTTTCTTACTCGCTGATTCAGAGAACCCTTTAGCCATCTGGCAATTGCACAAAATACGTTTTATTGGCTAACCAATGTCTAACAGCAATGAGACATGTAACTATGGGAATGAGAGCAGGAGGAAATTACATACTTTTCTAGTAAATCCTAGAGATTTTCTAAGCAAACCAACATAAGAAAACACATATATGCTGAGGGAAATCAAATCTAGAAATAGTGTGTTCGAAAGTCTTAGTGTGATTTTAATAGATCTAAACTGCTCTAAAACTTTTGGGATACCCTGTATAGCTTCAAATCTCATACCCAAACTTTTCTGTCTTCTATGAATGTTGTAACAGATGAGGATAGATTTGGGTAGAGCCTACATACAAGGTAGTTTCCATTATAAAGATAAAAAAGGTTATAGATGATAATCAAATAATAGATGATGTCAGGAGCATCACAGGTCAG
Organism: Bettongia penicillata ogilbyi; assembly: GCA_023548195.1. NCBI lineage: Eukaryota > Metazoa > Chordata > Mammalia > Diprotodontia > Potoroidae > Bettongia > Bettongia penicillata. The sequence goes on along the minus strand of JAJHZJ010000694.1, from coordinate 951,636 downwards.
CTGCACTTGGTTGATCATGGGAGGATAATAGAGGAAAGCAGGATGCAAAAGCAGTTGCTGTGTGGTGACGTCAAGGAAGACAGTCACATACCAGGTGTGCCCAAAATGTCCTTCAGAAACTTCAAGTTGCGTTCTTCCCAGATTCCTGTTTTTCTCATTGATTCTATCTCTTGCCAAAACGATAGAACCCTTCCCGCTCCTAGTATTACAGAGTAGTAACAAGGGTTTGGCAGGTTCATCTGAATTTGAGATCCAATCTAGTTCTTCTTGCTAGAGATATTCTCTGTAGAGTCAGATTGGCAAGTCTCTAGATGGCATCGTCTGGGAGAGAGAATATTAAAATGCTAGTCAGATCTAGGTTCTAATTCTGGCCTTTATAAATTCACTGCCTATGTGACCACAAGCAAATCTGTTCACTTCTCTGGACCTTGGGGTTAATGTAGATGAGCTTTAAACTTCTAGTATTATAGATGCCAGCGACCATAGTCATATCTTTTGTCTGAAAACCCTTTGCTTGACTCTCAGAGATTTCATGATATGGAGGAAATACCACCTCCAAGTCCAAATATTGGAAGGGATCAGTCATTGTTTGGCTTACCTAAAATGATCAGAAAGTTTGGCCCCAGAAATTCTTCCAATGGACTTGTGCAAGAGGAAGGAGAGCAGAATATGGTGAGCAGACTCTGGGATGGAGGGGAATACTTGTTTGCATTTTCTGCTCCTGACCTTTGATTCAGATGAAATTCAAGTGGGGACAGAATTAAAATCATAAGCATTGCTACTTAGCAAATGGAAATGGGCCAATGAGGAGAGCAGAATGAATCCGACAATCACTTGACTCGTTCTATGGCTCAAACCCTTCTCTTCCCTGCTAATGTCCATGTGGATGGCCTCACGTGGATTCTCTTTGCCTGGAGATAGTCTCAGGAAGGTTGATGCACTTATTAGCCCTGGAAAAGTGACCTAGTTTCACCTTTGCCTTGTCTGTAAAGTAGGAATAATAACAAAGACGAGGATATAAAAGTGGTAATGATAATATTGGACTATGGTAGTTTAGACATGGCTCTATTATTTTGTAACTTACAAAATGTTTCTTATATATTGCTATATTTGTTCTTTATCACAACTCTTCAGATTAGAAAGTATTTCTTTTTTAAATTTTATTTTAGACTCAAGTGCCAGAACAGAAATACAGAATTGAGGAAAAATTCAAAAACATATCATAAATTTAAATATTAGAAGTTAAATAGAAAGGAAAAAGGAAAAAAAAAAGCATGTCATGTGGATAGCAGAACATAAGAGGATTCAAAATATATAATAACAAATTTTCATTTCAAGAAAGTCTGTAGGATAAATAATACATTTTATGGTGAGAACTGTCCATCTTTGCTTTCTTGTAAGTTTTGTTTTGTTTTCTGCTGTGTACATTTTTACTTTGTTCTTTTTTTCCCCTTCCCTCCCCTCAAGGCTACAATTAAGTTTGGATATGTTTCTCTATAGCTATAGATACATACATGCACATAAAGAAATCCATATATATACATATTTTTCCAAACAAATTTTACTCCTCCTGTTTTTATGTTTGTACATATCTCTTATTTCCTATCCCTCCTGCCTCCTCTACTTCACTTCTACCTGCTACTTTGCCCTCTTATTACTTACCCACCCCCCCTCCAAGGATCCCTCCACTACCCTCCCATTCCCATAAATCTAAACACTCTTCTACACCCCCTTTTACTTATTCTCTCACCCTCCCCTCTGAAGAGCCCTCCCTTGTCCTCTTCCCGCTCCCTATGCCCTTACTATTTTATTTCTTATGAATTTAGAAGACTTTTATACTCTTCTAAATATATATATTGTTCCCTCTTAAACCCATTCCTGATGAAAGTAGGTTACCAGAATTACCAGGCCTTCTCCCCCATCTAATTCCTACATATCAATTCCACCTCTTGTACCTCATTTGTATAAAATCATTACTCTTTTTAGATGTTCCTTAATTTACTTTTTAAATTCATATCATACTCAGGTTTTCCTCAATCTTTCTTATGAGCTACCCAATTATTAAAAAGAATCTTATATATTTTGAAGAGAATACATATACATATATATATAAAATTTTACATATATAAAAAGTAAACAGTCTGTCCTTATGAATCAATCCCTTAAAATCAGTCTTTTGTAGGTCCATTATATTTCTCTTGGCTCTTGTATGTCAAATCTTCAAGTGTTTTTCCCACAAAGCTTTGAAAGTCTGACAGTTGATCAAATGTCTTTTTTTTTCATTCATGATTATGCTTAACTTTGCTGGGTATGATATTTTCAGCCAGAGCCCCAGTTCTTTTTCTCTTCAATATATAGTGTTCCAAGACCTAAGGTCCTTTAAGGTCTCTGCTTCTAGGTCTTCCATGATTCTATTTGTGGCACCATCATATTTAAACTGTTTTATTTTTGTCACTTTTAGTATTTTATCCTTGAGCTGGGGGGCGGCTTGAATTTGACTATGACATTCCTATGAATTTTCCTCATAGGATCACTTTTAGTTAGGGATGGATGGATTTTTTTTCCATTTCTACTTTCCCCCCTTGTTCTAATACTTCAGGACAATTTTCTTCAATTATTTCTTGTATTATTATGTCAAGATTCTTATTTTGATCATAACTTTGAGTTGGTTTGAATATTTTTGTTTTTCTCTTCTTAATCTATTCTCCAAATCTGTTGTTTTCCTTATAAGATGCTTCATGTTCTTTTCTATTTGTTCGTTATTCATATTTTGTTTAATTATTTCTTGATCTCTTACAATTCCACTGCCTTTGCCTTGCCTAATTCTAATTTTCAAAGTCTCCTTTTTTTAAGATTCTGGATCTCCTTTTCTTTTTTCTTTTTTTAAAATTGATTTACTTTGTTTTCAGTGTTTGACAATCACTTCCATATATCTCAGATTTTTTTCCACTCCCTTCCTGTCATTCTCCCCTCCCTCCCCACTCCCTTTCTGAGATGGCATACAGTCTTATATGAGTTCTACATGTACATTTCTATTAAATGCATGTAGCATAGAAGAATTCAAATGAATGGGAGAAATCATAAAATGAAACATAATACAAATGAAAATGGTCTGTTCTGTCTCTGATCCAATTCCATAGTTTTTTCCTCTGGATGTGGAGGACATTTTATCTCGAGTCCATTGGAAATTTTTTAAGTCCATAGATTTCTTTTTTTAAAAATTATTATTATCATTTGTTTTCAGTGTTCTACAATCAGTTCCTTATATCTTAGATTTTTCCTCTCCCTCACCCCCTTTCTCCCTACCTCCCTACCTCCCCACTCCCTCCCTGAGACAGCATACAGTTTTATATAAGTTATACACATACATTCCTATTAAATACATTTTCACCTTTGTCATGTTGCATAGAAGAATTAAAATGAATGGGAGAAATCATAAAACAAACCAAAACATAATACAAAAGAAAATGATCTGCTTCATTCTGCAATTGAATTCCATAGTTCTTTCTCTGGATGTGGAAGGCATTTTGCCTCAAGAGACCATTGGGAATTATTTAAGTCCATGCACTTCAATGAAGTACTAAGTCTACCTGAAAAATTCCTCACACACTGTGGTTGTTGCTGTGTATAAAGTTCTCCTAGTTCTGCTCCTTTCACTCAGCATCAGTTCATATAAGTCTTTCCAAGTCTCTCTGAAGTCTTCCTGTTCATTGTTTCTCATGGCACAATAGCATTACATCACATTCATGTACCCCAACTTGTCAGCCATTCCCCAATTGATGGGCATCTCCTTGATTTCCTGTTTTTGGCCACCACAAAGAGAGCTACTGTAAATATTTTTATATATGTGGGACCCTTTCCCCTTTCTATGATCTCTTTGGGATAGAGTCCCAGAAGCAATATTGCTGGGTCAAAGCATATGCATATTTTTGTAGCCCTTTGGGCATAGTTCCAAATTGCTCTCCAAAATGGTTGGATCAGCTCACAGCTCCACCAACAATGAATTAGTGTTCCAACTCTCCCACATCTTCTCCAACATTTATCATCTTCCTGTTTTGTCATGTTAGCCAGTCTGATAGGTATGATGTTGTACCTCAGAGTTGTTTTGATTTGCATCTCTCTAATCAATAGTGATTTAGAGCATTTTTTCATATGCCTTTAGATAGCTTTAATTTCTTCCTCTGAAAATTCCCTGTTCATTGGATCTCCTTTTCTAATTGGTTGACTTTTATAATCTTCTTGCTGTTCTTAGATTATTATTTTTTTTGTTTTTCCTCTATCTCTGTCATTTGCTATTTAGAGACTTTTTAAAGATCTTCTGTGAATTCTGTTTGGGCAGGTGACCATTGGATGTTACTCTTTGGGGGTTTCTTGGCTTCAATATCCTTCTCTGAAGATGAACCCCAGTCATCTCTATACCCATGATAGCTTTTTATGGTTGGATTCTTTCTTTTTTCCCCGGGGAATTTTGTGGTAATAACTTAACCCTGGGGCATTGGGGATGGTGCCTTTCACCCCAGCTCTCAGTTCTCCCCTCCAGCCTGGAACCAAAACCAAACCTCCAACCTCCTGTAGGTGCTCACAGCCAGGGGCTTTCTGCCCGACTGCTTCTGCTCTCACTGGGCTGGGGCTGATTCTTTCCCATCCCCTCACCCTTCCCAGCAGAAGTTCCCTTGATCCTCCTGGGCTCAGACACCCAACTTCCTTCACTGGACTGGAGTAGAAGTTTCTGCATCTGTGGCTGAGGCTGTCTCTTGAACCAACCAGCCCCCCAGCTTGCCACTTGTGGTTGCAGCTGACCCTAGCCTGGAGGTGTTTACTCCTCACAGGATCCAAACCTCATCCTGGGATTTTTCTTCTGATCTCAAATTGTTCCAGGAAGACCTGGTTGGGCCCCTATTCTTATTTATTTTTACCTACACTTTGTTTGCCCTAAGGTGCTATTTTACTTCTTTTGAGGGGGAAATCTTAGAGCTTGGAATTTTCTGACCCACTTAGCCATTCTCCCAGAATCCTCTGTATAAGTATTTCTTAAGCCCATCTGAGAGGGGAGGAAGGAGACTCAAGAAAGGCCAGACTTCAATGTCACTATCTATATACTATCTATAACTACAGAAATGGTGCCAATCATCAGCCACCAAGTAAGTGGCTGAAGCAGAGCTAGAAGAACTAGAATCCAGGTCTACTTTCTCAAGGTCAGTATTCTTTTGTAAAGAGGGAACAATAAAAGTTCCTACCTTTTAGAGTTGTGAGACTAAAATGAGATAATATTTGTAAACTATTCCACAAATCTTAAAGCACTTTATAAATGCTAGCTGTTATTATTAATTATCCCTAACTATTATTATTATTATATATAATTATTAATAATTATTATTATTGAAACTGTGAAACATATGTAGACATTCTATAATTTTAGCTAGTTCCTATGTGCTAACAACACATTGAGGAAGATGCTCTTTGATTGTCTGTGGCACCATTCCAATAGGCTGGTAAATATCTACCACAGCCTCTTTTGCCTCCTTTACTCTTGGGGAGCTTGGTCACTCTTTGCTCACACTATCCAGTGGGAGATCATGGGAAAGTCCTTGGGGGCTTCTTTCCCTCTGAGGTCAGACTGAGTGAATGGGCCTTGGCCCTTGGCCTCTGCACTTGTGCTTTTCCATTCTAGGTGAAGGGAGCTAGGCTTCCAATTTTGAATTCTGAAAGGTCTAAAAATGTGTCATGGAATTCCCATGTTCCAGAGGCTGAGTTTTATAACTAGTGTTGCGTTGATGCCTCAGTGAACAAGGAGTGACCTGTGGGAATAACCTTTAGGACCCCAGCCCAGCTGGAGAAGGCACAAGGACTCATCCAACAGTTATCCCAAATACAAATATGAATTGGATGGAACCAGTGCTCTTCAGGAATTGAATTATGTCATAAGCCTACCCTACCCTACCTGGAGCCTGAGGTAGATGAAGGAGAATATGACCTTAAGGTATATTTGTATATTTGTTCAAGTAAATATCCTCTGATCAAACAACTAGGTGTTATGTACTTAATTGGAACTGGCATGCTGGGGGGGGGTCCCTCAACATAGATGTTGGGGGCTCAAGCTGATGGAAAGGATACCTCAATCTCTCAGGATACCCTAGAATCTTGATGGGCTGCATATATGTATGTATATGCATGTGTATGTATATATATATATATATGTGTGTGTGTATATATATGTATATATATGCATCTATATGTGATGTCTGTAGATTACAATAAAACAAACCAAAGCAATACTGAGGAGGCTGAACGTTGATTAATTGTAATGAAGAATTTTGGATCCAGAAAGTAGAAGATGTAAAACTTATCTTTCTTGTAGATAGGGAGGTGGGAGTCTAGGGATGTGTAACGCTGCACACGTTGACACCTTATCGGACTTGGTTGCTTTTTTCAGCTGATTCTATGTACCTTTGTTACAAAAAAGAGTTCAATAGCAGAAGGAAAAGAATGTATTGAAAAATAACATTTTTAAAGTAAAAGGGCCATTGATTTTTTATGTTGAGAGAGAGAGGGAGGGAGGGAGGGAGGAAGGAAGGAAGGAAGGAAGGAAGGAAGGAAGGAAGGAAGGAAGGAAGGAAGGAAGGAAGGAAGGAAGGAAGAAAGGAAGGAAGGAACTACATCCCTGAGCAGTGCTAGAGAAAACAAATACAAATATAAAAAGCATGTAAATACTGTTCTGGAGACAGTGAGGCAAACTTTCTGGAACCTAACACATTATATTTTCTTTGAAAGAGAATGGGTTCTACTCTTTGGGATGGAAGATAAATATTAAGGCAGGAAGAAAGTTAGCAGCCACAGTTCTGACCTGGCAGGCTCAATAAGAGCCCAAAGTTCAACCCCCTTCCCAGAAGGATAATCTCAATGGAATGTTGTAACATTTACTGCTGCTCCGTGGAGTTCTAATCCTGCAAAGTCTGAGATCAAACTCCTAAGAGAGAAATTGTTCCAGGAACCCATAGGAAAGGAGCTCTTCCCCAGTGATTCCTGGAATAGCTGGCCTCTTAGACACTTTAGCTATCACACAAATAGGGTTCCGATTTTCCTGCTAAATGGAAGAATCGTTATTTGGCTGTCCTTTGACCTCAACTCACTGGCTCATCAACTATTCCCAAATGCCTCAAGTACTCAAGTAGGGAAGCTTATTAATTGAACTGAGGCAACTTCCAGGACTTGGAATTTTTCTTTTAGTACTGTGTCTTCAGAAAGCCTCTCTTTTTTTTTTTTTTTTTGGTAATCCAAAAGTATATTCCCCTACATTCTCTCAACAAACATTTATTAAGCACCCATTATATGTAGGGAGTGGTGCACTGGAGGGCACACAGGGACAGCAGAGTTCATGCTCTTGACAAGATGTCCTATGAATTGTTCAGGGTGATATGCCTCAAGACAAGGGTACAATATTTATTTCTTCACTCTCTAGAAATAAGACAGTCTGCAAGTATTTCTGAAGCACTTTGTATGCACACAACACTCTACTAGGCACTGTGGAAGATACAAGAAGTGTATGACACCACTAGCACGTAAGCTCCTCCAGGACAAGACTAGCCTTGCTTTTTCTTTGTCTCATCAGTGCTTAGTGTAGAATCTGGAAGCATTTAATAAATACTTGTCATTTGATTAACTATCCCTTCCTCCAGTGAGTTTGGACTCTTCTTGTAGAACTAAGACTTGCATTCATTCAACAAGTCATCCTGAGGACCTACTGTGTGTAAACATTGTACTAGGCAAAAAATGGATTTGCAACTCAATCTGCATGTAGAGTTTAGTGTCTAGTGGGGGTGGTAAGGAGGCAGGTGGGTGGTACAGTGGATAGAGAACAGGTCCTAGAGTCAGGAATACTCATCTTTGGGGGTTCAAATCTGGCCTCTGACACGTATGAACTGCCCAACCCTGGGCAAGTCACGTAGCTGTGTGCCTCAGTTTCTCATCTGTCAAATGAGCTGGAGAAAGAAATGGCAAACCACTCCAGTATTTTTGCTGAGAAAATCCCAAATGTGGTCATGGAGAGTCAGATAGGATTGAAATGATACAAAAACAATAACAACAAGAAAATAAAACATGATATTGAGTGAATGCCTGAATGATTGCAATGACTGCCCATCCACAACAAAATGGTGGTAAGAAAAATGTACACAGAGAACCAACACAAATGGTATGCTAAGTACATGAGGAGGACAAATGACCAAGTTATTGATCACATCAATTAAGATACTTGGCAATTTTTTCAATGATATCAAACTATTAGTTGCTTCTAAAAATCCATCTCTTTATTTCCAATATTCTGATGCTTCTCCGTGTCTTGAAATCATAAAATACTGTGATTTCAGAATTTTAAGCAATTCAAAGGGAAATAAAATAACTGGGGATGGGAACAGCGTTTAAGGTGGTTGCTGCATAAAGCAATGTGAAGGATGTATATAAAACCAGAAAAAAACTGGGCCAATTATGTAACTGGAATGAAAGACGATAGATCGATGACCCCTTTAGATGGGGGATTAGTACCCCCCCATTTCTAGGGAACCCACTACTCTAAATTACAACTCTAATATCACAGGAATAGACCAAGAAGGGAAAAAAGACAGTAACATTTATTTTTCCAACTTCCCTAAGCATCAGTCAAGATTTAGCAAGTTTGGTTGTTTTTAGTTGGTTGTATTAAGTAGTTGAGATCATTGTATATTTTGTCTTTTATTCATAGAAACAAGTAGACTATACAGAGGAAAGAAACCCTAAAAGTCATCTCATTCAAATCTTTCCTTTCTCAGATGAAGAAATTGAGATCCACATGCCTAAGGTCTCGAGGGTGGTAACCAGTTCCGACTAAGTCCAGGGTGATTTCCAAATTGCTGAGAACTTGGTTCCTCTATTCCTCTGTTATGTCATACCAGCAAACAAGAAGAGATCCCACAGTGGCCCAAGAGTTCTTATCTCTAGGGCACTCTATATTAATCAAGCAAACAGCTCTTTCCTCTCTCCTTTCATCCTCCCACTCTCCCAGAATTGTCTTCGATATACAAATGCATTATTTTGCTTTGTAGTTGTTTCTATCCACTGAACGAGAAAACTTACCACTCTACTGTAAATTGCAAGAGCCATGAGCATGCCTAATGAAAATGTTATATCTTCCCCATTGCCCAGCTCAGTGCCTTGCACACAATAAAAGCTTAATAAATGTTATAAGAAAGAAAAGAGTATGTTAGAGAATGGTTGCTGCTACATGTTTTGGTATCACTCTGAGTCCAAATTCAGAGTAACCATCTCACTCAGTGCTATCCAAAGAAGCAACTAGATGGTACAGTGAATAAAGTGCTGGGCTTGGAAGTAGGAAAATCTGAGTTCAAATCTCATCTCAGACACTTATTAGCTGTGTGATCCTGGGCAGAGTCATTTAATCTCTGCCTTAGTTTCCTAAATTGTACAATGGGGACAATACCTTCTATCTCCTAGGACTGTTGGGAAGACCAAATGTGATAATATTTATAAAGCAGTGAGCACAGTACAGGTGAGGACCCTCTAGGTCCTCAAGTGCCACCCCTTGAATCCAAACTTCACAGAACAAATCCCCTTAATAAAAGGATTTGTTCTACAAAATTTTAGACTCCGTCTAAAAGCCACACCCAAGGACCTAGAAGGCCACATGTGGTCTTGAAACCACTGGTTCTCCACCCCTGAGTCCTAGTCCATAGTAGGTGGTTAATAAATGCTTGTTTCCTTTCTTTTTTCCAAAAAAAAACCAAGAATTGTTATGAAAGACAGTATGACATGATGGAAAGGATGCTAAATCTGTTTTCAAAATTCTAGCTCTGCTATTTATGACCTCTGTGACCTTGGGCAAAGTCAGCAACTACTCTGGGCCTGAGTTTCCTCGTTTATAATTCAATTAGGTTCATCAAACACTTATTCAGCACCTACCAGATACCTGGAACTATATGCTTGGCTGATCAAGAAAAGAAGAAAAATAAAATTGTCCTTGCTGTTGATGAATTCAAATTCTTTTGTGAGGAAACAATGGATAACCAGCTAAATAAATACAAAATACAGGAAGGAAGTTTTAGCAACCCACAGAAAGACTTTGTGAAAGAGGTGGAACACGTAGGAATTTCAAGAGGGAGAAGTAAGGAGAAAGAGCCTTGGGGGCTGAGGAAAGTTGAGGGGGATCAACCCTGGCAAAAGCATAGCAGTATAGCAGACTGTCATCTGTGGGGAGGAAGCCAGGAAAATGAATAATATCTCTTCAATGACTAAATCTATGATCCCGTGAATATACAATATTTATTGGTTCTTAAAAAACAAATTTCCACTGAGATTAGATCTGACACAAATAATGTGAATTTTTTTTTAAACCTTACAAACAAGTTGTCAGTTGCCCGCCTATGCTGCCCACTGAGCACCACAATACATTTAGCATTATCTAATCGTTATTCTAGGGAGAAGTTAATTTTCATTGAGCTAGATATGTGTCCCATGACACTTGAGCTGGCATTTCAGATTGCAGTGTTATTCTCAGTCTGGCTACATTTCTTCAAATTCTTTAACTGCCTCAACATCCTAGCTGAGAAAAGTCAGCCTCGGAAACATGAACTGGACCCTGAAAAGGATTCTGCAAATGCTGACTTCTTTCTTGCGTTTAAACCAATTTGGGGCTTGCTTTGGAGTTTGCATTTTGTATATTGAAGGCAATTCTGCTGAGGAGAGTGGGAGGATGAAAGGAGAAAGGAAAGAGTTGTTTGCTTGATTAGTAAAGTATGTCTTAGAGATAAGAACATTTGGAAAACTGTGGGATCTCTTATTGTTTGCTGTTATGACGTAAGTCAGAACAGAGGAACCAATCAGAATGTGTATTTACCTGCAGCAAAATCCAGGCCAGAAATGTGACAGGGACCCAAAACTTTGTCTTTTTTAAATGGCATCTTGGATAGAATTCCTGTTTTGTTGTCATTCAGCCATTTCAGTCATGTCCGACTCCTTGTGACCTCGTTTTCTTGGCAAAGATGCTAGGGTGGTTTGCCATTTCCTCCGCCAGATCGTTTTACAGGTGAAGAAATGGAGACAAACTGGGTTAAGTGACTTGCCCAGGGATACACAGTGTCTGAGGCTGGAACTGAACTCAGGTTTTCCTGACTTCAAGTCCAGATCTCTATCCACTACACCACCCAGCTGTTCATAAGATCATAGGTTAAGAGTTAGAAGCGCCATCTAGTCCAGTTCCCTCACCCCTTGTTTAGTTGAGTAGGAAACTGTGGTACAGAAAAGTTTAAAAGTCTTGCCCAGAATCACACAGTTACTGAGAGTGTGAGGTAGAATTTGAACCCATGTTGGGGTGCTCCATCTACTACACTCATAGTATCAAACTCAAATAGAAGCAAATCCCCACTGGCCACATATTGTCATAGAAACCACAAACTGACATTATCTATGTTGTACTGCATTTTTATTTATTTTGTTAGGCATTTCCCAATTACCTTTTAATCTAGTTCAGGCTGCAGTTGTAGGTGCATGTGACAAGTTTGACACCTCTGTCTTATATCATGCTATCTTGGCATCTTACTCTCACTTTTAGAATAACTGTAGTAATAGTAACTCATATTCAGGTAGTAATTTAAGATGTATAAAGCATTTTCTTCACAACAAACTTATAAAGTAAGCAGTACAAATATTATTCTCATTTTACAGATGAGATAGATTAGGGTCAGAGAAATTAGCTTACACATCATCAAACAGCTCCTAACTGTCTAAGGCAGGATTTGAAAACAAGTCTATCTCTTCCAATTCTAGTGTGCTATCTACAGGACCACGTTGCCCCCTTTTAAAATAACTGACATGTATAATACTTTTCAATGTAAAGCTGTGCCCCATTTGGACTTCAGCAAAAACTATCTATGGGCACAGCCCAGAAATATAAAATGTAAAAGAGAAGCCCTTTCAAATGGAAAGGAAATTTCTGCATACCTTGGCAGGGGTCTTAGACTTGCATAGTTCAACTGTATATAAAAAAGCAAGCAAAGACAATGAATAAAATTGGCTAAGGTCACAAAATTCTTTGCCCCCAGCCTCAAATCTACTTAAAAATCTGGACAAGAATCTGGGAAATACAACTGATCAATCACCATAACTAAGGGTGAGGTCCCTTACTGTGGGAACCCCTTCTCTGAACTTGCAAGAATTATAAAATAGTAGAGACTAGACAACTCCCACCCCCTACCTGGAAATGATAATTCTCAGACCCATGCCCTGAAAAAAGTCAAAGAGAGGAGGCTTCTGACAATCCTAGGCTAAGGACTTCTGCCCTTATTGAAAAGAACACTATTTTAATCCAGTGAGAAAGAGCACAGTAACACTCAGCTAAACCAGAGACTAGAGGTGAAGAAAGATATCAGCTTCCTGTCAAAGGGTAAACCCAACAAGTCCAATGCGTTGACACCTTGTGAACAGCCAATGACTGCCCAGACTCACCCAGCAGTGGAGTGGTAGAGTGAAATGTGTGGACCAGTCCAACAACAACTGCGAGCAATGAGGAGCCAGCTCAATGAGTGTGATATTTATCTCAGTTTAACAATGAATGAACCCATCCAGCCAAGACACCATTCCCTTCAAGGAGTCAAATCAGCCTAGCAGAGATTCATCCATAACCCCATTTTGCAGTGAACGTCATGGGAACTTTTAGAGAAAGAGAGGACATTAAAGTCCTCTTTTGTCATAGTTGTGAGTTATCTTGGCTATGTATATTCCCTACATATGTGCCTCACTATAATTGCACTTTAAATTTGTGCTCACTCTTTCACTTGGACTTTGTGAGTCTTTGTGGGAGAGTTAGCACTAGTTTCTTTGGAGAAATGCTTTGTAACTACTTTTTTTTCCTGTACCATTTGAATAAATGCCTTCCCTAAGACCTGCATCTACTGACTGATTGTTGATGTGAAAAACATCAGTAGGGGCTCATGAGCTATAATGTTAGGAACAGTCGCTCATAAAGTTCCTTAGAAGTAGAGGTAGCAATAGCCACTTTGGGAGTCTGAGTTGGGGGAGCGGACCCAGAAAGAGTACTGCATCAATAATAGTAAGAATATCTAAAATTTTATAGTACTCTTAATATTTTGCAAAACTCTTACATAGTTATTAGTTGATTGTTCAGAGAAGTTGCCTGTGGCAAGTGAAAGAATATTGGGCTTTGTAGTCCAAAGTCTTGAATTCTAGTCCCAATTGAAACCCTTACTATCTGGGCGACCTTCTGTAAGTGACTCAGCCTCCTGAATTTCAATCTGCTTCTTTGTAAAATGAGATAATAATACAGGGTTGTTGTGAGGAAAGCATTTGTAAACCTTGAATAACTATATAAATGAGATATTATAATTATTTAAGTTTTAGAAAAACACTATGATATAGATTAGGGAAGTATTAATATGTCAATCTTTACATATAAGAAAAATGGTCCATAAAGGATTGATTAGAGCCATTCTCCTGGATTAGACAATGAAGCTGGGTGTATAAGCTCCAGAATATACATTTTACTTGGGAGCAGAGAAAGCCTTCTAACTTTGCTCTATTATCCCACTAGCATGATCTAAAGAAAAGAACACTAGATTAGGAACCAGAAGACCTGGATTCAAATCCCAGCTCTGCCACTTATTATTATCTTTGTGGTGTTGGACAAATCCTTTAACCTCTCTGGGCTTCAGTGGTTTTACCAGTAGAAATAAGATGGCAGGGTAAATGATCTCTAAGTCCCTTCTCAGCTCTAAATTCTAGAACAAAAAAGGCAATGGTGAAATAGACAACAGGTGCCATTGTTGTGGTCAACCTCTGAAAGCAACAAGGTCAATACGTGAAGCGATGATAGCAGGAGGTGAGACTTAAATGGAGGTACCTGGGGCTGGTTCCCATGGAGGAAACATCATTTTTTAGTTTTACTTGAACCTGGAGCTTGGTGCTATTTCATATCTGTGATGTATTGGCTACTTCTCTCTCAAAATCAATGAAGGTCTGGATATTGAAGCAGAAGAGTTGTTTAAGTCTTTGGAAACAAAGTTAGGCTGAGAGAGAACCTCCAAGTAACACCTCCCTTCCTGTTTTATAATTTGAAGCGTGCCCTTAATGACTCCCTCCCAGGGAACCAACTCATTCTGTGTTGCAAAGTGTGCTAAGGATAATGAAGGAAAAGTGAAGAAAGTGACTAATTTTGCCATGGACAAAGAAGTTTCCTTGGCCACCTGTAAATGCCTTTTAACGGTATTTAATCCAAATGTTTTGATTATTTTTAGCATAACTTTCACCCCAGGAGACTAATGAAGTGTTAACAGTGTGTGTTAATTATGTGATTTTTTTTTTTTTTACCCCTTTGGTGGTTGTCTTCATTAAACTTAAGGTTCTAAATCCTATTTGCCACCTGAAATTCCAGAGGTTCCACATTCCTCCCATGACCTTAGCATCTTTTAGTTCCCTGCAGTTCCAACAATTGCGTGATCTCATTTGTTTCCCCCCCATGGAGAATCAGATGAGAATGACTTCCACACTTGGGAAATTTTGGTTAGTTCCATTTTAATTCTCGTCTAATTTTTAATATTCTTGATTTAGTTGGTAGCTTTGACAGAAGAGGCAGCTTCATATCCTCGGAGCCCATTACCAGCCCCTGCTAATTTGTCATTGTCCAAGGCAGCTCATCCCCCATCATCAGAAAGCTGCAACTTTGCCAAAGAAAGCTGAAAATCTGGTGGTGGAAGGGGGGAGAGTTTTTATTGCTTTTTACAAGCATTTTAATTAACAAAGGAATTGTGTTGCATACACATTACTCTGGTTATTTTAAACTTCTGCATATATTATGTCTCTGTCCTAAGTGGCAATGCATTCCACCCCAAAATAAATTTTTCTCAGGAAGAGGTAATCAACAGTCTCAAACTCAAAATACAGTCTGGAGAAAGAAAGTTTATCAAGGACTGGTTCATGGGATCCGAGAACTCAGAGCTGGAAGGAAGAGGCCTGATATATCACACACTCTAAACTCTTCATTTTAACGGTTAAGGAAAGTAAGACCCAGGATAGGCAGATAATTGGCCTAATAAGGAAGAGTGGAAGGTCAACTAGATTTGGAGCTAGGGGATCTGTTTTCAAATCTTTGCTCTGCTACTTATTACCTGCCGCTTGGGTGATGGTAGGCAAAGCCCTTAATGTTTATGGACGTCTGTGTTCTCACCAGTTGTAAGTGGACATAGCCTATGATCCCTAAGCTTCTTCCCAGCTTGAAATCCTAGAACAAGAGGGGTAATGGTGAGAGAGACAAAAAGCATCATTGTTCCCATGAGCCTTTGAGTAAAGTAGGGGAAGCCAGAGAATACTAGAAGGAAGATGGACCCAAATAGCTTCATGATCTTTGATCCTAATATACATATGGTGGTACTTCCTTACATTTATGTAATCCCTAATCATTCTCACAAAATACTACTCACATATCTCACATATTGCCTCATTGGATGTTCACTCACAACAACTCTGGGAGGTACTGGTTTAGACCTGAAACTCCCTCCACCATGCAGATCATCAGCTTACAAATTTCAAGGAGTTGTCTGGGAGGCGGTGAGGGATTAAGTGATTTATCTAGGGTCATACACCTGAAATGTGTCAGAGATAAGGTTTGTTTTTTTTGTTTTTTGAGGCAGTTGCAGTTAAGTGACTTGCCCAGGGTCACACAGCTATTAAGGGTCTATCCTGTATTAGAACTCAAGTCTATCCACTGGTGCCATCTAGCTGCCCCTAGAGGCAAGGCTTTAACCCAGGTCTTCCTGACTTGGAAGTCATCCCTCTAGAAGATATATGTTTTATGGTTATGATTATGTTAGTTTTACAGATGAGGAGAGGAGAGGTTTGATAAGCTGTCTAAAGTCATGTAGCTAGTATTCCAAGTCCAGTGTTCTTCCCTTGATAACATGTTGGCTCCAAATAATACATTATTTGTGTGAGATTTATATGTGCTTTGGAGAGCTGTTACCTAGCTGGAGCAATCTTTAGATGAAAATTCTGTTGTTTAGAAGTTTCTACTTAGTCATTTCCTTCTTTTCCTTTGTAGTTTTCGCTGCTTGTTTCTCCTCTTTTCACTCAGTGATGCAAAATCTTGCACCAATAGTATGCACTAAAGATGGAGAAGATAGTCTAAGCTGTTAGAGCTGAACAACCTCCACACAAGGAGCTGATAACTAGGCAGACTACCCAGAGGTGGGAAACCTTTCCACTGCCTAGATGCGTGTGAGTGTGTGTGTGTTTATCTTTCGTTGCCAAAGAAGACCATGCCATCAGAGAAATAATGACATGACTTGCACTTGACTTTGTTTTGAGGGAGGTGCAGGTCACTAGCCTCACTTCTCCTCCAGAGTCATCTGAATCCAGTAACCAGATATTCATCAGGATGACTGGAGATGACCCAGGATGAGGCAATTGGGGTTAAGTGAGTTGCCCAAGGTCACACAGCTAGTGAGTGTCAAGTGTCTGAGGTGAGATTTGAACTCAGGTCCTCCTGACTCCTGCACTGGTGCTCTATCCACTGCACCACCTAGCCACCCCTTCCCACTGCCTGGCAGCATATGAAAGAGTAGAATATTCTACAGGCTGCTGAGAAAATGTCAAACTAATCTCCAAAATAGTCATCTTAGGTGATAGCTTATGATGATGAGGAGACATGGACTTTTCTTCTTCCCAGCTCAACTCCTATTGCCCACATGCCAGTTTCTATCAGGTGCAGGATGCCCAGAGAGCCAGATCCTGACATCCATACGCATACCTCTACTGGAAGTATCCCAGAGTCCCTCTCCACTTTGACACTTAAACCAACTTATTTCTTGTTGGGGATCATCTGCCCTACAATTACTCTCCAAGGTGCTCAGGAATTTACCATCTGCCCTTTACTTTCCTTGTCAGACCCTAAACCTGGTCTTTCCATCTGCCATGAACCAAGCATGAACAGAAGTCATCTTTTATATGTTATCTCTCCCAGTTAGACAATGAACCCCATGAGTGTAGGGATTGTCTGGATTTTCTATTTGTATTTCTGTAAGTAATTATGCCAGCAAGTGATTAATAAATGCTTTTTTGTTCCAGTCCACGTTATTGGTGGGGGGAAAGGGGGTGGAAATACTGTACTCTGTATATTAGTTTGCTTGCTAGAAACAATATTTAATTCATTGTTAACCTATTAGCTAAACATTTCTAGTTTAAAGATGGCCAGATTTAAATAGTTTCTCATGGTCTCCCAACATGACTTTCTACCTTAAGATGATGTTAGGTAATTTTTATGGGAATCCCAAAAAAGAAAAATCACAATATGCAAAAGTCCAGAATATGCTAAGTTCAAGAACAGTTAAGTAACAGTCTCATTCCCTCCTGTACTACTCTCCTTACTTCTAAAGTAAACAAATAGAACTCTTCCTTTCCAAGGATTATGTAATCCTTTCCCAAAGAAAAAGACTCCTCAACCTATCACCCACCTTTCCAAGGGACTTTTCTCCCTGGAGTCTGGAAAGGGCTTTTTAGAACAAAGAAATGTTCCTTAGTAAGTCTAGTTTTATTTTATAAAATGGGAGGTTTTTGACTTGCTTCCATAATTTGGAAATACTGGGCTAGAACCCTAACTTGAAAGCTATTTGTAGTTCATTGCTGAATTATCCTATGACTTAACATGAATCACTTAACTTCTGTGTTCCAGTTTGCCTATTTATGAAATAGAAATAATAATATCATGTTCCTACCTACTTCAAAATAACATTATGAAATTTCAAAATCAAATTGTAAAGTTTGTCAGACATCTTTGAGAAAGGTGTTGAGTAATCTACTTCAGGGTTCTTTTGCAAGCCTATAAATTCCATAGGAGCAGGAATATTATCTTATTTTCCTCTGTATCTCATACAGTAGTGATTCTCAACATTTGCCAACTTGAAGTTCAATGTTGACAATGTCCCAAGTAACTAACACAACTAGCTCTTCAGATACAAAATATGAATCACTTTGTGAGAAATTGTGAATCTGCTTTTGGAATTTCACAGAGACGCAATCCTAGTTAGAGGGCTTACCTCTATGGGTTAGGAAGGTCATAAGATTTAGAGCTAGAAAGGACATCATCTGTTCTAATTCCCCATTTCACAGATGAGGAAACTAGGGGCCACAGAGGTAAATTGACTTTCTTGAGACCACCCAGTTACAAAGCAGCAAATAAATGCTTCCTGATAGCAGGATAATGGGATAAGAATGTAAACTGAGGTATATTTTTGGGAACATGGCCAATGTGGGGATTGAACCGAAGATGAAGCAGTAGCAACAGGAGTTTTGTTTTCCTTTCTTGGTGGCTTGAGAATGCACTTCCCATAACAAAAGAATGAGGATCTATCTGCAGCTCCTTGATGCTTCCTCATGATCTATTTGTGTGGGTGAAATGGAGAGAAGGCAGATTTTTGTTCATTGAAAAGAATAAATCTTAACTTTAAGTAATTTTTTTTACAAGATGCAAGGCCAAGATGTCAAACTTCCTCATGGAGTTTATAGTCATCTTACAAAAGAAGCCTACAGTAGCTTATCCAATACCTTTCTTAAAGGAGCATGATGTACATTACAATTTGATTTTTAAATTTCATAATATTTTTAAGTAGGTAGGAACACAATATTATTATTTCTATTTCATAAATGGGCAAACGGAGGACCCAGAAGTTAGGTGACTCATGTAAAGTGATGGAATAATTCAGCAGTGCTCTTTCTACCATCCCACGTAGAAATGGGATAGCTGAGGAGTTCTGGTCTCAGTTAACAACTGAATTTTTGAGAGGCAGTTTTCAATCAATCAGCAAGCATTTATTAATAGATGATTATGTTTCAAGTACTGTGTTGGCTACTGGAGATACAAAAACAAAAAAGAAATGGTCCCTGTTCTCAAGGATCTTATATTCAAATGGGGGAGACAATGCATTCACATATAAGTATATTCAGAACACACACAAAAGATTATGAAGCATCATACAAAACTTCTGGGTGGTGCAGTGGATAGAGTGCTGGATCTGAGCTCAAGAAAACCTGAGTTTAAATTTGGCCTCATACGCTTAATAGCTGTGTGACCCTGGACAAGCTTACCTCGTCAGTCTCAGTTTCATCAGCTGTGAAATGGGCATGATAATTTCACCTACCTCCCAGGGTTGTTGTGAGAATCAAATGGAACGATATTTGTAAAACACTTACCACAAGTCCTGTCACATGGTTGGTGCTGAATAAATGCTCCTTTCTTTCCTTTTTTTTTCTTTTCTTCCTTCTTTCAGGAAGGGGTGCACAAGAGAGTTGTGTAGAAGGCATCATTTGAGCTTCCTCTGAGTTTTCTATAGTTAAAAGATTAAGATTCAGAAGACCTAGGTTTCTTTCCTGATGCTGCCAATGTCTTTTCTTTTGTGCCAGATATGATGATTTTATTATATTTAAAATTTTATTGAAGCCTTTTGAATTTTGCACCACAGACATTTCCTAATTTCCTCACATCACCTAAACCCTCCCTTGTCACCAAGAAAAACAGTTCTCCTCTATCTGTGTGACTTCAGTTATACGGCTTTTTGCACCACTGACCTCAGTTTCTGTGAAGATGAAATGAGACAATGGTAATCACCAACACGTTTGTAGCACCTTAAGGTCTATAAAGTGATTTACATGTAATTTAATTTGGTCCTCTCAACAACCCTGGGAAGTAATTAATAATAACAGCAATTGTATCAGTTAAATACATAGAAATTTCTTTACATGTATTATCACCTTTTATCCTCATAACAACCCTGTGAGGTTAGGTGCTCCTACTTTTGTTAGTTTACACATGAGGAAACTGAGGCACAGAGAGGTTAAGTGACTTGCCAAGGTCACACAGCTTATAAGTGTTCCGTCATTTTCAGTTGTGTCTGCCTTTTTGTGACCTCATTTGGAATTTTCTTAGCAAAGATACTAGATGTTGGTTTGCCTTTTCTTTCTCCAGCTCATTCTACAGATGAGAAAACTGAAACAAATGGGGTTAAGTAACTTGTTCAGGATCATATAACTCATGTCTGATACCAAATTTGAATTCAGGAAAATGAGTCTTCCTGACTCCAAGCCTGACCTTGTACCTCCTAGCTCAGAGGTGGGAAACCTGGGACCTGACCTCAAGGCCTCAGGTTTCCCACCCCTGTCCTAGCTGCTAGTAATTACCTGAAGCAAAATTTGAACTCAAGTAGGTGCTATTGTCATCCACATTTTACAGATGAGGAAACTGAGACTGAAAGCGGTCAAAAGATTTGTCCAAGGTTATGCGGCTAGTAAGTGTCTGAGGCAGGACTCAGACTCAGGTCTTCCCAATACCAAGATCTACTAGGCCACCCGCTGCTTCTTCAACTGTCTCTGCTAGATGACATGGTTAAAAGTGCTTTGTAATCCTGAGTTATTATGTAAATCTGTTATTATTATAAATATTGACCAAGGAGAAAGTACTTGTGTGAGTGAATAGGAAGGAAAACCATTCACAGAGCAAGAAGGGGAAACATTTAACAGACCGAGGAGAGCAAGCCCTCCCTACTTCACGATTTGAAACCCTGACCATGAGGGAATGAGGAGATGAATTCTACAGCTTATTTGAATTTCTACTTCCCTTGTTTGGTTGCAGACAAATTCTATCTGCAGCTCCTTAATGTTTTCCCATGATCTATTTGTCACTTGCAGGTTTTATTCCAAAAGGCAGCAGATTTTATTAAGACTGAGGATTATGAGGCTATATAGTGTTTTTTGTGCAGTCTTCTATGGTTTGGGCGTTTTTATTCAAGGATTATCAAATTTCTGTCAGCAGGAGGGAATATTAATAATTCTGGTAGGAGATTTGCTAGAGAAGATGTGAAAAATTCTGATCTGAAAGTGGCCATGAACATACTCTAAAAAATCCAATTTTTCTTCTGGCCTCTTAAAAGAATGCCCCCATGTCTTTTAGAAAGAGAGGGTCTCTATCCAGGCTTCTGCAGAGTGATAGCGAGAATTACTGGTGCTAATAACCCATGCTTTGTTCATTTGGGGAGTCAGTCTCTTTGTAGAATTACTTCTGAGCTTTTCCTTTCCGCCAGCAATAGAATTCAGTCTCTTCCATCAGTTACTTGAAAGCAACTGTGAGAAGTAGATTTTTCTGGGGACTGGCCAATTAGTTTCTGAGTGCTTCAGAGGTGTAATTTTCATCAGGTGTTTGATCTCAGGTAGCACATGAGGTCACTGAGGCCTTGAGTAGAGCTTAAAAGCCTTTACACAGTGAGGCAGTGACAGAGGATTAGAAATCACAGTGTCCTGCCTTCCATCTTCTCGAGTCCCAGGCAAGTCAGAGCTATACAGCCCAGTGAGGAGTCCTGGGATCTAAGAGGACAATGTGAAGGATGTGAGGAGTTAACTCTATTTCTCTTACTGTTGTCATACGTGATGCTTTGATTCAGTAGGATGATGCTGGCACTGCTTTTAACCTGCTGGAAACAGCTGGCTGCTAAGGTAGGAATGGCTGTGAAACAGCCGGAACTTGAATCCACCCCGCTGCATTGGAATGGGGAGGGTGGGTTGGTTGGGGTTGGTGGTTGAACATTTTTGTCATGGTTGGATAGTTTTACTTTCCCACCTGTGAATAAACTAGTGTACATTCACATTCAGAAACATAATCATAACCATAAGATGGAGAGATAAAAATAAATTAACATTTTATCTGGAGACTCTGTAAAATTCCCTTTTTAAAAAGTATGTTGGGAGATGTTGCCGCTGCCTGTAGATCATCCGCAGGAAGAGTGACTAATTGAGGGGCAGAGAGGTGGAGCAGTGAATAGAGCACTGACTCTGGAGTCAGGAGGACCTGAGTTCAAAGCCGACCTCAGACACTTGATACTTACTAGCTGTGTGATCTTGGGCGAGTCATTTATCCCTTATTGCCTCACCTCCTCCATGCAAAAAAAAAAAAAAAAAAAAAAAAAAAAAGGAACCAAAAGAAAAGTGTGACTAGTTGAATAGCAGCCCTTATTCCACTCCCTGTTCTGGACATCTCCCCTCACTAGGTAGTCTTGTTCCCCAGGGGGGTCCTCCCTGAAGTTTTTTGCAGCTGTTACTGTACTAGAATGAATGGAAAGAAAAGAGCTGATAAGAGAAGGGAGAGGTAGCATGGTGTAGGGCAGGGGTTCTCACACAATTTTTATCCTCCTGGTCCCCATAGGCAGTCTAGTGAAGTCTATGGACCCTATCTCAGAATAATGTTTTTAAATCATTGAAGGAAACACTCATCTTTATTAGCAGTTAGAGAGTAGTGGAGATAAAGATGCATTTTTCCCCCACCTAAGGTCAAAATCACTTGAACTCTATCTGTGAACTATGGGAGGGCCTTGTACCCAAGCACTATATACTGAGGGTCAAGAGATTTGGGTCCTATCCTCATTACCACTTGGAGACATTATGGTGAGGGGATCCAGGCTTTGGAGCCCAGTGTTTGAATCTTGGCTCTGCCATTTACTACATGTATATTGGCAAGTTGCATCACAGAATTTGGGAGTTGGAAAGGACTTCAGCAGCCTCCCACATCCAGATAGAATTCTCATTATAATACCTAGCAGGGGATTTTCTAGTCTCTCTTTGAAGACGTCCAAGGAACGAGGCGCCTTCTGCCTCTATGATACCTCATTTCACTTCTAGAAAGCTCTGCCAGGTAGTTTTCCTAATATCAAACCTAAATTTGTCTCTTTACAACTTCTACTCAAAGCTCCTGACTACCATCTGGGGTCAAGAAGCACAAGTCTAAATACTCTGCCACTTGACAGACCTCAGACCCTAGAGGATGGCTACCCTGTCACCATTGAGCCCTATTTTCTCCAGGTTAAACAGTTCCTTTAACCAATTCTCATATGGCAAAGACTCAAAGCCCTTCCTTCTAGCTGCCGTGCTCTGAACATTGTCCTGCTTATCGATGTCCTTCTTAAGCCATCATTCCTAAATATTACACAGAAAGTCTAGCTCCTTGAGAGCGTGGGTTGTTTTTTGCCTTTTTTTGTAGCATCATGCTTGGTAGCATAGTGAGCTCTTCATAAAAGCTTGTTGACTAGACTTCCTCTCTCTGGGCCTCATTTTTCCTCTCTGTGGTATAGAAGTGTTGGACTAGGTCTCTTCTAGCTCTAAATCTATGATGTGCTTAGAAAATAAAGTTTTTGCATTCAGTGATTTCTTTCAGTTCTAAGACTCTAGCATGGAATACCTCTTCCTAAGACCAGGCATAGCCCATAAAACATTGCCTTGACCAATATCATTTTTCAATGTCTTAAGTACAATATAACCAAACCCTCATTTTACAGATAAAAAAAACTGAATTCCACTGAGGTTATGTGGTTTGTCAAGACCACAAAAGTAAGGGACCAAGTCAGGATCCAAATCTGGATCCTTTGAATCTGTATATGTTACTTTTCCATTGGCCCTGGCTCTCACTAGTTAGTAAACTAGAATTGGGATCAGAATCTGGATCTCTTTCCTCCTCGTCCTTAATATTCTTGGTCTGCTGGGTTGTCATCCAGTCAATTATTTAAGCCATAGATTAGTTGGCCTGCAACCATCAGTTTGCCCTTAAGTCCAACAGCATTAGCCTTCTGGAGCACCAGACTGCTAACCGTTATCCTATGGCTTGTGCTACATTTGTCACCATTGCTTTATAAAATTAACTAATTGCTCCCTGTAAAATTATCTTGCCTATTGTGTATGTTTTGTTTGTTTCACCAATGAATGACACCTGGCTGAGTATGCCTTTACTTGCAAAAATTCTCTGAAAGGGATGAGGTGAGTGTGGAAGGCCATTTGTCAGCCATCATCCGCACATATTTGTACCTTTGCAATGTGCAGGTAAAGATCTGGACAAACCATACCCCCAGGCCTGAAAACTTTGTTTTAGGTCTAGGAACCAACCCAAAGAGTTGGAGGCCATGTGGATTTTTTAGCTTTCAAGGGGAAACAAAACAAAAAACCAAAGCAGCCTTTCCCATAGGCATTGAGTTCCAGCCTCAGGGGGAGATCCAAGTCAGGGTCTTAAAAGTGATTCTGGAAAAACACCAGTAGAAAGATCTTTAAAGCTCTTCAGCTCAAAGAGAAAGCTGAGCACATCTAGTCATCTGAGTCATAAAGAGGCAGGCGAAACCTTACCGAAAAGTTACTCCTTTACAGGAAGTATAGCTCAAATCTAACCTAGCATGGGGGCATAAGGGGTAGAGAAGAAACTCAAGGAGTACCCGACTCTGTCCTTTTTGCCTTTACCAAGTATCTAAGGGAGCTGAATTTGTTTCTTAGTCATTTATTTTCTTCAATCTTTTGTATCCATCTCCCTTTTCCCCCTATCTAGTTCACACCCTTATCATTTTCTCAAAGCTACTGAAAAGGTCTCCTGATTGATGTCCCTACATACTAGTCTCTCCTATTTCTAACCTGTCTTTCAAAAAAACTAATAGCATGACATTACTCAAGAGCAGGTGTGATCCTGTCACTCCCCTACTCAAGAATCTCTTGTGAATCCCTATTACTCCTAGGAAAAATGCAGTCTTCTCAGGTTCCCAATGATCTTTCCACACTGATGATTCATGCTATATTCCACACAAACTATTTCTCTCCCTAGCCCTCATCAGTCTTTCTTCTCCATCTTCCACCACTATGCATTTGACCAAACTGTTTCCCTTGACCTATACTTCCTCCTTTTCACCTCGACCTTCTTGGAATTTAGCTTCATTCAAGGCTCATTTCAAAGACCATCACCCACATAAGATCTTTCTTCCCCCTCCAACAATAAAAAAATCACTTTGCATTCACTCTGTACATATTTTCCATGTTGTTCTCTCCTTTCCCCAGTCCCAGCCAGTTCCCCAAGCTCACCACACTATAAGATATAAATTCCATAAGGTCAGGGATGGTTTCACTTACTCCTTTTTGTCCCCAGTGCTTGGCACAGAGAAGATACTTATAATAAATGCTTGTTGAATGATCATGAAATGAGAAGGAAGAACAAAGGCCAATTGTATAGTCAGGGCTAAGACTGGATCAAAAGTACTAATTGCCATGACAATCTGCTGCCTGGGATTTGTATAGCTTTTCTATCCCTTTGCATTAATCTTAAAGAAAAAAAAATAGTATCCCAAATGGCATTGATACAAGGAGCTACTACTTGTGTGTGTATGGGTATGAATGTGTGTGTGTATGGGGGGGGGTATGTATGTATGCATAGTAACACGGGTCAAGCAAGCAAGCATTTGGTAAATACCTACTATGTGCTAGATACTGGGTATGTAAAATCAGAAATAACAGATTACATTGGCTCATAGATTTCAAGCTAGAAGGGGCCTCAGAAGCCTTCTAGTCTAACCCCTTCATTTGGCATGGAGGAATCTGAGGCCCAGAGAGGTCAAAAGCCCAGAATTTCTAGTGTGTGTATATATATTTCTGTTTATGTTTGTACACATCAGCTATAAAATGAAATTATAGGAATTTATCTTGTTTGTTCATTTCAGCCACGTCTGACTCCTTGTGACCCCATTTTGGGTTTTCTTGGCAAAGATACTGGAGTGGTTTGCCATTTCCTTCTCCAGCTCATTTGACAGATGAGGAAACTGAGGCAAGCAGGGTTAAGTGACTTGCCCAGGGTCACACAGCTAGCATCTAAGGCTGGATTTGAATTCACAAAGATGAGGCTTACTGACCTCAGGCCCACCACTTTATCCACTGTGCCACCTAGCTGCCCAATTATAGGATTAGTTGATCTCAAAATTCCCTTCTAGCTTTTAATTTCTATGATTTACATTTCTTTTTGGCAAGTAGTTAAATCCTATGAATGGGGCCATTGCCTCCACTAGTGCACTTTGATGCTTTCTGGAAAGACCATCCTTCAAGGATCCATTAGAATGAGAATGTGTCCTATGTCCTAAGTCCTCCAGAAAGGGAAATACCACAACCTGGCCCCATCCAGTGGCATAACCATTCATTATTTTCTAGTACCCTTGTTCTCTGCTCAGCAGAGGTTGCGCACCGCACATCATCATCTTTCTTAAGATTTCTCTTCACATCTTTGGACTTCAATGAAATTATTCTTCATGTAAAATAGCCTCGGTTTCATTAATTCCTCATGACCTTCATTCCTCATCTTTGTGGCCTTCTTACATATACAATACCTTATTCAACTAGGGATCTCAGTTTCATAAATTGGATAAGAAAGTTATTTTCATAGTATTACACCATCTTTCAGTTGAGTAGTCTGTCCTGTTCCCACACACATATACCTTGGATTGCTCCATAATACTAATGTGATAGCAATGGTTAATTGCCTTGAACTCTTAGAGATCATCCTGGTTGCACAACTAAGGAAATGCCCCATGAACTTTCTCTGTTCTCTTCCCTTGTCCTGAATCAACAAATGCTTCTGGTATTGCCCAGCAACCAATTGTCAAACGTCCAAGTCATTCCCATCATTGCCTCCCTGTGCTTCCCTTGTTTCTAATGAAAAGTCAACTCTTCTCTACTGCAAACCACTACTTTTTTTTTCATTCCTAGCTAACATCAATTACTCAATCAATATTTATTCAACACCCTCTATGTGCTGCCTATATTTCCACCTATCAGCCAACTCCCCTCTGTATCAAACTACCATTCCTTCCCATCCCTAGCTACCATCAATCAATCAATATTGATTAAAAAACCCTATATATGCTAGGTACTGTGGTAGGCACTACGGAAAGAAATTTAAAAAGTGTGGTAGTTTTTAACCTCAAGGAACGTACATTCTACTGGGGCATACGACAGGTTCACTACTCTAAATAGTCTCAAGTTTACCTTGCTACCAAGTTATCAGGGCAATTGAAGGCAGAGGGAAGGGAGCCACTCTGCCAATTCCTTTATAGTCATAGGCAAAGAGAAGTTCTAGGAAAAATTGTCAGAGGTACACTAAGATTAAATGGTCAGAAGTGGGATTTGAACCCAGGACTTCCTGATTTCATGCCCTATGCTTTCTACATTAGATACTTGGCTGTAATGAATGGATAGCTGACATTTATACAGCATGTTCAAGTTTGTAAAATACTTTTATATATAATCACCAAATCCTGTACTATGCATGTTGATCAACTACTTAACATATATTATTATATGACCTCATCAGAACATCCCTATGATACAGATCCCTATGAGATATATCCTGTAAGTATTATTATCCTGTTTTTACAGTCAAAGAGACTGTGGCCTAGAGAGAACTTCTGAAAGATGACTTGTATAGTGTTATTTCCAGGACAGCAAGATTCCCACTTGGGTTTTCCTGACACCTAGTCTAGCGCCCACATGTACACAGTCCTTGTGAGTTACGAACAGTAAAACAACAAAATGTCATTCCCTGGCTCCCAGTTCTCCTGTGACAGGTCACTATTGTTAACTAGGCTTGTCTTCAATCCCCCATTTGAAGGCTTCCCAGCTTGGTAGGGAGGGCCTTCTAGAGTGCATGTCCCCACTGGCACAACCCTCTGAGAACCCAGCATCACCTCCATGCCACAGAGGATGAGACACTGGACTAGAACTTTTCACATCTTAGCTGATTTCTTGAATGACTAAATGCAGACTAATTTATTTCACATACTGGAGAAGATAAAGTAGGGTCAGAAGTTAGAGGAGCCTGGTTGTATGAAGGCCTTACAACAGGATTTTTTAAAATGTCTCAATATGAGGGGGTAGAGAATAGGGGGAGGGATATAGAGAGGAAGAATGAAGGCAAGAAAATAAATGCTTGTTAATCAAAAAAGATGTAATTACAAAAAATCCTTGCCACCTTCTTGCAGAATTGATATAGATTATACGGTTATAGGTCTTAGGATTTAGAAGTAGAAGGGACTTTAATATCAGATGAGGAAACTGAGGCCCAGAGAGAAATGATTAGTCCAAATGAGGTTGCACAGGTGGTAAAGTACCAAGCAGGGTTAGGAGTCAAAACAATGGCTTCAGACAGAAACCCCAAACTCTTTCCATTGCCCCTTATGCTTGACAGAATTCCAGACTGCATTCCTGAACAAAATATCTCACTATGTTCTGTGTTCTGCAAAGTTTGAAATATCTTTTCATGTTTGCTGCTAGCTTTGTAACATAATCAAATCAGTAGCCATGTTATCATCACGTATTTGACTTGACTTCAGTAGATTTACTGTAATGGAACTTGGATAACAACAGAATTCTTCCTATTGCCTAGTGAAGTCTTCCATGTTACTTTTTTCTGTTCTTAAAGTCTCAGAATCAATTGGTTTTTATCAGGGCCATTTGGTAAGGAATACAACAAGTGTGCGCTTTCTGATTCCTGGGAAAGCCATGAATCCTATTGGCAATTTTACATAAAAGTATCTTCCCAGTGCATCATTTTTAGAAATCATTTTGGGGAAGAAAAGGCTGGGCAAGCTTATTTGAACATTTAATCTTGAATACTTTATTCATCATTCTAAAAGCATGTTTCATGATACAAAATTTTCTACTTTTCAGAAAAATGTTCCCTGGGGGGAAAAATGGAAAGAAGTTAAACATCTTTTTTTTTTCCTGTGTGTGATGGCAGGTTTTCCCATCATCCTTCATATCTCTTATCTGTCCCCATTTTTTTTGTTTTGTAATTTTATTAGAAAAAATATATTGAAAAAGGTCTCTCTTCTGTCCTAGCTGGCAAATAATAATGAAGAAAGCCTAAGCTGAAATTTTAGAAAAGGAAGAAGAGTCCTCCTAGGCCTGCCTACTTTAAGGGACAAAAAGAAGAGGAAGATACCTGTAAGAGGGGTTGACCTTTCTGATTTTATGGATGCTTATTCATTCAGATTTTGGGGAAAATTCCATTTTTTAAAATAAAATCTCCTACAATCCAGTTACCCCGGCCTGTTTGCTGTTCCTCACACATAAAACCCCACCCATATCTTTCTTTGTGACTTTCTACTGCCTGTTCTAGAGACCTAGAATTTTCTCCTCCTGACCTTGCCTCTGTTCCCCTGGATTCCTTCAAGATTCAGTTCAAATCCCACTTTCTGAAAATGGGTACCCCCTTTTTTCTCTTCCCCCACCAATCACACATACATACCCCCCCCACACACACACACACAACCTCCACCTCTGAGATTACCTCTCTGTATATGGTTCATTTTCTCTAGTTATTTGCATTTTGTCTCTTCCACTAGAATGTGAGCCCTTTAAGGATAGGGACTTTCTTTGAATGACTAACCCTTAGCCCAGTGCCTGGCACATAGTAACAAATGCTTTATAACAATAGTTATTATTAGTAGTATTTCTAACTCAGACAGCCCTTCAGATCAAGTGGGTTAAACATGAATTCTTTTTGTAATTACTGACTAGGACAATTCCTAACCCTCTAGCATCATTAGATATACCAGACACCTCAAATTTTGACATTTCCTAGGAAGGAAGGGGAAGGGGAAGGGGAAGCATATCTGTAGTACCTTCTATGACTAGGCACTGTGTTAAGTGCTTTTTACAGATGTTATCTGATTTGGTCCTCACAAAACAACCCTGCAAGGTAGGTGCTGTTATTATCCCCATTTTACAGTTGAGGACACTGAGGCAAACAGAGGTTAAGTAACTTGCCCAAGGTCACAAGAGTGAAAGGACAGATTTGAACTTGGGTCCTCTATAGGAAATCATACATATGTGCATACTTAGACACATACATATATGTGTGTATGAATAATAGGACATAAGTGAATGCTGGTCTTTTATTTGGAAAAATTTAAGCATTTTTTTCTCCAATTCTTATTCAATCACTGAATGAGAGTTAGTTTGATACAGAAGTTTTGTCTGTTACACAAGCACCAATCTAGCATAATATTATGCTAGTATGGTAAAATAGCATACACTAAATAAATGCTTCCTTTCTTAGGAGAGCTGACAGTCAGGGTGGGGAGATAATTGAAAATGCCAGGCAATAAGTAATACCTTCCCCAAACATAGTATTGACATTAAACATTACCGGGGGCCAGAGACCACTGTGGACTAGGTAGCACAGGAGGGCTTCAAGGAAGCCATGAGATTTGAGCTGAGCCTTGAAGGACAGGTAGAATTTTGTTCTACGCTCCCTTTAGAGATAAAGACAGTAAGACACAGGTAGGGCAAACAATTTGTCCAAGGTTATTGTACAAGTCATTAGCCAAGCCAGCAATATCACTCAAAATTCCAGATTCCCAGTTCACTGAGCTATGCAGCATCTCTAAGTGGTTATGATGTTAATAAGTGAAATGAGGTTTGGAACAAAGCAAACTTTCTGAAAAGCTCCTCGCCCTGCACACATACCCCCTCCTCCAAATAGACTTATTACCCATCTGACCCATTCAGGAAATGTCCCTGAAATCACCAGAATTTAAACATCACATTGGCCTCCCAGGGACCCACTCAACTTTCCTGCCTGCTGGCCCTTTTAAACAAACAAAGGGCAACGCACAAGTTATTAGTAAATACCAAGGCTTAGTTTATTGTATAAAACTTCAATCCAACAAATAAATGAGCCATCAAGTTTGAATTTATGTAGCATTCAAAACACATTAAAGCCATTTGACCATGACAAAGGCCTTTCCTGCTTTGAATGATGAGGCCAACACAGCATAATACCCTTCCAATGAGACATTAAGCCGAGGTCCTTTCTGTTTGTCTCTGGTGACTGTCAAGGTGGAAGTTAAAGGTTCTGCAGCATTTTTGTGAAGAGATGAGTAGGAGAATGAGGTGCTGAGGGCTCCTAAACTTTGATTTTCTAAGAATTTTGAGATGCCACTGGCAGACAATGTTGGCAATTGTCTAGGAGTTATTAGGTGGCCTGACATGGTGAGAAAACTGGTCTTGTAGTCAGAAGACCCAGGATTTAGTCCTTGTGACCAAAGGCGAGTGACTGCCCCTCTCTGAGCCTCCACAGTCTTACCCATAAAATGGAAAAAAAAATGCTATTTTCATTACCTACCTCACATAGTTGCTATAAAAAAAAGTTGTTTTGTAAACGCGAAAGTACTATATAAAAGGGAGGGATTGTTGCTCTGATGGACCCATCTGTGAACTATTTTTTTTTCTATTCTTTGAGAAAAAGGCCCTTAATTTTTTGTGTGTGTATCATGGCCCACTTTGGCAATCTGATGAAATCTATGAACCCCTTCTCAAAATGTTGTTTTTAAATTACTGAAGGAAATGCTAGGTTTCAGTTAGATGTTAGTAGAAATAAAGATGAAGTTTTTTCCTGTTCAAGTTCATTGACCCCCTGAAAACTATCCATGGACCCCCAAATCATGAACCTCTATCTGAGATATCACTTCCCTCTCCCTCTCCTGATCATTCCAAGGCATATTCCCTTCTAATATACCCCATTGCCTGCTTTCTTCAACCTGTGACTTCCAGCAAAATTGTGAAGTAAGTTATGTTAGTTTTCATTACCCTCAGCCTCTCTTATCTTCTTTTTTCCCTCCCATCCCTTTTCAAGAACACCCTCTC
Organism: Bettongia penicillata ogilbyi; assembly: GCA_023548195.1. Lineage (NCBI taxonomy): Eukaryota > Metazoa > Chordata > Mammalia > Diprotodontia > Potoroidae > Bettongia > Bettongia penicillata. The sequence continues at coordinate 920,106 of JAJHZJ010000694.1, read as the reverse complement.
CCCAATTATTTTAGGTGCCCGATCTCTCCTTTTCGCTTCCCTTTCTTGTATCCTCATTTAAAAGCTACACTTAGAGTTTGCTATCTCCTTGGAGAATAAATAGCCTTGTCCCCCGTAAGGGCATTTCAAGTTTATGTGGGCAGTAAGGGTAGGTGTTTCAGAGTCAGTGGTTCTTCCAAAGGCTCTTAAAGTCACCACTTGGTGGCTTCCTACACACAAAGCTAGTTCTGTTGGAATCTGCCTTTGCAAAATAGACAATGAATGGAAAAGAGCCCTCTGCCTTAAAGACTCCTGAGTGAAATACAGCTCCCTGACTATCTTCCTTAGGGGAGGACTGGGTATCCATAGTCAGATGGTCCTGAAGCCTGGGCCATTCCATCTGGCATCTTCTACTTTGAGTATGTAAGCAAAATCCATCAAACTTGGGACAGAGTGTTCTTTGTGGGGGAGATACCTTAGAGGGCACAGGGGGACCTCCATTCGGAGGCCTAGTCATAGGATAGGCAGGCATCAGCTCTCATTCTCTCCTTAGTCTCAGCTTGAAAAAAAATTCAGTAAGCAACTGTGCCACACACTAAGGAAGGCACAGCTTAAATAATATGCCAACTTAGCTCTGATAAATACACAAATAGCTATAAATATAAAATAATACACAATAATTACATTGAAAAGCGTGAACAAAATTCTGTTAGAGGTTGAAAGGGGAGGAAGGGAACTCCTACCTGGGGTGGAGTGGAGAGGTGAGGTTCAAGAAAGGAAAATCTCATGGGTTTATTTGAAAAGAGACTTAAAGGACTGGAAAATGTTTCAAAAGGTAGGAACAGGATAGAGGGTAGTCTGGGCACCCAGAACAGCATGAGCAAAAGCTCAGAGGTGAGAGACTAAGGGGCATAATAACTCTTATTTTATAGTGCTTTAAGTGTTACAAAGCACTTTCTTTTCAATACCTTGGGAAGTAGGAAGCACAAATATTATTCCCATTTTATGTATAAGGAAACTGAGGCTCCGAAAGGCTAAGAAATCTAATCATCATCACAGATGTCAAAAGCAGTATTCTAACCTGGTTCTCTTGAATCCAAGTACAGCAGTCTTTGCTGTATGCCTCTCATGCACAGGATGTGGCAAGGAGTACCATTTTGCTGTAGCATATTGATGGGAGTAGTGTGAAATAAACCTGGAAGCATAGGATGGTGACATATGATGAAGGTCAATGAGTGCCGGACTGAAGGACGTCAGACTTTATCAAGTACTCAGCAGGGAGCCCCTGACAAATTTTAAGTAAAAGAATGGCACGACCAGATTGTTCAAGACAGAGACTGATCTCGCAGAAGAGTGAAGCGTGGACTAGAGAGGGGGGAAAGGAGAATTAGGAAGTTTGTTAGTTAGAACAGCCATGAGGGACAGTGTTGTATGAAGAGTAAAATCCTGGATTTAGACTCAGAAGACCTGGGTTCTAAATTCTACTCTACCTACATGATAATATGAAAGGCAAATTAATTATTCTCTCAAAGCTGTTTCCTCATCTGTAAAATGGGGGTAATAATTCTAGTATCACCTGCCTTATAGGGGTGTTGTTAAGGAAAGTGCTTTGCCAACTTTAAAGTGTTATATAAAGTGAATTATTACAGCTAGAATTATTACAGAGCTTGACCTTTAATCAGGGAGATCTGTGTAAGTTAGACACTTACTAGCTGTGTGACCCTGAGCAAGTCATTTAATCTCTATCTGCCTCGGTTTCCTCAACTGTAAAAGAAAGGTTATACCTTCCTACTTCCCAGGGTTATTATGAGGATTCAATGAGATAATATTTATAAAGTTAACATAGTTCTTGGCACATAGTAGACACTAAATAAACCTGTTTCTTTTCTTCTTTAATTAGGTTATTGAATTGTCTTTGTGTCTTTTCAGAATCTTTTCATCCTTTGTGTGGTTTCTCAGAATCACTGGTCTACATCAGTGGTTCCTGATTTTTATAATAAGGAGAAACTTTTTTATGGGGGGGAGGGGAATTAAAGGAACCAGCCTCAATCACAAGCATTTATTAAGTGCCTGCCGTGTACTAAGTATTGTGCTGGTGCTGAGGATACAAATATAAAAGGAAACAATCCCTGACTTTGAGGAATCTGGATTCTATTCAGGGGTTATATGGAGATAGACGTTGGACTGTCCTTAAATATTTATTAAGCAAGAATTATGTGCCTGGCATTGTGCTAAGCCTTGGGGATAAAAGAAAAGGCAAAAGACAGTCCCTGCTTTCAAAGAGCTCACAGTCCAATGGGGGAGACAAGTTGCAAACAGCTATGAGCAAACAAACTACACATGGAATAAACTGGAGGTAATCAACAGAAGGAAGGCACTGGAATAAAGAGGGATTGGAGAAGGTTTCCTGGAAAAAGTGGGATTTTGACTGAGACTTGAAGGAAGCCAGGAGGCAGAGCTGAGGAGGGACATGGTCATAGCCATTAAAAAGTTTGGAGTTGGGAGGTAAGAAGTCCTTGTTTGAGGAATAACTAGGATGCAAGTGTAAATTGATCATTGAGTACTTCCAGGGGGTTGGAATGAGGAATTGATTTATAAAAAGATCAGAAAGGTGAAAGTTGGAGGCATATTATGAAGGACTTTGAGTGCCAAACAGAATTTTCTTTTTGATCTTGGAGATAATTTGGAGCCACCATATACCAATCCACCCCGTTATATTCAGATAAAGAAAGAGAAGGCCAGAGAGTTAATAACTTACCCAAGATCATAGAGGTGGTAAGATACATAGATAGGATTTGAACTCATATCCTCTGACTCCAAAGCCTACTGATTTATCTTATTTTTGTTAGCTTGTGTCTGACTCTCCATGATCCCATTTGGGGTTTTCTTGGCAAAGATACTAGATATGGGTTTGCCATTTCCTCCTCCAGCTCATTTTACAGATGAGAAAACTGAGGCAAACAGGGTTAAATGACTTGCCCAGGATCACACAGCTAGTGTCTGAGGTCAGATTTGAACCCAGTTAGATGAATCTTCCTGATTTCAAGCCCAGTGCTCTATCCACTATACCATCTAGCTGCTATATTTATCTTGACCTCTTTGAAAGCTAATTAGCACTTCTGAACTATCCCCATTGGCTTATGACCTTGGAAGTGTTGCCTAGTAAAAGTTGTTATGAGACTTACTTTAATGAATTTCTCATAATTATTTGTAATATATGTCATCAACAGGGTCATAATTAGCCCAGGACTCTCTCCCCATAGCCTAGAGTCCATCTCTTGGGACATGGCCTTGAGAATTATGGGGAAGGAAGGGCAGGGAAAGAAAGGACAATGACCTCGAGACAACACAAAACCCAGCCACTGTCCCCAAGTCTGTTCCCCTCCACCACAGTTGAGCATTATCCCTTTTCTCTTCATTGCTTTTGCCACAGGTGAAAAGATGTCTAGTTATGGCCTTAATTCTAAAGTGCTTGCCTGGAAAGACTGTTCTCAAGTATTTTAAAGGCTATTCCAATAATCTTGCTTATACAATTTGCATTACTTCTAAGGAAAGGGTTTGCTAATTTCTTCCGAGTCTTCATCCAATTTAGCCTAAATTCCAAATTAAGAGAGTCTGAATTAATTCTATCCAACTCATCCAATGTTTAGTGCACATCTCTTCAGCTCATCATTCAGTGAGTCCACGAAAGTCCTACTCAGATGCTTTTTTGCTACCACGGGCCTGAGAGGTACAGAAAGGAGAAGATTTTAATGTTTCTATTATTTATTGTTGGCTTTTTAAAAAAAGAAGTATTTGATTGAGTAAATCAAAATTTAGCCTCAAAGACTCTCCTCAGAAAAGGCAAGTCCCACTCGTAAAATCCCCAGAGTGTGGAAATTGAGACTATTGAAATTAATTTATTAAATAATCCGCCAAATACTAACATGAAGTAAGGAGGCTGAGCCCTCCCATTCAAAAGCCTATGGAGGAATCATCCTGGTTGGTCTGTTGGCTAATTAACACTTCTGAACTGTCCTCAATTAAGAAGGAAGATAGGCTGCTAAAGATGTTGGACAGCAACCTTAAATCAGGGGTTCTTAAGGCCAGTGAACTTGTGTGTGGGTTTATTTACTTATGTATATGTGTACATATTCATGTGTAGTTTTCTATATATACATATGTACATGTATACATACATATGTGTGCATACATGTGTATATACACATATATATATACAATTCATTTCTTTTGTAATCCTATGTATTTGATTTTATATATTTAAAAACATTATCCTGAGAAGTGATTGATAAACTTCACTAGTCGGTTAAGAAGGGTCAAGATAAACAAAGTTAAGAACCTTTGCCCTAAATAAAGCCCAAACAAAAGAATTCAAATATTCCTATTTGTAGAAGAGACATAATGTGATTGAGACTAAAGAGACTTGGACATTAAATCAGTGAGTATTGATTGAATCCCCCAATCTGAAACTTATTAGTCGTATGACCATGAGCAACTCCCTCTCAGTCTGTTTCTTTATTTCTGTCACAAAGATAACCATGCTTGCTCCATAAATTCATGGGAAGTGTGGGGGGGGGGGGGCGGTGTTGTAAAAGAGGTTTAACATTATTTTAAGTGACTAGGATAAAGCCATAGTTGGCATGCTCCTCAGATTTATAGATGACTCAAAGGAAGGAAGGAGAGCTAACATAGTGAATGTCATAAGAGAAATCTAGAAAGACCTTGACTAACTAGAATGATGGATCTTGTCTAATAAGAAGAGATTTGTTAAGCATGAATGTAAAAGTTTTATATTTGGGTCCCTCAAATGAACTCAACTTCAGACATACAGGCTTGTGGTAGGAGTAATATCTGAATCACTGCATGCAAGTTAGACTGATTTTTCCTTAAAAGGCATTGAAATCATCCTTGAGAACTGATTGGCTCTGGGGATGAAAGATTCAGGTCATGGATATCACTTTCTGATCTCCTGAGAGATCAGAAGCAGCCACAAGACGTTTCAGGGATACTCTGATGCTGTGCTACTCAAGCAGTGGAGATTCAGCTGAATCAACTTGAGGTGTGTTCAGTTTCTTTCCTTGTTAAATAATCTCCTGCTATGGCTAAGTGAACTCTTTGTTAGCTGGTTGAAAGACTTATGCACGTCTTGTTTTGTTTCAAAATCAACCTTGAGCTACCAGGGAACGAGCTTGAGTCAGGACTAACTAAGAAAGAACAAGGCTGATGGATACATGGCCTGACAAGATGGGTGGAGGAGAGGTCTCAACGACCTCCAGGCTCAATGTGTGTTGAGTTCAACGTGGCCACCAGGAAAGCTAATTAAATGAAGTCCAAGGCTGCAGTATGAGAAATCTAGTGTCTAGGATCTGCCCTGGTCAAGTCATATCTAATGTACTTTGTTCAGTTCTGATGACTGCATTTTAGGGAGGACACAGAAGACATCCAAAGGAGGGTGACCAAGAGAACTTGAGATGACAATGTATGGGAATCTATTTGAAGAGACTGTAGATGTTTAATCAGTAAGGATAGCTGACTTCAAGGATTTAAAGGTCTGTCATGTGGAAAAAACAACTTACTTCTTTCTAGTGACCTAGAAAATTGAACCAGAAGTAATAGGTGGCCACTATGGGTCTCATAATGCAGCCAAAAATTTCATTAGTTTCTCTGGTGGCCGGATTGAACTATTGACTCATACTGAGCTTGCAGGTTGCTCAGAATCTCAGTGCTTTTTTTTTCAAATGAATTGTAGTCAAGTCATATATCCTCCAGCTTTTTTGTAACTGGGCTTGACTCGGGCCACCCTCCTGCTGGTTCATTTGTGATAATGGAACAAAATAAAAGTGTCAGAGAGTCGGAGTTAACAAAGATTTTAGACTGTGTCTGGAAGAACATTATAACTCTTTTAATGTCGTCATTCAATCACGTCTCATTTTTTGTGATCCTATTTGGGGTTTTCTTGGCAGAGATACTGGAGTAGTTTACCATTTCCTTCTGCAACTCATTTGATAGATGAGGAAACTGAGGCAAACAAGGTTAAATGACTTGCCCAGGGTCACATAGATCATGAGTGTTTGAGGCCAGATTTGAATTCAGGAAGATGAGTTGCCCTTTCTCTAGGCCCAGCACTCTATCCATTGTGCCAGCTAGCTGCCCTATTATAATCATCAGAGCCATCCAAAAGGGAAACAGGTAACTCTGGAAGGAGTGGGCTCTTTCTCACTGAAGGTCTTTTAGTTTTCGTCTCCTCAGCAACTAGCACAGTGCCTGGTAAATAATAGGTACTTAACAATTGCTTGCTGAATTGAATTGGATAGAATCCAAGAAAAGATGGGAATTTTGCAGGAGAGATTCAGGTGTGGGTTGGGCTAGAATCCCTCTGAGGTACCTTCCAAGATAATATGATTCTGAAAAGAGCTTTGTAAATGTAAGATGCTTTATAAATGTCAGTTATTTGCATTATTAGTGACTGTGTCGAGTTCAGAAATGCTATAAAGCCTTTTAAATGAAAACAATAGCAATGTATAACAAACTGGTCCAATATCTATACTGGGAAAACAAAATCAATGAAAAACCACATATGGCTCAGACCATGACATGAGCTAAGTGGGCAGCTTATCAAATTAGTGCATCAATATGTATATCAATATGTACAGATGGACAATGAGCTGCGCCCAGAATTATGCAGGAGAAGGAAATAGAGCTAGATTGCATTTGGAAAAATGATCAGTGATTTCCGTGGCTCTAAATGGCTACTGCAGAATCCCATTTCTCTGTTGAGAAATTACAAATACCTTTTTCACCCCAGCATGTAGACAGAGCCAGGAGGAGAGGATTCCACCCTCCTTCAACATTCTATAAATTTCATGATGGTGGTTTGACTAAGGTAATTTGAACTGCCCCAGGGGAAGGAGGGAAAGAGACAGCAGGGTAGAGAATGAAGCACTCTCCCTGAGTCCCTGAATTCAATCTAGGAGACTCTAGCATAAGCAGGAGACATATCACACAGGTATTAGAGGAGAAAGGTAAGTCTTAAACCAACATGAACTGACATGCAGCTAGGAATCTTTTATGAGTGTGAGACTTGGAACTACAGGGACCGATGTGCAAAAAAAGGTTTAGGAATAACGGAAAGCATCCGGTCGAGAGGCGTATGTGTGGCTAAAGCGTATCTTTGTTCTCCAGTTGCTAGAGAGGTGGGCTCCTGATAGAGAATGAGTGCCATGTGCCAAAGGATGAGAAGGATGGTGGAACTGTGAAGGGCAATAAATAAGCCTGCTGAACCTGAGGAGAGATATAGAAAGCAGCACTATGGATGACAACAGGGGACCAAGAACCAGTTAGCTGGAAGTAAGAACTGTCAGAAACAAGCAATGAGAAGGGGATCATGGGAGGAAGCACCACTCCCACCTGCCCACCCATCCAAGAGCAAGTCTTGGCTTCTCTACTGGAACCAAAACCTGGTTGATTATTATCTTCCATTCTTGACGAAAACCAAAGTGACATCACCACGTTGGGGTCCATGTACAGCCTGTCCGAGGCGGCTGATCAGACCAATATGAGCTTGGCAAGTTCTACCACAGGTCAGGCACAAATAGCCCTTATGAACCAAACCTAGGGTAATACTGCATGTATCTGGGGGGAGGTTTGCTGGTTGGTGTATATAACACATGGGAGTCCTTCTTTCTGACTTCAGCAAATTTGCAGGTTAAAAGGATCAAGTTACAAGGATGAGATATGAGGACATATCTCCCTCAGCATGCATTTGCATCCTGTATAGGTGAGCCCCTTTCAGATGGGGATGGATCATTCTGGATCTAATCATGGATATGAAGCTTTAGATAGATCATTTGCATCAGAAAAGGACACTAATTGCACCTGGGCCATACATAGTTTCTGTGCTTTTTCCCTAGCTTTTTATTTGCATAGACCTAAATAGCTAGATTTGGAGTCAGGAAGACCTGAGCTCAAATATGACTTCAGTCACTTACTACTGTGGGACCCTGGATAAGGCCCCAAAGTTCTACCTGACTTAATTTCCTCACTTGTAAACTAAGGATGATAATAATAGTACCTACCTTCCAGAATTATTGTCAGAATAAGCAATATATAAATGCTAGCTATTTTTACTATTATAGATCAACTGGAGAATCTTAATAGTTTACAAACATGAACCCCAGAGCTTTTTGTTAACTATTGGGCAAATGGCCATTGTCTGGTTAGGACGTGTCCTACAGAGATGATGATTTGGGAAATGTACTTGTGGATCACCACAAGTTAGAGTGAAGTCTCACCCCAAGAGGACCCAGTCCTGAACCAGGAAGAGTTGTCCACAGGAAATGGCAAACCTCTGTTCTCCTTTCTCCTTCCTGAGGATAAGCCTTAGCAGCCCTGAGAAAGCAAAACTCAAAAGAGGAGTGGTCTAAGCAAAGGGTTTCTACTCCTTTTGAAAGCAGAGAGATACCAAAGCTGAGGATTGCAAGTGAATCATCCTGGAACCAGCCCAGGAAGGCTATCAACTGGCCCAAAAGTGACATCACATTTGTAATTGTCCTATCTAGCTTTTATGTGGCACCTACTGTATTCCAAGCACTGTGCTAAATCTTTACAAATATTTTCTTTTTTGTTCCTTACAACTATCCTGGGAGGTGGGTACAATTATTGTCCCCATTTTACAGTTGAGGAAACTGAGGCAAACAGAGGCAAAATGACTTTCCTAAGGTCACCCAGCTAATAAATATCTGGGGCAACATTTGAATTCAGGTCTTCCTTACTCCAGGCCCATCATTTGGTACATTTGGGTGTGACCTAGCTTGGTTAGTACAAGGCTTGGTAAATGCAGCCAAGCAACCATCCAAGAAAGACACTATGCACAGTGATGAAGGTCATGATAATTACAAAGAGAGAAAAGACTCCAAGGCCCTGTGGTTCTTTGGTTGTAAGTTGCTTTATCCACATCCATTCCCCATAAATATGCCAGCCACCACACCATACGTCAATATATATGGATTTGCATCCACTTTCTCCAAGGAACTCGCATGTATTTGTGGGAGATCTCAGTCAACCCAGGTTCATGGAGGGATGTTTTATAACTATTACTTTTGTTATGCCATTTAAGAAAATGCCTTATTTAAGGGTTACTTGAGTCTACTGGATAGAGTTAAATGGGAAGCAAACTGATGGAGGTTCTTGAAAAGACTATTGCTATACCCTTGAACCTCAAGAGTAGTAAGTCATCTAAAGATCCAACCAATGAGTCCAAGTATAAGCTGGAGAAGTAGTTCAAATCTGAGTACTATCTGTTTTCACTGCCTTCTCCATAAAATTGTTCATGTTTTGAGCTTTGTGAGCCCACGTAAGGCATGTTAGTTCTCAGATCATTTGTTTTGGGACAATGAAATGAGGAGTGAGCTCTGGTAAGGGTCCCCAGACTCTGGGTTAGGTGAGTCTATGACACAAAGGTTATGCCAACCTTTATCGCCAATATTTACTCGTTAGTGTTATATGTCTGAGAGTGGTCAAACACCATAGTCTCAGAATTAAAATTCCAAATAATCCAAAGTATGGCTGAAAGATATATGGTATATATAAGTGGACTGAAGTACATTACAAAAGATAGTGTGCATCTCTAAAGTGGTATAAAACCTGCAAACATATGTATGAGTGGAAAGAAAGGTCAGTCAGTCATGTAAAAAGAAAAAAATAAAAGAGATGGTCAGTCTGAGTAGATGAAATATTAAAAGAATAAGAAGGAAAACCTTTGCATATCCGGTAGATATTCTGCAGAGCATTTATGAAAAAACATGGACAAGAATTTCACAAGTTTAAAGGACATGGTGGGAATATGATCTCCATCATTAGGTGGATTGCCCACTTATCCCAATGGAATCATGAATATCCCAAAGGCCTATGGGTAAAGTACCACATTAGACGCCAGGACAGAGATGAAAAGAGCACAACCCTTGTTCTTATGGTGCTTAGAATACAGTTTTAATGTATGAGTAACATTTTTTTCCATTTAGATTTTCTCTTGTGTGGAGCAGAAAAATAAATGGAAATCTGATTATTTGGGAAAACTACTTATCTATAAATTAGGACAGTTGGGTTCTAGACCTGATTTTGTATCACTAGCCTTGCAACCTTGGAAAAGTAACTTCCCTTATCTAGCCCTTGGTTTCCTCTTCTGTAAAATGAGGAGAGAGGGGAGACAAGATGATTTTTAAGGTCTTCTGTAGCTCTGTAGTCTCAAGAGTCTATAAACCACTGTTCCTAGTCCCCATGAAAGACTTAAAGACAAAGAGATATCGTTCACTAGCTGACTTCCATTTTGGATCCATAGTGTTTTCCAAAGCACAATATAAGGGCGCCACTGTTGTTTAGATATTAATATAAATCATCTGGGCCTCAACAAGCAAGTCTGAGTAAACTCGTGTTTAATGTCAAGTTTATATTAATATTTGCATTAACAAGATTGATAATTTACAAATTTACATAACAATACATATGTAAAGGCTGAGCTAAGTTTGGGTTTACACACATTTACATAATGTTTGTGGATTGATTGATTAGACAAACTCAGGCATACATCTGAGTAAACCACAGGCTGTGTTTCCCTCTGAGCTGGGTATCCTATGTCTTAATAAATAGACTAAGCTTTCCCTAAGTCCTCTATTATAACCTTCACAGAAGATGTGATATTTTGTGAAAAGTAATTTTAACTGAAAAGACTAAGATGAAATCATTGGCACCATTTCCCCCCTTAATCTCCAGCCTGTCTTTGTGAGAAAAGTAGATGCCTGTGCTTAAACAGTTCTCAGGCAATGATAAAAACTCAGCCTCAGGCAGCGAAGCCAGAGTTAAGGCTTCCCCTTCATCCTATGATCTTACAGAATATTTGGACTGCCTGGGACCTTGAGAGGTCATCTCTAATACAGCCAGACTCAGGCAGACCTAAATCTGAACTAACCCAGACAAGCGATGAGCGAATATAGCCTAATAGCTTGCATTTATAGAGGTCTTTAAGGTTTGTCTCTTTACAACAGTGTATCTCATTTTATGCTCACAACAGTCCTGAAAGGTAGGCAATTTTATAATCCCCATTTTGTAGATGAGGAAGAGGCCTCATCTGGCCCCGAGGCAGACAGAGGTTAAGAGGTTTGCCCAAGGTCAGACAGCTAATAGTTGTATAAGGCAGAATTTGAACTCAGACCTTCCTGGTTGCAACTCCTGCACCTAGCCTACTTACCACATATTTCATTAACACTGCAAGATCAACAAAGTGCTTTCCTCAAAATCTTGGATTACTTAACTAGATCTATTATCTCACTGATGCAAGCATTCCTTCCATGAATGCAGACTGCAGTCCATCTTTGCCTACCCATACTGAGAAGGGTTTGTTCATGATTTTCCACAAGGAGGTCCTCCATGTGTATTTGGAAATGTGAAGATAACAGTGTGGTATATGAGCTGTCCCTTGGTTAGTACTTCTTAACGTGTGACCAGCTCTTTTTCTCTCATACATCTCGTGGATGGACACTATTTACTCTCCTTCTCTGTAATTTCCTATTTATGTGTTATACCACACACACACACACACACACACACACACACACACACACACACACACACACACACAGACACACATCCCTCTTTCTGCTTTCTTTCTTTCCATGAGTATTAATTTTCGGTTCTTTAAGAATTGAAAACCCTGCCATTCAAGTACTGTTATTCCCATTTGATAGATAATAAAAAAGGCTTGGAAAAGTTAGATGATTTTCCTATGGTTGCACAGGATATTAAACCAAGGTTTCTTAACTTTTTTTTTTGTCCCAGGGACCCTTTTAGCAGTCTGGTGAGACCAATGGACCTCTTCTCAGAATCATGTTTTTAAATGCATAAAATAAAATATGTAAGATGACAAAGGGAACTAATTCTGTTGAAATACAAATGTAATTTTCCTATTGAAATTCACATTTTACAAAAATTACATTTGGTTTTCACAGAAATCTGTCCACAGACTCTTTACCTCCCCCTTAAGGGTCCATGGACTCCAAGTTAAGAAGCCATCAACTCTGCCCTGATGGTAAATCCTGTATTTTGCTTTGTTTTTTTCAGGGGGAATATCTTTGTACAGCAATTTGCAAAACATTTTCACATGCATTATTTCATTTGACCCTTAAAAAAACCCTATAAGGTACTGCAAGAAGAACAAATTTTCTTCTCCCTTCTTTCACAGGTAAGGAAAGAGAAACCATTTATTAGTGTTATAAGGTGTAGGATATTGGATCTCTGTGTTTATCAAATACTAGGGTACTAAGTGAGTTTGTTTCTGTATATTGTCGACCTAATTCTACTGATTGATTTCTGTTTTTTCAACCAGTACCACAGAGTTTTGAGAATTACTGTTTTGTATTATAGTTTAAGATCTGGCCCTGCTAAATTATCTTTTGTTCTCACTTCTTTTCATTATTTCCCTTGAGATTTTTTACCTTTTTTTGCCAGTATATGAATTGTGTTATTATTTTTTCCAATTCTACAAAGTAATCCTTTGGGAGGGGTCAATTAATATAGCATTGAATAAGCAAATTAAATTAGCTAGCATTGTCTTTTTTTATATTGACATCCTATTCATGAACAATTAATATTTTTCCAATAATTTGTCTGTATTTTATAAAAAGTGGTTTGTAGTTTTATTTATACAGTTCTTATGTATATCTTTGTAGGTAGACTCCCAAGTATTTTTTACATTCTGTAGCAGTTATGAATGGAATTTCTCTTCTTTCTTTTTCCTTGTTGGTTTTATTGGTATCATATAGACATGCTAATGACTTTTGTGGATTTATTTTAACTCTTGCAAGTTTGCTGAAGTGATTGCTTCAATTAATTTTGCTAACTCTTTTTAGGTTCCTTAAGTATACCATCATATCATCTGCAGAAAATGGTCATTTTGTTTCTTTTTTAGTTATGCCTATTTTCTAAATTTCTTTTTGCTTATCTTATTGCTGTTGTTAGAACTTCTAGTATTGTGTCAGATAGCAGTGGTGATGAGGGATAACCCAGATTCTATTGGACGGGATTTATCTCCATTATATATAATGATAGACCTTGGCAATACATATACATAAATGTAATGTTTTATATATATATATATATATATATATATATACATATATATATATATATATATATATATATATATAAACATACAATGCACATTTAGGGTTAGAGTTGGAGTGTGTGTGTGTGTGTGTGTGTGTGTGTGTGTGTATTATCATTTTAAGGAAAGGCCCATTAATTGCTATGTTTTCAGTATTTTTAGCACTGAAATGGGAATCCAATTTTACTAAAATTTATTAAGTACTTATTGAGATAATCATATGACATTTGTTAGTTGTGTTATCAGAATGGCTAATTAAAGTTAACTTTCCTAAGTTTTCCTAAGATTAAGCCAACCCTTCGTTCCTGGTAGTACTCCAACCTCATCATAGTATATAATCTTTGTTATGTGTTGCTTATTTTTTTTGCTGTTGTCTTTTTGCTGATGCTTTATTTAAAAATTGCTAAGGAGTTCCCGATTTTATTGCTCCCTTCTCCCCAACACTTTGGTCCTGTTTTAATTTATTGAATCAATATTTTTGTTTGTATGTTTTCAATTTTGTTCATCTCTCCTTTGATTTTAGGATGCCTATTTAATTGGGTTTTTTAATTTTCTGGGTTCTCTAGTATTTTTCTTTATATTCCCAAGTTACCAATCTGTTCCTTATTGTTTTTTGTTAATAAAAATTTATATCTCTAAACAAAATTTAAAATAGGTTGTTTAAAGATGTAAATTTTTCTTTCAGAGCTGATTTTTGGCTACATCCCAAACTTTTCATATGTTGTCTCATTATTATCAATGTCTTTAATGAAATTGTCATTTCTACAACTTGTTCTTTGATCCATCTATTCTTCAAGTTTAAGTTAGTCTCCATTTAAAGTTTAATAGTTTTCTTTCCCAGCAGGTCTTTATTTTTAATAGAATTTTTATTGCATTGTGGTCAGTAAAGGATATGAATAATATTTCTTCTTTTCCTCATTGGTTTGTGAAGTTTTAATGTCCTGAGACATGATAAGCTTTTATAAAGGTTTCATACACAGATGAGATATATATATATATATATACGTATATAAACATGTATATATCTTGTTATTTTCATTCAATAATTGCCATAGGTCTATCATATCTAATTTTTCTAAAAAAGAAAATTTCATGTCCTTAAGTTTTTTCTTTTTGGTTAGATTTATAAAAGATTGATAAGAATAAATTGAGTTTCACCACTATTATTATAATTCATTCAGTTTTTCCTTCAAGTAGTTAGAAGCTATGCTATTTACTTAGCTTCTAAATAAGTGTTCAAATCAATTCATTACCTGTTAGTTTTCCAAAAAAAAATGTAGTTACCCTCTTCTAAAAAAAAAATAAGTCTATTTTTGCTATTGCCTTCTCTAATTACTACCCCTGGTTTGGTTTTGTTTTGTTTGTTTGTGTGTGTGTGTGTGTGTGTGTGTGTGTGTGAAGGTATTTTTGCCCCCTTCCCATTTTTGACTCTGTGAGACTTATGTTTCAATTGTGTTTCTTATAAATAACATGCTTTGCTTAATCCGTTTTGCTAACTTTTTCCATTTTTATGAGTGGGTGTATCACCTGTATAACATAGTTATAATAGCTGTTTATTTCTCTCCATCCTATCCTCTTAAGCTTTTTCTTTCCTATGCTCCTGTCTTCCTGTTTAGAAAGAGGGAGGGAGAGAATGTGGTAGTGTGTTGCTTGTTTAAAGACATTTTATATAAGGGTATATCATTTAGGGATCTGAATGTATGGCAGACTGGCAGAGGGCCTTTCTTCCTCTTTCCTCCTATGAGTAATTTTACTAATCTGGCCACTCTTTAATGCCTTTGACGGCTTACCATCTGTGTCCTTGCTCCCTAACTAAAGGTATATCCCAGTGCACTGTTCTTGCATCTCTTCTTTTTCTAAATGAGCTTCTGGAAGGCAGGGAGAATTTCATTTTTGTATGTGTATCTTCTGCCCCTGGAGTATAGTAGGTACTTAATAAAATGGTCATTGACTTTCACATATCTCAATTTTATGACTCAGTTCCTTTTGCTGTAATGTGAAGATGACATTATTGTGAAAACCAAGGAGATACATTCTACATTCTCCTTCAAGAAGCCAGACTAGATGATACAGGAGCCATAAGCTCTTTATGCGCATGGTTAGGGCCAGGTGACTTCCCCTAAGAAACCTGGGCAAATCCCTTGATGGCTGCTGAGGAGATGAACAGCAAACTGAGTCATTTTTCCTTCTCCCCTCAAATGTGCAGAAATGTCACATTTTGTCAGTTGGAATCCTTTAGACGCAGACTTTCAAAACGGGAAGAAATCTCAGGCATCTTATAGTTCTTCATTTTACAGAGCGCAGAGTGGGAGGGCAGGATGAGGGAAGGGAATAAATATTTAAGTGGCACCTACTATGTGCACTTTTCTCAGTGTTTTACAATTGTTATTTCATTGGGTCCTCACAACAAAGGTAAACAGAGGTTAAAAGATTGGTCTGGGGTCACACACTGCTAGTATTTTAGGCCAGATTTTCCCTTTGGTCTTCCTGACTCCAGGTATATCATTCTGTCCATAGAATATGACTAAGTATTGTAGAAAAGGAGAAGGAGAGCAATGACCTGGTACAATCAGAAGCTCTGGAATTCTCTATAATCTCAATCTATGTAAGCTTGAACAAGTTGTTCAGTCTCACAGCTTTGTGTGTAAAACCATAAAATACTATATGAAGGTGAAATATTGTCACTGCTTACACTAAAAACTATATTATTAATAATAAGATAATTATATGAGCCAGCCACGTTCTATCTTTATATTTAAATGAATACGTTGGCCAGTTATCTGCAGTAGTACCTGTCTTCATTATCCAGTGCTTGGCATAGTACTTGGTCCATGGTAAGCACGTAATAAGAATTTTTTTCATTCAATCATTTCTTTGCTAAAAGGTATCTTTAAGTGTCTGATTACTGGTGGCCTTAGGCAAGGTACCATATCAAAAAAGTTTATATTATAGTCCCCTATCTCTTCTTGGTCAGATTATAAACCTGAGGAAAAATCTCTCATAAACAATATAGAAAGATAGAAAATATAAAAATCGTCATTGAAAACATAGTCTTAAATATATGCAGTAAAATCTAATTCAGATCGTATTTGTTCTGGATTGGTGATTATTCAGACGTGGGCTGAACTGAAATTTCCCTTCATTTTATCTGGAAAGAATGAAGCATTAGCTGAGCAAGTTATTAGTCATTTTTTTATATTAAGGGAATGTTTATTCTGCTTAAGACATGAAAAAACTTTGCTCACTGTTAAGAGGAACTTTTAGCAGCACCAATTTGTATAATATATAAAATATAAATGAAATATGATATACAAATATTAATTAAATAAATAAAAATATACTGAGACAACCAGGTGATTCAGTGGATAAAATATGGGGCCTGGAGTCAGGAAGACTCATCTTCCTGAGAAATCTGGCCTCATGCATTTATTAGCTGTGTGACCCTGGGCAAGTCACTTAACCACATTTGCTTCAGTTTCCTCATCTGTAAAAGGAACTGGAGAAGAAAATAGCAAACCACTCCAATATGTTTGCCAAGAAAACCCCAAATGCGGTCATAAAGCGTTGGACACAATTGGCAAAAAACTGAACAACAGCAACACATTTGTATACTCTGCTGTGGTAAAGAGGTGGCCTGGGTTTCTCAGCTACTGTGGAGTACAAACAGGTCTTCGCAAGTTAGAAAGGCTTCGAGTATTGGCCTGGAATAGTCTGTGGGTCTGTTTTCTGAAGATGAATCTACTTAAATTCAGAGAGACTTATCACAAGGCTGGCTACAGAGCTGGCTAATCCAACTCTGTAGGATCAGATAACAGTGGGGCAGTATGTCATCTGCACTGAAAGAGATGGGACCCTCGCCATCAAACTGACATATTCTCAGGACACTGAAGTATTATAAAAAAGCCATTTCCCTTAAAAAATATTCTACAATCTGACTTTATAATAATTCAGTCAGGATCCTCACTGAGTCCTCAGCCCAAACTTGATCTTAATTTTCAATATATATTTAATAAATAATAATAGTAGCTAATGAGTATATAGTGCATTAAGATTTGCAAAGCATCATAAATACTTTGTCTCATTCTCACAACAACCTTATTGTTTCCGTTTTACAGAAACTTAACTCAGAGAGGTTAAGTTATATGCCCATGGTCACACAGCTAAAAGTGATATTGACAGGATTTGCCTGCCCTCTAACCATTCCTTCCGACTGGAACTCAGAACCCTGAGGCTAAGGTCCCTGTCCCTTCTCATCCATCCCTAACCTAAATTTCTTTGCTGGTACCCTCCTATCCCAATTTTCTCAATTATGTATTGTCTTTTTTATTAGAATTTAAGTTCCTTGAGAGGGGAGAGAGAGAAATCTTGTTAGCTTGTTTTTGTATCCCCAGAACTCAGCCCAGTGCCTGAAATACAATAAGCATTTAATGAATGCTTTTTCATAAATCCATTCATTTCTGACTCCACATCTAGCATTCTTTCCATCACGCACACTGCCTCAGATTCAAGACGCCCCAGTGCACTCATAGAGGAAAAATAGAACTCTCTGGAATAGGAAGGTTTCAGAGAAGATGTAATTTTAACAGTTGTTGAATGATACAGGAGCCTGAAAAAGGAAGTTATCAACATCTAGCTTGGAAGATCATCCCTGGATACGAAGTCAAAAGACCTGAGGTCAAAGCCTAGCTCAATTACTAATTACCTATGTAATTTTGAAGAAGTTACTTCTCTCTAGGCCTGTTTCTTTACTTGTAAATTGACGACAGAGTTGGACTAGATGATCGGTTCCCTTCCACTGGAAAGCCTATGATCCTTAGGTGCATAGGTGCAGGATGACTGAACAGATGAACCATTGGATGTGTTGGGGAGCTCAGAGGGGAAATTCTAGGAAGCTTCCAGGCAAGCAGAGCTCTTATTTTGAAAAATGCCCTGAACTCCTTGGAAGAGACTTCTTTTTATTTCAGGTTTCCAATGGACAAGGTTGGCAAAGGCCCAGAAAGATCTCAAGGGCAATATTTTAGGGTGTTTCAGTTTACAAGGATGATGGAAATTGGCAGAACTCTGTGCTGGACTTTGTACAACACCTACCCATTGTACTCATGAGTCTTGCTAGTGTGATTTTAAACACCCATAAAATCAAGTCTTATTGATTGGAAAAACATAATAGCTTCTTGGAAGAGGTCCTTGTTTCTGTGCAAATCAAGTATACACAATGTTCTAGCTATAGACAATTGACCCAGGAGTCCTTTGGGGATGATACAGGAGAAAACATAAACATGTCTACGGAGCTTCTTTAAATGAGGTATTATTGCCTATAAGTCATGTCAATCTTTCAGATTTTTCCAATTCTGGCAAAGTAGCTTTTAGCTGTGTCCAAGATCAACTTAATTTCATCTTTGTTGGGGGTGAAGAGATGCTTGTCGGTTTTCCTCCTGTAATTTCTTTGAGATTTATTTCCTCTTGTCATGATGGTTCCCTGATTGACTTGTACGCATTACACTATGAACTCCTCAAGAGCACAGACTGGTTTTGTTTCTATTTATTTGGATTTTTTGGTTTTGTTTTTGCCTTTCTTTATATCCCCAGAGCTGTGCCTGGCACGTAGTAGGCACTAAATATAGTTGAGGCAAATGGAGTGGCTAAAGTGACTTGAAGTCAGTAGATTTGGATTCAAATTTCTTCTTTGGTATTTACTAGTTATGCAAGCAGAAGCATATTATTTAACTTTTTTAGGCCTCAGTTTCCCCATCTATAAAACAGGGATAATAGGAGTGGTGCCAAATTTGGAGGACTGCTGGGAAACTTAAATGAGATTGTATATACACACATATACATGTAAGTATATGTGTGTATATACATTTAGGGGCTGCTAGGTGGTACCATAGTAGATGAAGTACTAGGCCTGGAGTCAGGAAGAGTCATCTTCATGAGTTCAAATGTGGCCTCAGACACTTAGCAACTGTGTGTCCCTGGACAAGTCACTTCACCCTAGTTGTAAAATGAGCTGGAGAAGGAAATTGCAAACCACTCTACTACCTCAGCCAAGAAAACCCCAAATGGAGTCACAAAGAATTGGACCAGTACTGATAAGCAACTGAACAAGGACAATTATATATTTATATATATGTGTATATATATTTACATGTATATAAATTTATATATACATGTGTATATATTTATATATACATATAAATTTATATATATAAAGCAACTATCAACCTTAAAGTGCAATATAAGTATCAGCTATTACTATTACAAAGTTTTGTTGTTTTATCACAGTTACCTTTGGGTGAGATATGTAGTACAAATATGATTACCTTTATGTTACAGATAAGGAAATGGAGTAAAATATCCATGGTCACATGGCTAGCAGGGATAAAGATAAAAGCTGAACCTAGATCTTTTGACTTTAAGCCCAGTATGTCTGGCTTTTCTAGAATGCCACATCCATGGAAAGTAAGAAGGAAAACTATAGGACTTAAGTATTCTATTTGAATTTGAGGTTGGAGCGGGGCAAAACAGAGATTATGATTAAATGCCCCCTAGTACACTATGCTAGGTAAACCTTCTCAGGCCCCTTCCCTGGGGTTTATGACAGTTAAAAATAAGGCTATGCAGAGTAAGGGACAGAGAGCAAGCACTAAAAACCTAATTTCTCATTAATCTAGGACAATTAAATTGATTTCATTTGGCTTTACTCAAAGGTTTCTTTCATGTTACCAAAAATACTCAAATGTCAGCACAGCTTCAAGTAGGAAAATTGGTGTAGATGCATGAATGGAAATCAATTGAACAAACCTTTATTAAGCACCTATTATGTGCATGACACTGTACTAGGAGAGATGCCATTTGAAAATGAAATACTTCTGTCTTCAAGAAGCTTACAGTCTGTTGGAATGATGCAATATGGGCACAGAGAAGTAAACATGAGATAATTTGAGAAAGAAGAGAGCATGGATGACTCAGGGAACCAGGAAGGCATCATGTTGATGCTGTCACTGAGCTAAGCCAAAAGGAAAGCTAGAGATGGATTTCAAGATGCAAAAGTGAAAAAGAACATCCGGGCTGGGCAGACTACACAAAGATACAGAAAGAAGAGACAGAATGTCAGATTTGATGAACAACTTGGTGGGTAAACTTTGGCTAGAATGCAGAGTTCAGGAATGCAGGTAATCTAAAATAAGACTGGAAAGATAGGAGGGGCCAGATTGATGAGAGCTTTAAATGCCAGGCTAAGCAAGTTTGCGTTTTATTTTTGAGGCAAAGAAAAGGTGACAACCCATTATATTTATACAAATGAATCAGGAACAAAAACATCTGCCTCTTTTACCAGATAAAATTACTCTATCCCAGATGCAATTTAAAATATAACTGAAAGTCAAAGATCTGGGGGTTTTGTCTTGCCTCTAAGTAAGCGTAACTTAGGGTTTATGTTTCTGGCCTTCATTCTCTTCAGCTGTAAAATAAGAATGGACTAGATACAAGTGGTTTTCAAAGTTTGGTCCTCGAACCCCTGGGTGTCCCAAGGGGTTTGCAAGGGGTCACCAAGGTCAAATATATTTCCATAATAATATTAAGACATTATTTGTATATTAAAATACTCCATTTTCCAATGACATATCTGTGTGGTCCAGATCTCCTTCATATACTTCAATCAAAACAACAGATTGCAACAGATTGACTGCAGAAATAGATATGAGAATCTAGGTGTCTATTTAGTCAGACATTAGAGAGATTTGCAAAGATATGTAAAACAATGGCACTCTTCTCACAAAGTTTTTGTGCTTTGGAAAAATATGGGGCTTTTAAAAATCAAAACTGTCATTTAAATACCTAAATAGGTTCATTGTTATTTTAATAAATTAATATATATTTCATAATTTACCAATTTTAACTTTAAAATGTGGTAAATATTGATATTTTTTTGTTGTCCAGTCTTTTCAATTGTGTCTGACTCTTTGTGACCCCATTTGTATTTTTCTTGGCAAAGATACCGAAGTGGTTTGCCATTTTCTTCTGCAGCTCATTTTATAGAAGAAATGAGGCAAAGAGGGTTAAGTGACTTTCCCAGGGTCACACAGCTAATAAGTGTCTGAGGCCAGTTTTGAATTCAAGTCTTCATGATTCTAGACCTGGCACTCTATCCATTGCACTAACTGTCCCATTGAAAGTTATAACCCATGTTAATAAAAGCTCTTTGGTGTTCCAAATAATTTTTAAGAGTTTAAAGAGCCCCTGAGACCAAAAAGTTTGAGAACTATTGGACTAAATAATTTCTTAGTTCCCTTATGCCTCTAGCTTTTATTAATAATTTTTCATACACACCAAGGAAAAATTGAGGCTAAGGATTTTAAGCTTATATCTAGACATCAAACTGAGCCCATGAGACAAAGGCAAAAGCTGGTCCTCTCCAGGTAGATGTATGGAGCTTATATAAAGACATCAAGGAGGAATCTGTGGTTGTGTATGTCAAAAGATCTCCTATCATCTTGAAGTTAAAGCTTAATGAGAAGGTCACAGAACATTAGTACCTACACAATCCCAATCTTATTATACATCTTTAGAGCAGTAAAAATGCATGACAGATTTAGAAAGTATCCAAAATAAAACATGTACAGTATTAATGAATAATATAAGGTCTGTTGCCCAAGGCAGCTATAAAAAGATTTACGCTTCTGGTCAAAAAGGAGGAAGAGGATTGATAGATGTTTTCAAAACATGTGCTAAATAGATTAAAAACTTACAGAAATACTTCTGGAGCAAGCAAGTATTCACAGAACAGTAGTAAAGGTAACTATACACACTGGGTTTATCGAATATTGCCAGAAATGATTTACCATCTGATGGAACCTATGAAATGGCTAAGCCCTAAGAGTGGAATCCAACGTGAGTGACAGCCACATGAGCTCAGCTAACAATATGCCAGAAAGAACCATTAAGCAAATGACTCATAGCGTGGATTTTATTTTACAGAAGTGAAGAGGTTTATGATTGTGTTTGTAATAACAAACCATATAATCTCCCCCAGAAATTACAAATTTAATCCTTAAGGAGTCAGAATTTAGTGTTCATTGTAGATTATGAGGGGAAAAATGCTCAACATGTGACTGTAGCTGACAAAAACACAGCACCTATCAAGCACTTAGAAAGACACAATCTGAGGGTCAAAATTACAGAGCAGGAACTTTCTACCCTGCATAAACTGATTGATGCCAGTCCTTATGCACAAATACAAACCCCAAAATATCATTGACAATTCAAGAAATGAATTGTACTGAATTAGAGCATGAACTGCTGTCCATTATCATCTGGAGACATTAGTCAGAAAAAAAATTTAATTTTATTAGATGTCACTATAGCAAATATTCATAATTTCCCAATGACATGGAATAAAAGGTTTTCCAAATATAGAGACCTCGCAGAAGAAATAAAAGTCATACGAAGCAGAACGAATGACGTCTCATCCTGTTTACTCTTGTAGTTATCCTGCAAATACTTTCAGTGAGCCTTCAGAAGATGCAGCTGCATTCCAAAACTTTTATACAGTTTCTAAAAGCAGTCATTTTCTGTATCTGTTCAATAGTGCATAACACATTAAACATGGAAGAATTAACAGCATGATAGATGGAGACTTGCCATGAGACCATTTCTATCTGGGCAGGCAGGTGGCACAGTGGATAGAGCACCGACTTTGGAGTCAGGAAAACCTCAGTTTAAATCTGATCTTAGACACTTACTAGTTGTGCGACCATAGGCAAGCCACTTAACGTTGCTTGTCTGCAAAATGAGAAAGAAATGGCAAACCACTGCAGTATTTTTTGCCAAGAAAACCTCAAATAGGGTCACAAGAGTCTAGAACGACTGAAAAAACAACTGAAAAACAGTAACATTTCTGTCTGGACTTCATCAAAAGGATGAGAAGACCAAAGCAGTGAAAATAACAGTAAAACTAATTTATTGAACATTCCATAGTGACCAATATTGATTAAATGCCTACTGTGTGCTTGCCATTACAACAGACTAATATAATATAATAAATATAATATAATTAATATAATATAATATGATTCTTGTCCTAAGAGAGATTGCCATCTAGTAGAGGAACGAGACACAATTGCAGATACTTATAATATACACTATTAGTTGATAAGAATATTGGTGGAAAATAAAGCATTATAAGAAATACAAATTAGAAGTTCATTATGTGGGGAGGGGAGACAAGAGTCAGAGAAGGCTTCATGGAATCAAGCATTTGAGATGGGCTTTAAAGAATTAGAAGAAATTCAGTACAAATAGAGGGGGAAGAAGTAAATTAAAGGCACAGGAAAAATCATTAGAAAGGCACAGACAAGACCGTCTAGGACAGGTCTGAAAACACAGAGTAGTCCAGTTTGACTGGCGTGTAGAGTTCTTGGATAGCACCAAATTGTTAAAGACCTTTAATGCCAGCTCTAGTCAGTCAGTCAATAAGCATTTACCAGCACCTATTATGTGCCAGGCACTGTGTATCCCACAGCTGGGAATACAAAAAGGGGCAAAAGTCTCAGTCCTCAAGGAGCTTAAAATCTAATGAGAGAGAAAGCAAGCAAACACCCATGTACAAATGGACTACATCCCATAAAGAGGAACCAATTAACACTGGGAAGGCACTAAAATTAAAAGAAGTTGGGAAAGGCTTGCTATAGAAGGTGGAATTTTAGTTGGAAGCCAGGAAGCAGAGATGAGGAATTTATATGAGGGAGTCACCAGAGATTTTTGATCAGAAGAGTAACGTGGCTAGATCGATGCATAATAAAGATTATTCTGTTAGTGTAATGATTGGAGAAGAGTCAGAGAATGCCTATAAGAAGCTATTGCAATAATCCAAGTGTGTGGTAATGAAAGGCTGTTATAGAATAATGACTGTAAAAATAGGGGGATGTATGTGAGAGATACCACAGAGGTGGAAAATAAGGTCTCTGTAACTGATAAAACATGAAGAGAGGAACAAGTAGGGGGACTAGTGGTCCTGGATATAAAGGAGTATCAAGTTTAGATGGAAAGATAAGTTTTAGATGCAGAGATAAGTTTTAGATATAGTGATCTTGTGTTGCTCATGAGACACCCAGGTAGAGACATCACATAGTTTGAAATATAGGTTTGGAACTCAATTTAATTCAACAAATATTTATTGTGTCTACTCCATACATACAAAGACAAAAATGAAACAGTACATGCCCTCCAGGAACTTATATTTGACTAAGAGCTAGTGTGAGAGGTTAGAGCTAGAGGTATAGGTTTAGGAGCGGTCATTAAAGATATGGGAATGAGAAAGATGACTGGTGCAGAGTCCTATGAGAAAGGAGCCAGAACTACTTGTGACTTTGAATGTGATGCCCACTGGTTCCAGCCCACACTCCAGAAACCCGGAGGTCTTCACAGTTAATAGGAAATGAAGCTAGAGCAGTAGTGAAGATAGTATTTGAAGTAGAAGATGAGAGAAGGAAAATTTAGATGGTGAATATTTGACCTATGAATATTAATGAATAACTAAGTGGCATGGTGAATAAAGCACCAAACCAAACCTGGAGTCAAGGACCTGAGTTCAAATTTGACCTCAGACACTATCAGTGTGACGCTGGGCAAGTCACAACCCTGTTTACTTCAGTTTTCTCATCTGTAAAATGATCTGGAGAAGGAAATGGCAAAACCATGCTAGTATTTTTGCTGTGAAAACCCCAAATGGGGTCACGAAGAGTCAGCCACGACTGAAACGACTCTACAACAAACCATGAGCCACCTTGTAAGGGTATTGTAAGGATCAAATGAGGTATTATTTCTAAAGTGCATAGCATAGGATATGGTACATAGCAGGAACTATATAAATGCTTATTCCCTCCCTTCCCCTACTATGTATAGTTTCTCCCACAGTTATGACATAGTGGGGAAAATCTTGAACTAGGTCTATAACAGACTCTGCTACGAACTTGCTGCATGAATGTAAGGAAATGGCCTAACTTCTCCGGACCTTGGTTATGTCATCTAAAAGGAAGGATTTGGGCAAGATAGTGTCCAAAGTCCCTTCCAGCTCTAAGCATTGGTGATCCAAATTCAGCATTGTTGTTTTTAATTCCTAAATTCTATCCCTATCTCTAATGGAATATTGGGCTTTTTATAGGCTTGTCCTCTTGCAACATTCTTTGATCTCTCATTTTTAGCCATTCTTTTTCCAAAATAATTTGAATCTTTTAGAGTTCATTCATTTTTCTGATCTCATGCACTTAAGAATCCTGCAGCTTCCTAATCGTCCAGCCCTTCTTGGTTGATGTAAGGCCCATCACAAGTAACTGTAGAGTTTTTGGAAATGGAAAGGACCTCAGAGACCATGTAATACAACTCACTTGTTTTAATGGTGAGGAAAACTGAGGTCAAGGAGAAATAGCCCATTTAATGGAATCCACTTGAGTTCATTGCCTTCACTACAAAATTACTATGGTGGTTCAAGTTGGCACAGACCCAGGGACATTAAGAAAGTTGAACCAGACCTCAGAGACTGAAGTAGGGGGAGAAAGAGAGAGAGTGGGAGGAAAAGAAGGAAAGGAAGAACTAACAATTCTTGGTGTCTTTCATTTACTGGTCCTGGCTATCATTGCACTGATGGACCTCTGTTTCTCCATTTGTAAAATTAGGGGGCAGGACTAGATGACCTTGAAATTCTTTTTCAGGTATAATATTCTATGATTCATTCCGATTATATCACTAGAAGGTATGCAAGGGGCCGAAGAATATTTCACCCATCTAGAAAATTTTTATAGACCTCTATTTATATCTGTTGCAGCAACCCACAGGTCCATTTTTTTCCCCTTAGATTTTGAAAATCCACGGTTCCTATCTTCCAGATGCTGCATTTAGCCAGATTAACCCATGGCTAATTAGTGGCAGCTCACTGGATTCAAACAAATGGGTCTCCATTATGTTTTTGACCTCTCCGTTCAAGCAAGAGGGATTGGTTCAGATCTCCTGCCTTTGTTATCAGATGATTAACTGGTGGAATATGATGGCAATTTGGCTGTGTGCGCTCTCCTGAAGGAGAGAGCATTACTCTGGGAAATCTCTCAGGCACAAATTCTATTCTGGGTCAAGGCAGCAGTGAAGGAGTAGACTTCTCTGCAGGGGTGTTTCTAGAGTCTGAGTGACCCCCTCCCAGAATGTCCTGTGCCTTCTGGGGCTCAGTACAGGTCTCAGCAGGAGTGCCAGGTGCAGTCTCACATAAAATGAATTTCCAATGGACGCCTTTCCCCTTAAAGGCCCCATTTAGAAATCTGCTACCCACAACTTACCTCACTCTCAGGAGCCAGACAGAAAGAAGTGGGCAGCTACAGGACATAAGGAAACATCTGTCTGGATACTGTGCAAGCAGGGATTAGAGGAAGCTTAATTATGTCATTCGCTTTCACAGAAAATGTGTGCTAAAGGGAGGAAAAGATTAAGCCAGCTGAAGAAATCTGCCAGCAGTTCTCTAAAAGGTAGCTGCAAAGTGACTGCTGTGTCTTGTATCTTACCTGCTTCCTGGTAGAAGTCTACCAGACCCCTCTTGGTTTGGAGTTGTGGTGTTTAGAGAGGCTTTTGAACTGGTGCTGGCCATTTTCAAAAGAGGAGACAAGCTAAACACATAAACTCTAATGGTTTCCCCAAACTGATATCCAGAGGAAGATGGAGAGCTAATTTTCCTTTTGTTTTGCATATTTGGGTAAATATGACAGGCAAAATAGATGGATACCCAGAACACAGCATAGAGACAGGTGGCACCAGCTCTCAAACTCTCTCTCTTTTTCATCTTCCCGAACATTTACTTATGTTCCTGGAGGCTGTCTAGCATGCAGAAGAAAGGCACAGACTCCAAGATCATTTATCATTTCTCTCTCCTGTGTCCCACTTCACTTCCCAAATATCTCCAAACCTGAACCCAAACAGAAAGGACACGCTTTTGTCTCTCCGTCCTACAAATTGAACTTGGCTGTGAACTTCTGCCTGACAACAACTTTCATACTTTTGAAGAATGATTCTGAAAGTGAGGCTGAATTTCTTTCCTCTCATCCAGAACAACATCCTATGTCTGCCCAAATAACAGTACATTAAACAAATGGGCTCTTGTTCCCTAACTTCCCTGGACTAGAAAACAGGGGTTCATAAAGGAACAAAATAGTAGGTCTACAAAACTCTTATCCAGGGCTCTTGACTGTCTGTGTGTCCCGAGAAACGGTGTGGATTGTTGAAAAGAGAATCACATTTTCCCATAAGCAAAATGTTATGATTGGTTATTCTCCTGACCACGGAGTCGATATCAAATAAATTACAAGCAAGACCAACACTGTCATAAATGCAAATATTTAACGAGAACCGTCTATAGTTTTTTCTTTTTATATTCCAGTTATTTCTAGATAGGTCTCCCCAGTACCACTATACAATAAGCCCTTTTTTATTAGGAAGAAAAAAATATGTAAGCAAAAAACAGTAGACCCAATGACTTGTCAGCCATCTCCACACCCTTTTGGCTACCTCCAGCCCCTCCTGCTCTGATAACTGAGTTTTCACCTTATTTTCTCAGGTACCTGGCCATCTTCCATACCATTTTCCAGCCCAGCTTCCCTTGTGTTGCCTTCTCTCAGGATTATGTGAGCCATTCTCTGAGGGCAGGGATTGTCTGGCTTGCATTTATATCCCCAGTGCTCAGCATGGTGCCTGATACAGAATAAGCTCTTAATAAATGTTCCATCTATCCATCTATCTGATGACCACACCCAATAGCACACAGCAACATTCTTTAGCTGAAGCGTCTTCCCTCTCTACCCAAGGTGCACTGTGTCATCTTTTGTTTGGGGCTAAGACTGACAATCAGATACATTCAGAATTCATTCTCCTTGAGGTTTTTGTTCATTATACATATTGTTCTCCTGACTCTGCACCACTTGACTGTTTTTCAGCTCCTGTTTAGCATTCAAAAGCTCTTCCTAACCTGGTTCCTTCTTACTTTTCCTGTCAGAGGCAAGCTAGGTGGATAGGGCACTGGGCCTGGAGTCTGGAAGATCTGACCAGAAATCCACCCACAGGCACTTACTGGCTGTGTGACACCGGTCATGTCACAACTTCTATTTCCCTCAGTTTCCTCAACAGTAAAATGGAGATAATATTAGCACTGACTTTCAAGGTTTGTTACAAGGATCAAATGCAATAATATTTGTAAAGTGCTTAACACTTAGCACATAGTAGGTGCTTAATGTTTCCTTTCCTTTTAGTATCCTTATATCTCACGCCCATCTACATCATCGAGATCCAGGGACGCTGGCCTCCTAGCTATTCCTTAGAAAAGACACTTCTATCTCCTCACTGAGCATTTTCACTGGCTATACAACCCATGCCTGCAAAGCTCACTTTTCTCATCTGTGACTCTTGGCTTCCCCAGTACCAACTAAAACTCCATCTTCTATAGGAAACTTTTCCTGATGCCCCTTGATTCTAATGCCTTTTCTCTGCTGATTATTTTCAATTTATTCTGTATATAGCTTGTTTGCACATTATTGTTTTTGGATTGTCTGCCCTGAAAACAGGGCCTGTCTTTGACC
Organism: Bettongia penicillata ogilbyi; assembly: GCA_023548195.1. NCBI lineage: Eukaryota > Metazoa > Chordata > Mammalia > Diprotodontia > Potoroidae > Bettongia > Bettongia penicillata. The sequence continues at coordinate 891,372 of JAJHZJ010000694.1, read as the reverse complement.
TTTCTTTGTATCCTCCAGTGCTTGGCACACAGTAGACACTTGATAATTAGTACAATAATTTCAGTAAAATAATTTAATGTTTATTGAATGACTGGCTGATTGAGTTCTTACAAGTTTTCCCATTTTTTCTCTGAATTCTTCATATTCTTTGCTTCTTGTGGTCCAATTACGTTTATTCAACCACTCCTCAGTAGAAGGAATCCTGCTTTCTTTCCAGCTTATAGTAATTTTAAAATGGTAAGATTATGTTTCCAATTTTCTAAAATAGACTACTTGATTACAAAAGGAGCCCCAATCTCCTATGTACTGTACAAAGGACATATGAAAAATACAACTCAACTGTAAACTTTATGCAAAGCTAACATGCTAGCAATAATTAACATTAATTAATCTTTTAATTAGCAATTGAGGTTCTCTTTTCAGAACTGAGAAGGACTTTTACTGTTTGGTTTGGTGACAGGATTTTTTTTAAAAAGGGGAGAAAATGCTATCCTGATCAATTTGAACTGTTACCTCTTTTTTCTCAGGCAGACTTTTATGAAACAAGCAGACATATTCTAAATCATTCCATTGAATTCAGAGCTGGACTCTGAGCAGCCTCTGTATGATATAGAGAGGATAGAATTCTTGGTTTGAATCCTAGATGTGAGCTTTTCAATCTGTCTGATATGGACAAATCACTTCCACCCTGTAGGCCTCCCTCCCCTCTTTCGGAAGGAGAGATAGCAAACCCAAAGCCTGCTAAAGAGCCAGATTAAAATGTAATTGGGAAATGTTAAACCAAATAAGTAAAAATACAATGAAACATAGCTAATGTTAACTTGTGGTTTTTTAAGTCTAGAAGAGGCCTGCAGGGATACTAAATGACCTGTAAGGTCCCTTCTAGCTCTTGAATTCTGGGTTCCCTAAACAGTTGCTATGAATGATGATGGCAAGAGTGTTTCAGTCTCTGAAAAGCATTTCTAAAAGTCTGGGCTGATGCCACATCCTTCTGCATTTTCTTACCTCCTTGTTTATTTTGAAAGCTGCAGGTACACCTGCTCAGCATCCAACTGAAGCAATATCACCTGGGGAAAGAAAAAAAACCTCTCCATTCAATTCCTCTTTCTTAGTGCTCACTGCACAGAAAAGTGATGCTTCAGTTGCCTCTCTGAGTATTTCACACCCTCTTGGAAAGTCATTAAAAATAATTACAAGGACCTTAATTTGCCTATGTGGTGGAAAGAACCCTGACTTTAGAGCAAAATCAATCAATATTTATTAAGAGCCTACTATGTGCCAGGCGCAGTACTAAGCCCTGAGGATATAAAAATAGGTGAAAGATAGTCCCTAACCTCAAGGAGATTATGATCTAATAGGGAGACATTATGCAAACAAATACAAATAAATAAGATAAATAGGAAAAAAATAACAGAAGGAAGGCATGAGAATGAAGAAAGACTGGGGAAGGCTTCCAAAGGGACCTGCCTCCAACTCTCAGCTCTGTGTTTCTTGTCTGTGTGACCATAAACAAGTCACCTCGCCTTACTGTTTATTCCTTTGTAAATGGCGCTTATGATAATACGGTATGATCAATTTCAAGTGGGGACAGTGCCGCATAGCTGTCAGCGATCATTAACTTCTCTCACAGGAAGAGAAAGGCAGTGTCCAAACACACTGCAGTAAAGTGGGGAAAGCACCAGATTTGGAGTCGGAGAAGCCAAACTCTAATCCTGGCATCTGCTCCTTCCTACCTCCCTTGCCTTGAACAAATTTCTTTACCTCTACTCTTCTCATTCTTTTCCTTTCTTTTCTTAAAATTTTCATAAAGCTTTAATCTTTTCTATTCAATAGTACTGTGTCCCCTTCCCCCAAAGTATTCCTCAGAGGGTATGGAGAGGCCCAACACTAGAGCAGTTGAGTGTGAGCTCTGACAGGTCTAAGCCATGTAGAAAAGGCTTTGAATTCAGGTCAATTTTATCATGAGCTCCTTTTTAAAAAATTAATTATTATTTTTTTTTTTTTACAGATGAAGGGTCCAAGAAGTTAGGTCACACATCTAGAAAGTACAGACTTCCTGTTGTTCTCAGGTCCAGTCAGGTCCAGTCAGGCTGACTTTGGAAAGGTTTATCACCAGGTTGGCTGCAGGATAAGATTTTTTTTTTTCTATCTATAGCAAATCGCCAAGACCTTCCACTAGTCGTAGGAGGTTGTGCTCTATGCTGGAGGGGAGAGTTCCTACACAGATCTTTAAAACATTAGAATAAGTCCAGCATAAAACATTGGGTGCAATTTTTGGGGTTCATTCATATAAATTTCTCTGGCTTGTGCCCTGAACCAGAGAAACCCTAGGAACATCAGTATTTGGCTCATTTTACTTTTCAAAAAGGGCCCTCAACTCCCCCTTCAATCAGTCGGGGGGAACAGGTCGTTAACATAAAAATAGGTTTTAAAGCAGCAGAAGATGGAAACAACTTGTGCATTGTATTAACATATCCATTATCCCAGAATCTCTGGCCTAGAAAGGACATTGAGGGCCACCACATTTGATCCTCCCAACAACCCTGTGAACCCATAGGTCAGGTATTATTCCCATTTTACAGATGAGGGAAATGAAGACCAAAGGCATCTCTTATTGTGTGTGTATTCATCCTTCATTGCCGAAGAAGACCATGCCATCAGAGAAATAATGACATGACTTACACTTGACTTTGAGTGAGGCAGGGCTGTGCAGGTCACCAGCCTCACTTCTCCAGAGCCATCTGAATCCAGTGACCAGATATTCATTAGGACGAATGGAGATGACCCAGGAGGAGGTAATTGGGGTTAAGTAACTTGCCCAAGGTCACACATCTAGTGAGTGTCAAGTGTCTGAGGTGAGATTTGAACTCAGGTCTTCCTGACTCCTGCAGTGGTGCTCTATCCACTGCACCACCTAGCTGCCCTTAGTGATTTTACTAAAGCTACAACTAGCCAATCATATAGCTACTTCTAGAACCTGAGTAACCTGATTCCAGGTCTATGCTCTCTACCCCCAAATGTGTCTCTTCTTTTTATATTTTTATTTCTTTTTATATTTCTTTGCTGTCATTGTTTCTCATTTGTGCTACTGGAAGCTGACCTCAAGTGTTTCGATGTAGTGCTGGGTCATGAGATCAGGACACTTATGAGATCAGGGCACTTATCCCTCAAGCTTGCATGGCACTCAGTTTTCTGTATGGACAGGAAGTTTTCTGTCGTGTGAAGGCTCTGTCAGGAGCTGTCCCTTCAGAGGGATGTCTCTGTTCTTTCTGTTTCTGCTAGCATCATTTCCCTTCCTACCATCCCCACCAGATTCATACTGGACATAAATGAGATGTTGTATTTCTATGAGGTACTAGGATTTACAGCTAGAAGAAACCTTAGTGATCATCTAGTCAGCCTCCTTATTTTATGAGTGAAGAAACAGCCATCAAAGTGTTGACCTGGCCAAGGGCTCATAGAAGAACTCGGGTCTTCTGACCCCATATTCAGAGCTATTCCTACTAAAGTTTTGGGAGCCGTTTCACTGTTGTTGTTTTTTTTTTCAGGCTTCCGATAAAGGGAGAGAGGCAGTATAGCATAAAAGAAAGGACCTCCTTTGGAGTTGGGAAGCCCTATCTCTGACACACTAGTTATGGAACTACTGGGGAATTGCATATTCTCTCAGGTCCTCAGGCCAATCTGTGGAGCTCTAAGTTACAGAAGAGTTGCTCATCTGAATTACTGGAAGGAGTTTTCACACCAGGAGTTCCCCATGATGATGAAATCTCAGGTCAATACCACTCCCCATCTTCAATGCCTACCCCCTAAAAAGATAAAGGGAACCAATCCTTTGGCCTCCTATTGCTAGTCATTATCCTTCTCTAGAATGTTGGCTCTTGGTTTCCAACTGAGGGCTCCTTGAATTACCAAAGAGTCCTACTAAGAATCACTGTTAAGTGATGAAGAGAGTAATACCACTCAACTTCAACTGCCTGGCCATTCTGCTGTTAACCAGTCAAGCCTTGAGCTTCCTCTTCTGATAAGAGGAATTTAGACCTGTGTGTTTCCCAACGGAATTGCCTATTGCTTATTTCCTATGAAGTCAATCAGGAAACATTTTTCAAAACCCTGACCTCCCTGATATCCAGTTCCTTGGGCTACCTTGAGACTTGATGGAGAGTGCTACTTCTCTCGCCAAATTACTCAGAAATCCTCTTGAGCTTCCCCAAATACCTCCTTGCTGAAGGGTTCTTTGCCTTGGAGAGCAAAGGTGACCAGTGGCAGCAACTACTGAATTGGAGGCAGCCAGCCTTCAGTAGCCTCCAGAGAGATTTGCAGATGAATTTGAAGAGTTACCACAAAAATAAGGCCATGTGGTATCCTGGAGCATGTTTGTCTACCAAAGATATCTTAGCATCTTTGAAGAAGTAGTTGCACTGCCAATTTGTCGATTAGTCAGCATTCCCCAGGTCAATGGGGACATTGCAGATTGAGTCTGGGTGAAACAGGCCTGAAGGAATTCACTTTAATTAAAGGATTTGTGCCAAAATGGAATCCTCAAGTCCTTTGAGCAATGTTGCATGAACTGGGCATTTCAATCCTTGTGTGCATTTTCCATAGCTGCAAAATGACAAATATCCTGACCTGGCAATTCAAGGGAAGGAGTTGATGCTAACTCATTTAGAAACCCACTCTAGGTCTCTCAACTGAGAAATGTGGCCTTCCTAAACACACACATACACACAACACACGCATACACAGAACACACTCACATAGAACACACACAATATACGTTTGTGCTTGAAAAGACACATCATTCCTTCTTTCATTCAGTTACAACATTATATACCTGTTATATGCAAGGCATTGTGCTATATACTGGAGATACAAAGAGAAATAGAACAGACCTTGCTCAGTGGAGTGAGGACAATTATCTTTCTATAAAGAAAAGTAAAGTCTGTCCTCCGTCCTGTATATATTGTTAGCTTGAGAGTTTGCATAAGAGCTGAAGTCCTTTTAGCTATACCTGAGTAGCCTTAAACACAAATTAAATTCTGATGTCACCTACAAAAATCCTAAGTCTAGAATGAGTCAAAGGATAATTTGGGAGAGACCCATAGCATAACATTGAACCTAACTTGAATAAACCCAAAAGTTGAGCTTATGAACCATAGATTTCAGGAGCTTATAATCTAATAACTATAATTCAAGAGAAAAAAGATAAATGCATAAAAGGAATGTAGATGAAGTGCTATGACAAAATTGAGAAGCGAGGTGAGGAGTCGAGGAAAGCTTTACAGAAGAGATGACACAAGGGAAATGAAGGAAGACCATCAGGGAGATGAGAAGAAAGAAGCCAATTCAGGCATGAATAAAAGTATAGAAATAGGAAAACTCAGGACAAGAACAGAGACCAGAGAATAACTCCATTTGGCCCATATTTTAAGGTCCTTGTATTGTTTTCAGATCTGTGAGAACATTTCTTACAGGTCATCTTAACCATTTTTAAAATTTTTATTTATTTTTAAAATTTATTTATTTTCTTTTAGTTTTCAACATTCATTTCCATAAGATTTTGAGTTCCAAATTTTCTCCCCTTCCCTCCCTTCCTCCTACCCCAAGGCAGAGTGCAATCTGAAATGGCTCTACATATACATTTATATTAAACATGTTTTCACATTAGTCGCGTTGCAAAGAATTATAACCAATGAGAGGAACCATGAGAAAGAAGAAACAAAAAAAAAAGAGAGCAAATTCCATATGTTTTTTTTTTTTCTGGATGTGAATAGCATTTTCCATCATTTGGCTTTTGGAGTCGGATATCAACCATTTTTATAGAGAAGGTTGGTAATCAGACTAATATGCACTTAGCTGGTTGTGCATAGACAGAGCATCACAAGGAAGAATATAATGTTTTCCTTTTTAAAAAAATCCTTTAACCTAACAAATAGTGCCTCCTCCCCAAAACATTTCCACATACAAAATAGAACAGAAGAGAATTATATGTGCAAGCATTAATCTCTATTATGTACAACTTGGTCTGAAAATTTCAACATGTTGGAAGGAGACTCCGGACACGGCCAGGGTCCCTTGCTCTGTCCGCCGCTGGCCTCCCTGCCGCCTCTCAGTGGCCGCCGCCACCGCTCCATGCAAAAAATGCTCGCCATCATCCCAGAAACCAGCTGGAAAAGTGCTCCTGGCAGCCCGCAACTTTGCAAAGGATGCTCCACTTGATATTAAGAAATGTGACGTTCATCGACCGGAGGATGAACCTCCCACTACAGCCGTTCTCACTAGAGAGGAAGGACTTAAGTACTATAAGATCGTGCAGACTGTTCGTTGGATGGAATTGAAAGCAGACCAGCTGTATAAGCAAAAGATCATCTGTAGTTTCTGCCACTTGTATGAGGGTCAGGAAGCTTGCTGTATGGGGCTTGAAGCTGGTATAAATCCTACAGATCATGTTATTACAGCCTACAGAGCACACGGCTTTACCTATACTCGTGGACTTCCCATTGGAGAAATCCTGGCAGAGCTTACTGGACGAAGAGGGGGATGTGCTAAAAGAAAGGGGGATCTATGCACATATATGCCAAGAACCTCTATGGTGGCAACGGCATTATTGGAGCTCAGGTACCTTTGGGAGCTGGTATTGCCCTAGCCTGTAAGTACAATGAGAAAGATGAGATCTGTTTGACTTTGTATGGAGATGGCGTTGCTAATCAGGGTCAGATATTTGAAGCTTATAATATGGCATCTTTGTGGAAATGGCCTTGTATTTTCATTTGTGAGAATAATAGATATGGGATGGGAACTTTGGTAGAGAGAGCAGGCCAGCACTGACTACTACAAAAGAGGAGACTTTATCCCAGGAGTAAAGGTAGATGATATGGATGTTCTGTGTGTCCATGAGGCAACAAAATTTGCAGCTGCCTACTGTAGTTCAGGAAAGGCTCTCATGTTGATAGAACTACAGACATATCGTTATCATGGACACAGCATGAGCGACTCTGGTGTCAGTTATCGTATTGGAGAAGAAATTCAGGAAGTGAGGAGTAAAAGTGACCCTATCATGCTTCTCAAGGATAGAATGGTGAACAATAACCTTACCAGTATTCAGGAATTCAAGGAAATCGATGTGGAAGTACAGAGAGAGATTGAGGATGCTGCCCAGTTTGCTACAGCTGATCCAGAGCCATCTTTGGAAGAATTAGGCTATCACATCTACTACAGAGAACCACGTTTTGAAGTTAGAGGTGCAAATCGATGGATAAAGTACAAATCTGTTGGCTAAAAGGAAGTATGTGTTGAAACTTTTATAAGGCCTTTAATGGAACTTTATCTTGTCAGCTCTCAGAAACTAATTGTTACATTCAAGGAAGGGATGAAACCTCCAAAAACAAACATTTTGAATTGCCATTAGAAGATACTAAATATATACATTATTCAAGGGTAATTGGTTACATTCATATTATATTTATACATTATGTTAATTGTTTTATTAAAGGAACAGAACCCGTTAAAAAAAAAAAAGAAAATTTCAACATGTTACAAAATTTCAAAGCTGTCCTGATCATATTTTCTTTCTGAACTTCCTTCTGTACATTTTACAAACTGCTTCGGTGACCTTTTCTTCTCTTTTTGGGGGGGGATGGAGAAACATTATTGCTAGCTCCCCTAATCTCCCTAAATAAATAAACAAGCCAAAAAGCATAATTCTTATAACAAATAAATATGGTGAAGCAAAAAAGTTCATCCACTTGCCATGTCCATAAAGGTATGTTTTATTCTCCACTTTGAGTTCTTCAGAGCTTTCTCATCAGTCTCCGGAGCTGTGGTTGGTCATGGAAATTATCAGTGTCATTAAATCTTTCAATATCATTTAAAAACAATTCTGTTGTCATAATATAGATTGTTGTCCTGGTTTGGCTGTCTTTACGAGTACTGCATCAGTTCATAAAAGTCTTCCCATGTTTCTCTGAACTTGTTCAGGAAAGGATGGTTTTCATCTTAGATATTTCTTCCTTTTGGGTATTGGCCATAGAGAATAACTTGGTTGTGTTTTTAACACTTCTGGCTGAGCCCATCCCTCGGTCTCAGTGCAGTAGAGACTTCCTAATATAATAGCAAAGTTTGGCATCAGGAGGTCAGGGTTCAGCTGCTTCTGACATTTTCTAGATGTGTGACCTTGGGCAAATCATACTGTGATTCTCAATTTCCTGATCTATAAAATAAGGATCAGGAGAATAATACTTGTCCTTTCCACCTGACAAGGGACAAGGTTGTTGTGAAGAAAGTACTTTCCTTTGAGCATTAGGGGAAAAAATGAAGTATTATGTAGATGCTATCTAATAGTCTCAAGGAAAGAGGGGAAAGGAAGGGAATAAGAATTTATACATCAACTACTATAAGCCAGGCACTGTGATAACCACTTTACAAATAGTATCTCATTTAATCTGTCATTGCCCCCCTTTTATAACAGGGAAACTGAGGCTAGCCAAGTTTAAAGTGACTTGCCCAAGGTCAGAGTTGAACTCTGGTCTTTCTGACCCCAGGCTTTATCCACAGTGCTGCCCCCAAGGTCATCATTTGGTAGTGCTCCAGGAAGACTAACCTTTATTTTTCACTCTTTCCTTTGGAACCAACTCAGGTAGTGGAAGCTTCCTTGCTTCTGTCCTTTCATGAAGAAGTCCTCACTCAGGGCCATGAGAACTAGAAAAGTCACCCAGACTTACAACCTGAGTACGATCCTCAGCTCCTCAGCCTCTCACACCCCCATATCCAATCAGTTTTGTCATTCTCCCTTCTTAGGATCTCTTATACACACCCTTTTTCTCTCTTCTGATGTCCCCACTACCCTGGCGCAGGCCTTCATTGTCTTAAGCTTGGACTGCTGCAACATTCTGTTGGTTAGTCTCCTTGCCTCAAGTCTTTCTCCACTCCAATCTACCTTCCACTCAGCCGTCATGTTGACCTTCCTAATGCTCTCCTCTGTATTCAATAAATTTCAATTATTCCCTTTCCCCTTCAAGACCCAGTATAAAGCCCTCTGGCTTTTGAAGTGCTTTATAAGTTGAGTTTCTCCTATTTTTTTTAGTCTTCTTACACCTTTCTCCCCTCCATACAAACAGAATAATAAGGGGTTAATCCTAGAGGGCTTAAGGTTGATTACCTTCTTTCCTCACAAGAATTTGCATTGAGATAGACCAGGCAGATATTATTATCCCTATTCTACAAATGGGGAAACTGAGGCTCAAAGAGACTAATTGATCACTCAGTTCATTCATGGCTTAGCATGCATTCCAATCTATTCCACAGAGAAACTGCAAAGTTCTCTCTCTCTAAATTTTTTTTTATAATAGTAATACAAATGGGGGGAAAGTTCCTTTTTTAAGGAAATAATGAGCTTCATCTGAGGGTAATTGCTTCACTTTGACACCACCACCACCACCATCATCATCATTATCATCATCATTATCATCATCCCCTTCTTTTCTCCTTCCCCCTTCCCAGGATAAGCTCATGATCAGGAAACTGATTATCATGGAGTTTGCTTCAACTACAATACTCATACCTCATCAGAACCATCAGTTACTTCTGTCCTTCTGATGGAGTTCTTCCCATAGACCCCTATTATAGAGGGCTAAAAATCTCAACCATCTTTTCATTTACCACCAACTGCTCTGCTTGGTTTCAATTTCCACCATGGTCATGGTCATTATTGTTGCCATGAGCCTAAACAGAACCCCTAAGCATTTCCTACCCTACCTCTTCAATTTCCTTTTGTGTATTACCATTCTCCATTAGATTGAAAGCTCCTTGAGGGCAGGGACAACTGCTCACAGGGAATAAGTTGGGAACAGAGAATTCCAAAATTTTACCCATCTTCCTAGCCCAAATTTTACTTGCCCAAATAAATACTTATTTATATCCCCAATATTTAGCACACACGCCTGGCACATAGAAGGTACTTAATAAATGCTTATCATATCATATCTTAGATAATAATATTGGGATTTTGCTTAGAGATAAGGAAGAACTTTAGTTTAAGCATGATTGTAGCCATAGGATGAGACCTTTGAGGTCATTTGGTCCAGTTCCCTCATTTTATGGATGAAGAACCTGAGACACATCGACTTCAAATGACTTGCCCCAGATCACATAAGGCAATCAATCAGTAAACATTTGTTAATTACCTACCATGTAGCAAGCATCCTGCTAAGCTCTGGGGATCTAGAATGAAACAAAATGAAGTCTCATCCCTCAAGCTAATGGTAGACACATTATATATGGTGGAGACATATATATAATATATATATATATATTATATATATATGATGGTGGAGACAATACATACAAAGGAAGTTATATGCAAGGCAAATAGAAAATAACAAACAGAGAAGGCACTGGAATTAAGAGGGGTTGGAGAAGACTTCCAATAAAAGACGGGATTTTAGTCAGGACTTCAAGGAAGCTGGAGAAGTCAGTAAGCATAGCAGAGGAGGGATAAGACACATGGGGACAGCCAGAGAAAATGCCCAGAGCTACGAGATGGAATTTCTTGTTTGGGGATTAACTGGGGGCCAGTGTCATTGGACACAGGAGTACATATTACAGAGTAAAGCATAAGAAGAATGGAAAGGCCAAAGAAGGCTGGCTTATACAGAACTTTGAATGCCAAAGGAAACATTTTGTTTTCATCCTGCAATTGACAGGGAACCCCTAAAGTAGTGAAAAGTCAGAATTCAAATTCAGGTTCTGTGACATCAAATCTAAGGTTCCTTCTATCATGGCATCTGGACTAGTGTTAGAACATGCTACAAAGGAGTTTTTGACATCTTCATCCTCAGAATCTTTAAAATAAGTCAATAAATCCCTGTTTTGGTTAACTCAGACATTCATCTATCTGAGGGCAAAGGACTAAAGCTGGATGACCCCCTTGAGGTCCATTTTAGTTTTTATGATACCAATTCTTCATGCTTCCACTCACCCTCCCAGAGGGAAAGAAGAGTTACATAATTCCATGCTGGGAGATTTGACTTATTTTTAGAGGATTACTCCTACTGAATTCAGAAACCGAGAAATGAGACAACCACATATAGGCACTGTGGCATAGTGGGAAAAGGGTTGGCCTCAGAGTCAAGAAGTCCTGGGTTTTCAGATTCCACCTCTGAGAAATATTGGCTGTGTTACCCTCAGAAGTCATGAAACTTTCCAAAGCTCTAGAAAATCCTTTTAAGACTTAGGTTGGGGGGAGGAGCCAAGATGGCGGAGTAGAAAGATTCACATATGCTAGCTCTGAACCCACAGCCCATAAATTACCTGTAAAGAGGAACTCCCAACAAATTCTGGAGCAGTGGAAGCCCCACAACAATGGAGTGGAGGAGATTTCTGTTCCAAAGAGCCCTGAAAAACCAACACCAAAGGTCCATCATGCACTGGACCTGGAGCAGAGCCCAGCACTGCCTTGGCCACATGGCACCAAGAAGACCAGATCCGAGCAGGCTTCAGGGTCGTTATCTCTGGCAGCCGCAAAGGTTCCTCAACCCACAGGCACTACAGGTCAGTGAGAGAGCCTTCTGGGCTGGCCGAGAGGGGAGCAGGGTGTCTCCATAACTCAGGCCCCCTCGGGAGGCAGAAGCAGAGGCAGCAGAGGACAGGAGCTCCCAAAGCAGACAGGAGCTTGGATCCATTGTTGAAGATCTCTACATAAACCCCCTGAGGGCACTGAGCCCTGTGTGGTGGCCCTGCCCCCACCTAAGCACCTGAACTTAATCTCACACTGAATAGCAGCCCTGTCCCCACCCCTGAGTCTGGGAAGCAGCATTTGAATCTCAGACACCAAGCACTAGTTGGGCAGATCTGGAGGCGAGGTAGGTGTGGAGAGGAATCTCATAAGTCAAGTAATTGGCTGGGAAAATACCCAGAAAAGGGGAAAAAAAATAAGACCATAGAAGGTTACTTTCTTGGTGAACAGATATCTCCTCCCTTCCTTTCTGATGAGAAAGAACAATGCTTACCATCAGGTAAAGACATAGAAGTCAAGGCCTCTGTATCCCAAACATCCGAAATAGATATTCAGTGGGCTCAGGCCATGGAAGAGCTCAAAAAGGATTTTGAAAATCAAATTAGACAGGTGGAGGAAAAACTGGGAAGAGAAATGAGAGAGATGCAAGAAAAGCATGAAAAACGGGTCAATACCTTGCTAAAGGAGACCCAAAAAAATGCTGAAGAAAATAACACCTTGAAAAATAGGCTCACTCAATTGGCAAAAGAGGTTCAAAAAGCCAATGAGGAGAAGAATGCTTTAAAAAGCAGAACTAGCCAAATGGAAAAGGAGGTTCAAAAGTTCACTGAAGAAAATAGTTCTCTCAAAATTAGACTGGAACAGATGGAGGCTAATGACTTTATGAGAAACCAAGAAATCACAAGACTTAGGTTGCAGAGTAGTTGCCAATCTGCATTGATAGAGGGATTTTCCTTATTGGGAGTCAACTAGAGTGATGAATGACAGGTAAGGAGACTTAGGAATTCCAGTCATAAAGAAATGATCTACCCAAAGGCATAGGAGATTAAGTATCATGTGTGGAAAACAGTTAACAGGCCAGTTTGACTCAAATGAACAGCTCAAGACAAGACCATAAGGGGTATTTCATTTTTGTCTTTAAATCTCCAGCACTTAGTACAGTGCCTGGCACATAATAGATTCTTAATGAATTTTTCTTGATTGATTTAATGCAAAATAAGACTGGGAAAAGAGGTGCTAACTAAGTTATAGAGGGCTTTCAAAATGCCAGGTTGAGGATTTCATATTTTATCTTGAAATTAATGACTCTATAATTAACAATGATTTGGCCACAGCCCATCATGGGAACTCAGGGGTAGAAGGTTTGGGCATCTGGCATAGGATATGGAAGTCAGAGCCTTGTCACTAGAATATCTGGGGGATGCCCTGGTTCAATGATGTTGCTAATAGGGAATAAGTTGAGAGCAGAGTAGCCCAAATTTTTCAGAAAGAAGCCTTAGAAATTAACTTCATGATAGACACTCCTCTAGAGGTGGAGGAAAAAGATAATGTATCCTGGTGTACTGATTCCAAGTGTATTAGTTTTACATGTCCCTATTCAGTTGATGATATTTATTGGGAGCAGGACCTAAGGACTTCTAGCTAACTGACATACACAGCAAAGAGTTCTGTACCTAGAAAAACCCAACCCATCTCTCCCCTCCCCCAATAACCAGTCAGAAATGCAATTATCTTTTTATTCCATGTTATGGAAATACGTGTGTTGTTTCATTAATTAAAAATAAAAGAAAAACTCAAAAGAGACACCTGATGGGCTTACTTGTTAGCTGTCCTTCCAATATTTGAAGGACTGTCCCAGGAAAGAGGCATTAGGCTTTTTTGCTTATAACCAGAGGGCTGAACTAGGAATCTTGGGTGAAAGTCGCAAGAGGTACATTTAGGGTAAGGAAAAACTTCCCAATAATTAGAACTATACCAGAGTGGAGCTGACTGCCACCACCCCTCCCCCCACTAGAGTCTGTCAATCAAAAGCTAGATGACTTCTTACGGGGTCTGTTACAGAAGAGACACTTTCAGTTGGGAGTCAGACCTGTGATTCTGAAAGAGGAAATCTGGCTTTAAGGGGAGAACACAGCCACTCTCTACATCCAAAGGAACCATCTCCCAGCTCTAACTTCCCATTCCCAACTCCCAGCTCTGTCCCAAACCTAGTGGCTTTGGTTCTTGGAATGCAGAAGCCGGATTTGACACCTTTTCTTCTCCTTCTTTCTTTATCCTCTGATTGGGAGCACAGAGAGGCATCCTTCTTCTGACCAGAGGTGGAGCTGAACAGCTGGAATTGCAGGCAGGGGTCCTTGTCATCATGATCCTTCTGTAATCAAGGGAAGCTTAGTACACACAGGGAGGAATAACTGCCAGGTTGTGAATTGGTGTAGCTGTTCTCATCAGGCTGTAATCGAGGAGGATGAACTCTCTCCGACCTAAAGAAATGAATCCTGCTCCTGTTGCAGAAAACACTCGACTTCCAGCCTCCAGAAATCCAAGAGTCTCAGAATTCTGTAGACTTACATCATTTTAAATTGGTCACATAAGGAGTGCATTGTTGTGGCTGCTGTTTTTAAGTGGGTGGAAGATGCTTTTGAGCTGAGACCTTTGTTTGGCAAGTTGCGCCCCGGAACAAATGTTGTGATCAAATTATGATCCCCTGAAAGGAGGAACCTAAATGGGAAATGCTGACACCTTCTAACCATAGTGGTGCAAATGACATTGCTATAATATCTGAAATAAATGAATACAGCAAAAAAAAAATGTACTGAGGTACAGATTTCCTTAATACAGTAGAACTATATGACTCTGAGCCTATTGTGTATAGGGAAGGAAAAGAAAAGACTATACATATGGTAGGAAAGTCTTTGCTGACCTTTGCATAGCATTGTGTTGTGCTAGCATTGTTACAAGAAGCCAGGGCCAGATCTGTAATGAGGTCTGTGAATAAGAACTGGGTCAGAGAGAGCTACATCTAGAACATCATCATAGCAGCTGAAAGAAACAGAGCTGGCTGAGTGAATAACCCATTCTGCATTTGTTGACAGCCAGTTCCAATCAATTCAGCTCAGCAAGATTTGGCATCTACTTTGGCCAAGGACCAGAGGCAGCATGGAGTAGTGGACAGGCACTTTGACTAAGTTCAGAGGGTACAGAGAGAGGCAAAAGACAGTCCCTGTGCTCAAAGAGCTCCCAGTCTTATAGAGAGGACAACTATGTGTAAATAGGCTATGTGTGGCCTAAATTGGGATTAATCAACAAAGAAGGAACTGGCCTTAAGGGAGAGTGGGAAAGAGTTCTTGTAGAAGGTGGAACTGTAGTTGAGACTTGAAGGAAACCAAGGAAGCCAGTAAGCAGAGATGAGGAGGGAGGAAATTCCAGGGATGGGGCACAGCCAGTGAACACATATAGAGTTGGAACATAGAGTGTCTTATGAGAAGAGCAGCGAAGAAGCCAGTGTCACTGGGTCAACAGGGTATGCAAGGAGGAAGGTGGCCTAAGAAGACTGTAAGGTAATTGTAGGCCAGTTTATGAAGGGCTCTGAATGCCAGAGAAAGCATTTTATATTTGATCCTGGAGACAAAAGGGAACCACTGCAGTTTATTGAATAAGGGGGTGACACCGACTTCCCCCTTAGGAAGATCAAGTATGATGAAGACACTCTGTAGCTGGGAGAGGTTATGTGACTTGCCCAAAAGTCATACAGCCAATAAGTGGCAGAATCCAGGTTTTCTGACTGCCAAGACGGTTCTCTTATCACTACACCATACTGTCATCTGATGAAGTGACACATCCGTGTATGACAAGATGACTTTACAATTCACAGCACACAGTCAGGGCCCAAGTCAAATGCCAAAGCTTGGAAAAGTGACATTTACACTCTTTTAATTAACCAGCAAAATGAGTGCTTGTCGACTTGCTAAGCAGTTCCCAAACAGAGCAAGGAAATGTAATTGGGACATGCACAGAACAGCAATGGCTAATATTTTTTTTATGAGCAAAATCAACACAGGTGAGATGAGTAGCCAGAAGTTACCCAATGGAAATTTTTGACAAAAGAAGAAAACTGAAACCTAAGCTGTTTTATAAGAATGACAGCTTAACAGAAATACAACATTCCCTTTTCCCTCTTTCTTAATAAAATGAATTTTTCCTTCTGACTCTAAACATCAGGGCTTCCACATAACTAAGAAGCTGTGTCTCCTACCTTCCCGACAACAATGATCATGTCTATGGGTGTCTAGTGTAAGAAGCATCTAACCTGGGAGAAGAAAGAAGAGGCGGAGGAGACAGAGGAGGAAAAGAGTCAGTATTTGTCTAAAACTTCAATGTTTGCAAAGCACTTTACAACTATTGTTTGATTCTATGCTATTGCTTCCATTTACTGGAATATTTCAAACTATTTTTCCTATTTATATTTCCTATTTCAGACTATTTATCCTATTATCCTGCTTCCATTTACTGGAATATTTCAGACTATTTATCCCTACCTCTTCATAAGTATTTTCTTCTATGAATTAACAGATACTTCACGAGTGGTCTTCTTTTACTCATTCTTATTTTACAAATTTATCTGAAAATTTTCCCTTCAATTTTCAGTGTAAAGATTTTTTAAACATGTTGGCAAGTGTCCAGTCAAACTCAACCTTACTAGTCCTCAGGATACAGTTTCTCTAGTCTGGAATCTTCATTAAATATCTGAAGTCATAGCACCCCTAGACTAAGTTCTAATCTTTGGATGGTATCAGCATGTTAGCTCCTACCAACCAGAGGCTATAATTTCTTCATATTCCTCCACAGTACCTAACACACTGGACCCCACGTAAATGCTTAATAACTACTAAATGTTGAACAAAGCAAAGTATTTCCTCGATACTTTGAAAGATCTAAGATTTCACTGCAATGGGAATTCCCTCAGCTACTCTACACTTTCTTTTTCCTCCTATATAGTTCTTGTGCTAGTTTTCTCATGCTTCCTCCATGGAGGATCTACCCAAAGCTCGGTTGGTCTTCAGCCTTTGCTTTTACTGTCTCTGGGTCAACAATGGGCCACTTGCATTGACCATCTCCTTTCCTTCATTCTTACTATCTGACTAGCTCATATGCTTTTCCAACTGATTAATTAGTCACAACCACCTTCTATGTACCAGACACCGCACTAAATGTTGGGAATACAAACACACAGACAAAACATCCAACCTTCTAACAGGGGAGAAAAACATGCAATACAGACAATCAAGTATAAGGTAACGTGGCTGAGGGTGAAGAAAGAAGAAAGACGCAAACACCTGGGGGAGCAGGAAAGGCCTTATGTAGAAGATGGCACCAAGTTAAGTCACAAAGGAAACTAGAGGACCGAAGAGTTTGAGTTGTAAAGAGAGAACATTTTAGGCATGGAAACTTAGTCAAAAGGAGAAAGTGTGGTGCAATGGAAAGTATTTGAAGTTAGAAGCCCTGGGTTCAAATCCCTGCTCTGTAATGACTATTTGTATCATCTTAGGCAAATTGCTTAACTTCTCTGGGCTTTAGTTCTCTCATCTATAAATGAGAGGTTTGGACCAGATGACATAATTTATAAAGGCCCTTCTAGCTCTAAATCTATGATGGACATTTTCCATGAACATTTTCAAGAAGAAGCAATTATTTGACTCAATCCCAAAGTCCTTCCTAACCAAAAGTAATAGACTTTGTGGGATTAAAAACTGAAAGGAAACTCAGAGATCATCTAATTCTACTCTTTCATCTTAGAAATGAAGAAATTGAGTCCCAGAGAAGGAAGACTTGCCTACAAAGTCACACAGGTAGAAAGCAACAGGGTCAGAATTTGAATGTAGGTCTTTAGAATCCATGTCTTTCCAGGTCCTTAGAACCCATATTTTTCCTCTACACCATTTTATCTCAATGGGGCTTGGAGTTTGGGGTAGGGTGAGGAGATCAGGTCTATAAGGAAGAAAGATTCCAAGTCAGAGGAAAAAAAAAACAGAGGAAATTCAAGCTCAATCCCCAAGAAAAACAAATTCCTCAAGAACTCTGAAAAGCATTCCTGGTAGAAATAGTAAAACTCAGCATTAATCTATTGTTTTTCTTCTCACTAAAAGTGCTAACTTAGTGCTGGTGATACTTTGCTTATGGTAAAAACAAAACAAAACAAAACTAACTTTCCTGGTCTTTATCAAGAGAGTCAACTCTTCCAACAGGCTGGTTGCTGCACGTGGTGTTTTGTCCTGGATCAGCGGAAGAGCACCACCTACTGAATTACCTATTCCACTTTTAAACACTTGGAACCTTTCTACGAGCTCCTTGCTGCTTCCTGGGATAGGAGTGCTTTCAAGGAATCTAACAAGCCCAAAAAATCTCAGACTGACCTCCATTATTATCATAAATAACAAGTCATTACTAATGTATTATACAATTCACAGAGACAGAGAAGGGCTCTGAGTAACAATGAAAAGTAAGGCCTACTTCATTTCAGTCTGGCCACTGTGATCTTGGGGAAAATGAGTAATATCTCAATGGGGAAACCCATTGTTTTCCAACTTGTATTAAACTCTTATATTTTTCAAATAAGTTTTACCACTGTATGTTACTTGATGGTGCCATGATTGATCGACATCAGCTAAAATAGCATTTTTACTATACAATTTTCACTTCAGTTATCAATACCTTGCTCAAAAATTCAGCTTTGGCACTTAAGTCAAGGAAAGAAAAAAATATATGATTTCCACGATTGACAGGTTGCTATTTTCATTTGTTCCTCTAGATGCATTCTGGAGAAACGATGCTTCAGTTGGGTCCCATAGTATTTAATGACTGAAAAATCACATTTAGCTTCTCCCAAGTATTGGTTCACTTTGATGATGATATTCAGAAATAAATATAGCCTTCCCCAAATTTCCAAGATGTAGCTGTATTATCATAAACAGGAAGTGCTATGGAGCCATATTATTAAATCCCATTAGGCTGTCAATCAACTGCTTCTCCCTCCCTCTTCCCTTTCCCTCTATTTTTTATGAGTACCACCCAGATGGGCAGAGACTCTGGAGACTCAGCCATAGTTCTGCAGGTCTCCTTTTAGACCCTGTGGCAGCTTACGGGTCCCACCTTTGCTCTTTCACTTTTTGCCCTGTTTTTCTGAGCCCCAAGTGTCTTTTAGTATGTTTTGTTTTGTTTTGTCTTTCTGAAAATACTGAAGGAGTTTATTCCATTGGTCTGTGGGAAGATGATTAAGTAAATGAAGCACAAGTTATTCTCAGATGAAGAATATTAAATGGAAGGGTGTTTTGGGTGCCTGTGTGTTTTCTCTCTAGACAAACCCAGACAACAAAACTCATGTAACCTTGGACTTTCTTTTCTCTGGACTGACTTTCTTCAACTTTCCAATGAAGGAGATGGACTAACCAGTCCCTGAGGTCCCTATCAGCTCTGGTATTCTATATTCTATGATTCAATCAAGTTAGACTCTTTACTTCATGCCTGGAATGCACTCCCTCCTTACCACCTCCTCTTAGAATTCCCTGTTCCCTTCAAAACTCCACTTAAACACCATATCCTACAGGAGACCTTTCCTGATTCCCCTTGTTGCTAATGCCTTACCAGCAAA
The DNA here is from genome assembly GCA_023548195.1 of Bettongia penicillata ogilbyi. Taxonomy (NCBI): domain Eukaryota; kingdom Metazoa; phylum Chordata; class Mammalia; order Diprotodontia; family Potoroidae; genus Bettongia; species Bettongia penicillata. The sequence continues at coordinate 872,218 of JAJHZJ010000694.1, read as the reverse complement.
ATTATTTTGTCATATATTTTTACATGAAGATCTGGTTCTCCATTAGATTATATGCCCCCTGAGGACAGGGTGTAGCTTATTTTGTCTTTATATCCTCAGTGCATGGTTTATGGCACATAATAGGCACTTAATTAATATTTGTTGACATTGGTTGATGGATTAGAATTGAAAGTTCAAACCTAACTCTGCCATCATCTTACCTGAGTCAAAATCCTGAACTTCTCTGTACTTTATTCTTACCACATGTGTCTCCTTGTCATTGGGACTCTCCTGTAATCAAGAGAAGCTTAGTACACAACTAGCAGATTGTGAGTATTTGCTCTATCCCTGATGTCGATTAAAATTCTAATCTTATTCAAGCTCACCTCTTCTTTAAAGCCTTCTTTGACCTTCTCTGACCAGGGGGAAACTTTCCCCTGTCTGAAGTCCAATATTGTCCAATGATTGTCCCCATCATTTGTCACTCATCATGGAGGAATATTGCTTGTTCTATTAATTACCTTTAATGTTATCTTAAATAAACATTTACTGATCACCCTCAGGTGTTAGAATTGCTGCTTGGCTTTTGTCTGTCTTACAGTATTTGAAGGGCTGTCATGTGTTGCTTCCTTCCAGGGGACCTACCTGGAAGTAATGAGTAGACCTTAAAGCCTTCATTCATGGAAGTTGCTATTGGTATTCATAGAGACAGATTTCAGTTCTGTGTGAGGGAAATGATCATAACAATGAGAACTATGCTCTAATGGAAGAGGCTGCTTCTGAAAGAAGTGCCCCTCCCCTTCAATGAAGGTCTTGTGAAGGAGATTATTAGTGGTGTGGGTGGAACTCGATGACCCTCAGTCCTGAGGGTCTTTGATTTTTGTGAGTCCTTGAAGCCTGCTTTGGGGGGTTTTCAAGCTATTTTGGGGAGGTTGAGTATGAGACCAGCATTTAGATAAGTAGAAAGGAAGAAGGAAGGGCATTTCCTTTCCAGCAAAAAAAAGGAAGGGGGGACTCGAGGCAAAATGCTTTCCACATCCTGAGAAAGAACTATGGAATTCTCAGTTCTTTCAGCTTCTAGTCTCAGAAACAATTTCAGGTCTTTTGTGATTCAGACCTATAGTTATCTGTAACCAGTCAGTCAACCAAAGAAATCTTTAAGCTGATGTTTTAACCTGTTTTTCCTTCTCTTTAATCACTACTCTTTTAAAAATTCAGTTTACTCTTTGTTAGTACGTGAATAGTTCTTTCAGTTCCCATAATGTCCCTAGTTTCTGACTGAGTCCATGCAAATCACCTCAGAACTTTGCTAAGCAAGATTATGACAAGGATAAATATAATAGAACAGTCAGGTTTTTATTCTATATTAAACCAGAAAAAAAAAAAACAACCTACCCTTGGTACTGTATCAATTGTTTTTCTTGGTCTCAAAGGGCAGGACAAAGAGCAATGAGGGAAAGAGTTGGCCTAGGCTTGATAGGAATTTGAAAAACTTCCTAACAGTTCATTAGAACTATCTACAAGTAGAATCAACTGCCTCTGAAGGTCTGGAACTCCCCTTTATTAGAGTTCTTCAAGCAAAGGCTGTCTGATACTGTGGATACTTTAGAAAGAATTCTTAAGCAAGTGTGCATTGGACTAGAAGATCTCAAAGGCCCTGCCAAGTTCTGAGAATCTATGATCTCATGTTGCCAGAGATGAAAAAAAGGATATATTCATATTAATATTTCCAAATGATGAAAACAAATTACTTCCTAGAACAAAACCCAATGGAAGAAATAACTGCTCCTCTTTGATTGATCTAAAGGGCATCATAAGTCTAACTTCCCTAAATATTTCTCCATTCTGCTATAGGAACCTCACATTTTAAATTATAGAATAGAAAGTCAGAACTGAGAGGAACTTTGAACTCTAGTCCAATGCCCCCATTTGATATATAAGGAAATTTAGTTTCAAAAAAGTTTAAGGAACTGGCCAGAGATCACATAATTAGTTGGGGAAATAGTTGAGATGAGAAAAGGGGTCTTCAGTGATGCTGAGACTGCAACATGCTTGATCTTGATAAAAATATAAAAAATATGTTACTTGGCAAGAGTAAATCATTAAGTCATTAGAGGCCAGAAATACATCAGTGTTGATTATTTTATTATATGGGCCAGCTATGCCTTATGATCTTTGTTTCCTTAATATGTAGCACAGTCATCCCCAGATAATCATTGCTCATTTTTACATTGTATTTTTCTCATAATAATTCTGAGAGGGCAGAGCCAAGATGGTGGAGTAACAGCACACACTTTCTAGAGCACTGTCCCCAAGCCCAGTCACATACCTGTAAAAAATATCTCTAAACAAATCCTGGAGCTGCAGAACCCACAGAATGATGGAGTGAAGCAAATCTCCAGCCCAAGACAGCCTGGAAGGTCCCCAGAAAGGGTCTATTGTGCCATTCAGGGGGCAGAGCACAGTCCAGCATGTGCCCACCTGCATAGACAGGACCTAAGCAGGCCTTGGGGAGACTGAATCTCTAGCACCTGTGGCAGTTTTCAGACTTTAGGACCCCAAAACACCAAGGACAAAGGGGAAGGTCAGTGGGAAAAGCCTGTGGGATCAGTGTGGGAGAGTGCAATGGTAGGGCCCCAGCCCCAGGGCAGCAGAGGGGGAAGGCAGCAGAGGAACTGCCACAGCAGCAGCAGGGACAGAGACAGTGACTATTTCTGGAGCTCTAGGCCCACAGATTGTGGGAGGATCACCTGTGCTGACAGTACACCCCCTCACCCCCACTGGAAGCAGAAATCTGCCTTGACAAAAAGCTCAAAAGTCAAGTAAAAATGGTTGGGGAAATGAGCAAAACCCAAAAAAAGAATCAGACTATAGAATCTTACTTTGGTGACAAGGAAGACCAAAACATGCAAACAGAAGACAATAAAGCCAAAGCTCCTCCACTTGAAGCCTCCAAGAAAAATATGAATTGGTCTCAGGCCATGGAAGAGTTCAAAAAGGATTTTTGAATCCTTTTTTGAAAAGGAAAATCAAGGAAGAGAAGTAGAGCAAAAATTGAGGAGAGAAATGAGAGTGATGCAAGAAAATTATGAAAAACAAGTCAACTGCTTGCTAAAGGAGACCCAAAAAATGCTAAAGAAAATAACACTATAAAAAACAGACTAACCCAAATGACAAGAGAGCCAAAAAGCCAATGAAAAGAAGAATGCCTTAAAAAGCAGAATTGGCCTGATGGAAAAGGAGGTCCAAAAGCTCACTGAAGAAAATAATTTTTCAGGATTAGAATGGAGCAGATGGAAGCTAGTGACTTTATCAAAAATCAAGAAATTATAAAACAAAACCAAAGGAATGAAAAAAATAGCAGACAATACAAAATATCTCATTGGAAAAGCAACTGACCTGAAAAATAGATCCAGGAGAGAAAATTTTAAAATTATGGGATCACCTGAAAGCCATGATCAAAAAAAAGGGCCTAGACATCATCTTTTAAGAAATTATCTGATAAACCCAAGGACCCCAGCTTCTGGGATAAGAACTCACCGTTAGACAAAAATTGGTGGGAAAATTGGACAACAGTGTGGCGGAAACTAGGCATAGACCAATGTCTGACACCCTTCACATGAATAAAGTCCAAATGGGTACACAATCTAAGTATAAAGATTGATACTATGGACAAATTTGTGGAACATGGAATAGTGTATTTGTCAGATTTATGGAGAAGGGAAGAATTTTTGACTAAAGAAGAGATAGAGAACATTATGAAGTGCAAGATGAATAATTTTGATTACATGAAACTGAAAAGTTTTTGCACCACCAAACCCAATGCAAACAAGATTCCTAGGGATGCAGAAAACTGAGAAAGAATTTTTGCAACTAGCATCTGTAATAAAGGCCTCATTTCTAGAAAATATAGAGAACTGAGTCAAATGTACAAAAATACAAGTCATTCCCAATTGATAAATGATCAAAGGATATGAACTGGCAGTTTTCAGAAGAAGAAATTAAAGATATCTATAGTCATATAAAAAAATGCTCTAAATCACTATTGATTAGAAAGATAAAAATCAAAACAACTCTGAGGTACCACATCACACCTACCAGATTGGCAAACATGACAGAACAGGAAGATGATAAATGCTGGAGAGAATGTGGGAGAGCTATGGGCTGATCCAACCATTCTGGAGAAAAATTTGGAACTATGCCCAAAGGGTACAAAAATATGGATACCTTTTGACCCAACAATACCTCTTCTAGGACTGTATCCCCAAGAGATCATAGAAATGGGAAAAGATCCCACATGTACAAAAATATTTATAGCAGCACTCTTTGTGGTGGCCAAAAACTGGAAATCAAGGGGATACCCATCAACTGGGGAATGGCTGAATAAATTATTGTATATGAATGTAATGGAATACTATTGTGCTATAAGAAATGATGAACAGGAAGACTTCAGAGAGGCCTGGCAAGACTTATATGATCTGATGCTGAGTGAAAGGAGCAGAAGCAGGAGAATTCTGTGTACAGCAATGACCACAGTGTGCGAGAGTTTTTCTGGTAGACTTGGAACTTCATTGCAATGCAAGGACTTAAAAAAATTCCCAATGGTCTTTTAAGGCAAAATATCTTCCACATCCAGAGAAAGAGCTATGGAATTCAATCACAGAATGTAGCAGATCATTTTTTTGTGTGTGTATTATGTTTTGGTTTATTATATGATTTCTCCTATTCATTTTGATTCTTCTACACAGCATGACTATAGTGAAAATTTATTTAATAGGAATGTGTGTGTAGAACCTATATAAAATTGTATGCCATCTCAGGGAGGGAGGGAGGAAAAAAATCTAAGTTATATGGTAGTGATTGTAGAACACTGAAAATAAATAAAATTAATTAAAAAAAAGAAATTATCAAGGAAAACTGCCCTGATATTCTAGAACCAGAGGTTAAATTAAATATTGAAAGAATACACCAATTGCCTCCTGATAGAGATCCCAAAAGAAAACTCCTAGGAATATTGTAGCCAAATTCCAGAGCTCCCAGGTTAAGGAGAAAATATTGCAAGCAACCAGAAAGAAACAATTTGAGTATTGTGAAAATACAATCAGGATAACACAAGAGCTAGCAGCTTCTACATTAAGGGATTGCAGGGCTTGGAATGTGATATTCCAGAAGTCAAAGGAACTAGGATTAAAATCAAAATAATACTTCAGGGGAAAAAATGATCATCCAATAAAACAGAGGACTTTCAAGCATTTTTGATGAAAAGACCAGAGCTGACTGGAAAATTTGATTTTCCAACACAAGAATCAAGAGAAGCATGAAAAGGTAAGCAGTAAAGAGATACCATAAAGGACTTACTAAAGTTGAACTGTTTACATTCCTACATGGAAAGATAATATTTATAACTTTTGAGACTTTTCTCAATACTAGGGTGGTTGGAGGGATTATATACATACAGAAAGAGGGTGCAGGGTGAGTTGAATAGGAAGGGATGATATCTAAAAAAAATAAAGTTAAGGGGAGGAATATATTGGGAGGAGAAAGGGACAAATAGAATGGGGCAAATTATCTCTCACATAAAAGAGGCAGGAAAAAGCTTTTTCAATGGAAGGGAAGAGGGGAGATAAGAGGGAAAAAATGAACCTTGTATCACGTTTGGCTTACGGAGGGAATAACATGCATATTCAATTTATTATGAAAATGTATCTTACACTACAGGAAAGTAGGGGAGAAGGGGATAAGTGAGGGGTGGGGGAATGATAGAAGGGAGGGCAAATGGGAGAAGGGTTAATTATAAGTAAATACTTTTGAGGAGGGATAGAGTCAAAAGAGAGAATAGAATAAATGGGAGGTGGGATAGGATGGAGGAAAATATAGTTATTCTTTCACAACATGACTTTTCTAGAAGTCTTTTGCATAACTACACATGTATAACATATATCAAATTGCTTGCCTTCTCAGTGGGAGTGGGTGAGGAAGGAAGAAGAGAGAGAAGTTGGAACTCAAAGTTTTAAAAATGAATGGTAAAAATTGTTTTTACGCTGCAGTTGAGAAATAAGATATACAGGCAATGGGGTATAGAAATCTATCTTGCCCTCCAAGAAAATAGAGGGGGTGGGGATAAGAGAAGAGAGGAGTGTGATAGAATCGAGGGTAGATTGGGGGTAAGAGGTTATCAGAATGCATGATGTCTTAGGATAAGGGAGGGGAGAGATGGGGAGAAAATTTGGAACTCAAAGTCTTGTGTAAATGAATGTTGACAACTAAAAATAAATAAATAAATTAGAAAAAACAATTCAGAGAGATAAGGAGGTGAAGCATTTTTACCTACATTTTACAGAGGACGAAAGTGAGGGTCAAACAGAGGTATATGACTTGCCCAGGGTCACACAGATCTGGGCTAGAAGTCAGATCTGAAAAAGCTTAGCAGAAAGTCACATCATGTCTCAATAGATGCAAATAGTAAGAGTTTAATAAATGTTAATTGTATTGAACTGAACTAAATTAGGAGGCTTAAAGTAAGGGCTCTGAGGGGTCCAGGACACAGGTCAGGTGAATTTTGAGGGAAGGAAAGAAGATGAATGGAAGAGAGAAAAATATCAGGAGCACACAGGACTGCCTAAAGAAGAAGGGATGCTACAGTATGGAACTGTGGGTAGCCCAAAAGCAAAAGAAGAGCACTAGACATTTGAGGGATCATACCTAAAAGCTGGTGGGCATTTATTTATTTTGTTCATTTTTTTCTGAAGTTAAGAGAAACAAAATAAAATAGTTATTTTCATGTATAATAGTAGAACAGAAAATGGATAGTATATGAATCTGCAGGTGTTTGACTGTCTTTTAAATTATAAAATGTATCCTCCATGTCACTTTCAAAGTTGTACTGCTTCTCTGATATCTTCTAGCCTTCTTTCTGTTGTTTTCTGTATATAAACCTCCTTTCTTTTCTTTTTGATTTTTGGCAGAGGGGCAGCCCTATGCTTGTCCTCCTTTTACCTTTCCTCCCAAACAAAAACAAAACCCTTTAATAAACTGACATGCTCAAACAAAACAAATTTTCCCATTGATTCTGTAGATAATGTCTTATACTGCGGCTTGAGGACACCTTGAGGAATTCAGAGATAGCTTAAGTTAGATTTCACCTTTATAACTATGTTGAATTATTGATTTTTTGACATTGATAAACTGAAAAATATTCAGGGGAGGTCAGTCAAGATGGTAAGGACCCTTGAGACCAAGTCATATGAGGATTATTTGAAGGAACCAGTTGTATTTTGTCTGGAGCAGGGAATTTGTCCCTCAGCAGGGAAGACACCTCTCTGGCCCCTGTAATAATACTATTCACTTGAGAATCCCCAGCCTCCTGGTTAATTATCACAAATGGATGGACCCCAGCGGGAAGGGGCCAAGAATTCCCTTGCCTGAGAATTCTTAGCTTTTAATGCCAAACAAAAGACTTTGTATTTGGTCCTGGAGATAATAGGAAGTCATTAGAATTTATTGAATAAGGGGCTCGGAGAAGGAGAGTGTATGATACGACTAGAAACACTTTAGACCAATCACGTCATCAGCTAAATGGAGGATGAATTGTGGTGGGGAGAACTTCAGGCAGGAAGACAAATTAGAAGACATGTAACAGTCCAGGCAAGAAGTGATGAGAGGAGAGAAGGGGACTTATATGAGAAATTTTGTGAAGGTAGAAATGAAAGGATTTGACAACAGATTGGATACATGAGCTGCACGAATCGGGTATGGAGGATTGGGGAGCGGAGGGAAAGAGGGAGAGGGAGCAAGCATTTATTAATTACCTGTTATGTGTTAGGCACTGTGTAAGTACTTTGTAAATGTCTCATTTGATCTTTGAGGCAACCTTGTGATTTAGGTGCTACCATTATTCCCATTATATAGTTGAGGAAATGGAGACAAAGAGAGGTTAAGAGTCTTGCCCAGGAAAACACAGCTAGGAGGATCCTAAGAATGGACTTGAATTTAGGGCTTCCTGATTCCCTGCCCAAGAGAAGAGTAAGAGCTACACCAACAAGTTACAAGACTAAGTGACTGAGAGGTTGGTGATGCCTTCAGTAGTAAGAGAAAAGCTGGGAAGTAGAAAAAGTTTTGAGGGAAACAATGAGCTCTGATCTGGCCATTTTGGACCTCAGAAGCCTACAAGAGATCCAGTTCTAGATGTCCAAAATTCAGCTGGAGATACAGGACTAGAGATCACAAGAGACCAGGACTGGAAAACTAGATCTACATAGAGATGTCAGTAAATCCCTGGCAGTCATGGTGATCACCAAGTGAGAGAGCATAGAGAGAGAAGGGAAGGCCCAGTACAGACCTTTGGAGAACTCCAGTGGTTAAAGAGCATAGCATGGATAAAGATCTAGCAAAGAGAATTGAGATAGAGAAAAACTAAGAGGAAAAAAATGCCATGAAAACCTGCAGAGGAAAGAGAAACCAGGATAGAGGTAATCAGCGTTGTCAAATGGAACATGAGGTCAAGAAGGATAAAGATTGACAAAAGGCCTTTAAGAAAGTATCAGTGATTTTGCAGATGGCAGTTCCAATTGAATAATGAGGGGAGATTGCAGATGTTCTAGAGGTTGTGAAAAAAGAAGGGAGAAGACTAGTGTCGATGGCCTTCTCAAGGAGTTATCCAAGAAAGGGAAGAGAGAGATTGGACAATTAGAGCCAGGTGGGGTTCAATGAAGGATTTTTCTTTTTAAAGATGTTTGTGGGTAGCTGGTGAGGAGCCAGCAGACAGAGAGAGATTGAAGATTACAGAGTGAGGATGATACAGTGAAGAAGATATGCTGGAGAAGATGGGATCAAGCTTACATATAAAGTGGATTGTTTGGGCAAGAATAAGGCCCACCTCTTCATCAGAGATAGAAGGGAAGTTCAAAAGGGACCTGGGTTCAAATCCTACCTCTGATATTATTTGTGTGGCCTTGGGGAAGTTACTTAAACTCTTTAGCCCTCAATTTCCTCATCTATAAAATTAGGATTGAATTAGATAATCTCTGAGTTCCCTTTTAGCTCAATTTATGATTCTATGATTTATCCATGATCACTCAGTTGGGCCCCAATTTTCCTGATTCAAGTCTAAGGTGCAATCATATCAAATGGTTGGGTCCTTGCTCAACATAAAAAGATTAATTATTATTAATAGCCATAATAAATTATGTTTAGATTCAACTAATAGATTAACTGTTATTCATCAATGGGAGGCTGTACTTTCTCAAATTTATTTTTGCTACTAATACTTTATAGTTGTCTTGTCTCTGGACTTTCACAAAAGAGAGATCCTATACGTGGTCAAGTGTGGCTCCCCATTTCTGGGAAGAACCCACTGGAAGAAAGTTTATTAGAAAAGCCCTATAAGGCTTTTTGGACATTAAATGACTTATGCATAGATGAGTAAGAAATTTATAGATTAAATTTCCCTTAAAGTACCATAGAAATTCAATAAATAAATTAAAATGCATGTGGGCCTAAAAATTAAAATGAGAAAATGCTTGAGGCAAAATGCATGTGACATTTGAAATAATAGATGGCTGAGATGAGCTATGTAGCAGGCTCTGCAGTTACCTGAGTATAATAGGGAGCCCTTTGGTCACTGTGTTTGACTTGCTGTATGTTCACGGTGCATAATGGCATTGCAGGGAAATTCAATAAAAAAAGATTTGAACGCCAGCTGTGACTTCAGCACGGTCATTTAAAAGACAAAGTGAAAAGACTTGAGCCTCAGCCTTCAGCTCAGCATTCAGTCCAATGGTAATTTTGCTTGCAATTGTGAAGGTTTTGATTTCCTTCAGCATTACCATTTAGAGAATCATAGAATCTAGGAGCTGGGGGGGAAGGGACCTCAAAGGTTGCCTGGTCCAACCCATACTTGACCTCAGCAACATCTAGGACAAGTATAATCCACTCTCTAAGTGAACCACCTCCAAGTGATGAGGAGCTCACTACTCAACAAGGTAGCTGATGCTATGTTTGGACATTGATAAGCAAGGGTTTCTTCCCTATACAGATCAGAAGAATCTGCATCTCCACAATGTCTTTTGTGCTTCCTTCTGTTCTCCGGGAATAAGCAGTACAAGCCAAATCCACCTTCTATATATCAGTCCTTCAGATAATTAGAAGGAGCTTTCATGTCTCTTCTTATCTTCTGTCTAAATATTCCTTCACCTATTCCTCATATGGCATGGTCTCCAGTCCCTTCACCATCCTGCTTACATTCTCTGAATGTATCTCAGTTTGTCAATGTCCTCTTCATAACATGGTGCCCAGAATTCCAGATGTGGTCTGAGCACAGCAGAGTGCAGCAAGGCTGCTGTCTTCATTCTCTACGTGATGCTGCTACTAGAATAGTGAAACATCACAGGACAACTTTTGTGACTGCCATGTCACACTGCTGAGTCATATCAAGATTGTAGCACATGAAAAATCCAAGATTTTTTGCACGGGAATTACCCTCAAACCACACACCTAATCCATCCAGTTTTGACGTAGCTGATTTTTTGAAACTGAGGATTCTGTGTTTGTCATTATTAACAATACTTATCATTATTGACAATAACATATTGTTAATATGACAATAACAATTAACAATACTTATCATTATTAAATTTCATCTTGTTAACTAAACCCATCCAAAATTGCTTTTGGATCATGATTCTGTCATCCAGTGCTTGTACTATCTATTCCAGCTCTGTGTGAGGTAGCTGGGTAGCACAGTGATGGAGCACCAGGCCTAGAGTCAGGAAGACCTGAGTCCAAATCCCATATCAGACACTCATTAGCTATGAGATCTTTGGCAAGCCACTAACTCCTACATGCCTCAGTTTCCTTATCTGTAAAATGAGCTGAATAAAGGAATGGCAAACTACTCCAGTATCTTTGCTAAGTCTACCATCCCTCATTAAAATGTGAACTTCTTGAAAGTAAAGATTACCTCATTCTTTGTATTTGTACACAAAGATCTGACAACCAGTGGCAGGTAGGGATAGCAGGATCATGAAGGGGATTTTCTTTTTACAGATGAGGAAGACACCAAAGTGTTTGAAGGTAGCAGGTTAAGGAGCCAATAGACAGGGAGAGATTGAAGATTATAGAGGGAGGGTGATTTAGTGGAAGAAATATGCTAGGGAAGACTGGAAAAACTCAGATCAAGCATGCATGTAGAGTGGATGCTTTTGAAAGAATAAGGACCACGTCTTCATCAGAGACAGAGGGGAAGTAGGAGATAATGAGTTTAAAGAGGACCTGGGTTCAAATCCCACCTTTGACTTTATTTGTGTGACCTTGGGGAAGTTACTTAAGCCCAGTTACTTATCCCTAGTAGCAATGCAAATACAAATATAAGTATAGATAGTTACAAAGTACTTGTTGATCATGGATGGATTTACAAATCTATATCTATAACCAATATTAACTAGCACGGAACCAAGGACAGATCTTTGGGATACTTAACAGGAACTCTTACTCTCTAGATTGATGATGATTTATTACTACTGTTTGGTCATTCAACCATTTTCTATCTGAGATTCTGCTTAGTTTGAACTCCAAGGAACATAGTAGCCCCTTGTTGGGTGTCCCCTGATAGCTCAAATTCCTTTTTCAGCTTCCTTTGTTGTTTTGTCTTCCCTCATTAGATTGTAAGCTCCTTGAGGACAGAAAAAATATTTTTTCTTTTTCTTATTTATATTCCCAGTGTTTAAAACACACTGCTTGGCACACAAAAGGTAGTGAATTAATGTTTATGGAATTGAATTAAATTGCTAGTGGAATATCAATCTAAAAACAATGGCTTAGACTCAACCCAAGATGATTACTACTGCTTAAGATGTATAATCTTAGTCACTGCCTTTGCTGTAGAGCCCTTCACAAAGGATACACAATGTAGACTGCTTACTTAAAAGTGAATATTGAGCAACTGAAATAAGATTGAACACATTATCGTAACAATTGTAAGCTTTGCTATTTATATTTTTGCCTCTGATTCCTTAGTACTTTGGTACACTGGTTTCTGCAGCCATATTGAATGCATCCTTCTCTTATTCAAGAGAAAACATAGAAGAAGAAGCCCTACAACATTCCTTGCTCACCAATTATAAGAAATTGCAGCAATCTCTTCACACAAGTTCAAACCCTTCCTGTTATCTTATGCTAGTGAGCAGTTTTGCTGACCGTGTTTATTCCTAGCCTCTCTTTTTAAAACATGGCTGGACAAGAAAGATACTCTAAACAAGTTTTTTCATGATCATGGGCTGGCATATCATAGCAAGGCTGGAAGGGGCCAACGAGCCACCTTAATAAAAGCGTAGAGACTCAAGAAGCTTGCAAGAGGGGGAAAAAGTCATTTCACTAATACACTTGAATAGAGTGCTTATTGTTTTGCAAGCAGACAAGTCTGGATTGAAACCTGGTGACAGAGAGTTTTGCAGATTTCAAACCAAGAAGTGACATGGTCAGACCCGTGTATAGAAAGGCTAATCTGGATGCTAACTGAAGAATGCATTGGAGTGTGGAGCAACTGGGGGAAACACTTAAGAGGCAATTGCAGCAATCTAGGCTGCTGATAATGAGGAACTGTATCAGATTGGTGGCTGTGGAAATAGGAGGGAGATGATGATAGAACTCAAAGTTATTGCTGGGGAAAGATATACAAAATTTAAGTGGTTGGCTTTGAAGATTTGATGCCTTGCCATCATATTCAGGCACAGTTGTCTAGTAGATAGGTGAAAATGCTATTATGAAGTTTGGGAAATAGAAAGAAGCTGGAGATATAGATTTAGGAGTAAATCATTTAGAGGTGATAATTGAAGACTTGAGAGAAGATAAGATTGCTAAGGGAGATATGAAAAGAAAATCTTTGTATTTTTACACTGAATAATAAAGCAAACTTAAGCAGAGAAAAATAAAAGAAATTTATAGCAGGAAATACAAAAAAATAAGAGAATGAGCTAGTGGTATCTCAGAGACAATTCACAATATAGATGGATGCTGATTTCTAAAAAGGGGATTAAAGCAGATGCAGCTGTCTTTTCCTATGCTAGGGTTGGCATGTAATATTGCTATACTTCAACCACTCTGTGAGAGAGCTGTCAAGTACACGTAGGAAAGGGAGATGGGTGATTATGGATTCATTTGATGGTAGCTAAATTTTACACAAATTCTACACAATCTCCCATACATACATTTAATGTAGCACCACAATTAGACCTATATTGATCCTCTATCCTCAACTGCAACATGCCAGGCTCTGTTACTTGTAAATGTGGGAGTTGATTCAGATAAGTTCTTTGTACCAATGAAGTCACTATAAACATAACCAACACACAATCCCCATGAAGACACATGAGAGAAAACCCACAAGTAAATCCTTTAGCCAATGAAAGCTCTGCACTCTAAAACATATTTGTAGCTCATATACTTTGGCAATTCAACATAGTTATTCTGTGAGTGCTTAAATGGTAGGGCACCCTCTATTAACCTCTTATTGTCAGTTTCCTTCCATGCAGAGTTTAGATTCTTGACAAGGAAGACAGCTAGAGACCTCATGAAGGGCCTCTGTACAAACATCATGTGCTATGAGTATTACAAAATCATAATCCCATATTTCCTTCAATGTCATAAAGGTTGAACAATCTTAGAAAAACAAAGTTCCCCTTAAGAAGCCAAATCATGTTAAAGAGACTTTATAGGTAAACTAAGTTTAGAGGGCTCACTATGTGCTAATTTGAGAGGGGACATTTACATATCACCACAGTTACCAAGAAAACTCAGTAAATATAAATGTCATGAAACAAAAGACCAAAGTTATACAATAATCATCAATATTAAATAATATCAAGTTTCCTTTGCAATCTGGTAACATTCCGAATGTTCATCTAGTCATCACATTTTACTTTGAGACCAAGATGTCCCATGTAGTCATGTGGTCCTTGGAAGCATCTCCCCTTAGACATTCTGGAAGAGATCTGATCCTGAGGGAGGGTCTGAAGGGAGCTTGTTGTAGCAGATCTGCTTTTCTAGTTTCAAATTGGTTGCAAAGATTCCTAGGTCATTCTGCTCAACCCTTGTATTTTGGGAGCTAGAGTATGAGAATGCAATCTATGACTCCACAGTTAATGTAAACAGTGAAGGAAGTTCCAGGTATCTCATGGGAAAACTTGCACATGATCCTGGACCTTCCTTGGCACTATGCCTTCTTTGTTCTTTATCTGTATAATATAATGTATAATATTATATATATATAATATATATAGGTATATATACATATAACACCTACATGGTCTGCTTCTTTCTTTGTTATCTCAGTATTTTCCCATTATGATGGGACTGTTCCTTTGGATAGTTTGCATCCTTACAGTCGTACTAGTGATAAGACTTTGAATAATTCTGTAAACCTTAACAAAATCCAATCAGATTGGCTTTCTAGTAACTAGTTCATGTAGCAAGAACTAACTCAAACTAATTCTATTATCAGCACAGCTATAAGAAGAACAACAAATCAAGAATCCAGAGTTCACTTGAAACTTCAGATAATTTAATTTTTACATTACATTAAGTTTTGACATAGTTTTTCTATATTTACCCAAATTCTGTACTGCTATGGACCATGTCTTCCACAAACTGAAGAAAGAATCTTTTAAAAAAAATCCATGAGGTGGGACGGAGCCAAGATGATGGAGTAGAAAGACACACATATGCAGGGTCTCCCCACACAGCCCATAAAATACCTGTAGAGAGGGACTCAACAAATTTTGGAGCAGCAGAAGTGGAGAACAACAGAGTGGAGGAGATTTCCAGCCCAGGGTGACCTGAAAGGCCCACAGGAAACAGTCAGTTGCACCTGACGTGTTGCTGAGCAGGGAGCCCAGCCTTGGTCACTCAACACACAGTAATGAACAGCCCTCAGGGGCGGAATCTCCAGTCTCGGGATCCCCAGTCGCAGTAGCAGCAGGTCTGCAGATCCCTCAACCCACATGTGCCAAAGGTCAGTGACAGGGGTTTTTTTCAGCTGGCCAGGAAGGGAGAAGGACTTTCCCATAGCTCCAGCCTTAAGCAGTGGCCAGCAGGGGCCACATTGGGAAGGTGGCAGGAGTTCTCATGGCAGTCCCTACAGCAGCCCAAGACCACTGCTGGATTGTAAAAACCCCTGGGGGCACTGAGGGGGCTGGTCTTTGTCTTGCACTGAATGGTGGCCCTGCCCCCACAGCTTGACTGAATCCCACGCCACCCCCATCCACCCCTAGTGCTAGCTTGGCAGAACTGGAGGTCAGATGCCTGTGGAGAGGAAACTCTTTTAAGATTCTGGGCACAAAAATCCTTACCTGCACCCAGACCAGTACACGCTTGATTGTGCCACCTGGGAGGAACTGATATCTCACAGGTCCCCAGAGTATACCCTACTTTTGACAAAGGACCCAAAAGTCAAGGTACTGGTTGGAAAAATGCCCCAAAAAAGGAAAAAAAAATAAGACTATAAAACGTTACTTTCTTGGTAAACTGACATCTCCTCCCCTGCTTTTGGATGAGGAAGAACATCAGGAATTACCATCAGGGAAAGACATAAAAGTCAAGGCTTCTATATCCCAAACATCCAAAATAAATATTTAATGGGCTCAGGCCATGGAAGAGCTCAAAAAGCATTTTGAAAATCAGGTTAGAGAGGTGGAGGAAAAACTGGGAAGAGAAATGAGAGAGATGCAAGAAAAGCATGAAAAACGGGTCAATACCTTGGTAAAGGAGACCCAAAAAAATGCTGAAGAAAATAACACCTTGAAAAATAGGCTCACTCGATTGGCAAAAGAGGTTCAAAAAGCCAATGAGGAGAAGAATGCTTTCAAAAGCAGAATTAGCCAAGTGGAAAAAGAGGTTCAAAAGCTCACTGAAGAAAATAGTTCTCTCAAAATTAGAATGGAACAGATGGAGGCTAATGACTTTATGAGAAACCAAGAAATCACAAAACAAAACCAAAAGAATGAAAAAATGGAAGATGATGTGAAATATCTCATTGGAAAAACAACTGACCTGGAAAATAGATCCAGGAGAGACAATTTAAAAATTATAGGACTACCTGAAAGCCATGATCAAAAAAAGAGCCTAAACATTATCTTTCATGAAATTGTCAAGGAAAACTGCCCTGATATTCTAGAGCCAGAGGGCAAAATAAATATTGAAAGAATTCACTCATCACCTCCTGAAAGAGATCCAAAAAAGAGAAACTCCTAGGAACATTGTGGCCAAATTCCAGAGTGCCCAGGTCAAGGAAAAAATATTGCAAGCAGCTAGAAAGAAACAATTCAAGTATTGTGGAAATACAATCAGGATAACACAAGATCTAGCAGCTTCTACATTAAGGGATCTCAGGACTTGGAATATGATATTCCAGAAGTCAAAGGAACTAGGATTAAAACCAAGAATCACCTAATAATACTTCAGGGGAAAAAATGGTCTTTCAATGAAATAGAAGACTTTCAAGCATTCTTGATGAAAAGACCAGAGCTGAAAAGAAAATTTGACCTTCAAACACAAGAATCAAGAGAAGCATGAAAGGGTAAACAGCAAAGAGAAATCATAAGGGACTTACTTTACATTCCTACAAGGAAAGACAATATTTGTAACTCTTGAAACTTTTTTCAGTATTAGGGTAGTTGGTGGGATTACACACACACACATACACAGAGAGAGAGACAGAGAGCACAGGGTGAATTGAATAGTATGGGATTATATCATTAAAAAATGAAATTAAGAGATGAGAGAGAAATATATTAGGAGGAGAAAGGGAGAAATGGAATGGGGCAGGTTATCTCTCACAAAAGAGGCAAATAAAAGACTTTTCAGTGGAGGGGAAAAAAGGGGAGGTGAGAGAAAAAAAACATGAAGCTTACTCTCATCACATTTGACTAAAGGATGGAATAAAATGCCCACTCATTTTGGTATGAAAACCTATCTTACAATACAGGAAAGTGGGGGAGAAGGGGATCAGAAAGATGGGGGGGAAGATAGAAGGGAGGGCAGTGGGAGGAGAGAGCAATTTGAAGTCAATACTCTTGGGGAGGGACAGGATCAAAAGACAGAATAGAAACAATGGGGGGCAGGATAGGATGGAGGGAATTATAGTTAGTCTTACACAACACGACTATCAGGGAAGTCATTTGCAAAACTGCACAGATATGGCCTATATTGAATTGCCTGCCTTCCCAAAGGGAATGGGTGGGGAGGGAGGGATGGGAGAAGAAGTTGGAACTCAAAGTTTTAGGAACAACTGTTGAGTATTGTTCTTGCAACTAGGAAATAGAAATACAGACAATAGGGTATAGAAAATCATCTGGCCCTACAGGACAAAAGAGAAGATGGAGGATAAGGGAAGGGAGGGATGTTAGAAGAGAGGGCAGATCGGTGATAGGGGTAATTAGAATGCTTGGTGTTTGGGGGTGGGGGAGGGGAGAAATGGGGAGAAAATTTGG
The DNA here is from genome assembly GCA_023548195.1 of Bettongia penicillata ogilbyi. NCBI lineage: Eukaryota > Metazoa > Chordata > Mammalia > Diprotodontia > Potoroidae > Bettongia > Bettongia penicillata. The sequence goes on along the minus strand of JAJHZJ010000694.1, from coordinate 854,759 downwards.
AACCCAAAATTTCGTGGAAATGAATGTTGAAAAGTTAAATAAATAAATTTTAAAAAAATCCATGAGGGTATGACATAAAATGAGCCCTTTTCTCTCTTAATGTTAGTAGACAGGGACTTCAAAATGGGAGAGGGAGAACATGAATTGAAATTCTTTACAATTATGAATGCAATGTTATGCATAAAAAATCAATCTAATTTTGAGAACTTGTTATCAAAACATAATCAAGCCTGTATTTCCCATTAAACACATTTGGAAGTCAATCAAATATATATATCCTAGTTCTTAGATTTCTAACAGTTTAATGTTATTGATTTGTCAAAGTTTACTACTCTATTAAATTTACTACTCTACTACGTTTAACAAAAAAACCCACAACCTTTTACATCTTTGTCTTATCTTCCCTCGTATCATCTTGAAGGAATGAGATATTTCACGAACCTAATCAAATACGTGAATATATAACTATGAGCAAGGGTAAGGCATGCCCAAGAACTCATTTACATGATTACATCAGATATGGAGTTGACCACAAATACAGATTAACAATAGTGAGATCTTTAATACTTGCATCCTATTATAGTAACCAAATGTTTTAGCATTGATCTAGTAATTAATAGATGTAGTATTACAATGACAGACTTCCACTCTTCACCTACCCCGATTATAGAAACCTGCAAGGAAAGGAAAAAGGAGGGACATGGTTATGACAATATCAAGATGTTCCTTCAAGGGCACAGATTGATCTGACACAAGCCATAACAGGGAAACAACTCCCTTGACTGTGTTTGATTCTAGGCAAGAGTTATATTTAACAGCCAATCATACAGCACAGTTCCACATTATTCATAGAGTATCAAAGCCAGGTTCAGAAGTAACCAATTGGGAAATTTTTCTGTTCAGAAAATAAATAGCACAATGGGGAAACTAAGTCAAGAGGCTCCTACCTTTGCCTACACAAGGTCATCCCCTCAACTTTCCCAGACATAGACACACACCTTTAGCAGCTCTCAGAGCCCTAAACCCTTTTTGGATAACACATGGCATTCCCCTTCAAGGGTAAACTATTGGCTTTATGACAATTCAGATAATCACGCCTGAAATCAAATTCAGAATAATAACAAATTACATACCAAGAGATTTTACTTCAAATAGCAAAATTTCCCTAATCACAGCTTGGAGTTAGGATATTACTAGTTTTTTCATGGTTCCATAACAGTTAACAATGAGAAAATATAAGGACATTTTATCTATCCTTCATTTGTAAGTTAAGAATAATCACATTCTGGAGATTCACAAATACAGTGTATACATGCTGTACAAGTAAACCCCCCCAGAGAATCACTGGCTGTTGTAATTTCCCAGATTAAGTGATATCCATACCACCTATTAACTACTAAGGCAAAATAAAATCTTTGAATCTAAAGTCTTTTGTTAGGTTAGTTCAAAAATGTGACTTTAATATATACTAATTATTAAAGATTAAAATTATTATTAAATAAATAATAAATTAAATAAATAATTAAAATTAAAATTATTAATTATTAAGAGATATGCTTTGATAATTTTTATAAATGATAGTCAAATATTCTATCAGATAAAACACTCTACTATAAGAAAACTTGTAGCACCCCTACACATCCACCCACTCACCCTTCCCCACATGCACACACACACACACACACACACACACACACACAAGCACACTTTGATGGTGAGTATTTGTGATGGAAGAGGGAATCCCAATTTTTCACCAAACCAATTCAATATTTTAGAATTTTACAACATTTTTCAGGGCGGATAAGATTTTGTGATCTTTTCCAAATAGAAAATCCTAAGAAACTTCACAGATAAGAATAACTTTAAGGATTGGTGCTACTTTTCTCCTAACAATAAGTTATTATTATTAACCACATTAAGACAAATGTGTGCCATTAAATATTTATCAGTTCACAAACATTTTTACCACATTCTTTTACTAGCCCAATTTATAAGCTAACAGCATCCAAATTAAAAGAGAAGTCACTTTTCTAGCAGTACTTTGGAGAGTTTCACAACATACAATAAGATTTAGAAACATAATAACATACATGTAATTAAAGATCATGTAATTAAAACATGAAACAAACATTACTATCAGATGACATCAATTCAGTTGAATGCATTTCCAAAATAACTTACATAGGAATCATTCATTTATATCACTTTTACATTCTCTATTGATTGCATCCAAGACCGATATAAAATACTTATATTTATTAATATTTATATAGTGATTGTCATGTGCCAGGCACAGTGCTAAGTACTTTACAATCTTGTGATCCTCATAACAACTCTGGGAGGCGGGTGCTATTATTTATCACTCTTACAAATTAGGGAGCTGAAATAGACAAAAGTGAAATAACATGCCTAAATTCTAATAATCTAATTTAATCTAACAAATTTCTGAGACTGGATTTTAACTCAGTATTTTTTTATCCATGCATCTTCCAGCATAGTATCTTAATGCCAAATAGTAAATGTATTTTGCATTAAGTTCTATTTTACCACAATTTTCCTAATAAGAAAACACATCTCATTGTAAATGAGAACACATTATAGTTTAATTTCAGGGCAAAATTTCAATCAAATCAAGTTTGAGTTTACAGTCTCAAATGCTAATATTTAGAACCTCAATTTTCCCAAAGACCATTTACTTCTAGCACTTGAAATTGTAAGGCCAGCTACTTTCAGTTAGCTGACAGTCAAAAGATTTAAAGTAATAGTCTTATATTATCACCCTCTTTTAGGACCCATGAAGATTTTCTGAAACACGGAAGTTACAAACATAACCTCTTTTATGCAGTTATGAAATTAAAAATGCACATTCTCTACATAAGGACTAAAATATAACCTTCTCATGGTCCTTCAAGGACAGAATTTTGGTATGTTATTGCCAATAATTCAATGCTGCAAATATATTTCTATATTTTCCATATCATAAAAAGTGACCACATAAAGTTTTTCATGCCCTTATCTGGATGAGATCAAAACCCTTCCTCACACATTTCAAAAACAAAACTGCAAAACTCCAAACTCCCTATTCATGCTATTAGTACAAACAGACTACAACCATTTCCTCTTTTCCTGCTTACTTAATTATCTCCTTTTCTGTTATAAAGCCTTTCAGAACTTTGTCTTGTTTCTTTCATATTCTGATTTGACACTTCTCTTACTTTCTATTTCCTTAGTTCCTCTAGTCTTTATTTCTCAATTATATCCCAGACTATCTATAGAGCTAATCCTTATGCTACTGAATTTTCCCTTTACAATTTAGCACAAATTTATATTACACAATACAAAATAATTGCAATTAAAAATTCATGGTTTATTCCAATACCTTTTAGTGACTGCTTCTAATTTACCTAAACAATTAAGTTCTGTTCTTTCACAGAAAAAAGATAGACAGTAGAAACACAAAACATTCTTTCAAATTAAATTTCACTTTAATTTGCTCCCTAATTTAACTAGTTTCTCTCTTTTTATAGTCAAGACAAGAGTTAATAATAGGAAGTTCTTTACATTTTAAACTGCAAATCCATTTTTTTTTCTAATTAGTGAAATCATCTTCCTCCCTTGCACTGAAACAATAAATCTGTTACTCTCCAGGGAAAGAGTGATAAAAGGTCTAAATTCTGTTTCCATGTAACTGTCACTGAGTTTTATTCTTATTTTTTAAAGCAAATTTTACAGAATAATGTCCCCAAATTCACTAAAACTTTTAACATTTATAAAACACATTTAAACCACAATTTGAAAATTCACAATAGAGAAATTATTTCTCAGTGCCAAATTTAGTTTCTAATTAGTTTACAATGCCTTATATCCCTGCAGACTGGAGAAAGAGTTTAACTTTCCCTCTTAGCTGTGTTGACTGCCATCTGCCTCTCCAAATTGACTAGAATTAAAAGGGAGAGATGGAGGGGGAAAAAGGGAGAGAGGAAGAGAAGGAAGGAGAGAGAGAAAAAGACAAAGACTTTTTTGTTCAAAGTTTTGAAAGTTTTGTTGAAGACTTTGAAAGTTCTGCAAGTTCCTGCATCCCTGCTTAATATTTTTGATATACTCTATAGCTGGGAGAGCTATTTTGAAACTCCACCCTTCTAAACTCTCTTTCTGTTCTATTTCCCTTTCTTTTCCTTAAATCCTTCTCAGTCTCTTCCCTCTATCTTGATTGTATTGATAATGAAGGCAGTTTAGTTTTCAAAATCCCCTCTCAATCATACTAAATTCCATTTTTGTCAAGGTTATTAATCTTTTAAGTCTTATTTAGAATGTGTATCTGACTATAATTCCCAAGGTCCCATCCTTTATCTAGTCAAATTTTCTTTCATTTTTTTTCTCTTGTTATTTTTTCACAACTTTCTCCATCTCTACCTAGCGGTAACTTAGTAGACAAAAACTCAGCAGGGTTGCTTTCCCCCAAGTTTTAGCTGCTTGTCTCATTTGTTTCCTTGGGAGTCAGGGAGAGTCTAGCCTCTCCAGATTCCTATGTAATTTGAGTCTTGGTACTCCCTTATGATGAGGGTGTGCTCACTCTGCAAGTATACTTACTCTGCCTTTCCCATGCTGATCTGTTCTCCATGCACAAATGATGGGGGGGAGAGGGAGAGACAAAAATTCTAGGACCTATTTCTTTTTATTTCTACCTGAGTTTGGGGAGTTAAATTCTCCAATAATTAAACAGTTGATTATCCATTGGGGAATTCTGTTCCTGTCAGCCATGGGACAAAAAGCCCATTTTTTCCATGGGACAAAAAACTATAGTTTGGAATAGGATTCCCCAGTGAGTGTCTCTGGGTGAAATGTCCTCCTGGTTGTGCTTATCAAAATTGTTAAAAGAAAATCTTAATTTAGGCTTTTAACCTCAATAAAGAAGCAAAGCCACATAAATAAAATTAAAAGGAGTTTATGAAGAAACTCCAAGGAAGCAAAGCTCAACTGGTGAACTGACCAGGAGGAACCAGTACTAGGGTTCAAACCAGAGTGCTGATAAAGACAACTTTTTGTAATAAGAACAAGACAATTCTTTTAGGTGCATGTCTGCAAAAGGGGATGGGCCATTGTATCTAAGCTCCTTCCCCATTACCACATCATAAAGAAATGAGATTAGAGAAAAGGGAGTTGGGCTGCTATGAGTGGTCTAGCTGGCAATACAAAAGACAAGGGGATGGGCTCTTTAAGGAGAGGATTTCACAATTTTCACAATGCTAATTTCTAAAAAGGGGGTCAAAGTGCATGATGTTGCCCTTTCTTAGGGTCAGAATGCATGTCCTATGGCTTTCAGACACCCTGAAAGAGGGCTGGCACGTAAACTTAGAAAAGAAGTTCATAGGCTCACTTGGTAGTGACTAAATTCTATACAGAGAGAGAAGATATGGAGAAGAAAAGAAGGCTGAGAAAGGAACCTTGGGGAACTTGCACCTCTAGTAGTCATAAAGAGATTGAGGATCCAGTAAAGTAGGTACAGCGTTTGTTGTTTAGTCATTTCAGTTATGTCTAACTCTTTATGACACATTTGGTGTTCTCTTGGCAAAGATACTAGAGTGGTTTTCCACTTTCTTTTCCAGCTCATTTTTACAGATAAGGAACTGAGGCAAGCAAGGATAAATGACTTGCACAGGGTCATACGTCTTATCAGGGCTCCAGGCTGAATTTGACTCCAGGCCTGATGCTTGTAACTGCCCTGCAGGGATAATCACCAGAGATATAGGAAGAGTCAGGACAGTGATATGTTGAAGCCAAGAGAGAAGAAAATATCGAGGAACAGGATGGTAAAAAATGCCACATATCGCTGAAGAAGAATGAAGTCTTGGGGAAAGGGCATTGTAATTGGTGATTAAGAGCTTACTGAGAAGTTTTAATAGATTGATAGTCCTGGATGAGGAGGGAATGGGTGGTAAGTAGCAGTACCAAACAGAGACAACTTTTTCATGTTTAGCAAAAAAGAGGAGTCATGGTATAATAGTTTAATGGGAATATAAAAGTCAAGGGAAGTCTTTTTTTTTGTATTGGGAATACCTGGGTGTATTTGTAGGCCTAACTAATAAATATTGATCAGGCGGCTATATTAAGAAGTTGTTGTCATTGGTCTGATTTAGATAGTGCCTAAAGACAGAGGGAGATAGAACCTTGTGTAACACGCAGAACTAAAGACTCCACTTCCTGGAGAAAGTGGAATGGCAGTTAACAGATAAAAAGAAAGTAGTACATTCTAATATAAATATAGTGTACAGAATAAGGGAGTCAGTCACCTCACTGAACTCAACCCTGCTCAGACTCACATCTAGAGCCTTAGGTATAGTTCTGGGCAAAGGAATCAGTCTTTTCTTTTTATACTTAAAGGGCAAAAGTATCACAAAGGAGTAAAAGTTAAAGAAATACAGATTTCTCTGTTCATATCCCCAGAACTTAGTTCAGTGCCTGGAATATTGTAGGAACTTAAAGTCAGAATTCAATTCAATTTGATAAAATTTATTATGTACTTATTGTGTGCAAGCTTCTGTGCAAATCTTCAGACACAAAAATGAAGCAATGCCTTCCTTAGAAGGGTTTATATTATACTGGAGTGGTCAGAAGATTCCACGTGTATGCCAATAAGCAAATACAAGGAAATCTGACAATAAAAGGAATCTTAGCAAGTGGCTGTGGAGGATTTATAGAAAGCTTTGCAAAGTAGGTGGCACAGTGAACTGAGCCTTAAAAAAAAAAAAAGCTAAGAATTCCAAAATGTAGAGGCAGGAATAAGTTATGAGAGATTCTAATTCCCTCATTTCAAAGAAGAGGATACTGAGGTCCATGGATGGGGAGTGGCCTCTACAAGAATATGGATTCATTTGTGGCAGAGCTGACACTAGACCTCAGGTCTTCTGCCTTCTGTCCCAGTACTTTCTCCACAACATTAATCTGCTACCTAAGTGTCTTGACTCACAGTTCCCAAGTATTTCCTACACTATCATTTAGCTCCAATTAAGGAACTATGTAATAGCCATGCTGCTACAATCACGACACAAAGCAGCAATAATCCAGAAGTATGGAGTGAAGATTTTAACCGGACATCAGGTCATGGAACCAAAGAACTATGGAGTTGGAAAAGGCCTTAGGTATCCCCTCATTTTACAGAGAAGGAAACTGAAGCCCATAGGAGGAAAATGTCTTATTGAAGGTGATGAAATTAATTAGTGAAATAGGACTAGAATTCAAAATGCTGGAGGGTAATAACCATTTAAGGGTACTGATGAGAAAGGGACTTTGTCTCTCCCCCTACTATGATGGAGGGATATTAGAAGGGTGGGAGACAATTAAACATGTCAGGCATTAATCAGGAAGAGGCATGGAACAACCCCAAAGTCCCATTCCAGGGAGTCAGAGAAGAAACAGTCAGTAATAGGCCTAGAGGTCAAAGCCAGCACTCCACATGGGGAAGCAAGAGAATGTGGTTTGAGTTTGGGTACAATTGGTTGAAAACTGAATAAGGGAAAATAGACAGGTAATTCCCCTACAGAATAGCCTGGAGCTTTGAGTAATGATATGGTTTCTGCATAAAGATTCAGTAAAAGGGAAAGTTGCTTGATGATAGCATGCTAAGTTTTCAGGCTGCTCCCACTCCTATTCTGATCCACCCAGGCCCAGCTGAAGATAGTGCAGCTGTAGGATCAGCAGGTTTCAGTATAAGAGAGAATAGCTTAATTTTGAATTTAGGCTTATCTGGAAACCATTGGACTTACTGGTCCCACCAGCTGCATTGTACAAAGCAATCTGCCCTCCCCTCCCCCCACAAATTGCATTGATTTACAATCTAGACAACACTGCAATTGCCTGAGCCTGTGTAATCTCTTCAAATTAAGCCAACTTCACATTCTGCTTAGAATATGGAACACTTCTGGATGTTTACAAACACAGTTACCCCCGGACCATGCTGATAAAATCATGGCAGAAAACAGTAATAACCCAGAAGTATGGTGTGAAGGTTGAAACTTTCAATGAGGTCATAGAATTACGGAGTCGAGAAACTGAAAGGGACCTTCAATATCACCTAGTTCAATCTCCCCGTCTTACAGGTGGAGAAACCAAAGCCTGGAGAAGGTAAATGTCTTTCTCTAGGGGTACAAAAGTAGTGAGTGACATAAACTAGGCCTAGAATTCTGGAACGATATTCTTTCCACTGCATCAATATGAACATGTTTCAAGGGCCAATGACAAATATTCTTGGAGTGGATAGAAAGCATGGTATAGTGTTGGACTGGCCTCCTGTATACATGAATCCTGTTTCCAAGAATCCTGAGCCATTTTTATTTGGCTCAAAACATTCTAGTGATTCCAATGGCATTGCCTACTATTTAAAGAGCAATATTAGGATTATCTGTTTAATACTCTAAACCTGTAACCTCCCTAACTTTCAAGACTCCTTTCATACCGTGTGTGTGCTAGAGAAGGGTAAGACAAACTGTTCTTTGAGCAGTGAAAGATCATTTGTTGGGAGGGAGGCACAGGGACCACTTCATGGAGAAAGCGGAATAGAAGTTAACAGATAAAAAGAAGGTAGTGCATTTCCCTAACATAAATATAGCGTACAGAATAAAGGAGTCAATCACCTCACTGAGTTCATCCTTGCTCAGACCACATCTAGAGCATTATGTATAGTTCTGAGCAAAGGAATTAGCCTTTTCTTTTTACTCCTGAAGGGCAAAAGTATCCCAAAGGACCAAAAGTTAAAGAAATACAAATTTCATCAGATTTCAAGCTCCTTGAGAGTAGGAATTGTCTTTCATCTTTTTCATATCCCCAGAACTTAGTATAGTGCCCAGCATATAGTAAGTACTTAATAAATATTGATTGATTTCGCTCAATACAGGGGAAAAAAACTCTCATGAAAATGCCTCAGTAGGTAGTGAGTCCCCATTCCACCTATCACTGGAAGAATTTAAACAGTAGCTGATCAATCATTGAGAAGGCTGTTGTAGATGGGATTCATCCTTTGACTAGGACTAGATGTCCCTTGAGGTCCCTATCAATTCTTCACTTCTATATAAGACAGAAAGTAATTTCTAACTCTTAAGATTCTGTGAATTCACAGAATATTCTTGGACAAAACTGTTTTTTAGGTCTCCAGCCAAAGCTAACTATTTTGCCAAACGATATAATGCCTCTCAACTCCTTCCTCCCAGACACCAGTCCAGTACTATCTGCTTCAATGTCCTTTTTGGAGATATGACTGAACTGGAGTGATGCAGACCAGCTGAGAATGGTAGTGAGTCCCCACTTCACTAGATGTCTTCAAGAAAATGCTGAATGAGTACACATTGGGTGTGCCATCCAGAGAACTCTTGTTCAAGATGGCCCTCCTAACTCTGAGATTCTATCATCCTATGATCTGGAGATTGGAGATAGTTTCAGAGGTAACCATAGAGGCTCTCTACTCTTGTCTGAGGGAGCCCCTGAACCGCAGATGAGTATGAGAACCAACTCACTCTTTTGGGGAATCTTCTGAATCAGAGGCTGAATTGATGCAGCCTGAAGAAGTTTATTCAAATCTAGATGCATATTTTTAAGACTCACTGGGAATAGGCTAAGATAAAGCTGCAGGACATTTATCCTCTGACTTCTCTGTCTCACACCAGTCTCTCAGTTTTCCTATTAACAAGGCAGAAATAATTTATTCCCTTACCAAGGGCAAGAGGCTTTCATCAAGCACGTGATAAAGTTTTGGCAACTGTTCATTATTTATTACCCTGATTCTCTCTTCTCAATTACTAAGACTCTGTTTTATGGAGTACTTTAAGATTTTCAAAGTACTTTACAAATATTGTCTCATTTTATCCTTATACCAACACTGGGATGTAGGTGCTATCATTATCCCCATTTTACAGATGAGGAAATTGCAGCAGACAAAGGTGAAACGACTTGTCCACGTTCAAATACCTAATAAGTGTCTGAGGTAGGATTTAAGCTCAGGTTTTCCTGATTCTAGGTCCACTACTGTCCACTGAAGCTCCTAGCAACCCCTAAGCTTCTAGACTTCTACAGAGATGAGCCCCCTTTCCTATAGTCAAAGTTTAGAAAAACTTCTGCAGTAATTCACTATCTTCATCATTATTATCATCATCATTGCTATTACAATAATATGAAAAGGTCAGATGAAGAGTATTTATTTGAGAGAACAAAAAACTCCAGTTGAGTAAAATCCAAACTCTCTAGACTGGCATTCAAAACTTTATACAATCAAATCCCAACCTAGTCTTCCAGATTATTCTTTACTTCATTTCATTGAAAATGGATTACTTGACATGATATCAAGTACTTCTACATGTACGTCTATATATTCTGTGCTTTCTTGTCTCTCCACCTTTTCCCATGTCATTCCCTATTATTTAGAATTTTCCCTGTCCCCACTCCCAACTTCACAGATTGAAAATCTTATCATATATCAATCTTACCAATTTATCATTATCATCTTATCTTATCTTACCAGCTCATCCCCCTTGTCCCTATAGGGAAATGGAGATGGCTCTGGAGGAGAAGTGAGGCTGGTGACCTGCACAGCTCTCCCTCCCTCAAAACAAAGTCAAGTGCAAGTCATGTCATCATTTCTCTGATGGCATGGTCTTCTTCGGGAACGAAGGATGAACACAGTAGAGAAATGATTTTTTTTTTCTTCTGAACTCTCTTGAACACTTTTATTTGTTCCTCTCTTATTAAGCATTTTCCCCATACCTTCTTGTATTAGTTATTGAAGAGTTTAACTTATCTCCCTTGCTAGAGTATGAGTACCATAAGGGTAGAGATTGATACATCCCCTTGTACAAATCCTATTTTTAGTTCTGCTGAATAAATGTGTGTTGAATGAATGAATTACTCCGTAGAGCATGCTTTGAAAGGAGCTGTACTGTATAATTTCCAAACCAAAGAAAGCACTTGCCTCTAAAACCACAGAGTGCTGCTGAACCCCACTGGTTCAGTTCTAATGAAGAGAGCCAAGTTTGTATTTATTCCTCACCTCTCCTTTCTGGTTGGAGTCCCCCATAGTATGGGGACTCTCTGTAGGTCTCCATAAGTGTGCATAGGTTTAGGAGTTTATGAAGAGCTTTCAGAATCACATTTGATGTCATCAATAATCCTAAGAAATAGGGTGAGAATTATTCACAGACAAGAACACTGAACCTCAGATATCTTAGGGGGTTTGCCCATGGTCACATCAAAAATGGAGGGCACAATTTGAACCCAGTCCTTCTGATTCCATATCCAATGATCTTTCCTCTGTGTCATTTGGTGTATATAGACATGTTTAATCTCAACAAGAAAGCAAACTGAATGTGGCTAGGGACCAGGACTCATACTTCACGTACAGCACAATGTCTTGTATACAGTAGGCACTCTGATATTTCCTGAGAGGATGGATGAAGGGCTCCCTGAATGTTTCATTCTTCCCTATCCATCTTCTGTAACGTTCTCCTTTCACTCAGCTAAAGGTCATAGTAGGAATTGACCTCCTAAGGTGACCCAAGTTAGGGTGTTAGCTGATAAGGTTTGTGGCACTCTCTTTCCAAGGATTATTTGCATTTTAATAGATGACTCTAGAAGACCCAAAGCCTTCAAGAACTGAAAAGAGATAACCCTCACAGAGGGATCTGAGGAACCTCCTTGTCAGGCCAGACCTGCAGCTCAGCCAAAACAACTCCATTTCTGTGAAGCCAATTTCCATAAGGCCCTACAGCAGGCTGACTGTGGGTACAGAGATATTGATTGAATCTGGAAAGTGATTGTGGTGCTCCAGGATGCAAAGGATTACGCAGGAACTATTTCTGTCAAGAGTTCCAGACCCATTCATATACAGGCTATTTACAAAATATATACACAGTTTATTCGCTGGGCACCACTGGGGAATTTCAATGAATCATCTTGAAAATAGCCAAAAGTTAGAAGGGGAAAAGCAAGAAAGAATGAAGGGAAGTGAAGAAACAAAGAAATAAGGAGAATGAAAATGAAGAGGGAATAGAAAATATTCATGGACTATATTTTCTTGGGGAATAGAACTGGGAAATCTTATTCATTTACATAAAGTCAGTGCTGGGATATGCATTTATTCCTTCCCCCCCCTTTCCCCATTTAAGAAAGCTGGGAAAATATTGTCACTTGTGCGAGGGACTAGGAGATAAGAGAAGGATCCAGCAAGTTTTCCTACCTCATCTTACACTGAGAAGCCTGTAGGAAAGAACTGGAAAGCCCCCATGGCAAGTCACTACCCTTGCCTGAGAAACTGGAGATAACATAGTTCTGTGGAAAGAACGTGTCATCGTTGGACAGAGTCTGCTGACCTGGGTTCAAAGTCTGTGTGCCAACTAACTATCCCTGTGACCTTAGGCAGTTCACTTAACCTTAACCTCTCTGAGCCTAAGCCTCAACATCTGTAAAATGAGGTCCCCTCTATTTCTAAATCTGTGACTCTATGGAACTACAATGGTAGAAAGCTAGAAAAAGAAAGGAAAGTGTCAGTCACCAGGACTAATAGTTGCCCAATTGAGGATTTGTTTTTTATTTTTTTCCTTTTAATAAAACTATAATAATAATAAACACTATAATAATAACTATAATAAATAAATGATTATAAAAACTATAACATCACAAACTTTGAGATTGAAAGCAAGGGATTGGCCTCAGTAAAGAATTGGGGCAGCTCTGGAGCACAGAGGGTAGAGTGCTGGCCTGAAGTCAGGAAGACTCATCTTCCTGAGTTCAAATCTAGCCTTGGATACTAGCTGTGTGACCTTAGGCAAGTCATTTAATCCTGTTTGCCTCAGTTTCCTCATTTGTAAAATGAACTGGAAAAGGAAAAGGTAAACCACCCCAGTATCTTTGCCAAGAAAACCCCAAATGGGGTCACAAAGAGTTGGACACAGCTGAAAAACAAACACTAAGGATTATTAAGGATGTGTATTTTTTTCTGATTGTGGACAATGAACCAAGGGGGTAAAAAAAAACTTCCAAAGTATACATAGGCCCTTCATGTCATGAAAGCTTCACATAATTTTAAAAACCAATAAGTGATATATATATATATATATAGCACTCTAAGGTATACAAAATGCTTTCACATAGATTCTCTCATTTGATCCCTATAATATTACTGGGATTTTCTTTCACTTACCTGTAAGGCATGTACTATAAAGCATTCCCACTCTCCTCCCCAGTCACTGATATGTAGGGATTCCCAGGGAAGATCTCCCTCTGCTAATGCAGATAGTTGATTATTCTACAATTTAGAAGCTTGAGGAATTACTTGGGGGAATTGAAAAATTAGGTGGCTTGTTGAAGGGCATACATCTAGCTTGTGTGAGACCCAGGATTTGAATCCAGGTCTTCCAGACTCCGAGTCCAGCACTCAATCAGCAAATTCTTTTTAAGTACCTCTCACCTGTGACTCCAAGAAACTGCAGCATGAGCAGCATCCGTACCCCAGTAAACCATTTTGGCAGACGGGCCAGACCACACTGAAGGTAACCAAGGGGTCTCAAACTCACTGGTGAGTTAGAGAGGTGTCTACCCCAAGTATGTGAAGACTTCCAGGCAGATGAGAACAATTTGTTCCAACGACCATGAAGGCAGCTGAAGCAGGTGATGTGGAGTGCTTGGTTAGACACTGAAGATGCCAAGGTCATCCACTGCATCCTGAACCATTGCCAATTATCTTGACTTTGTCCTGCCACTAGACTACTATGACTCTGGAGGAGACAGTGAGACTGACGACTTCATGCAACTCTGTCTCACTTAAAGCCAATTTATGCTCTAATCAAAAGACATCACCCCCACCCCCAAAAAAAGACATGTATCAAGCACCATGCTAGGTCATAGGGATACAAAACATAAATGAAATAGCCCTGACTCTTATATTAGAGTAACCACATATATGCATATACAAAACAAGTACATATAAAGTAAATAAAAGGTAATGGGGATGGGATATTAGCCTTTGAGGGGAAGGAGAATCCAGAAAGATCTTATATAGGAAATGGCATTTGAGCTAAACTTTGAAGGAAACTAGGGATTCTAACAGGAAAAGGTGAAGAAGGAATATATTCCAGGCATGTTAGACAGCTTAAGAAAAGGTGTAGAGATGGGAGATGGAATTTTATATGTAATTAATAACAAAAAATCTGGCTTGTCTAGACCAAAGACTATGTGAAGGGGGCAATGCATAATTAGGCTGGAAAAGTAGGTTGGAGCCAGGGTATCAAGGGTTCTAAATACATAACTCACTTTTATATTGAATCCTACAGGTAACAGAAAGTCACTGGAGTTTCTTGAGGAGAGTAGCATGATCAGACATGTGCTTTAGGAATATCACTTTGGGTATCTGAGACTAGTTGAACTATTAGATGAAGCAATTTCAACAGATAGACCAAGGAAGAAGTCAGAAGGCCCTAAGCTAAGGTGATAAAATAGAGGGAAAGCAATAGATACTCGAGATGTTGAAGAGGAAGAATCAAAAAGACTTGAGAATTATTCCAATGGGCAAAAGAGATGTAAGGATGCAGTCAAGAGTGACTTCAATGATATTATGGCAGGAGCAATACCCTCACCCCTATTCTCTTGCAAGTTAGGCTAGTTTTTCCTTAAAAAGTATTAAGACCATCAGGGGCAGATAGGTTGTGCGGTAGATAGAGCACCATTGCAGGAGTCAGGAGGACCTGAGTTCAAATCTCACCTCAGACACTTGACACTCACTAGCTGTGTGACTTTGGGCAAGTCACTTAACCCCAGTTGCCTCATCCTGGGTTGTCTCCAGTTATCCTGATGAACATCTGGTCACTGGATTCAGACAACTGTGGAGGAGAAGTGAGGCTGGTGACCTGCACAGCCCTCCCTCACTCAAAACAAAGTCAAGTACAAATCATGTTATTATTTCTCTGATGGCATGGTCTTCTTTGGCATTGAAGGATGAACACACACACATTGAGACCATCACTGAGACCTTGTTGGGTGGGGGACCAAAGGCTCAGGCTGTTGGTATTGCTTCCTGATCACCTGAGTACAAAACAACCTGAAGGAGCTATAGATGGTCTAACTCAAGAATGGATCACAATGCGAACTTCATTCAGCTGAATTGATATCCTTTTAGGAAAAGCTCCATTGAACTGTCCTCAAAGCCTATCCTTGTTCAGTATGTTTCTTCTGCTATGGCTAAGTAAATCCCCTTTTGTTTATTATTACACGACCTAAAACTGTAGGTAATTTTGTTCCAGAATAGAACCTGAACTATCAGGACACTGGCCTGAGTCCAGTCCAGCCTAAATCAGATATATATTTTGGTAATTAAAAGGATGATGGCCCTATCCACTGGTTTATCTTCCCTTTCAAAATACATTTTATTTTAAAGTTTCATTGTTAAGTGCAGGTATTCAAATATGTAAATGAGAAGACAAGAAATATAAAATAAAAAACATAAATGATCCTTCATGAAACGATAAACTATTATTTATCAGTTGCCAGAAGAAAAATGTACGCTGATTTTAATAGCTAGCTACACCAACATCTGTTCATTTCCATGACCTCTTCAGAACATCTTTTCTGTATATTTAACATGGATTTGCTGCTGTTATTGTTTTCTTTATTTACATATTCATAGACAGTGTGTATATTAGCCTTTCAGTTCTGCCTTCAGCACTCTGTCACCTCATATAAGTATTTACATATTTCTTTGAATTCTTCACATTTGTTGTTCCTTATTGCACAATAAGAATCCATTACATTCAAATACAATAATTTGTTCAGCCATTTCCAATCCCTGGACACCTGATTTGTTCCAATTTGTGGTGATAGTGCTCCAAGGTGATAAACAAGATGGCAGACTAGATATTTTCTCTGATACCCTCAGCCTCTCAGACCTCTCCAAAACAGAAATTATTTGCCATAGATAAAGGAACTTCAGCTGTCTCGATGATTTAGGGTGCCTGGAATCCAAAGGAAGGTTGAAAAAACAAAATCATGAATCCAATCATCACTGAGTTCACTCCTCTCCCCTCCCCTACACCCCAAAACTCACCCCTTCTTGGAGGTGGGAGATCCACAAGTGTTACACATTATACCTGTTGGGGAGTTTTTTCAATATATTGATCAGTTGTGATGACTTTTCCCCCTTTCAGAAAAATATTATTTGTTATATGGAATGACTCTCAGATTGGGGGAGGAAAATCTGCACTTGGGATAACTCTGATGAAGTCAGAAACAGATGACATCAATAAAAACTTATTAAAATCAACAGTAACAAAAAAAGAAAATAGTGCTAGTAGAAATATTTTAAAAGGTTGAGATAACAATAGCTACTATGTATCTAGTATTCTAAATTTTGCAAAGCATTTTGTACACACTAACTCCTTTGATGCTTTCAACAACCCTGTCAGATAGGTACTACAAGTTTCATGATTCTTCATGAAACCATAAACTCTTATTTATTTATTCATTCATTTGTTTGTCTATCTATCTATCTGTCTGTCTGTCTGTCTGTCTGTCTAGCTAGCTAGCTAGCTGTTCCCAATCTACAGATGAGGAAAATAACATGCAGATTGGCTTGGGGGAGAGAGAAGGGGAGAAAAGATAATGACTTGCCTTGGATCACACAGCTAGTAATTATCAGGATCAAGATAGCAACCAAGGTCTTTCTTGACCCTAAGTTCAGCACTATACTATGCTGTCAGTCCAGCAATGGGACCTCTATTCAAAATGTAGGAACCTTTATTTAACTCTTACTGTACAAAGTCCTTTCCAAAAGGGTTGAACCAATTCCTTCTTTTCCTCAACATGGTTTCTACCCAGAAAAAAAAAGAAAACAAATTCTCTCTTACCTATTCAAGGCTGCTTGAGGCTGAACAGTGAACAAAACCTTTTATCCATTGGGAAGAATGAATGAATGAAAGTCTATCTATTAAATGCTTACTGTATGCCAATCACTGTGCTAAGGACCAAGAGATACAAATACAAAAATCAGGACAATTCCTACCATCAAGGAGCTTATACTGTAATAGAGAATATAACATGCAAAAGGGAGTGATGGCCACAGAGGGGCACTTGAGTCCAAAAAGTTAAAGAAGTCCAGAAGTGAGCAGGACAGTAAGTTGGAGAGTTCAATAAGTGGGGATTGACACTCCCCATTCAGAAACTATGGCGGAATGGATATGATTGTAGTTCATGGTTCTACCACTGATGAGGGGGGAGAAGAGCAGGAGGCAAAGCAGAAGAAATCAGAGCAGCAAGAGGAACTTTTCTGAAAATAGTGACCCAGGAGAGATAGTGACCAATAAAGAGAGAGGAAGCCCAGAGCCACAATTTCCATAGGGAAAAATCAAGAGTTTCTCCATGCAGAGATTAAGTTTAAAATGTGAACATCCTTGAGAGAGCTAATATAATGACAAGTTCATAGATGATTCCTTGGTATTCAAAGGCACTTAATAAATGTCTGTTGATTTGAATTGAGATTTAAATAACTGGTATCAGAGCCTTCCCCAAAAGCAGGTTCTAAAGGGGCAAGGGATCTAGATGCTTGAATGCTCTGAGGTGGAGAACTGGAAGAGGTTGGGTTAATCCCTCTTTTCAGTGTACAGAAGACCACTGCATGTGATGGGATGTTCTGAGAACATTTAGGCTCCGACTTAACCAGCCTGCACAGAGCATTTCCCCAACACTGTGAAAATAGTCTAAATTTTGCTGACAGAAAGTGATGTTGTTTTCATAATCAGTAATTTGAGGAAGAAAGGGGGGAATTATCTTTCATGACCACACATGAATTTTCCAGTCAGCAAAGCCTCACTCATTCTGTTTTGCGGAATCTGATTTTTTTCCCTCAGTGCCCAAGAGACAATAAAATGTTGCAGTGTCAAATCATTACATATATCAAAGGCAAAAGATACTAGAGTTTTCTTTCAAATAGTCATAAAGGAGGATGACTTTAAATTCAATTCAGCTAGGTTGCACAGTATATAGAGTGATGGACCTGGAGTCTGAAAGACCTAGAGTCTCAGATGCTGCCTAGCTGTGTACTCTGGGCAAGTCACTTTAACCTCTATCTGTCTGTTTTCTCTTTTGTAAAGTGCATCTACCTCCCAGAGTTATTGTGAGAACAAAATGAGATATTTATAAAGTTCTTCGTAAACCTGAGTGTTATAGTTTAGCTATCCTTGCCAGAGTAAGCATTTAATAACATCTGGGTTCCATGGAATAGCATTTATTTTTCAATCAGTAAGCACTGAGTACCTACTATATGTCTAAGACAAAGCTGTCCAATAAGCCAGGCTTGAAAGAACTATAAGACATGTGTTTCTGTTTATAAGAAGTTCTCATATTTAATCATATTTTTAATTTTCTTTTTTATCATAAACTTAACAAACACAAACATTTCAACAAAGAATAAAAAAGATGATAGATTACATTAGAAACTGGGAACTTCTCTTATGTATAGTTTTTTTCAGTATAAATTAAATTTAATGTGACAGTAACAAAGCTGTCCTGCTTGTCTGTGACTTTTGCTGACCTTCCTTCTGTTCTCTTATGTGTATTTTCAAATGGTTCAGTGATTTTCTTTTCTGTCTTTTCTACTTTGTGTGTGTGTGGGGGGGGGAGGATGATCACTCCCACCCTCAAAAATATAAACTCTCTTTTCTAGCCAATAAGCAGAGTCAAGCAAAATATATCTACACTCTAGTTTTGTCTATAAATGTATGTCTTATAGTCTACACCTAGTCCCTCCTTTATGCCAAGGGCATGGGAAGTATGCTTTGTATCAGGTTTTTAAAGTCATGATTGGTCACTAATGCTAAATTTTTGTGGTCATTCTTGATGTGCTACTATGACCAACTGTCTCTCCTCATTTTCCTAAGTTTCCCTTCTCACCTTTCCCTTTTTATTCATGTATCACTACAAAAAGAAAGGATAGACATGATTAGGAAGCAAGCAGCCCTTTAGTAAAAGGGCTGGAAATAAGAGGTTCTTTTCTAAGTTTCATTTTAACAATAAACACCTATAAACTATCCACAATATGCCAGGTATTTGTAGGAAAAATATTTTATTATTTATTAATATTGTCTTAAACTAGCCTTATGTGGCTGGCTATTGTTTAATTCAGGATGTAGATCTGTCTGACCTCAGAGACCCTCTAGGGGAGTCAGAGATTACTGCAAGGAATGTTTGGGATCCACCCTAAAAACTTGTACTTGGGGTTAGGTCAATATCCTATGTTTCAGGTTCTCTCAACTTTTACTGAATATTTAGATTTACCTGTTGATATACATCTCAAGCAACTCTGGAGACCACCCATTTTGGATACTGCTACTCAGGCAGGCCACTCAGCTTGTAACCTTGTTTGAACTCTCTATAATGCAAGATGCATAGAAACTCAAGGAGAACCAGCTCCATTTTTTTCTGGCTCTCCCTTCTGTCTAACTTAAAAAATTCTTTCTAAGCACCTTTTTAGGTTTCTGATTTATTCTTGACTGACACATTATACTGGGCACTAAGAACATAAAGATAAAAACAAAACATCACTTGCCTTCAAGGAGTTGACATTATACTGACAGCGTACCACAGGCACACAGATAAAAAATATACAAAATATATACAAGGTAATATGAAGAATTTCAAGAGGAAGAGAGTACTAGTTACTGAAGGTATCAGAAAAGGCCTTTAGGAGGTGGCACCCAAAATGAGCCTTGATGGGAGATAGGAATCAATTCTACGTTTCACCAGTTCAAACTGTCCAGAGTCTCCCAGACAGGCCGAAATTGGAGACTCAGCATCCAGAGCCCCAAGCTAGCAACGTAAGCATACCTAGAGTTGATATCAAGCTCAGCCGCAATCCAGAACAGCAACACAGGGTTCAAGAGAAGATACAAGAATATGGGTTTAATACCCAGAGCTATGAGCAAACAAATGTGAGGTTAACAAGAGAAGAGGTTGAAGAGATCTCCTGGAGGGACCAGGCATACTGAGAGCCACCAGAGTTCCTAACTATATCGAAATGCTGGACTAACTAGAGTATATTGCTGGAAGAATGACTGAAAAAAAGGAAAAAAAGAAAAAGAATTATTATGAGGTCAAGGATGCCAAAAATACAACCCTCAAAGAGTAAAATAACTAAAATATCTTCAAGAAAAGCCTCAAAGAAAAATATAGCTTGCCCAAAAGATCAATTAGAATTCTTATAAGAAACAGTAAATGACTTTTTAAGTGAGTTTTAAAATGATATTTAAAATGAAATGAGAGCAATAGAGGAGAGAACTTTAAAGTAAATGAGCAATATGGAGGAAAGACTTAGAAAGAGAATTAACAACTTAGCACAAAGTGTACAAAATTATACCAATGTAACAAATTCCTTGAGAATGGACCAAACACAAGTGAATGACTCTATGAAATAATAAGAAACAAGGTCAAAAAGTTGAAAAAAATAGAGGAAATTCTAAGTATCTAATGTAAAAATAGTACAACTTACCTTGAAAAAAGATCAAGAAGAAATAATTTGAGAATCATTAAAAGTCCATAAATTTAAAAAGAAAAAGCTTAAGCCAATATTTTAAGAAACCATTAAAGAAAACTTCCCAGATTTCCTAAAAGCAGAGGGCAAAGTGAAAATAGAAAAAAAAATCCACTCAAGCAACAACAGCATGAAAACTCTCAGCAATATCATAGCCAAAAAAACAGAACGGCCATGTCAAATACTGTAATTCAGCCTATTGTAAACACTGGTTTACACAGATAGCCCAGAATCACAGATGTAAGAGTTGGAAGAGACCTCAAGGAGCATTTAATCAAGCCCATTACCAAATGAAAGTCTCTTCTACAACATACCCAGCCAGTGTTTGAAGGCCTTTAGTGAGGGCTGGGGGAATCTCCTCCATCCCAATGCACCCTTTCCTACTTTGGGATAGCTGTAATCACTCCACCTTACAATAAGCCTGAATCTGCTGCTTTGCTACTTCTAACCATTTTTCCTGGTTCTGTCCTCTGGAGCAGAAAAAATGTAATACTTCTCCCACAGTCTTTTAGATTCTTGAGAAAAGCTATCACATACCACACACACACATGCACACACACACACACACACACACACACACACACACAAACATCACCTCCACCCCCATCTTCTTCACATAAAGTTGATTTTTTAGACCTAAATATGAATCTATATTTATCCCTATTACAATGCATCAAATTAGATTTGGCCCAATGTTCTAGTCTGTCAATACCATTTTGGATTCTGATACTGTCATAAATTCTTTGCCAGTAGGAATCTCTCATTTATTGTATTTGAATCCACAGCACTTGACATAGTAGGTGTTTAATAAATACTTTTTGATAGATTAGTTGGAAAAGGAGATGGTGCCCTTTTTCAGCAAAAGTGAGGGACAGCCTGAATATTGCACTGGATATGACAAAATATCAAAATAATTCAAGATGGTGAGAACTCCAGCAGAAAAGGTAGATATTGTATAGAAGGACAGGATGAGAGGAGTTGACATCTATGTCCTTAGAAGGTACACGTACTACAACAATGAAATCACAGATCCATCAAGGATGGAGTAAATTAAAGTATGAAGGCCAATCTGGCAAGACAATGACCCTTAGCTCCCAAAATTCATGCCAGTAGTGTACATGTCCTGTTAGGTCTTGTCAAGACGGAAAGACTTCAAGTCCAGACCCACCAATTGTATTCTTGACTATTGGTTGATAGCCCACCTAAGAACAGAGAGACTCATCACCAGAAGACAGGGTAAATGATTTTTTTTTTATCCACAGAAATTCATGAAGACTGTTGACTTAGACACAAAGCAGCTGTGATCTGAGCTGATGAAAGGAATTTTCATGCCACCAAAATAACAGGATCACAGATTTAGAACTGGAAGGGATTTCTGAAGTAGTCTAGTCCATACACACATACCTCTTCACTTTATGGATGAGGAAATGGAGACCAGAAAGGTGAAGTAACTTGACTAAGGTCACACAGATCGTGTCAGAGGTGTGAATTGAACCCAGGGTTCTAATTCCAGAGCCAGAACTATTATACCACACTGCTTCCCCTATGTTAGAGATTTCTGAAGTAAATAAGTACATTGAAAGTAGTAACAATGACTTTTTTTTTATCTTTCATCTGGCCACACAGAAGGCAGTAAATATTCATTGCTCATTTGATTTCAGTTATTTGATTTTTAGCAATTAAGAGTTTGCAGCAATTATTCTAGCTTGCTGGTCCACAGTAATTCTATGTTCATCTGGACACCAGTGAGCCCTAGACTCGGGGATCTCAGGGTGTGTTTGTTTATTTTAGTCTCTGCACATTCCAGCTTGCTTCAAGAAAGGGGTCTATGGTGCAGAGGGCTAACATTCCTGAACAGTTGTTATCACCCTCACCATGCTGAGCTGTCACATGTTACTGGCTCAGCCACACTAGCAAGAGGATACTAAACAAATCGGTTCTAACAATCAGCATCTTTCTACTGTGTTGGGCAACAACAAATCCAAATGAATGAACCTTTGATTGCTTCCTCTGTTCTTGTCTAGGTCAACACTGCCTATGCCTTTAGACTTATATTAATGTATTTTTAAACTATTGTACAGTAAAATTATATCAATGTGGATGACTCAGATTTTATGATCATTCAAACAGTTTTCCATCCTCTTTATCTTCCAGATAAAGAAAACAGTCCATCAGTTAAGTGACTTATCCAAGAATATACAGCAAAACTGATACTGGAACCTAGCTCTCTTCTCAGGATCCTTTCTGCTATGCTATGCTGAATTACCTTTTTTTTTTTTAAAACAACTTTCTTTTAGCTCACTTATCCCTCAGGGATTTGATTTTTCCTTTCCCAGCAGTTTGCTCTAGCTCCCTTGCTCGGAACCAAGAAGTTTAATTTTTAAAAATTTTTCAAGTAACATGTATTTATTTAAATTATTTTTTCTTCCCACTATCCTTGCCATATCAGCCCTGTTCTTCCCCATTGAACCAATTAAAAAAGAAACCCCCAAACAAATCCCTCGAGACACACACACACACACACACACACACACACACACACATACACACACACAGAGTCTAGCAACACAAATACCCACATTAGCTGTGTCTCTGGATTTTAAATTTAGCACTTCTCTTTTCAGAGATAAGTGACTTATTTTATCTTCATTCTTTCCTACTTGTGGTTTCATTGTGTTAATTAGTGTTCTAAGGCTTTCAAGTTCTTTTTCTCTATAATGTTGCTATTATAATTCTCCTAGTTCTGCTCACTTTCCTCTGCATCGGTTTGTAGAGATCTGCTCAGCTTCCTCTGAAACTGTCCATTTTCATATTTTTTTATGGCACAATACTATTTGATTACATTCATATACTGCATTTGGTTTAGCCATTTACCCAATAGAAGGATAGTGCTTGGACTTCCACATAAAGAGCTATTATAAATATTTTGGTGCAAATAGATTTTTTGGTCTTTCTTTTATTTTTTTGGGGAGGGGTCTATAGAACTGGTAATAGTATAACTGGGTCAATCAATATGCACAGTGTAATAACTTATGAGGCATAATTCCTAATTGCTTTCCAGAATGGCTGGGCCAATTCACAGCTCCATCAACAATACACTACTGTGTCTGCTTTCCCACAGCTGCTCTAACATTTGTCATTTTACTTTTTTTGTCATCTTTGCCTGTCTGAGATACGTGTTATATGGAACCATAAAGTTACTTTAATTTACAGTTTTCTAAGAGTGATTTAGAGTATTTTTCATATAATTGTTAATAGCTTGGATTTCTTCTTTTGAAAACTCATTTTCATATCCTTTAGCTATTTATCTATTGGGGAATAGTTCTTAGTTCTATAAGTTTGAATCAGTTCCATATGTATGTATGGGTGCATGTATGTATGTATGTATGTATATACACATACATATATATGAAATGAGAGCTTTATCAGATAAAATCATTACCAAAAATTTTCCCCTTCTACCTTTTGCTACCTTAGTTAGATTTGTTTGTTCAAAAGCTTTTGAAATTTCATATAAATTGTTAGTTTAATTCATATGATCTTCTTTACCACTTGTTTAATCATAAAATCTTTCTTATCCATAGATCCAAAAAGTAATTTCTTCCTTGCTCCTCTAACCAACTTATGATTTAACTTGTTTTTAAAAATCTAAGTCATGGATCATTTTGGAGCTTATCGTGGTTTACAGTGTGAGGTATCAGTCTAAACATAAATTCTAACAGATTATTATCCAATTTTTTCTGGCACCTTTTGTCCAACAATGCATCCCTCCCCCAGTAAATGAGGTCTTTGGATTTATCAAACATTACGTTACTGAGTTTGTTAGCTTCTATATGTTACATACTTAATCTGTTCCACTAATCGATCTGTCTCTTTTTTTTAACCAGTACCAGATTTTCTATAGAAATAAGTTTACGGAGCAAATTCATTGCAAATGCACCTTTTTTTAAAATGAAGATTGTAGAAAGGGGATTTTTGCTTACCTAGGATAAAATATTTTGAACACTTAGCGTCTTCCTTTTACAAACAAATAATTAATGTGTCGTTTACAAATTATCCTTATTCATTAAAGTGTGTTTGGCAGGATCTCCACTTGGCAACACTACACTTACCATCAGCTTGTGCTAATGTCTATGCTTGAAAGTAATAAGTTTGGAATTTTTTTTAAAAATCATTCTATAATATTCTATAATTTAGACATTTCACTCATCGAGGTTGTCCTCTCTCCCAAAATAGTCACATTTTAATTCTAATTCAGGATTATAGATCAAGCCTCTCTAGTTACAGGTCTCTAAATGCACTCAATGTTGTCCTTTGCCTTTGGATTTGTAACATTAGAATCACTTACTGCTGTGAGATTTTTGTCTTTCATTTGATGGGATGGGGGATGGACTGCAACAGTCATCTTTCTTTAGAATTATGACTTGCCTAGAGAGTTATGTGAGAGCAGCAGATGAGAATGGCAGACTAGTGCAGTACTATTGCTGAGATCCATTTTTTCCATTCAATTTCTAGTGGACTGATCCGATTCTGACATTCTGATAATACAGCCTCCTAACTCTCCATGGCCACTCAGTACCAAAAAGGGCAGTTTGATGGAGTTGTTGATTTTCCAGTTATGCAAGATGGTTTCTCTTAGAGCCAGAAAAACAAACTCTTTAATGGTCTTTTGTCTGCCAAAGTGCCTGTTAGGAAAGCTTTACCTTCACTCAATAATATCACCGTAGAATGAGGGCACAGATTGGACCACTGTATGGAACCAACAATGTTCTTTCCAGTATGTGATATAGGATGGTACATTCAGGCCCATTAATACAATACACATGTTCTAATGAAGATGTTTATAAGAAGGTAGTCTGGAGTGGTGGAAGGAAGGTCTTGAGTACTTGGGCTTGAATCTCCCCCTCCTACTTCCTGCCTGTGTAACCATAGGCAAGCCACGGAAATTTCTCAGGACCTCAGTGTCCTGACTTGTAAAATGAAAAAGTTTAACAAGATTATCTCTAAGATCATCTCCTACTCAAAATTATAAGATATCTTATAAGATTAAAATGACATTATTAAATGTTATAAGATATCATGCTTTTATATAAGATTATAGAAGTCTTAGACTTTGGAGACACACTGTATATGCCATAGGCATTGCCTCACTTTTGGCAATTAATGCATTTCAGCAAAGTTGACTGTAAAGCAAATCCTATTTTCCCATT
Organism: Bettongia penicillata ogilbyi; assembly: GCA_023548195.1. Classification (NCBI taxonomy): domain Eukaryota; kingdom Metazoa; phylum Chordata; class Mammalia; order Diprotodontia; family Potoroidae; genus Bettongia; species Bettongia penicillata. Next base: position 828,998 of record JAJHZJ010000694.1, on the reverse strand, counting down.
AAGATTATTTATAAAATCAGAGTTATGTTCTGGTGGAAGGAAAATCCCCCAGTAGACTGATTTCAATTAAATGCACTGAGACAAACATTTATTAAGCACCTACTATGAGTGAACATTCAGAAGGAATTAACATAGTATCCAAAGTCTCTGCCATACTTCATATTTTAAGGTTGGAAGTATTTTATCTATACTTCTTTAATCTGGTGCATTTTTTCCTCTCTGCTTCCTGTCCTTTCCCCCGTTGAATCATAAGAATGTCATCTGTGCTTATGTGATCTCCTGAGTAATGTTCACATTTCTTTAGAACATACCTTTTCACATTTTTTCTTTTTGCTGAGTATTCATAATGCCAAATGCTTTAAGAGTCTTTCATCACCTCTTCTCTAGTCAACCGAACCCACAATCACCCCCATTTTCTCTAATCTTCAATCTTATCCTACCTACTAGCTCCTTTCCTGCTGCCTACAAGTGTCTTTATCTCTCCCATCCTTTACAAACCCTCACTTGAGTTTACCATCCCCACTAATCACTTTAATATAGCTCTCCTCACCTTCTTGGCTAACGTCCTTGAGAGAGTCATCTACAGTGGACCCCTTCATTTCCTCTCGTAAATCTTTTGCAGTTTGGCTTCTGACCTCATCACTCAATTGAAACTGTTCTCTCCAAAGTTAGTTGACAACAAATCTAATGGCCTTTTTAGATCCTCCAACTTCTCAACCTCTGTATTGCATTTGACATTGTCGATTTCTTCTTCCTACACACTTTCTCCTCTTTAGGTTTTTGTGACATTGTCCTCTTCTGCTTCACTTCCCCTCTGTCTGACCATTCTTTCCCAGTCTCTTTTGCTATATCTTCATCCATGTCTTGCCCAACAATATGAGTATACCTTAAGTTGAAGTTCTGTCTTCTCTTTTCCCTCTATATTATCTCACTTGATGATCTCATCAGCAACCAGAGAGATTAGTTAGGGCTATGGAGATCATTTCCAAATTTGAATATCAAGCCTTATCTCTCTTTCTCTCTCTTGAAGGAGTTATCCCTTTGGCCCCTCAAACTCAAAACCAAATTAATTTACTTATTCTTGGGACTATTGAGAAGTTCAATTTCTCTAGGTAACATAGCAGATACAGTGCTAAGACCTGAGGTCATGAAGACCTCAGTTTAAATTCTCCCTCAGCCACTTTAAAGCTATGTGGCTATGGACAAAGAACTTAATCTCTCTTTGCTGAGTTTCCTTATCTGTGAAATGCGGAAAATAATAGCTTCTACCACACAGGAGTACTGTGAGGGTCAAATGAGTTTATATATGTAAAGTATTTTACAAACCTTAAAGTACTATTTAGTATTGGTTATTATTATTAATATTGATATAGAAGGCCTGTTACATAGACTACTAAACATTCCCATTAATGCAGAATAGATTTTTTTTCCCCTAAGTTGCTAAAACATCTGGGGTGTTCCAAGTGTGGAGAACCTTCTATATGAAGACATGAAGGTAGATAGAATGTCTTATTGCCCTCCTTGGTCTCAATCAGGTCAATGCGGTGGGTATCACTCCTCCACTGGCCAAAGTGAGAATGAAGTTACATGGCTTTCATCAATTGATACTAGGGTGTACCCCTAAGAAGCACTGCACTCTCTATGCAGAGTACTGGTGACATAGAAGAACCAGCTGCCCAACTACTTCCACTTAGAACTCAATGTCCTGACTGAGTCCAGTCAGTTGTACATGAATGCAAACATCCCAGAGAGGATTGTAATACCCTGTCAAACCCTGGAGCAATACTTTGCACACCATGATTGATTGTTAAAAGTGAGCACTATCCACTCTGCTCACAGTGTTAGGCCTCCCCTGTTTGACTCATCTCAGATAGATAAAAATCCAACTAATTTTCTAGTTTAAAATATTTGCTCACTGATATATATTTTCTAAAAATATAGGACTACCTGCTTTACAGGGTGAACAAGCTAATATATTACAAAACACTGGGAACTCTTCAAAGGGAAGATGTTAGGCCATATGTAAACTCCATTCAAGTCTACAAATATTTATTGAGCTTCTGCTCTGCTAAATGTCAGTGATAATGCAGGTGCTGATAGTGTGGTTGCTACAACTGCAAGAATGACAGGCAGATTCACTTTCTATTGCCTTCCAGGTGGAACAGGTCGAAAAACCTGTAAAACAGCTGTTTGCAGGTCCAACGAGGCACTGGTACATTGGCTCTGGTAAGCTCTTTGATCTTTTGTTAATCATACTCAAACCAGGATATCTAGAAAATGATAAATTCTTAGGGGATAATCGTAAAATCATAAATATAATAGAGTGGAAAGAACCCTGACTCTGAAATCATAGAAACCTGAGTTCAAATCTTACCTTAGATACTCACTGTGTGAGCTCTGGCAAAATCACTTTACCTCCCTCTGCCTTAGTTTCCTCATATGCAAGATTAGATTGAATGGCCTCTGAGATCTGAAAAAGGGATTTTATACTTTGTCTAGGAGACTCAAAAGGGGGAAAGGTTCTCCTCCTAGGGCATATTTGGCTGCATCCACCACAATAGCATCATTATTATAACAATTAATTCCCAGTTCACAAAGGTCAAGCTGCAAGCATCATTGCTACCCCCACTGGGGACTTTGGAGTTCTGAGTATCAGTAAAATCAGGTATGGAGGTTTGTTTGGTGTACATAATATTCTTCTCTGGGCCCCTAAATCACACCATGCAGATGACCTACTGTGCTCATTAATAAGTCCTGAACGTAAGAATGTTGATATAATTTTGTAATAGAGTACTAAAAATAGTTTTTATTCTCTAAAAAGAGATAGAATTAAGGTTAGGGAATGAATGACAGAATATGTCTGATGAGTGGTTTAAGCATCTGCTATCTGTCAGGGCAATCGCCAAAAGGGAAAGGGAAGGGATATTTGAGATTGTAGTGGTCTGGGGAAAGGAAATATGCCCAGTAAAACTGTGAAGTTTCTTTTGCAGTGCTCCCAGTCTCCCCTTTCCATGTTGCTCTGTGGCCCCCCCCATAGCCTCCAGTCTCTCTACGCTCTGAGAGAGCTGGGTTCTATACTCAGTTCTAATACCCTCAGGCTATATGACCATGGTAAGCTATTTAAACATCCTGAGTCTCAGTTTCACAATATCCCAGAATTGCATAGAGATTTCAAGCTGGAAATGGACCTTGAGGCTACCTCATCTGACCATCCTATTTTAGACTGGCTCATAGGAATTAAGTCAATTACCCAATGTCACACCAATATTAAATGACAGAGAACCTAGAATCCGTGACGCAAGATCCAATTTCTTTCTTTATATGAATAGTCATGATAATCATAACTGTATTGACTATCTAACCAGATTTTTATGGAGAAAATCCTTGAAAACCTTAAAACACTGTGTCAGTATGAGTTTTTGTCATTATTTCAATTCACTCAGAACAAAGGATCCAATCTAACTTTGTGTGAATTAAAGACAGTGTTCTCTTTCACCCCAAGAATATTCTACTCTAATATTTTATCGTGGAAATAATGTGACAGGGCCTACCAAGCTGGAAAGTTTTCAAAGACCAAGTTAAGTCAGATATTTGTCATCCCAGGACAGGTTTAGATAAATGTGGGGAAGCTCCTCACGAGAGGGTTTGCAACCAATGATAAATATACTGCAATTACTGCAGTTTTGACACTGAGGCAGGGCGACCTGGTGGATGAGCTCTGAATTGGGAATTCAAGAGTAATGAAGGCCTTCAAGACCATGCCACATGAGAATCAGCTGAAGGAATGAGGGATGCTTAGTCTGGAGATGAGGGAACACAATAACTCTCTAAATATTTGAAAGACTCTCATGTGGAAAAGGGATTTGACTTGTTCTGCTTGGTCCCAAGAGCATAAAATTAGGGGCACTGAGTGGAAGGGGAAGTGATATAAAAAAAGGTAGGAAGGGGTTGGGGGGGATGCAATCAATAAAATATTGAAAAAGAAAGAAAAACAAGAAAGTTAATCCTGTAAGAGACCTTAGTGGCTATCTCATTCCACCCCATTATTTTATAGACAAAGGAGACCAAAACCAGGAGAGAAGTATGCATCAAGGTCACATGACAAGGTTTGGACTCCAATCTTCTGATTCCTAGGCCAATGTTCTTTCTAGTATGCTGGAATGAGAATCCTAAGATGTTAATGCTAAAAGGAACTTCAGCCATCAACTGGTCAAATCCCCTCATTTTGTTTAATTTTTTCATAGTATTATTGTTGCTATGGTTGTTTTAAAATACAAGATTTTTATTTATTTTGAATTAACATTTTTTGCATCAAAGTAATTTCTAACATGTCAACCCCCATCTACCCACCCAACGAGCCTTTCCTGGCAACAAAGAGTTAAAACTAATCTATCATGGTGACACATGCAACATAATGCATTTGTAGTTTCCCACATCTTCAAGGAAAAACAGAAATATGTTTCCCCATCTCTCATTCAGGGGGTCAAGACTAGTCATTTTATTACTAATTTTTATTATAAAATAAAACTTTGCAAATATAAATCTCATATTTGTAAGAAATGGAATAAGTTTCTTAATATGAAATGAAAGTTTCTCCTCAGTTTTTCTGGCATCCAATTTGACTTGTCAATTCCTCTTTGGATACAGTTCCAAAGATAGCATTTCTTCCATCAAGAGATGAGTACTTCGGTGGGGTTTTTGATGATGTGAACTGGTTCTTGGAACTTTAGACTGAATTCATTGCAAATATGCCCAGTTTTCTCTTTCACATTCAAGGTACAGAAGAGAGAAAATATTTCTATCTTCCTCCTTGATCCTTCCCTTTGGTCAGTGACCAAAAGGGAGAAATGTTTATCTACTGAAGAACCTTTGAAAATGAACTTGCAATACCCCTGCAACAGTTCATAAGGGAACCAGAGGTTCCTTTCTAAGACTGCCTGCACCAAATACAAATCTGCGGGGTGTCTCTGTACTCTGTATGTTGTGGGGCAGGGGAGGATCGCCATTCTCATTGCTTAAATAAATGCTGGCCCAGGATAGAGCTATGTTTTAGACTCACTTCTCCTTCCATCCCCCTGCAATATCCCCATCTATTTTACTTCTTCCTCTTCGTCCAGCATCACCACTAACTTCCACACACATTATGGAACCCAGAATGCTCTTCTGGATGGTACAATCATTCCCTGAAAGCTGTGTTGGCATCATCACTAAAGTACAGTGCTAGGAATGAGGGGCACAGAGTACCATAGTTGTTGGTCTTGTGTCTCCTGAAGTCTGGGGCTTCATTTCTTTACAAGGTTTGTAAGAGCACATATTGCTCCTCTGACCTTGGTCATACCCAACCTGTACCTAAGGATTTGTGATTGGAGAAAGGGAAGATTTTCTCTTCTTGCAAGTGCCAAAGTCAAGCATTTTACTTTCTAAGGCCAAATTAGAAAGGGGGGAACAGAAGGGAAGATACTGTAGAATTTTTTATCAGAATTTTATGGAATTAAAATGAAAGAAAAATTATTCTAGAAGAGAATAAAGTGGAATACCACTCTCCGTGGTTTTACCCTGCTATCTGCTACGATCACATAGGGGTAAAAATCAAACTTAACCTATTAGATCATCATGTGAAAAAAAGACTTTGCAGACATTTGAATGTTTTTAACCAGTTTCATATAATTTCCCTGAGATCTAGGATACCTGGGACATCAATTTTATACTTAAAACGTAGGATGTAGAATTTCAGAGCTAGAAAGGTCCTTTGAAATCATCTAGCCAGAGGATTATAGGTCAGAATTAAAAGGGATTTAAGTCACTTAGTCATAGGAAGGAACCTCAAGAGTCATTTAGTCCAATCCCCCTCATTTTATTGATGAGAAAACCAAGGACCACCACAAAGGCTAAGTGACTTGCCCAATAGTACACAGATAATAAGCGGCAGTCCTGGAATTTAAACCCAGGTCCACTGATTCCAAATCTAATCCTTTCTACTAAACCAGTGGTTTCCAACATTTTTTTGTTTCTCAAAGCCCTTTTAACAACAACAACAAATGAATCACAAATCCCCATGGTAATTTAATAGATGTTTGTGACATTCTCTTTAGATTTATTTATAGATGCTTCCAATGATAATTTTTGCCCCAAAGTTCCAAATTTAAATTTACATTATATAATTATAATTATAAAATATGAAATTCCATTTTATGTATAATTATGAGAACTCCAAATGTTTATCAAATTATAAAACTCTTAAGTATTTTATTTGGACCTTTCTACAAGAATTAAAAGAAGCAATACAAGAAGACGTCTTATGGTTACTATTATCTACAAGAATTTACATTAAATTCTGGAATTTTATAAATTGTGTTGAGCATAAATAACATTTTACTGGAATAAGCTATAACTTGGAAGATGTTTAGTATAATATAATAATACACACTTAATTTCTATATCGGACTTTTTTACTTGAACAAAAGATTGGTAATTAACTAGCTTAATACTGTGCATATTCTTCAATTTTATTCTGTATTGAGTTTGTTTCTGAATTTTTATTTAAAACAAGAATGTGGTGAAAATACTTACATCAATAGATTATGAGAAATGGTAGGAGAATGTTACTCTTTTGCTGAGAAATAGAAATTCATTTTCTAAATTTTTAGCCAACCAACCAATTGAGGAAAACAAATATCTAGTAGATATAATATTTTACCGTTCTGTCCAATGGCAAGTGCTGTATTAAATGACTAATTTATTTAAAGTTCAATTGCCTATACTGCTTATTTTTAAACAATGTTTGTCTATAAATTAAACTTTGTAAGGAAAAGCTCATTTCAAATGTGACTTTCTTCTCTTCTACTACTGGTATACTAGCTACTTTCTCACAGAAATTCTACTGAACTACTGACAAGCATCGACAACCAGTTCCTTCAAAAATTCACCAGATAAAATAGTAACATAAGTAATGAGTAAATTGGAATTGGAAGACACTCTTAATACAGCAATGAGAGCAATATAAGGTTTGTTTCTGCCGTATATTTGCAATGATGTGTAATGATATTTTTCAAGATGGCTTCTAATGCATATGCCCAGGGACATGATTTTTAAACTGCCTGACATTTACCCTGCAAGAACCTAAACATTGGTAATACCTTGATAGATAATGTGATGATACAGCTGATGAGGTATGATGACCAAGTAACAGAGGAGAACCAGGAAGCTGCTTTGGTGCAATGTATAGAAGATAAATGAGGGCATATGAATTTATCTGACCACCTTAAGAATTAGTTTGCTTTCAAATGTCAAATCCTTACTAGCTGTATGACCCTGGGCAAGTCACTGTTTGCCTCAGTTTCCCCATCTGTAAAATGAGCTGGAGAAGACTATGGCAAACCACTCTAGTGCTTTTGTCAAGGAAATCCCAAAATGAGATTAAGAAGAGCCAGACACAAATGAACAATAGTAACAGTAACCAGGCCACGTGGCTATTTTGTAGCCCATAAAAAGGCATTTGAGCAGGAAAAGACCTTTCTTTAAGCACACCAAGCTGACTGTGAAAGGAGTGGAGACAAACAGCTTTGGGCACATCTGCTTAAACTTTGTATCCAGAACACAGGTATTTGTAAGCACCCTACAGTAGTACTGTATTCCTCAGGCTCCATCTCCCTCATCTCCCTAACCCCATTCTTGATCCTTGGAGGGGACAGAAGGGGGTGGTACAGCAAGCACTTAAAAATGTGCCCTATTGAGCAAGGACAGTGCAGAATAAATCCTTGTGCTCATCCTGAAAGTCCACCCCTAGGTCAAGTCTAACGCCTTCACTGCTCTTATCCCATGGCCTTAGCCATCCTTTGGTCACAACCTTGGCACAGCCTTGAATAAAATTAGAAAATAATAGCTTTTATCCTACTCCCTTTGTCCTATTTTTTCATTTGACTGACACTGATAGCTTTATACCATTTTTAAATGGAGATTTTTTGAAGTTCCAGCAGGTGACCTCTATTTACTACAATAAAATTAGTGATTTATAGAAAGTCAGATTTCCACAATCCCCTGAACTCCTTTTATACCTAACTACTATGTCAACAAAGCACCCAGCATCAAAGGTCTGGATTATGTAGCAAAAATAAATCACTTTTAAAATCCCAATAGTAATGTAGATTGTAAAAAATCTTAACTGGAAATGTGTGAAGAGGAAGGGATCATGTAAGAGAAGCAGATGCAGCCAACCTTGGCTGCAGTATATTACTCAAGTTGCTGTGGGGCAGAAAAGATTGGATATTTAATGTCAATGTTACTATGAGAAGGGATGAAAAGCAAGAAACTCCAAGACAAAACAAAAAAGGGGAAATAGAACTGTTTATGGACCATAGACTATAGCTCTTCTCTCTCTTCTTTCACTGTTCTTCCTCTCCTCTTTTTTCCCTTTTCCTCACTACTTCTTTCCTTTCCCTCCCCTACAGAAACAGATGTAATGTGATAGAAAAACTATTAGAGTGTCAGAAGACCTGAGTTTAACTTTTCACTTTGACATGTATGAGCTGTTTTTACCCTTAGGAAGTCACTTAAGCTCCCTAAGTCTGTTTCCTCCTCTGTAAAAAGGAGAGAAGCTTTGCATTCATTACCTCACAAGGTTGTTCTGAGGAAAGCACTTTGCAAACCTTTAAAAATTATTTTTTGTGTGTACACTTATATAGTACATGCATGTGTGTATGTGTTGGGTGTTTTTTTTTTCAAAGTGTTAGTGGAAACTTCTTTCTTGATTCTTTTTTTTCTTCTGTATTTCTATCACATCCATCATTTAGTTTAGGAGAATTGACTGATGATCAGAAGGGTTAAATGCCAGTTAGTTTTTAAGTATCAGAATTGGGATCTAAACCCAGAAGCCTCTTCCACATTCAAGGTATGACCATTAGGTTTCTGATACTGAGGACCACTCTGAAGTTCAGAAATGAGGGAAACAAAGGCCCAGACAGAGAGGTTACTTTTCAGAATCTCCAAGCTCCCTATAGCCAGTCAAAAAGTCTGCTCTTCACCATGTTGTTAGCCAACCAGAACAAGTTATGGAATATTTATGGGGACCCCACCATCTCTCTAAGACACTACCCTTAAGCATCATCATGATGCTCCCCGGCATCCTCCATGGGTGAGCTTTCATCAGCTTTCATCATTAAGGTCTGTTCCTACGTCAGACCCCTTTTACGCACAAAATACAATCAATACATAGGATCACAAAAGAAGCCAATTATATTGAAATAGTTACAAAAATATTTTTTAAAAATAAGTCCAAGGACCCCAGGTTAAAAAGCCTTATTCTATAATTCCTTTTGTAATTCCTTCCACTATATCCAAGGGTTCTTTACTTCAACCCTGTGTTAGAAAACGATATTTCTATTAGGCACTGAATAGGTAGAATTCCTCTTGGAGATCAATGACTATCCAGTCCATTATATTACCAATATGTGCTTTCATGTATAGGATCAGAGTTCTTTCACTGTTGCTAGTTAAGCTGATGCAAGCAACATCCTCTAATGCAGCAAATATCTAACTTCATTTGTTCCAGAAAAGACAGAACAGCTGCAGAAAAGTCAATAGAAAACAAAGGCATCTAAGATAATAAGCAATAGAACAATTCCCAACAATTCTTTATTCATAATCCATGTTTAATTCAAAATACAAAAGGATTTGTTTAAAATCTGGCAGGTTTTTAATGGCTCTTCTCTATAGCAGCATCTCTGAAGTGGTGGAGATGTCAAGCAATTTTTGACTCTTTACCAAAGCAAGGAATTAAACACACAAGAGAAACAAAGGGTAATGATACAGCAAATGGCAATGCGTCCTGTTGTTTGGCGGTGTCTAGCAGGGTGCCACAGGGATCAGTTTTCATTCTGGTCTAATTTAACATCTTCATTAATGATCTGGAAGAGAAAGTAAACAGCACATTAATTATAATCACAGGCGATGCTAAATTAGGATTTACTGCATGCACCAGAAAAAGGGACATGGAAAGGGCTTGGAACGGAAAGAAAATAGCAAAATGAAACTTAGCTTGGAAAAGTGGATTGTATCTGTGAAATAAATACCCCAAGGCAGAACTATTGAATGGGAGAAAGACACCCAGAAATAAATTATAATACTGGACAATATACATTACATTTTATAGTACTTTACAAAGTACTTTTACATCCATTATCACATTTGATCCATTAGAATTCAAGGGGAACTTCAGCACATCTGATTCAAAAGCCTTCTAGGAAAGTGAAGCTACCTCCTCAAGGTCACACAGTTAGGTAGCAAATAAAAGAGGTGGGATCTGAACCCATGTTGCCTCATTCTAAATCCATTGTTCTCTCAACTACATTGCAAATTTGAGTCCACAGAGGTTAAGTTCCTTACCCAAAACTACATGGCATAGATCCAAGCCCAGAATGTGGGTATTCTAATTCTTACCTCTGGGCTTCCTTCACCATAACAGCACAGCTCACTATCCAAAAAACTATAGAAGGGTAACAAACAATATAGGGTGGTATTAGTATATGTCAGGGGAGAGAGATGGGGAAAGTAATCTGTAGCATAATATATGGAAATGTCACTAGTGGAGTAAGCTGCCACTGAAGGCCCTGAGAAATCACCCTGACCAAAAAATATTTCTCCCATCTGCCTAAAATTTCACCATTAGCTCATTCTTTACCGACCTTCTTAAAGAGATGTATTTTAAAGATGCTTCCAGGCATTATGTTATTTGGTAATAGATTAGAGATGGTATGACAATGGATAAAAAGCTAGAGTTGGAGTCAGAGGGACTTGGGTACAAGTCCTACTTCTGACCATTTGATGAAGAGCAAGTCACCAAATTAATCTCTCCATGCCCCCTGATAACTCTCTAAGACTAAAAGTTTCTCATATAGAATTGGATGGGACCACAGAGACCATCTAGCACAATCCCTCATCTTACAAATGAGGGAACTGAGGACCAGAAGACTGTGATTTCCCAAGGTAAGGTAAATATCAGTAGTGTGATTTGAACCAAGGTCCTCTGACACCTAAACCAGCACTCTTGCCCTTGTACCATGCTGATTTGCTTCCATGAATAGTTTCCACAGTGGGATTTGTCTATACTGATGAAATCATAAGTTCTATGTCTGGACCACCACAAACAAAACAAATACCACTTGGGGAGCTTTAAGAGAGGGCAGGGGTGGGGTATAAATTGGCCCTGTCCTGGACTAGGTTCAGTGCTACATGACCAGGTCATGGTTAGCTAGGTTGATGGGGTAGTTTTAGATGTCTGAGGAAGGGGTCATTGGTAGAACAGCAATGACAGTACCTGGCCCATAGGAGGCACTTAATAAATGTTTTTTGATTGACTGACTGACATCACTGTTCTGCCTTGAACTGACCCTGGATATACAGTTGTTTTTCCTAAAGGAGGATGGGATTACACCAATCCATCCACACTTCATCACCTGGTTCTTCTTGTAACTAATGGCATGCATTCACAAGACAGTTGACAAGGGTGAGGATTGCAGGTTCTGAAGTGGAACCCAAGACACTGAGAGATCAAGCCCACGACCTTGGTCACATTACAGCTCCACTGTAACCAACTGAGCAAACAAGGTCATGTAACTACAGTAGGCGTAATGGGATTAGATGATGCTAAATTTAGACAGCAAAGATTTTCTAATGAAGAATTCTATTACGGTGCATAGCAGCACACATCATGTAATCTTTGAAGCTGATAATGGATATTTCTCAAGCAAAGAAATGAGAAAAGTCCCTTGGACCCTTCTCTTCGTCCAAACTGTGGACAGTTCAACAATGGTAGAGAAGACCCTTGAGGTTGCTGCTTGGGGGAGTGGAAAAGAGAGTGCTGACAGGGGTGAGGTGGGATGGCTAGGCAAAATTATAAATAGGCAAAGTTTGTTTCCAATGCTGTCTAAATTCCTTCCCACCCAGTTTCCCTTACTGAATGTCCCCATTCATAGTTCAGAAAGATCATGATCACACATGACTGTCAACAAAGGCATTAGCTGACAACTTAAAAAGTCCTAAGGATGACTTGCATTATAGAAGGGAATGCTAAAGAGCTGTCAAAATGCATAAGAATGAAGCTATAATGGTGGAATGACAGACACTGGGCCCTAGCCAGTACTTCACCTTAATCTAGGAATATATTAGATCATTTCCCATCCTAAGATATTAAGCTTTTGGATATATGTGCAGGTATGCCTGTCTTCACCTTCTTCTTTAATGGATCTTCCATTTTCCCTCTGTGGTGCTGCTGCTAACACTGTTGTTCCACCCTTTCTTGGACCACCAGATACCATGCCTTGGGGGAGCTAAGCCACTCTGATCTTCTCTACCTGGAATCACAGGCTCTCATCTTTACTTCTGCCCCTTCACACCTCCACCCCCATACTCCAATCAACACTATCATCACCTCTGGAAAGATCATAGACTATGCTAGTATTCCATACACTAGCTTTGCCACTTTCCAGATTATAGCTGCCTTCCTTAGCCACCACTCCCCTACATATGTGGTCTCTTCCATTACATTTAAAGCTCTGTGAGAGCAGGGAATGTGTGTCTTTTATATCTATATGCCTAGGGTCTACTGGTCCATCTCCAGTTGTCCTAATCTATAACTGGCCATTGGACCCAAATGGCTGCAGAGAGGACAGTGAAGGCTGATGACTTTACACAGCTCTCCCTCACTTAAATCCAATTCACTTGCAAGTCATGGCATCATCTTTCTGATATCATGGTCTCCTTTGAGAGCTAAGGACAATACCACACCACAATCAAAGTCCTCCTCTGCCTCAACCCAGGACCCAGCATAGTACTTAGCAAATAGTGTTTAATAAATGCTTTTGCTTCATTCATGTGCTATTTATAAATATAAAATTTGATCTATATGGAAGTGTAAACAGAAATAAGTTAGATAGAACAAGAGTTATGTGGACAATATGGCTCCATGACAATATAGGATGTGGAAACTGTAAGTATCATGAGAGTGGAAACCATCTCTTATCTCCTCTTGACTCCTGACTTCCATTGGGTCTTAACTACAATCCCACCCTATGCAAGAAGCCTTCTTCTGATTCCATCTTAATGTTAGTGCCTTCCCTCTAAGATTAACTATGATTTGTCTTGTTCATATGTTGTTTGTACATAGTTGGGTTTTTTCTTTTTTTCTTTCTTTTTTTTTTTTGCATGTTGTCTCTCTCATTAGACTGTGAGCTCCTTGAGAGTAGAGGAGAGTAGGGACTGTTTTTAACCTTTCTTTGCATTCCCCAGCACTTAGATTAGTCCCTAGTACATGGTATATGGTAAGTATTTAATAAATGCTTATTGAATTATGAGTTCAGTAGTCTGGAAGAATGGTATAACCTTTAGAGGAAATAAGGAAATTTGCGTAAAACGGGTGAGTTTGGGATGAAAGATCATAGAGTTTTAAAACTGCTGCATGTGAGCTGTATTTAGGACACCAGGTTTGAAATATCCAGGAGGCATTTGATGGTGGAAAACTCTCCCCTGTGCTAGGAAAGAGACTAGAGCTAGATATGTAGATCTTTGGAGCATCTGCCTAGAGATGTTAATTAAACCCCTGAGAGCTGATGATGTCACTAAGCAAGAGAGTGTGGAGAGATAAATCCCAATAGTAATCATGCCTTCTGAATAGATCGAGAAAAGCTTCATGTTTGGGTTTTGAATTGGTGGAATTTGAGTTGTAATTTAAAAGATAAATAAGCATTTAACAGAAACAAAGGAGAGGAAGATCATTCCAGGTACTGGGAACCACATGAACAAAGGCAGGGAGGCAAGACCGGGGGTCTACTGATAAAGAGTACAAGGAAGGGATTAATGTGAGATAAGGCTAGGAAGATAAGGTGACATCAATTTGTGGAGAGCTTTGAATAGCAAGTAAAAGAATCTGAATTTTACTTAATAGGCTACAGGGAGCCATTGAAGGATTTTAAGCACAAGTGTGCCTACGTCCATGTATAAGAAACATAATTCTAGGAGTGATGTGAAGACTAAATTGGAGAAAAGAACAGGTGAAGGCAAGAAGACTTGATAGGAGATTATTACAGTAGTAAAAATACGTATGAGGACCCATACAAAGATGGTAGTAATAGAGAAGAAAGGATAAAAGTAAGAATTATTACAAAAGTAGAACTGATAGTACTTTGTAGCTGATTGGATATAGGAGGGAGAAGAATAAAAGGAGACGAATAAAACAGAATACCAAGATTTTTAGCATCAGAAAATAAGAAGCATAACTATCAGGAATAGCAAATTCAGAAGAAAGAAAAAGTTTGCATAAGAAAATGTGCTGCTATCCATCCCCAGAGAAAGAACTAATGGAGTCTGAATACAGAGCAAAGCACACTTTTTAAACTTTTTAAATTTTTCTCATTTTTTTTGTCTGTTTTCTTTTATAACATAATTAATAAGAAAATGTGTTTTGCATGACTACATGTATATAACCTAGATCAAATCACGTGCCTTCTCACTGAGAGACAGGTCTTGGAAGGGAGAGAATTTGGAAGTCAAAATTTTAAAAATGGATGTTAAAAATTTTTTTTACATGTTATTAGAGAAAAATAAGATATTAAATAATTCTTTTAAAAAAGAAAAATCTGCTTCATTTTAGATTAATTTGAAGTTCTGGTAAGACATGTACTTGGAGATATCCTGAAAGATATTGGAAATGTGGGTCAGGAGCTCAGCAAAGAGTTCAAGACAGGAGATATAGATGTGGGAATTATCTGAATATAAGTAATGGTTGATCTCATGGGAGTAGAAGGGGTCAAGAATCAATACTAGGAGAAAGGTTTGGAAGGTGCATATACTAGGATGGATAGATATACATAGAGACGTAGATAATATTTTCCATATAATTGATTTCCTCTATAATCTTGTGAGTTTTATTTTATACATTTAAAAACATTATTCTGAGAAGGGGGTCCATAGACTTCCATGATACAAAGAAGATTAAGAACTCTAGTAGGACATTCATATAAAGAGTTAAAGAAGAGGATGAGAAGCTAGTGAAGGACATGGAGAAACAACAGTTTGAAAGGCAGGACAAAAACCAGGAAAGTGGGTTTTCTCAGAAGCCAAGGGAGAAGAAAGTATCCAGAAGGAATTACCGCTTAATGTAATGAAGACTTTGTCATGCTCTTTACCATCCATGCTGTTAGCTGTACTTTCAAGTTAGAACATTTTTCTTCCTGACTTGAGAATATTAGTCAGAAGATTAACACAAAAAAAAAAAATCTTGTAAATGTGGAGGCAAAGAAAAAGGTCTGCTAATGTAATATGAGTTGAAAGTTAAATTATCTTTTCAGCTCTGGTCTTTTCATCAAGAATGCTTGAAAGTCCTCTGTTTCATTGAAAGTTTTTCCCCTGAAGTATTATACTCAGTTTTGCTGGGTAGGTGATTCTTGGTTTTAATCCTAGTTCCTTTGACTTCTGGAATATCCTATTCCATGCCCTTCAATCCCTTAATGTAGAAGCTGCTAGATCTTGAGTTATCCTGATTGTATTTCCACAATACTGGAATTGTTTCTTTCTAGCTGCTTGCAAGATTTTCTCCTTGACCTGGGAATTTCTCTTTTTGGATCTCTTTCAGCCGGTGATTGATGGATTCCTTCAATACTTATTTTGCCCCCTGGTTCTAGAATCTCAGGGCAGTTTTCCTTGATAATTTCATGAAAGATGATGTCTAGGCTCTTTTTTTGATCATGGCTTTCAGATAGTCCCATAATTTTTAAGTTGTCTCTCCTGGATCTATTTTCCAGGTCAGTTGTTTTTCCAATGAGATATTTCATATTCTCTTCCATTTTTTTCATTCTTTTGGTTTTGTTTTATGATTTCTTGGTTTCTCAGAAAGTCATTAGACTCCATCTGTTCCATTCTAATCTTGAGAGAACTATTATCTTCAGTGAGCTTTTGAACCTCTTTTTCCATTTGGCTAATTCTGCTTTTGAAAGCATTCTTCTCCTCATTGGCTTTTTGAACCTCTTTTGCCAATTGAGTGAGCCTATTTTTCAAGGTGTTATTTTCTTCAGCATTTTTTTGGGTCTCCTTTAGCAAGGTATTGACCCATTTTTCATGCTTTTCTTGCATCTCTCTCATTTCTCTTCCCAGTTTTTCTTCCACCTGTCTAACTTGATTTTCAAAATCCTTTTTGAGCTCTTCCATGGCCTGAGCCCACCGGACATCCACCTCGGATGTCTGGGATAGACAGGCCCCAACCTCCACGTCTTTCCCTGATGGCAAACATTGTACTTCCTCATCAGAAATGAAGAGAGGAAGGAACATCTCTTCCCCAAGAAAGTAGCTCTCTATGGTCTTATTTTGCTTCCTTTTTCTGGGCATTTTCCCAGCCAGTTACTTGACTTCTGAGATTCCTCTCCACCCCCGCCTAGATCCGCCCAGCCAGTGCTTGGGGTCTGAGATTCAAATGCTGCTTCCCAGTCTCAGGGCTATCCAAGGTGGGAGTGACTGCTATTCAATGTGAGCTTACATTCTGGTGCTTGGGTGGGGGCAGGGCCGCCTCCCAGGTTCAGTTCCCTCAGGGGCTTTATGCAGAGACCTTCAGTAATGGAGCGGGTGGGGGCAGGGCTGTCTCCCAGGCTCAGTTCCCTCAGGGGTTTACGCAGAGACCTTTGGCAATGCCCCTGAGCTCCTGCCTGCTGCTCCGGGAGTTCCAGGCCACCGCTGCCTCTGCCGCTGCCTCCCAAGGGGGCCTGAGTTATGGAGACACCCTGCTCCCCTCTTGGCCAGCCCAGAAGTCTCTCTCACTGACCTGGAGCGTCTGTGGGTGGAGGGACCTTTGCGGCCGCTGGAGGTTCAGTCCCTGAAGCCTACTCGGATCTGCTCCTCTTGGGCCAGGTGGCCAGGGCAGCTCAGGGGTGGGCTCCGCTGTCCGGAGCACGACGGACCCCTGGGGACAACTTTCCAGGACTCTCTGGAATGGAAATCTCTTCCACTATATTTCTGCACGGCTTGCACTGATCCAGAATTTGTGGGGAGTTCTTTTTACAGGAAATTTATGGGCTGTGGATTCGGAGCTAGCATACGTGAGTCTTTCTACTCCACCATCTTGGCTCCTCCTCCCTGTAATATGAGTTGAAATGCAAGATTATGTGGGTTGTAAACATATCTTCAGTATGTATTTCTCTTTTTCTCCTTTATAACAGGAATTTATTTTTAAGAAAAGTCTTAGAAAAAAATCATAATATCTATAGGATGCTTCTTGGTCCCCATGAGATCTTTTCTTAGGAGATTAAAAAAGCAAACTAAATGCTTCCTGGACAGCACGAGAGTTAGTCATACATATATAAACAACTTAAAAGCAAGAAACCAAAAAAATTGTTTTATAGAGTCAAAAAAAATTATAACAAAATTCATCTGGAAGAACAAAAGATCACTTATGTCAAAGGAATCAATGTAAAAAAAAGTAAAGGAAGGTGGCCTTGCTGTATATCAAACCGTATCATAAAGTGGTAGGGTAGCTAGGTGGTGCAATGGATATGAATAGAGCACCAGTGCAGGAGTCAGGAGGACCTGAGTTCAAATCTCACCTCAGACACTTGATACTCACTAGCTGTGTGACCTTGGGCAACTCACTTAACCCCAATTGCCTCATCTTGGGTCATCTCCAGTCATCCTGATGAATATCTGATCATTGGGTTCAAGTGGCTCTGGAGGAGGAATGAGGCTGGTGACCTGCACAACCCTCCCTCACTCAAAACCAAGTCAAGTGCAAGTCATGTCACCATTTCTCTGATGGCATGATCTTCTTTGGCAACAAAGGACAAACATACACACACATTATAAAATGGTAAACAATCTTGTGCTAGCTTAGAAATAGAGCGGTGGATCAGTGGGATAGATTAGGTACACAACATATTGTAGTAAATGACCATGGTAATTTAGTGTTTGATACACCAAAAGATCTAAGCTTTTAGGACAAAAAAAAAATCACTATTTGAAAAAATTTCTGGTAAGACCGAAAAAGAGTTTGGCAGAAACTAGGTGTAGATGAATGTCTCATACCATATACCAAGATAAGGTCAAAATGGGTATATGATTTAGATATAAATTTAAATATAAGCAAATTAAGAAACACAGAATAGTTTACCTGTCAGATGTATGGATAAGGAAAGAATTTAGGACAAAACAAGGGACAAAGAGCACTCTGAAATATAAAATAGACAATTTTGATTCTTTTAAATTAAAAATGGTTTTTGCACAAACAAAAGCAATGAAACCAAAATTAAAAGAAAAGTGGAAAACTGGGGAGGAAGGAAATTTACAGGAAGTATCTCAATAAAGGCCTCATTTCTCAAATATATAGAGAAATGAGTCAAATTTAAAAGAAAACAAGTCATTCCCCAACTGAAAAATGGTCAAAGGATATGAACAGGTCATTTTCAGAGGAAGAAATCAAAGCTATCTTTAGTCATGTGAAAAAATTATCTAAATCATTTTTAATTAGAGAAATGCAAATTAAAACAACTCTGTGATACTGCCTCATACTTATCATATTGGCTAATATGATAGAAAAGGAAAATTATAAATGTTGGAGGGAAGGTGGGAAAACTGGCACACTAACGCATTATTGATACAGTTGTGAACTGATTCAACTATTCTGGAGACCAATTTGGAACTATGCCCGAAGGGTTATAAAACTGTACATACCCTTTGAAATCTAGCAATATCACTATTAGATCTGTATCCCAAAGAGATTATTTTAAAAGGAAAAAAGATCTATTTGTATGAGGATATTTATTGTAGCTGTTTCTGTGGGGACTAAGAATTGGAAATTGAGGGGATGTCCATCAAGTTGAACAAGTTGTGGTATATAATTGTGATGAATATTATTGTGGTATAAGAAATGATGAGCAGGATGGTTTTCAGAAAAATGTGAACTTACATGAAAACTGATGCCAAGTAAAGTGAGCAGAACCAGGAGAACATTGTACATAGTAACAGCAATATTGTACCATGAACAATTGTGAATGATTTAGTTATTCTCAGCAATACAATGATCCAAGACAATCCCAAAGGAATGAAAAATTCTGTCCATCCCCAGAGAAGGAACTGATGGAGTCTGAATAGAGACTGAAGCATACCATTTCTTTCTCTCTCTGTCTCTGTCTCTCTCTCTTTCTGTGTCTGTCTGTCTTTCTGTCTCTCTCTCCCTCTGTGTTCAAGTCTTGTTCCCCAAAATGACTAATATGGAAATATGTTTTATGTTTTATATGATTTCACATGTATAACCCATATCATATTGCCTACCATTTCAGGTAAGGGAAAAGGGAGGGAGGGAGGAATAGAATTTGGAACTCAAAATTTACCAAAAAAAAAAAAAAAAAGGTTAAAATTTGTTTTTACATGAAATTGGGGAGAAAAATTAAAAAAAAATTTTTTTTTTAAAAGAAAGCAGGGTAAGATCAAGTTAGATAAACTCAGCTAAACAGAGCTCCAGCTCCAGCTCATCAACAAACAATTGAAGTTCACAATCCTAGGGTAAACTAAACATTCTCCTATTCAAATAGAATTGCTTATAGAGGTTTCTGGTGAATGAGATTGTCTTACCTTCTCTTTAGACAAAAAAGTTCTTACCCTGGCAACTTTTAAAAATATTTAGATACTTGTATTTTGATATAATTGGCTTCCTTTGTAATTCTGTGAGTTTTTTTTCTGTGTTTGAAAACATTATTCTGAGATGGGTTCCATAGGCTTCACCAGACTGCCATGGGGTCCATAACACACAAAAAAGAACTCTTGCTTTAGAGGATTACATGAGATAATACGTAAAGTGCTTTACAAATCTCAAAGTGAATGCTGGCTGTTATTATTAGCAGTGTTAGTCCAAATATCAGCTATACCTGATGGGTAGATTTTCATCAGGGTGCGTTTAAATGAGTCACAATCTGACTTTGTAGGTGGCAGTCCTGTTAATTAAGAAAATTGTAATCACAGTATCTAAAGGATAGACTACCCTTGTGCTTGATTCCCTCATTTCCCTTCAGTCCCCTCCGAATCTATCAACTGTCTTATCTATCCCTGTAATGTTCATATCTAGTTATCTTTCTATGTTGGGTACTAGTGATTTGGAGATTTAATTATTTAAGGGTTCCCTGACTTTAGAACTTCCTTATCTGAGCTGGAAATGGGAAAAGTACTAAGCTATCAGACCAACAGATTTAAGGCAGATATGTTACAGCCAAGGGAATTAGAAGAATCTGATTTGATCTTTAAAAATCCAGGGATAAGAAGAGGATATTGGTGTTTTCTAATTTTGAAAAACTTTCTCTCCCCTCCCCTCCCCTCCAGTATATTGATTTTATGCACATTTGAGCTTTTTGTTACTAAGGATCAATTTGTTATTAAGCAAAGTTCAATTATTTTTAATTAATACAAAGACATAAAAGCAAGTTTCCAAATCTCAAGCCGAGGTGGAAGTAGACTTGCAAACAAATTTAAACGCCATGGGCCATGGAAAATGTGTAAATGCCCTTAGCACTTAGGTTCTCCTGAAAATGCGTGGTGCAGATGGGTGTGTTGGTGGGGATGACAATAATCTGGGAGACACAGATAAAACTCAAGATGATCTAACAAAAGCCTGATAAAAATGGGACGAAATTTGAAAGAAACTTGTAAGTGGTGTATCATACTAAAGAGTAGCGTTATTAAGAGGTAGAAGAGCAAAGAAATTCAATTCAACAACCATTTATTACGGACTTACTATATCCAAAATTTGGTTTTAGGCACACAAAGATAAAAGAAAAAAGAAATGCAGCTCCAGACCTGAGAGAGCTAACGTTCTGATGGAAAGCTGCAATATGTACACAGATACATAATTTGAGGAAATAAAGCACTAACTAGTGGAGGAGAGTAGGAGATAGGGAGGAGAGGGGATCAGGAAAAGCATCCTCTTAGAAGAGGCTAATCTAAGTTGAACACTGAAGAAAAATAAGGATTTCAAAAGGCAGAGAAAAGCAGAGAATCAGTCCATTACAGGTATGGAAGCAGAACGTAGAAGGTTCAGTTCTAGGAACAGTAAGCAGTTCCATTTAATAGTAATAATAACTCACATGTAGATAGCCTCTAGTAACATCACATTTGATCCTCACAACAAAATTGGTATTATTATCCCCATTTCACAGATGAGGAAACTGAGGCAAGCAGAAGTTAAGTGACTTGTCTCTTAGCTAATAAGTGTCTGAGGCTGAATTTGAATTCAGGGCTCCCTGACTTCATACCTAATTTTCTATTTACTGGGCTTAAAGTCAGGAAGACCTGGATCTTGGCTAGAGTGAAGAGATTGTTAAGAGAAATAATACAAAATAAATCAGGAGGGGTAGGTGGGAGCCAGATAGTGGACAACTTTAAATGACAGGCTAAAGTATTAGTATTTATCCTAGAGACAACCAAGAGCCACTAAAGATTCTGAGTAGGGAAGTAACCTGGTCAGTCTTATGCTTTAGGAATATTAATTTGGTAGCTGTGTGGGAGATGGATTAGAGAGGGAAGGGACCAGAAGCAAGGAAACCAAGTGTGACAGATTCCCTATTTCTCAGAGTTCCCACTACCATCTGAATTAGATTTCTAATAACCTCTGGTCAGATTGCTGTGCCTTAGTGGTCAATTAAGGGCATTAAAAGGCCCACCCTCAAGGTATCAAGCCCCTTCAGACTTGTAGATGTGCTGAGACCATACAAGTCACCACACACCTGCCTTGCATCGTAATTGCTTCCAGGGGCACTGATTCTACTTGACTCCTCAAGTGTCACTATATATCCCTGTTAAGTGTCTTTTCCATGTTAGGGCATGAAACCTCCTTTCATTAACCATTGAATGAAAGAGGAGTCTCTATTTATGTTGTAAGATTTTGGCTTGAGACAGTAGACCACTGTAAAAACATATTGTTAGTGTTGCCCAAAGTGTTCTGTGCAACACTGGTTTTCTAGACAATACTAATTTTAAACATTTTTATGCTAGGAGTGATGTTCTGGTGACTAGAAGCAAGGCAAATCGCCTTGTGAGGATAGAGTGAATCAATGGCTATAAAGCAAGGGGGAAACAGTGGGGTTCCCCCATTACAGCTGCAGAGGCGGAAGCACTGGAAATGAGCCACAACAGTGAATGGGTCAACAAGGGTCACTGAACGACCTGCAAGGAGAATGTAGTAATATCCTCAAGAAAATTTCAACTGTAACCAACTTGGAAAAGATATTTTATAAAGAGAACTAAAATGAAAGGTAAAAGAACCTGAGAATCAATGCAGAACCTCATAACTACTGAAAAAAAAAATGAATGTGCAATGTCAAGCCTTCCTTTTACCTCAAAACATTGTGGTGGTCCCTGTAGGCTGAACATCTCCATAGGCATTGCTTCCCAAGTTGATGGCTGAAGGAAGTAGGATGGAAGCATCACTATTCCAAAGGCTTTCAGGTTCAGGGTCCTGAGCTGTCTCCATCAGGATCTAAAGGGAGATTGCTGGTCAAGGTGTTGGTGGTGGTTTGTTTGTCTGGACCAGGCTACCTCCTGTCTCTCCATGAGGGTGCTTCAACGTTTCAGCTAGCCTGCTCTGTGTGTGGCAATTGGTTAGCATAGCTAGCCCCATCTCAGGAGGTGTTTTCCCCAGTTGATAGTTATGAGTCCTGGGCTGAAAGCAGGCCCAGTGATCTGAAGAATACTGCCACTTGTAGGGCTGCTTTGCTTATTTCTTAATAAATGGTTGTTTCCTTCCTTCTAAGGCATCTGGGTACCACTTACAAGGGCCCTCCCCTAAGCTGTGGACCCAAGAATGCTGTTTGGACCTGAGGGAGCTTGGACTCTAATGAGAAAAATCTGGCTTCCTCTCTCACATTTTATGTCTTTAATTCCATTCTCTGATACTCCAGGGAAAATTCACTTAGGTTGTGGCTTATATCTAGAGTTGCCTCCTCTTCAGCGCATGACATGAATTAGGTATGGGATAGGTAATTTTTTCCTACACACAAAACAAATACTAAACATAAAACATTCTCAGCACACATTAACAGAATGAATTAAAGAGAGGATAATAACTTACAATTGCTGTTAAAATTTTCTGGGAGGCTGATACTTAAAATTCATTAAAGCATAAAACATTTTCCATTTCAGTTCTAGAGTTAGAAGGAACTTCAGTGATCATCCAGTTCAACCACTTCATTTTTACAGATGGGGAAACAAGCTTTCAGAAATTAAATGACTTACCTAAAATCATACAGATAGCAAGTAGGAGATAGAATTTGAGCACAGTTTCTCTGATGCCAGAAGTAGTACTCCTTCTGTAATCATTATGCTGCTTCACTAAAGGTAATGTGGTGTAGTGAATAGGAAATCTGAGTACAAGTCCTGATTCAGACACATAATACCTGTATAATCTTGGGTAAACTTAACCTCTCAGTGCTCTAAACAACTCTCTAAGACTATGTACTGACTCACAGTAGTTAACTCCTTCCTCCAGGAGCTCCCCACAGTAATAAAATCGTAAGTCCAGTGCCGCCACTCCCATTTCATTTTGATTCTGCATTGTCTAAACAACTCCTATTATATACATATATTTTAAAAGCCTGGACTTGAACCAAGGGTGGGGAACCTGAGGCCTGGAGGCCACATGTGGCCCTCTAGGTCCTCAAGTCCTTCCTGTGATATTTAAATTCAACCAAAGGGCTGCACCTGAGGACCTAAAGGGCCACATGTGCCTTGAGGCTGCAAGCTTCCCATTCCTAGCCTTGGACCAATGCTCTTGACAATGGCTATAGTAGCTGTTGAAGATTCCTTCCTGCTTCTACTCAGCTCCAATTCAATGGGACCTCAAACTCCTAGGTTACATCTAAACCAGGAAATATTCATCTCAGGATCATTTAGCTAAGATCAGGAAAAGACAAACACAAAAGCAAAAAAAAAAAAAAAAAAAGCTAGTGGTTCAGGAACCAGCTCACCTGGATGAGTTCCACCACTGTAGATACCACATGAGAGAGGTTACCATGCTGGAGTGAAGACAGGACAATTCTTCCTCACTCCTCCCAGGAATTCTCAAAGTTACATAATGCCACTTGGAGAGTCAAAAGAAAAGAGCTTGAGTAAGAAGCTATTTCTTCTTTAAACTGATAAACACACCAATACCTCTGTGTTATCATGGTGTGGTGTGGGAACCAAAGGACCACATGGATTTTGCCACCAAAATACAAAATCCTTTTACTGATACATCAACACATGGTCACAGGAAGGTCCAGAAAGCTCACACATGGTCCATAAAAACCAGGAAGTACGCATTCCTTGGGGTGAATCTTATAAGCCAATTCATTCTCCAACACAGAAAAGGAAAAATCAAAACATGTTTTAGCAAAAGGAAAGAATCACTAGAAGAGAGAGTGGAAATGAAAGAAAGACAAGAGATGATTGTTGGAACAAGTTCATAACAGAGGAAGGAGTAAATGGAATCAAGGAAATATATGGCTAGGTAGCAATGACAAGGAGGAAGGCTCCCTCTTCCTCTGAGATGAGAAAGAGTTGAAGATGGGTAAAGTTATGTAGAAGTTTTCAGATGTGGAGGAAAGGAGTTAAGTGAATTTACCATGAATGGTCTCAGTCTTCTAACCAAATTAGCAAAAGAGGTATTGTCTTAGTACTTTCTATTTATCTATGCTTTCATATTTAAGAGTGAAAATATTATGTTAAGGAAGAAATTATAAGGGGAAATACACTATGCCTTCCCATAGGCAGAGAAAAGCCTACATTGAATGACTTCTCCCCTTTATAGGCAAATAAAATTATTTATGTTTCTGCTGAGATGGAGAAGCTCAAATGACATTACCCTTAAGAGTATTCAAAAGTTAATAAACATAAGATTTGAGGAAAGTGTTACCTGGAACCCAAATGAGTTTGTCTTATCTCAACTACATTTTGCCTCTCTCATCCTGCCTTTCTTCCTTCTTATAACAGCAACACATTTCTTAAGTACTTATTATGTGTAAGGGACCATGTGTCCTTTTTTAATATTCAGACCTTAAACAAGCAATTGTGAAGAAATAATATTGCCACTTATTTTCTCTGGGTTTCAGTTGCTTAATCTATAAAATTATGGAGTTACACTCTAGATGGCCTTTAAGGTTGAAGTTAAAAGAGACTATTTGTTACATGCGCTGCCTCACTACTAACTGACTCAACCTCTTATAACCTGGCATCCAGAGGGAAAATAATTATAATGCTAACAGAAAGAGCATAGGATTTTGAGATAGTAGAATGGGATTCAAATCCCAGCTCTATGAATTTGCTGTATTGATAATATTCAAGGTTATACTACCAATGTGTGACCTTAAGCAAGTTTACTCTTCTTGGGTTCAGTTTTCTTGTCTATATCATGATGGGGTTGGAGTGTATTGTTTCTGAGATGCCCTCTAGCCCTAGAATCTATGAATGATGAATATCTATATTGTTTTATAGTTATGAAATGCTTTAAATTCCTCATCTATAAAATTAAGGTCTTGAACTATATAATTTCTAAGTTCTTTTCCATTTATGTTAAGGGATATTCAAGTGCAAGACACCGACTATTCAATCCAGCATTCTGGTAGTGGCCTAATGGGTTTACCATATGTAAAAGTCTGAGCCTTAGCTCTTTAGGGTCAGAAATATGATATCTTCCACCCACTGAAAAGTGGTAGACAGGATCTGGGGATCTAATTCATACCAATCAAACTCAGGAAAAATGGAATAACAATTTGAAGGCAAACTAATCTGCCTATCTTCACATAGCACCTGCCTATGGGATAAAGATTGGTATTAAACATCTATGTGGGTTTCCTTTGGTCAAAAAAAAAAAAACAAATTAGAAAAAAAGTTTGGCTGGTGAGCATAGGATTAGAGCAAAGGGAGTAATATATTCTTGGATATTATTTTCTTAAAATTATTGTAGTCTGATGACTTGTCCTCCACTCCTGGAATATATAGGAAGGGTTCCGTTCAGGTAATCTCTGTCTTCTTAATCTCAAAGGAAATGGCATAAGACTGACGCTTCCATCTAGCTTTCTTCTCTTTGCCCTCTTCCACCTATTGGACTAGATCACATAAACCTAGAGCAGACCCAAGCTGCAATGGGGCTCCTTCAGACATTCAAAAGCTGGGAAACTATCAAAAATTCAATATGGGATGACCTAGGTTTTAAAGAATAGAAGTATGTGAATGGGGTAAGGTAAGCATGTAAGGGAGTCAAGGGCAAAGGACAATGCATAGCTGAACTGGTTAACTATAGTCAAGACTGTTAAATAAGGAATGTGAAGCCAGAACAAGAGTAATACACTGGGAGTAAGTACTAGGGGAGAGGGAAGTTGTAGTGAGGACAAGCAGATTTTAAGGGAGTAAAGAAGAGAGAGAAATTAAAGGAGAGGAAATAACGATTAGAAAGAGGAATTTGAAAGTCCAAAACCAAGGAGACATCATTTTTATGGGTGATGGTGAGATAAAATATGACTATCTCTGAGGGTAGAGTAAAGCTGGAATCATTGGAGTTGATGAATTTGCTGTATTGATAATCCAGGATGCTTGAGAGAACATCTGAAGCCCCCAACTATGAGGGCACTGGCTGGATTTCAGCAA
The DNA here is from genome assembly GCA_023548195.1 of Bettongia penicillata ogilbyi. Classification (NCBI taxonomy): domain Eukaryota; kingdom Metazoa; phylum Chordata; class Mammalia; order Diprotodontia; family Potoroidae; genus Bettongia; species Bettongia penicillata. The sequence goes on along the minus strand of JAJHZJ010000694.1, from coordinate 802,364 downwards.
AAAAAGAAAAATACGTCTTCTTGAAAAAGGAAGAATGATGACTTTGAGGATGGGAAATGAGAGTTGAGACAGAGATTTCAACTAGATCATAGTTGTTGAAGTTTGTTTTTTAGCAAAGTTGCCCAAGTTCAAAACCTAAGTTCATACACTTACTAGTTGTGTGACAGTGGGCAAGTCATTTCACCCCCTATCTGCCTCAGTCCCCTTGTCTGTAAAACGGGGATAATAATAGCACCTACCTCCAGAGTTGTTATGAGAATAAAATGAGATAATAAAGTATAAAGCATTTTGCAAACCATAAAGCATTATATAAATGGTAGCTATTATTATTATTGTTTTACTTCTGCATACTATATTCTCTGTCATTTTACATTAGACTTGCCTCATTTCTTTTTATCTTTAAAAAGAGATAAAATAGTCACAGCAGCTGGTATTGCTGTCAAAAAAGTTTCATAATCATACTGCTGATGAAGTTATGAATTGGTTCAATCTCTTTGAAAAGAACTTCTTTCACCTTAAAACACTATATAAATTTTAGTTATTACTATTCATAGCTATCATTTCATGTAGCAGAATAATTCAGTTACATTTATATACCAAGAGGCAGCATGGAATAATGGCTAGACCACTAGGCTTGGAGTGAGGCAGATCTGGATTCCAATCCCACTTCAGATACTTATTAGCTGTATAACTCTGGGCAAATCACTTAATCTCTTAGTGCCTCCCTCTTCTCATCTATAAAAGGCAGGGTGGGGGTGTCAGATTCATTGGCTTCTGTGGTCCCATCCAGTTCTAAATCTATGATCTATAATGTTCAACCATTAGACAGGTAGTTTGTTTCCAGTTCTTTGCTATTTTTGAATGGATTTTTTTTTAATCATGTCAACAACTTCCTTTAGGTGTAGCCCTGGTAGAAAGATCACTGGATTAAAAGATCTGAAGAGTTTTTGTAAGACAGGTTCATAGGTTTTTGTAAGATAGGTTCATTTTGCTTTTCAAAAAGATTGAACCAATTCACAAATTCCACTAGTTATATAACTGTGAACCCCTTCCTTCCCTCCTGCCTCCCACCATAGTCCTGCTAACTTTTATCATTTACTATCTTTGCCAAAATGATAGGTATAAGGTCATATCTAAGTTATTTTTATTTGGAGGGCCCTAATTTTAAAATTCTTAAACTATTTTAATGTAGTTATTAATAATTTTTGCTTCTTTTTTTTTAAAATTTATTTATTTATTTAATTTTTTTACATTCATTTTCACAAATTTTTGGGTTCCAAATTTTCTCCCCTTTTCTCCCCTCCCCCCACCCCAATACCCCAAGCAATCTAATTTTCCCTATCTCCAATCTGCCCTCTCTTCTGTCATCTCTCCCTTCTCTTGTCTCCATCTTCTCTTTTCTCCTGTAGGGCCAGATGACTTTCTATTCCTCCTTAACTGTATGTCTTCTTTCCTAGTTGCAACAACAATACTAAACAGTTGTTCCTAAAAGTTTGAGTTCCAAATTCTCCTCATCCCTCCCTCCCCACCCATTCCCTTTGGGACAGCAGGCAATTCAATATAGGCCATATCTGTGTAGTTTTGCCAATGACCTCCCTGATAGTCGTGTTGTGTAAGACTAACTGGATTACCATCCCTCCTAACCTGCCCCTCATTGTTTCTCTTCTGTCTTTTGATCCTGTCCCTCCCCAAGTGTTGACTTCAAATTGCTCCCTCCTCCCTTTGCCCTCCCTTCCATCATCCCCCCCCTTGCAATATCTCTTTCTCCCCCACTTTCTTATACTGTACGATAGGTTTTCATACCAAAATGAGTATGCATTTCACTCCTTCGTTTAGTCAAATGTGATGAGGGTAAACTTCTTGTTTTTTTTTTTTTTTCTCAGCTCTCCTCTTTTTCCCTCCACTAAGAAAAACTCCTACCTGCCTCTTAAATTTCATATAGTTACCCCCTTCCCTTTCCCTCCCCCTACATTTCTCTCTCACCATTTACCCTAGTTTCTTTTAAGGTATGGTCCCCTCCTATTCAGTTCAATCTGTGCTCTCTATCTCTGTATGTGTGTGCATGTGTGTATGTGTGTGCATGCGTGTACATGTGTATGTGTGGTCCCACCAACTACCCAGATACTGAAAAGTTTTAAGAGTTACAAATATTGTCTTTCCATGTAGGAATGTAAACAGTTCACTCATGGTAAGTCCCTTAAGACTTCTCTTTGCTGTTTACTTTTTCATGCTTCTTCTCATTCTTGTGTTTGAAAGTCAAATTTTCTTTTCAGCTCTGGTTTTTTCATCAAGAATGATTGAAAGTCCTCTGTTTCATTGAAAGACCATATTTTCCCTTGAAGTATTATACTCAGTTTAGCTGGGTAGGGGATTCTTGGTTTGAGTCCTAGTTCCTTTGCCTTCTGGAATATCCTATTCCACGCCCTTCGATCCCTTAATGTAGAAGCTGCTAGATCTTGGGTTATCCTGATTGTATTTCCACAGCACTGGAATTGTTTCTTTCTAGCTGCTTGTAAGATTTTGTCCTTGAGCTGGGAGTTCTGGAATTTGGCCACAATGTTCCTAGGAGTTTCTCTTTTTGGATCTCTTTCAGGTGGTGATCGATGGATTCTTTCAATACTTATTTTGCCCTCTGGTTCTAGAATGTCAGGGCAGTTTTCCTTGATAATTTCATGGAAGATGATGTCTAGGCTCTTTTTTTGATCATGAGTTTCAGGTAGACCCATAATTTTTAAATTGCCTCTCCTGGATCTATTTTCCAGGTCAGTTGTTTTTCCCATGAGATATTTCACATTCTCTTCCATTTTTTCGTTCTTTTGGTTTTGTTTGGTGATTTCTTGGTTTCTCATAAAGTCATTAGACTCCATCTGTTCCATTCTAATTTTGAGAGAACTATTAAATTCAGTGAGCTTTTGAGCCTCTTTTTCCATTTGGCTCATTCTGCTTTTGAAAGCATTCTTCTCCTCATTGGCTTTTTGAACCTCCTTTGCCAATTGGGTGAGCCTATTTTTCAAGGTGTTAATTTCCTCAGCATTTTTTTGGGTCTCCTTTACCAAGGTATTGACCTGTTTTTCATACTTTTGTTGCATCTCTGACATTTCTCTTCCCAGTTTTTCCTCCACCTGTCTAACTTGCTTTTCAAAATCCTTTTTGAGCTCTTCCAGGGCCTGAGCCCACCCACCACCCCCCTGGGGTGTCTGGGGTACTGAGGCCCCGCCCTCCACGTCTTTCCCTGATGGCAAGGATACGTCCTCATCATCAGATCCGAAGGTCGGGATCATTTGCATTTGTTGGAAAAAACTCTCTAAAGTCTTATTTTTCTTCCCTTTTCTAGGCATTTTCCCAGCCAGTTACTTGACTTCTGAGATTCCTTTCCACCCCCGCCTGGATCCGCCCAGCTAGTGCTTGGCCTCTGAGATTTAAATGGGCTTTCCTCCTGCTGGCTGTCAATCAGTGAGCTTTAGTTCAGGTGCTGGGATGGGGCCAGGGCCGCCTCCGAGACTCTGATCCCTCGGGGGCTTTATGGAGAGACTTTCAGGAATGGAACGGGTGGGGGCGGGGTGGGGGGCCCGCCTCCCAAATCCGGCTCCCTTAGGGGCTTTAAGCAGAAGCCTTCAGTAACAGAGCGGGGTGGGGGCAGGGCCGTCTCCCAGGCTCAGCTCCATCCGGTTTTATGCGGGAATCTTCCGTAATGAAGATCCTGCCTGCTGTTGGGGGATTCCTGAGTCTTGGGCCGCTGCCACCTCAGCCGCCGCCCACACCTCTGCCTCCGCTGCTTCCTGCCCCCGTCCCCGCTGCCTCCGCTTCCTCCCGAGGGGGCCCGAGTCACGGAGACGCCCCGCTTCCCCTCTCCTTCAGCCCGGCCTTCTTTCTCACTGACCTGTAGCTTCTGTGGGCGGAGGGACTTTCCCGGCTGCTGGAGCTTCCGTCTCTGAAGCCTGTTCGGATCAGCTTCTCTGGGGCCTCGGCCAGGGCAGTGCTGGGGGTCGGGTCCACTTTCCGGGGCGTGCCGGACCCTGGGGACGGGTCTTCAGGGCTCCCTGGAATGGAAATCTCTTCCACTCTGCTTCTGCACACCTTGTATTCACCCAGAAGTTATGGGGGACTCTTTTTACATTAATTCTATGGGCTTTGGTTTAGGAGCTCGTAAACGTGCGTCCTTCTACTCCGCCATCTTGGCTCCGCCCCCCCATAATTTTTGCTTCTTCTTGGAACTGCCTGTTCATGTTCTTTGACCACTTGCCTATTGGTGAATGGCTCTTATTTTTATAAATTCGTATTAGCTTATGGTGATATTGATTGTTATTGTATTTAATCAGTTGATCAATGTAAATAATGTCATCTTTTCTGTATAAGCTTGACCTATCTGGTCATTAATTTTTTTTAATTAATAAATTCCTTCATTGTCTCTCTGACAGTTATCTTACAGCTGTCTTTATAGAGATTCTTTGTGTTTTGATAGGTTAATTCACAAACAATTCATCTTGCCATCTCTTTTTCTGATTTCTGTTGTTTGTGTTTTGTTGATGTTTCCTAGACGAGAAGGTAGATAATCTTATATCCCATAATTTCTGAAGCTTCAATAAAAAATCTGAACCTGCAATTTTAGCGGTGTAAGGCACTCCTGATAAGGAAACTCCCTCCACTAATAAAGTTCAGAAAATGTTCTGCAACTGATAGTCTTACATACAGTTACCTTGAGCACTAAGAGGTCCAAAGATTTGTCCAGGATCACATAGTCAGTATAGATTAGAGGTAATACTTGAACCCGGGGTCCTGACTGAAGTAAAATCTTTATTTTTTATGTCACATTAACTCTTTCTGAAGTTATTACCTTTAAATACATTTCTAATTAGTTTTAAAAATTCATTTTTAAAAATTTGAGTTCCAAACTCTCTCCCTCCTTCCCACCTCTCCTCCACCCATCGAGATGGCAAGCGATATGATACCTATTATACATGTGAAGTCATGCAAAACATATTTCCATATTTAAAAAAGCAAGAAAAATTAAGAAGGTAAAAAATCATGTGAAGCTATTACCTCAATTAATTTTGAATATATTGAGTCTCTTGGGCTTCATATATAAAACTACTTTATATACAAATAGAAATATTTAACTTCTTTGATAATGCTAATTCTTTCCTTTCATCTTCTTGCCTTATTACTATACCTATCATTTCTTGAACTATGTCAAATAGTAACTGTGAGAGTGAACAGTCTTATTGTACTCATGTTTCTATTAGGAAAATGTTTCTCTGTTTTATATAAGGCTAGCTCTTAGATTCAAATAAATACTTTTTGTCTTCTTTATGTAACAAAGTCAGAGAATGAGACCAGGCTCTGACATGCTGCTGGGAAAAGTAGAATAGACTTTCAGAATTCCCTAACTAATATAAATGTTGCTATTTGCATACAACAGAGGGGCTGCTGGGTGAAGTTAAAACAGTTTCCTTACCACAGTGTCTCAAAATCCCTTTTCCATTTGAAGAAATTGAGCACTAGGGAGATTTACTTCAGCTAAGGGTTATGATAAGACCTGGCAACTAAAATGAGTTTTGTTTTGTTTTGCTTTATTTTTACCTCAAGTTGGGTGACAGCTGAATTAAGATACTCGGGAGAAAATAGAAGACAAGGCAGTTAAAAGACGTTCACCAAAGCATTTAACAAGAGTCCTAATGAGAGTTCAAGGGGCAGACCTGAACTCGGCTTTAGCTGCTGTAATTTCTGATGCAGCCTGGATGAAAAAAAGGAAACTTCATAACCACTTAGCCCAGCTGAGAAGGCTGGCTGAGGGAAAAAGCTTTAAAAACAGTGGCTGAAAATTTTGGCTGAGGAGAGTCATACATAGTCCTCTCTGCCTGACAGGTTTACCGGGCATAGCCCTTCCAAAAAATGGAGGACCACAGATAGCTTTGTAGATGGCATATTAGAGGCATGGAAGAAAGCTGTCAGGCAGGCTGACAGAACAGACATAGAACTCATCTGCAGGGGAAGAGCTTACTAACCAAAGGATCTTCAACTAGGTAACAGAGGTAGCTAAATAACTGGTAAAATAGCTATAACCATAGCATCAATAGTGAATATTGTGTAAGGTATTAGGTGACACTGAATAAAATTGGAGCTGATGGATGAGCAGATATAACCGAGAGTAGTGCCTAGCAAAGAGCAGCTGAGAGCAGGGCCTGGCACAGAATAGTGGAGTGTAATGCTTGGCAGGGAGTAAGTCTGGCAGAGAACAGCTCAATGACATCAGTAGAAGACTTTAGCAGCTTTGCATTATTGGAGGCATGAGTTACTCTTAGGCTTACCTGATTGCTGACAGTTTATCATTGGTTAGGGAATTCCGTCCTCATAATGATAGCCCTAACTAACTTCAGTGACTGACCTCATTGTATTGACTTTTGCACTGTTTAGAGACTTGAAATCTGAAGTCCCACTTCATGGCTTGTTGTCAAACAATCCTTGGGATAACCTGGTTTTGATTTGTGATACCATCTGCTCTTTAACCTCTAGTTTTTTTGGTTGACATCTCTATGTAACATCAGTATCCCCTGTTGACCTCAAAATAAAACCAAATTAGTTGATAATGATGCTTAGCTATAGTCTCTAACAAATATTTTTAGCTCACTTCTTGATAAAAATGTTGAAAAGAAACTTTTAACTTTACCCAGCAGCTCCTCTGTTCTACGCAAATTTAGCAATTGAGATCACCCCTCAAATTTTATATCAGCCCACTATAAGTCAGGATTCTTTAGGTCCAATCAGTAAATCAGTTCCATTTGTCATTCAATCATTTCATAAACTCTTCCTGACCCTATTTGGGGCAAAGATACTAAAGTGGTTTGCCATTTTCATATCCAGTTCATTTACAGTTTAGGAACTAATGCTAATAGGGTTAAGTGACTTGCTCAAAGTCACACAACTAGTAAGTGCCTGAGGCCAGATTTGAACTCATGACAATAAGTCTTCCTGACTTCAAGCTCAACCCTCTATGTACTCTGTCACCTAGTTGCCATATCATCTACGTTAATCTGTCTTGTACACAAAAATAACTTGGGAGATTTTGTTAAATACCTTGCTGAAATCCATGCATAACATATCTATAGAATTTATTTTATCTACCAGTTTAGTCATTTGTACATCATCTGAGTACAATCAAACCACTGATCTGTTAGAGAAAAGATTGAAACTAAAATAAAGCCAGAAGAATTATAACAAGAAAGATGTTTTATAATAGAAACAGCTTCATCTTGAACTTTTAAAACAATTTATTAATAATGAAAACTAAGTAATGGATGGCAGAAAGGATATTACTAGTGATAACAATAATTTTTATAAGACATAAGTATAACAAATACAATTGATTGGGAAGTAGCTCTCCCTTGCCAGCTTTTTCGTGAGGGGGAGGAGGGAAGAATGGTGCCCTTTTTCCTACCCTGGCAACATGGCAGCTACAGACAGGTGAGTTGATTCTGATCCTTGGCTGCCTTTTCTGTTCTTTGTTTCTTGACTGAGAATAGATGACTGAATAATTAGCCTGTTATGACCATCTCCAGCCTTGGAAGCAATGTTGTGAGTTCCAGAGTTTGGAGCTTCTGGGATTTTCCAGTCAAAGCTGACTGGCAGAAGGAAGTTTCAATATGAAAGGGGAAATCACCAACTAGAGGACAAGCCCAACTGCTGCCCTGGCTTGTCAGAAGCTATGATTGTGGAAGGAATCATCTGCGTAGTGCAGATTTCAGGTAAAATTTGAATGTTAACTACAAACTGTAGAATAGTATACTAAAATGGAGTATAATTTCTTCTATCAATGTGTGGTTTTGAGTATTTTGAATTATCATTTATTTTGTGTGTAGAGGAATTAAATCGTTGTCCTATATCTGATTTACATTTTCTATTTACTACTTTCTACTCAGGTTAGTCAAAGGACACTTAGTAAATGCTTCCTATGTGCCAGGCACATAGTGCTAAGCACTGGGTTTACAAAGAAAAGACAAAATTAGTCTCTGCCCTCAAGGAGCTCACATTCTAGTGGGGAACAGAAATATGAAAAGAACTAGGTACATCAAAGACATAAAAAGAGCAAGATGATAGGGAATCTCAGGTGAACACACTAGCAGCTTGGGAAACCAGGTCTTCTGGAAAGGTCTTCTGAGGTCAGATTTGAGCTGAATTTGGAAGCCAGGGAAACTAAAAGATAGAGGTGAGTGGGGGGAGTATTCCAACTATAAGGGAAAGTCAACATAAAAGCAGAAAGAAGGGAAGTGCAGTGACATGTGTGAGCAACAGTAAGTAGGCTACTGTGACTGGACTCGTCCTTTTCTGAGGAGAATGTAAACATGAGCCAAACCTACACTTTACGTAGTTCTCCCCAGGACTCTGGTGGGAGTATGATGAACCAGCAAGTGCAAAGAGGAGCATAATCTCTTGAATTAGAGGCCAGGATGAGCCCAAACCTGAAGCTGGTCTGCATGGGTCTAGAGGTTGGAGGGGAACCTAAGAAGAGAGCCCCCTTGGCCCAGCAATTGCAGCAGTTGTTTTTCCTACACACAAACATCACTCAAAGAGAAAGGGTAAGGCACATGGTAGGGTGAGCAGGCTGATGTATAAAACAAATGAGGACATAGAGCAACTGAGGAATTACTAAGAACAGGAATAAAGGATGCTATTGAGTAAATGTATGCTAGGAAAACAAAATGGATTAGTCCTGTTGCTAGGCTAAGGATTGACAAGTAAGAGCCCAGGTGCTCCAGTGATATCTTCACAATGTCAAGAGAAAGAAAGGAAGACCTTAGATACACTGGGTCAGTTCCCTTTGGAAAATTCATGGGAGCACATAGACAAGAGTCATACAGTATGGCAGCATGAAGGGGTGCAATCTGCATTGTTGTAGGGATTATACAAATTAATGAGATCATAGATCTGTTTGAGCATTTGAGAATACTATTCTAGTGAATATCTCAAAAAAGAAAATGTAGCTTGCCATGACTTTTCTTAATGAAGCCATGGTCTGTAAAAGAAGAGTTTAAAATGACAATTTCTAGTGATCACCACTTCCCTTTCCTCATAAACCATCTGTCTAATAACCCATTCTAGAGTTTTGCCTGGAATTGACATCAACCTAATGGTGGTGGTGTGAAACTATTCTATTTCCCTTCTCTCTCTTCTCAACCAACCCTTTCCCCTAACCCAGCTGTTGCTGGGCTCAGAGGACACCTTATACATACTTCAGACATGAGTCTCTAAACTCAAGTTAATCTCATCTGTGGCTGTCAGCCCTGACAATTTGACTAACAGGATATGCCTCGGGATCCATCTAAACTTCTCTCAATGTACACATAAAAACAAAACCCTGAAGTAGAGTTCTGTTCTCATAGAATTACAGAACATCAGAGTTAAAAGGAATCTCATATTGGGTAAAACTCTCTCTAACCTCAGGGAACACTCCTTCACTTTACACTTCTCTTTTGTGTATTGCCTTCTTTTATTAGACTGTAAACTTCTTGAACACAGGAACTGTCTTTCTTTTTCTTATTTATGTATTATATTGCATTGTAAAAAAAAAAAAGGAGGTGACCTTAAAACCATCTCCTTCATTTTGCAGATGAGGAAATTGAGGTTCCATGATATAAAATGACATATACAGAGTCATCCAGCTAATAAGTCTTTGGGCCAGACCTGGAATCGAAGTCTTCTGACTCAAATTTTTGTACTTTATTCCTTTACTTCTTGTAATCATAAACTTAGAGATCAAATAGATTTCATAAGTCATTTATACACATCTCTACAAATCTTGAATACCATCCAAAATCCTTAGCAAGTGTTATTCCACTTGAAGACCTCCCATATTTGGAACTCAATGCAGTTGGAATAGTCTATTTTGTGTGGGAACAGTTCTAATGGCTTTTTTTTCTTATGTCAACATCTGCCTCCTTATAATTTCTACCCACTGGACCTACTCATCAGAACCAAGCAGAACAAGCCTGATTCGTCATTCATATGATGAAAGCCCCCAAATACTTGAAGAAAGATATCATACTTTCAGTAAATTTTCTCTTTCCAAGTTAAACAAGTCTAGTTCCCTCTAGTGATCTTCATATGTTGTGGTTTTTAGTCCTTTTATCTTCTTGATCATAACCAATTTTCAATGCATTTTACTCTGTTAATGTACTTTCTAAAATATAGCATGCCAAACTGTACACAGTACTCAAGATATGATCTGACCACAGCAGAGCACAGTGAGACTATTATCTCTTTTATTTTGGGTAACATAGTTTTATTAACAATGCAGTCAGATTACATCAGCATTCTTGACTGCCACATTGAAGATTTTTGAAGTCTTTTTACCCTACATGGCCCTCCATACATGCTCATATAGTTGTTGTTTTGTTGGGGTTTTTTTTTGACACAAGGGGAAAACTTCAAATTTCTTCCCTATTAAATTTTATTTTGTTTTCTTCCACTCATCCTTACAATCTGTCAAGCTGTTTTTAGTATCTGATTATCTTAATACAGAAAATTTCTTTCTCATTTTTATGTCAAATACAAATTTGACAAATGAACCATCTATGCCTTTTTGAAATATTTTTATTGATAACTTGTTTTTACATTGCCTAGATTTGCTCCTGTATCCTTTCCTTTTCTCTTTCAGAGAGCCAATCTCTATAACAAAGATTTGTTTAATAGAAAATGGAAAAGAGAAAAAAACACAGCAAAACAAACCAATAAATCCAAAAAAGTCTGAAATTTCATGGAATGTTTCACACCTGTGAATCCCTCTATCTCTGCAAAGGAGGGCCCTCTCCTGTCCCTCTCATCTTTGAGGGTAAGCCTGTTCTTTAAACCATATATGCCTGCTGATAAATCATTGATACTCAGAAAAGAGAATAGGACTGGGTAGGTAGATCTACAGACAGATCATAATTGAGCCCATGAGAGCTGATTAGATCACCAAGAAAGAGAACAGACTGAGTAAAAAGAAGAGGGTCTAGGATAGAGCCTGGCAGTATACCAGTGGTTAAGACAGCTCCAACTCACTATCATATGCTGTGTAAAATTTATCTTTCCCTTTCTTGAGGACTAGGATAAGATTGCCTTGTCCCCTCTCTTCAAGACAGTTTTAGTGCCACAAGGCACACTTTTTTTTTCTATCATCAAGTCCATACTCTGGACTTCATTTACCTTCTACAGATCTAGAGCTGCTATCTCTCATCAGTTTCTCGAGTTCCTTTAACTCAGCCGGTCATGAGCGTGGGTGGAGGGAGTGTGATTAGCTTCTTTTCAACACCTTGTCCCCTTCCAAGAATATGCAACTCTTCTTAGGCTTATATTTTTAAAAGGTTTGCAACTATGTCAAATTCTCATGATATGAATGGTTTAAGTATATTTTGGAGAATTTCTTAACTTCTCTTAGCTCAAAGGCCCCAAACAGGGAATGTACAAATAGTACTCTTCAGTATTCACAGACTGACAACTTAGAAATAGACTTCATAATATTATAGAATATTGTTGTTTTCAAAAAAAGAAGATACGATATAGGGATCCATCAATGAACTATTAATCTCAAAGATGTATAAAATTCCCATTAATTTATATCCCTGTATTTGAAGACTCCTCTGGAAGACTTCCTTCCCTACCACAAACCCACACTTCAGTTCTAGCTTTGGCTGTTGTTCTGTAGTGGGTGGAGGAGCAAAAAGTCAGTTTTATTTTTTTCTGTTACCTACCAATTTTCATTTTCTTGTTCCTTTCTCTGGGTTCATGCTCCTGGCTCTTCCACTTAGAAAAAAAAACCCAAAAAACATTCTTTACCTATTATCATCTTCACTGTCTTCCATGCAAGCTATTAGGGAGATGCCATTTATTTTCCCTAGTCACTGAAAAGAAAGAGGAAGAGAAAAGATTCCATTGCAATACTACACAGTTGTGAACTATGAACTGAGGTTATCATTGAAATTTAAGAAGGAAACAAGCATTTTTATCACAGATGCTTTTATAAGAGACCATATGTTTTAGGTCATAAGACTGCCTGAAAGATGGAGACAATATAAAACGTTGCTATGTTTATTATTAAGTGATTTTTAAAAAATTAACTCAGAACAAAATGCATCTAGATTCTCTTTATACATTTAGATATCTAAGTTATACAATATTTTATGGCACACATCTACAGATAACTTAATTCAAAGATCCCGAGTACATTTTAATCAAATGAGGTTAAAAACAAAACAAAACAAACAAAAAACAGGGAGACATAATCACCTGAGTGGTTTACTAGGATCATGAAAGCTTCAGAAAAAATTTGAAAAAAATTACAGATTACTAATTGAATCAAACTCTAATACACTGAAAACATACACACCCACAACCTATTAAGTAAAATACATAGCAGTGCAAATCATCTACACTAGGAAAAAAAGTTGTTGAAAAATGTATGTTACCCAGATCATATAGCTGGATGGACAGTCCATCAATTTACAATTTGTGTGAACAATGAATCCGATAAAGTGGTTGCATTTATTTGAATTCACACTATTACAAGTCATAATTATGTAAAATACAGTAACTGGTTCCAGCACAATGGAGATATGCAGTGTAAATTTGAACAATTCAACAACTTCACTAATCCATTATTCATTTTAATCAAGACTTAGGTTGTAGTCTTGTGGGCAGCTAGGTGGCACAGTGGATAGAGTGCCAGCCCTGGAGTCAGGAAGACTCTTCCTGAGTTCAAATCTGGTCTCAAATACTTGTTAGCTATGTGACTCTGGGAAGGTCCCTTAATCCCGTTTGCCTCTGTTTCTTCATCTGTAAAACGAGCTGGAGAAGAAAATGGCAGTATCTTGTCTAGTATCCTTGCAAAGAAAACCCCAAGTGAGATCACGAAGGGTCAGACATAGTTAAAATAACTAAGCAACAAGAACAAGAAGTTGTAGTTCATTAATAGTATATGTGGAACACATGCTACATAAAGAAAATAAACCAGATCCAGCTCTGGATACCCTTCTACCCCGTTTGGTCCTCTAGCTCAGAGAACAGTAATCAAATAAAGGTTGCCACTCATCGTCACCTCCCTGATATCACTCTCCCATATGTGTGATCTTCCTTAATGAGAATGGAAGCTCCTTGAGGGCAGGGACTGTCAAGTTTTTTGTCTTTGATACCCAGCACTTAACACAATGCTCTCACAATTGTATTACCTCAGTTTGAACATCTATGCATTCTTGGATTACAAAGCATCACTGCTTTTTCCAACTTTGTTTTCCTTAGTGCTATTTCAGCTTTCCATCTAGCTCTAGTAATTGATAGAAACAAAAGAACATTTTTTCAAGAAATCATAGAATCCCAGACTTGGCAGATACCTCAAAAGTTATCTAGTCTAAAAGCATACATGAACAGGGGTCCCCTGTTCAGCATACCTGACAGATGATCATCTAGTTTTTGCTTCCAGGAGAGCTATAAATAAGAATGATCAAACCATAAATTTAGAAGGATCTGACAGCACTTATATCCACTCAGCAGCATAGAAACAACTGAGTTTAATACCTATCTAGCATGAACAAAGTTAAAATAGGATACCATCAAGTGACCAGCTTTCTGCTCTCATTCCCACCCTCATTCCCAACCCAACAGTCTCCAAGGTGGAATTTTCAGCCTTCAGGGTATCTACCATCACAGTCTTTTCCCTGAAGTCTTTCTCCATCTCCAGCAGAATTTGTTTTTAAAAAAGGTAATTTGAGGGCACATTTTGTTAAGCTTGCTTGGTTCCAAAATTGCTAGTGTAAAGAGCTTACCCTGGTCATACTATGATTGCTTAACATGGAAGCATACTCTGCCTCCAGTGTTTTCCTACCATGTAAGCGGATGTAGCTTCCTTTTGCTGGCTATATGACCAGAAAAGGCTACATCTTTAAAACTAGCCAGACTGAGAGTCTCTCTTTTACAAGCTCACTGTTTCCTGCTGTGTTCAGAGGGTCCAAGTCACCAAAGGGCTGGGTACAATGAACTTAACTGGGAAGAGGACATACTCTTACTCTGCCTCCCAGAAACAGGTCTGAGGTCCTTGTTCCGCATCATTTGTCTTTCTTAGTTTCAGGTGCCAGTGGTGATCCCTATTAGTGTCAGTATTCAAGCCATAGTTACTTTGTAGCCAAGAGTCCAGGTGAGAAGTTGCAGCCAGCCAGGCTGGTACAGAAAAATTGAGAAGTCAGGGTGGCCGGGACTTGAGACTGAAGTATGTTTGGACTTGGAACTGGACTGTGCTTTATTGGAACTGAGCTAAGCTATGAATCTAATCCTCCTCCTCACCCCAAAATATGAGGGGGTTGGGGAATTATTTTCTACCTGTTGGAGAATATGCCTGTATATTTGTTATTATACCTTTGAAGCAAATATTCCCTTATAAAGGCAAATGTAATAGATATGTGGCTAAATAGAACTGGGATGTAGGGAATCACTCCCTGGCAGAAACACCATTGGTGGGGCTGAAGCCATTAGCTAAGAGCCTAAATACCCTACACCATTTAAGGGTATTGTACAACTCTGGACTTCAGGCCAGGGTACACAGTATTATACTAGTAATATTCTTTCTAAAACACTTTAAAGTAAAAAGAGTGGGAGAAAACAGTGAGTGTATGTCTACCATGCTAGATAACACAGACAGGAATTAAAATACAGGAAGAATACACCTACTAATTCATTGAGAGAGAATTCAAGAAAAGAGAACAACCAGCATGGCTTCATCAAGAACAGGTCATACCAGACTAACTTTTTTTGACACGATTACTAGATTGGCATATCAGGAAAATACCTATATAATTTAGATTTCTGTAGAGCATTTCACAGAGTCTCTCCTACAATTCTTATGGATGAGCTAGATGAAAGTGCTCTTTTCCACTTTATTTTGATGTTTTCCAGAGCAGAAAATAGTTCAAATCTGGTACCAATCTGATGGGACACACTAGGATTATCATAGTCTTTCTCCTAAACTTTTGCTCAAAAGTAGCCTAGAGGCATAAAACTGGGTTATTGTCTTAAGTTTTTTTCTTTTAAAGTTCATAATGGCTTTATTTGTGCTTTTAAGTTCTATTATTGATTTTATATCACTGCGAAGTCTAAAGCTCCACTTCAGCAACTTTCCCCTTTTAAAGAGAGATTTACTTTTTAAAAATTATCTCTTATTTTTAGATTATCTTCAATCCCAAATACATCCCTCTCCTCTCTCCCACTCAGAAAATCATCCTTTGTTACAAAAGGAAAAAGAAAAAAAACAGTTCTCTAAAACCAATATATTAAATGAGTCTGACAGTATATAGAATGTATTTGGAATATAAGCTCCTTGAGATAAAGACTATTTTTGGCTTTTGCTTTTGCTTTGCATCATCCCTAGCACTTACCACAGTGCCACAGATTAAGCACTTTATAAAGGCGTGATTAAGCAAGTAATTAATATTCCATACCTATAGTTTTGGTCACTATACTCAACATGGCATTCATTTTCATTTTTTTCTATTCTTTCCATTTATATTGCTATAATAATAAAAAAATATAACTTTAAATTTTTTGCAAAACATTTTACATATATTACCTCATTTGAGACTCACAACTATGTGGAATATTTTGTTATTCTTATCCCCATTTTATAGTTGAGAAAACTGAGGCTGAGAGAGGTCAAGTGACTTGCCCAGGGTCACACAGCTAGTGTCTGAGACTAGATCTGTATTAATGTTTTCCTGACTATCCTCTAGACCACCTACTTATTTCAATCAGTGCACCTTATTTTCTAAGTTCAACTTATTTCATTTTCCATCAGTTTGTTTAAAAGTTTCCAGTGTTTCTCTGTATTCTTTATATAAACTCTTCTCACAGCAAAACAATATTCTATTGTACCACACTTTATCTCCCAACCTGCTGAAGCCTACTTTGTTTCAAATTTTGTTTTTTTGGAGTAGCTATAAATGTTGACGCAAACGTTTTTACACACAGAGAGACTTTCTATCTTTGACCCTCTGGGAATATTTCTCATATCTTCGGATCAAAGGATATCGACACATTAGTTTCTGCAAAATTCTAAGTCCCTTTCCAGAAGGGACCACAGCTCCACCCACTATGGATTATTAGTGTGCCTATTTTCCCACAACACCTCCAACATTAATTATTTCCATCTTTTGTCCACTCTGAAACATTTGCTTGGTGTGTAGTTGACTCTCGTTTATCTGTAGTGTTTTAGAGCCTCTGTACATGCTTACTGACTATTTCAATTTTTTTTCCTTTTGAGCAGTGTTCGTTCACCTCCTTTGGAATGGGTTACCTCTGGAGGGAGAGAGTCTCCCCTTATTGAAAGTCCACTTCGTTGAGGTCTTCTAGCTTAGGTATGAGCTGGCCCATCGCCCAGCGGGCTGCCAGTAACTGCGGATAGATTCACTGTCTGGATGGTTTGGGAGGCTCTGTGGTTCAATAGCTAATGTGGAAATTTAAGCTCCTAGCGGGAGGGGGTCCTTTCCCACGCTCCTGCAGCTGGCAACAATGTGGCAAGGTGAGCCTGGGAGAAGGGACTCCACCTTTCTGTGCCTGGACAGCCCAGTCCTTTCATTCAGCCCAACTTTCCACAACACGTGGGTTTCTCTCCCCCCCACCTCCTCCCGCCACTTCTCCAAGATCTTCCTTCTCACTGAGGGTGGAGGTGACACCGAGGTAATCTTCCCAGCAGCCTTTTCGCATTACGTGCCCCATCACGACGAGCCTAGAGGGCGGGCGATTTCTCGCCCCTCCCCCTCCTCTCCTCTTCCTAGCAAAAGGCGGGACGCGGCTGTGCGGCGGTCGGCTGGACGAATGAGAGAGAGAGAAACGGCGGGGAGCGGGGCGGCGCGCGCGCGCACCCAGGCACGCACGCACGCGACGGAGGCGCGCGCGCAGGCCCGGTCCTTGCCGCCGCCGCCATTTTACCTTCTGGTCCCGGCCGCACGGCGGAGGCTGTTGTAGGTGGGGGGGGCTCCCGGAACGAAGGATCGCCCTTGTGCCTGTTGCCGCCGGTTGCCCCGCCTCTCGTTCCCTTTTTAAATTCCTTCTTCCATCGCCGCTGTGCCAGCGCCACCATGTCCAAGCGGCACCGGTTAGACCTAGGGGAGGATTATCCCTCCGGCAAGAAACGTGCGGGGAGCGATGGGTAAGCGAGGCCGGCCCGAGGCGGGAGGGGGCGCCGGGCTTTGTTGATGTGGGGGCGGGCAGAGACCAGGTCTCGGCTGGGCCGGGGATCACCGGTGTTTTCTTTGGGGTCTCGGGCCCGTGGCGGGCGGCCCGGGGGAGGCTTTGCTCTCACGGGAACTCCTCGGGCGGTGGCGCCAACCCCAGGCCCAGCCCCAGGCGGGGAGGCCGGAGGGCCCGGCACGAGTTCCCCCCCCTCCTCCCCAGGCCTTTTCGGAGTTGCTGTGGAGCTAGGCCTGCCCGGGGAGGGTGGGGGTGGGAGGTCGGCGAGCCTCGCGGCCGGAGCGATTCTCTCAGGCCCGGGAATTCCTCTTCCCCCTCCCCCTGCCGTCTTTCTGGAGGCCCGAGGAGCTGGGGGCCGCGGGAGACAGGGTTGGGCCTGTCAGGGCGAACCGAGGCCGAGTCCGGGAAAGGGAGGGCGGCGCGTGGGCCCGAGTGTGGGCCGGGGAGTGTGCGCTCCAGGGGGGGAGGGCGCGCGCGCGCTGAGTTGTGTTTGTGTGAGTGTATGTCCGTCTGTCCGTCCGTGTCCACTCACCGAGCCCCGAGCCGGACACGCGGGTCGTATCCATTCAAAACCTTTCAAAGTGGACGCTAAAAGAGGACAACTTCCGCTTCTTCAGCCGCGCTCCCGCGGGCTTCGGGTTGTGCCGGTCCTAGTTGGAAGGCTTGGTCCTGGTCATCGTGGAAGCTCCCCTCGTGGTTTCCACTGCTATCTTTTTTTCTGTCCCATTTTTATTTAAAGTTTTGAGTCCCAAATTCTATACTTTCCTCCCCTCCTCCACCCTGAGACGGTTAGCAATCGGATATAGGTTATACGTGTGCAATTACTTAAAACATAACCATATAAGTCATTTAGTACAAGACGACAAGAAAAAAGTGAAAAATAGCATGTTTCTGTCTCTATTCAGTCAGTATCAGCTCTTTCTCCAGAGACTGCTATTATACTTCATCCTTAGTCCTTTGGGATTGTCTTGGATCACTGGATTATTGCTGAGAATAGCCAAGTCATTCACAGTTCTTCATCGAGCAGTATTGCAGTCACCGTGTACAGCGTTCTCTAAGTCTATTCAGTTCTCTGTGCATCAGTTATATAAGTCTTTCCAGGTTTTTCTGAAATCATCCTGTTTGCCATTTCTTATAGCACAATAATGTTCCATTAAAGTTACATACTTTAGCCATGTTTGTTTAGCCATTCCTAAATTTATGGCATCCCTTTTACTTCCAATTCTTAGCTACCACAAAAAGAGCTGCTATAAATATTTTTGTACAAATGGGACCTTCTCCTCCCCCACTTTTTTTTTTTTTTTTTTTATGTCTTTGGGATATAGACCTAGCAGCCATACTGCTGGATCAAAGGTATTCACAGTTTGGTAGCCCTTTGGGTGTAGAATGATTGGATCAGTTCACAACTCCCATCAACCAAACATTGGTATTTGGGTTTTACCACATGCCTTCCAACATCCAAAATTTCCTTTTTTATCATATTACCCACTCTGATAGGTGTAAAGTGGTACCTCGGAGTTGTTTTAATTTGCATTTCTCTAGTCAGTAGTGATATAGAACATTTTTATATGACAATAGACAGCCTTGATTTCTTTGTCTGAAAACTGTTTATATCCTTTGACCATTTATCAGTTGGGGAATGACTTGTACATTTATGAATTTGACTCAATTCTCTATGTATTTGAGAAATGAGACCTTTATAAGAGATACTTGCTGCAAAAATTTTTCCCCAGTTGTCTGCTTTGCTTAATTTTGGTTGCATTGGTTTGGCTTATACAAAAACTTTAATTTTACATAATCAGAATGATCTTTTTTATATTTTGTAGTGCTCTAATATCTCTAAATTCTTCCCCTATCCATAAATCTGACAGATAAACTGTTCTGTACTCTTAATTTGCTTATGAGGTCACCCTTTCCTTTATGTGTAAATCACATACTCATTTTGACCTTATCTTGATGTACAGTTGGTCTGTACCCAGTTTCTGCCAAACTGTTTTCCAGTTTTCCCAGCAGTTTTTGACAAATAATGAGTTTTTGTTCCAAAAGCTTGGATCTTTGGGTTTATCATATATTAGATGATTATAGTTGTTTACTATAAGGTAATTTGTACCTAATCTATTTCACTGACCCACCACTCTGTTTCATAGCCAGTATCAGATTGTTTGATAATTACTGCTTTATAAAATACAGTTTGAGATCTGGTACTTCTGTTTCTTAGCAAGTACCAGATTGTTTCCATAATTACCACTTTATAATACAGTTTGAGATCTGGCACAGCTAGACCACCTTCTTTTGCGTTTTTATCCATTGCTTTTCTAACTCTTAGTATTTTGAGATCTGAAATAGTAAAGTCTCATATTTGTAACTTGGGCTTTGAGGCCAGAAGCTTAATTGGGTCTTTAAGTTTTTTTTTTCTAGGAACCTTAGGTAAATTAATGTCACCCATTTGGAAGGTAAAATTTTTGGAGGTCATATTTCTATCGACACATTTGCTTAGATTGTTTTCCTGTTATCTTCCTGGAGAAGAGATAGTATGGATTTTTAAAAAATTCATTCAGATATTCTTGCCCATAATTGGTTCTTAAGAAATACTTGTGGAATGGATGATATTCTGCATCCTAGGTTAAAGGTTGTTGGTATAATTAAACAGTAAAGTCATTCCTCTGTCGTTTTTTGTGTTCCCCTTCCAGTGCTCCGACTCTGCTGCTCTTCTCTATGACTTTGGACGGGTCGCTTGAGTAGGTTTCCTCAGCTTTAAAATAAGGGTTTTGTTCCATAAGGTCTCTTCCAGCTTTTAATCCTGTGTTCCTATAAATGCCAAAGCAATTTCCCTCCAGTTAACCATTTCACTAATTCATTCTATAGTTTAAGGTAAATTATACTTTTTTTTCCTTTTAAACATTTGATCTTGAGCTCACTCCCCGCTGATACTAAGTGGATGATGATTTCTCTGGAATCAAAGTGCAGAATAAGCAAGAGGGGATTTCCTGCTCAAAAGTTTTTGTTGCTTAATTTTTGAATATTTAAAACAATATGTCACATTTCAGTATTTTTCAAGAAGTTTCACAACTTTAGACTAAATTTTTACTTGTATTTCTAGGTGTTTTCCCCCATCCTTTAGTTCTGAAATTTTAAGTTATCTACAATACCCCAGTGAAGGAGAGAACACTAGGCTTTTAAATTCTTTGAAGCAAAACAGATTGCTTTTGTCATCCTTAGGGATGGAAGTGACCTTGTTTCCTCTAGGGAGAAAGCCAAATATTGTTAAAAGTATTTTGTAAAACTAAAACTAACATTTATTAAATCAGGGTTTATGTTAGAGTGAACGTGAAATTTACTTTCTGTTTTAAATGTTTTCCTGAAGTGTGGTGGTTGTTGCATCTGTGCAGTAATGTTTCATGCCCATGTAGGTAAATTATATGTACATTATATAGATAAATTATATCTATATAAGGAATCCCTAGGACAATGAATTTTCAGAATTCAACTTTAAAATTATGAGACACTGTCAGTTTGACCTATTTACTTTGAAGTTATATACTTGTGTAAAAGTTTTAAGTTTTCAGCTCTTGGGATAAACTATACAGTAAATCTGTTTATTGATTTATGGAAGTAAGATTTCATCTTTATAAAATGATCACATAATCCAAATAGCTATACAACAGAAAGGGCTATCCAATCGTACATTTACTTTGAAGGGTCAGTTTATTATAGTCAGAGGAACGTTGGATTTGAAATGAGAAGACCTGGGTTTGAATCCTGGGTCTGCTCTTAATTTAATCTGAGTGATATTGGATAATCAGTAAGTATGAAAGCACCTACTCTCTACTAGGCACAATAGATACAAATAGAAAATTGAAATTGCTCCTTCTTTCAAGGAGCTTACATTTTGTCAAAGGAAATATCAAGTACACATAAGTAAATGTGCAATATAGACATAGTAAACAGTAATTTTGGGAATGAGGGATGTCAGGAAACTTCTCTCCAGGGAGCCTTGGAAGAGAGCTAGGAATTTTCAGAGTTGGAACTTAAAAGGAAGTGTATTGCCAGGTATCAGAGTGAGGAGGGGGAGGGAAGGGGGGTAGCTTTCTTGAAGGCACTGAAAATAGAGGATGGGATGAAGGCTGATAGTGGAAAGAGTTCTGGCTCTGAAGTCAAAAGCCCTGGGTTCAGATCTTCCCTCTTACAGTTACTGTGACCTACAGCATGACATTTAGCATTCCCAGACCTCACATTTCTATGGATCTATAATCCAACTGTGGGGAAACAAAGGAAGGAGTTCTGTTTCCACAGGGTTAAAACTCCTCCTAACTTTAAGTGATCAGAGTTGTGACCTAGCATGGTCAGGTAAAAGGTGAGAAACTTGTGTGTAGGCTTGATGTACTGTTTTAGGGGAAGCCTGTCAGAGAGGAGAACATGAAGTCACGTGACCAATAGATGGTGTGGCGGGAAGTCCAAAATTTGGAACAGTATAAAGGACTTGCGTTGTTCTTAACAAATTGTTGTCTTCCTAAAGTCTTACTTGGGAGCTACCAGTTTGTTCAGGTGGAATGAACCTAAAGATGAATAAAAACTTTCCTGATTTCATAACAAGTATTGTTCCTTGTTTAAGGTGAGCATGTTTCTCATAGTTGGGGGCTTCTTAGTTGGGCTCATTTCTCACATAACATTATGTGAAGCAGCAAGGAACCCACCCAGTATGGCTGGAATTTAAGAGTGCATGAAGAGGAGTCATATATGCTTATTAGGTAGTATGAAAACAGATTTTTCAAAGGTTACAAACAGGAGTTTGTATTGTATCCCAGGAGCAATAGGGAGCCCCACTGGAGCTTTTTAAACGGGAATGTGGTATGGTGAAACCTGTGCTTATCAAATAGCACTTTGACCAGTATGTGAATAGTGGAATACTGTGAACAATGTCAAGTAGAGGCTGAGAGGTAAGAAGACAAATGAGCTTCTTGATGTAGTCTAGGGTGCATGTGAAGAGATTTAAACAACATTGGTGACCATGTGAATGGAGAGAAAGAAATTCTAGAGATATGATAGAGGTAGAATTGACTGACAATTAATTGCATGTGGGAAATAAGGGAAAATGAAGAGTTGAAGATTACTCCAGGGTTGCTAACCTGCGTGACAAAAAGGTTGGTACCCTTGACAGAAATACAGATGTTTGGAAGAGCAGTATTTAGGAAGGAAAGACAGTTCTGTTTTGGACATGCAACTTTTTGATGAGTTGTGTACTAGGACATCCTGTGGGAAATGTCCCGTAGGCAGCCGGTGATACAGGACTAAGCTGAAAAAAGACATTTAGGATTCAGTATATAGATCTTGAGCATCATCTGCATAGAGATCAAAATTGAGCTCTAGAGAGTTGATGAAATCCCTGGGAGAGAGGGTGTATGTAGAGGAGAGGACCCTGGGCCTTGCTTTAGCTTGCTTTCACATTTAGAAGGCTGGACTTTGCAGGAGCTGGGCGATGATCCAACAAAGAGCACGTGGAAGGAGTCACCTACTAGGTGTAATACATTGTATTGGATACTGGAGAACATACAAATTTAGTACTTCTCCCTCTTCCCCCCAGTATGCACTTTTTATTCTTATTCCTCCCTGGAAAAGTGATGAAAACAGTTGTATTATTTTTCTGTTGTTGCTTTAACTGACTATCCAAAACGTTCTAACTGGGCTTTGTAATTTAAGATACTAATTCTGAAACATGTAGAAATTTTCCGAGGCAGCCGTATAACTTCGTTGAGAAGTTAAACATTCATGTTTAAAATGTGGAGTTGTATTAGATGGTTTCTTAGGTCCCTAACTTCCATCTTTCTTGGATCTTTCCAGAGAACTGGCAGCTTTTGTACATTGTCATCTTGCAGTATTGTGATAGTGTTCAGAAACTTTTCATACTTGTTAATTGACCTAAATGCAAGTCTGCAGCTTTGTTTTTAAAATCCTGGCTGTTGGTGAGTGGATTTTCTTTTTAATGATTCACACTTGGCAGCCTTGTGAGTGTTCCTTCCAAAAGTCTCTGCCTTAATAGGTAAAGGTAATGTATTTTTCTGTTTCTGTGCCTGGATCGTAAGAGTTACTAGTAGTCAACATGTATTACATCCCTTTTTCTCCCTTTTCTCTTCCCTCTGCCCCCCCCCCTCCCCTTTACTCCCTTCTGTCTAGAAGTCCTAGGAACATAGATTTAGAATTAGGTTGAAAGGTTAGATTTTTATAACAGTGTGCTGCTGAAAACCAAAGGAACATGCTTGAAATGAGGGCATATTAAGGAAATATTGTTTGTCACTAGTGCATTCAATGTTAAAAGGTTAGATTTATGATATGAACTGAGTTGTGGCATTTATCTTAAAATCAGACTTAAAATTAAGTTATTTTTGAGAAGGCTGTTTAAATAGCATTGATTCTACTTGTATAAACTCATAAAACACATGAATTGTTCCTATTTTCAGTCCTATAGTTCTCATCACAGTTCATGGAGTGAAAATTCTTTTATAGTTCGTACTGTAAAAGATGGCAAAGCAATTTAAAAAGTTTCATCATATTTTATATTTGAATTAGGCTGTTTGTAATTGCATAATAAATGGGACAAAATCCAAACTGTACTGTTGGTTTGGATTAACTGTCAGAACAGATGCCCTTCATGTATACACTGTTGCATATGTTTGATGCTTAATAAATGTTTGAATTTTCCTCTGACCAATTTGACTGGCCAAGATCTAAAGTAATCCTAACTTTTTATGGTGGATAGTCATTAATATCTCCTGCCCACCATCCACCATGCATTTTTAGCATACACCGAGTTTCAGACAATTAAGCCATTTTCTTATTCCAAACATAGACTAACCAATAAATATGCTGAAAAGCTTGCTCCTTCCGCTTTCCTCCCAGTTTTTTTTTTAAAAGGAAAGGGGATTTTTTTTATTGGCCAGGAAATTCAGTGTATTATCAGTGCTGGAGATCTAGTATCTGAAATGAAACTTTGATTTGGACAGTTTCCAGTTAAATTAACCATTGTGTTGCCATGAACAAGTTACAACATCTTGTAGTTGCATTTTCCACATCAGCAAGGTGGGTGTCTTAATGTCTGTATTACCTACTTCACAATATTGTTGTGAACTAGCATATGAAATAATGGATGTAAATAGTTTTGTAAACTTTAAAAACTACATAAATATCAGTTGTCTTGTTAACACTCTAAATGATCCCTGAATTTGGGCTATTAATGATTATTCTCCTAATTTTCTCCTGTCTTAAAAGATAAGACAGCTTTAATTAAATTCACATTTTTAACTTAGCTAAAGTGCTTCTAGACACTTTCATTTACTTACAAATTCTTTTGCACCCCAGAGCTAAGACTCTTTATTTGTAAAAATTAAGCAACCAAAATAGCCTATTGGTGCAGTGTAGTGGTAATCTGGATATTTCAAATTAAGTTGTTTTTGTTGTTGTTGTTTCTGTTTTTACAATTTTGCTATTCTGTAACCTTAAACAAATTGCTAGCCTTTCTGGGACTCAATTTTCTCATCTGTAAAATGAAGAGATTGGTCTAAATGATCCCTAAGATCCTTCAAGCTGCAAATTCTATTATGTCACATGTAGATGCCTATTTTTACTTTTGTAGGAAAATAATATTGAAAGAAAGTGAAAAGAATCCTCGCTGGATTTAAAGGTAGAGGCTCTGGTTTGAACCCTTGATCTCTTACTTAGTGCCCATGTGACCTAGGATACAATTTAGGTTTCTTTATCTCTCAAATGAGAGGGTAGCAAAGAGATTTTTAAAAGGGGGATGAGGGAACCTATTTGTACAAAAATATTTGTAACATCTCTTTTTATGGTGGCTAATAATTGGAAATTGTGGGGATGCCCATCAATTAGGGAATCATCAAAAAAGTTGTGGTACATAAGTGTGATGGAATATTATTGTGCTATAAGAAATGAGACGGATGATTTAGAAAAAACTGATCTTAGATGAACTGATGAAAAGTGAAATGAGCAAAACCAGAAGGATGTTGTACATAGTAGCAACAATACTGTACAGTCAAGAATTGTGAATGCTTTAGCTATTCTCAGCAATACAGTGATCCAAGACAATCCCAAAAGACTCGTGATGAAGCACGTTATCTGCCACCAGAGAAAGAACTGATATAGTCTGACTACAAACTGAAGCATACTATTTTCTCTTCCCTTCCCTTCCTTCTTGTATAAAACGACCAATATGGAAATGTTTTACATGAATGCATGTGTATAACCTACATTGGATTGCTTATCATTGCAAGGAAGGATAGAATTTGGAACTCAAAACTTAAAAAAAAAAATGTTTTCACATGTAATTGGAGGAAAATTACTAAACAAATAAAAGTGATAGCTATTATTAAGAAAGAAATGAATGCATAGGACTTATTGATCTCTGTTTCTTGCTGTAATTCCTTTTATGAGTTGATTCCTTTTAGATTTGGTTTGAAAATGAAGATCTTTATGCTTGAAGTTACTGAGTAGTAGGAATGTTCTTTGAAGAAAATGAAGTGGGTTCATCTGTCAAGGTGTTCTTTCTTAAATTCCTAAAGCACTTTTTCATTTGCATAAATCAATTTTTGTGCTTAAATATTGTCATACTTCAATTAACTCCTGAGAATAAAGCTCCTTTGTTACAAAGTTAGTTCTGTTTTGTTTGAAGTACAAAAATCTTCATTCTAGGGAGAGGGATTTCAGCTATTCAGAAATGTTGCTCCTCTTGGTCCCTGCCTTTTCAAAGGTAAATAGGGTAGCCTCTAGGTAAAATTGTTGGGAAATCTTTATTTGTCTTTGCCTCTACTACTTTTTGGGCAGAGTTACTTTGATTCTTTTATCTGTCGTAGCAGGAAAGGAAAAGATAGGATGTCATTTATATTGATTAATTGTATATTCTATGAATCAGTGTCAGTCATAGTCAGGAGTTGCAGGGATAAAAAGAAAAACATTGTAAAGTGTTTTGCAGACCTTACAGCATTATACACTTGTTAGCTATGGTTTATTATTCAGTCCACTGTCATGCAAACCCAGAAAGATTTTACATGTCTGCAAAACTTAAGATTGTAAATCTAGAATTTTAGGAGACCTTAGAACCTGTCTAATACAAATGCCTCATTTTCTAGGTGAAAAAACTGGGACCCACAAAGATTTAAGTGGCTTGGGCAATTTCATCCAGGTGGTAAGGGTCAGCCAGCATTTCATTCTACCCAAGTCCTCTGACTCCTTCAGAGCTATTCCATAGCAGCCTATTGCCTCTCCAGTCCTGCGTCTGATTCCTGATTCTGTTACTTTTGTGAAATTGAACTTAAATAGATCTCAACCTCTCTGAGCATCAGTTTCTTCATCTTTAAAAGGAAGCAATGCAGGCTGGACAATATCGGTGATTCCTAACTTAAGGATGTGGAATTATTGCAAAGAGATCCATCTCTTTGAGTGACTCAGTGTAATAAAAAAGCAAGCAAATGGTTTGTAGAAAAAGTAATATCTCGTATGGCTATTAATATTTATCAAATAACTATAGATGCTTTATGATTAAGTAAATTCACTTAGCATTATGAGCTCAAAGTAATTTTTTGTCATTATGTAGTTTACTTAATCATTCATATATTAATAGAACAGCCACTAATATCATGTTGAATTTCTAAAAAGAAGTTACTAGATTAAATGGGCTTTAAAGGCCCTCTTTTTAGAGCCCTGAAAGTTCTACAAGCCTTATTTCTTAAAAAACAAAAAAACTGATTTATTCTTATTCCCTGTGTCTTCTACTTTGTTTGGTCCCTCCTTCAGTAACTTCATCGTTCAATTGAAAGGGCAGGTGGTGCAGTGGATAGAACATCAGTGCAGGAGTCAGGAGGACCTGAATTCAAATCTCACCTCAGACACTTGACACTCATTAGCTGTGTGACCTTGGGCAAGTCACTTAACCCTAGTTGCCTCATCCTGGGTCATCTCCAGTCTTCCCGATGAATATTTGGTCACTGAATTCAAATGTCTCTGGAGAAGTGAGGCTGGTGACCTGCACAGCCCTCCCTCACTGAAAATAAAGTCAAGTACAAGTCATGTCATTATTTCTCTGATGGCCTGGTGATCTTCAGCAGTGGAGGAACACACACATTCAATTGAAACTGTTCTTTCCAAAGTATGAAATAAACTTGTAATTGACAAATCTAATGGCCTTTTTTTCAATCCTCATCCTTCTTAACCTCTCAGTGGCCTGACAGTAAGATTTTTGACACTGTTGATTTCCCTATTCTCCATCTTTGTTAGATCTTTACCTGATGCCTCTGTCCTGGGCCCTCTTTTCTTCTCTGTACTATTTCATTTAGGGATCTCTTCAGCTTCCATGGTTTCAATCATCTCTATGCAGATAACTCTCTGATCTACTTATTCAGCCCTAACTTTTCTACTGACCTTCAGTCTCACATCCCTAGCTTCCTGTTGAATATGTCAAACTGGATATCCTCCAGGAGTGGGGAACTTGTGTCCTTGAGGCCACATGTTCCCTGCCCCTGCTAGACATTTTAAATTCAACTTTTCCAAAACTGAACTCACTTTCCCTCCAATCCTTCCGTAACTTTCCCCTCTTTTCAGCTTCCCTATTTTTGGCAAGGGTGCTACCAACTTAGTCAGCCAGGCTCACAACCTAGATAATCATCCCCATCTCCTAGCTCCCTGCCCCCCATCCAGTTAATCATCAAGTCCTGTTGTATCTGCCTTCCATAATATTTCTCATAAAGGCCCCCTCCTTTCCTCTGACACTGTCATCTCCTTGTGCAGACCCTTATCACCTCATATGTTGACTATGATGGTAGCTTGTATATTCTTAGTTAGTGCCCTTGTCTCAAGCCTCTTCCTTCTCCTGTCCGTTCTCCACTCAGAGACACACACCCACACCTGCTGGCTCTCAATTCCAGGATCAAATATATCCATGGTTCATCTTGTAAAGCTCTTCATAGTTTAACCCCTTCTGAACTTTCTAGTTTTCTTCTACTTACCTACCTTCTGTGTATTCTTCTTCAATTTAGTGTCACAGCGCATTGTCTCTGGGTGCTGGGAATTTTCACTGTCTGTCCCCCATGCCTGGAACTTCTTCCTTCATCTCTAATTCCTAGTGCTTAGATCTGAACTAAAGTCCCACTTTGTATATATTTTGTTTGTACATAGTTGTTTGCAGATTGTCTCCTCCTTGAGCATTTTGAGAAAAGGGCCTTTTTTGCCTTTCTTTGTATCCCCAGCACTTAGTACAATGAGTACAATGCTTGGCAGATGTTAGGTGTGTAATAAATGCTCACTGATTGACTGGTTACTTGGTTCATGTTTTCTGCCTAGATTCGCCTAAGACAGAATCAACCAAAGTAGAGGCTTAAATTATTTTATCAGTCGTTAGTATAGTTGGAATTAGAAAGCAATGTCCGAGATTAAGTGATAGCCCAAGATCACATATATTTAAACCTACTTTTAGATTTTAAGCCTTTCTGCCTTTTTTTTTTGACAGAATGAAATATTTTATCCCCTAAAAAGAAATCATAAGCATGGACATATCAGAAAGCATCCTGAAGTATGTAGTAGCTAAATTTGATGGGAATGGGAGGGAAAAGGGAAATGAGGAAAAATACCAGAATATGACTATTAAAGGTCCCTATCCACTTCTCATTTTTGGAAGCTTCCATATTTGTCTGCTGTGGTTTATTCCCAGTCATCCTGCATTCCTTCCTTAAGCATCTTTTAGTACTCTGCCCTAGAATAGGTTGGACTTTTACCATTTTCTTCCAGCCCTAGTACATTGCATGTTGTTTCAGTATTTAATTCAGTATTTTTTCTCTACTGCAACTCCTCTCATTGTTTTGAAATATAGTCCTGTACCATCTATGTGATTTCTTCCTGTCATAATGAACTTTGATGTAAAGAATGCTTATTCTTCTTTGTAGAACTCTGAATATGTCTTATCTCCCCAGGCATACTGTAAACTCTGGAGAACAGGGACTTTATAATTTCTACTCTGTGAATGAATAGCCTTAGACTATATGCACAATAGAAAGAATTTAGTAAATACTTTGTGAATGTGAAATGAGTACTGAACTAGCAGTCCAAAGTTCTGTTAATGCTTTTCAGTAACTTGCTATGTGAC
This sequence comes from Bettongia penicillata ogilbyi, assembly GCA_023548195.1. Classification (NCBI taxonomy): domain Eukaryota; kingdom Metazoa; phylum Chordata; class Mammalia; order Diprotodontia; family Potoroidae; genus Bettongia; species Bettongia penicillata. The sequence continues at coordinate 773,017 of JAJHZJ010000694.1, read as the reverse complement.
CTTGGGTGAGCTACCTACCTTCTATTTCTTCTCCAAAATAGGGGAGTCATATTCAGAAGTTTAAGATCCCTTTCTGTTAGGACAGCCTATATAATACATTTGTAAACCTTAAATGCACATGTAGATTATTATTATCTGATTTTACAATCTCCTAGAACTCCAGTCTACATTTGAAAACTTGGGAGACTTCAGATTATTAACAGTGGTAAACAATTCCTAGTCATTAGGCTTGCTAGTGAAATTTAGTATAAAAATACTTCCAATTTACATTTGAAGAGATCATGGCAACATCTTCCTCTTGTAGATCTGCTTGATTCAAAGGCGAATGTCAGGCTGGTTAGGGATAGAAAATGAAGAGCATCTTGAAAATTGCAGGATGGAAACTGCTCCATAGCATGACATAGATGACCAGGAGCTTCCTTTTCGGCAACCTTTTTGTAAATTATGAGATGTGATTTTATCCTCACCATATGTTACTACTCTGATGTTTTCTCCTTTCTTTTATCTTTTGTTACTTTTAATCCTTATGATTTCAACTTGTTCTGTTAACTGTGTAGACCAGGAATACTAAGGTGGATATTTACTTTGATTTTGAAAATGACTTTCTTTTAGTGGGCTGTGGAGGGAGGCATTCCTCACCCCCCATAGTAGAATTTTGTACACCTTAGTTTTGACAGGACAAGAAACATGGTTACTTTCTGATAATATCTACAACTAAACATACCAGTCTCTGTACTATCATCATCTCATAGGGGTGGGGAATCTGTGACCTTGAGGTCACTTGCTGCCTCAAGGTCCTTGAATGAAGCCTTTTGACTGAGTCCAAATTTTACAGAACCAATCTTTTTATTAAGGGGATTTGTTCAGTGAATTTTGGAGTCAGTCAGAGGTCTGTACTTGAAGACTTAGAGGGACTCACATGGTCTTGAGATCACAGGTTCCCCCACCTCTTGCTCTAGCTGGTTCAAAGCCAGGATCCCAAAAAAGTTATTTATTGCCTAGCTAGCAATGCATATGGGAGGGCTCTGTGCCTTTCTATTCAGTCGAGCTATGTAAAACTGCTTCCCTGTTCATTTGACCTTCAGGGCTAGACACTTCCCACCCTCCATCCCCCAGCTGCTGTGTGGTTCAGCTAATTCAGGTATGAGAACTGCCATAGGGAAATAGAGCTGAGGCCTCATTTGGATGGGTTAGATTTTGATTATCCTTACTAGTAATTAACCTTCATTCATGTGAGTGAAAATTGAGTTTCCAGAAAGCTTTTTAATTAGAGCCTGTTTGATTTTATAGATGACTACTGTGCATTGGTTTTTAAATATTTTAAATTTACCATGTTAGAAAAGTAGTGCAAATATCCCCATTTTACGGATGATGAATCTGAGGTTGAGAAATGTTAAATGATTTAAGTTCACACCTAGTAAATGGTAGGTATAGAGCAAGCTTTCAACTCAGACTTCCAGCTCTAAGCCTCTTGCTCACCACTCTGTCTCATGATATTTGTCAGATTCTACTCCTGGCCCATTAATAAGCCTGTCATTAAGAATAAGCATATAAGTATATAGTAAGACTAATATAAGTTTATAGTAGGTCAGTAAGACTAATATAAGAAAAAATATGTAAGTATTATATACTTACAAAGTTGCTTGACCAATGTCATTTTGAAGTAATATAATTTAATTCTACCCAGTAACTCTGTTTAACTTTCTGTTGAACTCATTGCTCCCTATAAACATTGTTTGGCATAATATCCTTGTTTTCCTGGAGCTAATTGATGCCAGTGGTATCAAACACATTGTTTAGGAACATTTATAATTGAAAAAGAAGGATTTATGGAAATGTACGGACAGGAATTTCACAAGATATGCAATGAAGGGTTTTGATTTGCATTATCAGACACATAACCCATGCTAAAATGGGGTCTGTGCATATGCAATGAATAGTAGAAAGGGAATGTTAATGTAACTTATTAGAATAGCAATGGGAAGGAGCAAAAGACTAGTGAGATAATGGTAAAATGACACTTTGTTTCAGCAAAGTTTCACTGTCAGAGGATTTCCCAGTCCTCAGAAACATACCAAGAAGGAAGTGTTATTAACTCTCCACACAGATCCAAAGGCTTTTGTAAACATAATGTAGTATTTAGTAATGATAATTGATGTTTCTGACATGCTTTAAAGTTTGCGTACATTTTCTATATGTCATCTCATTTGAGCCTCAGAACGATCCCACCAAATAGTATAGTTATATCTCCATTAACTATACAAAAGAGAAAATGTATCACATGCAGCATTTGAGCCCAGGTCTTACCTGATTCCTAGTGCTCTACAGCTTGAATTTTATAACTTTTATTCTTATTGTGGAATTAAAAGGCTCTCACTCCCATTAAAAGAATTCCACGAATTAATAGTAGCAGGAAGATCTGGGAGTGCACCAAGGCAGGAAACCTAATTATGATTACAGTTCTTTTAGGTTAGTTGGTGTAAATAGAAATTCAGAGGGACAGTTTAAAGTTCATGCCTCTCCCAGTGAGAACTAAACTTGCTTTTGGAGAACTATTTCAATTAATAAAGAAACATTTTAACTGTAAGATGCCATTTGAATGTATTGTACTTATAAATACTTTGCTGTTTATGCTGTTGTGAGATCATAACCACTTGGTGAAGTAGTATAGCTAATATCCATTATCTCCATTTTTTCTCCCCAGAAAATATGTTCATGGATTTTAAGGTACAAGTTGCATATGGGTGGCTAGGTGGTGCAGTAGATGGAGCACTGGGTGTAGTCAGGAAGGCCTAAGTGCATATCCAGTCTCAAACATTTCTTAGTTGTGTGACCCGCAAGGCACTTCACCCTGTTTTTCTCAGTTCCTCATCTGTAAAATGAGCTGGAGAAAGAAATGGCAAATTATAGCAGTGTTTTTGCTAAGAAAGCCTCAAATAAGGTCAGGAAGGATCCGGCAAGACTGGAGTGACTAAACAGTAACAAAAACCACAAAGTTGTACTGGGATTCCAGCCTAGTTCTTCGTTCTTCACTGAAGTCTGATTCTGTTGCCTCTGTATGTGTGGAAACTCTTTTAGGGTTTTTGAGTTGGCTGTGAGTTCTGATAGATTTTGCCAAGCTGGAAAGTTTACTGTGGCTTAGTGATTATTCTTTCTTTGTTGCCTGAGGACCAACATAATTCAGATAGAAGAGGTTAGTCATTATGCCCTGGAGAGACAGATTTTTACCATCACTGAAGTTCTCAAAGACTTTTATGTCTACTAAGTTTTATGTGGCATGGCCCTTAAAACTTCAAACTGTGTAATTGAGTTTTAGAATCATCATGTTTTGTCTAGTGTAGAACAGTTGTTCAACTATAGGCCTGCTCATCCTGTTTTACCTTCTCAATGAATACGTATTATGTGCCAGGCACTATGCTAGGTGTTGAGGAAACAAAGACAGAAATACTTTAAGCAAAGAGGTTGCATTCAGTTAAGAGAAACAACACATACACCTATAAGTGTATTTAAGATACGTACAAAATAAATACTAGATAATTTTGAGTGGGGGAGAACCAGCAGCTCAGAGGCTTCAGTAAAAGTCTTATGTAAGAGATGACATTTCAACCAAGCTTTGAAGGAAATCCAAGAATCAGGAGTGCATTCCAGGTATGGGAGATGACCTGTGCAAAAGCAAGGAAAGGGAAACTAAATGGTCATGTTTGACAGATAGCCAGAACTCCAATTTGGCTAGATTGTAAATTATGTAAAATAACGTATATGAGACTAGTAAGTAACTTGGAGCCAGTTTGTTAAGGCCTTTCAGTGCCAAGCAGAAGTTGTAGTTTATCCGTGTATTAATTGTTTAGGAGGAACATGATTTGGTTAGATCTATTTCCTTTTGTTTCAAAATTCTATTTTTCACTTCATGATTTTTCAAGTATTCATGTATTTGAAAGGTCAGTGGTAGAACATGTGTTTTTATGTTCCAGCCATTGTGCTAATTGCTGGAGATGAAAAGAAAGGCAAAAGACCATCCCTGCTCTTAAGGAGCTCACATCTAGTGATGGAAGCTTTGTGGAAGTTGGAAGAGGGGTGGGAGGAGGTTGGGCATAATGAAGTGCAGAGAAGAAATTTTTGCATTTTTGAGTTGTATGATTGACCTGGGCGCCCCCTCGTTAAAAGGAAGCTCTAGAAAGATCTTGACCTTCTCTTCCATCTTTATATATCCCAAAGGTACTACGGTGTAGTTAAAAGATGGTTGGGTTTAAGAGTGAGTAGTGACCCGGGTCTAATTTTAATTCATATTTACTAGCTGTGTGACCATGGGTGAGTCATTGAATCTTTTTGGACCTTAGTTTCCTTATCTTTAAAATGGAAGTGATAGTTGTAATATTTTCTTGTTGTAAGGTTGGCTCAAGGCTCTAATGAGATAATCTGTGTGAAGTACTTTGCAAACTTTAGAATGCTATATAAAAGCTTGCTATTATCATATGCTTTATTCTTTTACTCTTGATTCCATAAGAGCAAGGACTATGTTATCTAACCTTCATATTTCTACTAGTGCCTGGCATTGTTAGCTATACATTCATTGTTGGGGGTTTCTAGGCAAAGATACTGGAGTGAATTTGCCATTTTTCTGTAGCTTATATTACAGATGAACTGAAGCAAACAGTAACTAACTGTTAAGTGACTTGCCCAGGGTCATAGAAACTAGTATGTGTCTTAAGGCTAGTTTTGGACACAGAGAGATGAGTCTTCCTTATTCCAGACTCAGCACTCTTTCTACTGAGCCTAGCTCAGTAGCTACCTCTGATCTATACACATTATAGATAAAAATATCCAGAATGTTGAATAACCTTTATCAAGAATATTTTAAAATCTTGGAGGAGGAAGGGATCTTGAGGTCATTTTGTATGCACTGCTCCATCTCTTACCTTTTCTTTTGTACCAGCTACTCAACACCCCTCCTCCTCCATGAGTGTACTCATCTTTGCCTCACAGAATCTCTCCTTTCAAGATGCAGCTCAGAGACAAAGCTTCTACTGGGAATCTTTGCTGATTCCCTAAATCTCTAGTGCCTCTCTCTGAAATAACTTTGTATTTATTTGTATTCTCTTTGTATTTATTCTGTATCTACCTATGTATGTATGTCTTTGTCCTGCTAAGTAGAAAATGTTTCATGTATTTGTATCTGCAGCACCTAGCATAGAATGTAAACTCTTCACAAGTAGTAAATGTTTCATTCATTAGGTTTGTATATAGTGTCTGGCCCATAGTAAGCAACTTAATACTGATTGACCTTCCAAGAAATAGTAACCCAGTCCCATGTAGCCCAGAGCAGTAAAATGGTAGGCAGATTACCAAATTTTAGAATTTGAAATGACCTTGTCAGCTATCTACCCATCCCATACCTTGAAAAAGAATTCTTACTAGAGCATTACCCAACAACTAGTCATCTAGGCTTTTCTTAAAGATCCCCACTGAGAGGGAACTCGCTGTGCCTATAGTTGATATAGATTCCTTAGTACTGGGGAACATAGTTCCATTGTTCCAAAGTGTCATTCTTAATCAACTGAAATTTCTTAGCCTACTTTCAATAACTAGGCACTCTATATATTCTTGGGGATTCATAGAACTCACATGGTTTATCTGTTCATCCTTCGTTTTCAAAGACCATGACATCAGGGAAATGACGATATGACTTGCACTTGACTTTATTTTGAGTGAGGGAAGGCTGTGCAAGGACACCAGCCTCACTTTCTCCTTCTAAACCATCTGGATCCAGTGACCAGATATTCATCAGTATGACTGGAGATGGCTGAGGATACTATGGGAGACCTTGGCCTTTTTAGGCTGACTTTTTCAGGTACTCACTTAGAGGAAGGTAATGCCCCTTGAGAGAATAGGTCTCTTTAAGAAGTAGTTAGGGAATGGCCCTTTTAATGAACAAAAGAAAAAATAACTAAATCAACAGAAACTCTTACTAGTGATAATCACTCCCAGCCAGTCATTAAGTGGAGCTTGGGCAGGGACCTATTGTTGGAGAAGTACTGTATTGAAGGCTTCCTTTTTTTTTTTCCCTGAATGGAAATGTCTAAATATATTACCTTAATTTAGCAAAGTCTGATTTCTTAATTTTATTTTTAGGAAGGATCGAGATCGTGACCGGGATCGGGAAGATCGTTCCAAAGATCGTGACAGAGAACGTGACAGGGGAGATAGAGAGAGAGAAAGAGAGAAAGAGAAGGAAAAGGAATTGCGTGCCTCTACCAATGCTATGCTCATTAGTGCTGGGTTACCACCTTTAAAAGCATCACATTCAGCACACTCGACACACTCGACACACTCAACACATTCAACACATTCTGCTCATTCAACACACACAGGACATGCAGGACACACATCACTTCCGCAGTGTATTAACCCATTCACTAATCTACCCCACACCCCTCGTTACTATGACATTCTAAAGAAGCGGCTTCAACTCCCCGTTTGGGAATATAAGGATAGGTTTACAGATATTCTGGTTAGGCATCAGTCCTTTGTACTAGTTGGTGAGACCGGTTCTGGTAAAACAACCCAGGTGAGTTTTCGCTTTGTGATGATGCATGCTGTATATGTATATGTGTGTGTGTGTGTGTGTGTGTGTGTGAGAGAGAGAGAGAAAAGGAGAGAGAGAGAGAGAGACATTCGTTTTTAGATATCTCTTGAACCTTTCCTTGTAACAGTTAAATGAAACCAACCACTGAGTTGATAGTGTAGGAAGCATTTTGACCAATGGTTCTCCTCCATCTCTGCCAAACAGGAGGGAAGGTACTTCTTCATCTCCTCTCTAGGGTCAAGGTTGGTTATTATCACTATCAGCATTTGGCTTTGTTTTAGTTGGGGCTGTTCAATATTTCCCACCCCATTTATATTCATACAATTTTTAATAGGTATTGCTTATTTCTTGTAAATCTTTTTATGTTCCTCTGAATTCCTTATTTGTCATTTCTTATGACACGGTAAAATTCCATTATGTTTCAATACCATATTTTGTTTAACCATTCCCCAAAATGATGTATACTTATTTGTTCCTGTTTTTTTGATGGCACAAAAGTGATGCTATGCCATGCTTTCATTTATACAGAACTTTACTGTCTTTGTTATCCATAGGGCTGTATGTTTCATATTTTATCCATTAGTGTTTAAAACACTTAAATGTCCTAATCACTCCCTTTGTTTATTTGTAGTCAAAGTCCTTAGGGAATACTTAGCAGTTTGTAGAGACAGGCTGGCTGTGCCACCCTTGTGGTAGAGAAGTAGCCTCAGTTATATTTACATGGAGTATAGGAACCATCAGGGAGTATCATGGGGCACACTTAATGTCTGTGAATCTGTAGGGGAAGAATATAGCTTTCTTGGGAAGAGCTTTAGTGAGGGATAATGTAATGAAGTAGAAAAAACATATATGTGGAGGTATATGACCTGGGTTTTGAATCCTAGCTCTGCCACTTAATACCCTGTGACTTTAAACAAGTCGCTTAACTTCTTGTCTCAGTTCTCTCATATGAATGATGTTACTCAGGTTACCAAATTGAGATAGACATCCTGGATATTGATTTTTGAGGGATAACTTGCAAATCATTTACAAAATAATTGCAGATGTGCAACATTTGGAAAGTTGATTGAAAGCTCGGAACTAGTTCTGGTTCACAGTGTTCTGTCTGTATGCTAGAATTTTAAATATTTTGTACCATTCTCAGCTTTAATAATCACTTATTATTTGGGAAAGTGTGCATACTAACTAGTCTACCTGCTCTTATCCCTCATTGTTGTTTTTTATCCTTATTCAGAAATTTGTTTGAATAGTTTTTAACTGCTCCAAGAAAAGAAAGAAGAAAAGTAGAACAGACACCTGAATTTAGCTTTGTATTTTCTCTGTGTAATCTTGTAGTTTCAGTTAAGGATATAAGAGAGAAGCTCAAATTAGAAGTTGTATAGTCAGAGGTCTATAGTCAAAAAAGTCAAAAAGAGATCTGTAGTCAACTAATGGGCTTGTTTTGGCAGTCTTTCAAACTTGCTTTCTCGATGTATTTTGTCAGTCAGCCATCTTTACTTTTTCATCTCAAATGTTCTTCTGTACTTCTCATCCACATGCTACCATCTGCCTCTACTACCCCAAAATGAACTCTGAAGGGGCTTCTTGCAGTCAGAAGACTAAGCTTGAGAAAAATATTATAATAGCTTTAGAATATAGGCATAAACTAATTTACTCTTAACCCCTATTTAGAATAGCGGTGGTTATTCTGTATTTGATAGGGGATTTAAGTGGACATTATCTGGTTCATCCATTTTTCTTTTGGTAGTATTCTAGCAACATTTCTTTGTATTATTTTCTCATTGATAATTTATCACTTTGTCTCTTTTCTCCTAGGGAATCTAAAAAAGTGCCCCCCCCCCCCCATATACACACATAAGCCCCTCATCCTTTTCTTAGTACACCTAAATTGATGGTGCGGTTGTTTCTCCCACTACTTTTCAATTGAGTTTATTGAAATATATTATTCTGGATTTTTCTTACCTCTTGTAAAGCAAGTTTTTTGCCACTAAACCCTTCACTTTGGCCTACTGAGAAGAGAGAAACTGGTAATATCAGGACAGTTTTTGTTTGTTTTTAGCTGCTACCACCATTTCGACTTTGCCTTCTGCATTTTACCTTTCACTAAAATGATGCATATTGGATAGACTTTGCATATTTGAGGAAAGGGAGTTTCCTTTTTCCTGCAGATAGGGAAAAGGAATCCTCTACCTCTAAGACTGTTTATTCTGCAACAGTAATAAAGCTTTAGGGTTACTTTGTATTTAAAGGTATTGTGGCAAGCAGGAAAGGCAGGATATTTTGGTGGAAAGATCATTGAAGTAGAAGTTTAAGTTCTAGTTCTAGCTTGGTAAGGCAAGACATTTGATATAAGTTATACATGTATAATCATGCAAAACACATCCCTAACAGTTATGATGTGAAAGACTAACTGTATTCCTCTCCATCCTATCTTGCTCCCCATTCTATTCTCTTTTGACCTTGTCCGTACTTAAAAGTATTTACTTCTAATTACTATCATCCCCCCATCCCCAGCTTGTCCCCTTCCCTCCTACTTTCCTGTAGTGTAAGATAGATTTTCATACCAAGTTGAGTGTGCATATTATTCCTTCCTTAAGCCAAATCTGATGAGAACAAGGTTCACGCTTTCTCACCTCCACCCTTTTCCCCTCCATTGAAAAAGCTTTTCAAAAAAGACCTCTTTTATGTGAGAGGTAATTTACCCCGTTCTATTCCTCTGTCTCCTCCTAATGTACTTCTCACCCATTAATTTTATCTTTTTAGATATCATCCCTTCATATTCTACTCATCCTATGCCCCCTGTCTATATGTATATAATCCGTCTAACTACCCTAATACTGAGAAAAGTCTCAAGAGTTAAAATTATGATCTTTCCATGTAGGAATGTAAACAGTTCAACTTTAGTAAGTCCCTTATGATTTCCCTTTCCTGTTTACGTTTTCATGCTTCTCTTGATTCTTGTGTTTGAAAGTCAGATTTTCTATTCAGCTCTGGTCTTTTCATCAAGAATGTTTGAAAGTCTTCTATTTCATTGGATGACCATTTTCCCTCCTGAAGTATTATACTCAGTTTTGCTGGGTAGGAGATTCTTGATTTTAATTCTAGCTCCTTTTGACCTCTGGAATATCATATTTTAAGTCCTCCTATTCCTTAGTGCAGAAGCTCCTAGATCTTGTGTTATCCTGATTGTGTTTCCACAATACTCAAATTGTTTCTCTGTAGCTGCTTACAATATTTTCTCCTGGACCTGGGAGCCCTGGAATTTGACTTCAATATTTCTAGGAGTTTTTCCTTTTCTCTTTCAGGAGGTGATCAGTGGATTCTTTTAATATCTATTTTACCCTCTGGTTCTAGAATATCAGGGCAGTTTTTCTTGCTAATTTCTTGAAAGATGATATCTAGGCTCTTTTTTTGAGCATGGCTTTCATAAATTAGTTATCTCTTCTGGATCTAGTTTCTAGGTCAGTTGTTTTTTCCAGTGAACATTGTTTTCTGTTTCTTCCGTTCTTTTGGTTTTAAATTTTTCATAAGATCATTAGCTTCCATCTACTTCATTCTCATTTTTAAGGAATTACTTTCTTCAGTGAACTTTTGGACCTCCTTGGCCAATTCTGCTTTTTAAGGCATTCTTCTCCTCATTGGCTTTTTTGATCTCTTCTGCCGCTTGGATTAGTCTTTCTTAAGTAAGGTGTTATTTTCTTCAACATTTTTTGGGTTACCTTTAGCAAGCTGTTGACTTTTTCACTATTTTCATGCTAAACAATTTTTTTTATCTTGTGGAATGTATAGAAGGAAGATTCAGTCTCAGGCTTTTGAGAAGGTGAATATTTGCTGTCTTACCAGCAAAGAGCAAAGCTTTTTGAGTGGTTTCTAAATATAGTATTTTAAGTACTTAGTAATTTCGGATTGTGTAGATTAATTTCTTATGGTGATGTATATGGAATTCTGTAAAATTGGGGGGTTAGGGAATGTAGATTCTTACATGCTTCGTTGGAGACTTAGCCATTAGTTCCCTATGCTTCTCCATCATTGTTACTTTTCCAATCGACACACTTAACTTCATGGCTCCTTTTAACTTTAGTTCACTGTGAAAGAGGGAGGAAAAGCAACTGTCAGTGTTGTGTTTTTATCACCTTAATTGTATTCTTCTGTAGCAGTATAGCTCCAATTCTAGTCCAGGGCCTCTTAAACTTTTTCCACTCTAGACCCCTTCAGTGTTTTTTAAACTGTGGGTTGAGACCCCATCTAGAGACAGGTACAATAGTTATAGTGCTCTTGGCAACACCTGGAGCATAAGTTGTATTTCTTGAAGTAATCTTCCCTGCTGGCAGCAGCAGGGTTATTTTTTAGAGAAAGCAGGATATGTTAGCTGGGTAGAAGGATGTCCTGTTGCATACACAGGTTTTAATCTTCAGGGACATAATTTCCATTATGTTGTAGCTGAATCAGAATAATAAGCACTAGAACATTCACAACTTTGGTGCCTTTCACATAGTAGACTCAAAAATAAGTTCATGGAATTAGATTATTAAATCAACAGAATTCTTATCTCCATGCTATCTTTCACCTTTATTTAAAATCATATTTTTTGACATAGTTAAGTGAAGCTGTTTTAAAATGTTAAAGCAAGGCACTTTCATTAAATTTCATTTACTGTTCTTGTAAAGTGAACTAGTATTTTCATGTAAACCTGAAAATGTTTTTGATAGATCCCTCAGTGGTGCGTTGAGTACATGCGCTCCTTACCAGGACCGAAGAGAGGAGTGGCCTGCACACAGCCCAGGAGAGTTGCTGCAATGAGTGTGGCTCAGAGAGTTGCTGATGAAATGGATGTGATGTTGGGCCAGGAAGTTGGGTACTCCATTCGATTTGAAGACTGCAGTAGTGCAAAAACTATTCTCAAGTAAGTGATGTCACTCTACTTTCAGTTGTTAACTTTCATTATAGGGATCTTCTATCTCACTTAGAAGTCTACCCAGAAAAAGTCATCACCTGGTGAAGGTTTCCAATTTCTTGTATGGAACTTTTTTTATCTGCTAGTAATGCTAGTTGTCCTCTTTGACAGTTGTGGATTTCATCAGCCCACATGCAATTTATTAGATGTTTACTATGTATTAAAACTTCCAGTGCTGTATATACTTCCCTGCTTTTAAGAGTTTGTCTACAGTGAATTTCAGCAGTTGTGCAACAATACTCTTACTCACTTAAAGAAAAATTAAAGATGAATTTTTAGTGTACATTCTGGTCACTAGTAGACAATGTAGTGAATTGATATTGGTGTTGTCAAAGTCCGTTGTCATGTTCCAGTATTTAATCTATGTAGTTCTGGGATGAAAAACTAAAATTTACTTGGAAATTAGATGAATAACTTACTTTGCTGCAAATGTATAGTTTAAAGAAGGTGTGTAATTTTGCCATTATCCTAATGGACATAATTACTAATTTTTTGTTCAAGATGATCTCTAAAATCCTTCTAACTTTAATGAACTGCCTCCTAAAACTTAATTTTTTTGCTATTAAAATAAGTTGGTTTCTCAGTATACCAGTATTTGTCACATTTGCTTCAACAGTCTTATTTGAGAACTGTCCAAAATAACTAATACAGGAATTATTGGTGTTAGTACTATCTCCTTGTTCTTTTCCATTCCCTACAATTTTTGACAAATAATCTCTTCTGGCAAATACACTCTTTATTATAAAATTTCAGTAACTCTTAATTTAAACAAACCCAGAGGTGAGATTTTTAGGGTCTTGCGGTTGTGTCTTATAGACAAAATATTGTTAATGATGTGTCTATGATAGTGTGAAATATAGCAAATGTAAGGTAATCTTATAAACAGACTTGTTTAGGGAAAAAATGAGTTGCTAAGTGAACAGTTGATGCTGACTTGATTTATTTTATTGTGAACTATGTTGAGGAGAGATTTTTTTTTTAGCTTTCGTCTTTCTGTACTTTAAGATTAGCTCCAAAGGTAAACACTTACCCTCTCTGAATCTAATAATAGCTGTGTTTACTTATCTCAAGATGGTAATGATCAAATGAGATAAGAGATGTGAAGTGCTTTGTAAGCCTTGAAAGTGTCACATAGGTATCATTTGTTAATAATTTGTTGAGGGGGGGAAGGACCTTTTTTCCTTTACTTATATGTACTTTCCATGATCCTTATTCCTCTTTATTGCAGCAGGAAATACATTTGATTTATTTATAGATTTGCTCTAGCTTTGCTTTTTTAAAACTAAGTTTCTCTATCATTTTCTTCATTTAGTATCTCCACTCTTACTAATGCTACATGATCTTCAGAAAAACCTACCAATAGCTTTGTAGCTTCCTACTTCCTTTATACCATTCCTATCTGTTTGTCAGTAATTCCATAGTCACACTGTGTTAAATGTCTTCCTTGAGATTTTCAAAGACAATTTCATAATGTTACCTCAGGCTTAGTAATAATGCCTACTGTAGTCTCAGAAGCTAGAGTAAATATTTGTAGTTTCCATTGCTATATTTATGTTGAAATGAGGGGCATATAATTTTATTTTATTCATCATTTGTTTAATTTTAATGCTACATGTTGATTATTTCATAGTAATAAACTTAGTATCTTGTTGAAAACAGTTGGAATCACTGAATATTTTAATCTCACAATGTAATAATTTTTTCTTAAATACAACCTGGGTTAGATAATTAAATACAGTTCTTTATTTCTGTGATGTTGCCTAAATTCTTCACTCGTAATTATGATATACTCTGGAAAACAGTATTTCTAACAGGGTTTGTTCTTTTTAAGCTGTTACGTGTTTTTATATAGTGCAGTAGCATTTAGTGCCAAAGCAAGACTCTAGCTAATGTGCTACATTAATAATTAGATTCAGGAATTTGGAGACGATGTAGAATATTTAACCTGATGAATACTCACTTGATTTTATAGAAATAGAACCATCTGTTTTATTTGTGGTGTCAGATCTCAACTTTGTCCTAACTTTTACACATTTTTCTTACAGTGCTCATGATTTTGTGAAAAGCAAACCTCAGAACACAATTTGGAAGTTGATAGTTTGTGAATAATTTTTAAAAGGATAAACTCTTGTTAAAGATTTTGGCTTTATGAGAAGTAAATGATTCACTTTATTTTTGTTATCCAGTCTTGTGCTTTTTGACAGCTATGTCTGATTCTCCCCACCCCTCACGGTATCACTCTTGTAGAATACTTTTTTCAGTGTGGAACCCTGGCCAATCATTGTTGTCCCAAGAGCAACCTTTGTGGGTCTGCTTAGAATCTGAGCTCAAATTTAGGAGAGAGCAAACTGTCTCTTCAAATGTTATGAAGGAGATTATTTCTGAGTTGTTAAATGTTTATTTATTAACATGTAAGCTTCAGTAGGTCTGAAATGAATGTTAAATATTGGACCCTGAAGAAAAATCTGTTTCTGCTTGTTAATTGTAAGATGAAATATTAGTTGAAGTAGTTATGTATTTAAGTTCAGTGTTGTTTTTAAAATATAGTCTGTAATCCAGTTGGGGCAGTGAGGAAGCACAGTAGATAAGAGTGCAGTGCCTGGAGTTCAACCAGAGTTCAAATGTGACCCCAGACACTTATTGGCTATGTTACCTTGGCCTTAATCCCTGCATGCATAAAAACGGAGAAGGAATGGCAACTACTCCAGGATCTTGTCAAGAAATTTTAATGGATATTTGGTTCATGGTTCATGAAGAATTGGACACACCTGAAGAACCACAACTACACAGTTACCCTTTTTAAAAATTTTATTGATATCTTGTTCTACACCAAAATTCCTCCCAGTATCCCTCCTGCTTCCCCCTTTCTGAATTCCCCTAGCCATCTGAATGTTTTTAAGGAAAAAAAAATAGGTGAGGGGAATCAGTCAAACTCGTTGAGGTAATCAAAAGAATTTGAAAATATGTGTATGCACCATGCCTGTAGACCTCCTGTATTTGCAAATAGTGGATTGGGTTGTTTTTCCAGTCTTCTTTGAATCCTTCTTCTTTGTATTGTTGCAACATTCACTTCTGATTTGTCTTGCTGTTTATATTGTTGGAGTCATTGCATATATTGTTTTTTTTGACTCTTCTTATTTGACTGCATCAGATCTTTACATAAATCTTTCCCCACTTCTCTCTCTTCATACTCATCTTTAGAGAACAATAATATCCCCTTACATTCGTATACTGTTATTTAATTAACCATTCACCAGTCAATGGGCATCTGCCCTCTAATTCTTTGCTATCACAAAATGTGCTGCTTTAGTTATTTTTACGTACACGCACACACATGTTTGATTGATATATATGGACTTTATTATCAGTGATCTCCTTGGGACTAAAACCCCAAGATCCCATCAGAGTCAAAGGGTGTGGACTTTTAAATTTCTATTATTTGAATAATACCAAATTGCTTTCCAGAATGACTGTACTGATTCACAACTCCACCAACAATGCATAGTGAACTTATTTTTCCCAAGTCCCCTTTAACATTTGACTATTCCCTTCTTTTGTCATCTTTGGTGTAAAGTGAAACTTCAAGCTTGTTTGGAATAGTGTGTAATTCTCTTGAAAAATGTTTGTTCTTCTCCTTTAGCCACTTACCTATTAGGAAATAGTTTTTTGGTATTTTTATTTTTATGTGAATAAATAATACTCATTACAATACACATATACACCTGTTATTTATATATCTTGAATACCACACCCTAATCTCAAAGGTTTGATTTAAGCCCCGCCGGCTGCCTACTTTACTGCTTTTCTTCTTAGCTTAGATATAATTTTGTTTGTGCTAAAGCTTTTCAGTTTCATGTAGTCGAAAGTTCACCATTCTATTTTTTGTTTGCCTCTGTTCCTTGTTTGATATAGAATATGTCTCCTTTCTATAGTTACGAAAAGTATGATGTGTGATCTTTATATTTTTAATTTTTTCCCAATTACATTTTTTATTTTTAAAATTAAAAAAAATATTCAGTTCCAGAATTTCTCCCTTCTTCCTGCCGTTCCCCACCCATCGAGAAGGAAAGCAGTATAATGTTGATTGTATATTTGAAGTCATACAAAACATATCCACTACAGATACACTAAAAAAAAAGTGAAAGAAATGTAATTCAGCCTGTACTCAGAGTGTATCAGGTCTCTCTGGAGGTGAATAGTATCTCTCGTCATGAATTCCTTGGAATTGTCTTGATCAAAGTTGCTGAGGCTTCTGCTGTTACTGTGGAAAATGTTGTGATCCTGCTCATTTGTATCAGTTCATATAAAACTTCCCAGGTTTTTCTGAAACTGTCCTGCTCATTATTTCTTGCACCACAGCAATGTTCCATCATTGTCATATACTACAATTTGTTCAGCAATTTCCCTAATTTATGGGCGTCTTCTTGATTTCCAGTTCTTTACCACTGTACAAAAACAGCTTTTATAAATACTTTGTACAAACATGTCCTTTTCCCTTTGATCCCCCTACTACAGCCTTAGTAGTGATATTGCTGGGTCAGTTTTTATAATCCTTTCGGACATAGTTCCAAATGTTTCCCAAGATGGTTGGACCAGTTCACAACTCACCAATAGTGTATTAGTGTACCTATTTTTCTATATCCCTGCCAACATTTATCATTTTCCTTTTCTGTCAGCCAATTTGATAAGTGTGAGATGGTATATCAGAGTTGTTTTAATTTGCATTTCTCTAATCAGTAAAAACTTAGAGCATTTTTAAGTGTGTCTTCGTAGCTTTGCCTACTTATATCCTTTGAACATTTATCAGTTGGGGGATTGGCTCTGTTTTTAGAAATTTGGCTGATTTCTTTATATATTTGAGAAATGGAATTATGAAACTTGCTGTAAAAAAGTTTTGTCCCAGTCTACTGCTTTCCATCTAACTTTGTATTGATTTTGTTTGTGCAAAAAAACTTTTTAAATTTCATGTAATCAGAATTATCCATTGTACTTCCCACTATCCTCTCTCGTTTTATTTTAAGCTCTTATCTATAGAACTGACAAGTAAATTTTTCCATGCTCCTCTAATTTACTTTACAGTTTCACCTTTTTAATATTAGGTTTTAACTGAAATGGATACTTCATGTAAATTCATTTTTTTTTTTTTTACCATTAGCAAATATTCAGTTTCCTTTTACTAGGAGAACTTTCAACAGCTTAATCCCCTAGTTTTCTGAACGTCAGATATTCACCTTGCTGCTATTTTTTTATTTGATTGCTGTCTTTTGCTTTTCCATCACCTACATTGTATCCTGCCCCTGTCCCAGAGTCCCTACCTAGAAAACTGGAAGTCAGAAAGTTACCATACATCCCTCTTATGGCTCCTTTTTGAAGATGTAAATCACTGCTCATTAGATGGTCTTTTTATTGCCAACATTCTAAAGAGAGAGCCATCTTAAAATTGATAAAGGACAAATAAAGAGACCACTTTTTAAAATTTCTGCCTTCAGAATCAGAGGTTAACCTCATTCAGCTCATTCTTTCATTTTATGAATACTTAAATCTGTTGCATATATATTTTAATAAGCTTAAACTTAATTATCTTTTTAAACAATTACGGTTGAACTTGTGGAAGGACAGAATCACTTAAGTTGATTTCTTGGTGAAGCCCATTCTAGGCTGTCCTGGCAAGATCACCATATTTGAGTACTTTAATTAGTGTGCGCGCACATGTGCTCACACACAAACAACTCAGGCATCATGAACAAAATAGTATAATGAACTAAAGCAGATTAACACATTGGGCATGTCTGAAATATGTGGTTTACTGTACAAAAGTATTTCACCATTTGTTCAGCTGTGAGAGGTGAGGGTATGCTCTACTCTTAGTCCTCTACTTGTAATTGCAGTGATCAGATGCCAAGCAGATACCAAGTTGTGCTCTTAGATATTAAACTGTGCCATTATTTACTTCACCAGACTGAATCTGGAGTATGTGAAGCTATTTAGTATAGGCAGCCACCATATCTGGGAATAAATTAATAAAGCTGCCGTTGCTATTTGTACATATTATGTTTTCCACAGTGTGCCTCTAGAGTGTTGCCAACACATGAGTCACCTAGAGCTGAAATGATGAAGGTAATTTACCTTCTGTTTAAACAAAAGATAAAAATAGTGGGGAAAGAGAAAATTGACAAAATGAACTATTTAATAAGTCATTATTGTCTATATAGTTTTTAACTTAGAGAGGAAGCTAATAGGATAGTGGAACTCTTTTCAAGGTTTTTCCGGGATTGGTCAGCTTTATGACTTAGGTAGTCTAGTGCCTTTGTACTGCCTGCCCTGATGCCCCCGCACTTCCAGTTCTTGTTTCCTGAACTTCCTTTGAGACCCAGGTGAAATTCTGCCTTCTTCAGCTTCTGTTCTAGGCTGTGGGATCTCTTCCACTCTTCTACTCCCTGCCTGCCTTTCCATCTCAAATGGCTTTCTGTCTTCTCTCTAATTTTCTCTCACTAGGGGGGGAGAGAGAGAGAGAGAGAGAGAGAGAGAGAGAGAGAGAGAGAGAGAGAGAGAGAGAGAGAAAGGTAGATATATATATATATATATATATATATATATATATATATATATATATATATATATATATATATATATATATACACACAACACAAAAACACAATTCTTGTATACACCTGATTATTTTACATGGTGTAAGTGCTCGGGGGAAAAAAAAACTTGCCTGGTGCTCTTGCTGTTGCTCTTTATCCAAATGTTCTCAACCAGGTTTACTCCCCTCAGATTCTTGGCCTCTTTCAAATGGGTAGATCTTGATAGGTAGTGAAGTTCTTTGCAGACTTAACTCCTTGTTTATTATTCTTTTGTATAAAGGCATACTTCTGGTGATGAGCCCTATCTGTCAAGTCTCAGTAATACTTATATAGCCAGATTGACCTTTCTATTTTAAGACTGTTATATTACTCAGTTACTGTATTGTACCTGCCACTCTAATGTTACCAAGCCTGACAGATCTAAGTGAACAGTTTTCTCCTTCCACTTTGCTTTTTTTCGTGTGTCATGATCACATTTGAAAACCTTGTACAGATGTTTTTACAGGCCTTTGCAGGTCTACTTCATTTCTTTACAACAATTGAATCATTAAATGCTGCATAGGATAAATGAAGTAAGATTACCTGGGCTTTGTGATGATCTGAAAAGGCATACTTGTTGATTGATTGAGGTGGACTTGAAATATGGACAGACTTTAGATGGATAGAGTAGCAGGAGCAAATGACAGAAAGCTTAAAGAGTAAGTTACTCTTGGTTTCATTAGTAGAGCTAGAGCAATTAATTTATGTAGTAGGGAACAGGTAAGGTAGACAGTTGTCAGATTGTGTGGAATTCAGCATACTAGACAAAGGCCTTTTAACTAATAATTTCTAAGAAGAGGTCTAAAGATTCTATGTAAGGAAGGCAATAGCTTTTAGTCATTTATGACTTATTTTCATTTAAGTAGGTTAAAATATGCATTCATTCTTCACTGTAAGTAGAGGATCATTTGGCATGTTAAAAGAATATTTGCTTAATATTTAACATACCTCCTAAAAACCTTATTAGGCACCCAAAAAATTGCTTGCTCACTTCATGGGACTTGCTTCTCTACATAGCAGTTGAATTTACAAGTGAATCCAAAGTTGAGATATTTCTTGACTTCTCTTTTCTAAGATCTTATTTCTGAATGAGAAGATTAACTTCATTTATTAACCCTATATATACCAGGCACTGGGCATAAAAAGAAAAAAATAACATTTTCTGTGCTCAAAAAATTATGACAGCATTGTGTATAATTATTTTTGCCTCTTTGGGATTATGCTATACCTGTAGGTGTTTTCTAGCAGAACAGTGACATCTTTGAAGATTTGTGTTCCTATTTAGTCAAGGTAATACATATAGGAAAAATTTTAAAATTTCTTTTTCCTCATGAATCCTATAGTATTTATCTCCAGAGAATTTTGCCTATTCAGTGAATAGGTAAATTGTCTGCTCGTGTCTAATTTTATTAAGTGTCTCATGGATGGTGTTTTGTTAGGTTTAAAGAGACTAGAATAAGGAAAGTATTAAAATCAACTACAGTTTCTTTTTAATGGGGGTTATTTCAGGGACCATAGTCTTTTACAAGTTATTCCAAAAGTCTTAGTGTAATTTAAAGCTGTTAAACCTTAAAATTACATACTTTTAGAACACCCTGTATAAAGAAGATGATTTTTTTGGAAACAAAACAGAATTTTGTTGCTTCCATTTGTATTCACAAGCAGGGAATTCAAACGACTTTTCTTTCTCTCCCTCTCTGCATACATGCTGATGAATTCTTTCAGCTTTCAGTTTAATTGCTTCTCAGCCTAATTTTAGTTTGCCTTCTACCCATTTCCTACTTTTTTCCTTCCTTTTCATTCATTCTTTTTTCAGTAAACAGACATACATATTATCTTAGGTTAATGGAAATAGAGCGCATTTCAGTGAGTACTTATTTTTCAAAAAAGTTAAATCCATAGCTGTGTTTTGTCGTGTGTCCCATACCTACTAGCATTTTGTTGATCTAGTAATACCTATACCTTAAAGTGATTAATCATTTATCATATTCTTCCATATTTTTGTGTACTGGCATTTCATGACAAAAGTATCCACCTACTTTATAGTTAGGCTGAAGATCAAGGAGAACAGAGCTTAAATTCATTAAGACTTTTGGGACACTGCATATAAAACAATATATACTATTTAACTTTTTCTGTATTTGGAATATTGATGCATTTCCTATTGCCACAGTTACTGTTTTTAAGTAGCAAATAAGTAAGAGCTTCAAGAAAGGGTGAGTGAAATGATTGGTAGAGTTAAGGAGATACAGTATCAAGATAGGTTTTAAATAATTTTTATTCCAGACTCATGTAGCATTAAAGTGTTTGCTTTTTGAGGGCTAGTCTAACTAATCAAGATTTTTGAAGCTGTCATAAATAACTGCTTACTTCCAGATGGCAGCTGATGCAACAAATACAGAATGACTTCAGTATTATGCCTTCCTCGCAGTTGTGTAGTAGTGGTGACAGAAAAGTAGGTAGAGGTTTAAACAGTAGATTCCTACAGATACTAATCTAGACTTTGGTTCTTTTAAGTGTGAAATCCACAGCCATTGACCAACAAGGTGACATACTGCTCCTGAGATTGAATCAATCTTGACCTTTACTCAAACTGTATTGGCAAAGTTACTTTTATCATGGGTCCAAGGACAATAGGCAGTGTAATTTCCTTGGACATTGGATTATCTTATGATAAACATTTGCAAGAACACCACCATGAAAATAGTTTCTATATCAACTCCTGAGGATGAAGAGGTAGGTAATTCTAGGAAAAACTCACTTTTGACTTTGCAAAAATAAATGACTACTTTTTAATACTCAGTTACAAGGTATGCATAGGTGCAGGTAGGAAAAAAGTATTAGAAAACACAATTCAGGAATAAGAAATGTCAGGCCCAAAAGTTATATAGTGCAGAGAAGTCTTAATTCCTCAATTTCTTCTGTTTCAAGAATGGAGTCAGTGATGGAATTGTGAACTGGTCCAACAGTCCTGGAGAACAGTTTAGAATTCTGTCTAAAGGGCTATAAAACTTCTCATACTTTTTCATTCAGCAATACTAGGTCTGTATCCCAGAGTTCAAAGAAGGAAAAAGGCCTGTTTGTACAAGAATATTGAGCAGTTCTTTTTGTAGTGGCAAAGAATTGAAGATTAAGGGGATGCCCATCAGTTGGGAAATGGCTGTACAAGTTGTAAATAATTGTGGTGGAATACTATTGAGTTGTAAGAAATGAAGAGCAGGGTGCTCTTAGAAAAACATGGAAAGATAAGAACTGATGCAAAGTGAAATGAACAGAACCAGGAGATCATTGTATATAGTAACAGCAATATTGTATGATGATCTATAAATTACTTAGATATTTTCAGCAGTACAGTGATCCAAGACAATTTTGTAGGACTTTTGAGAGATTCTCTCTACTGTCAGAGAACTGATGCACTCTCAGATTGAAGCATTTTTTACTGTTTTTCCGCATGTTTTCTTTTGCAAAATGGAAATATGCAATATGGAAAAATGTTTTGCCTAACTTCATATATAATTGATAACAAGTTGCTTGCTTTTTCAAGAGGGAGACAATTTGGAACTCAAAATTTTATAGAAATTAATGTTAAATTTTTTTACATGTAATTGGAAAACATTTAATGAAATAAAAATATACTTAAAATAATAGTGATAGTGAGCACTTAAGCAGATAAAAACAAAATTATATTTTAATACAAAATTTAATTTACCAAATATGTATTGTTTAGTTTCTGTTGGGAGCTTGAGAAGTATGTTTTTTGTATGTGTAAGATTAATTTGTGGAGGAGGCGAGCACTAACAACTGGGGAAATCAGAATAGGTTTCATATAGTATGTGTCTCTTGAATTGATGGAGCTAGGGATTTTAAGAGGTAAAAATAAGGAGGAAAAGTATTCTAGACGTGGTGGCAGTATATCACAAGAAAGTTTTTTTTTTTTAATGAAGAAGATAACCATATGGACAAAAATATAGCAGGTCTTTTGGTTAAAACAAAGAACTCTGGAGATTCCCCATTAATTGAGGAATGACTAAACAAATTAACATACTGAATAGAGTGCCAGACCTGGAGACAGAAAGACTCCTCTTCCTGAGTTCAAATTTGGCTTTATATACTTAATAACAGTGTGACTGGGTAAGCCTCTTAACCCTGTTTGCCTTACTTTCCTCATCTGTAAAAGGGAGCTGGAGAAGGAAATGGCAAATCACCCCAGTATCTTTGCCCAGAAGACCCTAAATGAGATCAAGAAGAATTGGACACAACTGAAAACAGTGAAACAATAATAACATTAATGTGATATTGTGCTGTAAGACATTTTGAAAGCGGTGTTTTTGAGGAAACCTGGACGGATTTGTATGAACTGATGCAAAATGAATAGAAAAATTGATACAGTAATGGTGTTGTGAAGAAAAACAAATGTGAAAGTCTTAAGAACTCTGATCAATACCATGACCAAGCAAAATTCCAGAGGACTTGTGGCAAAATATGCTTCCCACCTCCTTCCTGACAGAGAAGTGATTAAGACATATAGGCTTTGGAACATGGACAGTGAAGGAATTTGTTTTTCCTGAATGCGTATTTGATGCACGGTTTTGTTTTATTTTTTAATTGGGAGGGAGATGTGAGGAAAAGGAGAGCTGGAAATAGGGTAACCAGGAAGAAGGAAAGGTCATTGAAATCTTTAAAAGAAAATGGATAAAAGAGAATAGCAGAGAGAAACAGACACACAGGATAGCTTTTAATTAATTTTATTTGTGCATACACACTCCTTCAAGTATTGAGTTTGTGGTGCCTTCCAGTGGGACACGCAGGTGGAAATGATTGTCATGCAATTGGTGATATCCAATTGGCCCTCTGGGAAAAGATGTATATCTGGGTCTCCTCTGTATAGAGATGATGTTTGAATCCACAGGAACTGATGAAATCATCTAGAAAGAACAGACCTAGTTTTTAATGTGTAATTAAAAGACAAGCTAGAAAAGGTAAGCTAGCAAGAGATGGAGAATAAAAATAAAAAATTTTACAAGGAGAATCAGAACAAAACAGTGCCACTAAATTCAGGAGAGAGGGAGAGAGGTGTCAGATGCCCTGTAGAGGTCAAGAAGGAAGAAGATGTTGGCTTTCTCAGTTATGAAATCATTGGTAACTTTGAAGGGAAGAGGTTCAGTTGAATAGGATGGATGGAAGCCAGATTTCATGTTTTTGGGAAATAAATAGGAGGTGAGGAAATGGAGACAGTGACTATAGATAGTGTTTTCTAGGAGATTTGTAATGAAGTGGTCATTCTTGGAATATGTCCATCTATTCCTCATCTTTTTGATAGAATCCTTCACTTTAAGTTGTAGCTCCATCACTGCCTTTTGTGATGTCCTTAATTAAGAAGTTCTTAACCTTTTCTAATGTCATGGACTCCTTTGGTAGTGTGGTGAAGCCTATGGTACCCCTTCTCAGAATTAATGTTTTTTTAAATGCCAAAATAAAGCCAATTATATTGAAATAGTTATCAGTATATCTTTTAAAAATAAGTTGATAGGCCCCAAGTTAAGAAACTCTGCTTTTATTGCTAATTCACTTCCTTTCAAATTGCCTTATATTTAGTTATTTTGTATTTATTCTCTTTATGTTTGTATATACAGGCAGTTTTTGTTTTACCTAAGTGGACCATTCCTCAAACATCTGCTCAAAGTGTAATGCAAATTTGCCCTAGGACTTGGGGAAGTGAGGAGAAAAGACAGAAAGGGGACTTGTGGACTCATCAAAGGAGGGGCCTGGCGCACAGTTTGAGGACACATTGGGGCTGGGGACCAAGAGGCAAGCACAGGAGGAACACATAAGGACTGAGAACAGGGAGAGACATGTAGTACCTGAATGAGGAAGAAGACAAATAGGAACCAGACACACTAGCTTGGCAGTTGGGTGGAGCAGGGCAGATGTTTTCTTCTGATGCCAAACCCCCGATCCAGCAGTGGTGGTCTTTCTGTGCTTCTGTTCTGCTGCTTTCACTTGGAGGTTTTTTGTTTTGTTGGGGTGTTGAGAGGCAGTGGAGAGCAAGCAGTGAGGAAAGGGATGGGAGCATAGATGGAGTGATCATAGTTCTGTACAGTAAAACATAGGATTTTTGTTTTGTTTTGTTTTTGAATTGTGAGTTTCTTTAAAAATTCTTTAGATCTTATTAAATTCACTTAACCTGAATTTATGTAAAGCAAGAGTTGTCTTGTTGTCTTTCATGTTAGAATGTAATCTCCTTTCCAGTAGGGACTTAAAGAATTATTATCCCCTTTGCCCTCACACAGTGCTTTGTACATAGGTATCTGAAAGTGTTCTTGTTTAGGTGTGGATTAGATTGGACTGCCTGTGAGGTTTCTCCCAACTCTGACCTACTTCTGTTTTTAAATTTTTACATAGAGTGAAATATAAATGCGCAATGACTTCAGATTAATTGGTCCTTATTTTCAAATTCAGATATATGACAGATGGGATGTTACTTCGAGAAGCTATGAATGATCCCCTTCTAGAGCGCTATGGTGTTATAATCCTTGATGAAGCTCATGAAAGGACTTTGGCCACCGATATTCTCATGGGAGTTTTGAAGGAAGTTGTGAGACAAAGATCTGATTTAAAGGTAAGGTATATGTCCTGTTTATAAAAATGCTCTGAGTACCTGTATTGGTTCTGGGCATTTAAAGACAGTCTTAATGCAGCATTGTAAGCATGAAGTGTTTCCTCTTATATGCCTTTTTACTGACTTCTGTAACAGATTAAAAAAGAAAGAAATTTCAGGGATCCACATCCTGCATTACTATTCCTTGCTTCCATAGATTTCAGGGGTTTTTTTGAGTTTTCTATGGTTGTTTTCTTCCTACTCTCTTTTTTAAACATCTTTGCTGATCTTAGTAATGCTTCTTATTTTAAGTCTAGGCCCATCACTTTTTCCCCTTTAAGAGTGCTGCAGTGTCATGACATGGCTATGCTTTATATTGATCTTTATCTAAAGAAGTGGGTGGATATCTCCTGCTACCCTTTCAGCCTCTTAACACTCAAAAAGCATGTTGTCATTATACTTTTTAAAGATGAGTAACATGCACTAAAGCTTCTCATTGTCCTTTTGTCCAACCCCTCTTTAACCTGCAGTCTTTACCATTAAAATATTGTTACCTATCCCGTTTTGGGTATTTAAAATATTAACATCACTACTATGTTATAAAATGTTGGCATAATGCAGTTCCCTTTAGATGCAAACGTGGTGAGGTGATTTTTTTGTTCATTTTTTGAGGATAGAATTGGCCTACATGACATAGTAGATAGATAGTTGACCTTAGAATCAGAAAGAAACGGACTATAAGTGTTATCTGACATATTGACTGTAGGACCCTGGACAAGTCACCTAACTTCTCAGTGTCCCTGGCGAGCTCTCAAGGCTAAATTTCACAACAGTGGCTAATCTTCAGTGGTAGATAGTTTCATAGTGGAATTTTCCAAGACCTGATTTTCCTCCCATTGCTCTCTACCCCATCTTATCCCTGTTGAATTTTTTTAAACCTAGCAACACCAAGGAGAAAAATGAATGTATGTGCTTCCCAACTTTCAGAAAATGCTTTTAAGACATATAAAAGATTGTATAGAACATCAGGAACATCTTTCTTGGGCTTTTTCTTGTCCTCTTTGAATGCCTACGGTATATTTAGCATTGTTTCTACATGCTCTGAGTTGGGAGGAAACATCCCTTATTTATGAAATGGCTAAATTACAACACAGATTGGAGTGTTGAGAGAGGAAAAGACTTCATGGAGAATTTGGGCTTGGAACTAGAGTTTGAAGGGTGGGGAGAAGTTGAGTAAGGAAGAAGCAGCATTTTTGAAGTGTGACCATCACAAGCATCATAGAGCCTTTCTGAGAAGATTCGAACACAGAGCTCAAGTGCAGTGGTAACAAATTTGTTTGAGATTGAGGGATGAATAATCAGGATTTGTTGATGTTTTTGCAGAAAAAAATTGCAGAAAAAGTACATTGTTAAGATGAGAGAGTATAGTATTTAGAGAAAGTTTAAGAAATAAAATGTTGTGGTGTAACATTTTAACTCCTTTAAACGATCAAATCCTGAAATGGTAGGAAAGCTCATCCAAGTAACATTGGCAACTAAGACAGAAAATAAGCTAAAGGATACTTTATATGATAGCACTTTTAAATTTTTAGCTGTTTCACTACTATTTAGGAGTATTAGACATTGACATGGTTGTCTTGCTTTATATTCTCAACTCCCTACTATGATCCTAGTCCCAGATATGAAGGGTGACTGAGATTTTTTTTTCATTTTGGCATCTCTAAAGTGGAAAGAAGCAAGGAATAGATGTAGTCTGCCAGGGGTAGAAAGGTAGCAGTAGCAAGAAGTACAGCTGAGCTCTAGACTACAACTCCCAATGCACTAGATTGCATCCTTATTGAGAAATTGGAGAACCTGCACCAGGGCAAGAAAGAAGTCCCACTGGAGCATACACCCTTAAACTTGTATATGTTGTAGGTGCCGGTGCCAACTGGTAGCTCACTACCCAATTTCTGGGCACAGATCCAGAGTAGACTGAAGATGTGATCTGTCTGCATCTACTGTTGTAATTTTAGGGTGAGGAGTAGTTGTGGGTTCTTGGTGGTGTACCAAGCAAGGCTCAAATTCAGAAGCAGCAAGCAGCTTTGTAATATACCTTGGGAGTAATGCAGGGTCTCAGATTCTGTATTCTATCTGGCCCATTTTGAAGCCTTCAGCAGACAAGACTCCCAGGCCAAAGGGAACCCTATGGTACCATCACTCTGAATGAGTGGAGCTTTCTAGCTGACTGTTAATAATGGAATCCAGCATCAGTCTACAAGAGTAGGCCTGAACTCAGGTCAGGAAGTTCCAGGGAGGCAGCAATCAGACTTTGCCTTTTATCATACCATTTTGGGGGCCAAGATTCCCAGTCTGAGCTGTCCCTGAGATTCTGAAATAACATGACATTCAGTACCTCAAGAAGGCAGGAATAGGAACAGCCTAGATCAGGGGTGGAGATCTGATGGTCACATCTGACCTTCTCAGTCCTCAAGTGTGGCCCTTTCACTAAATCCAAACTTGACAGCCTGACACTATACACAAGAATAAAGTCCAAATGGATACATGATCTAGGTATAAAAACTGATACTATAAACAAATTAGAGGAGCAAGGAATAGTGTATTTGTCAGATTAATGGAGAAATATTTGACCAAACAAGAGAGAGAACATTATGAAGTGCAAAATGGATGATTTTGATTATATTAAATTGAAAGGTTTTTGCACAGACAAACCCAACGCAACCAAGATTAGGAGGTAAGGTGAAAACTGTGAAAGAATTTTTGCAACTAGTGTCTATGATAAAGGCCTCATTTCTAAAATATGTAGAGAACTGAGTCAAATGTACAAGAATACAAGTCATTCTCGAGTTGATAAATAGTCAAAGGATATGAACAGGCAGTTTTCAGAGGAAGAAATTAAAGCTATCTATAGTCATGTGAAAAAATGCTCTAGATCACTGTTGATTAGAGAGATGCAAATCAATACAACTCTGAGGTACCACATCACACCTACCAGATTGGCTGATGACAAAACAGGAGGATGATAAATGTTGGAGAATATGTGGGACAGTTGGAATACTAACTCATTGTTGGTGGAGCTGTGAGCTGTGCACCCATTCTGGAGAGCAATTTGGAACTATGCCCAAAGGGCTACAAAAATATGCCTACCCTTTGACCCAGCAATACCTCTTCTAGGACTATATTCCCAAGAGATCATAAAAATGGGAAAGGGTCCCACATGTACAAAAATATTTAAAGCAACTCTCTTTGTGGTGGCCAAAAACAGGAAATCAAGGGGATGCCCATCAACTGGGGAATGACTGAATAAATTATGGTATATGAATCTAATGGAATACTATTGTGTCATAAGAAATTGTAAACAGGAACACTTCAGAGAGGCCTGGAAGGACTTTTATGAACTGATGCTGAGTGAAAGGAGCAGAACCAGGAGAACTTTGTACTCAACAGCAACCACAGTGTGTGAGGAATTTTTCTGTTAGACTTAGCCATTCACAGGAATGCAAGGACCTAAAAAATTTCCAATGATCTCTTGAGGCAAAATGCTGTCCATATCCAGAGAAAGAATTATGGAATTGGATCACAGAATGAAGCAGATCATTTTCTCTTGTGTTATGTTTTGTTTTGTATTTTGGTTTCTCCCATTCATTTTAATTCTTTCATGCAGCATGACTAAGGTGAAAATATACTTAATAGGAAAGCTATGTATAGAACCTATAAAAGACTGTGTGCCATCTCAGGAAGGGAAGGGAGAAGGAAAAAAAATTGTAAGATATATGGAAGTGATTGTAGAGAACTGAAAACAAATTAACTTAAAAAAAGTAAAAGGATTTGTTCTGTAAAATTTGGACCACCACAGGTGGCCTTGAGGTCACAGTTTTCCCACCCTGGCATAGATGTTTCTATCAGAAATGTGCAGAACCTAGCCATAACCTGCCTTCTGAGGTTAATAAGT
This sequence comes from Bettongia penicillata ogilbyi, assembly GCA_023548195.1. Classification (NCBI taxonomy): domain Eukaryota; kingdom Metazoa; phylum Chordata; class Mammalia; order Diprotodontia; family Potoroidae; genus Bettongia; species Bettongia penicillata. The sequence continues at coordinate 744,304 of JAJHZJ010000694.1, read as the reverse complement.
AAGCTGGAAGAAAGATCAAATGAAAGAATCCCACCATTACAGGAGTTACGACAGGGATGCTCAAGACACAAACTCACAAGAAGAAAGTGTCTCAAACATCTGTAAGGAAAGTGTCAAGAGAAAGCACATGTTGAGTTCAAGACCTGTGTGGATTCTTGGAAGAGATTAAGTAAGAGTTTCTTTTGTAAAAACTTAAAGAAGTTATGAATGAAAGAAGAATGCTAAAGGAAAAATAATTAGAATAATGGAAGTAAGAATTGGAAAGGGAATTTAACAGATTGACACGTGAGGTATAAAACCTTAACTAAAGAACAAAATGTCTCCATGAAATTATATATTAAAGTCAAAAGAAGAAAATATGAGGCAGAAATAACTGACCTGAAAAAAGCCATCACCCCAAAAAAGGCCTGGACATCGTATTTCAAGATTGGATCTGGTTCTCTTAGAACCAAACAGGGAGTAGATTAGTAAGGAAAGGATTAGTTCTAAGCCAAACAAATTTTAAGAATATATAAAAATTATTTCTAGGAGTTTTTTTCATAATGTCAAAGAATTGGAAGTACAGGGAGACCCACCAATTGGAAAACAACTGAACAAATTAGAGTATATAAACTGGATGCCATACTGTTGTTCTGTAAGAGATGATGCGAGGTACGGTTTCAGAGAAGCCATCTTGTGTAAAGTGAGGCGAGTAAAACTGGGAAGAACAACTTAGACAGTGAAAACAGTTTTGTTAAGATTGAAAGGCTTAGCAATTTTCATCAGTATAATGACCATCTGGGTTTCCAGGATACTCATAATATAACCTGCTACTTACCTCTTAATAGAAAGCACTATTGAGTGCTCTGAGTGAAGCACTCAGAGTGCAGAATGAGTCGTTTTATATTTTAACTTGCCAGTGCAAAAATTTGTTTTAATTGATTGTACAGGTTTATAATAAATATTTAGTTTCTTCCTTTTTCAGTGGAGATGTAAATGTAAGGGGATGGGGGAAGAAGCTGAGGAAGGAAAGAGAAAATTTTTGCTGATTGAAAAAAATTTTTTAATCACTAAACATAGATGGGCTGTTGAAAAAGAAGAAACCAGAGTCAGTGTTAGGAAGATTATTTAGGTTTGAGAAGCATGTTGTAGGAGATGACAGGTAAAGTAGGGCTGAGCCAAATTTCTTAAATGTTGGACTAAGATGAGTAATATTGCATGACACATCAAATAATTTTAATATTTCTGTTTCCTTTTAGGTTATTGTTATGAGTGCTACTTTAGATGCGGGGAAATTTCAGATTTACTTTGATAATTGTCCCCTTTTAACCATCCCTGGCCGTACACATCCTGTTGAGATTTTTTATACTCCAGAACCAGAGAGAGATTACCTCGAAGCAGCAATTCGAACTGTGATACAAATTCACATGTGTGAAGAGGAGGAAGGAGATCTTCTTCTTTTCCTTACTGGACAAGAGGTATATTTTTATTCTCTTCATTTTATGAAACTATAGCTAGTTATTATTAGAATATATGTCAACGTATTTTTGTCATTTTGCAGCTGTTGCCATTCATTATGGGGTATACAACCTCTTTTGTGTTTGATCTTAGTAGATATTGAACAGAAATTTCCTTGCATGATAAGTGTCATCTTTTCATCATGTGATGCTAAGATCCTAAGATAAAAGATCTAGAATTTTCTAGAATCTCAAAGAACTTGTAGTTTAAAGATTCTAATTTTTTCTTGAAACACCTGGGGCACTTACATGACTTGCCTAACTTAGGCCACATAGAATAGGTAGGAAGTGTCCAAAAACAGGAGGAGAATGCAAGCTCTCTGACTCAGAGCAAGTAGACTTTCTGCTCTTGCCTTCTTGTTCCTGTTGCTTGGTCTTGTTCTTTTACATTTGGAGGTAAACAGCTGTAATAGGTAATGGACACACAATTCAACCAGCTCCACGGTGCTCCTTTGCATGTTCTGTTTATTAGAATTTGAGTTAACAAGCTATTCTCTTAAAAGGAGAGTATTTATTAAAGGGAGATGTCCGATTTTCAGTGCCCTGTGCTCTGAAAAACTATTTTCTTTTCTTTTCTTTTTTGAAAAACTATTTTCTTATCCATCCCTCCTAATCTCTAGGTACCCTTTTTCTTTTGAATAGATATGATTGTATTTCATGCATGAGTTTCATCCCACTAAGGCTCAGTGATTGATACCTTTTGTTGAACCTGTTTCCTTGCAATTATTGCTTAAATGTTGGACAATTGATTAAAGATGTTTCATGAGTTTTGTCACTGGATCTTTTCCAACTTTTTCATTCTTTTGAATTTCTGGACCTCTTTACTACTACCCTTACTAACTTCACAATAACTGTTCTCTTGATAGCTTCCTTGGTAGATATATATATTCTTCCTGTATATATCCTTTTTAGTTTAAAAGAATTCATCAGATATTTGTATTACCAGTGCACTTAGGACTTAATTTTAGAATCTTATTGAAAGAGACCTGGAAATGTATGTTTTCAGTATCCCAGGAATCTAACTTGTATTTGAATGTTATCAGTGATAAGCAATTGATTACTTCCTGAAGAAGTTGACCAATGCTGGTCTGTTCTAAACTTCCTTCAAGGATTTTTGATCCTGGATATTCCTTGTTCTGAAGTTATTCATAAATTTTTGAGTGAGCCTGTCCAGACTTATTCTAGTCCTCAAATGACAAATTCTGTGCCCATGCTTAAAGCCTTTCCTACTTGGCATAGACTTCAAGAATCCATGATAGCATCATATCATGAAACATTTGACTAGATCTGTTGTAGTATTTTAAAATTTGCCTCCTTGAAATTTGCACCCAGTGGTATTAATGAATAGTTTTAATGCAGTAATTTTAATTTTAATGCAATAGTTTTAATGCCTTTGAAATATTTGAAAATAATATTTCTCTTTAGTTCATTTTTTTTTTCATAATAAACTTTCCTGGTCTCCATAAAGCATTTTTCATCTTACAGTTTTCTAGATTCACTTTTTGATTAATATATTTCAGTTTAATTAGTTTCCTTTATAATCCTCTTTATTTTATTTTATGCTTTTAAGAACATTTGGAAAAGAGTCCTTTGGTTTCACCATATAAAGCTAAAGAGGTTCATGACAAATAGAAGTTAAGAACCCCTGACCTAGCTTTTTAGATCTAGAATTTAAAGCATTGGAGTGGTTTTAGAGCTCAAAGAGACCTTAGGGGGGGGAACGATCTTTTTCCAGGGCTTCTTAAGGTAGGGTTTGTGAATGTGGTGTTTTAACATAACTGCATATCAGTATACTTCATTTCTTTTATAATATTCTATATTTAATCATATACAATTTATAACACTCTGAAAAGGGATCCATAGGCTTTCCTAGACTACCAAAGGGATCTCTGCTATAAAAAAGGTTAAGAATAGCTGTTTTTGGTTATCAAATATACTTTTCTTTAAAAAAATGGAATGCTTAGAACATAACCATACTTCAGATATGCTGTGCTTAACGTTGTTCACCTTTCCCCTACTATGACTTGTTTGTCCAATTTTTTTAATATTAATCTTGTAGGCAAAAACTCTTGGTATTTCATTTGTGTTTTATAGTGGGAAAGTGTTTTACTTCAAATTAGGTGCTGTTCAAATATATACAAATAGGTGCTGTTCAAATATATACAAATAGCTTTCAGTCTATAAACCATGGGGAAGTAATTTATTCTCTTAGTTTCTTTCTATGTAAAATTTACAGGTTGGATTTAATAGCCCACTTTTTAAAAAAAAACAGATTTTTTTCTCTTTTCTTTGTAAATGCTATTTTATTTTTTACAATTATATGTATAGATAGTTTTCAACATTGGTTTCTTATAAGATTTTGAGTTCGAATTTTTTTTCCCTCTCTTCCCCTCCTTAAGATGGCAAACAGTCTGATAATAGGTTTGTATATGTCGTGAAAGAAGAAACAGAAAAGTAAAAAAATCACTAAAAATGAAAACAAAAAAAAGTGTAAATTAGTACGCTTTGATCTGCATTTAGAGTCCATAGTTCTTTCTCTGGGTGTAGATAATGAATCTTTTGGAATTATCTTAGATCATTATATTGCTGAGAAGAGCTAAGTCTGTCATACTTGATCATCACATAATGTTGCAGTTGCTGTGTACAATGTTCTCCTGGTTCTGCTTGCTTCACTCAGCATCAGTTCATGTATTTCCATGTTTTTCTGAAACCATCCTCATAATTTCTTATAGCACAGTAATGCTATTCCATTACATTAATATACTACATCTTGTTCATCCATTCCTCATTGATGGACATTCCCTTAATTTCCAATTCTTTGCCACCACAAAAAGAGCTGCTTAATAATTTTGTACATGTGAGTCCTTCTCCCCCTTTTTATGATCTCTTACAGACCTAGTAGTGATATTGTTGAGTCAAAGGATATGCACAGTTTGGTTGCCCTCTAGAATGGTTGAATCAAGTTTACAAACACCATCAATGTGTTAATGTCCCAATTTTCCCATATCTTCAGCATTTATTGATAAATTTCCTTTTTTGTCATAATAGCCAAGCTGATATGTGTGATGTAGTGCTTCAGAGTTATTTTAATTTGCATTTCTCTAACCGATGGTTTAGAGTATTTTTAGAGTATTTAGTAGATATAAGTAAGTTTTTCTTATTTGACAGTTGTTTTATTCTTAATGTCACTTTTCAATTATGCCTTTGAGATTATATATAATTTTTAATCTTGTAACTTGGTTTTCCTAGGCTTCTCTCTATCATATGAGAGTAAGGATAGATTAAAACTAAAACAATCTAAAGTTGTTTTTATTGATACTTAATTCTCCTCGTAAGACTTTTTCTAATTATTTTTATTGTACTTGTGCTTTATTTAATTTCATTAAGTGTTTAGTAAGACATGATTCATTTTTAAGTGTGAGGTTTTTCAAAGAGGTTTGAAGTAAAATCTGTAAAGTAAAGCTTCAGCTACCCAGAATCAGGACCTTAGGAATTCAAGTGATTTTTGTTGGTTAGGAGCTTTGTCCCTTTTAGACTTTTCTCCTTCCCTCCAATCTTTCTAAAACATCCGTCTTCCTTTCCTTCTTAAGTTGAACCTACCAATTACAATTTAACCTTGAAAGCTTTTACAGAGGATATTTCTTTTTTGGGTGTTAGGTTGGAATAGGTGATCTTTAAGATTTTAAAATTGTACTGTGTGTGATTATCTGACTTAGAATCACAAATTAGCATCATTTATTGAAGTGACTAAAGTGACTACTGTGTGTCAGGGACTGTTCTAAAAGCTGGATGATTTTGGAAGACAGTTCTAGTTAAAGGGTGGGAGACCTGTGGCCTTGAAGCTCTGTTGTGAGCTGAGGTTTATGCATCCAAAATGGTGGAATGGTATGTAAAATATGTTTAATAGGTTCTGCATGAATGTATAAGTAAGTTTTTGGTCACTGATTATGGAGGTAACTCTTGCTGCAAAGATTCCTTTTTATATCTAGTTCTCAATTATGTTTTAGATGGGTGAGATTGCCTGGACAGAATCTTAATTCTGAAAACCTGAGATTTTAACTTTTCTTTTTAGTAACAGCTCTTTGTACCTTCAACATTTTATTTTGTATAAATGATTTCACTGAAATTTCTTACAACTCAGATCATGTTGATTGTAGAATAGCTTAAAATATTTCCAGAAACAGTAATTCTGTTACTAAATAAAAGCTCTTTGGAGAATTGCTTTAGATAAGAATAATTATAATTAGTGTAACGGTGTTAGTGCATTTTTAAAGTTTTTGGAAATATTTGAACAGTTAACCCTTATAATCTCTCTGATCTCGGATAGCATTTTTCATTTTGGCCAGAAAATCATCTATTTTATGAGAGGATGATGTTGTTCATTTGTTTTCAGTGATACTCTTCATCACCCCATTTGGGATTGTCTTGGCGCAGATACTAGCATGGCTTGCCGTTTCTTTCTCTAGTTTATCTTAGTCATAAATTGATTCTCATGTTGATAGTTGTGGCAGGTATTACGGAATATTTGCGTACTATTAAACCAGTAGGGGGCAATCAACTCAAGATTTTTGAAGATACCTTTTTTTAAAAGTATACTCTTGAATATTGACCATTTTTGTAGAACATTTTAGCAGAAATAAGTGAACTAATTTAATTATTCTGTAACTATAATTAGTGTGCCATTGGAGAATTTTCTTAAAATTTATTGATAAATTTTTGAGGGGATAGCTGGCATTTCTCAAAATTTTCTCATTTATTAAAAAAACCCAAAAAACTACTTGCAGCAAAATCCACACAGTCATCCTCCACTGTAATAAAGTCATGCAAGGAAGCAAAACAAAAGGATGTTATTGGTGATAACTAATAATAAAAGCTTCATTCTGTACCCGTAATTCATCATGTATCCTCTTTAATATGAGGAGGGACACACACACACACACACACACTCTCTCTCTCTCTCTCTCTCTCTCTCTCTCTCTCTCTCTCTCTCTCTCTCTCTCTCTCTCTCTCTCTCTATCCTGGAGTCTAGATTGGTTATTGCATTTGTCTGTATTCTATAAAGAACATAGAATACCATGTTCTTTAGTGTTATTTTTGTTTAGGTTATTGTGGTTTTTCCCTTGGTTCTGCTGAATTCATTCTTCCTCAATTCGAATGTTTTCATAAGTTTCTCTGAATACTTCATATTATTCCTTTCCCAAAATATAATAATCATAGTTTCATAGATTGAGATCTCAATTCAATTTATTAAACATTAGGTGCCTACAGTATACCAGGATACCGATAACAATAAAAGAAGGTTCCTGCTCTCAAGGACCTTAGAGTCTAACGGAGGATGACTATACATAAGAAGACTGGATGAAGCTGGGTAGGGATGGGGGACAGGGTACATCTTGGTGAGCTTGCTTAGATTCTGTTGTTCTTGTAGTTAAAACCAATCAGAGCAGGTGATGGAAAATGAAATTAACTCAAGGCTCTGAACCCTTTATGAAGATAGGTTTTGGGAATTTATTCCAGCCTTCCAGTCAGAGGAGAAAGGCAACTGAGGTTGTTGGGGTGTTGGGAGTCATAGCTGAATCAGTGATGTTTTAGTGGGTGAACTTAATTCTGGGGGAAGAATGTTCATGGAGGTGAAACCAAGCAGAGCAGCAGAATGAAAAATGAAGGTCTTAAAGGAAGCTCAGTTTCTAGGACAGGTACTCATTTTATAGATGAGGAAACTAAGGTGTGACCTGGTTACAGTCACATGAATATTAAGTAGCAGAAGTTAAGCATGATACTCTAATTTTTTTTTTATGAGATCATTTTCTTTAGTGATGTCAGCGAATCAAAGAGTATAAACAAATGGTGAGACCTATTAAAAGCTCCACTCCTGGTGTAGTAGTGGACCTTCCTATCTTTAAGTAGCTCTTAGATTTAGATCTTGTAAAGACCATGATCCATCAAACACTGTTCACGAGCATAATTCTCCCATTTTTAGGTCTTGAGAGTTGCTAATAACCAGAGGAGCCATTGACAAGTAATCTCTGATTATATTCACGTTATTTCTGATTTTACTCATCAACTGCTTTTACACAGTCTTAATAATTTGTACGAGAAATTATTTTTGGAGGAAAAATTTTTAGGATATTTATTATTTGATTGAACTAAATAGCTTTTTGTAATTTGTAAACATAGTGAGGTCTTTATCTCCTGAATCTTTCAGTTGGTTGATAATTACAAATAGGTAGTGGCCTTTAATTAGTCATTTGCAGAAACCCTGTCCTGTTTGCTCCTATTTTCAGTAAGGATTTTCTTGATGTGTGTCTATCATTGTCATAAAAATTCTCTAAATGTAAGAAAGGCATACAAGTTAGTGATTATTGATATTCTATCAATCACTACCTTTGGATAATATGGCTGAATCTCTATTTCTCCCTCCCTGCTACATTCCCGTTTTCACACTCAGAGATAACTTAACGTCTCTCAATACTTTTAATGTCATGTTGCCTACTACCTCGGTTACTGCCTCAGGGTTTTTGGTCTAGTCTAGTTCCCATAATCTTAAAATTTTGACGAAGGGAAGATAATTGGCATGCGAGGTGGTAGTCAACTTCATTTGCTTTCTTAACTACTAGATTGTGGATTATTTAACGTTTTAGCAAAAATTAAATTGGCATTTCATAATTTTTAAAGTATTTGATAAAAATGTTCCAGGAAATGTTTACCATTTTAACAAATCACAATATTAACTTTAACTACATTTCTGATTATTTACCTCCTACTTTGGTATTTGATAAATATTTATTTCTATATTTCCATAAAAAAATCATAGTGTAAAGTGTGCTGTAATTGAATCTGTACACATATCATTCGAATGACCTCAGTTTTTAACCTCAGCTTATATTTTCATTGTTAAAATTTTAGAAAAAAAATTAACTATATTTTTAGACATTTTAGACACTATTTAGCTTCATTCTTGACTATCCATGTTGATACTGTAAAGGTGTTTATCCTCATTAGGTACAATAAAGCAAATCTTCCATATAATTGCATTAGTGATACGTGACATTAAAGCTTAATTGGTTTATTTAAAATATCTTGCCCATCAATTTCTTTTGGATTGTGAAAATTGAAAAGGTCATGAGTACAGTTTAATATTCCTGGGTGAAAGATTTCAATTTTAGTACAATTTGTTGAGAATTAATTAGGAAATCTGACTTGAAGAAAAGGGGGTGTTGAATGCAAATAAGGCCGTTTATGTATTCATTAGATTATGGCAGCCCTAGCTTCTTGGGACTGTTGTGAAAGCCTGTTGGTGTTCACTAGATTAGTTTAAGTTGCTAAATTGAGAATGTAGTATCCATGAAGATAAAAATGTGCTGGCATACACAAAATAAACTTTACATAGAACTTGATTATGATAAATACATGAAAAATATTTACATTCATGTTGGTTTTGTTTACTTTAAACTTTTTTGGTAGGAAATTGATGAAGCCTGTAAAAGAATAAAGCGTGAAGTTGATGATTTAGGTCCAGAAGTTGGTGACATTAAAATCATTCCCCTGTATTCCACACTTCCACCTCAACAACAACAGAGAATTTTTGAGCCTCCTCCTCCAAAAAAACAAAATGGAGCAATAGGACGAAAGGTAACAAAGATTTCTTGTATTTCATATTCTGTAGCAACTAGACTACTGTGATGTAACAATTATCACTGTTACTCATCTTTTACTATTTTTAAGGTTCACAAAATGTTTTCCCCACAATAACTCTGGGAAGTGGGAAGCTCACATGTTACTATCTCCAACACTGAGGTGTGGAGATCTTGATCCAACAGCAGCTGCTCAGTGTCGGGGTTGCAATAGAGAAACAGCCAGAGATGAATAGAGCAAGCATTTAGTTGTATTAGATAAGCCACATGAGAAATACTACTAGTAGAATATTCAGTTTGTTGAATGAATTCCTGAATTCTTTGGAGAATACTAAACCAGCTGATTTGAGAAGTGTAGTGCTATGGATAATTATTAATTTGATTTAATTTAGAAATTTCAAATTCTTTGTCTTTAAGAAAGAAATATTTTGTTGGTATTCCTCAATTTTACAACTTGTGAATAGATATATTCCCATAAAAACTGATTATAATAAGAGTTCTCTATTTCCTTTTTGGAGACACCTATAAAAACCAACATTCTAGGAAATGTATTCAGTCTGCTTATGACTAATTGAAATGATTTTTTTTTTATTCATAAACTTCATATCACTTTTGCATATTACTTTTGGCTGCAAGTAAGACCCTTTAAACACAGTTAACATGAATGAAAACATTACAACTCTTTGCTTTTGTGATATACCTATACTCTCCTCCCTTCATGGCTCCCCACCCCCCAGTCATCACTCATCCTGAAAGTTTGCTAATTGATTCAGCTAGAATTGCACACAGCTCAATAAGGAAGGGAAATGGACCATGTGGAAATGCTTCTGTAGTTTTAAAGAGAGGCTTAATGATCCAAGAGCAATAAGATAACAGTGCCTGCTTGGAAGTTGAGGAAACCAGCAAGTTAACATCCTTCCTGAATTGTTGAGCTTAACATCTTGGCAACTGATCCTGTCACTTCCTGGCAAATAGAGGGAAAAGAAATGGAAGCAGTGTCAGATTTTATATTCTTGGTCTCAAAGATCATGGCAGGCTATGAGTGAAGCCATGAAAAGATGCTTGCTCCTTGGAAGGGAAGCTGTGGAAAATCTGGGCAGCATACTAAAAAACAGAGGCGTGATCTTGTCAACAAAGATGTATATAGTCAAAGCTAAGGTTTTTCCAGTGGCAATGTATGGCTGTCAAAGTTGGACTCTTAAGGAAAGCTGAGTGCCACACAGTCAATGTGTTTGAATTTGTGTTGCTGAAGAAGACTTTTGGAAGTCCTTTGGAGAGCAAGGAGTCAAATCAGGCATCACTTTAAGAAATTAACTCAGACTATTTGCTGGAAGATCAAGTACTGAAGCTGAAGCTTAAATATTTTGGCCACATAATGAGAAGACAGGATTCTTTGAAAAAGACCTTGTTGTTGGGAAAGATTGAAGGCAACAGGAAAAGGGGAATGGCAGGGGATGAGATGGATAGATAGTATCATAGAACATTTATTTGGACAGACTGCGAGATAGTGGAGGATAGAAGGACCTGAGATGATGAAGATTTGGACAAAACCGAAAAGCAGCACAAAGCAGAACCTTGAGGACTGAGACAATAAACTAGTTTAACCGAAGTATACTATTGTTTTGAGAATTGTTTTGAGACAGTACACAGATCAATCAGCTGAAATAAGATTGAGCTAATCCTGCTACTTAAAAGTGAATTACTGACCTATATCCCAAGTGGATTATTCCCTGAACTCAGCATCCATTTCCCTTCTTGCTTTGCATAAGATGGTCCCCCATACCTTGTAGGCATTCTCAGCTTTTCCTCAAGGAATCTCAGAATCAGAGCTGGAAGGTAACTTAGAAAGCATTTAGTACAACCCCTTCATCTGGCAGGTTCCTCACGCTTGTGTTGGTATTTAATAGTAAAGCCTCTAGGTGTATTCAACTAAAAGGTCCCTTGAGTTCAAATCTTGTTCTGTTTACACTCTCCCATTCCTCTTTCATCCTTCACATATTTCAAGGTTCAGCATAATTGCAATTGGGAAGGAGGAGCTTTCTTGGCCTCCTAGTAGTTAGTGTTTTTTTTCCTACTCATTTTATCTGTCTCATATATACTTTCCCAGTAAAATGCAGACTTTTGGGGGGCAGGGACTGTTTTTCACTTTGTCTTTGTATTCTCCAATACCTTGTGCAGTGCTTTCCTTGTACGTAGTAGTTACCTACTAAATGCTTGCATCAAGCTATCCCTGTGATGTCTAAGTTACTTAACCTGAATTCTGACCACATCTCTCTGTCTCTCTCTGTCCCCACTCACTCCTTCCCTGCTTATTACCATTTCCCTTAGCCTTGGCTCTTGTTCCTTAAATAATCCCTGATCCAGTAATCTGCCCTCTCAAACTGATCTGAAATAGGTTTTCAGAATTCATCGTACATCGCTTCTAAACTTCAGACAATGTATTTTCTCAAGGACTTGGAGACAGTCATGACTCATGAAGATATTCACTGAATAGAAAAGACCTGTTAGGTTTTCTTTACTTTTTGGTCATCCTCACTTCCAGAAGTTGATACCATGATGAACTTTTTCTTGTTTGCTCCTAGAGGATGTTGTTTGTAATCCTTGAATTTCATGGACATATTGAGCTTTACTGCCCAGCACCTCTAAAATTATCAAGATTATCTTTTCCTTATGGCAATCATTAAATTAAATTCCTATGGATGCAGCCTAGCACCTACCTTGCAGGTGCTACAAGGGACCCAGAAAAGAAAGTGGTTGGCACTATTAGATGCTGTAACATCAGAACAGATATTTTATCAGTGGAAATGACATTCAAGAGAGGTTAACATCAACTTTAATCACTGCATCCTAAGGATCATGAGAATTTTCACCTGATTTGTTGAAAACTTCCATGTGTGTTGTCTCCCCCCATTATAATTTGATCTCCTTAACAACGACTATCTTTTTTATTTTTATCTCCAACATGCTTTGCACATACTAAGCACTAACTAAATGCTTCATTCCTTCAATTGTATCACTTGTGTCTCATCTGCCAGGACTTCTGGGAAAGAGGCACTAAGCTCACCAACTCTTGAGTTCCTCATTTAATCCTTCTTTAAAAAACTTTGGTTAGCAAACATTACGTTTGTTTCATTGGATCTGATTGTCTGAACTATTGTGATGTATTACACACACACACACACACACACACACACACACACACACACACACACACACTCTCTCTCTCTCTCTCTCTCTCTCTCTCTCTCTCTCTCTCTCTCTATACTATTCTGGTTGTAGTGGTGTCATGTCATTGGTGGCAATGGAGGTATCCAAAAGGAATTTGCATTTCTCTTCTTTTCACCCCCAAATCAGTAGACCTCAGTCTACTACAAAACCCCTACCATAAAAAGATAACTCTTTTCCTGTACTACCACAAAGCGTGCGTTGAGTTTTCCCTTATGTCTGGAAATCACAGGGATCAGTAAGTGTCTGAAACCTCATTTGTACAAGTTTTTATCCATTATTCTAATGAAATCACAGTCCTGTTGAGTAGCTACTCCTTTAACCTGTTCTGTGGGATGGGCTCTTAGAGATCACGGCCTGCTTCATAGACTTATTGTGAGGAAGACACTTTTTGAATACAGAATATTAAATCAGAAGTGATTTTCCCCCAAGTCCAGATTGCAGAGTAAGAACTAGAGCTTTTACTTCCTGACTACCTACGCCTATATTTTTCCAGACGAGTTCCCATTGACCCATAATTATATTGCTTTTCCTGGACCACAGGGTTCAGGATCCACTAATGGACAGGTTCAGGTTATACAAATCAACACTAATGGGGCTGCTATTGTTTATATCATTCATTGGGCACTTGTCTCTGTTCACCAACCACTTGTAGTATCTGTAGTGGAGGAGGGGAATGATGTTATTCCCTGTAATGTTGATGCTTCCATTAGACTTTTTTCAACCTTTGACCTCATAATGAAGGTCATTATCTCTGTTTTGGTTTCCATGGCTGAAAGCATAAGAGTAGTTTAATATCATAGCCGGGCAGCCATGTGTGACCTACTCCCAAGAGAAGGTGGTTGTACCAATAGGTACAGATTGAAAAACTCAGAGAAATACCTGTGCTCCTGAAAGCTGAAATGATTCTTTCTTCCTCATTCCTCTTTTCAACCTGAATTATACCTATGTTCATAATAAGATTGAAGCTAGTTTAGTTTCCTAAGAATAGCAGTGGGAGCTGTTTTTTCTGTTGTGTACTAGATAAGGCAGCTCCGTTATGGGGAAGAGCCTCATGTACCTTCTCAGGGCGGTTGACCACAGCTGCTGCCTTCCTGCTCAGCCCTCACCCCCACCACACCCCCAGTGACTCAGCTGTACTGTTTTCCCTGTTATAACAGTAACAATTATGTTTTCCAGGGAATTCGGGTCCAGTATAAACCCATTAATATTATGAACCATATAGTTGGCCTCTTAACTCTTACTCTCCAGCTCTTTCCATCATGATTCCAGGCTTGGGAATAACTTGAGAGGAATTCTAGAATTACTAAGAGCCAACAGAGTTCTGGGTAGCAGCTCAGAAGAAACAGATATGCAGCATCCATCACAGCCTATGTTCCCACTTCTGGGTTTGATGTTTTCTGTGCCTCAGAGGCTCACAGGCATCATTCTTCCTTCATATCTTCCCAGAAGACCCTCAGAGCCCAAGAGAGCTGCCTCATTTGTGTGAAAGATTCCTGTGTGTCGTGGTCTGGCAGTGGTTACACATTAAGTTCCTTATCACTGTGAGATGATGGGTCCTTTTCGTTTTCATATTCCTGTTCAGGGAATGTCCATTAAGTTTTGCATCTCTGCTCTAAGAATTCTTTTACCTATATTTTTTGAGACAGTATGATTACAGAAAAGTAAGATGACCAGATATTTTTAGAGTTTCAGATACTTTTCAGCTTCCAGGGTTAAATAATAACGTGTTGGCTGTTGACCAAACCATATCTATTCTTCCTTTCTTACTCCTGGATTATGGCCATTCTCTGAAAGTTAATCCCTGTGTCACCTCAGTGTTATAGAAGGAGTGGCAGTGTGGTACAGTGGATAATGAACTGTCCATGGATTCTGCAAGATGTAGGTTCACTCATTAATTCTTTAAAATATTTCCCAATTACATGTAAAACATTTTTGAGTCACTTTTTAAAGTTTTGAGTTACAGATTGTCTTCCTTCTGCCCCTCATCTCTTGAGAAGACAAGCAATTTGATATTGATTATACCTAACACAGTCCTTTTTTATGATGTAACTGTGTAATAAAACATCAAGAATTTCAGTGATGTTAAATTTAATTTTTTAAAGCTTGAACACAGTTGTAAAGAAAAGATTGCATCTACTTGTATATCTTGGATTATTAATGTTTTGAATTATTGGTGGCACTGACGGTTTGGTGCAGGTGAGAATAATTTATTTGCAAAGTGCAAGTTCTTTAGCTAAAAGAATTTTTATTTATGAGGTTATGTAAGTAAAAACTTGATTAAGATCACACAGCCTCATTCATGCTACCCTGAAGATGCAGGTATGATGCAATGAAAAAGTAGTGATTTCACCCTGTGATTTTCCATTTGTGTGACTTTGAATGAAACCACTCACCTCCTTGGATCTTAATTTCTTTCTAGTTCTTAAGTCTGAGACCCTAGGAAAACAGTTAGCTGGAGGATAAAATGGCTGTTCTAGTAAAAATTAAATTGGTATCTGTTAAATGAATTAACTGGCAACTCTTAAGAATTTTGTAAAATTTTTTTAGGTTTTGTTGTAGTTTTTTTTGTTGTTGTAATTTGCTTATCCTCAACCTAAACTCACAATTTGATTGTATTTTTAAGCACGTGAATTTTATAGAAGAAACCCACAGTTAAGATTTAAATAGGCCAGGTTGATTCAGAAGACAGTTGGATTAAATTAGCAAAGAGAAAGAATCATTTAACTGGTATAATTGCTAGAAAATATTTTGTATTTACTGTAATTTATTGAGCTTTATAGCTGATGTGTTTCAATCAAACTACATAGTCATTTAATTTTGTATTACATGTGATGTTTATCTTATTCAATAGGTAGTTGTGTCTACCAATATTGCAGAGACATCACTAACAATAGATGGTGTTGTGTTTGTCATTGATCCTGGATTTGCGAAACAAAAGGTAACTTGCTTTCACAACTTAATATAAAACAATGTAGGGTTTCTACAAATAGTCTTTTTGCATAATCATTTAGTACTCAAATTGAGTTCAGAAAATGGAATTTTGTTAGTATCCTACTTGAATAATAGGAACAAAAATGGACCGAAGAGAACTTTATGTTACCTGAGTTGAAAAACATCTATAACCATTTTCTTGAATTGAAGAGGAATATCCAGAGACCTTTGCAACTAGATTGTATTTTCTTTTTTTCTTGAAGAGTTGGATAGTAGTTAACATGTTGAAAATAAGGTAACTTTACTCCAAAGAGCAAGTCATTGAGTCTTTTGACTAAAATCTTGTCTATCTATCCTAGCCTCTACTCCCTCCCCCAAAAAATACACAAAAACTTCATAATTACTATTCTTCCAGCTAGAAAATTATATTGAATGTCTAGAATATTTTTGTGTCCAGAATGCTGCTTTATTATACATGTATTGAATGATCTCCAATATTTTAATAGATCTTTTCCTAATGTTTTAATAAATCTTTAAAAGATCCTTTAGATTAGCTGTCCATTTTGATTAACTTTAAGGAGGGATAGAAATTAATATACATACTACACACTTTTTAAGGAATTCTTGCTCCCTAGAGTGAATATTATTAATATTAGCAGCATAGTCACTGGAATTTTTTTCATATTGGGCACCAAATTTTTTATTTGAGAACTCTTTCCTGAAACTACAATGAAATTCACTAGGGGGAAATACAATGTCTTTTTATTGAATGATTCAAGAATCTTTGTAATGAATAAAGTGAAAATTTAAGTCCTTACCTTCCATGGAGTTAAGACTCTTAGATAGAGTCAACTGTAAGATTTTGAATTTAGCTTTAGCCTTTAGGAATTTAGGGGACTAAATTAACAACTTCCATAAACAAGTCAAGGCATAAGAATATGTGTTCCAATTCTTGCTTTGCTACTGCATTATTATTATTATTATTTTTTTAACCACTGGCCAGGTGTCATGAATATAGCAAGAACTGCAGTGTGTGTGTTTTTTGAGCTAGTATGAGTCATCGGGAGCCTTTATCAGGGCACACATATTTAAGTGGATGAAATAACTATTGTTTGACTTGATACTTCCATTAGGTATATAATCCTCGAATTAGAGTGGAGTCTCTTTTGGTGACAGCAATCAGCAAAGCTTCTGCCCAGCAAAGAGCTGGTCGAGCTGGTCGTACCAGGCCTGGAAAATGTTTCAGACTTTATACAGAGAAAGCCTATAAAACTGAAATGCAGGTAAGAGGTTCATTTTATTTAATGTGTGATCTTTCTTGGCACCATAAGCTGTAAAGTTTTTAAGCTGTCTGAAGGCAGCACAAGCAATGTAAAGACTCCTTCCTATCAGTAAGCATCTGTGATGTAGATTTTAAAATCAGACACCTAATATTTAGCACCTGCTATATGTAATCACCATTTCATAGAAGAAACAAGGTTTCCTTATTCTTAGTCAATGTTTGGTTTATTTACTGTTGTGTTCTTCTGATGGGATAGGCAGAGGTCAGAATATGCTATTTCCTGGAGAAATGTGAGAGTAATTGTAATACAAGCAGAGCTAATACCATAACACGTCACTGTGCTTTTCTTCTAGGACAATACTTACCCTGAAATTTTGAGATCTAATTTGGGTTCAGTGGTGTTACAATTGAAAAAACTGGGTATAGATGACTTGGTACACTTTGATTTTATGGATCCACCAGGTAAGGTTTTTTTTTTTAAATAACTTTGTTCTGTAGTAATGTGTTGCTAATACTGCTTAAAACAATTTTTAGTTATATCTTAGTGAAATTCTGTCTTAATTATCTCTTTTATATGATGAAACTCAACAAAGACATGTTAGTTCTGCTTCTCCTTAAATGAATTTAATCTTTTTATCAATGACTTTCTATATTTTATACAGATCCCACTTGGGGAATATAGACCTTTAAAACTGTGGCCACTATATATGTAAATTTGTAGTCTAGTAAATTTAATATAAGCATTTTTAACAAACATTTTACTTTGCCCATTTCACAGTCAGACTTTTAAGTCTTAGTAGGACGCCTTAGGATTGATATTGAGCTCTTGAAGAGTGTGTGTGTGTGTGTGTGTGTGTGTGTATGTGTGTGTATGTATAAAATTGCTGTTAACAATTATTGACAACTTTGTTTTCTAATAAAACCAGTCTCCAAATTACTAACTTGCATCCCAAAAATTTGTAAGTCAGTCATGTATAGTTCAGTTTATATTTTTACTTTTTTCTAAAGGGAAGAAATGTTGTAATAGTGGTAAGGTTCAGAGATCACTTACTTGGTTGGACAGGTTACATGGGCTAAGTACTAAGAGTTGGAGTAGGAATGTTAATAGCTTGACTTCTGCATCCTAGGAGCAAGTGCCCAAGTCATGTAGGAAAGAGAAGGAAGGTGAATGAGGATGTTTTCTGAGCTTTCCTTTATGCAACTTTGACCCTCTACAAACTTTTGAAATGCTTAAAGTTTGTATTTCATGTTCCACCTTCTGTTAGTCATTTATTTGAAGTTTAATACTTTTTCACTTGAGTGAGAATCTTTCTTTGTGTCCCCAGTACTTAGCATAGTACAGTGCCTGGCATATAGTCAGCACTTAATAAGTGCTTGCCAATTTATTGAGGTCACTCACAGGTTAAACAGGTATACTAACTTACCCCTTTCTTCCACATACCTTATTGTTATGTATAGAAGAATATATTTAGAACTGTAAAGGATCTTAGAGAGACCATCAAGCCCAAACCACTCATTTTGTAAATAAGAAAACTGAGGCCCAGAAAGGTTAAAAGGCCCAGGGTCAGAGTTTGTATCTGAGATAGGATATGATGCCACTGAACCACTTTCATCTTCCTTAATTTTCCTGGTGAAATACCTTATTTATCTAGTCTTTTCATACCTAGATAGAAAATTTCCTTTATTGCCCATTATCCCAAATGGAAACCTCTATTTCCTTAAAAGGTGATCTTAGCATTATATAATTTGATTGAATTAATCATATTAATGATTAAGGATTAAAAACCTAATCCTTTAAAAGAGATTTTGCATTTTTTAAAGGAAGATTATTAGCCCAAAACAATTGACAGAAAAATTATGGATAGAACAATGAAATAAAAATATTGAGGTCTTGCGCAGGAGTCTGCCCTATCATCATTCTTCCCCTTTTCCTAATACTTGGTTTTATGAGCTTTTTCTATAGTTTGAATTCACAACTTGCATTTTCTCCCCAGTTGATATGCTGCCTTCTGAAAATTTCCAAAGTTATTTGCCAGTTCCAAAACTTCATATGCAAATCTCTTGTGATTAGGAACATACTTTCCCATACAAACAATGTTAGCTTCTCTGTGGAAAGTACAACTCAAGAAACCAGGCTTCTAGTCTGAGATCTAGTGTAAAATGTCCAGTCAGTATGCTTCTTTTTGCATCAGTTTTCACAACGATAAAGGAGAAGTTGAACTAGATGTTTTCTAAGGTCTCCACTAGCTTCTAGGGTTATAATACTAGCTTTTTTTTGAACTTGAACTGCAGTCTCTTAGGCTTGACTTGGAGTGAGGCATGTGTGTATGTGTGCACAAATGTTTATATGGCTACATTTCATTGACATTTTTAGAAATTAAGATACTTATCTTCCTTTAGGAAATATATATATTTAGTGTAAAGTATGTAACATGATACTACTTGGTTAGTAGATTATCTAACCCTTTTAGAAGAAGGAGTGACTTCTAAACTCCTCTTTAGCAAACTTTGAAATTTTGGGTGATTCATTGGTTGCTAGATTCCTATAACTGAATTTGATGACAGCTTGAATTCTGAATTTGGCCCACTGTAGAATGAAAAATGAGTTTGCTTATAATAGTTTGTACTTTGTCACATTTTTGCTTACTAAGGGCAGCTTGACTAATAGAGTATTTTTTCTTCCAGCTCCTGAAACTCTGATGAGAGCCCTAGAGCTTTTGAATTATCTAGCTGCTTTAAATGATGATGGAGACTTGACTGAATTGGGATCCATGATGGCAGAATTTCCATTGGATCCACAGCTCGCTAAAATGGTTATTGCAAGTTGTGACTACAACTGTTCTAATGAGGTCCTTTCTATTACTGCTATGTTGTCAGGTAATAGAGGGAAAAAGCCACCCCCATCCTTTCCCCCTGTCCCATGGCCCCCTCCATTTCTTGCCTCCACCCAAAAAATTCCAGTTTGGGTGGACATCACTTAGTTTTTTCCAACATGAGAGTTTGATATATATTCTCAAAAAGAACAGATGCCTTGTATATGGACATATTTACTTAAATTGAAGAATAAAATCTTCACAAAATTTATAAAAAGCAAAATAATTTATTGTATGAAACATAAAAATAATCAACTCTGAAATACTGATAAAACTTAAGTTGCCAAAGTGTAAAAAAAAAATAATACAGGTACCTCACTATAACAGTAATTGTTATAATCCCATAATTCAGAATTTTGAACAAGATGGGTCATTTACAGACTTACCTCCCTGGGTTTGTCGTTAGTACCAGAAGGACCTTGTTTTGAACACTGTTATAGTGATCCTCTTGATTGTGTACAAATAATGCCAGTTGAAAAAAACATCAATTAAAAACTTTTGCTGTGAAAGAATAAAAAGAGTAACAATAACAAAAGTCTCAAATCTAACTCAGTCTGTTTAAATGGCTGTACTTCATGATGGTAAAAAAAACCTGTTAATAAGGCATGTCTAGTGTGTAAAAGTGTAAATTTGCAAGCCAGACATTGATTCAAGAAAGAAACATACATTTGAATAAAGCTCGGTCTTTGAAATGATACCAACTTGGATATAAATATTACAAAAGCAAGAAAGGAAATATCAGTAAACAAATTAATACTGAGCTTTACAGCTATAAATTGCTGGTGTGGTAGTTAAGTGACATTATTTCCAGTAGAAAAATAATGGGATAAGATTTTGTACAGAATATAACTGACCTATAACTAAGGTACTTGTGCATTTATAGGTTCAGATACTGAGGAGAATGGACTTTATGTCTAAAAACACCTGCTCATTGTGGTAATCAGGCTATTTATTTATGATGGTTTTAATTATTTAAAAGCCTTATGCAATGTAAGCCCTCCCTGATTACTTCTAAATTTGTTAAAAAGAGAAACTCAAAAATATTTTATAAAGTTATGGCCTAGTTCAGTCTTGTGGCATATATTAATGGTGTGAATTACATTTTTTTTATTTATGAACTAGCTAAAATGTTTTTTTTTTTTTGCAGTTATAATTGATCAGACTCAGAGCAGATGGGCAGGGCAGAATCTAATCATTTTAATTAAATTGTAGTTTTAATTGCGGAGGTGGTGGTAGGTTGTTGTCTGCCTTTCTTATATGTTGTTTTTATTAGTTTCTCCAGTTAGTTTCATCTTCCCCCAGATTGAAGAGAATTTGTGGTTGCAAAAAGCATCAGGTTATTTTTATGCTTCACCTGCCTTTCCCCCGTCATTTTCATTCTTTATTGCCTGTTTTGTTTCCTAAGGTTTTCCTCTTTTGGGAACTTAGTTTTAGAGTTTATAAGAAAGTTAACTCTTTAAGGAAATTATTATTTGGATTCAGGTGAAATTTTCCAACTTGTTTTAAATTCCCTTCTTTTCATGGTCCTGGTCAGTAATAGATGTTCTGGATGAAATGATTGTTTAATGATGTTACGTAATTCACCATAGAAATCACAAAATTTGAGCGTACTTGCAGCAATACATGGATAGGCCATTGGGGAGAAATTAGTGAACCAACACAGCAGGACCATTGAACATGAACAACTTGCCAGGCTTCTCATGCTTTATTTTCCATCTTAAAAATTTTACGTTTCAGAAATTTTGAGGTCCTGACATAAACTGTGCAAAAAACAAGGGCCTTCTCTTATATAATGCTATTCCTTCCCAACGTTCCTTAGTTATGGTGACCAGTTTTCCACACTAACTTTCTGATACGTAGTCACAGCAGCGTGAATTTTTTTGTGCTTCAATTATTTGACTTGCTCCTATTATTTTAAGTCAGACCTCTAATATTTACCATGAATGTGTCTTTATTTTCTGTTGGCTATTTGACATCCTTTTAAGGGAAAAAGGTTATGGGAAAGAGTAATTTCTTTGACTGTGTATTTGGTCTACAAGTCTGCTAGTTCCATTTCCTTCTGGATTGATGGTCATTAAAGATAATATCCATTGATAATCGAGAGTTGAAAAAAATGTGTTAAAAAAGCTCCCAATTTGTTAAAAATTTAATTTTTTATATTCTCATGAGTATGGAGTTGCAAAAGTGGTTTAAGGAAAGTTGTATTTTTTTTAACGCAGTGTAAAAACACCTCATATTGACTTTAGCTTATTTGAATCAAGATTGGGGCTTCATACAAAGACATACTGGGTTTACCTTACTGGCAGTTTTGATGACCCTTGAAATAATGAATGTCACGGGCTCACAGTGTCCACTTTTCTATTATTGAGTGTTGGTTTTTATTTGGGGGTATTGGTTTCCAAACACCATTTTAAAAAATCTTCATTTAATATTCTCTATTTATTGGTCCTTTAAGATACTGAAAGCATAGGCTGAATACCCCCCAGCCTTTTGGTTGAATTTCCTTAATTTAAATAATAGTAAAGGGCGGTTTAACCTTCCACCACTACTGCTACCATCAAAACCCAAGCTTCCCTGATATTTTCTTGTTCACATATGCTTCTGCACACCGGTGCTTATAGTAATACCCCACCAGTGGTGACAGCTATAACACTTTTTAGATCTTTTTCATTTAATTGTGGTAAATAGGACTAGTTGTAAAAGTAGTTTATAGCCACAGCAGTGGTAAAGTAGTTTTTAAATTGTGTTATTTAGTAGACTTCTTACTTGAAGAGATATATTTAGCTAAAAGGCTGTTGTCACCGTAATTCTGGTTATTGGTAGAGCTATCAGCACTGGTTCTTGAAAAAAGTTCTATTGAGCCCTCCTTGTATACCTTTAGCAATCTTGATGGCCTTCAGAATAGCTGTTTTGATGCCTACTTTTAGTTCTAGTCAAAATAATCAGGTACTCTGTAGCTTTGAAACCCTCTTGTCTTACAGATGTGGTTAGGTGTTGATGTACCAAATCAAGGTAGTAAACAGTCCAAGATGCAGTTGGAGGCCATCCTGCCCTGCCCTATGCTCTGTGAACTGACCTAGCTAGGCCTTGTTCCTCTGTCTGTGAATGCGTGACTCATCGATATGGGCGTTTGTGTTGGGCCCATACCAACCTTGTTTAGTCCCACAGTGTTTTGTTCGCCCCACGGAGGCCAAGAAAGCAGCAGATGAAGCCAAGATGAGGTTTGCCCACATAGATGGAGATCATCTGACACTGCTGAACGTTTACCACGCGTTTAAACAAAGTAAGTTTTAATTACATTCATTTTCCACTTTTACCTAAATGTCAAGTGATAACATTGATTTCTCTTTTCATTTGGCTTTCATTCATTTTTGCGTTTGTGTATTTATTGACATTAATGAGACCTTTATGTTGGAAACACATCCATAGTTATTTTAAACTCTTGCCTGGGGTAAAAAAAAAATGGAGATCTTATTTTGGCTAAATGTATTTAGTAGCCTCTGTTCCAACATTAAAGTGATATCTTAAATACTTACTGAATAGTACTAAATTTTTTATTTTAATTATTTTAAAAATTACCAAATGTTGCTAGTCCATGTGACAGATATTTGTAAGGAAATGATTTTATGTTTTTGCCTTTACAAAGCACTTCATCAAAGGGATAATCATTATTTAGGTCCTGAGATTTCACTTCATATTAGGATAGTGAATACATCAAAATGGTAAAATAATAATCTCAATGTAAAGCATGAATTTTATGGCACTTGCATAATACCAGATTGTGATCATGGTTTAATTATTGATCAGTAGACTGAAAACTTAATTTTCCCTAAGATGATATTAATGCTGTTGTTGCTGTGTACATGTCTGATCATATTAAAATAATAGTCCCCTCAATACTTTTTTTGCTTCTGGTTCTAATTGTTTTGAAAATGTTAAATCATTAACTTTTTTATACCATGCAGTCCCAGTGATATTTATGTAATTTGTCCATTCCTACTCAGGAAAGGAGTCAGGTCAATCATTAATTTTTTCTTTGACTCCTTTTTGTAATTCTTTTTCCTATGTAACTCTCCCTTCCCATTAACTCCTGGAAATTACCTGCCTATTCTGAATTGGGCGTGTAGATTTTCAGTTTTTCGCATCAGTGAGAGCCACTGCCATTAATTAGGCAGAAAAAGACACTCTGCTAGGTTGATCTTTCCCTCTCATCTTTTTTAACTTGTATGGTTAGGGTTTTTTTATTTTGTTTTGTTTTTGTTTTTATGTCAAGGCTTACGCATATTAGTAGACCTAATAGTTTTAAGATTTTTTTCAATTTTTTGGCAGAGAAGGGTGCTGACCTTGTAATTTCAGGTTTAGGAAACTCCCCTAGCAACTGCCCTGCAATTTATCCTCTTAGAAAGTTGCCTGAGAGGTTAATTCACTTGCCCTTGATCTCATAGCTAGTTGTGTCAAAAGCAGGAATTGAACCCAGTTCAGCCTGATTCTGAGGCCAGACGTATCTTCTATTGCCATTTCTCATAGCAAAGAATATTCCAATGAAAATAGTTTTGAGATAACAGTGAAATAATTAAGGCATCTAACTTTTTGTACTTTAATTTATCAAGCTTTCCAGCAGAATAAATAAGCCAAAATTAGGACTTGTGGAGTTGGTCACTTACTTTAGCCAAAGTTTCTTTGTTAAAGTTAGTTTGTGATCTGCTTTACCTCTTGACTGGGCCTTTGGGAGTTTAAATGAGAATTTGTTTTTAAAGGGAACCTTAGACTTAAAATTCAGAGAAATTTTTGTTTTATTTTGTTTCATTTATTTTTGACTAATGTTAACATCAACAAATTAATTACCCAAGCTGAAGTAATGTCACAAAGAAATAAAAAAAATTGCCATAGTTGTAAACTTTTGAGGGAATATTAAAGAAATTGATTAAGTTTTGGTTTTCAAGATTCATTCTCTTCATTTCAGCATAGCCAGTTTTCTTAAAGAAGTCAGAGCCTCAAGCAAAATAACCCAATATTTTTTTTTTTGTTTTTGAGAACTATGAATGTAACTCTGTATTCCTTACACTATACCAAAGACAGCTTGCTTTCTGTTTTATTTCGTGAGGGGTGGTCTGTCAAGTGGAAATTTAAATGCACTAACAGTATTTTAGAGTA
The DNA here is from genome assembly GCA_023548195.1 of Bettongia penicillata ogilbyi. Taxonomy (NCBI): domain Eukaryota; kingdom Metazoa; phylum Chordata; class Mammalia; order Diprotodontia; family Potoroidae; genus Bettongia; species Bettongia penicillata. Next base: position 719,706 of record JAJHZJ010000694.1, on the reverse strand, counting down.
AAGATTGTTTTGAATATTTTGTGGGGCTTCCCAATGCCATGTAAAACTATGTCTACTTGTGACAAAAGACTTCAATAAATTTTTTGTCATCTTCATTCACATGGGCCACTAGTGAGAATGTGTAATTGTCCAGGTAATGTGTAAATGTCTAGGTAATAGTGGTTATCTAAGTGTAGGAGAGGGAGGATGAGGCATCGACACAGTTTTAGTTTTTACATTTACATCGTTGCACAGCCATTGTCTAGGTAAGGGGTAGACCGTATGGTATGGTATGGTAGAATGATCACAGGAGCTAGGAATTCTTAGAAATCAGTGTGAAATAGTAGAAAAAGTCCTGGACATGAAGTCAGGAGAAACTTGAGATTGAATCTCTCCTGGCACTCAGTAGCTGCCTTGACTACGAATCAGTCGCTCACCTTCCTAGTCTTTTAGTTTCCTTATTTAGAGAGAAGCTTAGATGACTTCTGAGTTCCCTTCCAGTGCTCAATCTATAATCGGAATCTGTGACTGAAGTGAATTATTAGAACTCTTCTAATTTTAGATCTAAAGTTAATATTTATAAATGGATTTAATTCCATTGCAGCTAATTAAATCACAATTTAAAATAGAAAATAAATTTCTTGGTCCTGGGTTTTAGTCCGTTGAACTTAAGCAAAGATTTTGTGATGGAATCATTTAGACAGTCACCTAGGTATTTTTATAATGGAAGCTGGAGGGCCATTTGGTCATTTAGGTCAACCCCCTCATTTTATTGGTGAGGAAAGTGAGTCTTGGAGACATAAAGTATCTGGCCTGAGATCATATAGGAAGTGGCAAAGACAGAATTTGAACCTTAGATCCTTCCTACCTTGGGTCATTTTGATTAGTATAAAAATTACTCCCTGAAATGTCATAGGGGAAAATAATTCAAACAAATCAATTGTTTTTGAAATTGTGTTTCATCTCTGTTTTGACTTGGTAAGGATTTAGAAAGAATTTATGGCATTTACTCTTTAGAGACATGAGTCTGTAAGTGGCTTTTCACATATTCTAGAAAGGTACAGAAAATGCCTTTTTTTCTGATTTGTTTGGATAACCATTTAGTTACACTTTTTTTTTCTTCATTAGGTAAATTATTTGGATGATACATATCTTCTCCCGGCCCCCCCTCCCTTTTTTTTTTATACATTGCAGATCATGAGTCGGTTCAGTGGTGTTATGACAACTTCATTAACTACAGGTCCCTGATGTCTGCAGACAATGTACGCCAGCAGCTGTCGCGAATCATGGACAGATTTAATTTGCCTCGTAGAAGTACAGATTTCACAAGCAGAGACTATTACATTAATATAAGAAAAGCTTTGGTTACTGGGTATTTTATGCAGGTATGTGAAGAAAGATAGGGTGAAAGTCCACTGCTCATATTGGTATGCTTTGCTTTTCTCTAGTTGGCCTTTAATTCTTCAAATGTAAACTGAATTTAAGAGACTCAGTGAAAATTGCTCTTAAAAGGTTGTTTAGTCGGGGTGTCTCAGGAGCTTCTATTAAGAAATTTTATGTGTCTAAGAATGTGTAACCAATTAATCCAATGAAATGGCAAAGTTGGCATTGCAAATTATACATGCTTAAATTTTAGTTTATTTATGTAATCTGAATTGTATCAAATGGCCAATCTGATCATTATAAAGCTATAAAATTGACATATATTACTTGAAAAGTATGAAAAATCGTTAATACTTAAATTTTTAAAAATTATGTTTTCTTTATCATGTTTCTTTATTATGTTGTTCTTTAAACAACCAGAAAACTCACCTAACCAGAATGTTGACTGTGTTGTACTATAAATGATTATTGATATTCACATAATGAAAACCCTGAGATGCAGAAGTACACTTTGTGAATTATTCTTTTTTAGCCTTAATCTAGTTTAATTTTATAACTAGAAGCAAAGCTTGAGCTTTTCAGTAGCTGTTGAACACAGAAAGTTTAACTAGGTTTAATGAGTCAGATTCTACTCATTCCAGTGCTTTATGTGCCACTTCAAAATCCACATAATTCCTGAAACTGCTTCCCTGAACATTGTTTATAATTAGACTAGAGGAGAATTGCAAGCTTATCTTCATTCTGGTTTCTGTTTTGGAGGGGATATTTGTACTCATGTGGAAAATGTCAGTATTCTATACAGGTCGAGCAAGGTCGAGCCTTGAAGGAAACTTCTTGGTGTCAGGTTTCAAATGCTTTCTCTATTAGCAGAAATTAAATTTTCCTGTCATTGTTCCTTAAGCAGTTCCAGTTCCCAGATCCTTGTAACTGCTTCTTCTCTTTCACTTTTCCATCCCACCAACCCTATGCTTTTCCCTCACAGAGGTTACAATATTGTATATTGGTTCTATTGACATAGCTATTTATATATTGTTTTACATGTTAGAATGTCCTTGAGAGCAGGGACTGTGCCTATCTTTGTATTTCCTGCACTTGGGACAGTGCCCAGCACATAGTAAGAGTGGAATAAATGTTTATTTGCCCACTAGATAAGGCTCTTTCTTTAATCCATCCTTTAGAGAACTGTCTTTAGTTCCATGCTTGAAATTTTTAATTATTTTCTAGATCAAAATCCTTAACCTGGCATTAAGTTGTCTTCATTAAACACCAGTCATTTACATATTCCATTTCTGCTCAGCTTGGGCTAATAGCTGTTCTTCAATCTCATTATGCCCTCTCCTGGCCATCCCCCATGCCTAGAATGTACTTCCTCTACATCTCTACCTATTAAAATACATCCCTTTAAGTCCCAGCCACTTTTCCAGGTGCTTTCCCTGATCTTGTGCTTCCCTAAATGTCTTTAACAGCTTTTTAGGTATCTCTCTCTATATAGAAGTATGCCCTATGTCATTCTTATTTTCACATATACCTTATCCTTTCTGTCCATGGAATTCAGAATTAAAGAGACTTTTCTGTGTGTTTCTGTCAGTTTATATCTTTCTACAAATATTTCTTTATATGTATTCTTTATATAAGCTGTATTGCCAAAGAATCATTGTACAGGACAAATTATGTCAACTGATAATATCAGAGATATCAAGGAAGCCAAGCCTTTTGCTTTTGTGAGCATGAACTGAGTAGAGAAACCAGGATGAGGACATTTTCTACCGTACAGTAGAATTATTGAAAATGTTTCTTTGTATAAAGTCCTTGCATTTGTGTCACAAGAATTATCTGAAACTGTACCTGTACTTTTAATTCTCATTGCTTTTTCTTATTCGTTCTGTGATTTTACTGATTGTACTAAACAAATGAATATAATATGTGTCTAGTCTGTTTTAGAATAATCTGCTTATGAACCCATTGCAATACAAAGGCAAAAATGACCGTAAGTCTTCTAGGACCTTGGAAGATAGTTGATTTTCCTTATATTTTCAGGAAAGAAACCCACAAGCGCTTATATTATCCTGTTCTTTTCTTCACCCCTTAAGAAACTCTTTTAAATTAAATATTTTCTGCTGTAATTTCCTCTGGTATTATCTGTAGGAGAAAAAATTTAAGTTGCCATCTTCTATGTAATAGCTCTGTATTTGGATTTTTTTTTTTTGTATGTCTTTCCTTAGCCTTCCTTTCTCCAGGCTAAAAATATTAAATAGACCTTATTAACCACCATAGAGTGCTTGTACAGAAGAATCTTAAAGTAAATACAAAGCAGTACTAAGGCTATCTTTTTTACTCTATTTTTAACACTTGATGAGAAAAGAAATGATGAGTATATTTGGAGCTTATCCATTTGCTTTTGTATCTAGTTGAGTCTGTTAAAATACAGCATATCCAGAGATTGAGGGTGCCGGTGGGGAATGGGGATAATTTACCTTACCCTCGCCTCACTTAATTTTAACTTTATCTTCATAACCTTTTGTTATTTAAGATATCACTGATTTTTTAAAAGTAGCATTTTTAAGGAAATGAGAAGAGGAAGTAATGTTTTTTTATCATATTTTAAGCATCTTTTCCCTTAAAGATTTTAAATTCTCCAGTTGGCTTTTTTATTATAAAGTATGTAATATTAACATAACACTCAATAGGTTTTAAAATTATATTTTAAATTTTGAATGACATGCTTTGTCCAACAAGTAAATAAGTAATCTGTTCATCTGGAATCTAGTTATAGAATCCTGAGATTTCTTCAGAGCTGGAAGGAATCCTAGAATTCATCTGGCTCCACCCTTTTATAGAAGAGAAGACCTGAGAGATATTGTCCCATGTGCTAGCCTAATTTTCCTTATGTGACCTGGGTCAACTCATTCAGCTTCTGTGGTTTTGTATTTTTTTTTTTTTACTGAAACACTTGATTTGATACTCTGATAATTTTGTTTAGCCGTTAACTTTATTTCAGAACCAGTCTGAAATTGGAAGCATTAGTTTCCTTATCACTTTGTTTTATTTAATTTGTGTAATTACTATTTTACACCATCATTCTATCAGTGAGAACTAAAAAATTGATAGAAGCTTTTGTATATCTTCATCAAACATTATGGAATATATTGAGAGGGGCAGTATTTTTTAGTGGGAAAAACCCTGAATTCGGAGTCCAGAAATTTGAGATAAATAAATGCCCCTTGATTGAAGACTGGCTAAATAAATTGTAGTTAATAAATAGAATCGAATATTACAGTACTTTAAGAAATTACAAATACCATGAATACAAAGAAGCATGGCAAAACTTACGTGAAGTGATGAAGAAATTAAATGTCATGTAATTTCTGGCTTTGTGGCAGAGTGAGCCTTAGTGACATCATATGTCATCTGTGAAATGGGATACTAGTATTGTACTAGCTATCTCACAGGGTTGTTTGGAACAAGGTGCTTTGTAAATTGCAAGGCTTTATAGTTAGCGTTAGAGAGACTTACATGTTGATGAGAAGAGCAGTAGCAGTGCTAGGGGAAAATGTTGGTACTGCTATGAGTGTGACTTTATATGCAATGATTCACACCCAGAGATTCCCAGAGAGGTCCCTTCTTATCTTTACATTTAAGTTCCAAGGATGATTACTTTGCAGCATTTGGTTTTAATTGTTTTGTTGGGGGTGCTTTATAGTTACATTTTTACAGTCATTTTATATCGTTTTTCTGGTTGTGTCTACTTGTTTTGCATCACTTCATGTAAGTCTTGCCATGCTTCTTTGTATTCATGGTATTTGTAATTTCTTAAAGTACTGTAATATTCTATTTCTATTTATTAACTAAATTTAGCCAGTCTTCAATCAAGGGGCATTGATTTATCTCAAATTTTTTGCTACTGCAAAAAGTGCTAATGTAACCAACCTGTGTGCATAGGGGTTGTTTTTACAGACTCCATCTTAATTGATTTTATATCTGAGGTAATTAGATCTAATAACCAGAACCTCCCACAATAAATAACATCTCATTTATATATCATTGTTGGGAGGAGAGGTCTTAATTTTTGTATCTTTTGCAGAGTTGAAGCTTTACCCTTTTAATCACTATTTAAAAAAAAATTAACCCCTTTTTAAGGAAGTGTTTCTTAAATACATTTAATATTTCTCCGAACATAAGAAAAATTGAAATCTTTTTCCCCTCTTCATTCTTCTGGACCTCTCTGTTAAACAGCGTTCTTCCTAGAATACTCTTCCCTGAGTTGCTATAAAATTGTTCTCTGCTTATTTTTCCTCCTCTTATCACATTCTCACTGTTTCTTATTAGTCTCCTTTGCTAGATCATTATTTGTGTTTCACCTCCATCTGAGAGTATATTTCATACCCTTCCTGTGCCCACTTCTTGGTCATCTAATTAGTTCTCACAAATTCGTATCCAATTCTTAACTTTCTCTTGAGCCCCCAATCTTGTATCACACTGCTTGGTGAAATGTTTCCTCCTGGGTGTCCCATAGACATTTGGCACTTTTGACTTGCTTTAGGTAGATATCACTTGTTAACTGTTGAAGTATTTTCTTGGCCCCAGATGCCATCCTTAGTCTGCCAGTAGATTAGAAAACCAAGTTTGTTGAGTTTGGATCAATTCAGTTCAATAATTTGAATAAGGATTCATTTTGTACTATCCCTGTCTCCTCCTCATCTCTTTGGTGAGACTTAGTTATAAAATAACATCACTGTTACTTTCTATAAACTCTATAATTAGAGGTCATGCAAGCATAAAATTTAGTGCAAGAAGGGACCTTTGAGAGGTCACTTTTTCTCATCACTTCATTTTACAAACTAGAAAACTGAAGCTCAGAGGTGTGAGGTTTAAAACCACCCAGGTAGTACTGATTTCGGGTATCTTCTGACTCTGTAACTGATCTTTTGAGTTGTATTCCAGGAAACTGCATGTTTTCTTCTAACATTAGAAGTAGCCAAAAGAGAGGGCAGAAAGAAAAGAATAAAAAGCCTTCATTAGGTAGTTTACATGATGGGAGCAGTGAAATCCGAAGCAACAAAAATTGGAGGTGATCTCTATAATTGATTAAATAAGTATCTCTTAAACCACTTTAACTTTTCAATATACCTGAAGCATTGTATTGATTTAGTTTGGTTTTGATTTTAGGTGGCGCATTTGGAACGAACAGGGCATTACTTAACTGTAAAGGACAACCAAGTAGTGCAGTTACATCCTTCAACTGTTCTGGACCACAAGCCAGAATGGGTGCTTTACAATGAATTTGTCCTTACAACAAAGAATTATATCCGGACATGTACAGATATCAAACCAGAATGGTAAGCAGATGTTTTTATCTTCAGGTTTTTTGTTTTTTGTTTTTTTCACCTTAGAATCATGTGGTAGAAAAATAGTAAATACTTTCTTTGATAAGCTAAGTCAGGGGTGGGGAACTTGCAGCCTCACGACCCCGGGTGGCCCTGTAGGTCTTCAAATGCAGCCCTTCTACTGAATCCAAACTTTGCAGAACAAATTCCCCTTAGTAAAAGGGTATGCTAACTACTGTACTGATTAATCAGTTTATAAAATTAGCAAGCTCAAAGTGAATAAGGAATTACATTTTGTATTTTATATCTAAGGTCTCAGTTGTTATTGCATGTTTCTATTTTTTCCTTTTTGCACACTTGATATTTGACTTGATATGCCTGGAAAATTGACCCAGACTATGCTTGTCTTACCACCTGTATGTGAAGTGTTCATCACACAGTGACTGAGAGTTCACAACTAGTTTCTTTTGCTGCTCCCTAGCCAAAAGGCTTCACAGTTGCTATCTTTCACTCAGTGGAAGCTGAAAGCTAAAAAGTAAAGAAAGCTGGTCTAAGCGGGATGCACAGTATATTACATGACTAGAGAAACACTAACAGGTTTTTCATTATAAGCTAATAATACTGCTACAAACTGAAGCCCTGTATTATGTCTTGTGTTGCCTGTGGCTGAATCTAACAACCTCCAACTCTAGGGACAATTTATGTCCCTTTATGTTTTTGTTTTTCTCTTTCTCTTTCATCTTCTCTTACTTTCCCCTTACTCTTTTCATTTTGCTTTCATGGTTAGATTTATGTAGGTCTTTATCAGCAAGGACCCTACCGGCATGCACAGGAAGGCCTGCTATACAGGTTCTGAGATCTGCTTTTCTGAAAAGAAAGCAACTTTTGAGGGGTCAACAGTCACTTTAATCAAGCACATATATCTTAACTTATTATATCACTTAACTCGGGGGAAAAAGTCAGCACCCTGAACTTCAGAGAGATCAGACAGGGCTTCCAACTGTCTGACCATAAGCAATACATACATCGCAGCTCGACAGACTGGTTCAGCTGTCTAACCATACATACATAATACCAGAGAGAGAAGCACCAACACCTGGGTTTCGGGGCAGGGTGGAGGGGGATAGAGGGAGGGGTTTGCTCCTTGGCAGCTGCTCAGAGTCTCATCTGGCCAAATAAATACTTCCATTGAGTGAAGCCCCAAAGTAATACCTTACCTCAGAGTATTTATATACTTTTCAGAGCCAGGGGACATCACAACCCTTGAGAACCAGTGCCTCATTAGAAATTAGGAAAAGGTGTGGGCCTCCCCTAATCAAGCATCCCTTAATGGGCAGACCCTCAGTGTAGAAGATCTTTAACTCTCATTAGCATTACAAGGTCTGAGAAGGGTGAATTGAGGTTCCCCACTAGTATAGTCTTACTGTCCATTTCCTGCTGTAACTCAATTAATGTTTTTCTTAAAGATTTTGGATTCTGTGCCATTTGGTGTACATTCCCTTTATTTTCCACCAGACCTGTGATTTCATCGGTATAGGAAGCTTCCAATGTAGATTGGCATCTATATTAACAAATAAAGAATTATTTCTTAGTGGAATATAAATTCTAAGCAGGGGTAGAGGTTGGCTATGTCCAGTTATCCTGATCTATATTTTGTCACTGGATTCAGATGACTCTGGAGGAGATAGTGAGGCTGGTAACTTTGCACAGCTCTCTCTCAATCCATTTCAGTTACAAGTCATGGCATCATGTTCCTGATGTCATGAAGGATGAACAATAATAAATTCTGAGATAATTTTTTTGTGTCCCATGTTTATTTTCTTTATTCCATGTTAGTAACTTAGCAATTTAAGTTACTTTTGTGGAGGTATGCAAACAGAATTCAAACAGAAACCTGATTAACCTCCTAATTGATAGCAATGTTGGTAAAATATTATCTGCTGTACAAATGCAACCAGTGCTAATTATTTCAGTGTAGAATTGTTAACTTCCTGGTTATTTATTACCAGAATCCAATCTTTGGTGGGAGACACCAGTTTTTGTCCAGCATGCTTGGCTTCAACACATGAAAGAACTTGTTGAATAGTGCCACTTGATATCAATCTCTTTTGTGGAATTTCTCTCTCTTCATGATAAAACATTTTTGAAACCTGAACATGTAGAACATTGCTGTCTTAATGCAAATAATTGATTAAATAAATTTTCCAGTAGGTGTCATCCCTAATACTTAAAGGTTTTCTACATTAAAGTTGAAGGAAGTGGTCTGTGTAAAGCTGGTAGAGTATCTCCTTAAGATACTGAGAGATGCTGTGTAAGTCAGGTCCCCCTTAGTTTAGTAATGTGGCAAGAGCTTTTGTCATTATTTAAAAGTCATGGGGAAGTGTCATTTAGGAGTACAGATTTGAGAGGAATTTTAAATTTATTACACATTCTAAAATTTATTTTGAGGTTGTTATTTAATATTGGAATACTTCAAATATTTTGTGTGCATTTTTAGTAATGAATTGAATTTTCAGATTTTATTGTGTCCATCAGTATAACCATCTGTAACTATTGTTCAGGTAACAACTATTATCTACAAGTGTTTTAGTCAAATGTTGATGTAGTAACTTTTAACTGTTTATTTACAGGTTGGTGAAAATTGCCCCTCAATATTATGATATGAGCAATTTCCCACAGTGTGAAGCAAAGAGACAATTGGACCGCATCATTGCCAAACTTCAGTCCAAGGAATATTCACAGTACTGAATTGAGTGCTTTGAACTGAAGTTATTCAGAGGACAGCTTTAAAAGATGAATGAACTCAAAGTTCAAGTTGTGCTCTTCACATTGGTTCAGTAATGGCCTTTATTTGAAAGCTTTTTAATTTTTCTTTACAGTAAATATTCCATTCTGATTTCATAAATTAAACATTTATGCCTCCCTTTTGTGTTGACACTGTAGCTCATACTGGAAAAGTCGATCAATGTTTTGCAGTTTATTGAAAGTAGTTCTATATATATAACAATGTTATAAGCATTTCTTTAGAAATGGTTGAAAATGCTTCTAAAATGTGATTTATCGACCATGGTATGCATGATCGTTGTAATTGTTGACATTCCTTTTAGAAGTTGTGAAATGTTACAACTTGTGCTTATGTAGACACAATCTTTGGTCTCAGTACAGAGGCAATGACTTCAATAAAGTCTATTTATACTAATTTTGGCCAGAGTACTTCAGTATCTTTGTTCTGGTCTCAGAATGGATAGATTCCCTTTCCCCCTCCTCCCTCAGTGTAAATGGTAAAGTAATGATAAAATGTAACATCTGTGATAATGAGAAAAAGGTTTACATGTTATATATCTCTCATATAAACTCAGGTCAATTCAATTTTCTCTGCAGTGACTTCTTCATAGAAGTTAATCAAATTTATCATTCAAAGAGTCTATCCTGGAGTCTTGGTATATTAAATAAGATGTGATATAATTGGACAAAATGAGAATGGTGGTACATGGTTTTCATCCAATATAAAAATTCCAGAAGGCAGTATAGTAATGATTCTTCTCTCCCTGCTCCCCAAATATATCTTAGGAAAGGGGGAGGGGCAGGATTGATATTTAAAGAGTTTCAATCCTGTCTCTGACAGGTATTAGCTATATAAGTAGTCCATGACCCTGGGCAGGTCATTTACCTTCCTCCATGTCACAGCAGCTTAATTTAGTTAGATCAATAAGTTGTAGAATTGCTGATCTACATCAGTGGATGGAATTTTCACACAGAATTTCCTGCACTGATAAAATCACAGGCTTTGATTCCCTTACCATTACCACGCTACACTGATTCACCTCCAAAAAGGAAAGAAAAGTTGTATTACTAAATATTTTTAGAGAGCATTCTTTTCCTGAATAGTTTAAAAGGCAGTTTCGTGTTCTTGGTTTATGCAACTGATAAGTGGGAAGGTGTCACAATAAATCCTGAGTGTTGAGTGTCCTGGGCCAGGGAGCATCTTTTATTTTAAAGGTGAAAACATTTTCAGATCATGAATTTGAATTTTTTAATTGGCAATTAGGCTAATATCAACACAAATCAAAAAAAAAAAAATAGTCCATTTTTGTCTCCAGGGTTGGGAAAAACTTTCTATTTGTTTTCTGGATCTTACATAAACCAATTTTTCTCAACTATAGATTTAAGCTATTAAAATGAATGTGCTATTAAATAATACTTCATTTTATCAATTTTTAAAGGTAAATTTGTAGATATATGTTGTGATTCAAAGGTACTTTTAGGATTTATAGGATTTGGTCCTACTTTGTAACATTAACTCTTTGAAGCCATTAAGGCCTTACGTAAAGGTAGCTGTCATTTACTAAATAATGCCCTAGTGACCTTGAAGGAACTAATGTACTTAATTTGTTTCCAAAGAATAATTTCTACACTATGAGATTATGCCTGATTACATTTATAGATCAATTTAAAAACTCAACTGCACTTAAAAGAGTCCTTTGGCTACATTCCCTGGTAGAGGCCAGTATGTTTTTTTTTCTTTCTTTCTTTTTTTTTTTTTCCTCCTTTTTAAAGGCTAGGCCTAATAAAAGTGACCTACTGACACTTGGCTCAAAATGTGTTTTCATGGGAAAGTATTGTCAAAGGAATACACTTATAAAAATGACCTGTTTAAAAATCTGTGCTACAGATGTAGTTTCTGGGTCATTGTGAATGTCAATTGGAGCCTTTTACAGTCTATAAAAATCTATAGATTCCAATGTGGCTTACTTAAAATGGAGTAATCTTGAACTTTAAATTTGATGTTTGAAAGTTATGCATTTCAGTTGGTATTGAGCAAAAATTTTTCAGGTTTTCAAAGCAGAGTTTAGTAAAGTTTCTAGGATTAGTAGCATCAGTCTAATTAATAGGTAGCTAATAGTAGCTGTTTGCTTTTGGGAGTTACTGTTAGGAGACAGAAGATCTAGACAACTATCCACCTTCATCATGTTTTAACAGTGTTTTTAAACCTGACCAAAGCCTAGGCTTTCTATTGATTGAAAAATATGTGTAGGTGACATGTGCCATGTTTGTTATAAAGATTGCCAATTCCTATTTTAGAATTAAATTTTGCTTGGTGTGTTAAATTGTTTTGCATTTTATTCTCCCAACAAGGCATTTTGGATTAATTTTCCAGTGAAAAAGGCAACTGTTAATTTAATATTCACTGTACCCTTTAAATTACTTAATTTGGAAATTAAGCAGTCATAGAATTTTAGAGTAGGAAACTGAGGTCCAGAAAGGCTAAATCGGTTCTCATCTGGCCAATTAGTTATTATTATATTAAAAATAAACCAGACTATTATGTCAAAAGACAAAGTTTATTTTGGTTTTCTTGAACTAGGAAATTTTTAAAATTTGCTAAAAAAAAAAAAATAAGGCTCTCTCCTCATTTCTTGAAGTATTAGCTGATGGTATGAGGAAGAGGACTTAGGAGAGAAAAATAGCTAAAAGGTTGATCTCTAGAATACAACCATAGAAGTATAGGACTTTAGGATTGGATGGCACCTTAGAAGTTCTAACAGCTTACCATTCAGTAAAAAATGCTTCAAAAGCATTATTATAACCATCCAACCATTGTTTAAATACCTCCAATGAAGAATTGTAGCTCTGTTGATATGCTGGTCTCTTTTTTTCCAAGTTTTTCCCTTATGTGGATATGAAACATTGATTCTTTGTGATACCCATCTGTTAGTTCTTGTCTAAACTTCAAGTAGTGAGATGGAACACATTTGTTTGTCTGCATGATATATGGTATATGAAGAGAGTTGTGTCTCCCTTTACATTATTGTCAATCATTTCACCCTTCTAATTGGGTTTTCTTGGATTAATCCAATTTGTCAGAATCTTTCTTTCAAGGCTGCACACACAAACTGAACACCATGTTCTAGGTTGATTTGTCGGACCACTTGTCAGATATGTTGTTGATAGGTTCTATTAGGTTGCTGCTGAAGTTTCTACGAGCTTTCAGATCCTATGCTTGTTCAGTTCATTTGTCAAAAGTATGGATTAGACTGTGGAAGACTTGAGGTTTGATTCCATTTCTAAAATTCTGTGATTCTAATGTAGACTAAGGTAAAAGAATTTGGGGTTGTTGTGAGTTGTTTTGATAACAACAGTGTCACAAGGAATTTTATCATGTTTGTTTGACAGGGTCAGTTCTCTACTTTTTTCACATTGCTGCCAAGGCAGCCATTCTCGATACTGTAGTTGATTTTTTGAACATCTGACAGTTCTCTTACTAGCAAAAAAAAAATTCTGGAAACCTCAAAATAGTTGTTTTTTGAGCTCCTTCGTGGTGTTATAAGGATGCTCTTAAAGAATTGTATCTTGGTTTATAGTTTGAGTAACAAAGTGCTCTTTCTTGTGTAGTGTTAATGCTTGCTGCTAACAATGAGCTGAGAATTCAGTTGTGATTAGTCTTGTTCCATTAGAATCAGAAGTCTGTTTGGTATGTAAATGTAGCATAAGGGTTGCGTTATTGATTTTTTTTAATTGTCCCATGGAACAATTTACATCTAATTGTATTCCTGAAAATATGGGAATAATAAGTTTGACCAAATCAAGCCATTTATCATGTATTATTTTAAGAACCTGCTGTGTTCAAAGTAGTGACTTAGAATTGAGATAGTTAGAAAACCGAGAGGCCTCCTTCTTTCTTATACTGTACATAAGAGAAACATGATGGACATTACTTCAAACCAGTATATGATCAGTACAATAAGAAAAGAGAGAAAGTATTGTGGAAGTTCTGAGGTGAAAAAGCTCACATCCAAGAGGAAAAGCTTCACTGAGGAAGAGGTGTGATTTTATCTGATACTTGGAAGATGGGCTTTTAGCCAGCAGGTATTTCTGGGAGATAACAGCATGCCTGATTTGTAGGAAAGAGTTTGGGGTCAGGAAGTTTGACCAGAGAGGTGAGAAGCCATGTGCAGTGTCATAAAAGGCAAGAGAGACAAGCTTCAAGACAACCAAGAAATGGAAGATGCATGTGAAGAACAGGTCATAGCAGACATCAGGTGAGCTTAAAACTTAGAGGAGTCATTTTAATGGCTTTAGGGAAGTTTAATTCTTTTTAGCAGTAATGTGAACTTGGAGAAGGTAGTTTCAGTAGAATGATGGCTTGATTAAACTAATTATTAAGGGATTAAATTAAGTAAGGCTGAAGGAAGTCAAAGCAGTGTTTGTAATACCCTCTTGGAGAAATTTGATGAAAGGAAAGTGTAGAATTTAACGGAATCTGAAGAAGAGTTTTGTTTGATGTTAGAGAATTGAACATGTCTTTAGGCAGAAGAAAAGGAACCACTAGAGAGGGAAAATGTTGAAGATACATGAGGGAGGTGAAATTAAACATAAGTAAAAGGGCTAGCCTTGGAAAAGAAGGAAAGAATTGTAATATGGGTGCTTTAGAAATTTGAGAGAACTTATTTACTTAGAACGGAATAGAGCTAGCTTATGGAATGTGGAAATGACTTTTTAAGGCAGCTGCTATGTGGAATAAAATAAATATTAAGGGAAAAAGCTTTGCAAACAGCTTGGCAGACAAGGTTAGATACTGTAAATTTAGCATAGATGTGTAAGAAATGATTGGTGAAAGGTTGCCCAGTGTTGGGTATTGGAAAGGCCAGCCCTTTGGAGTTTTGAAGTTGGGGAGTGATGTGGTTTGCTGAGGGATTCAGGATTCTTTAGGATTTAATAAAAGGATCTTTTGGAAGTCATAAAATGTTATTGCTTGTTTTTAAATTGAATTATATCTGTATTTTACATGATAACATTTCCCCCATCTTTTTAGCATTTGTTAACTCATTAACCAGAAGCAATAGTGACAATTTTTTCTTTTACAGAGAGTTCAGTAGGGGATTTGATGTTTGTACAGAGTGAATTGCCTTGACCATAAGTTCTCTACATGATTCAAAAGTCATTTGAAATAGGGAATTTTAGTTCATTTCTATATATTAGAAATGTTCTTACTGAGAGCAATTTGTTGCACAGAAGCTCTTTAAAGCAATGATTTGGGAAGAAATATTTCTTAATGGTTGTAAGAGTGTTTTTTCATAGTGTTGTGAATTGTACAGTGGAATAGCAACACTAGAGACACTTAAACTTTATGGCACCAATGCATACTTAATACCTCATCAAAGAGCCCAAGCAGATGCTACAAAGAGGGATGCTTTATACAGGTAGCATCTACCAGTACTAGTCTTGTTCTCAAGTGAGGAAAGATTTAATTTTAAAAGATCAATGAAAGTAACTTGTGAGTAGAGAGCATGAATAGAATGTCACTTATGTATTGTGATGGTGGGTATTTGAGATTGCCTTTAGTGCATTTGCTTAATATGTTTGTATGTAATCATAGTTATACTTATCAGCAGAAAAGATAAAACAAGTTACTGGAAAGATTATATATTGTAAAAGTTACTGAAAAATTCTGAAAGCTTTATTTTGGTAGTTTTGTCTGATATGTACTTCCTAAGATTAAATACATTGCCAAAATGTATTTGTTTCTTAGATTGAAATATGGTTTATATTATACTTGCATTTACTGTATTTTATATTTTCTTGCCTTTTTTTTTTACCAAACTTCCAATTTCATGTGTTTTGATGTACTAAGTTTTCCTAAAGTATATTGATTTTTCCCTTGTAGATGCAAAATAAATGTGTATTGTTGATGATGAACTTTCAATAAAGTGCTGCTCTGGTGCCCCATGGAGGTAACCCTGGATTCTGAAAGGCTATGCCAATAAATCAAGCTTTGACAGGTCCTACAATGTTAGAGAAAATTAGGGCAGGCCTAGAAGGCAATGGATAAGATATGCAAAGAGGCAGATTTTATATAAGAAAAAAACTTTCTAGGAATTAGAGCCATCACATAGTTGAACATACTGCTTTGGGAAAATAGTGGGTTTATATTCTGTAGAGGTCTTTAGGCAAAGACTGGGAAACTGTAATTTATGATAGAAGATTTTTGTTTTGGGACAATTTGTACTGAGTTCCCTTCCTACTCTGATTTCAGTGAGGTTGTAGAAATGCATGTTTTGGCTCAGTGTAAAGAAAAGGCTTCAGTTACCTTGATTTCTAGAGGCTTATTGCTTCAGCATGGCCTCTAGTGATGAGTCTTTTTGGTCACAACATTTTAAAAATTGCATTTAAGTTTTTGAAAGAATTGGAGTTTGGGTTAGCGTTAGGTATTCGCACAATGAATGAAGTGGATCCTCGGTGTTGAAGTAAGTTGATACTGAAACTAATCTTGATAAGGGAAACAGGTTCTGTTAATCAATTCTTGGCACCTTTTTTAGAGGTGAGTACTTTCACTTCTTCTAGAGATGAATGTCTTCACTATAGGGGTATACAATAATTTCTACACGAAGTTTGGGTGTGTAATACTCTCATAACTGCCTACCCTCATAGGCATTGAAAACATGTCTTTGAGAAAGTCTTTGATATTTTACATAGGACCAGCAAAAGTCTGATGAATTTATTAATTTCATCAATATATGCTTTATTCTTATCTGCCAAAAATGTAGAAGGGCAGTTTTGCTTTGGTTACTTTCCTATAAAGATTTCCAGGTTAATAGAATGTTAGCATTGGAAAGAACTACGATGTAATAGTACTGTACCGTCTAAAACATTTAAGTACCTATTAATTGATTTGATTTTCATTTCTCTGTAGAGTAAGGAGAGCAAACAGTATTCTGGCCTTTGTACAGGTAACAAAACTGGACTAGAGACTGATCTGCAGAAGTAGGACTCAAGTACAGGTTTTCTGACTCAACTCAGAGCTACTTCCACTGCAAGATGTTATCTCCCCTTTTAAATTATGAGTGCTGCAAGGAATAAAGCAGGTAGCACTAGTCATATAGACCATATTTCTGGAGTCTCCCACCCAGCCATCCCATGCTCTTTTTATTTCCCTGCCATTCAGGATACCTCAGGCTTATTTCAGCATTTCCCAGGTTTGTTGTAGGAAAGCACTGAGAAGATGAATTTTCAATGGAGAGCCTTTCCTCAGATTCTACCAGGACTTCCTAAGACGTATTGCTTATTTGGTTATTGGGGGATCCTGAGGCTGCTTTTTTCTGCTTTCAGTCACATCACAATTCAGTTGATTATTCCATGAGAATTTGCTTTGTGCTCAGCTCTTGATCTGTACTAATGGAGTAAAGCAACGATGTGGATAATGCGAAATAGATGATTATGTTTCAAAATTTATATTTGGTTTTATAATAGTAGCACCTCTTTCACGAAAGTGAATTTTCCAGATTATTGATGCCTACCCTTGTCAGTACTAGATTTTTTAAAATTGTTTTTAACTGTTTTAGATGGAAATCTTTTTAAAATGCATTACCCACAATTATCTTTTATTAAGCAGGAGATTCGGAATATAATTTAACTTTTTCTTGATGACAGCTTCATTATGAACGCTAATTCTGGTACTCCATAATAATCCAGTGCTGGCCTCATGAGCTGTTGCAGAATGGAGTGAGCACTGGGTGCTCATAATTGTATTGCCCCAGATGAGTCTGCTTTTGTAGTTCGTGTGTCTGCCTTGTACATTACATTTGTCTTTTTTGCTTCTACCGCTGTTTCTACCTCCTCCACTCCAACATATCTGACCTGTTGCTTCTTCAATTGTAATGATTTAGAAATAGTTGACTAAGTTATTGTGTAAGCTGAAAGGAATATAGATCAGAGGAGACTTATGAACCAAATACATGACTTTTTATCCTACATCTCTCTCTCTCTCTCTTTTTTTTTTCTTTTTTCCAGCCTGTTTTGGCTGTTCAGGGTCCTTATGTCCTTAGTTCCTGGTTCTTGTCAATATTCCTTAAAGGTCATCAGATACATGGCCTTTGCTTAGTGGGGAATGTGTATGAGTCCTAGCCCTGACAGTTTCTTAGTAATTTTGCTTTAATATTAGGTGGGGGTAGCACAAAGAGTAAAGAGATGACCTTAAAGTTCAGAAGTCCTGAGTTGACTTCTACTTCTGACTAATACTGGCTGGGCAAACTTCTTAACCTGTCCATGCAACTCAAGACTAAGTTTCCAGAACAATTAAGGATTCAGTAAAGTTAGTTTCTTCCTGGGAGTTCCCTAAGCTCTGTAGTCACAAGTCAATACTGAAAGAAAATAAAGATAAAAGATCTGGTATCAAACTCATGGCCCAAACACTGCTGGCTTACTAGAAATGTGTTGAATCCAATCCTATCTTTTAAATTGACTATGGGTGATCCTTTTTTAAAAATACAGATTGCATTCTAAACATGCTTTCTTTTTTTGTCTCAATTATGTCTTTTCATAAATATACCACTTAAGAGAGTCAGTGTGCTAGGAGCTTTTCCTTAAGTTCTCATCTCATCTTGATAACATCATAGCATACAGCCTGTCCATTGGTTATTTCTTGCCATGTGGCCCAACCCATCTCTTTAAATTATACATTCTTGACATTCTTTATATTTCTTTTCCTGCGTTATTCCTTGTTTGTAGTATCTTGTAGCCTTCTCTTAAATACTCTTACCCTTCATATGATCCTTAATTTCATACTCCTTAGGGAATTTGGGAGACCCAAGTAGGAAGGCAAGCATAGACCTTGGTTGGACTACTAGGTGCCAACAAACCATGACTGATTAACACCTTTCATATGTCTATATGTGAATAAATATTTGGGCCTCATTTTATTCAATAAATTTTCCTTACAGTTCACATTTTCTTCCATTTTGCCTATTTCCTCCCCCTAGTATTTGGTTAAATAACAATTAGTTTCATAGTTCTTATATTAAAGAGTCAGCTCATCTGGCTTTTATTGATAGGAAATTTCAGAAAAATTATAGTGGAATAGTTTAACATTAGAACCTTTCTCAAATATTTTCATTTTGCCAAGTTTTAACTTTCTCAAGTAATAAAAATTTGTAAGCAATACCAAAGTTTTACAAGGCTTATCTTCACATTATTGCAATGTTTAGTTTGTGTCTGTATATGTACATATTAAAGTTTATTGCTAGAAGAAACAAGGGTTAACTACTGCAGTTAGACAGTACTTAAGTTCTATAAATTTAAAATATTGGGCATCACTGACCATCATATTTCATATCAGAATTTCCAGACTGACTAGATTTATTTTTCTACCATTTGTATAATATATAAAGTTTTATGGGTTTTTTTTATCTTTTGTTGAAAATTGGAAACTTTTAAGAACAGATATGTAGCAGTTCATCACTTTTCTTTCCTTTATTTTCAAATCATCTTTTCATTTCTGTATATGGCAGTAGCAGCCCAGATTTTCAACTCTTCTGCACTAATTCATTTGAGATAAGTCCACAGTGTTGAGGAAATCCTGTCTCCTAGTGCCAGGGGGTTAAAAGAAATGCAGTGACAGCCAGAGAAATAGTGTTGTCATAACTTATCAGCAGTCTGTAAATAGGTAGTTTCATCCTGACACCATTTTGAGTGAAGGTGGTTTAATTGTGTTGCCTGCGTTTAGATAAGTGTCTGGGACCCACAGTAAGAGCATGTGAATGCTGTGGTTAAAGTGTTTCCATTATATAAGATTTGATTTTTGAAATGATTTTTTAAAATGTTCCACTTTACATCAAAAGTTACACAGAAAAGTCTTTCACTGTATGTGTGTAATATACACAGACATCTGTTACCAAGGCACATGTGTGTACAGTGAATAAAACCAGAATTTGATGCCACATAATTGACTGTTGATCATTTAAACCTGTTAATTAAACAACCATATGACCGATTTGTCATTTTAATTGTGTCATTTCTTATTGAAAAGCATTTCTTACCATTTGATTTTTCTAGGCATACCACGTCAAAACTTTCACCTTACTTTGCTACCAACAGCTTAAACAGTGAACACTTAAACCTGGCACCACTTTGGTGGCTGCTACACATAATAGAATAGAAGGCTGTGACTTTGCAAGCTATTTTTTGGCATGTTTTTGTCAATTCAAATTTTCTATTGAATTGAACAACCCACTTTGATTTGCAGTAGTTGTGGGTTTCATCCCTCAATGAGTCAACCATTTTTCATTTTTGAAGGTATTGTTTTAACCTCTGAAGTCATGTACCATTTCAAAATGCAGAGCAAAAATTTGATTTCTTAGTGATTTAAATGACAAATGTGTGTGTTGTGAAAATGGAATGAGTGGGGCCAAATTCATGAGCCATATGAAAGAGCAGCCATGGACTGTTAAGAACAGAGGACCTTTGAGATAGATCATCTGGTCTAAATAGGGTGCTGATCTTGAAGTCAGAAGTAACCGAGTTCAAACCCTCCTCTGACTTAGGTGTATGACTTAGGCTTACCTGAGGATCAATTCCCCAACCGTCACCACCACACCACCTTGTACAATGGGAATAGTAGGCAGTTGCTTAGAGTCTCGTTCAAGGTGTATAAAATAAAAGTAATATACATTTTATCTCACAGGGTTGTAAGTCCTAAATGAGATAATGTATGCAAAACGCTTTGCAAACTTTAAAACTAGTGTAAACATTATTTTTATTATTGTTGAAAAAACAGGTGTGGAAAACTTCAATGGCTTTCCTGAGGTCTTGCATCTCTTTTATTGTCAAGGGATGATACTGGGACCCTGAGTCTCCTGGTCTTCAGTGCACTCCTTTTTGTAACTCAATAAACTGCGGGTCATTGGCAGGTTTTAAAAAGACAGTCCAAAAGCTGTTCTTAAGTAATTTTTTTTCTGAACTAATTTTCCTGTGATAGGAATTTATGACCAAAAATTTTCAAAGTGAGTAATATTGTCAATAGAACGTTAACATTTAGGCTTATTTAAGTGTTCCATTAGGACAGAGAGGAAATTGTAAATCATTGCTAGTGATGACATTAAATCTAAGGATAACGGTCAAACAAAAAAGTCCCAGACTTTTAAAGTGTGACTCCTTAATTATTCAAATAATCAAGTTGAGAGTCATTTCCATTAAACGTGAGTATAGTTCTTGCCAAAGTTTGTAAGAAAATTTCTTAAGCTATAGAAAAAAAATAGAAAATGCTCATTTTTTATTTTATTCTTTACATCATAATCCCTAAAACCACAGAATGTTACCACATGGGGTAACAATTCATGTTGATGCAGCACTTTTACAGTTTTCCAGAGTTCTTTCACATCACCTCTGTGAGGTCAGCCGTGTAAGTAATTGACTGAGTCTCAGATGTGTAAGCTGCAAGCCAGGTATACTGGCTCCATTGCCCTTTCCCTCTTCACCAAGAGGCTAAAAGTCGTATCTTTTACTTGCGATGCATTATCTGCATAAATAGAATTAAGTATTTATTGATGCAGTCAGATGAATACAATCTTTAGGTAGGCTATCCATGACATTACAATCAGCTCTGATTCCGAGTTCCTTAGGAAACCTTACTTTCTAAGTTCTGTTGACACAATTAAGCAGAGTTGACACAATTAACTATGTCTTGTTTATTTTACTTCCCCATGGAGCCTGGCACCCAGCAGGAGGTCTTTTAAACCAAAGCATTCAATTCCTACCTCTCCTAACTAGAGGAGGGTGTGAAAAACAAATTCAGACAGCCAGGGCATATCCATCGAGTTGTAGCCCAATCTGCTGTTACTGCCATAGCCTGAACTCTGAATTCCTTGGTGGTTTCTCCCTCCTAGGTCCACCAGAGCAGCAACCTTGGTGTCCATTCTATAAGAATTTGCCTCCTTTCTCCCCTCTCTTCCCCCTTCAGCAGCCCCTCCTGTCAGATGTTACAGGTCTAAGGGAACTCCCTTTGTTTACCTCTCTCCTCTTCCCCAAACTCTCTCTCTTCTGCCGAGCTGCCTAGCTATAAGGCTACTGTACAATTTCACCTTCTGAACTATCAAAAAATCATCGTGGCATTTATGTGATATTTTAACCTCTGAACATTCGTTACACTTTCTCATTTGAGCCTTATAACCCTCTGAATAGGTATCCCCATTTTGCAGATGAGCAAGCCATGTCTGAGAAAGTGACTTTCCTAAGATATTAAAAGCATTTATCTTAAGGTTGGCCTGAGGCCAAGTGCAGTATCATTTGTATAGAATTCATCCTGTCACCTTGCTGTCTCTTCTTATTTCTGTGGGATCTGAATCTAAGACTTTTTAATGCTTCCATGTTTGACTTCATGATTTGATGTGGTTGCTCCTTCCAGTGGTGTAGATGACTGTCTGCACCTCATTCTGTACAGTTGTCCATGCTCTCATAAAATCTACACCCACCCCCTAACCGCACCAAGATACCTTCATTTACTTTTTTTAACATCTGTGGAACCTGGTACAGTTCTCCCTGTTTTTCCCCTTCACTCATTCTACCTGACAGGTTGTCTTCATTTTCTGGATATGACTTCAACAACCGAACAACGACAAGAAGAACAGCAGAGATAATGGTGTAAACTTGGGTTGGTTTTTTGTGGGGTTTTTGTGATTTGTTTTGGTCAGAGAGCAGCTAATTAATGATCCCCGGAAAAACTTCACAGTTTTCCCAAATACTATCCAACCTGTTCTTTTCTATTTAATACTAGATCCATTGCTCTTCTGCACGTAAGATATTCAGCTGCATAGCATCATCTTCTTGACCTCTAGAGTGTTGACCATCTTCTGGCTACTCTTTGGGTTTCTATAATACTACTCTCTCGGTTCTCTTTCCTCTCTGCTTGATTCTTCTCAGTCTCCTTTGTTTTGTGGAATTAGAAATGACAAGGTTTGGCAAGCAATTGACTATATGGGACAAGACAGTATTCACCTCTTCCTCACTGTCTTGTGTAGATCCAGTTGTTTGCCAGATCTTGTCATTTCTAGTTCCACAACACCCTTCTATTCTATCCTCCACTCAGATGGCCAACCCCTTAAGTCCTTGTCACTTCTGTCGTAATGTATTGCAATAACCTTGGTCTCTTTTCTTCATCTCTTTCACAGCCTAAGCCATTCTTTATAGCAACCAAAATGATTTTCCTAAAGCACAGATACAGCCATGTCTTCCCTCTTCCAGGGTTAGATATAAACTAGTTCTCATGTATCACTTTTTATTTTATTTTTCATTTTTAACACAGTTTATACCACATAAAACAATTCCAACTTTTGGTCAGGTGATTCTTCTTTTAAAACATTTACAATATAGACCACAAATGAATTTTTTTAAGCTAACCAACTGAGACAGAATAATAACTCTGTATGCTAACCTCACAAGCCCTTGACCTATTTGTCTCCACACTATTACTAAGAATTAAAGGACCCTAACTTATTGTTGTTAGCCTAAAGTCCTAAACCTAGTATCTTAATTTTAGACTTAATCTCAGTTGTTCCCCTACCAATAATCTATAATTCAGTAGATCTGGTATTAAGCTTACAAACCTTTTGACTATAGGAAAGTGCCACCAAGAGTAGGGACATTGCAGGGAAACAATATCTCCCCAACTTCATGTCAGTTCCAGGCAGGAGTAGATTGTCAGCTTGTATTCAGTGAGGCTTAAAGTCTGCCAGGTGTCAGTGGGGGAATTGAGCTAGGAGAATTCTACCTCAGTCCAGACTCAACAGCCACTCTTCTACCCTTCCCATGAGATCACCAACATCTCACAGGTTTACTGGCATCATGGATTGGAGGCTCAGATTGCCTTCCTTGCTATTCATATCTGGAGTTAGACTCAGAAGAGTCCCGAAGAATCTTAAAATAGCAAGTTCCAATAATCAGGTCTCAGATATGACTATAATCTCATGTTGGCTAAGGAACATCTTTTGAGGCAAGTCTTAAGTAGCTTACATGCCTTTCTGTATGCATGTTTTCGTGCCTGATTAGATAACAATCATAAAATCAACTTTACCATTAAAACCTTAACTTCTCCATCAATGCCAAATTTTACCCAAGGTTACCTGCCTCTACATGTGGAACTTTTTGCAACCTGTCTGTATCCTAACTTCTTGGTCTTCTTAAATGATACTCCTCTACGTACACTCTGTGGTCTAGCCATACTGTCCTTCCTGTTCCTCACCCATAGCATTCCATTTCCTAACTCCATTTGTTGGCAGTGCTTATCCCATTACAAGATTGCTCCACTTAGAATAACAGGTAACCTTCAAGATAGCTCAAATACCACTTTTCTACATGAGCTTTCCTGACTCCCCTCATTGCTGTTACCTTCCCTGCTAATGCTGGCTTGTATGTGTTTTGTATCAATCTACGTATGGATGCCTTTTCTCCCCCAATAAGGTGTGAGCTGTCAGAGGGTAGATACTTTAACTTTCATCTTTGCATCCCCAGTGGCGTAGCATAGGATCTGACACGTAGAAAGTACAAAATAAATTCTTGGTTTATTGATTGATGATGGTCTGGACAATAGGCCTTTTTTTTCCTCACATGGATTTTTGGTCGAATCTCTTGAGTAGATGTAGATGTCTAGTAGTATTTTATAGTTTGATGCTATCAACACTATAGCAATCTCAACAAGGAGCATCTGAAATTTCAAACTCTTCACTTTAAAATGACCTTTTGAAATAGTAATAACTGAAGAATAATACATCAGAAGCTTACTATCTTTCACAAACTGACAGATTCAGGATCCAAAATACAACCCTCAGAATATTCTCAAGAACTCAACCAATCAACTGTACTGAAGCCAAATCATTATTACAGACAAAAACAACACAAAACAAAAAGAGAATGAAATACAAAGTACAAAGAACTAGTAAAAAATTAAACATATGAGAATAGAATGAGATACAGTTCTCATCTCTTGTCTGCCACTCTAGTAAGTAAGATGCTTCCAGTGAGCCTTCCGAAGATGAATTTAACGTCTGATCCTTTTATTTCAGTACAAACCTAATGGAGCCTTTGGAACCTGCCCAGGTCACCTAATGTAGAGGTACCCCTAAGGGAGCTTGCCTGGGCATACCTAAATTTTCTTAAATGGAGGTGTTCTGCAGTCCTTACCATGTCGGTGAAGTAGCTTCCTTTGACTGACTGCAAAAAGACTGCGTCTTTAAAACTGGTGAGACAGAGACAGTCTATCTCTAGTTCCTACTCTCACCTAAATGTTCTTTCCTATTCCTTCTGGAGTCTTGCTTCGCCAACTGTATGTATTTTGGACTTTATTACATCACTCCTGTGCTCAAAAAAGCTTCAGTGATTCCTTGTTATCTAGCAACAATTCTCAAAGGGTAGTTTGAGAGTCCCTGAAACACTTTCAAGGGATCTGAAAAGATAAAACTTTGATTATACAGTTAGCCCTTCCACATCGCAGAGGTTAGGGGCATGGTACCCCTGGTGATCTGGAAAGTGTAAACATTTTTGGCCCTCTCCTTGTAAGAGAAGAAATCTGAACTTTTTTTTTTTATGGGGTGTTTACAGTACCTTATGGTAAAATTTGGGTTAAGTATTTGATCGTAGCTATATTATACAATGCTATACATATATTTTATGCATTTCTGAGTTTCTGAATCTTTTTCTGCATCATCTGCTGGACTTCACATACCATCTGAGTCTTCCACAGAACTTCTCCCAAATCCCTATTTAATTTCTTGTGCCCACCCATGATATAGCAAAACCTCTATGGGAAAAATCACAATGTGGAAGGGATAACTGTAGTACCAAGACAATATCTGGCTTTTTTTTTCACTCATTCTCTCAGGAGTGTACAGTAGTTTTCCAGAAGCACATGATCTGTGAATTAAAGATTTAGCTGCCAACATGAAGGCTGAGTTCCTATCTGCAGAATTGCCCTCTTGCCTTACAAATGAATGAATCTGTTTTACTTGTATTCCCCTGGTATCTGCAGCAACTAACCCTACGATTTCTTACTTTGTGTGAGTACTTGGCCACAAATACAAGTGGTGCTCAGGTACTCAGAATGTTTAGTGAGTTTTTCGAATCTCATGGTTTACCCCGGAGCAACTGTGTTGACATTTTCACTGATTCTGCAAAGCAGTGTTGGGTAAAATGACTTAGCAGGAGTCAAAGCCGTGGCCCAAACTGTAGTGGTGGTCACTGTGTTCTTCACTGTCCTCCCCCACCCCAATAAAATGCCAGTTTCACTTGAGAATATCCTTGATGAAGCAATAAAAGTTATTAATTTTATTAAATCTTGACCTTTGAGTACACATCTTTTTTAATATTCCTTTTGATTGATGGAAAGTATGCATAAAGCATGCCTGCTGCATACCAAAGCACCATGGTTGTCTTGAGGGTAAGCACTTGTGTGATTATTTGAGTTATGAGCTGAACTAGCTACTTTTCTCATGGGACATCATTGTTACTGCAAAGAACAACTGAGAGATAAACTATACTTCAGATTTGGGCGTTTGGCAGATGGTTTCTTGAAAATGAATGAAGTCAGACTGTCACTTAAGGAAAACAATTGACAGTGTTCATTGGCAATGATAAAATTTGGGCTTTCAGTGAAAATTAGAATTTTGGAAAACTTGTTATCTGCCACCGTGAATTTGACAACTTCCCAATACTTTTCTGACAAGATGGGATGGGGGAAAAGTAGTTGATAGTAACAGATGTGATTTCTGGATATTGTATAATGATGTGTCACCATTTGGAAGATCTCCATAACTCAGTTAACCAATGTTTTCCACATAACCAATGCATGATGTTATAATATCATGCATGGATAAAAGGTCCATTCAGATTACAAGGCAGGACAATAGATTATAATGTAACAGTCTGAAAAGTTCATAGATTCATATTATTTCATAGTTTCAGATTCCATGTTGCAACTACTCTTTAAGAAATTACCACTTGTCAAGTTAGTTTTAATATCAAAGAAGAATATTCAAAATTATCTGAAAAAGCTAT
The DNA here is from genome assembly GCA_023548195.1 of Bettongia penicillata ogilbyi. Lineage (NCBI taxonomy): Eukaryota > Metazoa > Chordata > Mammalia > Diprotodontia > Potoroidae > Bettongia > Bettongia penicillata. The sequence goes on along the minus strand of JAJHZJ010000694.1, from coordinate 693,205 downwards.
TAAAATACTTCTCCTTTTTCCAACTACATATCTATGCAAGGCCAGATTTTCTTTCATGCACTTCAACAAAAGCAATTTATCACAACAGATTGAAGGCAGAATCAGAAATGATAATCCAGCTGTCATCTCTTGAGCCAGACATTAAAGAGATTTACAAACATACAACAGTGCCTCTCTTCTCACTAAATGTTTTTTTTTATTTGGAAAATATGGTTATTTTTCATAAAATGGGTAATGTTATATTAACGTGATAGGTTTATTATATTAAGTGCATCACAATTTTTAAAAATTATCAGTTTTAATGCCTAATATGAGAAGGATCAATATGTATAATCCACATAAACAAAAGCTGTCTAGGATCCTCAGTGATTTTTAAGAGTATAAAGGGGTCCTGAGACCAAAAAGCTTGAGAACCATCGGATTAAATATAAAAAATCCTTGGCCAGAATTTAAAGTTGCCACAGTGTAGTTTCGACCTACCTTTTCAGATTATTAACTTCCTTTCGTGCATTCTATTTTAATAGGCAAACTGGATTACTAATTCAAATTCAATGCGTTCAAAATGAAACTCACAATTTTCTCCCCTAAACCTACTCCTCCAGGATTCTATGTACATTAGGACACCAGCATCCTAAGTTATTCAGGTTGGCAACCTCAGTCATCCTCAACTCTTTTCTCTTCTTCAACCTGAATACTGAATCATTTGCCAACTCTTGATTCTACCTCCATCACATCCCTGTATCCATCTCTCCACTAATCCTAACTCGATCCCTCATTTCCTTCTCCCTAGACTATTACAACTGCATCCTAATTGTTGTCTGTTCCCGGCTTCCAGCCTTTCCCCTTCTCTAATCTCTGCACTCAGAAGTCAAAATAACATCCTTAAGTCACGTCTGACCATGTCATTCGTCATCTTTAATGGTTCTTTATTGCCTCTAGGATAAAATGCAAACTTCCACCTGACATTTAAAATATACCCCAATCTGGCTTCTCACTTTCTGTGTTCTATGTGCAAAGCAGAATTGAAGTAGTTCTGAAGAAATACAAGATGCACAAATTTAGAGAATGTTCATGTGGACTATTTGTGACCAACCTGTGGTAGAGCATTCCGAGCTCCTACTGTCTGATCAGGCAATCAGCACACTGGAACTTGACTCTAGCATGGTGCTATCATTTTGGTCCTCTTCCAGAACAGATGACAGAAGCCAACCAACCATTTCTTACTATTTCCTTTTTACACACTAGGTTTGAGACCAACTTAATGGTCTCTTTCTCTGAATTCAGCATTTGCGTGGGGCCGGAACAAGTGCCTTCTTTGCTGATGTCCCTGGCAGTTCTTAGCTTCCTCCAAAACTCAACTCAAATACTGCCTCCTAGTAGCCTGTCTTGATTTTTACCAGTTGTAAATTCTGTCTCCTCAGATTATCTTGTATTTATTGGCTCTATCTATCCATCCATCCATCTGTCTATCATCTATCTTGACGCCAGTTGCCTAAGATACTGTTTTTTATATGTACAAGGAGAAGAAAGTGAGACTGGTGACCTTGTCGTCAAACCAAAGTCAAGTGCAAGTCATGTCATCATTTCTCTGATGTCATGGTCTTCAAAAATGAAGGACAAACACAACAATCTGTCTTTATAAATAGTTGTGTATGTGTATGTATATACACACATAGATTTATCTCTATATAGGCTATACATACATACGTATATATAGGTGTGTATGTGTACATATATATATATATATGTGCGTGTGTGTGTGTATGTATGAAATTCTTTCAGGGACTTACTTATTTTTGCCTTGGTATCCCCACATTCTTGCCCATAATATGTACTTATTATGTGTTTGTTGAATTGAAATGAATTAAATTATTCATTGTCTCCTTACTGAATATAAATTTGCAGAAAGCACATATATCTTTACAGAAGATCAGCTTGTTCAACAGATTAAATGAACTTTTTTGAAGCACGTATGAGTATTGATGTCTTCTGTTTCTTTTTACATCGTCATTATTTCCAGCATGGCACTTGACTTTAGCATGGTGCTATATCATTTTGGTCCTCTTTCAGAACAGAGGACGGCAGCCAACCAACCATTTCTAATTATTTCCTTTTTACACATTCTAGGTTTGAGCGCAACTTAATGGTCTCTTTCTCTGAATTCAGCATTCCTTCCCCTCCCCATCCAGAAAGCTATCCCATATAATAAATAGCATTTTTAGACAAAAAAGAGGGAATAAATCAGCATAACTGATCCATACATCAAAAAATTCTTAGAATATGTGCAACACCGTAAACATTGGTTGTTGTTGGTTCCGTTCAGTTGCTTTAGTCACGTCAGACCCTTTGTGACTCCATTTCGGGTTTTCTTGGCAAAGATACTGGAGTGGTTGGGCGTGTCCTTTTCCAGGTCATTTTACAGATGAGGAAACTGAGACAAATAGGGTTAAGTGACTTGCCCAGGGTCACACAGCTAGCACATATCAAAGGTCAGATTTGAACTCAGGAAGATGAGGGCCCATACCTGCCCTCCCATAGACATCTCACCTCTGAAAGGGAAGACTCGTCTCATATCTCTTCTTTCAAGTCATGCTTGCTTTTTATAATACTGCAATACTCACTTTAGATTTTTTTTCCGTGTGGAGTTGTCCTTTCCATTGATGGAGATCTTCCCATGCTTCGCTGCATCCATCTCATTCATCATTTCATACAGTACGGTCATATTCCATTACATTTGTGTAATCACAACTTGTTCAGCCATTCCCCAGTCCATGGTTTCTTTTGTTTCCGATTCTTTGCTATTGTAAAAAGAACTGCTATAAATATTTGGCGTATATGAATACAGCATATTGTTGTTTCGACAGCTTTCTTGGGGTAAAAGTCTAGTAATGGAACTTCTGAGTCAAAGGGTATGACCATTTTCATCACTTTATTTGCATAATGCCAAATTACTTTTCAATTTTTTTTCCACAGCTCCATCAGCAATCTACCAGCGAGTCTATCTTCCCACAACCCTTTCAACAATGTTCCCATGTGTTGACATCTTTGTCAGTTTGCAGGGTGTGAGGCAAAGCCTCAACGTTATTTGATTTGCATCCCTTGTATCGTTATTGATTTAGAGCATTCTTTCATGGTTTGTTAATAGTTTGCACTTCTTTTTTTGAGAACTGATTATACTTGAAAATTGAGGAATGTTTTTTTATCATACACATGTGTATGCACACACATGTGCATACATACATGTTAATTTTTTACATATCATGGATAACAAATTTTTTTCAGAAGTTTAGTGTAATCAAAGTTATTTTATCTTTTGTAATTTTCACTATCCTTTGGTAAGAATAGATCTCCTACCCTTAGGTATAAGAAGTATATGATGTGCTTCTCTTCTAAATTTTGTATAGTATGATGTTTAATATTTAGGTCATGTATATATTTATAATACTTTGAGGAATATGGTGTCAGTCAATGATGTCAAACTCAAATAGAAAGTGGCCACTGAATGCTACATAGAGATCCTTGTAGGTCACATTTTGACTTAGTTTTAAAATGTAATAATATTATCTATATTTTACTGTATTTTTATTTGTTTCATTAGCTACTTCCCAATTTCATTTTAATGTGGTTCAAGACACAGTTAGGAGTGTTGTGGGCCATATTCAGGCAGCATGTATGACACTTCTAGTGCAGGAGGTTGGTCTAAGCCTAATTTTTGTGCACTGCTTTCCAGTTTTCCCAGTAGTTTTTGTTAGAGAGTTCTTTTTAAAGTAATTTATATTTTCTGTTTATCGAACACTGACTTAAGTTCTCTTGTTTCTGGTTGCCTTTTGTCTAGTATGCTCCCTTGATTTAACTTTCTATTTTTTAACCAATACTAGATGGTTTTGATAACTACTGCTTTATAAGACAGTTTGAGGTCTGGAGGTATTGTTCTTGTCTTATTCCTACATTTTTTTTTCCTATCATTTCCCTTGATATTATGGATCTTTTGTTTTTCCAAGTGACTTGCTATTACTTTACTGAGTTTTATAAAATCTCTCTGATAATTTGATTCACATAGTATAAAAAAGTAAATAAATTTGGTGGTATTATTTTTATCTTATTGGCGTAGCCCAGCCATGAACATTGAATGTTATTCTAACTGCTTAAGTTGTTCTTTATTTCTTTTTTTTTTTAATAAAAATTTATTTATTTAACTTTTTACATTCATTTTCACAAAATTTTGGGTTCCAAATTTTCTTCCCTTTTATCCCCTTCCCCCACCCCAATACACCGAGCAATCTAATTTTCCCTATCACCAATCTGCCCTCTCTTCTATCACCCCTCCCTTCTCTTGTCCCTATCTTCTCTTTTGTCCTGTAGGGCCAGATGACTTTCTATTCCCCATTAACTGTATTTCTTCTTTCCTAGTAGCAACAACAATACTAAACAGTTGTTCCTAAAACTTTGAGTTCCAAATTCTCCCCATCCCTCCCTCCCCACCCATTCCCTTTGGGAAGGCAGGCAATTCAATATAGGCCCTTTCTGTGTAGTTTTGCAAATGACTTCAATAATAGTCATGTTGTGTAAGACTAACTGTATTTCCCTCCATCCTATCCTGCCCCCCATTGTTTCTATTCTGTCTTTTGATCCTGTCCCTCCCCAAGTGTTGACTTCAAATTGCTCCCTCCTCCCATTGCCCTCCCTTCCATCATCCCCCCACCTTGCTTATCTCCTTCTCCCCCACTTTCCTGTATTGTAAGATAGGTTTTCATACCAAAATGAGTGTGCATTTTATTCCTTCCTTTAGTCGAATGTGATGAGGGTAAACTTCTTGTTTTTTTTCTCAGCTCTCCTCTTTTTCCCTCCACTAAAAAGTCTCCTGCTTTCCTCTTGAATGAGATATAATTTACCCCATTCCATTTCACCCTCTCTCCTCCCACTACATTTCTCTCTCACCATTTACCTTAATGTCTTTTAAGATATGGTCCCATCCTATTCAATTCATTCTGTGCTCTCTGTCTCTGTGTGTGCGTGCATGTGTGTATGTGTGTGTGTGCACACGTGTACATGTGTGTGTGTGTGTGGTCCCACCAACTACCCAGATACTGAAAAGTTTTAAGAGTTACAAGTATTGTCTTTCCATGTAGGAATGTCAACAGTTCACTTTTGGTAAGTCCCTTGTGACTTCTCTTTGCTGTTTACTTTTTCATGCTTCTTCTCATTCTTGTGTTTGAAAGTCAAATTTTCTTTTCAGCTCTGGTCTTTTCATCAAGAATGCTTGAAAGTCCTCTGTTTCATTGAAAGACCATATTTTCCCCTGAAGTATTACACTCAGTTTTGCTGGGTAGGTGATTCTTGGTTTGAGTCCTAGTTCCTTTGACTTCTGGAATATCCTATTCCATGCCCTTTGATCCCTTAATGTAGAAGCTGCTAGATCTTGAGTTATCCTGATTTTATTTCTACAATACTGGAATTGTTTCTTTCTAGCTGCTTGCAAGATTTTCTCCTTGACCTGGGAATTCTGGAATTTGGCCACAACGTTCCTAGGAGTTTCTCTTTTTGGATCTCTTTCAGGCGGTGATTGATGGATTCTATCAATACTTATTTTGCCCTCTGGTTGTAGAATATCAGGGAAGTTTTCCTTGAGAATTTCATGGAAGATGATGTCTAGGATCATAGCTTTCAGGTAGCCCCATCATTTTAAAATTGTCTCTCCTGGATCTATTTTCCAGGTCAGTTGTTTTTCCCATGAGATATTTCACATTCTCTTCCATTTTTTCATTCTTTTGGTTTTGTTTTGTGATTTCTTGGTTTCTCATAAAGTCATTAGACTCCATCTGTTCCATTCTAATTTTTGAGAGAACTATTCTCTTCAGTGAGCTTTTGAACCTCTTTTTCCATTTGGCTAATTCTGCTTTTGAAAGCATTCTTCTCCTCATTGGCTTTTTGAAGCTCTTTTGCCAATTGAGTGAGCCTATTTTTCAAGGTGTTATTTTCTTCAGCATTTTTTTGGGTCTCCTTTAGCAAGGTATTGACCCTTTTTTCATGCTTTTCTTGCATCTCTCTCATTTCTCTTCCCAGTTGTTCCTCCACCTGTCTAACTTGATTTTCAAAATCCTTTTTGAGTTCTTCCATGGCCTGAGCCCACTGGACATCCACCTCGGATGTCTGGGATACAGAGGCCCCAACCTCCACGTCTTTCCCTGATGGTAAGAATAGTTCCTCGTCATCAGAATTGAAAGGCGGGAACATCTGCACCCCATCAAAGTAGTTTTCTATAGTCTTATTTTTCTTCCCTTTTCTGGGCATTTTCCCAGCCAGTTACTTGACTTCTGAGATTCCTCTCCACCCCCTCCTAGATCTGCCCAGCTAGTGCTTGGGGTCTGAGATTCAAATGGGCTTTCCGTGGTGGGTGTGGCTGCTATTCAATGTGAGCTTAAGTTCTGGTGCTTGGGTGGGGGCAGGGCTGTCTCCCAGGCTCAGTTCCCTCAGGGGGTTTATGCAGAGACCTTCAGTAATAGCCCTGAACTTCTGCCTGCTGCTCTCGGAGTCCGGGTTGTGCCGCTGCCTCTGCTGCTGCCTCTGCCGCTCCCTCCACTGCTGCCTCCCGAGGGGGCCCGAGCCATGGAGACACCCCGCTCCAGCCCAGCCCAGATGTCTCTCTCACTGACCTGTAGTGCCTGTGGGTGGAGGGACTTTCCCTGCCACTGGAGGTTCCGTCCCTGAAGCCTGCTTGGATCTGCTCCTCTGGGGCTGCCCTGCCAGGGCAGCACAGGGATGGACTCCGCTGTCTGGAGCGTGAGGGAACCCTGGGGACGGCTCTCCAGGGCTCTCCGGAATGGAAATCTTCTCTACTGTGTTTCTGCACACCTTGCAGTGCTCCAGAATTTGTGGGGAGTTCTTCTTGCAGGAAATATATGGACTGTGGGTTCGGAGCTAGCATACATGAGTCTTTCTACTCTGCCATCTTGGCTCCACCCCTTCTTTATTTCTTTAAGGAGCTCTTTGTAATTAAATCTATACAAATCTTTTGTGTATTTTGTTAGATAGTGAAGTTCTTTAAAAAACCTCAGTCTGGGCCACCAAATTAAAAGTAAAGTCACTGATTAGAAGGAGTAGAAATTCCAAGAGGACCAACTATACATTCCTTCAAACTCAGGTTTTAAAAGAATGAAAAGTTCTAAACTTATTTTTTAAAATGAGGACTATCTTTACTACATAGTCCCTATTTTTAATGTTAAGTCAGCAAAGGTAGACAGCGATAGTCAAAGTTGGCAATATTTGCTTAAGAATGTTAATGTTTCACCTATAAAGCCTTCTTTTCTTTTTTCCTTTTCTTTTTTTTCAGCTTACTAACTTGCAAGAGTGCAATAAATGGAGGCAAGTAACCCAGAATTGAATGCAGGGTCATTTACAGAGTAAAAGTCATTGTATCAATGTCCTAGACTGTAAGCTATATTTGACTGTCTCTGATACTTACTGGCTATGTGACTCTGGACAAGTAGTACTCTAATACTGTAAGTGGTAGCAGTGGTGCCACTGTCTTCACCAAATACCAATGAAATCACAGGTCCGTTCTTTATCTATGACTTAATATCAAGGTCATATTGGCCAAGTCATATCTCTTCTCTGGGCCTCAGTTTCTTCATGTGTAAAATGTGAGCATTGAGTTAGATGAGCTAATAATCTCTTTACAGCTCTAAATTTTATGAACTGAGTAAATTCCTATGCATTGAACAGAAGAGGAAAAAAAATAATTTTCTTTTATATTGTCTTTATCTGGTTCATTTTGGGGATCCTGCGTAGTTGAAAATGTTCACCTGCTTTCCTAAATGTCAACTTCTTCATGCTTTCCACCTCCAGAAAAAGAATTGATATTATCTGAATACAGACATGCTATTTTTGCTTTCCTTTTCTTTCTTTTTCTTTCATTCTTTTTTTTTGTTCAAGTCTTCTCATACAAAATGACTAATATGGAAATGTTGCACATGATTGCACAGGTATAACCTATATCTGATTGCTTACTGTCTCTGGGAGATGGGAGGGGAGGGAGAGAGGGAAGAATGTGGAAGTCAAAACTTAAAAATAAAATGTTAAAAAATGTAATTGGGGAAAAATCAAATACTGTTAAAAATAAATGTCAGCTTGTTATATTTGAGAACATCTCTTTAAATTAACAAACAGACTTCAGCTGGTCATCTTCCAAAACAACACAAAGCACCATATCCACATGTACCCCTGGGTTATCATCTTCAAAACTCCATCAGTAAAGTTTGCATTCAGGCCATGATACTCCTCAGAGAAAGGACCCTTGGTTATGTGATTGACTATTTCTAAGCTATAATTTAAGTGGTACGATGTTCTATTAGACTGGAATCTGCAGGGCTCACAGTAGGCATGTGTTTCTCTAATAATGATTGCAAAGATGACTGAAGCTTCTCTACTACAAACTGACTGAAAAATCTACTTTTCAAGTTTCCCATTGACTTGGAATAGGGTTGAGATTCCCCCCAAACCTTGCTCCTCTTAATATTTTTTTTGCCCTTGTGTTACAGAGTGAACAGTAAGTTGGGGATATAATCCCTTAAACAGTTATAGAATACATGCCTATTATGTGCCCAGGGTACCACCATCTGCCTTCATGGTCTGCCCTGACATTTTTCTGAGCCAGATGATCCTATTTGTGAATCCTGGAGACACGTTATTGGTCTTCTCCTTGTCACCCTGCCTATTTGACTTTTTCAGTACTCATTAGCATCTCCACTAGAGGGTGGATGAGGGAAATAAAAAAAATTAAATTCAATCTCTTTGATTATTTTTTAGGAAAATGGCTTGGGAAAGGGCAAGAAAAGGTTCATCAATGACTGTAAATTATTAGTGTTTCCCTTTCTCCACACCCATCCTAGGGAGGCTTGTTAATAAAGAACTAATTGTATATAGGCAAATGTTGCCTTCATACAGTAGGTGTGTTCATATGCATTGAATAGTTGCATTTAATCAAGGGGATTTGCTATTTAAAGACATACTATTGTGACTCCCCTCCCCCAAATAAAAAGTTTCTTTTAAATCTCAGGATCTTAGAGTTGGAAGATCCTCAAGAATCATTCTAGTCCAACTCATGCCTGAGGAAGAATCCCCTCTGCAACTTCTCCAATCCAGTCTTTACTTGAAAAATGCTAGTAATGAAGATCCAGTGCCATTGTTAGGTAGCTGTAATTGTTCAAACGTTTTTCCTTCTCTAGTTCCTAGACTGGGGATTTTTACTCTTTGCCTCCTACTTAGCAGTTCCAGGTTCTGTGTATTTTGTGGGCCTGAATCCTCTCCAAACCGTTGCTGATGAGCTCCCCACCCCATGATTCTTTTAGTATTCTTGTTATTGGTTGTTTCAGATCCAGATTTGTGATTGCATTTCTTAAAATATTTTATTTCCCCCCAATTACATGCTAAAACAGTTTTCAAACTTTTTTTTTTAAAGTTTTAAGTTCCACATTCTATCCCTTCCTTCCCTTCCTTTCTCCCTGCTTGAGAAGGTAATTTTTACCAATTATCCCCCTGAAACACTCGGATCATAACAAAGGCATTTTAAATAGCAATGTAAAGTAACACTAAAACATTTCACTCATGAACCTTAAACTTAATCTCCTACAACTATGCATTTGAAAGACTGTCCCACATATGGGAGAGCACTTGTGGTCCAGGTACACAGAACTTGTGTAAGCAGAGGGAGGGACAACTCCATGTCCGAGTCTCTGTGCCAGTTGCCGCTGTCTCAAATGTCAACTCTAATTTCATCATCATCTCTAGCTATTACCAGGCTTATAGCATTCCTTGAAACACACTTGACCAGCTTTTTTGACCACATCCAAAGGCTGTTTTCATAAGTTCTTCTTTGATGTTTTTCTGTGCCTCTGCTATTGTTCCACCTGAAGTGCTATCTTTAAAGCCACCTAAACCTCACTTCTAGTATTTCACTTGTAGGGCCAGCTACAATTCTCAGCCTTCAGCTGAGCCAGTCTTCTCAGACACGGGCTCTATGTAAAGCAAGTTTAAAGTGTTTGGTAGAAGATTATTGCTATCTCCCATCAGCATTCTCAACCAAGATCTCTTTTCATCCCTTAAACAAGGTTGTACCAGTAGGTCCAGAAACCTAGGCTAAAATCGATTGCCATTTTATGTCTTCTGTTTAATTGTTCTTTTTCCTCTGAACTCCTCTATTCTGCTTAATTCTACTTAGCTAGTGTGGGGAAATTGAGGAATATTCTCACCAGCCCCTTGCCTGACCACCACATGACCTAATATAAGGAATGTAACTTAAAGTTGATATGCTTAACTAGGAGTGCCAGGGGAAGCAGCAGAATTAATGAAGCATGTAGCTGGGGCAAAGAGACCCTTATCCTAAGAGTTGTAAAACTCCTTAAGAAAGGAGGTATCTGTGTTCAAAGATCTGGCCAGTCCTTGGGCACATACATCAAAGTCAATAGCTGGAACTTTTGGCCAGAGTTCCTTCTTTGTTCTAATGGTCCTCTTTTCCCTGAAGTTACATGTATAAAGAGACTGAGTGGGAGAAGGATTTTTGGAGGTCTTTGCTGCAGAAGTGGGGATGCCTGCTTCTGCTCTCCCAGTCAGGACTTCTGCCGACTGCTCCCCATCCCTGGTTGTGCCAAAGTATTGAAGCTCAGACTTGGCTGGTGACGTATACTTTCTCTTTTCCTATTCTGTCTTAACTGTTATCTACTGTTTATTTGTATACACTTGCTAACTTACACTATTTGTAGTTAATAAAATTTAATTGCCTATTAAGCTTGTTTTAGTGCTTGTCATTGTATCTTAAGATCCGAATGTAAAGTGAAAGTAATGTGCAGTCTACGTAATCCCTTTCTATTACAGCTAGTCTTAATTCAGCTCCCTCCAGAAATTTATTTTCAGATCTAAATTCTAAATCTCAGTATAACAAACATGTGTTGCTTACTCTGTTGTGTCTGACTTTTCATGACCCCATTTGGGGTTTTCTTGGCAGAGATAACAAATGGTTTGCCATTCCAGTCTTCAACTCATTTTACAGATGAGAAATAAGGTTAAGTGACTTGCCAGGGTCACACAGCTTGTAAGTGTCTGAGGTCAGATTTGAACTCAGAAAGATGAGTCTTTTTGCCTAACGCCAGCCCTGCATTCTATCCACTGCACTACTTAGCTGGCCAACAAACATATAGAGTCAAACCTTCCTCTTCCTCCTCAAAGAAATTCCCCCATTACCCATAATCAGAAAATAACATCTCAGTCTCCACTGAGTACATCAACCTTTTATCAGAAGTGGACAGCATGCTTCATCGTGAGTCCCTTGAGATTGTGGTTGGTAATTGTGATGATCCAAATTCCCAAGTCATTCAGAGTTTGTCTTTATGATGTTATTGTTATGTATGAATTCTTCTCCTAGTTCTGCTTATTTCAGGCTGTTTCAGTTCATACAGTTCTTTCAGGGCTTCTCTGAAGCTCTCTCTTTTGTCCTTTCCTTTTTTTTTTTTAAATTTTATTTAGTACAATTTATTTTATTTTTTTCTTTTCAGTTCCAAATTGTCTTCCTTTACCCTTTCTCCTTCCTTAGTGAGAAGTTAAGAAATGCAATAACCATTCTACATATGAAGTCATTAGCCTTATTGTGGACAAAAAAAAAAAAAAGAAAAGAAAAAATCCTTTTTCATTCTACCCTCAGAGTCCATCAGTACTCTATCTAGAGATAGAGAATTTTTTCATCATGAGTCCTTTGAAATCATCATAGAACACTGGATCAGTGGTGCTAAGTCTTTCACGGTTAATTTTTGTTACTGTACCACTATTAATGTTTACATTGTTTTCTAGGTCCTGCTCACTTCACGTTGCATCAGTTCGTGTAAGTCTTCCTTAAGTTTTTCTGCAACCATTTCCATTGTTTCTTTTCAGCATAATAGCCCTTTTTCATTTCTTAAAAAATAATAGTATTCCATTACATTCCTATACAGTCTATGATTTGTCAACTTGTTTCCCAATTCATAGGCACCTTCTCAGTTTCTTTGCCACAAGAAAGAGTTGCTATAAGCACTTTTAAACATTTGGGTCCTTTTCATCGTTCTTCAATCACATGGGTACAGTTCCAGATAGTCTTAAACTAAACCTGAGCTGCTTTCCTCCTTGTCTCTTCATTTGACTGTTAGCAGACTTATGTTCTAAAACCACCTTTATGATTTGTCCTACTCTCTGAATAAGGCAAATCTCTCCAGGGCTTTTCTTCCTCAGACAAAAAAAGAAAAAAGACTGAAACAAAGCATAACTTGTAAACTCCAGTAGTCCTGCTGTTCTATATGAAACAGTTATTTTGGCCATAAAATTCTAAAAATGTGTTCTGTGCAAATAGTGACTTCTGACCTTTCTCTCACTGCTCCTGCATCCCAGCCTGGCCTATCTGACATTTATACACTAGATTTAAGCTTAATGACACCTCTGCAACTTCTACCTATTGCTCTTAGCTCTGGCCTCAGGAAACAAGCAGAATGAATTCAGTCCTTCTTCCACATGGCAGAGCATCAAATATTTGAAGACAGACATCACTTTCCCCCTCCTCCAAGTTTTTTCTTCTCCAAGCCAAGCTTTCTAAATTTCTTCAACTGGACTTCATGTGGATCCTCATATGGATGGCAAGATTTTGAGACCCTTTGCTATCCTATTTGCCACAGTCATACATTCTCTGCCTTATTAATGTGCATCTCAAAATGTGATGTCCTAAAGTGAGGTCACACTCCAGTTGTGGTCTGACCAGGGCAGAGTACAGTGGGGCCTATCACCTCCTTAGTCCCAGACACCATGCTATGGTAGTTTAAGATTGCATCTTATGGCCTCTTTGTAAAATTAAACAAAATTTTTTCCAATTATGTATAAATACATTTTTTTAGCATTCATTTTTTCAAAATTCTGAATTCCAGATTTTCTCTCTGCTGCATGGAGAGAGCTTGCACTTGCCCAATTACAATTTTTAAGAATTTATTTTCTTCAATGAGTTTCTGTACTTTTTCCATTTGGCCAATTCTGCTTTTTATGGTGCTGTTTTCTTCAGTATTTTTTTGTGCCTCTTCTGTCAAGCTGATTCTTTTGTTTTAAATGATTTTCTTGCATCTTTCTCATTTATGTTCCCAAATTTTCCTCTGCCTAGCTTATTTGAATTTTAAAATCCTTTTTGAGCTCTTCCAGGAATTCTTTTTTGGGCATAAGATGAATTTACATTTTTCTTTGAAGCTTTGCCTCTGGCTGTTTTGATGTTGTTGTCTTTTGGGTTTGTGTTTAGCTCTTTCCTCTCACCATAGTGACCTTCTGTGGTTGGACTCTGTTGTTTTTCTTTGCTCACTTTTCCAGCCTATTTCTTGACTTTTAACCTTGTGTTAAAGTTGGGCTCTGCTCCAGAAGAAGAGGGAGCACTGTTCCAAGCTTCAGATTTTTCACGCTGTTATTTTCAGAGCTAGTTCTGGGAGTCTGTAAATGTACAGTTCTTCCAAGGTGGCAGGATCTAAGGGGAGGTGTGGTGAGAGGTGGGGTCACTGCTCTCCTGTGCTTTTGTCTGTGAGTGACCATGAGTACTCTTTTTTGCCCTGGAACTGTGACCAGGGTCCCTACTCCTACTGCTCCCTAGTGCTCCTCCTCACCTTGGAACTGTGACCACAAACGTCCCACGGACAATGCAATACGGTGCCTCTCCCAGGGCTACTAAAGGGTTATCAGATTCCCCTTATAGCTTATGGACTGAAAGCTCTGGAAGTACAGAAACCCAAGCAGTTGCTCCCAAGGCTTGCTGCTGGCTTGCCCTGAGCAGCCTGCACTGAACTGTGCTCCATTCTCAACTCAATGAGACAGACCTTTACTGATAACCTTCTAAGTTGTCTTGGGCTGGAAAATTGTTTTTACCCCATCCTTTAGTTGGTTGTGCCACTCCAGGATGCATTTTGAGGCATTGTTTTAATGTGTTTGGAGGGGAATTGGGAGAGCTCAGGTGAGTTGCTGCCTTTATTCCACCATTTTGGCTCCACGCATCCCCATGTCTTACCGATTGCAGATCCGGACTGTGGAAGTCGTGGGCCGCTTGTGTTTCAGTCCCACACTGTTCATGATTTCACTGACAGCCCCTTCACTGAGAACATCAGCTAAATTAGTGAATGAAAGCTAAGTCACAGTAAAAGCTCCGTTTTCTAAAGGACTTTGTACTTTCCAAATCACCTTTTCCCCCAATAGTCCTGAGAGTTAGTCGGAAGCACAGAACCCTTCAAATGTATTCGTGACTGACATAAATTCAGAACTGAATGCAATGTTGTAAATGAAGGAAAAAATATAGTACCAAACCAGGAACATTTCAAAACAGTAATTATTGTGATTTGAACTGTTGTGCTATGCAGAGGGTGAATGTAGAAACTATTATCTTGATAAAATTGCTAATCTCTGCTACACACAGGGAATGCTAACAGACTGCAAGAGGAATCAGATTGCATGTGTGAATGTGAGTATGTGCATGTGTATGTGTGTGCCCACTTCACTACACTGATTTTAGCAGAAAGCTTAATCTGAATCTAGAATTAAATAATAGATCCAAAAAGGAGAGAACATCTGATCCAGCCACCTGCCTCTAGTCTGAAGACCGCTTTCCCAATTTTTATTTTATCATGTCACTCCCCAACTCAAAAATCACTCCCCATAGCAATTATAATTACATTTACATTATAAGATAATGTTCCATCTCCTTACTTCTGGATCTGGAATCAGGAAGACCTGAATTTAAATCTGGACTCAAATACTGGCTACGTGACCACAGGCAAGCCACTTAATCTCTGGTAACCTCAGTTTCCTCAACTGTAATGCAGGGATAATCATAGTCAATGCCCGGCACATAGTAGGAACTTTATGTTCTTGCTTCCTTACCTTAAAGACTCTTTACAGTCTGACCCCACTCTAGATTTCCAACTTTGTCTTGCATGATTTCCCCACAGTATAGCGAAGAGCTTGGGACACAGGAAAGATAAAGATTCACATTAGGACTTTTGAGTTTACTTGTTGGACCCAGGGTTAGTTTCATAGTTTTTCTGAGGTTAATTCTTCCTCTATAATAGTACCAGTTGAATTGATCCAATGCTACCAATCTTTTGGAGTCTCAAGAATCCTTCAAAACACCAGAAAATGTATCAGATTCCCACATAATAATAATCCCATTATTAATGTTCCTGGATTGAGAAAATACTCGAAGGCAAAATGCTGAGTTCGATAACAATTTTTAACGAATTTATATTTTATTAATCACAAGAATATCTACATACATTGAAACATTATGTGAATTGTATTGACAAGTTTTACAACATATGTGTGAAATATTCAATCCACAGGAGGTGTATGCTTGCTTCCTTGTGGATTGCCATATTTTTCTCACAGTAGTGCTTTGGCTTAGGTAGTCCAAATATTATCTCCATCTTACTGATAAAGAAACTGTGGCTCCTAGAGATTGATGACTTACCCATGGTCTTGTGTCTGATTTTTAAGTCAAGATTTGAACCCAAACCTCCTGACTCCAAAGCTGACACTTTTCACAATGTCACACTGCTTATGGATTTGTGTCCTCTCCCTGCATCAGTGATAACTGCGTGTACCTTCCCTTTACCCCCCTGCGCAGGGCTCTGGGATCCACAGTTTGGGAATCACTCTTCCTAGCTCACCAGAAAAGTGTTAACATGTCATAAGTATGGTGACACTTCCAGCCAGTCTATAGCTTACTAAAATTACACCATAGCCTCTCTTGAATACTATTTGTAGACTCCTTGCAGTGGAGTCACCTTATAGTGTCCTCTTTGAGGTATGTTAGAAACTAAATCTCTGTGGACAGTCTTAAAAATGTTGAACAAATTCGACTGTTTGGGAAAACAGATTTTAGTCAGGTGTCAGTGTTAGAGTAGACTGATTTTGTAATATAAATTGTCCATTTCAGTTATTAGAATAACAAATGAAAACAGTGAAATACATCTATTTTTCTCCCAAGGTTAATGTAAAATAGTTTCTCCTGCTAACACAAGTGCATGTGTATATGCTTACATACACTCAGAGCTCCTTGGCAACCTGACATGCACATATATCTTTATGTGATTAAAGTACAATTACTAAGCGCCTACTGTGTGTTAGTCTGCCAAGTGCTTTACAGATATCATTTCATTTGATCTTTACAACAACCCTGGCAGGTAGGTGCTATAATTATCCCCTTTTTATAGTTGAGGAAACTGAGACAGACAGAGGTTACATGACTTGTCCAGGGTCACAAGGCCAAGAAGTGGCTGAGGCTGGATTTGAACTTGGGTTTTCCTGACTTCAGGGAAAGTATTATCTATGCGCTATACCACCTGGCTGCCTCTAACCTTACAAGTAAAGCCTTGAAAAAAGATTGAAAATATTTGGACCTATTTCTGTCTGAGTGATTTAGAAAAGTCAATTTTCTCTCTGAGTCTCAGTTTCTTTTTCTAATGTGTAAAGTTCCATAATATTTAATGTTCTTTCCAACACTAATAATCTTTAATCATTGCTGATTATAATGATGTAACTCAAGGCAGAGGACATGAAGAAGAACTCTTTCCTTCAAAGGATTAGTTTCATTCAAATTCCTAATTATCTAAAATTTGGTTTCTTCCAGGAGTACATAGATATGCATATACTTGCATCATGATAATACGAACGTACACACATTCATGCATACAATTTGTCCGTTCTTTTTATTCTCCTTCCTTTCTACCCCTTTAATAATTCAATTTCATGAGTGTTCACAAAGCACCTACAGTGTTCAAGATACTATACTATACTATACCTGAGTGGAAAGAAAAGTAACATGAAAACACTCCCTGCCCCCACTGGGGCTAAGGAGGATAAAACATATACACAGGTAGGTACATACATTATAATTTGAGAAGGGAAAGCAATCTAACAAGTAGAGAGATCCAATCAGGCTTCTTTCTGGTAGGAGGTGGTAACTTAAAATCCCCCTCCCAGTTTTGCTTCAGACTTTCTGGATTTTGACATCGTAACTCAGTGGTCTTTGTCCCTGGAACCTCTCTCCCGTTCTGAGGCCTTCTCGCTTTGGAATATCCCATTACTGTGCTAACCCAGTTCTCTCACCTCACCAGTTCCTCCATTTTGGGACTGGCCAGGGCAGCCATGCTTCATTTCTCTCCCAGCTGATTCTAGCTCTCTGAACTTCACCACTGCCCTCCTGGCTAACTTCTTTTTCCTCCCCCCTTTCCAACTTCCTATTTGTTTTTTTCTCCCATTAAAACGTAAGCTTTTGGGTAACTGGGATTACCTTTTTCTGTTTAAATTTATATTCCCAGTACTTGGCACATACAAGACACTTAAGAAATGCTTGGTGTCTTGAGTACGAATAAATTAGTGAATGAACAAAGTAATGAATGAAAATCATTTCTTATGCTTTACTTGGTATGAAACAGTGGAGATAAATCAGACTGTCTCTGCTGTCAAGAACCTCCCCTTCTAAAGGGGGAGACAACATACAGAATTCAGCCACAGATCAGCTGGAAAGACACTCTGGTCCTTGGGGTACAGCTGTACCGCAGACAGTACTGCATTTTACTCAGTATTCTTTCCACTAATCAAATCATATCCGTTTCTGATGTAGAATCAGCATTGTCAAGGGCTTTGGCATGAAGGACTTTCTTTTCTGCTCTTGAGTAGCTGTGGATATTGAGGAGGCGGTAGCTTCAGTTGCCAGGTTGCATCTCCATAGGGGCTGTTTGCTGGAATCATGGCTATGGAACCAGGGCCAGTGGTCTAGGGGAAAATGCCACTCCTTGGACTTACTTGCCCATCTGTGGCAATTGGCCAGCAGTTGGTGTAGCTTGTTGCAAAGAAGGTGAGTGTCTTGTCCTCAGGGATTGCTTTCCTCAGTAATATCTGTTGAGGGGTGGGCTGGAAGCAGGACTGGTAGTCTGGGGGACATTGTTATTCCCAGATGTTTTAGGTTTAGCATCCTGGCCTGTCTCCATTAAGGTCTAATGGCAGTTGGTGATTGAGAAGATACTAGATCAATTGGAACATGCCACCTCCTGCCTTTCCCTCTGGGTGACTTGCCTGCAAAGAAGGACCCTTTAAGGAAATTAAGGATGAATTAGTTCATCAGTTCTTATTTCTCTAGGTGGACAAGAGAAGCCATGCTAAAAAGAAAGAAAACATAGCTTGAGAGCTAGAAGATACTTCAGAGGTCATCTAAATCAAAATCCCTTATTTTTAAGGAACTTGTGATAAAATTCACAGGGGTGTCAGAACTTAGATCAGGACAGCCAGCTGGTGAGCTATGCCCGCTATTGGTCCATTTGGCACTAGAGACAGCCATGTGTATGCCAGCTGGCTGCTTCACTGGCTTCTGCCAAATATGGTACTGATCTCATGAATCTGGACTGTGGCGCCAGGCATTTCTCATAACACTCCGATTCATGACAACTGAGCAACATAAAAGCCTTCTTTGCTAATGCCAGCAAACACTACAACTGTATAAGTAAGTTTGTGTTCTCTTTGTTCAAGATAACATGACATCAGGATAGTCTGTATAACTCTATGCTTTTAGGCACTTGGTTAACCTGGAATTTTGAGCCACTTACCAAATAGCTTATTCCTTGACTCCAAAGTGATTTTTTTTTGACACATTCCAAAAATCTTAGTATTCCTTAATTCATTGGTTTAACAATCCTTTATTATGTGCTTTCCACATGCACCTATGCCTATGCCCTATGCCAGATCCTCAGCCTGGTGCAAAGGTGATAAGAGGCTCTGTTATACTCTGCCAGCAAAGTGTTGGCTTTTGCAGGTTCTGCTAAGCCTAGAAGACTTTGAGTCCAGGTCTGGTGATATTAGGTTGAGGGAATCCACATTTCCAGAAGGTCATATTAAAATGTGCAGATTACCAGTGGAATGTAGAAGGGCTGTAGTACTTTCCCACGCATGACTGTTATCTGAGAAACAGTCTAGCTAAGTAGAAGGGATCATCACCAGGTTGGCCATAGGGCAAAGGATCTTTCAAGCACAACTCTTGACAACTTAAGTTATATCTTCAACATCAAAGAGAAAACCTACATTGAAGAAATCATGGATTCCTAAAGTATGGAAGTGGGAGGTAAGTACTATGTCCAGAGATTCAGGGGAGCCCCTTTAATATGCTAATGTTGAATAGCATGGCCAGGTAGATCAATCATTTTATATATTCCATTGGAGGGGATACACAGGATCAGGGATATAGAATAGTAGGAACTCTAAAGGGCACCCATGAAATCCAGACCCTATCTTGAGGTAGAGTGCTTTGCTCATTCACAGAGGAAACAATTGATAGGGCCAGGATTTGAAGTCAGGCCATAGGACCATGAATTTGGAGAAGGAAAGAATTGTTTAGTTTAATGCTCTCCTTTTAAAGATGAGAAAATTGAGGCTAAGGGTGCTGACATATCTTACCCAAGTTTATCCAGGGTGGAAGCATCAGGTCCTATGACTTCAAATCCAGTACCCTTTCTGTTGTACCACACTGGCTCCAGTTAGTTCCACCACATATCTAAAGTCCAAGAAATAATAAATTATGTCCGGTGGAGATCCGTCACTGGGGTGAGTGCCTCATGCATGGTGGGTACTCAAGAAGTACTTTTTAATTGAGCCAACCAATTACTTGTTGAATGGCTATTCTGTGTCTACCACTGAGCTGTGTGGGTTATGTCAAAGATATAAGCCTCTGTTTGCTGACAATAGTTGTTGCATAATGAGTTTTGACTACTTAATAAAGGGTAAAATCCTTGGAGAATAACATGATGATGAAATTTAAAAGGGCAAAAATTTTAAATATGAGAAAATCAGCGAATAGCATACTGAAGGGCAAAAGCTTTTTTTTTTTTTTTAAAGCAAATCATGGAACATCATCCTGAAAATATATAAGACCAAAAGCCATCCCCCAGCAAATGAGTGGTCAAAGAATGTCAAACAACATTTCTCAGGAGGAATTGCAAATTATTAACAATGTGAAAGAATGGTCCAGATCACTAATAATGAGGAATGCAAATCAAAATAACCCTGCGGTTTCACTTCAAACCCAGAAAATATCATAAAAGCTCAGAAATAATCCGTGTGTGAGGGGTTATGCAAAGATGGCACAACAGTGCTACAGCTTCAAATTGGTACGACAATTCTGGAAAGCAGTTTGGAATTTTGCAAAGAGGGTGCCCATATCCTTTAACCAAGAGATTTCACTGCTAGGTCTGTGCCCCAACGAGGACACTGATAGAAGAAAGAGAAAGATGAGGAAGAGGAGGAGAAGACATATATTTAATGAAGACCAAAATATTTAGAGTAACCTTTTGTGGAGGCAAAAAACTGGAAACATGCCCCATCAACCGTCAAAGACTGAGTAAAGTGTAGCAAATCATTGTAATGGTACCCTAAGAAGCAACAAACATAATGAATACAAAAAAAGCATCAAAACCCCTTAAAAGAACTGATGCAAAATGAAGTAGAACTAAGAAAACAATATACACAGTGACTACACCATTGTAAAAGGAAAGAATGACAACAAAACAATTGAAGATGAAGACTGAAATTTTAATGACCAAACTTGGCTCCAAAGAAGAGCTATGAGATGGCACCTCCACCTGCTCCTTTGGAGAAGTGAGGGACTACAGGTATGAGATACTGCATACAATCTCAAACTATTTTAAAATGCCTAGTTTTGTTGAACTTTTTTCATGTTTCTTTATTCTTTATTTCTGGGAAGGGGTAAGAGCAGGAATACAATGGGAAATATAGATGATGTGAAAAAATGCCCAAAAGATATGAATAAAATTTTATTTTAAAATGAAAATCAACCTAAATTCTATTTAAGAAAATTACATTAATGAAATATATAATTTGTACATCTGGGAGCAGGAAAATAAGAAAGGAGTGACAGAAGTTTTCTTAAGCAAATGAAGCCTAATTCATTAAGGCTATTTAAAAAAAATGTTAAAAATAGAAATCTTGCCTTAACAGCATCAATGAATGGTAACATAAATTATGTCAGGTAGGTGCAAATTGGGAGGAAAAAATACAAAAGCATGATCTGAAGGATAAATTTCTAAAATATCTGATAAATAATAAATTATTAAATATGTTAAAAGCTAAAAGGATCTTTGTGTGGGCAAGACTCTTAATTCAAATAAAAAATGTGCAGGATTGAGTTGGTGTAGGAATGTAAGAGACAGAAAGAGTCAGAGAGAGGCAGAGCAGTGGAGACTGGCATGATCCTGACTGCAACAAGAGAGAGGTGGAGCAGGGTAAATGTTTCCAGGAAGTTGCTATCAAAATGCAGGTTACCTGGAGATGAAGGAGTGAGAGTTCAAGGGAGAAGGGATGTCTTCCCCTGCCCTCTCATATAGCATATCATAATTAATCAGATTAGAGTTATAGCATTCTAAAGCTCAAAAGGGACGCTAGAAATTAGTATAACTCCTTCGTTTTAGCAATAAAGAAATGTCTCCCAATTTTGCCCAATTAGTAGTGATACTAAATCAAGAATGTGAAAAATATCATTTTGCAAATATATTTTGGTTGTTTAATGAGGTTAGAATGCATATGTATGCATAGATGCCCTTCCCAAAGTTTTACATTTAAGTCCCAGGAGTTGCCTCACTCTAAAATGAACACACTAAAGAGAAGGAATATTTGTGTGTATATGGCACATACACATATCTGGTGGTTTTTTCCTAGTCAGCATGATGTTAACAATGAATACTTACCTATCTACCTGTTAAATATCTTACATCTGCCAATACAATTTTTAATTCTCCCATGATTGGCTATCACATTCTCCACAATTATTTCAAACCTTCCCAGACTTCCAACACCCCTGCCCCCAATTCCTCTCCGCAGAACAGCACCATCCTTTATATTTTATTGAATTCAAACATTGAAACATGAAGATCATCAGCCCCATATTCCCTGTGCTCTCCAACTCCACGTATTAAAATTCTTCTTCATCAGGGGATACTTCAAAGAAACCTGGGAAGACTCACATGAACTGATACGGAGTGAAGTGATCAGAACCAGAAGAACAATTTATACCTTAACATTATAAGGACAAAAAATTCCAAAAAACTTAGGAACTCTGAACAATACAAGGGTCAACCACAGTTCCAGAAGACTCATAATGAAACATCCCATCCACCTCCTGATATTGAAAGGTTAGACTCAGATTGCAGATTGAGATTTTTTTTTGTCATGTTCAATGAAATGAGGGGATTTGTTTTACTTATTTAAACAAATGTTTAATAGGGTTTGGTTTTTCTTTTTCATTCAGGTTGGGTGAGAAGAAGAAGGGGGAGAAGGTATTTTTTTTTCAGATTAAAAAAAAAAATTAAAAAACATTCTCTACAACCCCTTCATACTCCATTGCCCTATTTTCTAATGAAAAGACGGTCCTTATCCATTCTTGTTTTACCCTTGATCCCATCCCCCCTCTGCTTCCTTTGGAAGCTTATCCTTTCTGTTTCTCTCACCTTCAATACATCCTTATCCATTGGCTCCTTTCTTATGACCAAAGTCATGCCTAAGTCTTTCCTACTCATAAAAAACAAAACCAAATCTTCCCTTGATTCTATCATTCCTCAAAGCTATAATTCTACATCCCTTTTGCCTTTAACAGCCCAAATACAACTTGCCTCCCAGTCTTCTCTTGTAGTCCA
Source organism: Bettongia penicillata ogilbyi (assembly GCA_023548195.1). Classification (NCBI taxonomy): domain Eukaryota; kingdom Metazoa; phylum Chordata; class Mammalia; order Diprotodontia; family Potoroidae; genus Bettongia; species Bettongia penicillata. Next base: position 670,478 of record JAJHZJ010000694.1, on the reverse strand, counting down.
TTCTTTCCAAAATGATCAAAATCTCCTAATTGATAAATCCAAAGGTCTTTCTATTTCTTCATCTTTCCTGGTTTCTGTGTAACTTTTGACACTGTTGACTACTCTGTTCTCTTGAATATTTTCTCCTACCTTAGTTTCTGTGATGTTGCTCTCATTTTTCTCTTCGGTGGATCACTCCTTTCATCTCTTTTGCTTGATCATCATCTATGTCATGCAGCCTAACTGTGGGTATACCCCCAAGGTTCTATTCTGGGATCTATTACTTTTTCTTTTTACCCTCTCTTCTTTGATGAACTCATCAGTTCCTAGGGATTCAATTACTATCTTTCTGAAGATGGTTCCCAAACCAATATATCTAGCCTTAATCTCTCTCCAGAACTCCAGTCCCAAAATGTTACCAAAATGTTTGCTGAATAACTCCACAAGCATTTCCAAGTTGACATGTCTGAAATAGAGCTCATAGTTTCTCCCCTCCCCCCATTCAAACTTGCCCATTTTTGTTTGATGGCAACATCACCCTTCTAATCACCCAAGTTTGGTGCTTCAGAATCATTCCTAACACTTCCCCCATCCAATTAGCTGCAAGTCTAGCGTCACCTCCAGCCACAGAGGTTCTAGCTCAGTTTAGATCCTTACTACTTTATCCCAGGAGGATCGCAGTGACCTCCTAATTACTCTTCCTGCAAGTCTCTCCCATTTCCAACCTATTCTTCACAGAGCTGCCAAACTGACCATAGAACATCACTTTGTACCTTTTATACACTTCCACAATTTTACCTTGTTTATAGAAGTAGCAGGGGAGTCAGGCAGCTTCAGAGTCAGGAAGACCTGTACTCAAGATCTGCTATGGACACACAGGACCACAGAATCAGTGATTTGAGGCTGGAAATGATCTTAGAGATCAAAGTGCCTGAATGATTGTGGGCAAATCACTTAACCTCTCAGTGTATCCCAGGCAATTCTCTAAAACTATAAGTTTAAAATTAGTTGCATTGATAGACAACTTTTACAAGAGGCCTTTCTTCATTATTCCAGTTGTTACTTCATTTTGGGGGTAATACTTTTGTATTTATTCATCTATGTACATGTTGTTTTTCAGCAGAATGTAAGCTGCTTAAGGACAGAGCCTCTTTCATTTTTGTCTCTATCCCAAGTGCTTAGTGATCATACTTAGCACGTAGTAGGAGTTTATAATGCTTAGTACATAGTAGGATTTTATAATGCTTGAACTGAATGGAATTGGTGGAGGAAATTTCCCCACAGGGACCTCCCTACACTAATAAAATCACAGGTCCAAAAAATAATAAAAAAGGATGGGGGGAGAATTATTTGTTTAAATACCATATTTTAATTTAACTTAATTTATTGAAGTAACTAAACACATTACTTTTCCCCCTCCCTTTCTTTTTCTTCCCATTTTCTTCCCTAATACTAGACTATAAATTTTATGGGGGCAGGATCTGTGTCTTACTTATTGTCACACCTCCCAGGGTTTAGAGCATAGCACTTTCAATCGATTGAGCCTTTTATTAAGTACCCACAATATGGGGATGGAGAGGTGGGGGAGAGTCAGGAAAGACTTCTTGTAGAAGGCAACGCTTGAGCTGAACTTTGAAGAAAATTGGGATTTCCATGAAGCAGTAGTGAGGAGGGAATACATTCTAAGCATAGGGAACAATAATTCCAAGGGTTTGGGGGCCATGCCATTTATGAGAAACAGGAAGAATGTCAGCACTTAATGCAACGCTTCTTAAATGGAATGAGTTATTTTGATGTAAGAGAATGGCACTATAGCATAGCTCCAGAAGACTCAGAAGTAGTTACCTGTGGATTTAAAATACCCATGGTATCTATGTCAAAAAAGTTCACTCTTCAACTGAATATTTTTGTGATGCAAAAAAAAAAATAACAATGTAGCCTGTGTCCTAATGATACGCATTTCTCTGTTCTGAGTACTCTTATTTTCAAGATCCTAATATGGAACAACAAAAGGAAATTAACATGGCGGGCTGGTGCCTTCATGTGACAATGGAATTCAAACATAAGGATTGTTTGGCTCAGAAAGGAAAGGCAGAGAGAGCTTCACTGAGGTGTTTAATCATGCAGGGCATAGTGGAAACCATCTTCCCTTTCCTCCTGTCCCATCACAAGAGGCTCATAGGTCACTCTAAATCAAAGAGCATTAAAATTTATAAGAGGGAACTAGAACATAATATTTAGCAAGAAGTTTTCTGCATTTCTATTCTTGCTCCTTGCTGCGAAGGCTATTTGCATTGTGTAATTCACAGCTGCAAGAGCTTATGGAGTTGAATAACACGGCTAGCTTTTTTAAAAGACTGGCATATTGTATAGCCTTTTAAAGGGTGTATGTGAGAAAATAAAATGATCAAATATTATGCCTCAGAGTTTAGCTCTTTTGGTTAGAGGAGGCAGGGCCAGAAAATAACTTTTCCTCCTATGCCCATGCATTTCAGAGCTGACAAAAATAGAGGCATGAAACCGTGGAATTTCCTTTTGCTAGTGTCTTGTGAAATAACTAGGCCTTTTTAGCCAGGGCTAGAACCAAGGTGGAGAATGAGAGTGATGCGGGATTGAACTCAAGAATTCCAGTTCTTCTGACAACTAAAAATCAAAGACACCTAATGTTTCTAAGCCTGTGCTAGATGCCAACAGACATCAGTAAGACAATTCTTGACTTCAGGAAGCTTATAGTTCAGCTAATTTAGGTTCAATCAGTTAAGCAATAAACATTCATTAAACACTTACTCCTTGCCAGAAGAGACAGCTAGGTGGCTCAGTGGATAGAGTGCTGGGCCTGAAGTCAGGAAGATTCATCTTCCTGAATTCAAATCTAGCCTCAGACACTCCCATAACTGGGCAAGTCATTTAATCCTGTTTGTCTCAGTTCCTCATCTGTAAAATGAACTAGAGGAGGAGAAGGAAATGGCAAATCATTCCAGTATCTTTGCCAAGGAAACCCCAAAGGGGGTCATGAAGAGTTGGACGTGACTGAAATGACTAAACAATAACATGCACCAGGCACTCTGCTAAGTGCCAAGGATACAAAGCAAAAAGCACAAACTGTCCCTTTCCTCAAGGAACATATATCCTAGTGGGGAAGACAACATGTAAATAAATCAGATTGAAAAAATTGTAATTTGAGTTAAAGATTCCCCCCCTACTTAATAGGCCTCAGGTGAAGCCCATTAACGGAAGCTTGATTAGAGGAGGCTTGTTTTTTTCCCTATTTATTTAATTTTAGATTACAACATTCATTTCCACAAAGTTTTGAGTTTCATTTTTTCTCCCCATCTTTCCCCTCCCCCCACTCCATAACACCTTGCATTCTGACTACCCCTTCCCTCAATGTGCCCTCCCTTCTATCACACCCCACCCTTCCCTTATCCCCATCTTCTCTTTTTTCTTGCAGGGCAAGATAGATTTCTATACCCCATTACCTGTATTTCTTATTTCCTAGTTATATGCAATAACAATTCTCAACATTCATTTCTAATACTTTGATTTCCAACTTCTTTCCCTTTCTCCCTCCCCACCCATCCCCACTGAGAAGGTAAGCAATTCAGTGCAGACTATATATGTGTCATTTTGCTAAAGACTTCCATAATAGTCATATTGTGTAAAACTAACTATATTTCCCTCCATCCTACCCTGTCCACCCTTCATTCTATTCTCTCATTGGACCTTGTCTCTTCCCAAAAGTGTTTACTTCTAGTTACTCCCTTCTCCCATTTGCCCTCCCTTCTATCATCCACCTCACCCCACTTATCCCCTTCTCCCATGCTTTCCTGTAGTGTAAGAGATTTTCATACCAAATTTAGTGAGCATGTTATTCCTTCCTTAAGCCAAAGGTGAAGAGAGTAAGTTTCACTTTTCCCCTCTCACATCCTCCCTTTTCTTCTCCATTGAAAAAGATTTTTCTTATCTCTTTTATGCCTCATTCCATTGCTCCCTTTCTCTTCCCAATATATTCCTCTCTCACCCCTTAATTTTATTTTTTTGATAGATATCATTCCTTCTGATTCAACTCGACCTGTACTCTCTGTTTATGTATGTGTGTGTGTGTGTGTGTGTGTGTGTGTGTAATCCCTCCACCTACCCAAATACTGAGAAAAGTATCAAGAGTTACAGATATCATCTTTCTATGTAGGAATGTAAACTGTTCAGCTTTAGAAAGTCTTTTATGATTTCTCTTTCCTGTTTACCTTTTCATGCTTCTCTTGATTCTTATGTTTGAAAGTCAAATTTTCTCTTCAGTTCCAATCTTTTCATCAAGAATGCTTGAAAGTCCTCTATATCATTGAATGGTTATTTTTTCCTTTGACATATTATTCTCAGTTTTTCTGGGTAGGTAATTCTTGGTTTTAATCCCAGTTTGACTTCTGGAATATCCTATTCCAAGCCCTTGGATCCCTTAATGTAGAAGCTGCCAGATCCTGTGTTATCCTGATTGTATGTCCACAATACTGGAATTATTTCTTTCTAGCTACTTGCAGTATTTTCTCCTTGACATGGGCACTCTGAAATTTGGCCACAATATTCCTAGGAGTTTCTCTTTTCGGGTCTCTTTCAGGAGGTGATCAGTGGATTCTTTCAATATTTATTTTGCCCCCTGGTTCTAGAATATCAGGGCAGTTTTCCTTGATAATTTCATGAAAGATAATGTCTAGGCTCTTTTTTTGATCATGGCTTTCAGGTAGCACCATAATTTTTAAATTGTCTCTCTTAGATCTATTTTCCAGGTCAATTGTTTTTCCAATGAGATATTTGACATTATCTTCTATTTTTTCATTCTTTTGGTTTTGTTTTGTAATTTCTAAATTAAAATTTGGTTTATCATGAAGTCATTCACTTCCCTCAGCTCCACTCTCATTTTTAAAGAACTGTTTTCTTCAGTGAGCTTTTCCATTTGGCTAATTCTACTTTTTAAAGCATTCTTCTCCTCATTGGCTTTTTGGAACTCTTTTTCCAATTGAGTTAGTCTATTTTTAAAGGTGTTATTTTCTTCAGCATTTTTTGAGTCTCCTTTAGCAAGCTGTTGACTCCTTTTTCAAACTCTTCCATGGCCTGAGCCCACTGCATATTCATTTTGGAGGTACTGGATGCAGAAGCCTTGATTTCCTCTAACAGTATGCATTATTCTTCCTTATCCAAAAGAATGGAAGGAAATACCTTTTCACTAAGAAAGTAACTTTCTATGTTCTTATTTTTTTTTTTCCTTTTTTGGACATTTTCCCAGCCAGTTACTTGACTTCTGAATCCTTTGTCAAGGGGAGGGTCCTAGTGCTCCTCCTCACCCTAGGACTGTGCTCAGGGCTGAGATTCAGATCAGCTGCTCAATTTAGGCAGAGAGTTTCAGAGATGGATGCTTGCAGCTGCTGCCACCACTGCTGTGGCCACAGCTGCTACCACCTCTGCCACCTGGGGCCAGTGCAGGGGGGGACCCTGTTCCTCTCTTGCCCAGCTGGGAAAGCCCTCTCATGGACCTTTGAAGCTTTCTTTGGCACTTATGAGTTGAGGGATCTGAGACCCTCCTTGCTGGGGATTCTGCCTCAGAGGCCTGTTCCAGTCCTGTTCCTCCTGATGCTACATGGGCAGGATGCTCTGCTCAGCATCCCGTGGGATATACCTTTCCTGTTGGCCTTCCAGGTTACCTTTGGCTGGAAATCTCTTTCACTCTGTCTTTCTATGGCTCCTGCTGCTCTAGAATTTGTTGAGAGTCATTTTTTTACATGTATTTTATGGGCTGTGGGGTAAGAGCTAGAGTATGTGTGTCTTTCTACTCTGCCATCTTGGCTGCACCCCCCAAGGAGGCTTGTTTTGTAGGAAAGCCCGCACCTTTTGTTAATTAATGAGGCACTAGTTCACCCTCCAGCCCTGAAAAGTGTATATATACTCTGAAGTAAGGTTTGGCTTTGGGGGTTTACTCTTTGGAAGAAGGTTCAGGTGCCAGATGAGACTCTGGATAGCCATGTCCTCCACCCTCCACCTTTGAAAACCCAGATGTTGATGCTTCTCTCTCTGGTAATGATGTATGTATGCAATGATCAGACAGTTGGATGTGTCTGTTGATCTGTGATGTATGGATTGCTTATGGTCAGACAGTTAGGAACCCTATCTGTTGTACTTTATTTCTCTGCTTGTATTTTCTGTTAGTATATGTGATTAAAGAAGATTGTTGACCCCTCAAAAGTTACTTTCCTTTTAGAAAAACAGATCTAAGAATCTGTTCTAGCAGACCATCCTGGACATGTCAGGGTGCTTGCTGCTACAAACAGATATGAAGAATAGATGGAAGGTAATTCTGAGAGAAAAGCATTAACTTTTGGAAATACTGAGAAAAGTCTTCTGGAAAAATTTTGAGTCTTAAAGGAAGTCAGGAGTTCTGATAAGCAGAGGTGTAGAGAAAAAACCTTCTAAGCATGGGGAAATCTGGGGTGAATGAATAGTTATGGGAGATGGAGTACTATGTACGAGAAACAGAAAATAGGTCAGTGGAATGCATGGAGGGGAGGAATGTGTAAGAAGAATGTAAAGATGGAAATTGCTGAGAAGAGCTTTAACTGCCCCAAAGAGTTTAGATTCCATCCTAAAGGTCAGAGGGAACCACTGAAGTTTGTTGAGTAGGTTTAGGTTCTTTCCCTGCCACTCTGTGCAATTTGGTACTGGTCACTTAACTTCTGGGTGTGCCTTTATATGTGTGAAAAGGATCTATACAGTTTTTGGACGTAGCTAATGTGAGGGTTTCCTTTGCTTGACTATATGTGTTACAAGATTTCTTTTTCTTTCTTTGTTCTTTTTCAGTGGACATAGGGGAGAGGGGAGGGGAAAAAATTAAATGCTTGTTAACTGAAGTTAAATTTAATATTTTAAAAAAACCAATAATTTGAATATCATGGTAATGAGAGAACAGGGGTCTCTCTTCTCTGTTGGCTTATGTTTCTAAAATGTATTTTTAAAAATTTTCTATTATGAGCTTAATAATTACCTACAAACATCAAAATTTCATTATAAAGAAGACCAAAAAAGAGGATTATATATGAATCTGTTCTGTTCTGTACAGTTTTTTAAACTGTACTTTAAACAATCAAGTATTTTTTACAAGTTGATGGATGATTTGGTATTTCCCAACCCAAAGTATACTGTGAACTAGCAAAATATCTTAATTCTCTGCATAAGATTGCTACTATTGCATAGATATAAAATGCATATGTATACATAAGTATTTACTAAAATGATCAGTAAAAAGAACAAAAAATATTTCAACATTTATTTTATCACTGAAATAAGCTTCAAATAAATGCAGTAAGAAATTATATTTAAAGAATGTAATCTGAGATAAGCTTGAAAAACTTTAAAAAGGCTAAAGGATGAGGTCTTTAGGATTTTGACCTTCTCACTGATAGGTAGGAATTTCCTCAGGAATGGCTTTGGGATTTTGATATGTGCCTTAATGGGGCCTTGGCCTGGGTACCCATTCAAGGCCTTTTGAATGCTCAGGGCTGTTGTAGATCTGAGCTTTACCTGGGGACTTGGCCAATAAAAGAGGAAGGTTGAAGGAAAGAAAGAAATAAGGGGAGAAGAGAGGAAGCATTTATAAAGCCCCTACTATGTTGCAGTCACTGCACTGATATGCAAATATCTTGTTTCTCATACCACTGCACCTAAAAGGGAGCAGACAGATCCATGGGGGATGGAGAGTGCTGAGCATTACTATGGACGGAAAGCAGTTTATTATGGCTGGAGAAGCTTCTTATCCCCATATCCCTGTCCAGGGAACTCCTCAGCCCTCAGATGCCTTAGAAAAGGCCTGTGAGGAGAGGAAGTAGCAGAACTTTCCAGGTGTTCCCAGAGACAGGAAAGCACTTGACTCAGGTAGAGAAAGGAACCACTTTGCTGGAGAGATGGCACCAGTCAGGGGCAATGGAAGAGTGGTAAGATGTCCTTAACCCCAACCTTCTGAGGGAGCAGTGAGAATTCCTGGTTGAACCTAGCCTACCTACTTGGGAGGGAAAGAGTTCCTGGATAGTATCTCCTGGAGAAAAGAAGAGCAAACATTTAACAGTTGAAGGAACAGCAAAGGACAGATGTGAGGATGCAAACCTAGTTCTTTCTCTCTTGTTTTGGTGAATTTGGATGATACTGGTCTGATGGGAAAGAGGATGACTCTTTGATAAGTCCAAACTGAATTTCTCTTCTCAATGAGTCTCAATCACAAGCCACTGGCAGAAAGGTAGGAAATAACAGGGAGGAAGAAGGAATATCTTGCATGTTTATAGCCTCCTTTTACATTTTTGCATCCTTCCTTATAGGCTGCCAACTTGTAGTGCTTCCATGGGAATGGTGCCTGTTTTATTCACATCTGTTGATACCTCATCATGAACCATATTCTGATATTCTCAGGAGAGATCCTGGGTGGAGGCATGAGCCAAAAAGAATGATTTGTGAGAACTATCCCCACCAACATGAAAGTGTAGACACAGAACTTCCAGTTCTGGCCCATGGGTTAAGTACATTTAAAGATATTAAAGATACATAAATGTTATTGGAGATATGCATAATAACAATCGAAGGTCATCTATGATTATTATTTTCTCACCCATTAATTTTACTATCCTTGTAGTTAAAGAGCTAAATTATTTCTTTGCTTTGCTTTTATTGTTGTCAAAATAGTTTCTTATTTGACAATAATTTTAAAAAAGTACAAGTAAATATGAAGCCTTTGCAAGAGGTTTCACAACTTAAGAACACTTTTAAAAGGATTCCTCTGGTATTTGATTTCAAGAGATATTTGCTTTAATATGATTGATTGGATTGATTTGTTTTCTAACTCTGATTGAGCAAGCTTTACTGGCTTCTAGATTTCATGCAACAAAATAGCTCCACAAATAATACCTTATGCTTTTTGTGACTTCTCCTTTAATCTAGGCCAAGCAATGAATCCAATTGTAAAATAATCTACTTTATGCTTCTGAAAAAACCAATCTTTTCTTTTCTTTCTATGTGGATAACTGAATTCTTCTTTATTTTCATGGTCATATGTAGGCAAATCTAAAATATTTGATTTGTGGTTAAGTTTTTCAATGAAAAGAGGCAACATCCCCTTTATTGCCTGATATCTCTTGTTTTTACATTGCCTTCATTTTCAAATATATCCATCCCTCTCACATGCCCGAGCTAATACGCAATCCCTTTTGACAAAGAAGAAAGAGGGAGAATATTTTAGGAGAAACAATCAACACATCAACCATGTCTGATTGTGTGACACATACTCATAGTACAGTCCTTCCCCTTTGCAAAGAGGGTAAGACATCTATTTTCTCAGCTTTTCTCTAGGGCATATTTGATCACTACAGTCCTTGGGCTTCTTTGGACTTGTCAATAATACCTTCCTCCCCTAAGAAGCTCATCACTGGCAAATCTCATTATCCTGAAAAATTGAATCTGCCTGATCCTGTCATCTCATCAGTACTCTCTGCCCTTCTTATGGGACCCTTTGGCTGGAGGGCAGGGCCATATAAGCTCTAGTTTAAGAAAGGGGCTCAACGCAGTCTTCTCCCCATTTTCCACCAGCTACACTGATTTTGAATTCTCCATCTCTGGTATCTCTGCCCCCTTCCCAGAACCTTCCTCCTTTTCAGCTTCCTTTTGTGTGTTACTTTCCCCCATCTGACTGTAAACTCCTTGAGGTCAGGGAAGTGTCTTTTTTTTTTTTAAACACTGTTAATATTTCATATATCACTGTTTATTGCCATTATGGTGTTTTCCCATTTATTCATTTGTAAGATCGCTGTTGCCTTTGCTTTATCTTGTGCTAGTCTAGGTTCAATTCAATTCAACAAGTAATTACTTTATTACCTTTGACTTCAAGGCAATCAGCTACCCAGGGAGAATATAAAGGTGAATGAGACATGGACCCTGCCTTCAATGGGATTATTAATACAGTAACAAGGTAAGACACATAGGCAACTGACTCTCATATCAATTCAAAGGCAGCATGAAATAGAAAGTCATTGATTTGGAGTCAGAGGAGCTGGCATTAAATATTTGTTTTTGGTTTTGATAGGTTACATTGTTTTTTATCATTTTATTTGTTTTCAGTGTTCTACAATCACTTCCATATATCTTAGACTTTTTCCCCTCCCTCCCACCTTCCCACTCCATTCCTGAGACAGCATATAGTTTTATATAAGTTCTACATGTACATTCTTATTAAGTACGTTTTCATCTTGGTCATGTTGAATAGAAGAATTAAAATGAATGGGAGAAATCATAAAGCAAACCAAAATATAACACAAAAGAAAATGATCTGCTTCATTCTGCGATCAAATTCCATAATTCTTTCCCTGGATATGAACGGCATTTTGCCTTAAGAGACCACTGGGAATTATTTAAGTCCTTGTGTTGCAATGAAGTTCTAAGTCTACCAGAAAAATTCCTCGCACACTGTGGTTGCTGTGTACAAAGTTCTCCTGGTTCTGCTCCTTTCACTCAGCATCAGTTCATAAAAGTCCTTCCAGGCCTCTCTGAAGTCTTCCTGTTCATAATTTCTTATAGCACAATAGTATTCCATTACACTCATATACCACAATTTATTCAGCCATTCCCCAATTGATGGGCATCCCCTTGATTTCCAGTTTTTGGCCACCATATAAAGAGCTGCTATAAATGTTTTTGTACATGTGGGACCCTTTCCCATTTTTATGATTTCTTGGGGATACAGTCCTAGAAGAGGTATTGCTGGGTCAAAAGGTATGCACATTTTTGTAGCCCTTTGGATATAATTCCAAATTGCTCTCCAAAATGGTTGAATCAGCTCACAACTCCACCACCAATGAATTAGTGTTCCAACTGTCCCACATCTTCTCCAACATTTATCATCTTCCTGTTTTGTCATGTTAGCCAATCTAATAGGTGTGATGTGGTATCTCAGAGTTCTTATGATTTGCATCTCTCTAATCAATAGTGATTTAGAGCATTTTTTCATATGATTATAGATAGCTTTAATTTCTTCCTCTGAAAACTGCCTGTTCCTATCCTTTGACCACTCATCAATTGGGGAATGACTTGTATTCGTGTACATTTGACTCAGTTCTCTATATATTTTAGAAAAGAGGCCTTTATCACAGACACTAGTTGCAAAAATTCATTCCCAGTTTTCTGCTTCCCTCCTAATCTTGGTTGCTCTGCGTTTAAAAGTTGTGCAAAAACTTTTCTGTTTAATGTAATCAAAATTATCCATTTTGTACTTCATAATGCTTTCTATCTCTTTTTTAGTCAAAATTTTCCCTTCTCTGTAAATTTGGTAAAGGGAAGTGTCTTTTTTTTAAAAAAAATCTTATATTTATATCCCTAGTTCTTAGCACAATACTTGGCACATAGTAAGTGCTTTAAAAATGTTTATTGACCGACTGACAATTACAAGCTAATGTTTCTCTTTTCCCCTCTTTCCATGCATGTTGTTAGTCATTGTCTGTACTATTTTCTTGGTTCTGTTTATTTCACTGCATCAGTTCATGTCTTCCCATGTTTCTCTGATCTTCATAATTTCTTAGGGAACAGCCTACTCGACTGAAAATCCCCTGATGTAATTTTTTTTTTAAGTGTGGCATTCCATCTTCTGGCTCTGTGCTTTTGCAAGGACTCTCTCCCTTTTTAGCAATTCACTTGCTCATCATTTCTGCCTCTTGAAATCCTTAGCTCACTAAAGAATTCAGCTCACCTACCTCCTCCTACAGGCAGTCATTTCTTATTCTTCAGTTGTTAGTACTCTCTTTCCTCATTATTTGGTATTTACTTATCTGTTTACTTTTTGCATACTTTTAGTAGAATTAAATGTCTCAAGGATGGGGATTGTTTTTCTTTTTCTTTTTATCTCCAATATCCACTACAGTGCTTTATAATTAACAGTTTTTTTTTAAATTGAATAATATTCATGTTGAACAATAAGGCAACAATATTCTGAATCAAGAGGATATGATTACAAATTCTAATTCTGCCACCTACTGGTTGTGTGACCTTGGATGAGTCACTTCACCTATAAAATGAGGGGGTTGAATTAGATGATATTTACAATCCCTTCTCACTCTAAATCTTAGGACTTTTTACAAACAAATTCCATGAATAAATTTTTAAACACAAGGCTATAATGACACCACTAAAAATGAACATGTCCTCCTACCTGCTGGTGGTCCCTGATTGAAAACAGATGTAAGAGTCATGGTGCCTGGGCAGGCATGGTAAGTAGCTAACCCCTCCCACACAGATTAATGTGTGATTGGTCACCGCAGCCTTCCTCCCAGGAAATTAATGAAAAAGGAGAGTGTGTTCAGAGAAACAGCATCGAGTTAGGGTGTAGGTCAGCTTTTTGTGTGAATAGATAGCTTATTAAATTTTTTAGGTTTTAAGAAAATAAGAAATGTTACCTTTGATATTAAAAGCTTTATTAAAAATTTCCTCTGGATCCTTTGCCAGTCAGTAGATCAGCCATTAGGAAATACTGTTCTAGTGAGAGAGCATTAGAAAAAGAATCAGGAAATTTGGTGTTAGTCTGTACAACTCCATGAAAAAGCTGTGTGAATTCAGGTAAATCACTTAACCTCTCTGTGCTTCAGTTTCTGCATTTACTTTCAGGATATGATAAAACTTTCCATGCCTCTACAATAGGACTGCTGTGGAGAATTAATGAGACTCAACGTGAAAGCATTTTGCAAAATTAAAAAGCAGCCTATACAAAGATACTAGACCTCTGATTTCATTAATATAAGGAACTCCTGGCCAAGGAAACTCCCTCTAGGAATGTAGGTTAGCACCATCTCTGCAACCTAAAGCCTTAGAGAGGTTTCAGGAGTAGGTGTTAAGGGACTTGCCCCAGGGCATGTGGTAAGTATATGGGAGAGGCAAAGGTGGAACCCACATTTTCTAGGCTTTACCAAGAGCTCCCTCTCCAGTATTTGACACAATCTTTGTAATAATTACTGAACCAGGTGCTATTGCGTATGTGTGAACCAAATTATATTTTTCCCTTTCCTTCATCTACCGGGTTTAGTCACTAAATCTTGCCATTTTTTTCTTCAAAATACTGCTCATACTAATACCCTCTTTTCCATCCTCTTTGTCCCCACCTTTACAATTGTATTCCAACACCTAAACTTTACTACTAGAGAAACTTACACCCTGAAACCCTGCTCTCCTGATCAGTGACTCCCTGCCAGGGACTCCCATTTTAGGAAGAAACCCCACCATAATTTATCGGACTCATAACTGGAGTCAGTTCCTCACCAGTAATACCATGCTTTCCATCTCCACTATAAGTGCTGTTTTCTCCCATTAGAATTGTAAAGAGGCTTCTCTGGGCATGCTCAGATCACCTAACATGGAAGCACCCTAAAGAAACTTGCTTGAGACATGCCTAGATGACCTGTTATGGAGGTCCTTTTCATTCCCCAATGAATAAGTGGGGGTGACCTTCCTAGACTGACTGTGAAGCCAGAAAGACTTCATCTTGGCCAGATTGAGATAGTTTCTCTCTTTCTGGTTTATATCTTTCCTCTCTGCTTGCTGCATGCTCATGATCCAAGTTAAGGAACTCAACAGGTTATTCTCCTTTGTAACACACAGTATCTGAGACAAAATTAGCATAGGGATTTTCTGATCTGTTCCCCTCAAATGTCACAGCTAAAGTTTGTATATATTCACATTTGGCCTTTACCTTTGTGAGACTATCCCCTGTCACTGCAACTGTTCCCTTTAGCCTGTCAGTCTCATCACTGTCTAGCTCGGGGGTTTTTCAGTGTTCCAGGTACATCTTGCCCATCCAAATGTGTTCTTCTGGGGAATATGGTTCACCCTATGATGTGTTCATGCCTATGGTATTTGTCTACCCTAGGGAATAGGGCCTCAGTCTTACTCATTGATGAAGTGAAATTCCTGTATTTAATTGTGACAATCAGTGTCTCTGTAGGAATACTACTTTTGATTAGAAGGGATCCTACCTCTTTAAGCAATTCCTTATCCTCAAAAGGGTGGACAAGTCTGAAATTCCCAATTATATTTCCATGATCCAAATTCTCAGACCTGACTAGAAAAATTTCCTGAGGCAACTCACCTACTTAATATTCGCATGCCTAATTATACATTCTGCCAGTCCTTTCATTTTTCTGCCCAATATCCTAATGTTGGTCTTAAGGTCTGGTTCAACCCTCTATTCGGAGATCTCTGTCATTTTCAATTGCAAAAGCAAGATATTACTCCCCACTCCCCAAATTACCTTAGCTTTTACTTTTTCTCAAGATTATTCCAAATATGCTCATGTAAATGTACATATATTAATGTAATTGATAAATGAAGATAAATTGATAAATGATACATTATAGGAACAATGGTCTATTGGATTAATATACTATTGGTAAGCAATACAATGGCACAACAGAAGATTAATTCAGATCATGAAAACAGTACCCATGATTTTTTCATGTATCATGGGTTGGCAATTAATTATACATACAGTAGCATTCAGATTTTAAAAGAAATGCACCATATCAGTAAATTCAGAGATTGAATAATAGTATTTTCATGAAACCGAGGCAATTTGAATAAGCTTGTTTCACCTCCAAAAACCTCCCACTAGTTAGACAAAAAATTACATAATAAAACAATTCTAGGATTCAAGTAAGGGGTCACAAAGTGTTAGGACTGAAACGACTAAATAACAACAAGAAAGATTCAAGTAGGAATAAAAAAAATTATCTGTTACACTAAAGAAAATCTGCTTCCTATGAACAACTTTCTTTTTTTAAATGCAAGCAAAATGTGTTTTCCAGAATGGGAAGAAAAAATCCCCTACTGGTAATTGACAACAGTAAAGAAACAAGAAAAATACACACACACACACACACACACACACACACACACACACACACACCTTGAAACTTTTTAAGACAAAGTTTCCCAATCAGGTTGCTTGCAAGAGGCAACACCCATTCAGTTGCAAAGGACTAGGTAAGCAAAGAGGTGGCCTCAGGATTCCTCAGCTCTCACACAGACAAATCTAGGGGAAACAGTCTTACCTTCAGGTTGTTCACAAAACTGCTAGCATACAAACTACAAATTGTAAATCAAGCTGTTTGTAGAAATAATTCCTATTTAAATTTATTTCAGCCAGAAAAGTGCAAACAAATCTACAACTATGGACCTTAAAGATGTGAAGACTGAAGCTTTCAGTGGCCATTCAAAAAAAGCCTGAAGCAATGTGGGTTAAAGGGTTGATTTAAGTAGTCTAATCCCTTCCCCTACCAGGACACTAATGTGGTTTGGGGAACTGTGATTAGTCCCCCAATTAAGGGGATAAGTTTGTATATTTATTATTACCTTTTGGAGTAAAAGTAAAAACTAATTTGATTGTTAGTGGTGAAACATAGCTAGGGTTCAGGAGACCACCCCTACATTTGGAGGAATAGATTCAGTGAGGAATAGAGACATTTACAGAGAGCCTAGATACACCCAAACCCCTTAAAGGTAGTATATAACCCTGGGAGAAGGTTGATCTCTTCTTTTCTTGTTTCTACCTACCTAAATGCAAATCATCTTTCAGTCATGTCTGACTCTTTTTGACCCCATTTGGGGTTTTCTTGGCAAAGATACTGGAGTGGTTTGTCATTTCCTTCTTCAACTCATTTTACAGATGAGGAGTCACTTGCCCAGGGTCAAGACATAGCTAGGGTCTGAAGCTGGATTTGAACTCAGGTCTTCCTGACTCCAGGTCAGTGCTCTATCCACTGAACAACCCAAAATAATGAACTAGTTTGCTATTTCATTTTAAGCTCATTTTACAGATGAGGAAACTGAGGCAAGCAGGGTTAAATGACTTGTCTAGGGTCAATACAGCTAGGAAGTGTCTGAAGTAAGATTTGAACTCAGGAAGATAGGTCTTTCCTTACCTCAGGTTGGTGCTCCATCTTCTGTACTACCTGGCTGATTCTCTTAGTTTCCTTTTGTGATGTTGGAGTATAATGCTATAAAGGCTATTTTCATGATCATTCAAGTGAGCAGATTTCAGCAGTATCAAGCAAATCAAGCAAATCAACCTCAGACTCTTCTTCTAGTGTTTAACTGGCCCATAGGAGGTGCTTCATAAATGTTGATTGATTCATTGATTCCAGTCTTTTCAACATACTATTCCCCAACTGATCTTTTTTAAACACCTTTGTTATAGACACCCCGCCCCCAACTTCAAATGACTCCCTATTTCCTATCATAACAAATCAATACTTCTGTTCAACTATCTAGCCTCATTCAAATTCTCTAATTCTATCTTCAGCTACTCCTCAACATACACCCTCTATCCCAGTCAAGTCTGGTTGTGTCTTAGACTTGCTTATCCATGCCTAAATTGATTTCTTCTTTTCTTGCCTCCACCTACCTAAATGCAAATCATCCTTCAATTTCAACTCAAATTCTACCTTTTCCATGTTTTTCCTAACAACAGTATATGTTTTGAGTGGTAAGAGGCCTCAGAGATCACATAGTCCAATCTTTTCATTTTAAAGATGAGGAATAAGAGACCCCCAGAAGTAAAATGATTTGTCTAATATCATACCACTACTCAAATATTGTGAGGCTAGGATTTAAACCATGGTATTTACTACAATCCAGTGTGCTTTCCACTGGGCCATGATGCTGCTAGCAAGGTAGAATGCTGCCACAGCAAAGTCCTGGAAGGGTATCTAATTCAATCTCCCATCAGTGCAACGAATCCCATGAACAATATCTCCGATTGGTCTTCGACTACTTTCTGCTTGAATACTTCCAGAGCCCAACATTTCACAACTCACTAACAAAACAACGCATTCCATTATTGAGGCAGTGTGCTATGAGGGAATGAGTTTGGCATAAGGAAACAGGGATTAAAATTCTAGTTCAGATAATTACTATGTGTGACGCAGAGACAACTATTTAGCCTTCTGGGCTAAGTTTCCTCATCTAAATTATAGATAACCATAGCCGCATCACTAGGTCATGAGGAAATAATTTTGTAAACTTTAAAGTGTTACATAAATGTGCTACAAAGAAATTATGGGCAAATCAAACTGTTGTCTGACTTCTTGTAATTTCCATCCAGTGGTCCTAATTCTGGCTTCTGGAGAAATACAGAACAAGCTTGCTATGTCTCCCAGGTAAGAACCTTTGAAATTGCAGATACATGCCTCCTCTTCATCCTCTTTCCTTCTTTAGGCTAAATATCTTCAGCTTCTTTAGACACTCATCATGTGACAGTTTCTAATCCCCCCTACTCTTCTGGTTGTTTTCCTTTGGACACGTTTTATTCCAGTCTGTCAATCTCTTTCTTAAAATGTGAAACCACTAAGTGAATATAGGACTCTAAATATTATCTCACCAGTGAAGAATATCCTAAGATCATTCCTAGTTTTACAAGTTTTATAACTGAAGCAAAGGACTGGTAAGATGCAGGAATGAGTTCAAATCTTTCCCTACCTTAATTTTCCCAACAGCAAAATGGGGCAGCTAGGTGGCACAGTGGATAGCATCCTCATCCTAAAGGGAGGAAGACTCGTTTTCATGAGTTCAAATCTGTCCTCAGACACTAGCTTTGTGAGCCTGGATGAGTCATTTAACCCTGTTTGCCTAGTTTCTTCATCTGCGAAATGAGCTAGCTGGAAAAAGAAATGCTCCAATATCTTGGGGTCATGCCGAACTGGACATGACTGAGCAACACAAAAGGCAGATATTAACGTCACCTCACAGGGTCGCTGCCAGGATTAAATGAGGTAAACGTAAATCACTTTGCAAATCTTAAATCATTATAAATGTTAGCTAATATTATTTCTTCAGTCAACCTTGCTAGAGCATATTTTGACTGTACTGCACAGTTTTTCGCTGAAATATATATTGTCTTATATATTAGAATTCCTTCTACCAACTACAGTCTGAGAAGTCTTTACTTGAATACTTCTGTCCACAGGAAGCTCAGTGTTTGACAAAACAGTTCATTTCATTAATGAGAGCAAGAAATATTGGAAAGAGTACTGTATTGGAGAGAGTCAGGTCCTTCTTCTGCTTCACCTACTTGTGTGACATCAGACAAGTCTCTAAACTTCAGTTTCCTCACTTGCAAAATGGGGCTAAGGAATGTTTGCTCTGCTCATGTCTTGTTGTGAGGAAAGTGTTTTCTAAGATGCAAAGTACTGAAGTTATATCACAAAGGAGTTATCTTAATTATCAAAATCTGTTTTCTTTGGGGCTGTAAATTCCTTAGGGCTAGGAAGCCTCTTGGTTTCCTTTCCTGTGGTTTGAATATAATGCTATAACGGATGGATGTTTTTATGATTGCGCAAGAGAGCAGATCTCAGCAGTATCAAGGAGCAGATAGGCTGGGCCCAATCAACTTCTGCTCGGCATTACATTTGCTTCTGATGGGTATTAAATTGCTTCTGATGGACAGGCCTAGCCAAAGTTGTAATTGTTAAACACAACTGCAACAATTGGACCATTTTGTCCACGGTGGAGCAGCCATTCACTAAATGGTACTCTGGTGGCTTGACAGGGTTAATGTACCTCATTTATAAACAAGGAAAATGAACTATCATTATCTGGCTTATTAAGCGGTTTAAAATATATGGAACTTACAGCAGGACATTTCTTAGGGAAGTATTTTTGAATAAGGATAAATTTTCTTACTAACCCAAATAAACAATTTAAAATTACACATTTTCATCCTTAAAAATCATCCTGTATCCATAGACACACCCTAACCAGTTCAAAAGAAGCTTGGCCAGCCTCAGAAAAGGTAACTAAAAGCTGACTTTTCTTTTTTTTTTGAGAGTTTTGAAAACAAAATACCCAGTTCTCCCCTCCACTATTTAAAAAAAAATTGAACACCACATAGCCAGGGGTTGGGGAAGTATCTGGAGATGATCTTTTCTCAATGAGCGCTCTCTGCTTCCTGGTGTCTCATGGGAGTTACTCCATCTGTGCTGGGCCCCAGAAGGAGGTGGCTTGTTTTTGTGCAACCTGAAAAAGACAAACAAACCTCCATATTATTGTTCCTACAATTACTGAATAGTGACAGGTTAGCAAACTTTCCTGGGTTAAGGGTAGAGAATCCTTGGGCCCTGGGGGCTGACCTAGGAATAGACAGAGAGGTATTGACAGAAGTCTAGGAGTAGTGCTCCCCACTCCCACCCTCTGCCTCTGAGGGTGAGCAAAATGTTGGTTTGAGGCCAGACTTCTTAATAGATGCTCACAGAATGTGCTTTGGTTGATGAACCGAAATTCATTAAACTTAGGAAGGACTTTCTCTTCCAGTGTTTATGATGTGAGATCCCAGAAATCATTGAGTCTTACGGTCATAGGGTGACTGAATTCTCTGATGCCTTCAGAAGAACTGGTCTAAGCACAGCCCTGTATACCTATTGTTTATGAATTCTCTGATTCCTTCAGAAGAACTGGTCTAAGCACAGCCCTGTATACCTATTGTTTATGAGGCCACCCTTCCCTGTGAAAGGGGCCTGTGGCTTTGACCAAACACGGTTAGATCTAGTTACATCTTTATAAGCCAATAGCTCATGAAAACCTTTTGAGCTGAAGATTAAAATGAACCTATTGACAAAGTGAAAAAAGATTATATGCTCTAGTAGTCACACTGGCTGTGTGACCTTGGACAAGTCATTTAACATCTCAGCGTCCCAGGCAACTCTCTAAGATCTGTTGGTGGAAGGAACTTTTACACTGGGAAGATCCCCACAGGGATGAAACTGAAAATCTGAGCAGAAAAAGGACAAATGTAAACAGCTAAGAAATTTAGAGGTGCCCCATCTGAAGGAAAAATAAATCAGGGTACATCTAAATTGAAATAAAGTAGAGAACTTAATGAAGTCAAATTGCGCATTAGGCCTAAAAGTATTTTGAGACACCTTTCCTTTCCTCTTCCCTCCTTTATGGGTCCCAGGAGATAGATAGGGGTGAGGAGTGTTTGTGGATGATTCTTACATTCTCTTAGTCTGGTAATATGGGGGAAGAAAGAAAGAAAGAAAGAATGGAAAATGCGCTTAGGGTAGGTGGGTGTGGATGTGAACTGCATGTAATTTTGGGAACATGTTAATTTTGAAAACTATTTTGTCGTCAAAGCTTCTCAAAGACTGTTCAGCTTTAGGATGAACGCATTAAAATGTGCCTCTCCATGTTATTCTAATGTCAGATCTGGACACCAATTTCAGGAAATTCTATTCTCTTAATTGAAATCTACCCTAACCACTCCCATTAGGGACCAGCAGTTCAAAACACTTTCCTTCACAATCATACAAGAGAGTGACAACCTATTTTCTTAAAGATCAGTGGACATATTTTTGAAAAACATGTACTGACAATCTTAGAAAAAGAAAGACGTTTAGCCAGATCTCTGCTGTCTTGTCTTCTGCATTTCTATTACTGCTGATGCCATCGGAAAGAAAATAGTGTCCTTCTTCCTTAAGGTACTTTGTAATCTTGTTTTATTTCCCATCTGAAATCACAACACTATATTTGTGACATCACTGGAGTTGCTGTGGAAATGTTTATGTCACAGAGGATTATGACCTCAAGTGGGGAATTTACAAGAGGAACAGTTGAACTCTTGGGAAAACAAATATGTTTGCATAAAAATGTGCAGTATGTGGAAAAATCAGGAAAAAAAATATATGTTCTATTTATCTTCAAGATACCTCTCCAACTTTCCTCCTGGAGGTACAATTATTTGTAAGAGCTTTTTCATATGAACATAATTGTTTCTCTATTTATTTATTGGGAGCACCTTTATGGACAGTAAAAGGCCAAGAAGTAAGGAAGTTGTCACTGCAGATATTACTTTCAGCTACCCACTTATTAGGAGAGGCAGAAACGGTCCTAGAATTCTGCCTTTGGAAAATGATCATATTATTTCTATCTTTAAAAAAAAAAATTCTTAGAGGGGGCTCGATTTAACAAATCTTGCATAATACTGACTGGATCTTAGTGGAGAAACTTAAAACATTTTTTAAAATTATGTTCATGTTATTTTTACAGTTAAATCAACAGAATGCCAAACTAGAGATGGAAAAGACCCATTAAAGCCATCTAGCCTTTCTCCCTGCTGGGGCAGCATTGTTCCCTAAATCTACTTTCCAATTCTCTGCCTAGCCTAGTTTGATGTAGCATAGACTTAGCTTAACTACAGCATACAGGGGAAAAGGAAGTGGGGTTTAATTTGGGATGGGAGGTATTGGGGCTAGGAGGGGGTGTCGGCTGCTGCATAAGTGTATTGAGAAGTGGGGGGGTGGGAAGATAGAAAACCCGACGTATTAACTGTGTGAAATCACGTCCCCGAGGTTGGGAGGCTCTGCCTTGTCCATGAAAAGCGAACAACACAAGAAAGCATCGCCAGAATTAAAAGTCTTTAATGAGAGTCGAATGAAACTCGGATTTGGAGGGAGAGGGAAGGGGGAAAGAGACCTGGATCCCCGGGGCGGCAGGAAAAGCACCTGTGCGTCCCACCCCTCCCCCGACTCTCTCCCTTCTCCGTCCCCCCCCTTCGCCCCCGCCCCCCAAAGCCGGTGCAGCAGCGGGTCCAGCACGCGCCCCACTAGTTCCCTGGCGCAGCCTGCCAGCCTTGGCCCGGAGGGAGGGCGCGAGGAGGTGGGGGGGGGGGGTGGCGGTAGTGGGGGGATGTAAAGGTCGTGCGGCTGTGGGTGATTTAGTAGCAGGGTCTGTAGTACAGGCTGTCCCCAGCAGCGGAGTCAGCGCGCCCCACGTGACGGCTCCGTCTTCAGGCTTTGGCTCTTCGGTGAGCTCCACAAACAGACGCACATACACACACGCACACACATACACACACACTCTGCTCTCCATCCAGTCTCTCATTTCTCTCCCTTCCTCATCTCTTCCCCTCCTCTCTCTCCCTCTGAATACACACACGCACGCACACACACGGAGACACAGACACACACAGACACACACACATACCCACCCGTACCGGCAGCAGCGGCGGCGGCGGCAGCAGAAGTCAAGGCAAACCTCTAGGTTCAGTCTTTAGTAACGGTTGCAGCATCAGTAAAAATCCCAGGAAGGGAGAAGAGTTGAGAGGTTCCTTTTGCATTTCTTTTCTTTTCCTTTTTGGAGAGATTCTTTTTTGTTGTGTTGTTTTTTTTTCCTCCCCATTTTGTTTGCATCCAGAGGATGGCAGGCTGCGGGCTATCGGAAGATGCCTTCTCCTCTTTCTTTTACAACTACAGCTCCTCCTGGGAAACCTCCTACAACCAGGTAAGAGCCCCGTGGCTGGAAGCGGTTTCTTATCTCTCTCCCACACCTCCCCCCGCCCCCCACCTCGATCCCCTCCTCTCCTCCCTGTCGCGAACCCACTTAGCACTCCACGGGGATGCAAAAGGCTGGAGAGGGAAGTGGGGGGTGGCGGCGGCGAAGTGGGTTGCTCAGTCTGTGTATGTGTTTCTGCACAACGGAACGTCGTGGAAAGGGGGATAGGAACGATAGCTTTCCAATCGCGATGGGTCTTTCTCGCCCCTCCCTCCCCCGCCCTCCCCAATCTTCCATCAATTTCACAACCCCTTCCCCCTCCCATTAGCAGCCCCCCCTCGCCAGCGAGATCCAGAGGATGGAGCTGGTGCGTTACCCCGAACAACTCCAGGCACAACAAGGCAACTCAAGCGAAACCTCCTAAGTCTCCTCCGGTGCTTTTTGCCCGTTCCTTCTTGCAGCCTGCTTGCCTGCTAGTTGGGTCCTGGAGGTGGATGGGTGGGATCCAAGCCCCAAGCTGCTTGCTGGCAGTAGAACCTCTCCCCCTTTCCTTGTCCCATTCCCCCCCACCCCCTCCGCCCCCAACCCGTTTCTTCCCCTAAAATGGCTGCATATGCAAGTAAAGCATCCCTGACCCGGTCTGGGTGGGAGTAGTTGAGGCTTCTCTCTGCGCCCCCGCACCTATCCCCCTCCCACCCCCACTTAACTTTGATGACTGTGCAATGCAGTCTGGCTGCATCCCTTCCCTGGGAGCTGTTCTCTGCCTCTAGGTGTACATGCCAGTCTGCCTTGGGGGTTGCCGGGGGAGGGTAGACTCGTCGAAGTGAGAGGGGATACCGTGAAAAAAAAAGCGGGGGGGAGAGCAGGCAGACGGGGTGTCCAAAACGGGTGGGTACCTGAAAGAGAGAGCAGGGTGGATCGTGTCTCCTGGTGTAAAAGCTATTCTGGGAGCCTAGGAGAGAGCCCCGAGCGGGGGGTGGAAAAAAGCCTTTTAATTAAGTAACTGTTGTAGTCTGCTGCCCCCACTGCTTGTTTGGTGAAAGTCTCCAGGCATCTGTCATCTGTAAACTACACGGTGAAGTAGAGAGGGAGGGAACGAGGTAGGGACCGGGAGGGAGGTAGAGGAAGTGTGAGTGTATGTATGTGAGTGTGTGTGTGTGTGTGTGTGTGTGTGTGTGTGTTGGAGGGATGGAGGGAAGAGGGCTGGCGAAGGGAAAAGTTAAAGCCTTAGGAAAAAAAATTAAGGAGAGATGCTGCGTCCAACTTGCTAGGCAGCAACGTGCCGCCTGCTGGAGCGGCCTCCAGCGCGTGGGATTCCCAGGTCAGGTGTCCGCGTGCCTGTCAGGCGGAGCGCGCACGGGCCGAGGTGTGTGTGTGTGTGTGTGTGTGTGTGTGTGTGTGTGTGTGTGTGTGTGTGTGTGTGTGTGTGTGTGTGTGAGTGTGTGTGTGTGTGTGTGTGCGCGCGTGCGCGCGTGTGTATGTGTGGCTACAGGGGGCGGGGGGCGCGACTACTGCGAGGAGCAGAGCTCGCCACCCTTGCCCAGTCGCCCGCGGGGCTGGCTTTCCCCCTCGCGCGCTCGCCCTCCCCTGTGGGTGGGCAGCGTGCTCTGCTGAGCTCATGGAAAAACGTGCAGTCTTCTTTATCCCAACGCCCCCCCCTTAGTCTCCCCCACCTCTCCTTCCACCCCCGGCACACCAGTTTCCAGGAAACTGAAATCCCCAAACTAGCAGTTGCCAGTTTAAGGTTTCACCTCTATAGCGAGGGATCAAGAAACCACACACTGCCACGGGAGTTAATAATACATAAAGCCGGCCGGGGGAGCCTTGGAGAATTCTTGCAGTACAAGCAACTAGCAGGCGGAGAGAGCCCCAGACAGGCAGCAATGCCAATGCCAATGCCAACGCCGCCGCGGCTGCCGCCGCCGCCGCTGCCTGTGAGGGAGGAGGGAGTCTGAACAGCGTCTTTTTATTCCTTAGGGAAGGGTTGGGGGAAGTTTTGGAGCTCCGACCCATGTGTGCCCTAAACAGCCCAATAAATATTGAACTTTGGTGTCTGGGGTTCGAAGCATACAACCAAGCGGGTGGAGAGAGGCAGAGAGGAGAATCTATTAGTAGAAACTTGGAAGGCACTTGATGTCTGGCAGAAGCCTTGATGTTGGCTTGGCCGACCCTGTAGTTGTGCGGGATGGAGAGGCGGGGAAAGAAGAAAGATGCGTGTGCTCTGTGGGGTGGGGGTGGGTAATGGAAAACGCTCCCTAGAGTAGACAGGATCGAAGGGGACTAGCTGAAGGGAGGCTGTGGGCTTGTCACTCGGTTTTGCTTATTAGCAGCAGAACTGTGTTTCCACCCCCACCCCTAATTCGTTCCCTTAACTTCCCCTATCCTGCTCCAAATAGAAAAAACAATTAAAAGATTTGCAAAGCCTGCCGTTCCGAGTGTGTGCAGTGTGTGTCGTCTGTGGGTCTTTCTTGGGCTGGTTTGCTGTAGACCTAACATGAGTCAGAACCAGCCTCGCACGCCGTTAGGACATTCTCCTATTGAAAGCCACGGACTGTCAAAATCAGGAATCGTGATTCCTCAGCAGCGCCACGCGCCCAACTAGTCCAAGAACCAGATGCATTATGATAAGTTTACAGTGTGTTGCCTGTGGTCTGCACCTGGTGGCCCCGGGTACTCCTCCTGCCTTCGAAAGGCAGGGAGTGGAGGAAACATGTGAATGACACATGAGATGGCACAGAATCACAATTATATAATGTTCTATATACGTTTGAAAAAATTGAGATGTAAAGTAACGAGCTATTTGAAAGATTTTAGGAAGGGCTGTTGCCTGATTCTTTCCACAAGACTGGCAATCACGTGAAACCTCCTTAGAAACCAAAGGAAGTGGGTAGGATGGGGGGAGGGGGGGAGTATAAAAGGGAAATGGTGGAGAAAGAGAAGAAAAAGAAGATGTTTTAAAAAGATAGAAACATTTAAAACAGGTCTAAACCAGTTCCATTTTTATAAAGTTAGTTTAATAAGATTTAGGGGAAAATCACCTTCTCCGTAAACTTAAACATTAAAAAAAAACTGTTCATATTGAAAAGAAACGCAGATAGAATTAGTGAAAGACCTGCAGGTGTTGCCTTTTGGATCTGGTTATCTTACGGTGATTTTGGAAGGTATACATGTTATTGCTACTGCAGTTTAATTGTATGGTGGAAAAAGGAAGATTATTTGAAATATTGATTTTTTTTTTCAAAAATGGGATAAAATACAGAAACAAATGAGATACCTGCATCATTAGGGAGAAGACATTGATATATTGGAGAATCTCTATAGGATAATACAAAAAAGTAAACCTACTAAGCTTTTTTTATTTTGGTAGGCGCTAAACACAGCAAGATCAGAATGTTCAGCTCTAAGAAATAGGTGCTTTTGTGTGTGTGTGTACACATATATGTATGTTTATATATGTGGGTGTGCATATATATGTGTGTATATCTTATAATACTTTACTGATCTCTAGTTTGCATTTTCATTCTTATTCATCCACAGTGGAGTATGAGAAATATAATTTTAGCTACTCGAATGCAGTAAAAAACATAAAGTTATGGTATAAAATTCTATTTTAAAGCTTTATCAGAGCTATTAAAGGTAGACTTGGCCTAAATTTAAAAGAGCAAGACTTATTTTAGAATTTTACCTGACTTGCTGCCAAAAAAAAAGCTTACAAATCTTCAGTTTGTCGCTAAAATAGCAATGCTCTTCAAATATAATTTGTTTACTCTACTTCAATTAAAAAACCCCCCACAACTTTGTAGTGTATTTAAGTGCTTATGAAGGGAAGGGTTGATTGTACTAAAAAAATCAAGCTTTTTATTTTCAGATCAATATGATACATTCTCCAGATCTAATGCCATGTAAAAGAAACCTTTTTACAATATCAATAGCATCTGCACTGGAGCTAAGACTATCTCTCACTGGCATCATAAGGCCTTTTGATTACTTTCTTTCTCACAAAAAACAAAACAAAACAAAACACCCTGATTATAACACCTCTCAGTATAAATAAACAAGTGAAAGCGAATAAAAAGACTTCTTTGTACACAGAAAACTTAATTTCTCGATTATTTGAAATAACCAAGACTTTTTTTATTACTCCCAAATAAACTGCTTTTAATTTAGCTCTTTCAGTTTTTAATATGAAAATTTAATATTCAGAACTCACAGTGTAGGTTTCGTCTTGTGGGAAGACTCTGGGATGTGATATAAATAAATTGCATCTATTATAGAAAGGTTAAGCTTGGCATTTTTACTCTATGCCTGGATGGACCACCTGCCAAGTATTTTTAAACCATTTCTCAAAGTATCTGCATGCCATAGTTTTGCAGAATAATCAGAGTAGAAAAGTAATGTAGTAAGAAAAGGATGGCTGATGCTGATTTAGAATTTATTTCTTGAATTAGAATCACCACCCATTCCCTTCCCACCCACCCCCACATACATAAAGAGTACTGGTAAAAGGTTTCTTATTCTCAGCAGTGTAAGGCAGAAAGAGACCCTCCACTGAATTACAGTTTCAGACCTAAGGATGGCAGTACTGCAAGCTTCTTGTAAAGATGTTTTTCCCAGCCACCTTTTACATTGTGCTTTCTAACTATCCTGCAAGTCTTTTGTGCTGTTGCTGTCCAACCTGGAGCTTCTATGAGGAAACTGACTGAGCTTTTCAGAAGTATACCTTGAGGGCTGGTTGTTTCGGCTCATGTAGTCAGCAGATTTTAGTAGTTACTGTAGGTTTCCTTGTACCAATCATCTACTGTCAGAATTAACTTTAGGCAATCGGCCATTCAAATCAGATGATGTATGATATCAATACAGCCTGTTACTGTAGGAAAATAAGAGCCCCTTTATTTTGCACTATGCCAAGCAACTGGTTTGGTTTTCACCCTCCTCCCCTCCCTTTACCCATTCCTCCTCGAAGTCCCCTTCTCCCTGCCCTCTGCGGGAACCAGATATTTTGTCATTGAGTTTTGGAGAGCATTTCCCTAACCGATTCAATGTGGAACCTCCCCTTCCCACTTCTGTCAAATTTCCCAAAGTAGAGATATAAAATGTCATCCTTGTGGGATGCCCACTATTTAGTCAGAGTAGGCAGTAACTGTTTTGAATTGGGCCCTGGACCTTTGTGAGCTAGGTACCTGTGCCTCTTTGTACTCACTCTATCTTTTCAAGCAGGGTAGAAGTTTCAATGTAAAATCCTTAATGGATGTGGGTGAGTTGTTGAAAGCTTGTGCTGACTGTCTGTTTTTTTGGCCTGGCACGACTTACATGAATATGGAATAGCCAAGGCAAAATCCAGCCCAGGGAGGAACATTCTTTTCCACCCAGTCCGAGTACTGTAAAGAATTCAATACGCATTTTCCCCCTCCTTTCTGGGCACATCACAATTCATAAAGCTGTGACAATGTTTTGATTCATAGAGATGAACCAGAACTTGGACTGTCCTGTCTTCAGTTTTTCATCTGTACAGGACTCTGTATTAAAATAGGATCTCTTAATATTGAGAAACGTGTATAAACTATATATTTATACTTTAAAAGCTTTTTTTTTCTGCATATGTATGTATTTTTAGGTAACTTTGTAGTTCATTGCACATAGTAGGTGCTTAAGGAATGCAATTTATGATCAGGTAGTTTATAAATTGGAGGAATTATTTGGACTAAGAAAGGGCTAAGTAAATTTTTGCATGCTATCAAGAAATTCTACAACCAACCCTAGACTGCTGATGCTGTTCTCACGTTGGGCCCATAGAGCTAGAAATGTGAAGACAAAAGTAGATTTAGAAATTTTGGTGCATGGATATAATTTCTCTGACTTAGTCAGTCTCCCATTATGCTAGCTTGCAAATGTTGTTTTCCCTTGTAGAGCAAGATCTACCTAGATTTTGAGAAGCAAAATACATTGTAATAATTAGCTGTGCTACATAAGTAGCTTGCTTCGATCAAGTACACATGGCTAAAAATGTAATTTATTTGTGGACATTGTAAAATGAATAAAATTCCCTCCTTTTTTTTTTTTTGTAATTTTTTCTGCTCAATTTTTATTTTTTTAAACAACTAGATGGGACTGACGTTGGAGTGAAAAAACCTCGGTTTGTGTCCCAGCTCTACCAGTTACTATGTATGTCACTGGGCCTTCACTTCTCTGGGCCTCAGTTTCTCTGTAAAAATATGGATTAGGTATTTTTAAAGACCCCTTTTAGCTCTCTCTCCATATGATTCTGTGATCTTATTTTAGCTAAAACATAGTTCAGTTATGCCACTCCATTGCCCAAGAAGCTTTATCAGGGCCTTCTTGTCTGTATTGTAAAATTTCAATTCCTGCTTTGCATTCAAAGCCCTTTCCCAACCTGGCTCTAGCCCACTATTGTAGGTTTATTGCATGCTATTCTCCATCATTCTCTCTGAGTTCAAACTCAACTGGCTTACATGTGGTTCCCAGCATACAACATTTCATTTCCTATCTCTGTGTCTTTGAATAAATAGGCTGCCTCCTCATTGCCCCCTCATAGAATCCCTAGCTTCCTTCCACGGTCAGCTCAATGGGAGGGGTTCACCAATCACCCACCCCTGCTTTGGATATAGCTATATGCATGTTTTCTCCCCCAAACAACTGGTTTCATTTCCAGTCTTTCCCTGTTCTTCCCCTTCCCCCCACTCCTTTAAGGTAGGAACAGATTCCTTTAGGTGCTTCAGGAATGAGTGTTGAATGACTGAATGAGTGCCTTTTCTTTAAGATTACTTCCTGTGGACACTGGTTGTATCTTGTGTTTATAGTTGTTTATATATTATTTCCTCCATTAGAGCATGAACTCCTTGATGCCAAGGGTCACATGTTTACCTTTTTCTGTATCCTCAGTACTTAGCACAGGGTGGAGCACGTTCAGCCTTGAGGCCACATGTGGCCCTCTAGGTCCTCAAGTGCTGCCCTTTGACTGAATCCAAACATCATAGAACAAATCCCCTTAATAAAAAGATTTGTTCTGTAAAACTTGGACTCAGTTATAAGGCTGCTTCCAAACACATAGGAAGTACTTAATAAATGCTTGTAGATTGATTTTGAACAAGGCTATGTCTGCTGAATTGACTTAAATCCTTTTTTCATTCCATTTGAACTGGCTGGTTTGTTGACTGAACCAAGCAGTTGTTTGACTGAGTTGACCATTGAAGACACAAGGAGTAGGTTTGGTTCCCTCATCTGAACTTAACATCAGAAAACATTCTTTAGTTTTAGATTTACTTTGACAAATAGGGGTGATTGAAGTGGAGGTGCAAATTCTCTATTTAGCCAAAATAACACAGATAATGGGGAAATGTCACTGATAAATACTTGCCCAAAATTTGTTCTGCACAATAAGTGGTTTAACATTGCAGACTCACATCACTGGGATGCTTACATAATTCTAGTATTGAGGAATATTGTGGATTGCCCGTGTTATGTTAGGCATTTACTATAAGTAGATATGTTTCAGGGGAGATAATTTGGGCTGCAGTTTATCTTTGCAATAATGAACCACATGGTAATAGTTTCCACTGTATTAAATCACCAGGTAACATTTGTGCCCATGATGAACTAATACCTTTTGGTAGTTCCAACATTATATTGTGATCTTCAGAAATATAGTTGTATGAAGGCGGAAAAAAACATTAAATGTCAGTAGTTATAGCAAGGCTTTCTGGAAGAAGAGGGCAGAGAGTTCTTAGCTGGTTGCCCGTTCATGTGGCCCTAGCGGAAATGTAAAAGTGCAGGGTTTGCATTGGAATGAGAATGGGGTCACCCACCCTTTGTACTCATCATCAAGGAAGCAGGACTTTCTTCCAGAGAGACCATAGGAAATCAATGAGCACACTTTGCCAGTGTGGAGATAAATGTGTACTGCAGAGGGCATTAAATAAAAGGGCAGCAGTAAAATGATTTACTACATAAGGCAGTGTGACTTTTGGGTCACTTCAAAGAATTCCCATTTTTGAGATAATAACTGTATTTAAATATTTCTTTTCTATGCTATCAAGAAATAGGGCAAGGGAATGCTGGGTGGTGGTACATATTGTTAACTTCAGGAATGTTATTGAAATAAAGCAGACTGTTTCCAAAAGGGGCCAGTAGCATATTTAATGTTATTGAGGTTAGAATGGTTAATTGACCTAATTTACCCCAAATTTCTGCATTTCTCTGACAACTTATTCGTTTTAAATTTTCCCGGAAGCAGGATAGAAACTTGTTATTCAGATAGGCTCACCATGACCAGAAGGTATCACTGAGGGGTACCAGCACAGGGGAAGCATGCAGGAAAGAAGACCGCTGATGTAAAGGGAAAATGTAGAGGAAGCAGCCTAATGAAATGTGGAAAAGCAGGTGTGGGCCTTTAATGTGCTCCCTTTTTCAGCTTACACTTCTGTTTGCTTTGTGAGCAAATATTCTTGTAGTTTGAAATATAGTGCTGCAGATAATAGCTGAGGGGCAAAGGAAAAGTCTGGTTTGTATCTGGAAGAAGGTGAGAGAGTCATTTAATCACCTGCCTGTAAGAGTGTTGGAAATTGTGCTGGTTGTCTAAAAACAAAACAGAAACATGTGGGGTGGGCGGGGAGGGGGGGTCTCTAAACAAACCCACATTTTGGTGTAGTTTATTATTTCCAGTTTCAGTTTAGTCCCCAGTGTTAACAATGAGTGATTATGTTTCTGGAGTTTCGTTTACAGCATAAATTAGCATTTTGTTTTCTGTTAAAGCTTTTGAATGAGGAATTATAATGTATAATTTGCTGAAAATAGATGTTATCATCTCTTAGGATGAGGACAACCACATAAACTTGAGCAAATGATAAAAATGAAATCAATTACATTCCGAATGGAAGTAGTTTACAAATCTCCAAATACAAAGTGGCAGTAGTAGCTGGTTATTGTAACAAATAATTAGGTTTTTTTTTTAAACAACATTTATTGAATTCCATTGACAATTCTGTAATTGTTTGCAGTTGGCTGTAGCCCTCCTTCTTCCAAAATGAAATGTGGCATAGAATGACTGCACTTTATAAACTGCTGTTTGCCTCATTATTCAGTGTAACTCAAACGCCTATTTGTTTGCATATGTAATCCTTTCAGGGCAATATGGAAACACAGTGCCACTCTGGTGTGCGGAATGGTGTTCCAATACCAATCTTGGATGGCTGCTTGGCTAAACAACTATTCAAGGACTGGTGATCCTTCTACTAGATTTTTGGACTCCTACAAGAAGAGAGAGGAAAGGGGAACCAAGTGTTGTGGATGCTGGAGGAGGAAACATTGTCAGTAATATATCATATTATCAGATAGAAGAAGAATAAATGGCAGTTACTCTTCTGGGCCATTTGCTGAAAACAGTAGTTTGTACATGACATCGTATCATATTATTTATCATTTTTGGTTTCATCTCTTTTGATGAGGAAGAAATTCTTGCTATGCCTTTAAAAAAATAGGAATTTAATGTGGAAAATGAATGAATTGCAGTTTCATTTTAAAGTCCCCAGGACATAATAAGACTGATTCTTGACAGGCTCACTAAACCTTTAAATTTTTAAAATAAAGAAATTATAAAATATGTGCTTAATTTTTTTAAAAGGATAAACAGAAAGGAAAGGGTAGTAATTCCAGCATTTTGGAATTTCTTGTTTTTTTTTTTTTTTTTTTTTTTTTTTTTTTTACAAATGCTACATGCTAAATTTATCATTCATATTTGTTTATTTCCAAAAGATTAATCTATTTTTTAAAGTTAATATTCAAAGGAATATGTTCAGCATGATTTTATTTTTAGATACCAAGTTTTAAGATGAAACAAATCAGTGGTGCATTAGAAAACATACAAAAGTGTGTACAGTGACAGAAAGCCAAGTAGAACAGATGCCAAAACCCAGGGTGATTGATGGATGCTCTAAAGAACCACATGAGGGGAAATAGGAAAAGATCTCTAGAAGCACAATTGCAGAGAATTTGCCGCCTAAATATCTGTTTTAGTTCTGACCAACATCAACCCTTATTATTGTACAGAATAGGTGCTTGTGTGACCCATGTCTTTGGGGAGATAACATTTTTATTAGTGATCATTAAAAGTTGTCCATATTTTCATACACATTTTGTCTTTTTCTCAACATTGAGACTTTGGATGAGTAGGATGTTAATGATAAAAGAGCACCCCCCCTTCTCTTTTGTCACATGTTCTTGGCTTAGATTTAGATGGTTCTTTGGATAACTGGCCCAGAACTAGTAGAGAACACTATTTATGTGGATTTCTGGGAGAAGACAGGAAAACTGTCAAAAGATGGTTTAGTGTTGAAGGAGAGAATATTTTCAGTAATAATTGTCAATCAGGTGAATTTTCTAATACTCCATCCCTTGTATTCAGAGCTGTGGCAAGCAATTTTGGGATCAACTTGGGACTGGCTACTCAAAATATCTCCTGAGTAAATAATAGTAGGAATCATGCCGTCAAATCACTTTGTAAATATGAAAATAATGCTAGAATGAACTAAGACAAATTCACTAGAATGAGATGGCAGAACTGGTTACCAGAGAGATTTCTACTGATGAAGTACATGTATCAAATTTTCATACCCTCAAACTTCAGTACCCTAAGCTAAAACTCCAGGTGTACCACCTTGGTTACAGCTTTGGTTTTATTTATGGTTCTGCCATTAACCAACTGTACAATGTGGAAACTGTCACTTAACCACTTAAGGTCCCAGTTTCTTCATCTATAAAATGAGATGGTTTGATTCAATAATCTCTAAGGTTTCTTCCAACTCTAAAAGCCTGTGTACTTTTCTTTCTGCAGCACAGGTCAAGCTAACAGAATTGATGGTGTTTATAGATAAAATAGTTACCGTATATTCCACCCAGTCCTTGATAGAATTTGATTCTGTAGTTCCTTTAACACATGCTCTTTTAAAAAATTATCACTTAATCATTGAAAGTATGATCTATTGTTAATGTCAAAATAAATTCTTAATTATGAAATAAAAATAAAGTTGTATTTTTCATGATTAAAATTAAGTATTAAAGCTAGAGAGTGAAAATAACATGTGGTCAAGAAACATAGACTGAATACACATGCCTCAGTGCTAATGGAATTGTTTACATTTTTCTTTATGCAGTGTCAAGGCTGAAAAAGGTTACATAGCTTTGATGACAGAGTCCCAAAAATTGTAAAAAGAAAATGGAATAATCTTTACATATTTACCAAAGGACTTTTATTTTAGGAAGTAGGACATCATTGCTAATTGATTTTTTGACCCTGATACCAACAGTCACATTAGAAATAATTTACAAAGGAATATTTTTTCCTTTCTAAAGCTGAGCCCTAAATAATAAATTGCTAAAGGAAAAATGGGAAGATTAATGGTGCTGAGTGTTTTCATGAATTTACAAACACATTGGTGAAGCTAATATTTGTTTATTTCTCAAAACCATTGTTAATAACCAGTATTTAATTTTAACATTATGATGATAGGATGGTTATGCTTTCTTCACATGAAATCACTTTAAAAACTACTTTTAGGACTACTGGTCTTGAACTGCCATTGACTATTTAGGAATTATTGGTACAGAACTGATTTTCTTCTGTTTGTGTATGTAACATAGCTAGAGAATCTTGTCATATTTGATATAAATTTTACTGATATGCTATGAAAAGGACAGAATCAGAATTGGAAAGAATCTCTGAGATCATCTAGTCAAACTTCTATCTCCCCAGGAATCTCTTCTACATTATTCCTGGCAAATGGTTACCCAACAGCTATTGGGGAACTTCCATCAGGGAGAGTCCATTCCGCTTTGGGATAGCTTAGATTGTTTCAAAATGTTTTCCTTACATCAAGCAGAAATTTCTGTTCCTGTAACTTCTACCTGTTGTTGTTCCTAGTTCTGCTCTTAGTGGACACACAGAAAGATTTTAATCCCTTTTCAACATGATGTTTAATAGGAGGTACCTTTGAATTCCTGAAAAGACCCAGTGTGTTCCCTTATATACTTCTCTTTTTCAGGCTCAACAGACTAGTGTCTTCATCTGATTCTAGTACTGCATGAGTTGTAGTCCCCTCACCATGCTGATCATTTTCTAGACATTCTCCAGATTCATTATGTGGTTCACAAAATATAGTGCCCCAGACTCAATGCAATAAATCTCTTGGACTGACCAGGTCAACAGGACTGTCACCTCCATCATTCTATAGTTGTTACTGTTGAGTTGTTTCAGTTGTGTCTCACTCTCCATGATCCCACTTGGGGTTTCCTTGGCAAAGATACTGGAGTGGTTTCCCATTTCCTTTTCCAACTCATTCTACAGATGAGAAACTGAGGCAAATAGGGTCAAGTGACTTACTCATGATCATACAGCTTGTAAGTGTCTGAGACTGAATTTCAATTCAGGTTCTCCTGATTCCAGGGCCAGCACTCTATCCACTTTACCAGCTAGCTGTCTTCATCATTTTGTAGACTGTGTTTCTATTATTAATGTAACATAATATTGCACTCATTTTGGCTTTGTGTCTCACCGTTAACTCATGCTTAGCTAACAGTTAAACAAGGTGCCCTTTTTCATAGAAATTGATTTCTAGCAACAAATCTCCCATCTTCTACTCATGCAGTTTTTTTTTTGACTCAAGACTAGAACTTGTGTTATCTAATAACTTGGGGGCATATATTAAATTTCATTTTATATGATTCTTCCCATCATTCTCCTTATTTAGAGCATTGTCTCTGCTGACAAACTTTTGGTGATAGGTGAAAGAAAGGCAAAAGGGAGAGAGAAAGAAAAGAATCTAACAAAGAATGGTCATTCAAATACTACTGTTTACCTACATGTACTTTTGCCCTGTTGCTGCCTTTAAACTTTTCATTTCATTCCTCCCTCTTCCCGACAGCACATATTAGAATTGCATTGTAATATGGGGGCAGAGAACAATTCATAAAAAGAGGTTTTCTTTGTATTTTCATTTCTCTCCCTCTTCTAATTCTTCGGGTATCCTATTTTAGTGTTTGATGAACTTAATTTCAACTTAATTGTCTAAGATACAAAGCTTTTGGATGTCATATGCTGAAAAGGTAAAATGGTGGATGCTTCATTCACTATCTCCTTTGTCACTGAAAACTTGGAAATAAGTCCATTCTTATTCTGGTTATACCTGGGAAGAAGAGATTTATTGCAATGATGATCTTCTTTCCTTATCATTATTATTTTTAGTTGGGGATAGTCTGGATTAATGAGTTAAGGAAATAAAATTCATGTCTAAGGTATTTCAGTGATTATTACAGGAGGTCCCATACTTCTTGAAATCATGGTAACAACATTGCGAATAATAGCCAGTTAATCTTCTGTGGGGATGGAGGGAGAAACAATAATTCTAGTTTCATTCATTATTACTCACTATAATGTAAACTGTTGCTGCCAATTTGCCAGTAGCCGTTTGCAAGTCAGAAATAAATATGCATTTCTGAAAATAGCCCAAGGCTTGAACTGTGGCAATACGGGATTATCCTCTGTTACACATTAGAAGACTATACATTAGGAGATCTTTCAAATGGTCAGATTGTCCTTCTCAACTGAGTCAATCAAAACTTCCTCCTCAGAATATACTTTGGAATTTCAGTGACTCTGTCACCTCACTGATATTGGTACTTCCATTGGTTGAAATTGCCTCGCTGTCATTGGATTATTGTTGAGGTCTTCCCATAAGTCCTTGATAGAGGTCTACCTAATGTGACATTTTCTTCATTATCTTTTCCTATTTCAATGCTGACAGTCAGGCTACTGATCTATTGCCCATTCAAATCAGCAAGTGTTAAAAATCCTCCACCAAAAATGAAGTCAAATTGACAATTTCAAAGATTTGCCCTAAAGACGGTAACTTTGAGATCATAACATTTATGGTTTATGTTTTTTATTGTGGTTTGCAGACACAGACAGGGATCTTTTGCCTAACCATCAACAATGTGGTAAAGATTTACTTTCTGTCCTACCATGGTATAGGATTTCTAGAACACTGGTGTGTGGATGGCCATTGAAGTGCGTGCATGAATTCAAGTGCAAGACTGAAATTCATACATTATTTTCAAACACTTAAAGACATCATTTAATGACAAGTATTATTGACTTTAGTGAAAGGAGAGGAGCTGAGTTAAACAAACAATTGACTTGACATTGGAGACAGTTATTTTATCATTGATTCTTTCATAATCGTTGCTAATAGGTCTTCCCTGTGTGGATGTTAGCCAACTTTTGTCTTTAGCTACAATGTGGATATGAAGAGAGAAGGAAAGAATTCATAGTTTTTAGAAGCTAGGGTGATGAACTCTGCCCCCTTTCCCATTTGTGGAATGTACTTCCTTCTCATAGATTCCTTGAAAATATAGCTTAAGTGCCACCTTCTTCATTAAGACCTTTTACATTTCCCATAGTTAGTAACACTTTATCCCTTGTGAAACTGCTTTCTTTCAATTTGTATATATTTCTGCATTTGCGTATTTGCATATATATGTATATATGTGTATATCTATCTATCTGTCTATCTATCTATCTATCTATCTATCTATCTATCTATCTATCTATCTATCTATCTATCTATCTATCTATCTATCTATCTAGTGTCCTCCCAGAAGAACGTAAGGTCTTTGAGGATTTTGACTTAATTCATTTCTATCTTTGTTATCTCAGTGCCTTGAATATTGTCATGTACCGAATAGGTGCTGAATGAATGTGAAAGTGAATTTGATCAATTCCAGTTACTTGCTAGACACAACACAGATATAAACTCAGTACACATTTTTATGAAGGCATTTGCTCAAAGTTTTAGAATGTAGGCCAGGAAGAGGTATTGAAATGTTTTAAAAGCCAACAAAAATCAAAGAACTATCTGATTAGGAACCAAAGCTGAAGGGCTGATTATCTCGGCTTAGTTATCTTCCTTTAATAATACTCTTAGATCTATTTGTGATACTAATCAAACTCCCTGTAGTTTCTTCTCTTTGAGTAAGCTAGGAGAAGCATAAAAAGAAATAATTGTTTTCTGAGACAGTCTTTGTTTTCTGAGACAGTCTTTCATAAAAGAAGCGACTTTAGTAGATGGTCATTTGAGAGATGCCAATATGCACTAAGCCAAATTTCCATTGAACCTTGAAAATACTTAAGGGTGAGGATTTGGGGAGTTGCTATTTCTTCTTCCAACTGTCAAATGTACAGCTAATGAAATAATATCTTCAAAGACATCTTCAGGCATCCAGCCCAGATATAATGTGTGATGTCTGAAACTTAGGGAGAAGAAAGAGGTTACTTATAATAACAAATAAAACACAGTGTTTGTTAATGCTCTCATAAAATTTTAATGAGAGGCAGGAAAAGATGGTTGATAGCAGGTCACTCTGGGAGTCAAATCTCACCTTGGACACACATTATTAGCCAAGAGGCAAGTGAGCAAGTCACTTAACTTCTCAGTGAACTAAGACTTTATTTTTCGGTTGCTGATCGTCTCTGTGGTGGCGAGTTTCAATAATATGTTTCTTATACTAATGAATTCATAATCCAGAAGCCTTCTCCATTGGTTCCTCCTCCCCATCCCCCCCCACCAGCCACAAACCCCAGTACAACAGTTTTTAATAGTAAAGACAAAATTTGAGATACCTTTGTTGAAAGTCAATCAACAAACTGACTTCCA
Source organism: Bettongia penicillata ogilbyi (assembly GCA_023548195.1). Classification (NCBI taxonomy): domain Eukaryota; kingdom Metazoa; phylum Chordata; class Mammalia; order Diprotodontia; family Potoroidae; genus Bettongia; species Bettongia penicillata. Next base: position 632,460 of record JAJHZJ010000694.1, on the reverse strand, counting down.
ATAAATAGTCAATATTATGTGACAAGTATTGTGCTAAGTATTGGTGATACAAAAAGAGACAAAAGACAGTTCCTGCCTTTCAGGAGTTTATAATCTGATAAAGCACTTTCAAGGAAGAAAATAAAATAAGAGGCCATAAACTACTTAACTTCTTTTCCTGGCAGAATTCTAATCGTTTTGTAAGGATTCCATATTGTTTTATAGTTTTAGACTTTTAGAATTAAATTTTAGCTTCATAAAATTGCATGATCGGGATGAAGAGAAGGGAGACATGGAATATACAGAAAGTTAAGCACCTGCTGTGTGCTAGGCAACGTATTAAGAGCTCAGGATATAAAGAAAAGGCAAATGTTAGGTTCTGCCTCAAGAAGCTCACAGTCTAATGGAAGGTGTTGGGAGTGAGGCTGAACAGCTTGTATTTTCAGTTCACACTATAGAATTTGGTTTTGATTTATCCTCTCTGTTTTTGTCTTCATGAAGGTTAAAAGGATATTAATGATAAGGCAGAGTTGGAGTCTGACTAGATGTGTCTCATCAATCACAATGAAGTTTTTGGGAAACCTTTCCTAAGTAGGCAGAACATAATATGACTTTGAAGAAAATAATTTGGAGGGAAATTTTGTAGGATTCAATTAGTTCAATCCTGTGTTTAAAAGCTGCATACCCTTCCCCACCAATTCATGCTTTCCTAGAATGTTTGTTGTTTCATTTCGAATTAGATTTTATTTTCTTACTTGCAAAGAGCAATGATGAGGTGGGGGTGGGAGGCAATGTCCATTTATTTCTAGGGAATAAAACCATGTAGGACAAAAGAAAATTAGAAGGCATACTTCTAAATAATGTGATCCTTTAGAAAATGTAATCCATTATTAGAAGAAAGGTAATATCCAGTTCTTTTAATGTTGAGTGAAAATAAATGCAAATTACTTAGATATTTAATATAGAGTAGTATTTCAAAATCCCATGCTGACTATTATGCCCTTTGAGGGGAAGCTGTGCTCCAGTGGAGAGAATGAGCACAAATTCTGAATTCAGAAGTCTTAGCCCTAATACTTATTAGCTCTCAGAGCCAGGGTAAGTTACCTTGCTTTTCTGAGTCTCATTTTTCTCGTCTTTAAAATAGGAATATTTTTATCATCAACTTTGAAAGTATATGAGGAAACTTCTTAGCAAACTTTGAAATGTAATATAAATGTGAACTATAGCATTATTCTTTTTTGGTAGATATAAGAGTAGAAGCTAGGCAGTACAGCAGATAGAGTGCCAGGCCTGGAGTCAGGAGAACTCATCTTCTTGAGTTCAAATCTGACCTCAGTCACTTCCTGGGCAAGTCACTTGACCCTGTTTGCCTCAGTCCTTCATCTGTAAAATGAACTGGAGAGGGACATAGCAAACCACTCCATATCTTTGCCAAGAAAATCCCAAAAGATCTTTAGATATCTGTAATTTTCTTCAGGCAAAAGGAAGATAGCCCCTTTTGGCATGTTGTAGAGAGTATTCTTGTTTCATCATGACTTGGACTAGAAGACATCTGAGGTCTTTTCCAGTTCTGAAATTCTGTGAGTATCTTATTCCAAGCTATTTAGGGGGCCACTGTTTCATTTTGTTAACCCAGAGAAAAGTATTTCGGATATACAAGCTCCCTAGCATTGACAAAAATCTCCTCTCCATGAGTTTAAGCAAAAAATTTTAAAAATACAATATAAAACATAGGCTTGGAAACCAGATTATTGTCTATGTAAATCATATGACTTTGAATTAGAAGGTACCTGGAGATCATTTAGTCTGATGTGTTCTTACAGATCAGGACACTGAGGCTCAGAGAAGAAAAGAGACTTCCCCAGGATTACATAAGCAGAAAGTAGTCAAACTGGGATTCTTAGAGATTTGTGGTATTCCATACATCAAAGCAACATAGTATGCTTGGGATACTTATCATTGTTACAAAAGAAAATATGGTTCTTTGTTTTAGGAAATAGTTTGGGGTTGAAAGTACCGTGAGGTTTTAAAAATGCAAACTTGGCTAATCTATTTCTCTTATTTAATACTTTCCCCATGTTGTTGTTTTATCTGAAGTGTTTATCTAAAATAGACATATGTGTGTGTATACATACACATATATGCATGTTCACACAAATAAAGCATACTACACATATCCTCACAGTACACAACATACATGTGCATACATATTCACACATACTAACATGTGTGCACACATATATGAAAGGGACAGAAATATAAACATGCTTACCAATGGATCAGGTCAGTAGACTGCCCATCTAATTATGTATTATAGCCTGGACAATAACCATTCTTCCTCTACTTGCTTGTTGCTGGTTATTTTTTTCTGTGTGAGTTGTTAGGCTGATCTCTTGAGTGGTTGAGAATCTCATTTAAGAGTTTTTTCCTTTCGTTACAGCATGATATAGTTAGTTCACTATCATCCACGCATAAGAGCATTTAGGATTAGCATGTGAAGGATATCGTAACTCCTCTTCTATTTGAATTCTCCTATAGGCATCCTCCATCATAATGTCAAGAGTCTTTGGGGAGCATACCCCCTTTTAGAGGCATATTCAGACCAATATGATCCCTTCATCTTTATCACTAAACATTTATTGAGTACTTGCTCTGTGAAAAGTACTGTGTGAGACATTTGGGAAGCAAATGGGTTTTAAGATACCAATAGTAAACTACATTGATACATCACTCGAGGCATCATTTAGGAATGGGTTGACATATGGGAAGGAATTTTTTAGCTTACTGGAGTTAATCCCTTTAAGCTCCCAAATTTTCTCATGAAGTTTTTGGAGACCATTAACATCAGTAGAACTCTTTGTCCCTGCACTCATGTCTCCTTTTTATAATTTTTGTTTCTTCCATTCTGTTTCCTCTCTCTTCTCTACCATCATTGTGCCTGTCTCTAGCTGCCTTCTAGGTCACTTGAGCATTCTATTAATTGACTGTGGTCTTGGCAGGAAAATAAATAATTAAATTTCTTAGTGTTGTGAGTAAATTAAGTGTAAACAGGCCCTGAGAACCTTCCGATGGGTAAAATGAATAACTTGGACTTCATGCTATCTTCTTTGACTACTCCAGGTCCTTTTTTGGACATACTACCTAGTCCTCAACCATGTTCTTAATAGTTTGGCTTACCCAAGAAGGGTAATGAGATACTGCTGTACCTGTTTTCACTGTCACGCTTGGGGTATCTTATTCTGTTCATTTACCTGTAACTCAGTTTGTAACAAGGTTTCCCTCAGTGTTTTTTGTCCCACCAAGACATCTTTAGGTGGTACTTGTGAACAGTGAGAGGCAATGTGGTGGAATGAATCAAAGGCCAGTCTTGGAGTCAGGAGAACTCAAGCTCAAATTCTGACTCTGCTGCATACTAGCTGTGTGTATATTATGTGGGCATAGTACTTACCCTCTTTGTGTTCTATACTCCTAAGACAATAATATTGCTGATTTCCACTGATAAGAGTTTCCACACCAGGAATTCCTCATACTGGTGAAATCACATAGCAGGTTCCGACTGTCTACCCTTCTCTCTCCACCCTGCCCTCTTTGAAATAGGGACTAGCACACCAGATAATCATATTTTAGTGAAAACAGAAGGATCTTATATAGGACTCAGCTAATCCGGGTCCTCAATGCATACTTTTGTCAAGGCCTCTCCCCACTCCCACCTTATCCATCAAACCCAACAATGTCTTTGCCAGTTTTCCATGAGAGGCACTTCTCCAACTTCCAGGGGCCTAGTTAACATGCCAGGGTTTGTTTTAGGGGTAGCTACTTATATAATCTTGTCTTACCCTTTAGATAATGATTTAAAACTCATTTGATACCTGAGACTTTGTTGAGATTTTTGAATAGATTGAACTCCAGGGACGCAAAATGCTTATCATCTTCAAAAGAATAAAATCTATTGCAGAGAATTGGAACAGAGGCCACAATGAATAAGCAGCTGTAGTCATTTTGGTTGTGGCATCAGTGCAGACGTTCAAGATAAGTTAGGGAACTTGCATCCACACTAGCCCATTGACACACACTAATGAAACACATTTTAAAAAATTATCAGTTGGGAGAAAGAGAATTATAATAGGTGTGAAATATAGAGGGAAATCAGTTTAGAATCTTACTTAATTTCCATTCTTACCAAGCAATGGCATTTGGATTATTTAGATCATTATTTCAATTCCTTTAACCTTTAAAAAAAGTTACTTTGCTCCAAGAGATTATTTTAAAGTTACATCCCTTTATTAATTATGAGATTCATTTTACTTTTACTGACTGATTATTTAAGGACTTTTATTTTCCTGATTCAAACAAGTTTAGACACAATTCCTATTCTCATTTAAAGGCATGACTACTCTTTTCCTAGGCTTCTCTATCACAGCCCTAAATCAGTATGTTAGCACTGTCTAGTATCCACAGTTAGGTATAAAAGTACTTCAGATGTATATTTTTAGTTCAGTGAGGTTGTCCTACTGTGGAAGCTTCTTTTTCCCAACCCCAAGGACTCATAGAATTTCAGTGTTGGAGGGAACCTTGAGAAGAATCCAGTCCAGACTCTAACTGAAGAGGAATCCCCTTTAACACAGAGCTGGTGAGTAGATACAGAGCTTTTGCTGGAAGTTCTCCATGAAGGGGGAGCACCTTACCTCCTGTGGCAGGCCATTTTACTTTTAGAGAGCTGCCTCTTCATAACTTCCGCCCATTGCTCCTAGATTTGCTCTTGGGCCAGACAATAAATGTATTCCCTCTTCTATGTGAAAGTCACTAAAACAATGTCCCTTTTAAGTCTTCTTTCCAGCCTCAAAACCACCCCACCCTCCACTGCCCAACTCCTGGTTCCTTCAGACGGTCTTCCCATGGGATGAACTTGAGGACTTCTGTCATTATGGTTGCCTTCTTTTGGAACGTCTTTAGTTTATCACTGTCTGCCCTAAAATATGGTTCCTAGAACTAAATGCAGCACTTCAGATATAGTCTCACTTCAGCAAGGTCTTGTGGAAGTGTTATGTAACTAATCCCTAGTCCTGGATGTTCGATTTCTCTTAATGCAGTCTAAAATTGTACTTAAACAAAAAAAAAAAAAACCACTTGCCAAAGAACACTTTTGATAGTGAACTTGCAATCTACTAAAGCCCTCAGATCTTTTTTCAGATGAGTTGCCCTCTAATCAAGATTCCCCCCCATATTATACTTGTGAAATTGATTTTCTGAGGCCAGATGAGGACGATTTCTTTATTGTTCTTATATCCCTAGCATCAAACATAGTGGTTGACACATAGTAGGTGCTAATAACTGCTTGATTGATTGATTTAGATTAAATTTCACTTGATTAGATTTGGCCTAGTGTACTAACTTGAATCTCAACTCTTGTCATCCAGTATCTTGCTGTCCCTCTCAGGTTGGTGTTATTTGCAGGCAGTTATCTGTTCTTTTATCCTAGTTATTGATAAGAAGGTCAGAATATCACAAAACCAAGTATAGATCCCTGAGATCCCTTTAGAGACCTCCCCTATCAAGCTGCATCTAATCATGAGTGACTTTTCTTTGGGCTTGGCCATTCATCCAGTTTGGGGTCAACCTAATTATATTATCAGCTAGGTCCTGTCTCTCCATCTTTTCTGCAATAATAGCATGAGGACTTTTTTTTTCAAATGTTTTGTTGATCAACTAGTCCAGTAGTAATCCTTCCATAAAAGGAAATAAAGTTAGCCTTGGCTACTCAGTGGGTAGAATTTAAGTATATGAAGAGGAATAGTGTGAGATATAGTTGGAGAGGTTGAATAGGGACCAGTTTTGGGGTATCTGAATGCCCAGTTGGGAATTTTGAATATTACAAGGCAAAAGTAAATTATTTTTCTTAAAGTTTTTTTTTCAGTTAACGAACATTTAATTTCTTCTCTCTTCTGACTCCATCCTCAGGTAAAAAAAATGCCATTCTTAAAAATATGCATAGGCAAACAAGCCAAATCCCCATAGTGACCATGCCCAAAAGAAGTATCTCAGTTAGGACACTGATCAATCGCTTCTTTCAGGAGATTGACAGCATTTTTCAACATAGGTTCTCTGGAAATATGATTGAACATTGTATTGAGCAGTGTTCTTAAGCCTTTCAAAAGTGTTCCTTTTTGCAATGTCAGTGTTATAGTGTAATTTTTTTCTCATAGTGTTGCTCGTTTTACTTTGCATCAGTTCATGAAAGCCTTCCTAGGTTTCTCTGAAACTATCTTTTTCATCATTTCTTATAGCACTCCATCACATTCACAGGCCAAGAATTTGTTTATCCATTCTCTAATTGAGGTTCCCCAAAATTAGTTCCCTGAAATTGCTTCCCCAAATGGGGAACTAATGAAGATTTTGAAGCAGAGAATGACTTGATCCAAGCTGTGCATTAGGAAGATTAATAAGACAGTGGCATATTGGAGAGTTTGTAGACTTGCAAGACTGGATGAATATAGAGGACTCTTAACTTTTGAATGAAGTGAAGTAAGACACTAGTTAAGAGGCAATTTAAATAATTCAGACAATAGGTAATGAGATTTTTAACTAGAGTAGTAGTGCATGGAATGGATGTGAGGTGTGAGAGATAGAGCAAAAGTAAAATAACTAGGACATGGAGCCAATGGGATGTGGGGGTGAGAAGACAGAGGCAAAGGTGATGTTGGGGTTTTGAGCATGTCATTGGGAGAATGGAATGCCATGAACAGAAAAAGGGAATTTAGCAAGAGTACAAATGATGGGTTTGGTTTCAAATGGTGGAAGGAGAATTTTACACTGTCTCAATTACCTAAAAGACTATAAGGTTTCTTAATAGAGTGTAAGATATTCTTTTAATTCAATTCAGTGAGCATTTACTAGTAGCCTACTATGTGCCAGGCATGGTACTAGGTCCTAGGGATATGGAGTCAAAAATGAAATAACTCTTATCCTCAAGAGGTTTACATTCTTCAGGGGTAAGAAATGGGAAACAGGAAGACAATATGATGTATGCAGAAAAAAGTAATTACAACATATACACAAAGTAAATACATAAAGTAATTTTGGGACTGGGAATAGGGAAGAGTTCTTAATACCTCAGGCATCGGGAAGGAGGAAGATGGATGAATGGATGACCAAAGGATAATGAATCAGAATATTAGGGGGGAAAACTTGTCCTGTGGAACTAAAAGTATGACTTTAGAAGTGAAAGTAATGAGCTACCAGATAGAGATATCATTTCTTTCAAGTTGTAAAAGCCAATGAGAATAACCAATCTAGAACCCATTTAGGCACTTGATCTTAGGCAATTTATAAAATCGTCATCATCATGAAAAGACATTGTGAGACTGACAGAGGATTTTTACAAAGGGTATTTATTGTTTATAAGTCATTCAGATTGTCTTTTAAGACCTTAGAGTTGAATCATGAAAATTAAAGGTCTTAGATCATAAAACCAGGGGCAGAATGAAGTACTAGACCAATCCATTGCCCAGAAAATGCTTCACCACTACAACTGGAAACAAAGGCTTCTGTAGAGCAGGGCATTCCATCATGTCTCAACCATAGTGGTGCCAAAGATGGAGTTTAACATACCAGCACTAACATATTTTGTAACTTGCGCAATTAATTCCACACCTGTACAGCCCTGTATCCAGCTTTATAATACATGCCTTTCCCATAAAAATAAATGTATGTGGCAAATAGCCCTTTTGTTTGCCAAGAAACAGATTACCATCAGGAAGGCCGAGTTATCACCTGCTGTCAACAAATGGATTGCCCAAGTTAAGGTCATTATATTTCCTGTCATTACCTTATATATTAAGGTCATTATCTATGAAAGTGGGAATGAAATAGATGATTCTGAATTTTCCTGGATTTCATATTAGACCTTCTTGAACCTCATTACAAATCTGTTAGAATATGAATTGAAACTATTCATGCACCTCTCCTTTTAGAAAAGTTGCCTTCATTTAAATGAAAGCTTTCTTTCATTCCTAATAATACTGCATAAACCCAGTGTCCCACGAACCTTTTAACATTGTCACCCATTGACATTTTTCTCTCTGGCCTTTTATAATCATGGTACAACATAAAAGCATTCAGAGGAAGCAGTAAAAGATACAGGGAGGTGCACAAGCATCAGGACAATTTATTTAATTGACTCTTCTGTTTGAGGATTGTTGTTTCCCCCCCTAATCTTTAAGCCTAGTTTTAATTAACTTCGATTCCTATGATTTTTATTTTTTTCATTAAACTTTTTGAAGTCTTCTTTTAGCTGAACTTAAATAAAACATGACTTAGGATAGAGTGAATATAAACATCTTTGCATAACTGATATGTTGAAAAATGCATGACCACTTAAATGTCACAACTCTGAAAAGCATTTCTTATTCATTCTAGCACTATTGAATTTTAAAGACAAGTTTTACCTTCCATTCCTTAGTTTTCCCAGAAGCAAGCAGCAGCATTCTTCTCAAGGCCCCCAAATTTCCCAATAAATATGTTGCTTTGATCTTGAAGAATTTCTCTTCTCAGTTTTTGGTCTCTGGCAAATAGTCAAGGCAATAGAAATGCCAGATGCAAGGCCAGCCTTGGGGTTAGGCAGTTACCCGGGGCATCTGATTCAGGGCTGCTCTGGCCTCCTCCTACCTCCTGTCCCTTCCAGGCCCATTATTCTGAGAGACTGACCATCCTGCCAGTTCTGCTCAAACTCCCCCTGCACTGCTGCATCCATTTAGACCTAACATCGCTTTTACTCTACCTTTATTTTCTAAGTGACTACTTACCTCCCTGCTATTCAGCAGTCAGCTCCAGGCACACTTGGCTCCAGCAATATGGTAAGATCTGATTCAAATATATTGCCAGAAGCCCTTGTACAGAAAATGAAAAGGAAAAAAAATCAAAAAGAAGGAAAAAAAAGAGGCACAAAGAGTCTGATAAGAAAAACAAAGTAAACCAGACTGAAAAAGGAGCTCATCAGAGGTATCTAATAAGAAGAGGAGAAAAAGAAATTCAATTCAATTTAATTCAATTCTGAAGATTTGACTGCATGCCTACTATGTGCAAGGCACTATGGGAGAAGCTGCGATGATATACAATGTATGCTATTGCCTTTTATCTTCTCCTTGAGGATACAATGCATGAGAACGTGAAAAGTTAAATAATAGAAATGTGAAGTAACAGGGCAAGGCAAAATAAGAATTGTCAAAAATCTGGGTAAAATGAATTAGCACTTGATGAAGAAAACAGACAATAGACGCTTGAAGGATTTGTGAAGATGGAGCCATTTCCAGCTGGGCCTAAAGCAGCTGGAGTTGGAGAGTCAAGAAGCCCTGCATTCTGGTTCGGCCTCAAACCCTTATTAGCTTTGCGACTCGGGGCAAGTCAACCTTTTACTCTGTTCCAGCTTCCTCACCTGTAAATAAGGACAATAACAGCACCCATCTCTCAGTGTGCTTGTGAGACCTGAATGAGGCAATATTTATAAATGGTTTAGCATCATGTCTGGCACATAGTAGGTATGTAATAAATTCCTTCCTTCCTGAGAAAGGATTTAGGAAGAGGGAGTTTCAACTTGAATCTTAAATATTGATGGTTACCTCAATATGGTTAGGAAAAAGATAAAGTGAAAGAATTCCTGTCAGGTCAGAGCTGGGGGGAATGCTTCTGAACTGAATGTTTCTGACTGTTCCCCTCTAGTGAATCTGGAGCCTTTTTTCCCCCTGAATTTTCAGACATTTTGTCCCCAAAGACAGGCTTTGTTCTATAGTATAGAACTATATATAGGACAGTTAGTTCAGGACTAGGTAGAAAGCCTCAGAAAGGTAGATTTTGTCTCTATCAGAAAAAAAGCTAACCACCTTGCAAACAATTAGGACTCTCTTAAAGTAGAACAGGCTGTTTCCGGATGTTCCCCATCAGTTTCTTGTCAAGTGGAGACTGGATGACCCCTTGTTTCATTTTAAATTAAATTTTTTTTTCAATTATCAAATATTTTTTTCCTCTGCTCCCTCCTCCTCCTTCCTACCTCCTCCAGGGTGGGGAGGAACATAATCTGTGTAACAAATATGCAGAGTCAAATAAAACAAATTCTTACATTATAAGAACAGCTCCATTTATATGTTCTAGGCACTGTGCTTTACAATTATGTTCTTGTTTTATCCTGGGAGGTAGATGCAATTACTACCCTTATTTTATGGATAAGGAAACAGGACAACAGAGGTTAAAGGATTTGCTCAGGGTCATACAGCTAATACGTATCTGGATATGAACTCAGATCTTCCTGAATGCAGGCCTGGAACTCTATTCACTGCACTATACTTATCTGCCTGATTTAGAATCCTTTTGGATAGAAGAATGTCCCCTGTTTCTATTTGATATCACCACCCTTGCTGACATTGCCCAATATCACTTGGCTAGTTTGTGGTATACCCAAGGCACTTTCTGTTCTTCCATCACACCAGCATAGCCAGTGGTTCTAGTAATCCTAGAACATTAGAAATGGGAAATTAGTCCTTTAGCTCTCATCCAACCCCATCACTTTAAAGAGAAGGAGATAGAGGCTCAGAAGTGAAGGGATGTGCTTACAGTCATACAGCCAATAAGCAGAGCCATGTTTCCTGACCCCCAGTCCAGTATTTTGTCCGCTATACCATGACAATTATTTTTCTTTATGGTTTCTTGGTAAACAAAATCTGAGGAAGTTGTAAGAAGGTTATGCCTAGATCAGGAGTTCTTAACCTGGAATTTCTAAACTTTGTTTTCTTTTTTAATATTCTGATAACTATTTCAATGTATTTCATTTCCTTTTTAATCCTATATACTTTATGTCTTTAAAAACATTATTCTGAGAAGGGATCCATTGGTTTTACCAGGCTAAGAGTCCCTGACTCATGAAAGGTTAAGTCCTCCTGCTCTAGATGGACTCTAGATCTTTTTGGTGAGTTGGTCTAGCCTTGATATCCGATAAACAAATAAATTCACTGAGTCTGTTCTTTGAAGAAAGAAGAACTAAGTAATTCTTTAGTCTGAAGTAGTATTTAATGGCAAGTCTCATATTTATTAACTAGTATCCAAAAAGCTACTTCTTGCCACTAGGTACTCCTTTGTATCTCCTCAGCTAGGAAAGGAGAACAATGATGTGTTATTCCCTGCTTTGAGTTTAATTCTAGGCATTTTTTAGGCTGCTTTAATTCAGTGCATTTCAAAAAGCATCTTATTAAATTTATATAAAAGTTGATTCTGATAAAATGAAAGCTTCTTGAGAATAGTGATTATGTCTTTCGTTGTATTGGTTGTACCAACACTTAGCACAGAGCCTGGCATATAATAGTTTTTAAAAAGAATTTCTTGATTGATTAGTGTACCCATTGTGTGAATGGCATTGTGTTACATGCTAGAGAAACACAAAGTTTCAGTAAGACATCTCTTTGCCTTAATGGAACTCATAGTCTAATAGGAGGCCACATCTCCGGTGTACAATGTGAGACAAGAAGCAATGAGAAAAGTGCAAAACCAAGTGCTTTGTGAGGTTCAAATAGCAAAAGATTGTTAATAAGAGATCTCTAATCACCAAAGGCTTCATGGGGAAAGTAGAGATTGGTTTGAACTCTAAAGGCTGGGAAGGATTCAGTAGTTAAAAGGGAGAGGTGAAGGACATTCAGGAATAGAATATTGTGTGAGCAAAGGGACAGAGGTAGAAATCCATGATGAGAGATGTTTGGGGAAATTGAGGTTAGTTCATATGGTTGAAATTAATAGTTGAACATTTAGGGATGAATGAGTGTCAAGGGAGAAAGGAATGGAAGGGCACCAAGGATGGTACCTGTTGGAATACTGAACTTAAATGATGAGAAAGGAAATGAAGAACCAGTTAAGGGGTCTGAACAATGATTAGAGCAGGACAAGAACCTACCAGTGAACTCAGAAAGGAAGGAAGAATTGATGGTGGGTCTGAAGAGTTTCTAGTCCTAGAGGATGGTGAACAGTGCCACATGAAAATGAGAGTTCAGAGAGCAGAGAAGCACTACAAAGATCATTAGATTTAGTCATTAGTTCAAAGGTAACTTTTGAGATACTTCCATGAGAGTGATGGAAAGTTAGGTTGCAAGAAGTTGGGGAGAACAGGTAGTGGGGAAATGCATGGATTGTGTATGAACATTTTTTTTCAAGCAATTTATTCATAAAGAGAAGAGAGATGAAATTGTACCTGGGTAAGGCAGAAGAGTTGAAAGAAGGTTTTTTATTTCTCCTTCCTTCCTTCCTTCTTTTTTCCTTCCTTCTTTCCTTCCTTCCTTCCTTCCTTCTTTCCTTCCTTCCTTCCTTCCTTCCTTCCTTCCTTCCTTCCTTCCTTCCTTCCTTCCTTCCTTCCTTCCTTCCTTCCTTCCTTCCTTCCTTCCTTCCTTCCTTTCTTTCTTTCTTCCTTCCTTCCTTCCTTCCTTCTTTCTTTCTTTCTTTCTTTCTTTTTTTCTTTCTTTATTTCTTTCCTGAGAGGGATAGTTGGAATAGGGCCAGTAGAGGGGGGGATATACATGAGGAGAAGTTGTTAGAGAAGGCAGGAAGGATTGATGGGGTCAGGAGAAGAGCAATTAGTTTTTTTAAATTAAATTTTTTTTCCAATCAGCAAACATCTGTGCTCTTCCTATCTCCATTGAAAATGAAAGAACAACAAAACTCTTGTTATAAATATGTATGGGTAAGTCATTTTTTTTTTTTTTTGCTTTTTATTGTGGAGTCATTTTAGCTGTTTCTGACTCTTTTGACTCCATTTGGGGTTTTATTGGCAAAGATGTTAGGTGGTTTACCCTTTCCTTCTCCAAGTCATTTCACAGATGAGGAAACTGCGGCAAACATGGCTAAGTGATGTATGCAGAACAATACACCTAGTAAGTTTATGAGGCCAGATTTGAACTTAGATCTTCCTGACTGGCCCAACATTCTATCCACTGAGTCACCTAGCTGTATATAAACATCTATGTCTCATCCTGTACTCTGAGTCTTTTGCCTGTCTATCAGGAGGTGGATAGCATATTTCATCATTGGTCCTCTGGAATTTAGGGTTGGTCATTTTGATGTTCAGAATTCCCAAGTTGTTTATGATATTACCATCTTTGTATAAATTATGCTCCTGTTGTCTTTATGTCAGTTCATACAGGTCTTCCCAGCTTTCTCTGAAACCTTCCCCTTCATTTTTTATAGTGTAATGGTATTCCATCCCAGTCATATACCATAATTTGTTCATCTGTTTCCTAACTGATGGGCATCCCCTCAGATTTCAGTCAGAGCTATTCGTTTTAAGAAAGAGTTGGGATACTCTTTCATCTGTTCCTTAAGAGGAGGAAAGCAGCATGATAATGCTGACGTTTAATGGGAAGTACTGAGGGGAGGAGTTGGAAGGAAGGTCTTTAATCAATCAATAAGAATTTCTTAATCATCTCCTCTGTTCCAGGCACTTTACTAGATACTAGGAATAAAAAATATGAAAGTGAGATAGTCTGTGCCCTCACAGAGCTTAAATTTGCCTGGGTTCTGTCAGATGAACTGAAACTTTTCAGTGAGGTAGTAGGTTTTATTAATTGCCTATAATTGTGGGGTAGGGATGAGAGATGAAGGGAAAAGGTTTGGAGCAGTCTCTAAAGAATGACATAGGGAGTTGATAAGAGCAGTGAAGAGTCAGCTGTTACATAAAAAGAAAGCTGCAGGGGATTAAATTAGCTCTACTTTGTGCTTTGTCCAATCACGTTTAGCAGTCTCAAAGTAGGAACCGAAAAAATGGATAGGGAGCCATCCACATGGAGAATGGGCTACCTTAGTTGCTTGTGGATTCTCTCTCCCTCAATGGAAGCCCTTGGAACAGAAGTTTGTTATAGGAATACATTAGGCATACTAGAAAAAGGATTCTTTTTTTGTCATGTATTGGACTAGGCAGCTTCTGAAGTTCCTTCCAATTTGGAAATTCTGTGATTTAAATGTTCATAGAGAATGATACTATTCATTCATAGAGAATGGCTTGTCCACTACAAGACATGACATCTGTGTGGAAAAATGTCCACTTGATGAACGGGCACGGTATGTACAGTAGAGACAAGACAATTAAAGTTATTTTAATCTCTCTCTCTCTTTCTCTGTCATCTATCATCTATATCTGTGTATCTTATGATATAATAGTAAAACATAATACCTTTCCTTATTTCTTTCATGAATTAGATCACAGTCATCATGGGGTTAAGACCAAAGTTACTTAAACACTTTCTGTGGCTGCACTTTTGGACATTTGAGGTTCTGATACAGTTCTGATGATTTGCTCTTTAGCCCTGTTTGTCAAAGTCTTTGCTGCTCCCTATGATGATGACCTAGTTTGTTTGGGGTAGAGCATAGGAGTTTCATTGGCCTAGTAGAGAGGGTTGTATAAGGAAGACCAAGCCCAGCTTAGAGTCAGAGTTTAAAGAAATACTGCTTTAGGTTAGGATGCAGGAGACGATTTTGGTGGTGGCACCTGATACGCAGCAGGAAAAAAGCTAGAGAGGTGATAAGGTGAAAAAAAAAACCCAAAGAAAAATGAAACCCTGATTTCTAAAATGAACTTTGGAGAGGGAAAGATGGATATTGCTTGTCACTTACCCACCAGATTTCTTTGGAGATATTTTCTGAAATACCTTACAGATTGAGTAAGAAAAAATCCCCATTCTATAAAATTCTGTTATGTTAGATTAGCAGCAGAAGGAAAATTCATTTGTGTGTTAACATTTCTGAAGTAAAACCTCTGGTGCAGACAGGGCCCATTTTCCTGCTAGGTGGTTGAGTTTTTGGACCTTAAACATTGCAAGTATACCTCCATGAATGGCCAAAATTTTGATTACAGGAAAAGTGAGAATCACTGAGCTTTACAGGTAACTAGAAAAATTCTTTAAGTTGAATTTTTTGTTAACAAAAGATTTGAGTCTGGCAGCATTAGAGATTCATTCCTTCTATATGTGCATAGATCATGGGGGCCAGTATGAGTGGCTCCTGTGAGCTTGCTATGTACATCTCCAGGAAGGGTGTGAGCTCAGATGGCCAGAATTTGCAGACCTGGTTGGTCTGTAGACTTGGCTCTAAGATCAGCAATGGTGAGTTGTCATCTTTTTTTTTCTTTGAAGTGAACACTTAGTGGCAGCTGGTGCTGTGCTGTGACACTTATAGAAAGGCCACCAGAAGGTAATGTCTTTTCCTGGCCTTTTGGATTTGAACCAGTGACCTGGAGGTGAGAAATTCTGTATTCCATTACCAATCCTTTGAGCCCTCTAGTGCACCCTGATATAGCTGTGACACTTGTTGTCATGTGTGGCATGTCACATCCGTTCATGAGGAAAACCTACACCCGAAGGAAAGAGAATACTCTGTACAAATCCCATGATACCAGCTTGGTAATTAACAGCTCCAACTTCCCTGATTGGGAGATGACTAATATTAACTCATTGCCAGACTGTGTTAGTAATCATAAATGGGGGGTTATCCCATATCAACACCCCTTAGTGGGCTCCTGTTTTTGTTCCTCATTAAGTAAAGTGATTTTTCATGTTAGAGGGAATAATTTTAATCATTACTATAGAGGAGACCAGAGACACTCCAATGAGGACTCCATGATATTCCAAGGTGGTTGTAATGTTGTCATTTATGAGAATCAGCAGAGTCTACAGGTAACAACTGGCTGTCATCTCCACTGATGATCCTCCAAGGGCAAAAAAAAGTCATTACAAAGACCGGTGAGACTCAGTGTTGTTTTGTTAATAAAGGCTTTATAAAAACCAGTAGTAAGCCATCTGGACCTGGGGCTTTGCCAGGCTGGAGAAACTTAATAGCTTCTTAAGTTTCAGCAGTAAAAATTGGGTTATCTAGGGGATCTAGGGGGTCAGGGATGGTGGGGAGTTACAGTTTATTTAAAAAGATGAGAGGGCTTAAGAGAACCCTGGAAATTGGCAGAAGGTAAAGATGGACTCTTTGAATGAGCCCAGTTTCTAGTATCTCTGCAAAAAGAAATAATTTATGACTTCATCTCAGCAACCTGGGTTACACATCTTCAGAGCTGCAAATGAACATGGGGAGGGAAGTTCTTACATAAACAATTGTCAAATAATCTTTCTTCCAGGCTACCTCATTCATAAACTGAATGCCTGTAGAAAGACAAGTTGTTTGAGGTGAGTGTTAATGTGTCCCTTTGCACTCTTGAGACTTTGCACCCGCTGGGTGCTGCTGGGGAAGGGAGATGTGAATTTTCTCAAATACTTATGGGACAAACTTTGCCCTGGTAGCCTGTAATAAGAAGAAAACTGCCTGAGAGGTAACTGTCACCCCTGAGAGCCATCTTGTCTTTCTCAGAGCCAGGGGAAATCTTATTTATGCCCAACATTAAAAAATGTAAATGGAGTCATCTAATAGCCGCCTCCTGAGAAAGAAATGCAAATGTCCAGGGATGCTGAGTGGAAATGTGGCCACAGACTAGGAATGGGGAGGTAATTAATATTGAGAAAGAGAGGGGGGAGGGGGGGGAGAGGGAGGGAGAGAAAGGGAGAGAGAGAGAGAGAGAGAGAGAGAGAGAGAGAGAGAGAGAGAGAGAGAGAGAGAGAGAGAGAGAGAGAGAGAGAGAGAGAGAGAGTCTTTTTAATGAGGAAGATAGAAAGCTGAAATATTTATAAAAAGTTTAAGAACCAACAGATGTTACCCAAGTGGACACAGCCACAGGTAATTATGGAGTCTCAGTAGCAAAAGCAGCTTTCTCTCTTTTCTGTCTCTCTAAGGCATCAGAAAAGGTAAAACTCCATTTCAGGAAGAAATAATTGAAAAGGATTCTGAACTTGTTTTTATATAAAATATTCTTATTCAGTGGGTCAAGGGTGTAATTTTCATGTAGTACAGACAGGGTAATGCAGTGCTTGGGTTTGAATACCAGCTCTGTTATTTTCTTCTCATGCTACCTTGAGCACTTCTCTGGATTTCAGACTCCTCATTTGTAAAGTTAGGACATCATTAGATGACCTCCCAGATCCCTTCCAAATACATTTAATGAACTGACTACTCATATCCTGGCTCAAGTCTGTTTGCTAGGATCTAGGAATATGAAAATGAAACAGCCCCTGTCCTTGAGCAGCTTATATTTTACTGGGGCTGATAGAGAGTGGACACAAATAAATCACGTGAAGAGAGCTGTGAGGGTCAGAGCAGGCATCATGCTTGAGGTGTGGCAGCTCAGCTGAACCTTATAAAAAGAAGGCAAGGTGGCTATGAGCCTGCATTCCAGGTATGGAGAGCAGCTGAGGCAGGGGATGTTACGGTGAGTGTATGGACAACAGCTAAGTAGCTCAATTGAACTCGAACACCCCACTACATGAAGTAAGTCCTAAGAGGTGCCAGATTGTGGAGGGCCTTAAAAGCCAATTTGAGAAATTTGTCCTTTGTTTTAGAGTCAGCAGAGGAATAACACAGATCAGAGATTCTTTCGGCAGTTGTGTGAGGTTGTATTGAACAGGAGAGAGACTAAGGGAGTAGAGGCCAATCAGGAGACCCTTGTAATAGTCTCAGCAATGGACAGTGTGGAGCAGTGGAAAGAATTCTAGACCTGGTGTCAGAAGGCCTCCTTGCTTTGTGATTTTGGGAAAATCACCTAATTTCTCTATGTGTCAGTTTTCTTAACTCCAAAATAATATGATTTGATGAAAAAGAATTTGATGATTTGATCCAAAATATCTTATCATGCCTATCTCATGGGGATGTTTCCCAAATGTGACATAACTACAGCACGGCATGAGTATAGGCTATTATTATAGAACTAAAGCCATCTACCTTGAAGGATCATCCTTATTGATCTTTAAGAAAATAAGCCAGGGTGCTTAGCTGGTGGTCTAGGGAAGCACTTTGCCCAAAAGCTGTTAAACAAAACTTTCCATGGTGCTGGTAAAGTGGAATTGAGAAAACTGAGAACGAAGAAAGCCAAGGAAACCCATGTTTGTGGATGAACTTTTTCTTGTAAGCAGGAGAAAAATTTGTGAATCCAGGAGCAGGGAAGTGGGCAAAAGATTCTGGGTCTCAGTATGTCAGATAGAAAATAAGACTCATACTCCCAAGATTGCCCATTTGCACATTTTCTTTTTCCACTCCTACTTTAATTTTTTAAATAGCTTACTTTGTTTTCCTTGCCTTTAAATTGATTACTTTTTGTGGCTCTGTTTCCTAGGAAGTGTCTGAAGTCTGGTTCTCTTTGCCGACTACTCTCTCCCTACAAGTTACCAGGACAGTCTTCAGAGAACTAGTACTTGCTGATAAAGCTGTAGAACTTGTCTTCTGTGGTCAGGGAAAAGAATGACTTTGATGTTTTTACATTGAATGTAGCCCACAAACTATGTTTCCTTCAACCTTGGATGAGGGAGGCTATTTCAGGAATGGGAATGTTCTTATTTTGAAAACTTTGTTCACCAAAGGGATTGGAAAGAAATAAAAGAATCTACTATTCCCTACATCTGAATAAATTCTAAACATGCAAAATGGTGGCAGAAGTTAAAATCCAAATGAATTGAAAATGAGGGCATGACAATTGCAGGATGTGTTCATGGGAAATCAAACAGACTTAGTTCATTGCGATTGCAGTTCTAATTATGTGTTCTAATCTATGGAACATCTGACTTGCCAGCAGAAGCCTTCCTTGTCTCCCCCATTAGAATGTGAGATCCTTGAGAGCAAGACTTGTTTGACTTTTCCTTTTGTGTCTCCAGTGCTTAGCACTGTGTTTTGTACATAGTAGATGCTTAATAAAAGCTTCATTCATTTGTTCATTCATTTTAGAATGAGGATAGCACATTTTAACAGAATCTACCCCCCACCCCATTTTACAGAGATACAGAAGTAATGAACTAAGTTTCCTGTAGCATACCTGTCATCCAAAGACATAAAAACACAGAATATTTTAGCAGAATACAAGTGTTATAAAAACCTTTACCTGCATTGCCAGAACCTGTTTCTTCTGTATGTTTTTGATTACATTGGTCTGGGTATTTATCTGTTTTTTTCAGTGTGGCACTGTTTCCTAAAGGTACATGTTTTTCAGATCATTATAAGAGTCCTAGTGTGATAACACTGGAGAAGGAAAAACCCACACATGCAGGCCAGCCTCGGAACAGCGTGAGCACTGATGGTGAGATTGTGTGACTTCTTTTTGGGCTGCACATCTGCAATGAGCACCAGGCTCTACTTAAGCTGTAATCTATGGTTTTAAGGTCACTCCTAGTTATTATCTGACCGGTAATGACCACAGAACTATACATTATTGCTATTAGGAGCCATTTTTGAACTATTTTCAGTTTTCCTTTTTATTGAGAAGCTGCTGACACCCTCAGAGTTTCCCAGAGCCGGATTACCGTGGCTGAAACTCAAAGCAATTTCCTTGGGTTGGGTGTTCAGAGAGGCAGACTCTTTTATGGCATTTTTTTTGTTCATATGTTATCTAAGAGGTGGAAGCTGGTGCTGAAATCTTACATTATTATTATTATTTTTTCGTCACTTAGGACTTCCAGCTTACAGAAGCTAGGTTTCCCCACCTCCTTCCCTCTTTAAAACAGTTCACAAGGTTAAGAGAGGAATGAAGTTTGTTTGGTTTCTATGCTGATTCTTTTCCTTGCATAATGATTTCCTATTGCTTAGCAGTGATTACCTCTTAACACACTGAAACCCACATTCCAGAAATTTTAAATAGTGTGGATAAAAATGGAAGTATTAATAAAACATCAAGACCTTTAAAGCCAACTGTTCTGTTGAATATCCTTAGTAACATTTTAGAACTTGGGGAGGGGGCAGAGAATTCATACTTGGGGTCAAATTGTCATGGGGCAACATTCTTAAGGTTTTGGCTTCTGAGCAATTACTTTGAATTTTCATAAATCTCAGAATGTCAATTTTATAACCCATGAATTAGGAATTTTGCAGAGTAAAAATACTTGGGGGAGGAGTAAAAAAAAAATACAAATGACCCCAACCTTGAGTATTATCTTGCATCTGGGTGCAAAGTTAAGATGTGCATTAAAAAGTTAACAACTTTTAGTAAATTTCATATTGCTTTGATTTGTAATCATGACTGTGATTGTTATAGATACTTCTTATATTGAGAAAATGAGACTAGCTTGAATTATAGACCTTTAATTTTTAAATACTCAAGTGTTGATTTTTGAAATATTCACTGTAATATTATAAAAGTCTGAGTGGAGTAGCATGATATAATAGACAGAGGACTGGGAATCAAGAAAACCTGAGACCAAATCCTGATGCTGTCACAGACTAGTTGTGTGACCATGGAGAAGCAATTTAAATTCTCAGAGCTCCCAACATGCATGAGTCTGTATATTACAATTGCATTACCCATCTGCATTGGTGAAGGGTATTTCCACACGGGGAGTTCTCCAGAGAGATGAAATTATAGACCCAGATTACACCTTTTTCTCCCCCTAACAGCATTATTTTTATGACCTATAGTAATTGTTCAAAAAGTGAAATAAAGAGAAAAATCAGGACTATTGTCTCATGACAGTTTGACTCCAGATGGGAGTCTTGTTCTCTGACATTAACTCACATTTAGATAGTTCTTGTAGTAGAATATTATTCTCATTCCCATTATATAGATGAAGACACTGAGGTACAAAGCTGTTAAGTGAACTGATGAGGAGTGGCTTGACTAATAAGTGCTTGAGTTCAGTATTTCCCCCCCTACTTCATTCTGCTTCTTCGAAGCTATCTGTTCTGTGGAGCAGTTGACTAGAAAGGCCTCCATAATGAAGCTACATTTTGATTCCTTTCCTATTGGACAGGGAGTTCATTATATTTGCCATTGTAATTTATTATTTTTAACTGCTTTTTTCATAAATGGACATAAATTTCATTGATGTCTATCTTTGTTTTCACCGCAGGGCTGCCTTACAAAGGGTTGCATTTACATTTTTAATGGATAATCTTATCTAGAAATAAGGAATGACAAACTTACATTCATTATTGCCCTTGTCCAAAGTGGAAAAGAATGTCGATCATATATCTTTGTCCATTTATATAACTGTCTAATGGCAGATAACTTATACCTTAGTTGCTGCAGTAAATTAAAATAGAAATGATAATAATTATTACCCTGCCCAGAGAAGCAGTTTTGTAAAGCTGTAGCTTTGTGGAAAGATTTTCAGGAGATGGCTGTGTTTCTAAAAGGCACATTTTGAAGCTGAACCTTCCCAACACTTACTGTTGTTGCCCAGCTATTTTGAACCATAATAATGCCAGCTCCCTGAATGTATTATTACTGGTAATCTGCTCTCATCATGCTGTCTTCCACAAGAGAAATCAGATGTGTATAACATCATGTGCCATGTGATTTTTGCTGTCTTTGAGAGATGTTGAGTATTTGAATGATTATCCCTTTTATACCTAAGTACACAATTCCAAGAAGGTTTAAATCAATGTGTTAATTGGTAAGTGATACTGTAATTATATGTATAATCATGGAAATTTTGAATCCAGATTATTTACTTGCTCTCAGGAAATTAATCTACAGAGGTCATATATTAGATTGCTTGTTTATTAAGTGGGACCCCTGGAGTTATAGAATCCTGATTGGCTACACCCACAAAGAAACATTCTTAGGGTTGGATCCAGCAGGTGTCAACAGTTCAGGGCTCTGAATGCTTATTGATCCTGATTCAAACAGTTCATTAATCTAAGCACACATTATATAGATTTTTCAATGGAATTTTGAAAGGGTTGAAAAACTATATTGAATGATGAGAGATGATACTCAAATGAAGCTTTTTATAGCACATCTCTCTTGGGATTATGACATTTCAACAAGGGGAGGTGCTGGAGCACAGAGTAGATGGGACTTTGTTTTAGCTCAATCTTATGTTTATGATTAGGTAGCTGATAAACATTTCACCTTCTCTTCTCATTCCACTCTTCCATTCTTAGGGGTGGAGGATAAGAAATACTTTGGCCAAGAGGAGATGTTCATACTGGTTCCAAAGACAACAGATACACCTCAATGGATGTAATTATTGAAGCAAAATAGTTTAGATTCATTGGGGCATCCTAGGAACTATGACATTTTAGAGCTTAAAGGAATTTTAAACAACATTTTATAGATAAGGAAATTGAGTCCTGAAGAATTGAAGTGACTTGCCCAAAGTCACATAGTTAGAATGTAGCAAAATGAGAGCTAGTTTCTGAATCTCTTGACTTTTAACCCAGTAATTTTTCCAATTTTTTGTATAATCTCTCAGTAAGGGTCTAGAAAATAGGAAGGGGTGGGGAAAGGGATAGCTTTGACCTGAAAGTACTTTATAGTTATATAACATTTTCAAGATTTGCAAAGTATTTTAAGACTCCATTCTTAACTCTCCCCTTTCTTCCCCTCCCCTCCAAGCTTTGCATTTTTGCAATTATTTTCTTTGAATTTGCTTACTTTTAGAGAGCCATAGTTTCATCAATGTGGGCACTTCCATCTCTCATGTTCATTGAGACCCTACGATGCCTTCCCTGATTCCTATTTCAGCTGGCTGTCCTCCTATTCAATGCTGATCCTAGCTAGTTATCCATCTGAAGTGTCCTTCTAAGGTATATGTACCAGCACTAAGAGAGACTACCTATATAAATATGTCTATATATGTTATAATACATTGGAGAAATCTCTCCATTTGTAAGAAAATGTAGAAATCTCATCTCCATAAGAAAATCTTTCTTTAATTTCAACTTTGCATAAGACAGGGTACAGGACCCTAGGTCTAAATATACCAAAGGTGATAATTTTAGGAGCAAATCAAATTATACCTAATGTCTTTTTATGTTACTAAACCAACAAAGTGATTTTAGAGCTCTGAAGGCTATTAAAATTATTCCATGTAATTTAATTTTTTCTAAAAGTTCCATTTATTTTTTCCATTTCTGGAAACTTTGCCTCCCCAGTCAGGTCAAGCTATTATTCAAGTCAGGTCAGGCCTTATCCAAAGGCAGAATAAGTGGCTGCCACTATGATGTGATTAGAAGGGCATTCAAAAATCTCCTCCCAATTTTCTCACCCACTTGCTTACATATGAAATTCCTTTAATAGGGGATAAAGGCTTTCATTACCCAGTTAAAGATAGGTCTTAAAATAGCCTTGGGAAAAGTAACAACACATTGGCTTAAATTCACACCAAGCCAAGTGACTAATATCAGATCCATTCAGAGAAACAGGTTTTGAGAATAGCTAGTAATAATAGCTAGCATTTATATAGGACTTAAAGGTTTGTAAAACATTTTACATATAAATGTAAAATGTTTTCACATCTGCTCTTCCCAAAACCTGGTGAAGCTGGTATTGTTATCATTGTTTTGTAGATGAGGAAACTGAGACAGTGTAAGTAATTCGCTTAGTATTACACAGCCAGTAAGTGCCCGAGGTGGGATTTGAACTCAGATTTTTCTAACTGGTGGTCCAGGACTGCAATCACTGAACAACTTTAGCCACCTAATAGAGGGGAAACCAGCTGGGCTCCTGAAAATTGGAGCCTTGGATACGAGTACAGAAATGAAAGAGGGGGCATTAAAGACAAACTGTCTACACCATAATTTTGTTGAGGGCTATTTATGATTCATGCTGTCTGGAAACTATAAATATTTCATTTAATTATTGGAGAATTTCAGCTTTATTTGATCAGTTTACCAGAAACTTCTGATAACATTTCTTGGCGTAGTGGGAGTTCACTTAGTGTACTGGGCACTTTATTCAGTAAATTTCTCCATTATCAATAATCAATCAATTAGCATTTCCCTCCTCCCCCCCAGGTAGACAGTGGCCATACATACACAAAAAATGAAACATCTCTACTTTCAAGGACCTTAATTCGATCAAGGGAGATATGCAAACACATACAAGTATATAAAGAATAAATATGCATATGCAATAAATGCAAAATAAATCCAAGACTGAAGGAGGAGGGATGGACTGTTGTGAAGGAGGGTAGGGAGGACCATCCTGGAAAGGTCTTCTGCAGAAGACTGGGCTTAAGCTGTTCCTTGAAGGAAGAGAAGGATTCTATGAGATGGAAGAGAAAATTGAGTACACTTCAGGTAAGGGATGGTGGTGGTGGCCAGAGTAGAGGCCCAGAGATGATGAGGAACAGAAGGATCTCTTGTTATTTCACTTAATCACAACCTTTTCAGAATTGGAGGGGACCTCAGTGACCATCTAGTATACATAGTATTACCCATACTCAGAAGGAATACCTGGTTTAATATACCTGATCAGTGAGAACTTTTTTAGGTAGGAAGTTTCCAAAGCTATTTAACACTAGAAGGAAATTGAGTAGAATGAGCCCTGGAGGGAGGAATCAGGAGACCTGAGGTCTAGTGCAAACTCTGCCCATCACTGTGTGGGCTCCAGATTCCTTGTTTGTAAAATGAGTTGGGAGTTGGACGAGGTGACCTCTAAAGGTCTCTTCTAGTGCCTTTATTTGGTGATGTCCAGAATCATGTTTTTTTAATGATCAGTAATAGCAAAACAAGGCTGGCACTAATAGTTCCATTCAGCAAGGCTTTTTGCCTCTGGGCAAGGTGCTTTACCAAGATACCAGAGGATACAATGACAAAACAAAACCGTCCAAAAAAAGCAGTCCATATTCTCAAGAAGCTTACACTTTACTGAGGGACTACAATATGGAAGAGATTGAAGGGAGCTTGGATGTCATTTCATCCAACCTCATTTTGCAGATGAGGAAATCAAAGCCTAGAGGGGTTCGGACACTTTCCCAAGGGGACATGGGTAGTAAGTGGAAGAGCTGGGATTCAGAAAAAGCTCTTGATTGTGCATTTCTTTGCATTACCAACACTTTGTACAGTGCTTGATACCTAATAAGACTTTCATAAATGCTTGGTGTTTGTTAAATTTTAAGATAATTTGAGGAGGGAGAGATAACTAATGACTAGGGGGATCAGGAAAGGCTTTCTTTAGGGAACAAAACTAAGGACTATGAAGGGATAGAGGTGAAAAAGGTTATGTTCTAGGCTTCTGGGGCCACTTTTGTAAAATTATGAAGAGTAGGGATATACCACCCAGTTTATGGAATAACAAGTAACGTACAGTTTGACCTGAACATAGAATACGTGAAGTCTAGAAAGGAAGATGGAGGTCAGACTGTGAATGTCAATCTGAGGTGTATGTGTTTTACTTTGTCACTGTGTTTTACCTACAGGAGGCCATCAAAGATTTAATCGGATGGCTCCTCTATTGGGTACTACTGGATAGCACTGGATATTTATTATTTTTTTCATTATATAGATTTAGCCATGGATAAACAATATCTCAATATTTCTGGGTGTGGTATCATGGAAAGAGCACAGGCTGTGTGTGTCGGGGGGGGGCAGAGAAGAGTCAGAGGACTCAGTTCTTGCTTCTGATACTTATTGCCTGTTTGACCTTAACTTCTATAGGTTTCAGGTTCTTCATTTATAAAATAAGGAGGTTTGGACTAAATGACTTTTGGGATCTCCTCTAGCTCTTTGATCCTATAAAATGTTTATTTTCAAGTATCCTCCTCATGATTTCTGCTGTTATTTGTACATTATGGATGTTACATTTTTGTAAAGGGGTGGTGGAGAAAACATTGCCTTTGGAGTCAGAAGGCCTGGGGTTTGAATATCAACACCACCACTTATTACTCATGTGGTCTTGTAAATTAATTTCACTCCTTTGAATGCTTTGTTTCCTCATCTGTAGAATGAGGGACTTGGCCCACAACTTTTTCACCTCTAAATTCTTTAACACCATGATATCTTTATAACAATTAAAATATTCACTTTCAGAATATTGAACTGCCAAGTTAGTAAAGTTAGTAAGTTAGTAAAAATGACTGTGTGTTGTTTAACAGTGATTCTCTCCAAGAATAACTTATTATCTTTTAAAGTGATAGGGGTATTACTATTTTTCAAACAAGACTCATTTCTTTAGTTTTCTTTTTGGTTACATAATGTGAGTTGGTAGGCATGTCTGAATTTCTCATGGAAGATTTCCTAGAGGAAGCCTTTGGTGTTGATTTTGAAAGCTCTAGGAGAAAGTGTAATGTTGGAAGGGAGGCATCAGACGCTTCTCCAAATAGAAGGCAGTTGAAGGCTGTGAAAGGTGAGGTAGCAGGAGGAACCGTGCTGGGATCAGGGTGGTCCTTATATATGTATGGGCCAATTGGGTAGCTTCAATTGAGGTAAAAAACATATTCCCTGGGTGACTTGAAAGTCCCACATTACTTTAGCTCTGGCCATAGAAGGTCCCTGTTAAATGCATGTCACCGAAGACCAGTAGCATGTCAACCATTAATACTGTAGTTCAAAATTAGTTTATCCTCTTGGCATGCCCTGAGGGGAGGATTGGGGAGTGCTGTGATTGGGGAAATAACTCAGAGAAGGTTGGGACCGTGGGTCATTTTTCAGAAGAATAGACCCTCGTGTCCCCTTTGAGAAGTGGGAGGGGAAGATTGTGGCTGGCTCAGTATAGACAAAGTTAGCTTTTGTTTAATTTTGTTTTGGCAGCCAGTAAATTGGCCAGACAGGGATGGAAGTGATAGCCAAGGTGGAGTAGGAGATGAAGGCATGTGGGCAGAGTGTATAGGGTCAGCCAGGGAATATCCTGGAGCCCCTGCCAGAAAATTGGACATGATTCACTGGGCAGGAGGAGCAAATGGAGTTAAGTAGGGGTGTGTGGTAGGACACAAAATTAATTTTAAAAGAATCTGACTTTGTTTAGCCTACTTATGCAGCTTTTCAATGCCTTCAGTGCTCTGGAAAAAATAATCAAAGGAGAATTTAGAACTGTTCTCGGATTGTCAGTTTTTCATCTAAAAATGTTAATGTACATTAAACTTTTAATTAAAAAAAGCATATCCCATCACAAACTATTTTTAATGTGGAATATTTAGCCATGGTGTACAAATTCTATTCCAAGGTATACTAGGTTATTTAAGAAAAAGAGCTTGGTTTTGAAATGAGCTGAATTGTTTCTCTCCCCCTCCCCCATTAACTGCCTGCCAGATCATTCTCTTCTCTTCAGATTGCCTTATGTATACATCATTATGTTGTTCAATGTAAGGCAAGGTTGTAATTCAATCATGAGTATCTGCTGACATCATAAATGTCAAGAGCAGATCAAGCAGTTTATGGATGGAATAAAATACCAAAATCTCATTACCAGCCTTTATAGCTTGTTTTTTCTTCTTTTGGTTTTAAAATCACTGTCTGATTTTGGAGACCAGAAGGGCTTGAAGTCAGCTGGATTCTGGCATTAGTGTTTGCACCTGATTATTTCAGAATGCATTTGACCAAGAAATGCTAACACTGGCAGCAATTATTTTCCCCTCTCCCCATTCCACCCACCCTTTGGAGTGTTTGGTTGTAGTTGAGACAAAGGAAAAGGTCAGAGGCTTAATGGGTTAGAGGGGTGATTAGTAATCCTGCAATACTGGCTGGCTACTGCAGGCATCTAGTCATTTCAGCTGACTCTTGGAGAGGAAGGAGGGATTTGCAGTTGCAGTAAGTAACCCTTCTCTTAGAGGTTGAAGGCAAGATGAGTGCTCTCTGTTGGCTCACCTGACCACTAGATGGCAATGGTGCCACAGGGAAAGATGGTCGTGGATACATAGTTTGGCTGTGAACTATAAAACCTCCTTGAAGGCAGTAGTTGAAATAGGGCTGCTTTTGTGTTCCAGGCTTCTGTAGGCAGCATGGTTGTGTGAATGGTAGCACATGGACGTCCAAGAGCAGGATAGGCATTCTTCTGCACCATTTATCAATCAAGGATACTACTGAGCGGGGAGGGCTTGTTTGGTTGGGAACTGGCATTGCCTGTGTTTGATGGGGAGTTCAGTGGGTGGTGTGGGAGGTGGAGGAGGGCGGAGGGATGAGGAGAAGAGTTGGTACTACCACATTTCCACAGTTTCTGAGCAGGACAGCCTTCTCCAAATGAGCAACAGATGGTGTCTTGATCTGTGGCCTCCGAGGAAGAAGGGCTCTTTTATTTGGTGTTCGGCAGCTGGAAGAATCTGGAGGGAAGGGGTCCCACAGTCAAGGAGACCAAGCTGCCTGAAGGTGGGATGCTGCAAACAGACCTTCAGATTCTTCAGACTTGAAATTGCTTCTCTACCCCTGAAAAATAGGACAGCATATGTATTATTGTGGAATACACATGGCACTGTTTGAAAAATATAGTTTTCTTTTCTTTTTAAAACAGAAGCCCAGTTTGTAAAAACAGAAGCCTCCCCTCTGCCCCCAAGAGGAAGGAGAACCAAAAGAGTGCCTGAAAGGACAGCAAGGCCCATGTAGTAAATTTGAAAAATCCCAACACGGTCTTAGTATTGAAATGCAAGGATTAAGGCTTCTATGGGAAATTAAATGATTATAATGATTACCTATTGAAAGAAATGATACTGATTGAAAGTGAAGTATGATGGTACATCTGAAAAGTGCCAGCAAATAACCAGAAGGAAGATAGGAGATTTATTTTGTGATGAAAATAGCAGAAACAGTTGTAAGTAGACATGTGGAATGGGATAAAACTCAAAATATTCCACAGTAGTTGAATTTGAATATGACAATTTTCTCTTGATATTACAGAGTGTGTCCCTGCAGAGTTGTCTGTAAGATGAAATTTTGCATATTGAACCATTTTTTCTAATTGATTTTCCCCAAAGAAAGACAAAATAGGCCAAAGTATCCAGAGCTGGGTGGAAAAGAGCATTGGATGGCAGAAGACCCAGATTTTAATTCTGCTTCTATTACTAGCTTGGGTTGTGAGATTGGCCAAGTCACCTGAATGTTTTGGACTTCTGTTGCCTCTGTAAAACAATAGGTTTGGACTAGGTGATCCTGAAGGTCCCTTCCAGCATTAATTCCATATGTTTCAGTGGCATTGTATAGTGGAAGAACTGGAGTTAGAACCTCCAGGTTTGAGACTCACCTTGAATAAGTTATATAGATTCCTTGGGCATCCATAAAATGCTCCATGTGACTTGATACTGTCTCCCTCTCTTCCTTCCTGTTCTGGTTTTAACCCTATAGCTACTGTTTGGCTGTTGATTCTGGCTCCCACAGAGAGATCCAGTATCAGTCATTTGAATTAGGTAGAAGCCCTCCTTCTTGGCTGGGTCTTCATTTTCACTTGGGTGAGAATTCTGTTTCTGTTCCTTTCTTCTCCATTAACTTGGCACTACCTGCTACCATCCTGTGCATGAAGAGCAATCCTTTCCCTCTGTAAACCTCCCCTACTTTTCTTTTTTTTTGTTATATCAAATCAGTATTTATTTCACATCACAACATACAAATGTTGCATATTTTATATTCCAGCACCCAATACTGTAAAATCTACTTTTAAAAAGGAAATGATTTTCTTTTTCATATACATCTTTTTTCTTTTTTCTTTATTTATTTTAGTTTTCAACATTGATTTCCACAAGATTTTGAGTTCCAAATTTTCTCCCCATCTCTCTCCTCCCCCACCCCCAAAAACAGTTCATTCTCATTAACCCTTCCCCCAATTTACCCTCCCTTCTATCACACTCCTCCCTTCCCCTATCCCCATCTTCTCTCTTTTCTTGTAGGGCAAGATAGATTTCTATACCCCATTACCTGTATTTCTTATTTCCCAGGTGCATGCAAAAACGATTCTCAACATTTATTCCTTAAACTTTGAATTCCAACTTTTCTCCCTTCCTCCTTCCCCACCCTTCCCCACTGAGAAGGCAAGCAATTCAATATACAATATATATATGTAGTTTTACAAAAGACTTCCATAATAGTCATGTTCTGAAAGACTAACTATAATTCCCTCCATCCTATCCTGCCCCCTATTTATTCTATTCTCTCTTTTGACCTTGTCCCTCCCCTAAAGTGATTACTTATTGTTCCCTCCTCGCATTTGCCTTCCCTTCTATCGTCCCCCACCCCACTTATCCCCTTCTCCCCTACTTTCCTGTAGTGTAAGATAGATTTTTCATACCAAATTAAGTGCACATGTTATTCCCTTCATAGGCCATATGTGAAGAGAGCAAGCTTTACTTTTTCTCTCTCACCTCTTCCCTTTTCCCTTCTATTGAAAAAGCTTTTTATTGCCTCTTTTATGAAAGATAATTTGCCCCATTCTATTTCTCCCTTTCTCCTCCCAATATATTCCTGTCTCATACCTTAATTGTATTTTTTGGGATATATTCTCTTCCTATTTAACTTACCCTGTGCCCTCTGTCTATATATACGTGTCTGTGTGTGTAATCCCTCCAACTACCCAAATACTGAGAAAAGTTTCAAGAGTTATGAATATTATCTTTCTGTGTAGGAATGTAAACAGTTCAACTTAAGTCCCTTATGATTTCTCTTTTCTGTTTACCTTTTCACGCTTCTCTTGATTCTTGTTTGAAAGTCAAATTTTCTATTCAGCTCTGGTCTTTTTATCAAGATCACTTGAATGTCCTCTATTTCATTGAATGACCATTTTTTCCCCCTGAAGTATACTCAGTTTTGCTGGATGGGTGATTCTTGGTTTTAATCCTAGTTCCTTTGACTTCTGAAATATCACATTCCAAGTCCTGAGATCCCTTAATGTAGAAGCTGCTAGATCTTGTGTTATCCTGATTGTATTTCCACAATACTTGAATTGTTTCTTTCTAGCTACTTGCAATATTTTCTCCTTGACCTGGACACTCTGGAATTTGGCCACAATGTTCCTAGGAGTTTCTCTTTTTGGATCTCTTTCAGGAGGTGATCAGTGGATTCTTTCAATATTTATTTTGCTCTCTGGTTCTAGAATATCAGGGCAGTTTTCCTTGATAATTTCATGAAAGATGATGTCTATGCTCTTTTTTTGGTCAAGGTTTTCAGGTAGTCCCATAATTTTTAAATCATCTCTCCTGGATCTGTTTTCCAGGTCAGTTGTTTTTTCAGTGAGATATTTCACATTGTCTTCTATTTTTTCATTCTTTTGGTTTTGTTTTGTAATTTCTTGGTTTCTTGTAAAGTCATTAGCTTCCATCTGCTCATTTCTAATTTTTAAAGAACTATTTTCCTCAGTGAGCTTTTGAACCTCCTTTTCCATTTGGCTAATTCTGCTTTTGAAAGCATTCTTCTCCTCACTGGCTTTTTGGAGCTCTTTTTTCCAATTGAGTTAGCCTATTTTTAAAGGTGTTCTTTTCTTGGGTATTTTTTTGGGTCTCCTTTAGCAAGCTGTTGACTTGCTTTTCATGAATTTCTTGCATCTCTCTCATTTCTCTTCCCATTTTTTCTTCCACCTCTCTTACTTGATTTTCAAAATTTTTTTGAGCTCTTCCATGATCTGAGACCATTGTATATTTATCTTGGAGGTTTCAGATACAGAAGCCTTGACTTTTGGTTCTTCGTCTGATGGTATGCATTGTTCTTCGTCATCTGAAAGGATGGAAGAAAATACTTGTTCACCAAGAAAGTATCCTTCTATAGACTTATTTTCCCCCCTTTTTTGGGCATTTTCTTAGTTACTTGACTTTTGAGTCCTTTGTCAAGAGGGCAGTATATTCTAGGGACCTGTAAATTCTCAGTTCCTCCAAGGTGGCACAACCAAAGGAGAGGAGTTTACTCCTCTCCTGGCCTGTGCTCTGGTCTGGGAGCTACCAAAGCTTTTCTGCCCAGGATCTGCCAGTAGGGTTCTCTTTCCAGAGCCTCCACCAGCTCCACTACACCAGCACATTTCCATACCTCAGGGCCGCCACTCAGGGCTGAGACCAGATCATTGGCTCAATTCCCCTATGGGGTTTAGGCTGAGGGTTCCAAAAATGGATGCTGCTGCCACCACCATTGTTGCCTGGGGCCAGGGTTAGGAAGGACCGTGCTCCCTTCTTACCCGGGTGAAAAAGCTTTCTCACTGACCTTTGAAGCTGTCCTTGGCATTTGTGGTTTGAGGGATCTGGAAACTACAGCTGCTGCTGGGGATTCTGCCCCTGAAGCCTGCTCTCATCTTGTTCCTGCTGGTGTTCTGCATGACCAAGGCTGAGCTGGGCTCCATGGGCTGCACTCTGCTCTGTTCCCCATGTGATAAACCTTTCTTGTTGGGCTTCCAGGCTACCTTGGGCTGGAAATCTCTTTCACTCTGTTGTTTTATGGCTTCTGCTGCTCTAGAATTTGTTTAGAGTCATTTTTTACAGGTATTTTATGGACTGTAGGGGAAGAGCTAGAGTAGTGAATCTTTCTACTCTGCCATCTTGGCTCTGCCTTCTTTACTTTTCTAAAGTCTTACCTGGGATAGGAGTTCTAAACTTTTTTATGTCATGGACCCCTTGGCTATTCTACAGGTAAAACCTATAGTTCCCTTCTCTGAGTCATGTTTTTAAATAGATAACATTTTAAATAAAAAAATGGAAAAGGAAGACAATTAAACTGAAATATAACTATCAAAACATTAAAATAAAAACAAGTTCATGGTCCCTACCTAGGTTAAGAAACCCAGGCTAGGGAAAAGACATTATCCTTGTACAGGTAGACCTAGAAGCTTATTCTCCTTTTCTTTTGCCCTCCAAAAACTGCTTGAAAGGTGTTTAACATCCCACCCAGTCCCCACAATGTAGTACTGAAGTACATATTTGGGTCCAAAGTTCTTATCTCCTCTAATTCAGGGATCTTCAGATATAGGCGGTTTCCTGTTGTCACTACCACCAGTGTTTGTGCAGAGCCCTCTCTGAGGAGCGCAAAACACTTTGCAAACATTCTCATTAATAAGATGATTAGTAACAAGCAGCTTGTTAATGCAGGTATCCTGGTGAAATTTCAACTTGGGTAATTACATCCTGCCACTTGTGAATTCCCCATGCAGTTTTCTTAGGGGAAGGGGAAGTATAGGGAGAGGAAGAGAGAAGACTTTATTTTCTATCCTAAAATGTTGTACGCTTTTAGACTGTCAATGTTAGGGTGTCATAGAATAATAGAATTTCAGAGTAGGAAGAGGCTGATATAGATCATCCAGGCCAGACTCTGCTGAGAGAGTGAATTCCCATGAGGTTAAGTGATTTGTTCAAGGTCGTGTAGGTTGAAGGCTTAAAGGGAGACAGTCTTATTAAGACACCCAGAATACCTGTGTTGGCTCATCAGGCAGTCTTCTTGGTGTAGAGATACCTGGGAAATGGAATTAATAATCACCAGGTAGTCTGGAAGGCTAGAACTAGAAAAAGGAAACTAATTGGGCTTGAGAACTGTGTTTCCCAAAAGACGAAAGTATCTGGACTGGAACATTCATGTTAGGTGGGAGATCTCTCCCATGAACACTGCACAGAGACAGTTTTTTTCTTTACTCTGCCTTTCTTTCCCTCCTCGATCCTATGTTGACTCAAACATTGTATAATTCCTCTTTTCTACTTAGTTAAACTATTTTTTCTTTGAGGTCTTAAGCTGCTTTAGAAAAGGGAAGCAGGGTATTGAGAAGTCTGGTCAGTTATGTATCCAGACACCTGAAAACGTTAATTAGAGGTTCAGATTGGCCATTTTATTGTGTACATATACACACGTGTGTGTGTGTATATATACACATATACACACATGCACACACATATAGATATACATACATGTATGTACACACATACACACATTTAGTGCATGGAGGCAGGAATGATGGCCTTTCTAATTTTTATATCCAGGATGCTAAAGATCTAACCTCTTTAGAGGTATCTTGACCTCTCATAGAGAGGAATGAAGGTAAAGGTAAAGTCCTTTGAGAATGCGAAGAGTAAGAGATCTTATATTAAATACCTTTCTCTAAGTCTGCTTCTTACAGTAAGCCTTGGACACAGTCATAGACCTTCCCAGGATGTTCTGGGAACCCACAATGAGGAGGAGCTGGGAGGACTCCAGGAGATTTCAACATGCAATCTCTAGCTCAGTAAAAAATTTTGTTTTTGTGATTTGACTTATAAATACAGTGATTATTTCATATACACTTGCAACTAACCTTAACCTTGACAGGTTTGCTAGAGTGATCTTTCTTTGAGTCATTTCTTCAAGGTCACATAGGTCAAAGCTTAAATAGGGGAGGGAATCTTGAGAACTGGGAAACATTCTTCCTCGGAGCTTTCTCCTTGTATCTTGCTCTTTCTGGGGGTTTTGCAGTCTTTTCTGTTTTGGGGCTTCATTTTATCTTCTCACCTTTCCTCCTGTTGAGTGCAAACAAAGGTTAGGGCCAAACTCTAATGAGGCAGTAAGTTAGTCCGGAAGGGTAGTGGATGCCTTGTGAGGCTTCAACACTCTTTCAGTAATTATGACTCCTGTTTATGCGGACCCTTTAGGTTTACAAAGTTGCCTCCTAAATCCACTTTCAAGTTTACAAGGTTGCCTCCTAATTCTACTTTTAGGCTTACAAAGTTGCCTCCTAAATATACTTTTAAGTTTACAAGGTTGCCTCCTAATTCTACTTTTAGGCTTACAAAGTTGCCTCCTAAATATACTTTTAAGTTTACAAGGTTGCCTCCTAATTCTACTTTTAGGTTTACAAAGTTGTCTCCTAAATATACTTTTAGGTTTACAAAGTTGTCTCCTAAATTCACTTTTAGGTTTACAAACTTGCCTCCTAAATCCACTTTTAGGTTTACAAAGTTGCCTCCTAAATCCACTTTTAGGTTTACAAAGTTCCCCCTGAACTCCTGTAGCACTCTGAGGGTTACTTCAGAGCTCTCCCCACTAAGACATTCATATAGTAACAGGGAGCTAGAGCTGGAAGGTACTATATAAGGAGATGATCTACCATCAGTTCTTCACCTGAAGTCTGTCAATTTGTTTTAGAAAGATATTTTAACAATTGTATTTTAAGATAATTGCTTTCCTTGTGTTCTTATGTATTTTATGGGGCAGTTAAGTGGTGCAGTGGATAGAGCACCAGTGCAGGAGTCATGAGGACCTGAGTTCCAAATCTCACCTCAGACACTTGACACTCACTAGCTGTGTGACCTTGGCCAAGTCACTTAACCCCAGCTGCCTCATCCTGGGTCATCTCCAGACATGCTGATGAATATCTGGTCACTGAATTCAGATGGCTCTGGAGGAAAAGTGAGACTGGTGACCTGCACAGCCCTGCCTCACTAAAAACAAAGTCAAGTGCAAATCATGTCATTAATTCTCTGATGGCATGGTCTTCTTTGGCAATGAAGGATGAGCACACACATTTTATACATTTAAAAGCATTCCAAGAAGTGGTCCACGAGCTTCTGTGATGGTTATATGATATATATATTACTTATTTAAAACTATATATATATTACTTATTTAATATATATGAATATATGTTATATAGATGTTATATATGTTACTTGTTTAATATATATATGTATATCAGAATATATATGTTACTTATTTAAAACTTTATTCTGAGAAGAGGTCCAAAGACTCCAACAAACTGTCCAAGGACTCCATGACACAAAAAAGGCTAAGAACCCCGGGTCTAGTTTAGTCTCTTCATTTTACAGAATAGTAAAACGAGGCCCAAAGAACTTGAGACTTTTCCAAGGATACAAAGCTAATGAGCAGTAGATCTGGAATTTTAAACTATATTTTCAGACTCCAAATCTTTCTCATATAACATGCAGTGTCACCCAGAGACATAGAAAAAAAAGGGACAGTTAGTAGCTATCTTTGAATGAAAAAAAATTCAATGCTTTAGAAAGATCTGAGTTCTACTCCGTGGGTATTTTGCTACTACTATAGATCACAGCTCCTCCACCCCTTGGAAGATGGGCTCAAGAATTTCTGTGACCAAAAAATTCCTTCCTTCCTGGTGTTTTGGTGATTACCTTGGAAGTTGCTAGGTAGATCCTGCCAGAGCTTGATTTTTCCTGACATCGCTTGTGAGAAATCAGAGTCACCTCCACACTGTGATGAGCCATTAAGGAGAATTTCGTGGCCCTTGAAACCTCTCTACTTTCTTTTCATTACCCCTTTCCTCCCGTCCCAAATGCTCTGAACTTGTCTCTAGGCAGATGATACTTTTCCTTTTACATGCATTTTATGACACCACATTTTCTGTTTAAGTATGGCTTTAAGCTTAATTACTGTTAATGTTTTATTAAGAAGCTACAGTGTTTTCATCAAATATATGATTTTTTAAAGGTTTGCTGCATTTTTAAGCAAGACCCAGGCATTCTGTCATGTCTCAGGGCCAAAATGATTTCATTTTGGAGCACATCCTAGAGTTACAGAGCCACAGAATTCTAGAATTGGAAAGGTCTCTCTCTTATTTTACTGGTGAAGAAACAAAGCTTAAAGAGGCTGGTGACTTATCCCAGGTCACACAGGCAAGTGGCTGACAGGTGAGAGACTAGAAAAGAGGCCTATTGGCCCCTACTCTTCATTGCTCTCTAAATTACAGAGTAAGTCAGAAGGAAAACAAGATTCAATTTATAGAATTTTGTCTCTCATATAACTATCATTTGTAAATGGAGGAGCATAACAATAGCTGACATCTATATTGTATTTTTAAGGTTTTCAAAGTACTTTGCATACATTATTGCATAAAAACAGTTCTGGGAGGAATCAGCTCCACCATTTGGGAGTTTTATTTAATGCAGGGGATTTGAGTTACCTTAACACCTTGTTAGGGTGTTAAGGGCAAATGAATTCTATTCCAGTCCACTGGATTATAAGAAGATGATATTGTATCTGGTGGCACTTAGCAATAATAAAATCATAGATTTGGACTTTGAAGGCACCTTAGAGGACATTCTGATCAATCCCTTCATTTTGCATATGAGGAAACTGAGAACAAGAGAAGTTGAGAGATTTGCCAAAGTTCACAGAGGGAGCAAGGCGCACAGCTGGGATCTGAATTCTGGTATTCTGATTCCAAATCCAGGATCTTTGAATAGCCTTTCTGCCTCTCTGAAATGACTGGATATAAAAATGGGCTCGAAAAAATCAGTCAAGGCAGAATTTCCGAGACAGACTTTTAGCATAGCAACAAGAAAATAACTTTTCATTCTTTCTCATTGGAAGAAGGGCTTCTAAGAATTCTGGATGCTAGCTAATTTGGGTCCCTAGGTGAGGGGAAAGATGAGAAAAAAGGCACTCTCTTGTCTGGTTCTCAGTATAGCATTATATACGATGAGGTTTTTCCTCTTTAAGCCCTGAGTCACTACCATATTGTGGTGGGTACAAATGGTTGGACATTAAATGATCATTATAGTGACCCTTGTATGATAGAATTTTAGAGTGGGAAGGGGCCTCAGAGGGCATCTAGTAGGACTCCTATGTTTCTCCTAAGGTAGACCCATTGACTTTTTCTTCTATTAATCACCATTTTTCATGTCAGGTCTGTTAGGTAGCACAGTCGCAAGAGTGCTGGTCCAGGAATCATGAAGATCTGAGTGCAAATCTGGCCTCAGATACTTACTAACTGTGGGACTCTGGAAAAGTCACTTAACCTCTCTCTGCCTCAGTTTCCTCATCTGAAAAAATGGGGACACTAAAATACCTACCTCTCAAGGTTGTTGTGAGGTTTGAATGAGGTAATTGTAAAGCACTATTTAAATGTTAGTTATTATTATTATTTCCTAATTTTCATATCAATCATTTCCCAGTATTATATCTCAATTTATTTTTCACCATTGGCTTCTCCTTTGTGACAAATAAAAAATAGTTTGAGAAAAACCCAACCATAAGACCTTTTTCTCCAAGTGTATGTATCATTACATACTCAGGTCTGTCCACTTCTTTCTAGAGGAATAAGGTAAGCATCTTCTTTTCTCAGTTTAAAAAGTAGAAAAGTGGTTCCATAGAACAGAGTAGATAAGCAAGAAACTTTCCACTTTTGAACAACACTCATTGTTAGGAAATTTATTCTTACACTGAAGCTTAAATCTGCCTCTCAGCAGATTCCACCCACTTTTCAATGATTCTGCCATCTGGGTCTAAGCAGAACAAGTTTAATCTCTTTCAAATCACAAGCTCTGGATATATAGTGTGAGGACTTGTATTGGACCCCACAGCTCTATCACTTTCCTGCCAGTGTGACCTTGGGCAAATCATTTACTATCTCTGGACCTCAATTTCCTCATATGTATAGGAAGAAGGCATAGGAAGTAGAGAGCTAACCTGAGGCAGGAAGATTTGGGTTCAAGTTCTGATTCTCACATACTGGGCAAGTCACTTAGGTTTCTAGCATTCCCAGGCAACTCTCTAGTATCATACATTACAGAGAAGGGATAGATCTATACTGGCAAAAGGAGTTGACCTTCATTGGTAGGAGTTTCTTCTCAGAGAATTCCCTACAATGAAATCATAGGTCCAGAGACTCTTCGCCCCCCTGCAAACAAATCGAGGGAATTGGATTCTACAGTTTTTCACTTGAATTCTATTATCTTGTAATTTAACATAGTTGTCTGATACTGTCCAGTCTTCTCCAAGTTATATATGTGCCCCAAATTTTATTTCAGGAAGGACTTTCTTGATCTAGAAAGATTTTATTTGATGTTTTGAAGTTTTTCTCAAGACTCTTATTCATGCACTGACATCAGCTGGGACTGGGATAGTGAGCTGCTGTCTCTGTGAAAGGATGCATAGGCCACCAGTGTTTTAAATAGTGATCCATATACTAGTCAGATGTTTAGCAGCTTCCTGATGGAAGTTCCAAAGTGACAGTTTGATTTTAAAGAAAATATTTTCATATGTAACTCGCAGTTTATACATAGAGAGTAATGAGCAAAATGGATGCAGCTGTCTTTTAAATTAACCCCTGATGCATTCAGGTTTAGCCTTCCCACTGAAGTGATAATGTACTCACACAGCTTCCACTCTGTGCACCCGAGATGTTTCTGATCGTCCTAGGATCAAAGGGAGCTGCAGTATTGGGGAAGAACATGTGCTCACCTTGTTGTCCTCTGGTGCCTATGACTGACATAGCTTAAAGAGAAAAAATAATTTAAAAACAGGACACTGGAGGAAAACATCATGACATTATTTTTGTCACCAACCAAACAGAAAGAACCAACTGTTGGAACCCTGAAATGTAGCTACAAAGGTCCCCATGGGAACATTTTTAAAGGAACAACAGTATTTCCTTCAGCTCTAAATAGCATGACTACTAGCTGGATTAATGTTCCCATTGGGGCTTAAACAGTTAGTGATACATTGTCATATTTGTGAGAGGCAGCTTTTGGTGCCTCTGAAACTGGTAGCCGATTACTCAGGCAGTTCTCTCCATGTCAGGTTTCCTTTACAGGGGGCCAAATGGAACAAGCGGAGGAGAGAATTTCTTCTGAGGCTAGAGATCCTGAATCAGTCCTGTGTTTACATACCCATGTACATATGTTTTTATTCTTGGCATAAAAATCGTTTTTGCTAAGTGATTAGGAAAGAGATGAAACCAATCCCAGATGAATAGATGGAATGTTTCGGTTTTCTACTGTGGAGTATACAGAGTTATTGTTAAAAATTATGCCAAATGATTTTTAAAACAGTAAGCCCCTTAGGTGGTTTAATTTTGAAATCTCTCACTCAAGCAGAGATAGTTTGCAAGTGTGTGTGACACTGGGGAAGAAGGATTACCACTCATGTGAAGCACAAGGTTGTAGATTACCAGGGAAATAGCACAGTGAGATTAACTAAGGAAGCAGTCACTTGGTATATAGATGTAACGATTGGTGTTTATTTACAGCCCAACATTCCTGGTATGACGACAGCATCAGGAAGGGGTGAGGGGTAGGCGCTGAGTGCACAAGTTAACCAGAAAGTATCACCCGCTCAGTAGCAATGCATTTTTTCCTCCCCATGCAGCTGCATCATTAAAAACTTGATGACATTTTATGTGCAGAACTGCAGTAGTTGCTTCCTTCTTAAAATACTTTTCCAAAGCACGTGCCTCTCTAATGCACAAAGAGAGCTCATGTAACATTTCCCTGTCCTAGTGTCTTGTGACCCGGGAACTAAGCCTTTGGTGTATCCAAACAGCAGGAAAAAAGAAGAAAACTCTTGGGAGGAAGTCTTAAAGCAGACTCAAAGAGTAGGCAGTTTGTTTTAAAGTTGAGTTTGAATAAACCATTGTGGAAAGAGATTTTTTTCCCCCATAAAGGTTTTCCTCTACAATTTAAGTCAGGAGGCTGAATAAGCCAGTGCCACAGAGCTGTGGAAAGTCTGCCTGAACCCTGTTTGCACACGTGTGTGACTGTGTTCAGCAGAAGCACAGTTAGTGATGTAATGGGAATTTCTACATCATGCTTGTATGTCATTCACACAAATAGAGCATCATGGGAGCTGGGTTAGATTGATGTCCTCTCTAAGAATAGCACTGATTATAGCACAGATTTTCCCATATACAGAGCCATTTTTAATTCACTGCCTACTGCAGCTGCCAGCCTGTGGAGATAATTCCTTCTAGCAGAATAGCTCTAGATTATTATAGGGAAATCAAATTTGCATAAAAGCATTTTATCTCTTTTTTCCCCCTTGTCAAAGTTACCAAACAGATACTGTCAGTTACTTTTGGGGGAAGAACTTTTTTTTTGTCTGGGAGAGGGAAAGTAACTTTTTGACCAATCGGCTACCTTAAAAAAATAAACAAAAAAACCCAATTTCTAGTGCAAGTCCTTGTTTACTTTAAAAATAAAAACTTGTCAAATAGTATTTAATAACAATACATTATACTTTGTAGTGTTTTCAGAAGCACTTTCTCCTATTTAATTATTTGATTTTAACCTTATAAGTTAGGCAGATACTGAAACTGGGAATAGATCGTTTGAGTGATATACCTGGGGTCTCATGACTAATTAAGTGGGGCATTAGACAGGGACAAAAGCTGAGGTTTTTGGGTGCCAATTTTTTCTTCCAATCCCCCCTGCCAATTTTGCTAGAGCTTTTTCTCAATATGACCATTGTTAGATCACAGATAGAATATTCCCCCTCTCATTTTATTTAATTTTTCAATTAACAAGCATTTGTTTTCTAATACCCCCCCATTTAAATAAAAAAAGAACCCAAACCTTCTTTGTAACAATGTGTATAATCAAGCCAAACAAATTTCCATACTATCTATGACTAAAAATGTATGCCTTGTGCTGCATCTTGAATTTATCAAGGACTGGTTATTGCAGTGAATAGAGAGCTGAAGTTTTTCAAAGTTGTTTCAGACAGAAGATTTGTACTTCTAGGGCCTTGTGCATGATGATAGCACACTATTTTTTAGTCCCTGCAATTTTTTTTTCTCAGCTTACTTCTCTTTTTAAAAAGGACCAGAAATTACGTTTTTGCTTAAATTGGTTTAGTTTATATTCCCTGAACTCAGAATTCCATCTCTTACCTCTGTGCCTTTCCATCCGTTGTTCTCTTATCCCTGTGCCCTCCCCACTCCTTAGAATCCTTTCCTTCAAGATTCATCCCAGATGCCATTTCCTAAAGAAGTCTTTTTCTAGTTAGTGCTTTCCTCCTCCTGTACTTATCATGTAGCAGAAGAATGTAAATTCCTTGAGATGAGGAACCGTTTATTGTTTTCTTTCCTGTACCTGGCAACACCTGGCACAGTTCCTTGCAGCATTCAGAAATACTCAATACATGCTTGTTGACTTGAACCAAATCCTATTTCACCATTATGGTGGCAGGATGACTTAACATTTACCTATTCTTCATCGTTTGTTGAAGCCATGGTGCTTCTCTTTGACTTCAGGGGTATCATTCTATTAGCTATATAGTAATGACAATGTCATGCATCTAAATCATGCTGTAATTTCCTAAGGACTCTTGCTATAATGGTTTAGTTGGTTAATATTTGCTGAGCCCTTTTGAGAGGGGCACCTTAGGAGAATGAAGAAGAAAGTCAAAGGTCATGTTTCTGTTGGTGTTGTGGATTTGTGTGTGATATCACACAAATGGCACTGGATTTGAAGTCGAGGATCTGGGTTGGAATGCTGCCACTGCTCTTTGCTGCCTTTCTGACCTAGGCAAGTCACCAGATTGACTTGGACTAGACAAGAGCTAGAGTCTCTTCCAGCTCAAAATCCCAGCATCTTGTAGCCAGTAAAAGATGTTTACTTTGTAGTAGAAATGTGATCTTTGTATGTGAGATCCTCTAATATAATTGATAAATACCAATTCGATGCAGCAGCTTAATTGAATCATTTTGATTTAACTGTGGAAATTCTGTTACACAGGTACCTAAAAATAAACCTGAAGGTCCAAGTGACCTGTTGGGATGATGTGTGTGTTGGGAGGTGTTCTTTGACCAGCCAGAAGCCTGGGCTTGGATGCAGTCCACTGATTTTTGTTCTAGGGAAGTCTGGATGGGTACCCTTGAGAGATGTTGTAGAGGGGATTCATGTTCCATGTAGTGATTGGATTAGAAAACTATTGAAGTGGTTCTCTTCAATTAGCATTTATTAAGCACCTATTATATGTTAAGTACTGTGCTAAGCAGTGGGGATACAAAGAAAGGCAAAATGGGTCCATACCTCAAGGAGCCCACATTCTATTGGGGAGACAACACATAAGTAACTACATACATAGAAGATATATATGGAGCAGAGGAAGCTCAAATGAAAGGAGAAGGCATTAGTAGTTGGAAGAGTTAGGAAAGATCTCCTTTGGGGGGCGGTACTTGATCTGAGTCTCAGAAGAAACCAAAGATTCTAGGAGGTGCAGTTGAGGTGTATGTGGGATGGGGGAAGGAAAGAGGGAGAGCATTCCCAGAATGGGAGACCAGTCAGTGCAAGGGCAAGGAGATGGGAGACAGTATAAGAAGGGTTTTGTGGCTATTTTGTAGCTTGTGCATACAAAGATGGGAAAGAGAGGGAGAGGCCAGGTTATGAAGAGATTTCAGTATCAAGCAGAGACTTTTATATTCGATCTTGAAGAGTGTAAGGAGGTTATTGAATGGAGGGGTGACATGGTCGTTCCTTGGCTATAGGAAAATGACAGCTGAGGAGGAATTGAAGGGGGAGAGATTTGAGTCAGGAAGACCAGTTAGAAGGCTGTTGAATTGGTCCAGGTATGAAGTGATGGGATCCTCGCCAGCACACACACACACACACACACACACACACACACATACATTCCCATTCCCCTCTTCCTCCTCATCAACTTTTCCCCTTCTCCCTTGCCCACTTTTACACAGCATTTTGTTTTGCATCATGCCATTATCTCATAATATTATTTATTATTGTTAGCATCTTTGTGTCTCATCCCCTTACGAGAGTCTCAGCTCTACCAGAACATGAACTATCTTATTTAAACTTTGTGTATTTCCCAGGTCCTAGCAATAGTGCTCTTTGTATAAAAAGTGCTTAACAAATATTTGAATAATAAATAAATGGATGGACTCCAAGTGTGTATGATTCCATAAAATACTTTGTGGTCTGTGCATAGCATGACCACAGGAGGCACTACCTTGAATTACTTCTCTATATATCTGTTGATATATTGTTGATATCTGACCTTTCACCAGAACTTTCTCTTTTCATTTCTTTTTTTCCTTTCTTCTTTTTTTATCTTGCCTTCCTTCCTTCCTTCCTTCCTTCCTTCCTTCCTTCCTTCCTTCCTAAGATTGTCAGGAAAGGTTACACATTAACTCTTTGCCACTTGTTTGTAACCTGGTGTGAAAAAGTCGATTAGATCTTTCACTAGGGAACAAGTTCCCATAGATAACCAAGAGGGCCTTAATTGCCTGGGATATACATCTAAGGAAGTGGGACATTGTCTTTTGACAGACACCCCTACCTCTTTGGCTCTGGAAGTGAAATTCAGCAGCAGATGCTTAGTCAGAGGGCTATCAAGTACTGCCATTGCTGCTCTCAGCTCTCTCAGCTCTCTGTCTGGATCCTTGGGTCTCAAAGCTAAGAAGTTCTTTTGGCTGGAGCTTATTCAGGGTTACTGAATTTTAGAACTGGGAACCAGCCTTTGAGATCATCTCATCCAACCCTCTTATTTTACACAGGCGGAAACTGCAGTTGCCTTTCCTAAGTGCAGTAAGGGATGGCAGTAAGTGCCAAAGCTAGGATTGAAACCCAAGCCCTCTGACTCCAGATATGGAACTCTTTGTCCATTCATTCACACCTGTCTTGCCAGAGAGCTCTGGCAAACCAAGAAGGTGGCTGGGCCACCTTTTGGGGGCTCTCCAAAACCTAGCCTAAAAATAGTGAAAGTCTACCGCACAATGTAGCTCTGGGCTCGGCGGTTGCAAAGTGGGAGGCAGCCCCTTGCTGCCCCCCACTATCAATTTTTAATATTTTCTTCTCAGTTTCAGAACTAACTGATTTGCATTTCTGGGCCTTAGGTCATTGGCTATGAGTCAGTGTATGTTAGTTTAGTGTTTGATCCTTTTTAAGATTGTGGTGACAATATTAATGAGGGTGGGGGAGAGGAAAGACTCACAGCAGAATGACATCTGAAGACCACATTGCTTCCATGAGGTAACCACTAATTAGCAATATATGACTTGGATCACAGACACTTAAACTTTTTGGTCTTCAGTTTCTTTGGGTGTAAAATGAGGCAT
Source organism: Bettongia penicillata ogilbyi (assembly GCA_023548195.1). Classification (NCBI taxonomy): domain Eukaryota; kingdom Metazoa; phylum Chordata; class Mammalia; order Diprotodontia; family Potoroidae; genus Bettongia; species Bettongia penicillata. Next base: position 587,981 of record JAJHZJ010000694.1, on the reverse strand, counting down.
GTTAGATTAGATGATCCTAATTTTGTATTCTTTATATGTTTTACATATATATGTATGTATACATATATTCTTTCTGAGAGTTTAATATTATTCCTGGATACTATTAACTTATGGTTTAACTGGAGCACATATAGGTGTAATACTATTTATAATAACTTTATAAATATGTCAGGTAACTTCAATGACAAAAACAGAATCAGGTCAGCTACTGCACAGCTGGCAAACCATTTATCTTGAAAAGGCTACGAGCCAAGAATAAAGTGGAGGGAGAATTGGTGCTTGACTTTTTTTTTTACACAGATGATTGTACACTCAATACAGCTTCTGAGGTAGAAGTGCAATAGAGTATGGATCCATTCTCTGCCACTTGTGCTAATTTTTGTGTGACGATCAACACCAAGAAAACAAAGATCCTCCACCAGCTAGCACCAAGCCATCCTTACGTGGGACCTAGAGCACAGTAAATGGAGAAATTTTGAATGCTGTGGGTAAGTTCACTTACCTTGGCAGTATACTTTCAGAGATTTCCATATAGATGAAGTATTGCCAGAGATAGTTCAGTATTTAGAAGACTCTGAGAGAAAGTATAGGAGAGAAGAGGCATTCGAGTGACTACCAAACTGAAGGTCTATAGAGCTGTTGTACTGACCTCATTGCTATATGCCTATGAAACCTGGGTGGTCTACCAGAACAGTGCCAGGAAACTGCACCACTTCTTAGGAAGATTTTGAAGATCACCTGGCAAGATAAGGCACTTTACACTGAGGTCCTCTCTTGACTTGAACTGCTGAGCAATCAAACTCTCCTGCAAAGAGTGCAACTCCAATGTGTTGGCCACAAACCTGGAATGCCAATGCCCATTTACCTAAAAGACTATTTTATGGAGAACTTGGGTACAAGAGCACAAGCTAGGACTTGCACAGTGGTGAGATGAAGTGGTGGGTGCAAGGACACTCTCCAGGTCTCCCTGAAGAACTTTCAGTTATGAGACTAGGGAGACACTGGCACAGGACCACCCAGCATGGCATGCCTGCATTGAAAGAGGCCATGTGCTCCATAAGCAAAGCAGAATCAAAGGAGCAGAAAGCTGAGCTGCACAAATCTGGATCCCAAATGTTCTAATGTGCTCCTAGTGCCCAACCTGTGGACTGATCAGCCACAGGCAGACACACTGCCCCCACCTCAACATCATGCATCATTGATCCTCTTTGAAAATGAAGGAAGTACAGCAGCAATGAATGTGAGCTGCTATGAATGTTCACCTACATAGGGTGGTTCAATGCATGGGGCAGGACCAAGTAAGGACCAAGTAAGAATTTGACACCTGTTTTCCTTTTAATTAAAACTATCTCAGTTTTGTGTGACTGGTAGAGTAGCAACTGTTTAATCAACAAACATTAATCATATATACATACATGTGTATATGTTACATGTGAATATATGTATATACACATAGGTATTTATATGTGTGTGTATGATGTATAAAATGTATTCACATACTGGTTTCTACTCTAGGCACTGGAGATACCAAGACAAAAATGAAAGAACCCTTGATCTCTTAAGGAAAATAACATATACATATGAAAGTATAAGGATAGGGACTGCACCTAAATTTCTTTAGTATAGAAAACTCCCTCAGAAATTAAGGTCATTATTAAATCCTTGTCTTCAGAGTTGCCTAGAATACTGAGAAATTAAGTGACCTACTTGAGGTCACACAGCCAATCTGTGTCAGAGGTGGGACTAGAACCCAAGTCTTCCTGGTTCAGAGAGCCTTTAAAAGGAGCTGCAAGGCAGTGGGGGTGGGATAGGAGAAGCAAGGAGCTAATAGCTGGGCATATCAAGAACTGAAGCATAGTAGGTGAAGTTTGTAAATGCTACAAGGGTGAGAAGAACATGGTTTACATAGGGGAGTCCTTTGTTTAGTTTTTAATCCCTGACATGCCTTGAACATAATAGGCCTTTACTTAATGTTTGTTAAATTGAGGCCAGGGGATCCTACCTTATGTCTTCTAGAGCTGCTCACTTACTGGTACATAGTAGGTGCTTGATAATTGTTCCTTGAATGTTTGAGTGTATGAATGGATAGAGGCTGTTTTCCCCATTTGAAGGAGATATTTTCTAGACATTTCTACAAATAGAGATGTCCGAGTGGGCCACTAATTAGGGGCCAAACCAGAAGGTAAACAGAAGTGATCCATGCTCATTGTAGGCATAAGTTTCATGAAATAGAAAGAGGTTTGTACCTGAAGATTTCTTCCTGGTATAGTCTGAAGAGCTAAATGAGGGCATTTTTGCCTGTGGGGAAAGAGGGCTGAATTTGGAATTCATTCCTGTGTTCAGATTCCAGATCTGCTGCCTACCTGCTATCTGTGTTAACTGGACAAATTCTTTGTCTCTCTAGGCCTCATTTTCCTCATTTGTAAAATGAAGGGTTGAACTAGGAAATCTTTAAGATCCCTTTAAACTCTAAATCTGATGAACCTCTGATATCAAAAAGAATTGTGATAAGAAAAGTCAAATTCAAAGGGCTGCCTGGTATCACTTCAGTGCTCCCCCTCTCTCCACAAATTACATTAACTTATTTTATTTTTCTACCTCATTTTTCAAATAGCAATCTGACTTCAGTGACCTATGGGAGAAATGGAGGGTTGGTCATGTTCTACCACCTGGTCCTTCCTTGTTACCATCTTGCTTTGGGCAGTAGGATGGCTATTGGGAGAAAAAGGGTAAGGAAGGGCAGGATTTTGCTTTAATTGAAAGAACACAGGAATTGGCATTAGGATGCCTAGGTTTATATTTTATCTCTGATATTTATTAGGTATGTGATCATGGTCTTAGAAAGCTAAGCCTCAATTTCCTTGTCTGTAAAATGCGGACAATAACTATTACCTTTGCTATGGCAAAGTGCTTCTGAAATGTTAATGTGCTACAGAAATCTGAACTGCGATTGTTATTTTCATTAAGTTCCTAGAATGTACCACCCCCTTTGGAAATGAGAATATTCCTAAGTATGCCATTTCAATTTTGGATTCTGAAAGCAGGAAAATGAAAACAGGAGGTCTAATCACCAACTGAAAAGGAAGAATTTAGAACCCAGTCAATGCATAAAAAAAAGTTATTACCATTTTTCAAAAAGTGCTGTCCTTAGATGACCATGATGCTTACTGGACCACTTAAGAGTTTTTCTTCTGGTGCTGAAGCCAGGTTATCCCTATTTCCCACCTGGCGTCCATCTGTTTTCTCCCTGTCTCCTCCCCCAACTCCCCATCCATGTTGTTGCGGTTGTTTAGTCATTTCAGTCATGTCTGACTCTTGGTGACCCCATTTGGAGTTTTCTTGGCAAAGATACTGGAATGATTTTCCATTTCCTTCTCTAACTCATTTTACAGATGAGGAACTGAGGCAAACTATGTTAAGTGACTTGCCCAAGATCACTCTGCTAGTAAGTGTCTGAGGCTGGATTTGAATTCATCAAGATGAGTCTGATTCAAGCCCAGTGCTCTATCCATTGTTCCACCTAGCTACCCTAGCAACCTATCCATAGAACACAATTAGAAGATGGTTGGTTTTAGCCAGAATCCTTCAAACAGAAACCCTCTTCTTCCCTTGGCAAAGAGTTAAATGGTTTTCTAGGCAGCTTGACCTTGTCAATTGTGCCTCAGTAGCAGCATCCCCAATCAACTAAATCACCCTATCAAGGACTGTGTATCACACAAAGTCACTGACTGGCCAGTTGTCCCATCTTTATTACATTAAAGTCAACATTAGCCATAGGGTAACACAGAAGTAGCTATGATAACAATAGTAGCTAGCATTTATATAACACTTAAAATTTGTGGAACATTTTTCATTTATTTCATTTATTATCCTCAATCACAAAAACCTTATGAAATTGAAGCATGTGATCCTCCTTTTACAGTTTGTGGAATCTGAGACTGGGAGAAGTGGCTTGCTCATGGTCATGTACCTAGCAAGTGACTGAGGAAGGATTCGAACTCAGGTCTTCCTGACTCCCAAGTCTAGTGCTCTATCAGTTCTGCCACTTATTTGCCTTAACTATTCTGCCTTGATAGATATCAAGTTCCATGTTTCTCAAAGGGATATGCAATCTTATCATTATGAAGATTCCCTCCAGTGAGATGGAATGCAACTCATCCATGCCTACATGTCGTATGTGATTCTCATCCTCGTCATCTGAAAAGTTAGTCATATGGATTCTCCTTGACTTCTTTTCATATCTCAGGGATGGCAGTAAAGTGCATGGTCCCTCCATTGGTTTTCAGTTCCTCCCTCTTGCCATGTGACTGCTTCATCTTCTTTTCATTCATATGTTTCTTTGTATGATATCACCAGAACTTAGTGAAAAGAAAAAAAAACTCTACCAACCTCATTTCTTGCAACATTTCTACAAGTTGTTTTGTCTCACAATAATTAGTTTTAGCCAAAAAGTCTGAAGTTTCAATTCATCAAAACACATGAAAATGAAGATTTTTTAATTTTTTTTGTGTGTGTATTCATCTATCTATAGAGAAATATGGGAAATATTTTTAAAGACAATCACGAACACAAGCCAGAGCAAGGACAAGGCTAATCAAGTGAAGGTGAAACACATCAAGTAGACGTATGCTAGTGATGTATGTCAAAGTTTTCCAAACTAAATAAGACATGGTTGGCAATTTGCTTGGGTTATTTCTAGTAAGCGGGGAGCCACACTTGAAGCTCTGTGTACTAGATTTGCTCTCACCTTGTTTTCATATAAGAAATTGACTTTAAAAGCATATGATGTTTGCTTGGGTACAACTGTGATTAATAAGAACAGTGAGATTTGGTTCAGGTATAGGACAGGCAAGCCAACAGACTGGAACGGGATCTGTGGAGGGCAGACAGTATTGTTGCTCTTCCCCATTAACACTGGCAGTTAAATCAAATACTCCTTCTCTACCATCCCCTAGTTGGGACCCTATGCTTGTAAAAGAGCTTGCCGGTTTCTTTCTTCTGGCTTCCATTTTGGACTGGTATTATTAGCATTTGGCTGAAGCATTGATAGACCCCATAGCACTCTCCTGCATGAGCATTTTCTGGGAAAAGCTATAGAATGCTCTAAAGTCATCCCTGAGGGAGCTATCCTTAGGCTAAAGCTGAGGAAAGGACAGAAATGTGTGTGAGTGCTATATAAATATATATCACATATATTTATAGTATTGATGGTGTAGTAATCCATTGGGTTTAGTGCTGTGCCTTCTGGTTGGCTACCCTCTTCATTTGAAGCCCAAAGACAAAACTCAGTGACCAAAGATAATGGTAATCTGAGCGGAGAGAGAGATAAATAAGATACTTGAGCAGTCCTGTTATCCCTTCTCAGAGTCCTATATAAGAAGCTTTGCACAGTCTACACTAGCTGAGGTATTGGGAAAGCATGCAGAATGACAAAGATAGATGCCATTTCTGGAGAAGAGTCAACTTCTGCTGCAGATGTTGTCATCTGGAATCTGACGGCAGAAAAAAGATGGTGCCACTATGCCATTGGTTAGGTTGGCTTAATAATGCTCCAACTTGCTGCTAATAAAGCTAACATTTGCTAGTCTTAAGATCTCTAAGTAGGAACCTGTCAGTGGTAGGAAAAGTGAAATAAAGGTACATGTACCACCATAAGAATGGGAGATACCTTTGTGGGGATGGTTATCTTCCTGTAGCGCCTTGCTTGAATGTCTTTCCGTTGCTATGTGAAATACTTTGGATCACAGCGAATATACACAGGAAAGAATGATGGGGACAAATGGGCATTGTCTCCTTGCCCTCTAGTTTTGTGCGTGTGTGAATATGTGTGTTTTTCCCTCCTGGCAAGACTTAACTGCTTTGAGGAGCAATCAACATGATAGTTTAATTATACCCCAAGGAACACTTGAAGCCCAATCAAGACTGATAAATGATGGTCTTTGGATTGAGAACCTGTATTTTTTAAAAAAATATCTTTCCTTACCTGTCAATCACTTTTAAAATAGAGATGAATTTTATTGATTGATGGCAATTCAACTGATACATCTGTCCTTCCATCGTAGATCTCTGTTTATTAGGGTTTCTGTCATGTAGGATAAATAATAGTTACAAAAAAGACTCTTGAGTCACCTAGAGAATTTTCCTGCAGTCTTCATACTGTTCTGCCAAAATGAATTGAAATAATAATTAATTTGATCAATTCTGCATTAGAAAACCCCTAATTCCTGCTTGTATCTCCCATGTCCTTTGTCTAGAAACAATTCTGTGGTCTGCTGATATTTTACAGAAAATACTGCTTATCTGTTACAGGGCCCATTGAAAGTAATTTACTATTCACATGTTAAATATATGGGACAGTTGGTCTTTCTACAGCAATACAATTATTCTGTGAAGGAATTTTCAATGATGAAAATAAAAAAAGTTAAAATAGTCATAATATATTGCTTCAGAGTACAGGGCAGCTGTTTTCTGCCTCTATCTGTATTCTAATAAGTCTTTTAAATAAAGAGATTTATGAGATTATTTTAATTTTGATGTCTTTTTAATGCTTCATGCATTTTAAATACAACCTTTTAATAGTTTTTGAGATTGAAGAATTTAATTTTATTTTATACTGCAGAAATAAATGTATTCTCAGGAGACTGCACCATTATTATAGATTTTAAAAAATTCAGCATATCTGCTATATACAGCTTAAGTGCCAACCAGTACTGATAAAGTTAGATTCAAACAAAGCACCTCATTCAAGTTTGGGAGACAGTCAATTTACTAAGGGCATTAGTGGAATATATTTATTCTTCATTCAGTGTTACATTATAACTCATGCTAAAAGACATCTTGTGAATTTATAGAAAATATCAACCATAGAAGAAAGATTTTTCTTAATGACATAAAACTTTATGAAATAGCAATATTTGAAAAATTCAACAAACATTTATTAATCACTTACTGTGTGCAAGACACAGTAAAACTGGAGTTTTAGGATTTCTGTTAGCTTTCAGAGTTACTTTATAATCTTAATGGGCTCAGAGTATGCAACTTGCCTCCTATTCTTTACCTTGGAAAGCATTCTTAGATCTTACAATCTCCTGTTATAACAGGTACAATGGGTTGGGCTTTGAGAAAATTAACTATCGTCGTAATAATTATGGTAATAATTAACATAGTTCTTTAAAGTTTGAAGGGGTTTATAAACATTATCTCCTTTGAGCCTCATGAAAACCTTGTGACATAGATAGAGTGTACAGTACAGGTATTAGCTCCCTTTTATAAGTGAGGGAACTGGTTCAGAGATTTTAAGTGACTTGCTAAGGACACACTCAATTAAGTTACAGAGGCTGGCTTTGAACCTCAGTTCTGTGATCTTAAAGCCTAGATTTAGAGCTGAAAGGGACTTTGGATGCCCTCTAGTTCAACCCTTCATCTAAAGACAAGAAATGGAGGCCCAGAGCAATTAAATGTCCTAAAGAGGTAGATGTAGAACCAGGATTTGGATCAGGGTCCTCTACTCTCAAGACCAGTTGTTTTTTCCATTTCCTTTCCATTTCTATTCCAACTGCCTTAAAGACAATAGAAGAGTTGGACTGTGAAGGAAAGGAAAAACTTGAAAAAATGAAACTATAGGTATTTTATGTTGAATATCAGTATATTTATTAAATTGATCTTGAAAAGAATTGTAAATGATGTGGATGTTGATTAATGATAACAACAGAAGTGAAGCTTTCTTTTTTTTTTGACAGGAAGTGGTCAGCTATTCATGGTAGTAGAAAATATAACAGTAGCATCATGGAGACACTTCAGTTTCACTACTAGAGACTCAGGCTGTGTGCTTTTCAGACTGCCATGAAAAGAGACATAGCCCAGTAGACTTCAGTCAAAAAGTGTTTTTTTTAAAAGAAAAATAACAACAGACTAGCGCAGTTAAGCTTCCATTAATTGGAACATTTAAGTAACTATCATCTCTTCAAAGGCATAGTAATGATAATGATACCTTACAGTTTTATAGCATCTTCTAGACAGGGAAGTCATTCAACCAAGAACTGCCACTGCCACAAGATGTGGCACTTAGAAGCTTCTGTGTGATGCCCAAAGAACAAAAGAAAAATACTCCAGAAGTCATTTTGGAAAACTACACATATTAAATGTGGTCATGGAGGCTCAGACAACTTGGAATTCATTCGGCATTTTAAGTACCCACTATGTGCAATGCACTATGGGCTGCACTGGTGGAGATAATAATAAAAATAAAATATGGTCTGTATCCTTTAAAGAGTTTGGTCATTTGTATCTCATATGATGGTTTTCAAATCTAAATTTAAAGCATCTATGAAGCTAATTTCTATTTTTTAAAAAAGCAAGGAATAAGATTGCACCAGCCAACAGAGATTTGCTACTCTCCTCTACCTCTTGTCCCGGTTCTTCAGAGAACCCAGATAGATGCTAGAAAAAGGCTACATATGACATGTAATCAAGTGTAATATAACTGAAGAGAGTGCCATGCTGGATACTGAGGGAGACAAAGAAAAATAAGACATTTCCTTTTCTCAATGAGTTGTAATCTGGTAAGGGAAATGAAACACAATTATAGCACAAAACACAATATGATAAGAATAAGACACATAAAAACCTCATTTTCTTCTTGTGAAGTTCATTGTTTATCAAAGGTCCTTGAAGCATAGATCTACCTTACTGATCATGACTATAAAAAATGCAACTCTTTAGATAAGGTAATGGACAAATATCTCCCTAAATGTTATATAAAGTAAGGAAAAACTGAACTTGGAGCTACAAGCCCAGGTGTTTGTAAAAATATGTTCTTTTTTCATTTTCAGCTGAGGAAAAAATCTGCTCTGGAAAAAGGAATGTCATTTTGAAGTTGATAAGGTCTAATTTCCTAGGGAAATATTATCTTGTAAACATTTTGGATACTGCTGTGAAAGAAGATTTTGACCATATTGCATTTTTGCAACTCTAGGTTACCTTTATTTTGCCAGAAAATGTAGTTACATAGGACATTCCATTTCCTTAGCATTCTGATTTGCAAAAACTTTGCTATATACCTATTGTTTGAAAGAAAAGGAAGCAACTGAGCCAGTAATAAAGGAAAACTAAAATGCTTGAATTTCATCAATTTTCCCCAAACCAGCTGATTGTATTTATATGCATCATATGCTTTTTCTCTCCTGAAGACCAGACTATTAGACTGTAAAACCTGCCTTAGCCCTAGACAAGGTGCCAAAAATGATGAGTGAAAAAGTGCTGAATTTTGAGTAAGAAGTCCTGGGTTCATTTTCCTACACCTGTAACTTAACCTTAAAATCACTCCACTTTCCTGGACCTCAGTTTTCTTATTTGTAAAATGAGGGATATCAAACTAGATTGTCTCAAAGGGTCCATTTTGGCTTTAAATCTATAGTCCTTAGACTTAGGTTCTAATTCATTAACTTGCTGTATGATTTGAGACTAATTACTCACTCTATTTCCTTTGAAAGATGAGAAGCTGTCCTCAAATATAAAATAGGGCTAATATAATATTTTTCTATCTACTTTGAAATCAGTAAAGTACCTTATAAATATATTGTGTTTCTTATTCTTATTTTCAATGTTGGAATATCAGTTGTCATATAAAAATAGGTCTTGGTCTTTTTTTTTATGACTTGTAAACCTTTATTAATCTAAACCACTTAAAAGGGAATCAAGTTTCCTTATCAAGTCAGATTGACTCAGTATTCAACCTTAGACAAATGTAAGACATACAGTATTCCCTGCACTCAAGAAATTTATAATCTAATGTGGAAAATGAAACCTAAATATGTACGATTATAGTACAAAATAGGACATAGTGCTATATGAGAGGTATGAACAAAGTGCTATAAGAGACCAGAGGCAAGGCATTTTACTTCCATTTAGGGCTATGTGAAGACTTGTGCTAAAAGAGGTTCCATATGATCTGACTCTAGAAGGGTGAATAGAATTTTGACCTCAGAGACCCCACCCACCCAATGCCTTATTACCTGCCATCTGTCCCCTACCAAGATTCATCCTTAATAGAGACCTTTTGCAATTCTTTCAATTCTTTCAAAGCTAATTAACAACTCAATTTGCATTCTTACAAAACTCTTTTGGTTAACTTTTTTTTTAAATTAAAAAGTTTTAAGAAAATCACAGAACTGTAGAAAAACTTAATGATTTTAGAACCTCTTTGTCATCTTGCTTATACCCAAATCTTCTGCCTGCTTGGTTTTTTAAAAGGTTTTTAAAGAGCCACCCTGTACCTAAATGAGAATCCCTTTTCTAATATGATAAGTGACCATCTAGCTGCTGCTTGAAAACCTCCAGGGAGAGGGAATCCACCACTTGTTGAGACCATTTCACTTTTGAAGCACTTTTCAAGGAAGACTTTTCCTTGAATCAAGTCTAACTAAATCTATTTCTCGTCAGCTCATTGTTCTTATTTCTGTCCCTTGGGGTCAAATTGAACAAGTCTAATACTTCTTCCACATGACAGCCCTTCAAAGACTTGAAGACAGATATTATGTCTCTTCTCCCAGCCTTCTCCAGGCTAAACGGTTCCATTTCCTTTAGTGTAGCCTCATTTCTTTAATCCCCTTACCATTCCATTCACCCTTCTCTGTGCTCTAGCTTGTCACCATCTTTCCTAAGTGTCCCTTGAAGCACTCTAGACAGGGTGTCACTAGGAGAGGATATAGTGGTCTGCCAAGTTTTTTCTTCTGAATAGAATGCCTCTCTTAAAGCAGCCCAGATTTGCATTCATTTTTTGGCTGCCATATTGCATGGTCACTTCATTTTGAACTTGCACTATGTTGACTCTCCCGGTTCCTTTTGAGATGACTGGTTGTCTAGCCACACCTCTGCCATTCGTTACATGTGAGGTTGATGCTTTATGTGTGTAGTTTATTCTTTGAGTTCTAGGTTAAACATTGACATTTATTCCAATTATATTTCATCTTATTTTGTATTCTTGTTCTATTCTGTTATCCATTAGCTCTCCATCCTAGATTTTAGATCATCTGTAAATTTGATTAGGTCATCAGCCTTTCTACTTGTAGCCTTGATCTCATCCCTTGCCCTCTTCTCCAGTAGATCTCCCTGCCACCCACAGTCACCATCTCTACCATTCTCTAATCTTCATTCTCTCCATATCTATTGGTTCCTTCCCTCCTTACCAAACTCAACCATTCTCTCAAGCTTTCATCCTATATACTGGGGTTCATATGTAATTTTCTTATTGAATTTCCTCTCTTCACTTCATAACCTACTGCATAACCCACTGACTATATATTATACATGTATATACCATACATATATACACATTGTAGACATGTACACATAGATGAGCATATGTATACACACAATATATATAGATATGTGTATGTATATTTCTCTATATCTGTCTCTGTCCAAAACTGTAAATATATCTATATATAGCATCCTGTGATAGAATGTAACACCTTGGGAGTATGGATTGCTTCAGATTTGTCTTTGTATCCCTTGTACCTAACATAGTATCTTTAATATAATAGGTTCTTGATAAATATTCATTGATTCAAATTATTGATTAGGAAGTTTAGCAGTATAGGAACCAAGTCAATATCTTTGAAGCATCCTATTGGAGGCATCCTTCCCTTCAAGTTGACAGTAACCTATTAATGACTATTCTTTGGATATGGTCATTCATCTCCTTCTGACTCCACCTTTGTCTCACTCACATCCTTATGTTTTGTCCACATGGATAGCCTGAAGGACTTTGTCCAATACTTTATTGACATCTGGGCTCATTTTATCTACAGAATTCCTCCATAGCATCTGTCTATCAAGACCAATGTAGTGATGCTATCAAGAAAGAAATCTCTAATCTTGATTAAGTCATACTAGTGACCACAGTAATCACTGCTTCCCTTTCTAAAGGCAGACCTTCCCTTTTATGTCTCTTACAATTTTTCCAGGGATCAAAGTCCAGTTTACCAGTTTCTTGTTTGCATACTACTGTTTTTCTTTTTTGAAAATGGGGATACTTGTTTTTCTCCAGTTCTGTGGTTCTTTTCCTGTTCATGAACTGCTCGGTGGCAGTTCTGTTAGAGCTGCAGTGGAATTTGGTAAATTCTAGTGACTCCAAGGCATTTAAATTTTTTAACTCAAGGAATACAAGCTTTTTTTTTTTAATATCATGGATCCCTTTGTCAATCTGGTGAAGCCTATGGTTCACTTCTTAGAATCATGTTTTTTTAACTAAAAAAATACATAGAATGGCAAAGCAAACCAGTTATATAGAAATACTTATCTTGGGGGTAATTGTCTATTAAAAAAATTTAATTCTTTTTTTGTAGTCTGAAATTTGTCCTTCTTGACATATAAAACAGAATTAAAATAAACATTGAGTAATTTTACCTTCCTCCTATTGGATATCATTCTTCTCTCTGGTCAGATTGGTGATTTTAGCCCTGCTTTGATCTTTTTCTTGCCTCCAGTTTTCCTTTAAGAAACTCTTTTAGTTGTCCTTAGCATTCACCTCTTGCTTAACTCATTCTGATCTTATGCACCTTTGACACTTTCTTTAAAGGACCATTTGCCTTTTTGGTATTCATCCTCCATTATGTACCCTTATTTCCATTTTTTGTATGTATCTTTAAAAAATATGAATTGGTCATTGATTTTCCTGCCTTTTTAAGACAGGTTTCCTTTTCCATGGGAATCATTTCTCTTAACGTCATCAGAATTTCATTCTTGAGAGAATCACAAAGCACTAATCTTTTGGTCCAGCTTTTCTGCAGAATTTCAAGTCACTGGGTTCTAATGATTCTTTCCCTAAATTTTTGAAGTAGACTCTCCCAAATTGTAGGGTGTGTATCAGATTATTCCCGGCTCATTTCCCTGAAATGTTCCTATCACTTCTGTTTAAGCAAGTAGTTCCTCTTTATTGATCAAAATCAGGTTCAGGATAAAAATTATTTTCTTTCTCCTTCCACTTTTAAAGAATGGAATGATCGATTATGAAGGCAAGTCAAGAATGTGTCAGTTTCCAACATTAGCAGATGGTCTAGATAATTGAAGTTACTTTCACTACTATATTTTACTTCTGTGTCAGGTTGGCAATCTTTTTGCTGAACTTGTTCATTTCCTTTTCCTATCCTAATAGTCTGCAATAATATGACTTCTGTCTCTAGTTTTTGACCCAAACCCAAGCACTTTTTTTTCACCATGATTTCTCCTGCTAGTTCTGGATTTCTTTACATGAGTATATTTTCTTCAAATTTGCAGTGTAGTTCCTCTAACCGTTTAATATTTTTGTTCACATTTGAATAAGGTATATTCATATGCCCATATTCCAGTTATGAATCCTTTTCCCCAAAGTCTTAGTGATGCTAATGTAACTAAATTGACTACTTTGCTTTAGCGTTTCTGTTTATTATCCATGCATTGTACATTTTTTGTTTAAAATTAACTTCATTTGTTCCTTATCATCTCCAGGATCAAATATAAAATCTTCTGACAGTGTTCAAAGTTCTTCAGAACCTTGCCAACTTCTACCTTTCCAGATTTCTTATGCCTTGTTCCCCTTCACGAATTCTGTGGTCCAGTAGCACTGGTCTCCTTGCTGCTCCTCACATAAGACACCTTCTCCTGATCCTTGAATATTGTCGATACTGTCCTCCAAGCCTACAGTCTATCCCTCTTCATCGCCGTCTCCTGTCTTCCTGATTCAGTCCCAGATAAAATCCCACTTTCTGAAAGTAGTCTTTCCTAGTCTCCCTTAATGCTAGTACCTTCTCTCTGTTGAACACACACACACACACAAACACAAACACAGCGTTTCCTTGTTTCCTGCATTAAATTGTGAGCTCCTTAAAAGCATGCTGTCTTTGCCTTTCTTTGGATCCCTGGTGCTTAGGACAGTTCCTGTCACATAATGCAATAATACTTGTTGCCTGACTTGCCTGATTGATAAATGGATGGTTCATATCCTTCACTGAGGAGCCTGTCTTCTCTCTCTCTCTCTCTCTCTCTCTCTCTCTCTCTCTCTCTCTCTCTCTCTCTCTCTCTCTCTCTCTCTCTCTCTCTCTCCCCCTCTCTCCCCCTCCCTTCCCCTCCCTCTTCCCCCCTCCCCCTCCCTCCCTTTTTCTCTTAATAACCTTAGCACCAATGAGTTCACTTATCATTTCTATGTAGATAGCTCTCATTTCTCTTAGGCAATCAAGACCATATTTTTAAACTACACATCAGTCACTGTGTTAGATTATAGAAACAATATGTCGATATATAAGTTTCTACAAAATTGAAAACCTGGTAATTTTTTTGAGTGAAGCCTCAGTTTCTCTCTTGAGCGCCTTTACCAACTAAATGTCCCTTGGGCATTTCTCCTTAGATACCCCATAGGCATGTTATACTCAGTATTACCTTTTTCCTTAAATCTCACCCACGTTCCTCATTTCCCTACCACCACCCAAATTGACCAGTTGAGTCGTCCTTAGACCCTCATTCTCCCTCAGCCTCCATATTCACTCAGTTGTCTAGTATTTTATATTCTCTCTCCATAACATCTCACATATCTATCCCCCTTTCTCCACTCAAATGGCCACCATCCCACTCAAGTCTTTTCCTAGACAATGCCATAACCATCTGATTATCTCATTGTCTCAAGCTTTTCCCTTCTTCAATTCATTGTCCACCCAACTGTTGATATGATATTCCTAAGTATAGAACTATTTACCTTCCTCCCCCAGTTCATTAAGCTTCAGTGGTTCTCTAATTTAGAAGCAAATGCACTCTTCTGTTTGGCATTCAAAACCCTTCATAGACTGGCTTTAGTCTGCTTTCTTGATTTACTATGTGACTTCCCTCTTCATGCATTCTTTCTAGCCAGACTGGCCTGCATACTGTTCCTTATGTACTCTGTTCCTTCTCTTATCTCCACTCCTTCTACACACACCATCATTGTGCCTAAAAGATACTCCCTTTTCACCTTTGGTTTTTAAAACCCAGTTTTCCTGATTTTGCCCATTTGCTACTTATTTATGTGCATGTTATCTTTCCCCAATAGAATGTATACTCTTTGAGGACAAGAACTATTTCTCTTTGTCTTGTGTCTTCATCACCTAGTCCTGCGCCTGGGACACAGCATGTGATAATTAATGGCTAATGATTGATTTACCAGGTGACACAGACAAGAATTATACCAGATAATAAAACTTGGATGGGTTTTGGTTTGGGTTGTTAGAAAGGGTATCTATGTTGATGAGATTACATAGGTGAATGTTAATATCCACATGTGTATATATACACACATACATATTATATCTATATGTGTGTACGTATATTTGTACACATATGTACATATAAAAATAGCTCACTAATCTGTGCCCATGGGTTTTGTTGCTGTTTCCTTTCTTAGATATTATCTTAATTAACCAACAGACATTTATTCAGTACCTGTTTCCAGCTACTGCTCTAGGCAATGGAGACACTAACACAAAGAACAGGATACTCCCCAGTCTCGAGGAGTTTATTTCTAATATTAGAGATAAAAACATCATATATAAGTAGATAAAGAATCAATCTAAGGAGAATAACTAAAAATAACTATGAAATCCTCTCCTAAGGATTATTGGTCTTTCCCTGCTGCTACTTTTTTGATCCTGGACCTGCTACTCTCAATAATATTTGACACTGAAGTTCTATTTGTATAGCTTTTCCCCCCCTCTAAGATCTATGTTCGTTTTGGAATTCTGTTCATCATATTCCAGGCAAATCTATTTTTATTTATCATCATTAGGTGGACTCCATCTTTGGTCAAGAACCTATCCTATGTTTTAAGCTTTGACACATAAATCCAAATCCTGTTCCTGTACAACCACATCTTAGGCATTCAATTTCCATAGCTATCTTTCTGTTTTGAATTCTTTCCCTTCAGTAAAGAGCATGGTGGAAACACCATCTATGTGCTTTAAAGCTTTTACTTTCTCACCCCAGGTTTCAACACCTTCTGTTGCTATCCTTTGTCTTCTGAATTGGCAGCACTGGATTATGATTTTCGGGTCTGACCTATCTTGGTCACATCCTATCCCAAGTACATTACTTTAAGAGATAGAAGAACCCTGTATTGTTTATATCACATCAGCAAATACTCATCTCAGCACTCCTCAGTCACTGTTACTCTGTTTCTTCTTCCTGTATTTTTCCTCTTACCCTTTCTGGATTCTCTTTCCTGTGGATCCATACCATCATTCCGTCGATCTCAAGGAACTGCTTCTTCCTGAGATGATCTGTCTTTCTGCTCTCTAGAAAGGTCCTCAGAGCAGTGACTTAGCTCCGAATATTTGATGACTTTTCTTCTCTTATTTTTGTGGGTCACATTCTTTTACCCCATAAATTCCTGATCCAGGTTGGGGTTCCCCCTTTACCTTTTTCACATTCTTTTTCTTTGTTTCCTCCTTGAAATGCTTCTTCCTTTCCATCAAGGGATGTCTGATTTTTCCTTAAGAACATGGAAAGAGGAAAGGTTTTTTCCTGCCCTTTCACTTTCTCTTTTAAGGGGATAATCAATCTTCAATCTGTGAGTTCTTAGCTGTTGTTTTATATTGGTAGAAGCAAAAATATGGCGTATTCTTTGAAAATTATTTTCAAAATCCTCTTGCTATCTGTACTTATTTGGAGTGAGACTTTCAATCCTTTTTTATTCTTATGAGATACTTTTGTGGTTAATTGCAGCATGCAAACTTCCTGTTTGTTATGTTTGCAGGGAATCCTGAATATGGCTTTATTTTGGGCAGTCTTCCTGCCTTTTCTTATAGTCTAAACTAATTCCTTAAAACTCCATAGATTGGCAATAAGCAAATTCCCATTATGACCAATACAAACAGAAGGAAGTGGACAGGGGAAGGAAGGAAGGAAGGAAGGAAGGAAGGAAGGAAGGAAGGAAGGAAGGAAGGAAGGAAGGAAGGAAGGAAGGAAGGAAGGAAGGACAAATGGCTAGATAGGTTGATGAATCAATGACCTTCCACTATAATAATCGCAAAAAAGACCCAAGCATCATGAAATGGCAGAGCCAGTGCCTTTTTCAAGGTTCTCTACCTCACCTCTAGATAACATAGTGGTGAACTAGACAATAGGTTAAAGATTGTGGGAAGGAGTAGAACCTAGGTCTCCTGCTGCCTAGAGCAGTGCTGCTTTCACTATACATGCTCCCTATTTTGTGTAGTTATTAATCACATACAAAAATAATTTGGCTTTAGTAGGATGATAGAGAAAACCAAGAATAAATTTTAGATTGTTATTAGCGCTGCTTAGAATACATACCATATCTCTGGTCTTTCTGATTTTTCAAGGATGAATGTGCAGAAAATAATGCCAAATTAGTGATTTTAGGGTCCAGCATTGTGTACTTGATATCACAGAAGACCAACCTCAAAATAATTTTCCTTATTTAATCCTTTTTTGGTAAATTTTAGAGACCATTTTTCAATTTTTGATAGACTCCAAACCAGCAATTCTCAAGTAATGGTCCAGGGACCCCTGGAGATCCTCAAGACCCTTTCAGGGAAGCTTTTGATCTGAGGTCAAAACTTTTTATAATAATACGAAAATGTCTTTCTATACTAACATATATATGTATGTATAAAACTAATTTCTAATATGAGAAATATGGATGGATAAGAACCTCATAAACTAAGACTTTCAAGTGGAGGGTCCTCAATAATTTTTAAGAGCGCAACGGGATATAGAGACCAAAAAGTTTAAGGACCTCTGTTCTTAACCACATGACTTTATGCATATTTAGATAGTATTTGAGGTATCTGTCTAGTGTTTTCCTTTATTTACCCTGCTTTCTCAACCTCTCTGTCCCTTTCTTTCTCTCCTTTCAAAATAGTACATGCAAAGATTACTCTAAGACATTGAATTCACTGGCAGCTAGTGGGTTCTAGGTTGTCAGATTGCTAGTTTTCTAAATATACTAACATAAATCATGACATTGAGCAGAAAAGGTTTTTTTTCTGCGAATGAAAAATAAGTTATTTTGTTTTGGTTATTATTATTTTTATAAATTCAGTTCAAAGAGGCTTTAGGAAAAATCCCAATTGTGTACTACAGCATCTAACTTGAAGTTGCATGTTGTGATTTTATTAATTATTGATAACTAAGAGCAGCAGCATGGTGGAATGAAGAGGACCAGCCAGGGCAGTCAAAAAAGCATGGGTTCAAGCCCTGTCACTGACACATGCAAGTTGTGTTACCTTGGGCAAGTCACTTGAACTTCTCAATGCTTCCAAGCAATTCTCTGAAGACTTAGAGATGAATACCCCTCCCTTGATGGAGGAATTTCCTGCAGGAATATCTCACCCTGAGAAACTCAGGTCTGCTTCCACAACAGCAACTATAACAACAGACTGGTAACAACATATATTTCTAAAAGCACAGTTTTAGTTACGAATCTCATCTAATAATGATAGCTTAGAGTAGTATAGAGCCTACTGTGTGCCAGGCACTGTGCCAAGCACTTTGCAACTATTCATAATGAATAATAAGAAATATTCATAATAAAGCACCTGGAGTATATGGTGAGAATAAGGCTGTCTGTGAAAAATGGGGCAGTTCTTGTTTCGGGCTTTGCAGCTATGTAGCCTTTCATATAAGTAGCTCATATTTGTAAAGTGCTTTGAAGATGAATGCCGTTATATAAGGACAAAATCATTTTATAAAAATGTTACACATAAAACACTGCAACCCACTACCTGAATTTCTGATTCTCAAAGTAACAGCAACTCTTTCATGTGACCGACCATTAATAACCACCCTCTTTAGAATAATAATCCAGGTTCCATCTAGAGATGACTCATGGAATTTTTTTCAAAGTAGCTTACGACGGTGGAATTATCATCAGAGTCAAAGGCAGTGAGGGGGAATGATGATTTTTCTTTTTAACTATGATTATTGAAGTTGTCGGACAGGATAGACACCGAGAAGGATAAGTAAAGTGAGTCTAATACAGTGTATTTGTAAATATAAATCCTTCTTCATTATGTCGAGCATTGCAGTCACACAAATTATATCACATTGGTTATTTCTGATTTTAAAATTGCAGCAGTGGCAGAACTCATAGATTTATTTGTAGCAGCTGCAAATAAAATGGCACATCCTGAAATTATAAGCAAAACTTCCATGTATAGAAATTACATTAAAATTACAGAGATACATAGACAATAGACTTGGAGCACACCTAGGTATCTAAGAGGATTAACTAGGAGCAATAGTTGTTTTCAATCTCTAATTAAAAATAACAATAACATTAACAATGGTGATAGCTAGCATTTATATATATTTATATATTTATTTACATATATATTTATATCTAACATCTGCAAAGCACTTTAAAAGGTTGTCTTATTTGATTCTCACAACAACTGTGGGAAGCAGGTGCTACTATTATCCCCGTTTTACAGACAAATAAATTGAAGCAGACAGAGGTTAAGACTTGCCAGAAAACTGGGTTTGAACTTCGACCTTCTTGGTTCTAAGTCCAGTCCACTGAGCCATAGAGACATGCAGTTCTCTTACACAGTGCCCTATGTAGTGCCGTGGCCAAATATCGGTTGACCCAGGCCAACTTTGAGCAGGAATTCCTCCTTCCTGTGTTTGCTCATGCATGGTGAAGATTTCTCTCTTTGAACATCTGTAAAGTTCCTCATGCAGCATTTTATGAGTTATTTTTCAGAAAACATGCACATAATCATAGACTAAATATTTCTTACTGTCCTGCAGTAAAAATAAAGCCACACACTTGTCAGTTCAGACTTGATCCCTCCGACTGAATGTAAGTAGAAATTACGTGGCCCCCAAGGTCCCTGCCCTCTAGAGCCAAGGTCAGACAGCAGGAATGGCGCCGGATATAAAGCCTCCCTTCCTCTGTAGCTTTTCTATGGCAGTAGCTCCCCACATCTCCTGTACAAAGCCGCATAACCATTAGGGATTTGTTTACAACTGACCTGTGACAGCTGAGTGAAGTCATTTTTGTTCACTCTTGTGTTTACTTATTTTAGCAATATTTGATAAGTTGCAAAAGCAATATGATTTTCCTGCACAAATTGAAATGCTAATGAAATGATGCCTTTTGCAGTCCTAATTCCTTTTGACTCCATTTTAGACTCCCTCTGTTTTTGTGTGTCCAGGCCCTAGGTGGCCATCTTGTTTGCTTAGGCTTGGCATTGTAATTGCGATGCATGAAGAAATTAATGTTGTTCTCAAAGCCTCCCTTTTTTGTTTTCTGACCTTTTGTATACTTGAAATTGAATTTAATTTTTCACTACTACAGGTCTTTCCATTTAATTTCCTGATTTTTTCCCCACATTAAAAAGAATCTACAAACTTATTTTTGCAGTGTGAAATTATGGAAGCTAATAATTCTCTGGTCCATGGCAGTTCTGTGACTGGTACCCTGCAGCATTTTTATTGTACATGTTTTTATGGCTGAAAAGTTAGGCAATTTGGTCATTTTATTTTAGACTTATCCATCAAATGTTACTGTCAGAGAACTAAAAACATATATCATTTGCATTTTAGCCATCTTTTAGGGATTTCTTTGTTAAGAAAGCAAAAAGAGTTTCCTCATATACTTACCTTGAGAAAATATTCACACTCTTCTGGACCCAAGTCAAGCATGGAAAGGTATTTGATGAGTAAATGAAAAGCAAAACATATTTGAAAAGTGTCACTCATGGTAAAGCTATAACATAGATCTGTCCAGAATAGATAATTATGGATAGCTAAGGAACAACCATTTCCATAATTGCCTCCTGTTTTTAGCCATTCATATTTCCAGGACATTGACCTTTGCAAATGTGACTACAGCCAAAAGGTGAATTCTCCTTTCTGACATTATAAGGAAAAGATACTCAGTTATTTTGGAAATCTCTTCTACTCTTTCCAAGTGAATTTAAATAACTGAGATAATTTCGAGGTGGTAGAACTTTATAATGAAATTTACAGTTGCTTTGACAATCAGAAAATAAGCCATTTTTATTACTAAACTAGAAGGCAGTTGATGGTTTTGGTGACTATTTTCTACTAATGTAAGTGTAGAATGATTCCTTCATTCTCCCTGAAGAATTCTCTGTCTCCAAGTGAGTCAAACAGTGGATGTAGCACAAAAGGTAAGTCATTAGACACAGAGTTCTCCTTGCATAGGAACTTTTCTGTCCAGATGTGTCAATAATCAACATTCCAATTTTATCAGGGTCATCATAGTAATCATTTAAGCCATACATCTGGGATTTTTCTTGGAAGTCTGTGACATTTCTGGATGAAGCGTCATTAGTCTTGGATTGAAAAACAAAACAAAATTTGAGAACTGATTTTCAGCTTCTGTATTGATTTTTGCATTAATCTCAATGAACCTATCTGTGTTTGCTATCAAAACAATCATATCCCAAGTATCAAAATCCTTCCCAGATATCACTATTAGTATTGCAGGTAGAAAGAAAAGTTTGTTTTTGTTTTGATCAGGACTCATAATCTTATCTATGTAGAGAATTTGCTCTTTTGATGTAGATCAACAATGGGTCTGTAACTTGAATCTTAGAGAGCTACATAAGGATACTGAGAAGTTAAGTGGCTTACCCAGGGTCATGTAGCCAATGACCTTGAATTCAGATCTTTCTGACATCAAGATTGGCCCTCTAACCCTATGCCACACAGAATCTAAGAAATGCTAAAGATGTTGATTATAAAATCACTTGTTATATGTTTATGCATAAACATAAATTTACCACTGGGAATTCTGATTCTACTATCTTTGCAAAAATTTTCTAATTCATGGTTTAAACAAGTCAATCATTTGATTGACTTAAAAGACCAAAGCCATCTCTTGTATATCCTAATTTGCAGATTTAAGTTTTCCTCCTTGGTTTGTCTTTCTCACTCTTCATATCCTCCCTGTTTTTTTTTAGTTGTCTGACATCTTTTGCTTTTCCTATTTTCTCTTCCATTTTCTCTCCCCAATCCACCCTCAGATCAGCAGTCAGATACTTTAGCTTTACTCCTTTTTTGGTATGTTTGTCTCTTCTTTTTCTGCAGCTGGTCCACTTGCCACATTACCAATAGTTACGTTAGTTTAAACTAACTTGTAGTCTCTATTTTGCAGTGAGGAGAAAGTAAAATTTCTGACTCTTTACGACAAAATGATTGGCAGCTGACGCAAGGAAGGTACTGCTGAGCACTGCAGGGTAGCTCAGTCTTGGAAGCACATAAGTGTTTCTGGTTCCTGGTAGTGGTCTAGAAGATTGCTTTGGGGTGTTCTGGAAGCAGGCAGCCTCTTCTCTTCAGTAAGCATGAAGAACTCCTGTTTTAGGACTGTTAATTGTTCATTTTCACTTTAAACCCCTCTGGAATGGGTTAGGAGCTTGGAGGCTCTCATTTCTCAGTTTGGTCTTGCCACATCTCTCAGCCAATTCTGCTATGTAGGGTATGTCAACCTTTGGCATTCTTCAGTTGGGGCAATGATTAAGACCTGCCCTTATTTAGATAACTTCAGTCAGTGTTTCTCAGAATCTCATGTGATAATGATTGTACTGTTAGTGCCTATTGATTGAGAAAATATGTGATTGGATATGAACTCCTTATGAAAAATAAATAACCCTGCGGTCCCCCAGGAATCTGAAATTCACAGGTTTTACTCCTGGTCAGTAAAATAGGAATGTTTTGGCTCTCTATAAAATTTTGATCACATCAGAAGCTCATGATAGCTCAATAGTTTGTTCCTTGTTAGAGCTACTCTCTCTCGCTTTCTGTCTCTCTCTGTGTCTCTGTTTCTCTTATTTTGTTGTACCTTTTCTTTCATTTCATACTTCAATCACTTTCTGATATAACTGCCCCATATTTACTCCTTCCCAGTAATAAAGAAAATAGTTAAGCAAAATCAGTCAGTGAAACAACAGACAACATATATGACATTCTGTATTTGTAGTCCACCCCCTTCTGCTGAAAAAGAAGGAAGTATATATGAGAAGCTTTATTCTTTAAAAGCAGCATCTAGAGATTTTGACCTAAGTAAAGATAAAGCCCCTGGGTTTTCCTTTTTTGTGTGTTTGTGTTTTTTTTAAGTGGCTTTCCAGACAGATCTTGAAATAACTTGATCATTTTCAAAGAGTTGACTTAGGGGAGAAAGCCCTGGTGAGATCTTTATAGGGAGAGGATGTTTCCAAGGGATTTAAAAAAAAGCTTGCCAATAGAACTGTGTGCCTGTGCAAGATACAGACCCAACAGAGACCCTGATGGGTGGGAGAAGGGGAATGTGGCTTTATTTTTCCCTCTTAGATGCTCCAAGTGGGGAAGTAGAGCACACATTTCTCTTCTACTGCTGGCACTGGATCAGCTTGTGGTCCAACTTCAATCCAATCTTGAAAGAAAACATATCGATTGGGCTAAGAGCTTGGTTGTCCTGGCACAAGAGTACTGCTCTTGAGGAATCTGAGACACTGTCTTAATTCTAGGACTGTCTGGATAGTGCCCTGTTTTTTAAATCTTTGTCAACCCAAGGGACCAGAGAAGAGGCCAGGGAATTTTAACGTGGGCCTCCATGAGTCTGATCATCAAGAAAATATTTCTTTTATGTTTACTTGGGTTAGCATCCATTTCTCAATGTCCATCATCCACAAATGCTATGGATATTTTGTTTACTCTAATATGCTAGAGAGGAATGGCGTGGCTCAGTGGATAGAGGGCCATGTCAGGAAGTACTGGGTTCAATTTCTTCTTTTGACCCATATTGGCTATGTGACCACTTGCAAGTCACTTATCCTTTTTTTCTCCCTGTCTCTTAGCACCCAGAAGATCATAAACTTAGAATAGTAAGGAATCTTAGAGGTCATCAATCCAACTCTCTTCAATTTTAGAGGAAACTGAAACTTAAAGTCAGATTCCATGGCAAAGCCAGACTTCAAATCTAGTTCCTTTGCTTCCAGATTCGACAACTCCTTCCCTTATACCATGCTTCCTCCAAAGCTATAGATGATGTGGAGAGCCTCATAAAAGGCATTGGGTCAAGTTTCTACCCCAGGAATTCCCTGTACTCATGGTACTCTGGACCACACACATACAAAATGCTAGAAATGAGATAAGGAACCTATGATCAGCCAGCTGGGGATGTTCTACTCCTCAGGCCGCAAGTTTGTATAATAATAAAGCCCTCTATATGACATTAGAAATTTTAACTTTTTAAAATAGCATTTTAGTGCAAGTACTCATTGATCATTGTGACCGATGCAAATGGGTTGATGGGAGAAATTTTAGAAACTTCTCTCCCAAGATAAAAGTTTTAAGCTGTCCCAGGTACTTAAAAAAACTACTGGCTCAGTTTCTCTCATTCATTCATTACTATGATTAATAATATCCTCATTAATATTAATAGGAAAAATACATATATATGTGTGTATATATGTACATATATGTGTATGTATAATGCATATATATATTCTCACTTTGTGGTTGGAGAAACAGAATCTGAGAGGTAAAGTCACTAAGGAAAATAGAATTTTAGAAATCCAATGAAAACCTCTATTTAAAAATTCCTACAAGAAACCTCTCTTCTAGGAGTTCTTAACCTTTTTTATGTCATGGACCTCTTTGGCTGTTTGGTAAATCTGTGGATCCTGTCTCATGAGAAAGTTTTTAAATGGATAAAATAAAATACATAGGATTAAAGAGGAAACCAATTCTAGTGAAATGCAAAGTCTCCTTAAAAATCAAGTCCTTGGACTCTAGATTAAGAACCCCTGATGTAGACTAGTTTGAACCCTCTCCTTCTGATCAGCATATCAAAGCCCAAAGAAGTTAAACCATGATGCTCAAAGTCATCCAGCTAAGCAGGAGGCAGAGGTGAAACTTGAACCTGCCCCTCTGACCTGCCTCCCAGCATTCTTTTCCCAACTTCAAATTGTTTCTTTTTAATAATAGCCCACAACAGCTAGGCTTTATGTAGTGTTTTAAAAATTTGCAAAGTATGTTATTTATTTTATGCACTATCTCATTTGATGTTCCCAACTCCATGAAGGAAGTGCTATTATTATCATCACCATTTTACAAATGAGAAAACTGAGCCTGAGAAATATTAAGTGACTTGCGCAAAGCTATACAGCTAATAAATTTCTGAGGTAGGATTTGAACTCAGATCTTCCTTAGTCCAGGTCCAGCACTCTCTCCACCTCACCACCTCCATTCTTTTACTTGTGTGCAGCCAACAATTGATTTTTTTTTCCTGTGAGTTAATGCCCATGAAAGGAAAAATGGTTTCTCATCTATATTGTACAATCCTATCTAGCCTATACGTAAGGAAAGGATAGGTTGTTCTGTTGCTTACTATTAACTCTACCACTACCACTATCTCAAATATCTAGAGAAAAAGTGCTGAACCTTCCTATTTCACATTTTTTCTCAAGGGTTATTTGTTACCAACTATGGTCTTGGCTGAGGGAAGAATCCAGTTGAGGCACACAGATGTTTCTGCTTAGGTCTGTTTCCATTTCCAGGAGATTTTATAGTCAAGTCTTTTCAGAGCTGTAACTAGGAAATTTTTATACTTAGGTCAAATAGAGTGGAGACCCTGGAGCATTTGAGTAAAGATACTGCTTAGCCTAGGGCAAAGAAGTGGGAAGCAGAGGTGGAGATGGGGGGTTAGGGGAAGGAATGACAGTTTTAACCAATTATTCTTATTAACCAAATGCTAAGCTCCATTATTTCTATTCTCCTGAAGGACTGAAAGTGCTTTTAGCACCCTGTAAATTCATCTCTCAGTGGCAAAGTCTGGCTTGCCCCACCTTAGTTATTACTCTTCCATCTTCTGGTTTTGCAAAGAGAAGAATGAAGCTTTTTCCAAGGGATTCTTTCTTACGTAAGATTCTAGTCTTAGAGTTTGGCCAAAGTTTCATTTTGCATGCATGTTAAGTTTTTATTACAAAACTTTCCACTTATGCTGAAGAAATTAATTAAAATCTTATTTATTTTACTGCATAGTCTTTCAGGAACCAGGCAGATTATAAGATTTTCCACATTCTCAGACAAATTCAGTATGCTGCAAATATTGTGCCACAAATATACATAATGCTAATAAAATTTAAAATAGGTCACCTCAAAATGGCCAGGTCTGTTTGACAAAGGGGAAGCATAATGATTGGATCTCAATGCCATATGAGTTGTAGTGAGATGATATCTATTATTACTAGAAAAGAGTACATTAATGGGGGCAATGAGAATAAAAGGGGCCTGTGAAGAAAGTTAAGAATATTCATCTTCTAATTTACAAACTGGTTATCATGATTGTGAAGAATCTTTAATGCTAATCCAAAATTTCATATCACCAATTATTTATAGATTCCCCATACAATAGTCCTGTATCAGAACTCTAAACCTAAAAACTGGATGTCATTTCAAAACTCCTTCTAGGAGGTTGTCAATTGCTAATTTCAGAGAGCTCCCTGTGATGCAAAAAGAGTTAAAAATTAATTTGCTTTACTACCTTTTCCAACTCATACTTGATCCATCTCCTTAAGACTGTTCAGGTCTCATCTCTTAACATTCTGTAAAGCATTTATATTTCTGTGATTTGAAAGCGAATTAGAAATTTCTCAGTCATTTTGGTAAGATGGAGAAAGAAAATTCACTCTCTCCTTACCCTGTAATGAAAGGGTGAAAATCCTAATTGAGCATATAGAAACACAGGACTTTGCTGGTCAGTGACAGTTGTACTCCTCTACCAAAGATTTGCGTTCACTTACTGTACCTCTCAGATGAAATGTGTGTTTCTGAGTTGTGAGTCTATGGTTTGAAGGTTCTGCTGCTGATTGATTCCCTGAAACCCACTCTGTGTTATAGAGATCAGTGTTTCCGACTTAACGTAAGCTCTGTGAGGGCAAGCATAGGGACCATGTCTATTCTAAACTGCATATCTTGCTGCTTACCTAGCCTAGTGTGCTCCCTAAATACTTGTCAGTCTTCCAGTAAACACTTGTAAAGTACCTTCGATGTTCCAGGCACTGGATTAAACACTCAGGATATAAAGAAAGGCAAAAGAGTCTTTGTTCTCAAGAAGCTCACAGTGTAATGACATAATAATGTCTAGTGCATATATGACACTTCAAAGTTTGTGAAGCACTTTACATATGTTAGTTCATTGATCTCATTTTGTCACTTAGTAAGTGGCTGTTGAAAGGAATAGTCAAAAACACATGCAATGAGAATGCTAACTTGATCAAGTCTCTTGAGCCATATGCATAATTCAGCCTTTAGAGATAGCCATTCGAAGCAGCCAACTTTGTCTTTTGCAAACATAAACCATTAAAGCATCAATAAACTTGTTCTTTATCCACTAATGTCCTCTCAGATGACTTATTATTACATGGATTCTTAAGGCCAGGCCAATGGAATGCACAGAATTTTTTTTTATTAATTAATTTTATTTATTTTCAGTGTTCTACAATCACTACCATGTAACTTAGATGATTATTTTTCCCTCCCTTCCCCTTTCCTTCCTGTCCCCTCCCCGAGATGGCATGCAATTTTGTTTAGGTTCTACACTTAACATTCCTATTAAATGTATTTGCACTATAGTCATGCTGTGTTTAAGAAGTGAGTGGGAGAAATCATCTAACAAACCAAAATGCAATACACACACACACACACACAACAATCTACTACATTCTGTGATTGAATTCCATAGTTCTATCTCTGGATGATGCACAGTATTTTCAAATAAAATTTATGCATTAATGTCAAGGGTTGAACTAGAGAAAGTTTAAGAAGACAAAGCAAAGAAAAACGTCAGAAGAAAAGGAGAACAGCGATGATACAGAACATTAGAATGAAGAGAGAAAAGAGGTCATGAGGGAGAGAAAAAGATACAAGACATGGGGAAGGGAGACTGAGTAGTCAGGGTCAGGGCTCTTGGCTAGTACCTGCTTCACATAGGTTTCCAGTGGGTACTTTTTTTATTTAGAGACTCTGGGTTTGTTTAGAGTTCAACAGCATGTGCTGTCAATTTTGGGTTCTATCAATAGGCTCTGGATAGGTAGTCATGGCTCACATGTCATATGGAACTGACCACTTGACCTTGAGGATGTGCTAACATATACTGCCTTGAAGTTCCATGCTGGAATGGTAACAAAGTGTGACAAGCTTCACAGTGGGTTCATTATATGGGTAGCCACTGGGGAACTCCGATGGATGGTTGAAACTCATTTGAAGAGGTTGTCTGACTCTAGGAAGACATGAATTCCTTTGTCTCCAGCAAGATTGTCAGTTGCTTCTGTAACTACCTGCCCATGGACCTGTTGGTTGAGCCTGCCCCAGGTTCCATTCCTCTTATAGCAGGTGGGCCCTGGAAGCAGTGAGGTTGTGGTTCTAGGAGGCCACTGGGGAGAAGGGGATGGGGCAACAACACTGCCTCCCATTCCTACTCCCTTCATTAAGTGACTTCCTTGGCTTTTGCTTTTCAGGGTAGGACATGTACTTTGAGAGGAATTTATTTACCTGTCCCATGCTTCTTGATAGAGAGAATTAATAGCCTAACTGCCTTCTGCCAATAATAATTGCATTTTGAAATGATCAGAACCTCTTTTATACAATTTTATCCATGATAACAAACTTTAAACTTATAAAGCAGAACATAGCAACAATTTTTAAACAAATCTAACAGTCTGGTTTTTCTTCATGTGTGCTTATAGCATAGTGGCCTGTCACTGAGGAGTTTTTTCTGATCAATAGAACATACTGTGACCCAGTCTGTTGGAAGGTGAGGAACTCTCCCACCTGCCACAAACTCCTGTAGTCCCCAATCCTGTGTGGTGCTAAGACTTTGGAATTTTTTGAGTTTGGCCTCAGTGATCCTGCCAAGCTGAACCCCACAGAAACTCAGAAGATTATAAATCTTATGTGAGGGCAGTGTAGACAGCCCTGAAGAAAGTTCATCTTTCTTGTGTCATATCTCACCAGTTTAAGCAGGGCCTTTGAAACTGCCCAGGCATTAAATGCCATTCGTTCAGTTGCTATGGACATTATTGGAACAGAGATCTCACTAAATAGGAAGAAACTGATGACCATGGGTGGCAAGGTGGGTGGATAGGAAATATAAAAATAGAATCTAGGGCAAATAAGAAGACTCCCTTATCTCTAGCTGGTTCACCAGGAGTTGTTACATTTTCTGGTACAGGTAATCATCATCCAATCCTTTCTTAAAAAGGAAGACTTCAGGGAAACAATAGCTCCCTTATGAAATGCAGTAGTAAACAAACATTAGTTTGGTGATCTAAGTAAACACTAAAAGATTTCTTTTCCCAGAGAAGATTTAAGTGGTTATAGCATAGTCAGTTTCCTTAGGTGGATAAAATATGTGAAAACAGCATTGGCTTGGTTGAGTTAGGTGTCAAAGACCTGCGTTTATAGAAAGATTCTGGAGTTTATGTTCCAGAGGTATGCTTTATATCTTGACATTAGGATTGACAAAAGTCTGCTAAAAAAAGTCTTTCTCAGAGCTATAGGCCGGACAGTAAACAGATGTGTAACTGCCTCCCCTCTTTTCCATACACATGGCCCTTGACACTGATGATTACAGAGGAGTCACATTAGGAGTAGTGCAGTGGGCTAAAGGATCCAGATGCTTATAGCTCTGAACTTTTCATCGACTGTTCCCTAGTTCGGAACCTTGTCAAATAGCATCTATCAATCTCCTACATATTGCTTGTTAGTATTATGGGGTC
This sequence comes from Bettongia penicillata ogilbyi, assembly GCA_023548195.1. Classification (NCBI taxonomy): domain Eukaryota; kingdom Metazoa; phylum Chordata; class Mammalia; order Diprotodontia; family Potoroidae; genus Bettongia; species Bettongia penicillata. The sequence goes on along the minus strand of JAJHZJ010000694.1, from coordinate 558,228 downwards.
CTGAATGTGTATGAGAAGGCTGACTAAATCCTCTTATTAGCAAAAAAAATTACTTGGAAGAAAAGCAATGAGGATGGGCATAGAGTTTCAAGGGAAAAAGTTTTTTCTAATAAAGAAAATGAGATATGGAAGACCTTGTCATTAGATGTTTACCTGGGAAAGGTGGAAAATAAATGATTGAGAAAATAGGTATTTCGACTTTTGTTGTACAACTGGAGTTTATCTGATGTACATTTAATAATATTATAACAATGCTGCCTGAAATGCTAAAGAACAAAGAGGAATTATTAGATTTGTGCATTCAAGGTAAGATCACTGCATAGAATTGCTTTGGGGGATATACAAAATATAGGAAATGAAATGAAATAAAATAAAAACAGTGGCAGATGACTAGTTTCTGTATATTGCTAGGGAGATTTAATTAATTGCTAATGTAATACTGAGCCATGAATTGTTCATTGTTATTGTTTCAATTTTTCCCTTAAATACAAATTCATTAGAAAGGCAATAAATTTTTATAGTTATCATATATTACTCCATATTATAGTTATCTGTGTATGTCCTGTGCATGTAAACTCCATGTGGGTAGGTGCCATATCTGATCTAAACTTTCTGTCAGTGCTTATCACAGTGCTCTGCCCGCAGTAGACACTTAATCAATATTTCTGAATGACTCAGTTAAGGAAGGTTGAAGCATGGCAAGAAGACCTTGCTTGGTAAGGCTTCTCAGAGGAGGTAGCAACTGAGTTGGACCTTGAATGGGTAGGATTTCAGCAGGCAGAATTAGATAAAAGAAGGAATTCTATCATCCGGAGATGGTTGCTTAGGGTCTAGAGCAAAGGCACAGAACAGAGGTAGGAGAGTACAAGGTGAGGTTGGGGGATTCATGATTATTTCAGTTTGTTTGGAAAATAGGGTATGTGAAAGGGTTTAATAGGAGATAAGGTTGGAAAGGCAACTTAGAGCCTGGTGCGTTAGCCTGGAATGCAAGATTGAGGGAGTATAGACTTTCTCCAGTAGACAATGGAAAACCACTAAAGATTTGTGAACCAGAGAATGAGTGGTATGATCAGAGCTGAGCAGTGGGAAATCCCTTTGTCAGGTATGTGAAGCATTGGAACAGGACAGGAGAGAGTCAGGCTAGTTAAGAGTCAGCCTACTACAATGACTGAGATGAGAGGCATCTGAACTAGGGTGGTGGCAGTGAGAATGAAAAAAGGTATGACTATTAGGAAATATTTGGGAAGTAGAATCCAAGAGATTGTGAAGAGAAAATATGAGGACGAAATAGTCAAAGATGATTTTGTTCCAAGATGGGTCTACTAATAGAAAAAGACAAAGTTTGGAAGGTAGGACTTTTTGGGGGGGGAGGGGGGAGGATATTTTACTTAATATATGTTGAGCTAGAAGTTCTATTATGCCATCCAGGTAAAGATTTCCAGAAGGACAGTTAAAAATGTGGGTCTGGAGCTCAGGCATGGACCTCTGAATTGGGAGTCATTCATATAAAACTGATATTTGAAGGTATAGAAGTAGATAATAGAGGTATGAGTCAATGTTGGAGTTTTTGGGATGCCTATACTGAAAAGGCAAGAGAAAAAAGAGGAAATAACAAAGGATAGATGATGGGAATACAGGAGTCAAGAGAGGAGAGTGTTTCAAGAAAGGTTGGTCAGCTGTGCAAAATGCTACATAGATGTTAAAGATGAGGGCCGAGGAAATACCACTGGATTTGTCAATTTGGACTTTGGTGATCTAAGAGGGATAGTTTCAACAGAGCGGTGTTAGGCTTAGAAGAGTAAGTAGGGGCAGCAAACGTAGATAGTTCTTGCTGGCAACTTGGCATTGGAGAACAGAAAGAAGAATGATAATTTGAAGATAGAGCTGAGTTGAAGAAGGCTCGAGTGTGGTTTTGAAAGGACAGAAGATACTTAAGTATATTTGTCCAATAGACAGCAGAGAAGGAAAGGTTGAAGACTTAAAAGGGAAAAACAAGCAGGACTTGGTTTGGGGGAAGGGGATAGTAGAGTTACCCATGGTGAGGAGGAAAACCTTGCCATCCTTTGAGACAGGAGGGGAGGTGGCGATAGGTAGAAACAGATTTAAATTATAGAGAAGTTAAACAATCTCAGGTCAAATGCTCTCATTTCAGGAGAGTTGGAAATGAATTTAGCTGCTGAGAAATTAGGAGAGCCGAGGTAGAGGAGAGGCTTGATAGAGTATTAAAGTTTGCAACAGCTGTTGCCAGGAATTTAATAGAGAATGAATAAGAGATGAATTTGAAAATGAATTTACAGTGGATAGTAAAGTTTCATAATTCATTCTAGCAGTGCTTAGCAAACTGAGATTGGGAATGAAGGAAGTAGATTTAGAGGGATAGGGGTTAGCAGAGGTAGAATTGGGAAGAATATTTGCTGGTTTGGTTGGGAGGGACAGATGACTGAGTATAGGTTTAAGACCGGGTAGAGAGACAAGTAAAGACAGGGTAGCATTCAGGAATTTGGAGACTATGGAGGGATCAAGGGTTCAATAAAAGATCCATGTCAGCAGAAGATAGGATATATGAGAGATGTAAAGGCAGGACATGATCATCTTTAATCAGTCAATACACATTTAACATGTGCTTGCTATGTTCCAGTAGACACTGGGGACATAAGCGCAAAGAATGAAATGATTCCTTCTCACAAAACTTATATTCTAATGGAGAGGAAAACAAGGATGTATATGATTAGGTACAGCATAGGTATAAAATGAGTACGCCTGGATATAGTCTAAGTCAGGGTGGGGAACCTGTGGCCTCGAGGTCACATGTAGCCCTCTAGATCCTCAAGTTTGAATTCAGTTTCAGTCGAAGGGCTACACTTGAGGACCTAGAGGGCCACAAGTGGCCTCAAGTTCCCCAACCCTGGTCTAAGTAGTTAAATACAATATAGATTATTAGGGAGGGTGCTATCGGTTGACAGAAGATCTGAAAAATCTTCATTTAGAAGGTAATTCTTGAGCTTCATCTTAAAGGAAGAGAAAGACTCTATAAAATTAGGAAGGAATGCATTCCAGACATGGAGGATGTAGATTACACTGTAGTTTAATACTAATGTTTCCTCTGCCTGTTGACACAGGGAAGAATTGGATGATGTAAGCATGGCAGGTACACTTCCTTGATGACTCTCTGATTTATAAAAGTGAAGGCAAGATGTGGGGAAACTTTTAAGAAATATATAAATATAATATTTCAAAACTAATTCTCTTTATTGAGGTTTCTAACTTACACTTGACCAACCTACTTAATATTTATGTCATGTTTTAATGTAAGCAAAGGATTTATGTTACTTGTTTTCTTTTGGATTTATTCTTATTTGTTATATAATTTGAAAGTATCAAAAATGTCCCAGTCATCCTGGTAAGCTGTGGCAGGGTATTTTTAGAATTTTTGGAGGGAACTTTTAAAAATTTGTAATCTGTAGCACACGCTTTGAAAGTCAATATTTCAGTGGACTTGTAGCTCTTTTGAACCTACCAAAAATAGGATTAACTAGGTTCTAATACTTTATTCAATATGCATTTAGTCACATCCAGAAATGTTGCACAGGATGGCCTGAAAAGGGGAGAGCCTGGAAGGAGGTCTAACAATTAGGAAGTTATTATTGTACAGACACAAAGTGATTAGCAGGAAGAATTAAGATGGTAGTGGTAGTGAGAAGACTGAGATGGAAGGGTTTTCTCTTCTGTTTCTACAGAAAATCGGTAATTAACTCTGCATTGAAAAAGGTTAATGAGTTAATCTCAGAGGGTTGGAAAGGACCTTAGTTTAATCTTCTTACTTTACAGATGAGGAAACTGAGGCTTTGAAAGGTTCAGTTCATTGCCTAAGGTTACACAGACAGGGTAACCTGGATTTGAGCCTAGATTTTCTGAGCTCAGATCTGGTGTACCATTTTCATTACAGTGCAATGATCACATTAAACAAGAAGATGGCTATCCTTATTTGTAGCTGTCTGATTGACTATATCTTTTTGGTTCAAAAATTCTTCTAAATTTGTAAGGAAATCTGAGCCAAAGGCAAATGCTGAACTCCTGCTTAGGACATGCTAGATGCAATGTTAGGAATTTATTAATTTAAAATCTTTCTTGGATCTGTGTTTTTTCCCTAAGAATTGTTGTTGGAAAGAAGGGAGACTTGGAAAACCAGTAAATAGACTACAAGGATAAGGCAATGGGATAAGGGAAAGTTAGAAACTTTGCCCATGCGAGTAATAGTGGTGACATCCCACAAACGTTTATCAAGGTGCTCTGATGAATAGAGATATGTGCCATGTGCTGGGAAGGATACAGAGGATGGATAAGATGTAGTACTGACCTCAGAGAGCTTTTTCCTGCCTAGCAAATTTTCCTCAGTACTTCAAGAATCTATGATTTCCTCAGTATTTGTACCCTTTCTGCCTCCTCAGAGTTACCTTAGTTGTCACTCTTCATGATTTTCTCTTGGCTTCTTCCAAAACGTATCACCTGGTCAGCCTCCCTCTGGTGATGGGCTTCTACACACTCAGCTCGACTAGTTCTCAGATGAGGGACACGATGGCTTTCCAGGTCCTACATTCAAATCTTTTCTAACTTTGCTTTTATGATCCTGGTTTTGGCCTTTGAGAACCCAGAGCCTTCTCATCTTCTCAGTGAAGAGGACTTTGGTGAAATCATCCATCAATAATTATGAATTAAGGACCTTCTATATACCAGGTACTTTACTGGATTCTGGGGATACAAACACAAGGTAATAACTATTCCTAACTCTCAAGAAACAGGAGGAGATAAGGATAGATAGATGATATACAGATAGATTGATAGAGATACAACATAAACATAGTGTAAAGGTAATAAATACAAAAATATTCAACACATTTAAATACAAGGTAGTATGGGAAGAAGGGTACTTGCAGATGCGGGGAGAGATCAAGAAATGCTCTTTGCAGAAGATGGTATTTAACCTGCATTTTAAAGAGAAGAAATAGAATCCATGAGGTAGAGGTGAAGGAGTGCATCCCAGGCATGGAGGATACCTGGGACAAAGGCAGAGTATGAAGTTGAGTGTCTGAGGTAATTTCTTTAACAATGATGTCATAAGTATCTATCATCTAAAAGATTTATTTAAGCACCACACCATTTTTATGTAGTGATTTTTTCCCTAAATGTTGTCTTAAAAATCAATATTACCCTTTGAAAAGCCAGGCAAACAAAAGTTTCCCATGTAGCCATTTACTGTGGGAACATACATAATTGTGGACAAGAAACTCCCTTCATATCATCTGTAGATTTTTAGTATAAATAATAAGCAAATCTTTTATCTGGAAATCCATTCGCATATGAATAGGTTTTCCTTATTTTTTAATTTTTAAAATTTTTTTTTACCTTTCTGTTGCAAAAAACTAGAATGACTGATCATCTTCTGTTTGTGTCTCCAGCATTTTTGATATCTTTTTTTGGTCATTGTTAGAAGAGCTGGACTTATTCAGAAGATCTGGGTATCTGAGGCTTAATCTTATAAGAAAATCTTTAGCCAAGTCAGTTTTTTAATCGCGGTGTTAGTCATCCTGATTACATAAGGAACGCTGTAGGAGCATTTCAAATACCATCAGCTCTTGGCACCGGAATAACAATGAGGACAAAATATTAAAAACTATGTGTTCACAAAGGCAAACATGGACAGGTTGTTACATAGAGAGATCATTTGATGATTTGCTTCTGAATATATTTTTACATTAATTCAGCCCCTTTCTCAGACAACACACTGGAAGAAAGGATAATTTGAATTAATTATTTGCACATATGGTGTGTTCCTGATGTCAGCTAATGCTACATTAAGGACAGACATGCTGGGCACACATTAAATAATAGAGTAAATATTTGTATTGTTTATGATAAACTGATTCCTTCTGTGGGTATTTTCTCTGCTTTGGTAAACATTTCTTTTGCAGTCAGGATCTGTGGAGGTCTCACACAAAGCTTACATCTTACAAAAAGGGCAGTTTCCATTCCACAGCCTCCGGAGACCTCACACCCACTGTGCTTTTTGGAGCTAAGTGAATATTTAGCAACACTTTAATATAATAACCTGATGATTATGGTCTATTATTGAATTCAGTGCTATCCCATGGACTCGCTTTGTCCTAGCCTGGCTATCATAAGTCTTTCTGCATCAGTTCTGCCATAACCGAATAGTAATTATTTATGTTATTCCCTCCCCCCCCAAATTGTTACCAAATATTTATATCAAATAAATATGAATATTTGGTCCCAACTTATAAGATCTTATTGTATGAATGTAAGCTATATAGATCAGGGAAGCTAGGGAACGATGCAGACCAACACGGTTTTTCTTTCTTAGAATTGGTTACATGCTCCTTAATTTCTATGAAGTTAGAAACACTGTCATGGGTTTGATTTGCCTTACTCTTTAGTTTTTTGCACCATCCCATTTGACTTTCTGCAGGTTTGTAGGCATCAGACAATGTACGTAGGAAGGTAGAAACTGTATGTGGACAGGCTGTCCTGAAAGAAATGCAGTGCTTTAGGGGGCTTATAAGGAAGTCAGTGGAAAACATTGTAGGACTAAAAATGATCTACCCAATTAAAGGTTTATCATTTGTATTGATTGAGGGAGTACCCACACCAGTTAAATTACAGATTTCTGAAGTACTGAATGATATTAAAACATAATTAAGTATGCTTAACAATTATTTGACAAATAATTTGCTTTCTCTAGCCCTTCATTTCTTTACCTACAAAATGAGGGGGGTTGGACTTGATGGCTCTAAGCTCTCTTTCTGCTCTAAATCTCTGATCATACAGAGATACCCTTCAGGACTGGCCTGGAACAGTTGCCTTGTCCCCGCTTTTTAATGATTGTTAGAATCATTTGGAATAGTCTCCATTTTGCTTTTTCACAGATTTCTAAAAATGTTTTGTGCTTTCTGAATGCCTGAGATTTCCAATAGACTTCTTGAAAGAAAGATGTCCTGAAGAGCATGCTCTTTTGAGGCAACTTTGGACAAGTCATTTTCCTTCTGTGGGCCTTAATTTTCTCATTTTCAAAAATGAGAGAGTTGTATTTTATGATGTCTATGAATCTTTCTAGCTCAAAATTGATGATGAAGATCAAGCAACCATTTATTAAGTACCTACTGCATTCCAGGAAGAGTGTTAGGTGCTGGGGATACAAGTATAAAAAATAGTGCAATTATTTTCAAGATGGTTTCCATGGTAAACAGATTTTGTTGCATTTTAATATAGTTAAGAGATCTGTAATTCTGATGATGTAGGGTTGTCCCCCAACTAATACTTTGAATCCCCTTTATAACTAAATAGATGATCTTTGAGAATTACCATGACCAAAAGAAATATTACTGAGGGGCTGGACTGGTGATTTCCAAACATAGTATAGCTGGCAGCAGACATATCTCCTTTATCCTCTAATGGCAGCCTTTGTAACTTGATGGGACCAGCAGAAATTCACACTCTGCTGGCTTAGTCCTTAAGAATCCAAGGACCTCTTCATACCATGCTGAAGCTTCCAAGTGGGTCTTACTTTTTTGAGTGTAATTACATAATTATATACGTAATAATGACATAATCTGATTGACTTCATGGCACAATGCCTAGAGAGCCAGCCTCAGAGTCAGGAAGACCCAGGTTCAGGTCTCACCTCTGACCCAGCTCAGTTGTGGTATCCTAAACAGGATATTCAGGAAGCTTCTGGAAATTAAGTTCCAGAGAAGTTATTAATCTGCATTGATTGATTCTCACTAATCAATGAAGAAATATTTATTAAGTACTTATTATGGGACAAGCATTGTGCTAAGTGCTGGTGATTCAAAGAAAAGGCAATAAAACCAGTGCCAGACCTCTAAGAGCTTCTATTCTAAAGGAGGAGAAGCTAGGGTCATATAAGATACACGCATGGTAAGAAGAAGTTACAAGAAGTAAACTTGATTGGGTGGGGGGAAGGGGAGGATCTGGAAAGACCTCATGAGGAGGGTACCATGTGAGCTAACTCTTAAAGGAAACCAGAGATCCCAAGAGGTGGAGTTGGGAATTTCAGGGATAGGTGACAGCCATCACAAAGAACAGATGAGAGCTGGAGCACAGTGTGTGAGGAGCAGTAAATAAGCCAGTGTGGCTGGATCATTGAGCGCATGAAAAAGAATGATGTGTAATAAGCTTGGAAAGGTAGGAAGGGAATAGGTTTTGAAGTGCTTGAAATGCAAAATACTGCTTTGCTGAAAGAAAGATACAGCCAAAATATGGGCTATAGAGAAGCAATGGCCTCTGAGCACTTACCTAACTGTTCATAAACTTAGATACCCAGGACTTAATACTAGTTGGAGATTATCCCTAACTTCTAGCTTCCTCTTTCCACTTCAAATCCCTTCTCCCATTGCATCCTGGGCTGTCTCCAGTCAACCTGATGAATATCTGGTCACTGGACCCAGAAATGGCTCTGGAGGAGAAAGTGAGGTTAGTGACCTTGCACAGGTCTCCCTCTCTCAAAACAAAGTCAAGTGCAAGTCATGTCATCATTTCCATGATGTTATGGTCCTCTTTGAAAATAGAAGGACACAACAACCTTCACATGGGTTCAGGTTCCAGCTTATGATACCTTGCCCTTACTTCCTTTCTACAGTCTTCATTATCCCTTCCCTTTGTCATCCATTCTGGCCCATACCCCTGCTCTTCCCCTGCAGTGGTTCAAAAATGGGTTTCAGAGGCTCATGCTGCAGTGCTGATCTGATTGGACCCATATCCTGTTGTGGCTCAGATACAGGCGGCCTAGATGCTGGCTGTGCTGTCCAGGCATTAGTCTGGTCCTGTCTCTTGAGGTGGCCTGGGCATGGGCATGGGCTGTTTCACACTATGCCTTTTGATTACTCTGGTTTGTTTCTACTCAGAACTTCTGAAGGTTTCAGGAAATCTTCTTATACAGTCTTAAATTAGTTAGAAGTACTTATAGCCTTTTCTCTATGGTTTTCTTTGTCAATATTCCTTTAAATGCTTTTTTAGAACTTAACTAGTGTGTGTGTGTGTCTGGAATCCAGATTCATCTAGGTCCCATCACACCTCCATTTTCTTCCCTTTCTCTTCTTATGATGACTTAACTGACATTCACTTACCTTTCGACCTTCACTAACAGGTCTGACATAATTCTGGGTCATGGGAATAACTCTTCTCAAGAGCTAGAATCAGCTAATGCTTTGCCAAGAAACTTCCTTGAAAGGCAAACAAAGGCACAACATCCATTGATGGTGGGCACTGCAAAGGAGAAGTAGGTATTCCTTTTCAGTAACGTTTAGTCACTGTTAGCTCCCACTATACCCAGGGCCATCTCCAATCATCCTGATCTATATCTGGCCACTGTACTCAAATGACTCTGGAGGAGAAAGTGAGGTTGGTGACTACACAGCCCTCCCTCGTTAAATCCAGTTCATGGATTTCATCGAAAGTCATGGCCTCACCTTCTTGATGTCATGGTCCTCTTCGAGAACTAAGGACATACAACAAATATCAGTCATTGTTAACTAGAGTATTACATCAACAAGAATAATTCATTTCTTCACCATGCTGGCTATCAGAAAGTTTACTATAGTAATTTCAATGAGCTGATTTACCAGTTATATGTGATCATTCTGCAGAACAAGCCATTAAGAAAAAATACACATGATTCTGGGGATGCATGGAAAGGAGATAAATAAATGCTTTAATTTAGAATTAAATGCAGTTTACAAGTGACTACTTCTTGGCTGTAAACTTTAGTCTGTGGAAAAGGTAAAGATGAATGATTCTGTCCTAAGGTTTCTAAGCATCTCTTTATCACCTGTAGTTTTCTTTTTTCCCAGTTCAGACAGATAACTTAAGTGAAAAGCACATTAGCCAAAAAAGGGTAACTTGTCTTTAACGTGTCTGATCTAGAACCTTTCATTCCTGACCACAGTCCATCAGTGGGATAGGATGCGATGCATAGACAACATTGCCAGGAAGACAGCATTCCCTGTTATCCCTGCTTCTCCCAATCATGTAAGGGTGGACTCAAGGGCAGGGGTAGAAGTTGGGATGAATGACAACATATCTTGGCAATAAGACATTTAGAGGTAGGAATTTAGAGAAATACTGTGTAACAGCAAAGCTGAATGAAGAATGAATTTTGTGATGGATTCTTTTTTTGCTATTAGAGTTTTCATTATGACAGAGGAATAATCTTATGAGTAAGGATCAGGCTTTGCTCTCATTTGCTTTTATTCCCTTTTTATTTATGGCTGTGGGAGCCAGTCACTTGTCTGGCTTAGGGTCTTTAGAGGCTGTCTCTTCCAAAGAATAGAAAGAATGTTTTGTCCTTTTTCTTCAAGTCTGAATCCAGTTTATGGATCTCTTCAGTATTCTCGGGTTTGGGTTCTTAGTGCTGGACTCTCCTGCCTGACTGAGAAATCTTCACCTTTTCAGTAAAAGTGAATAGGTATGTTAATTTGGGGTGAGAAACTCAATGTCTTTTTCCTGTGTGGGTACTGGGTATGGAAGCCTTCGTTTGGGTTGTTTCTCATTGGAGTCATCAGGCTTGCTTCATTCAGAAACAACATAAGGTTTTAGGCCTGAATATATTTGGTTTAGAGATGCCTCAACAGTTAACAAGAAGGTAGGGATACTCGCTTTTGCACACATGCACAAAATATCTCCTCACACTATTCTTGTGGACAAGATAAATAGATATAACTAGACCTTTAGGCAGTTTCAGAACAGATTGTGAATAAACAGGTCCAAAAAGTGGTCTTTGGTTCCATGTTAAGTTGAAAGGAGGTCACCAGGGGATTATCAAGGGAGTTGTGTGTGTTTGACACTGTACTGTTGAACATTTCTATCAATAACTTGAATAAAGCACAGATGGCATCCTGAGCAACTTTGCAGATGACACAAAACTGTCATGTTGAATGACAGATTTAGGACCTGGAAAGATCTGGACAGGCTAGACCATGGTCCAAATCGAATAGGAGAATTTCAATAGATGTAAATGTCTTAAGCTTGGGTTCTAAAAAGTACAAAGAAAAAGAGCTAGTTTTCTTTTCTTTCTGGAAGTTGAATATAAGTCAGTCAAGAAGAATTTATTTAATGCATTGTCCTAGGCCTTAGGGATACAGATATGATGAATGAAACTATCCCTGTTTTCAAGGAGTTTACAATTTAATGAGGACAATTTGATTTGTTAGCCAAAACCCCTTCCCCCCAAAAAACCACTCATGTGTTCTGTGGCTGCATCAAGAAAGACATCATTTTTAGGCTTAGGGAGCTGATTTCTTTGCTATAATCTGTTGTAGTCAGAGATATTTTGAATATTATCTTTTGATCTGGGTGCCACATTGATAATCTATAGAGTGTCCAGGGGAGAGTGACTGTTGTGTTGAAAGGTTCTGAGATTGTTCCATACATATGAAGATTGTTGGAGGGAAAAATAGCTTGGGAAGAGTGCACAATTGATATCTTCAGGTATTTAAAAGATATTCATCACAGGAGGTATTCAACTTGTTTGGTTTGTCTCCTGAGGTTAGAACAAGGCATAATGGGTAACCATTACGGAGACAGATTTAAGCCTCGTATAAAAAAAAACAAACTTCCCAATGATTAGAACAGGAGTGGAGAATCTGTGGCCTCAGACTGCATGTGGCCCTATAGGTCCTCAAGTGCAGCCCTTTGACTGGATTTAGCTGTACTTGAGGACCTAGAGGGCACACATGACCTCAAGGCCACAGGTTCCCCATCCCTGGAGTAGAGCTTTCCACAAGTGGAGTGGACTACTGTGGAGATCGTTGGTTACTCCTCATCTGATATTTGCATATGTATTACAGAGGGGGTTCTGACTCAACTGAGGGGTGGACTAGATGATTTTAAAAGCTCCTTCCTATCATGAGACACCATCAGTTTGGGAGAGAGTGATTCTGTGAGTACATATTTAATTTTCGTACCCTTAGTTGTCTCTGAACAATGATTTGTAGGCAGTATTTCTTTTTCCATTGAGGTTGTATATGGAAAAAGCACAGCTCCCTTAATTAGTGGCTATGTTGCTAAGAATTTAATAGCTCGTTTATGTCAGATGAACATCATTTGGAAAGTTTTAGGTATCTATGGGATCCACAAGGTTTTATGTGTCTCCTATAATGATCTTGTTTATATCTTTGAGATCCATAGAGGAAGAAAACAGATTTTTAAACCATGAAATTACACTATGCAATTTTTTTTTACCATCACTTTACTTAACCAAATTACAGGATAATACCTTCCCAAACGGGGCCCCTGTGTGTAGTCATCCTGACAGATTTGAAATCAGACTCAGTACAAAGTCTCTCTTCTGGGGCTGGTGTATATAAAAGAGAATGTATTTATGGAGAACGGGTGTGGAGCCCAATTACAGTATCTTCTGTATTGTGAGTTGAAGCCAACAGAGCTGATCTGTCTGTTAAAGCTAACACAATCTTAGGTTTCACTGGCAGAAATGTGACATCTAGACTATAGGAAGTCATTGGATTTAGAACTTGAAAGGCCCACAGAGATCAATCTCTAGGTTTAATCCTCCCATTTTGCAGAAGAAACTGAAACCTAGAGAGATTAATTACTTTGCATGAGGTTATAGAGTAAGTAGTAGAGACACATTCAAAGCCTAGTTTTTCTGACTCCAAATCCAGCACCCTTTTCATCGATTGTCCCTATGTGCTTTCCCTTGGTCAAACTGAATCTAGAATGCTGTTTAGCTCTGGATACCACATTTTAAAGTGAGATATTGACAAGCTGTAGGCAAATGTCTAGAGAAGGTCATAGGAGATATGGGAAGGTAGAAAGAATTTGGGGATTAGGTGGGTGAGATGTATTTATCCTGGAAAAAAAGATGATAGAGGGAAAGCAAGACATCCTCAAGTTTTTTTGGCACTGTCATTTAGAAGAGGAGAGAGATTGTCCTATGTTTTTTCAGAAGGACCATAAAGAGTCTTTAAATCTTAATTACAAAGAAATAATTTTGGCTCATCCTAAGAGGAAAAGCTTGTTAAATTTGAATAAAATAAAATTGTTAAATTAACAAAAAAATTCACAACTGGGACCATGCAACACTGGAAAAACAAAGCATTTCAGGATAATGAGATCCTTGTTGTTTAAAGGTACAAATGAGGGCTGGATGACCACTTATGAAGAGGATTACTGTAACAGAAAAGACTACTCTCAGTGGGATATTAGGCTAGATGATCTTTAAGGTTCCTTTCCACTCTAAGCTGCTGTGGAGCAGCAGAAAAGAAACATGCCAAAGCAGAGCCCCAGTTAGTCCAGGAAGTGGCCAGTCTAGAATGCAGCTTTTTATTGTGGGGCCATTCACGTGTTTCATTTCTAGTGAAAGATACCATGTAGCCTGCCTGGGAGCTCAGAACTGGAAGAACAATTTGTGAAAGACCATGCCATAGTAATCATATAGTACAAACAGCTGTTAGAATTGTACCCAAAGGGACACACAAATCACCACAGCTTCCAATTCTTTAGTGATTTGCAATTTATGACAATCCACTGAGGTAGGTAGTTTTAAGTATTATTCCCTTTTTACAGAGAGGGAAACAGGCTGAGTTAAAATAATGTGCCCAGGGTCACACAGCTAGCAAGTTGGATCTTAGATTCAAAACCGGGTGTTCTGATTCCAAGTCAAAAGCTCTTTATATTAGGCCATATTGTCTCTCATATCGCATGAATACCATGGATAGCATTAAAAAAGAGAGAATTAAAAGTTTTATTTGTTTTAAATAGTGCCCTTAGAATCAGAGTTGGGGTCAGAGGACCTGTATTCAAAGCCTGCCTCTCTTACTTTAATTCTTACCTTTATGACTTCGGGCAAGTCATTTAACTTCCTCAGAAGTAAAACTAGACGGTTAGAGTAGTAAGTCTCTAAATTAATTTCTTATTTTGGATCTGTGGTCTTTGATTAGAGTGTGATCCAATTCTACTTAAACATTTATTAAGCAGCTCCTGGGTATAAGGCCTTGTGAAAGATATTGGGTATACAAAGATCAGAAATGAGACTGTTCCCCCAGAGAGTTTATAACTAGTAGGTAAGATGAGATGTTGTGTTTGTTCAGTCATTTTCAGTCATATCTGACTCTTTATGACCCCATTTGGGGTTTTCTTGGCAAAAAAGCTAGAGTTGTTTGCCATTTTCTTCTCCAGCTCATTTTACAGCTGAGGAAACTGAGGCAAATACTGTTAAGTGACTTGCCCAAGGTTATACAACTAGTAGGTCTGAGGCTAGATTTGCACTCAGGAAGATGAGTCTTCCTGACAAGACCCAGCATTGATAACTATGACACAAAGTTTAAGGTATTGATAAGTGTAAAGGAAAAGTTAACTTGAGGAAAAATCACTCATGGAGGGTGACATTGCTTTTGGGAGGGGGGAAGGTGGATAGACGTGGGAGTTCAGGAATGGCTTCATGTGGTATTTCAGTTGGACCTTAAAAAAAGAGAAGGATTTCATCAGGTTCATTCTTTTAACCAATATGTATAAGTCACAGTGCTAGGCAATATAGATACAGAAAAAAAATTAAACAATTTTTGTTCTCAAGGAGCCAATAATGGTACTTGAAGGAAATAGCTTGTGCATAGATCACAGGATCATACATTTAGAGCTGACTGAAAAAGGCCTGAGAGGTAATCTACTCTTAATCTCCTTATTTTTCTTGAGATGATAGGCACAGAGAGGTTAGTGACTTGCCTAGGGTCATACGGCTAAGTATCTAAGACAGAATTTGAACCAAGGTCTTCATGACTGTGTCCAGCACTCTTTATTATACCAAGATAGGTCAATACAGAATATATTAAAGAGTAAATACAGATTCATTTTCTAAGGTAAATTTACCAGTATCTGGGAGGATCAAGGGATAGCACCTGAGATGAACCTTAAAGGAAGCCAAGGGATTTGAGGAAGGGGAGGTGAGAGAGTACATTTCAGGCATGAATGACAACCTTTACCAAGGCAGAGATGGGAGATGATATGTCATGTATGGGAAACAGGTAGACTAGTTTGTCCCTAATGTTGGTAGGAAAGAGAAATGCTCAATAGCCTGGAAAGGACTTTAAATGGGAAAAAGAAAAGTTGGTATTTTATCCTAGAGGCAAGAGGGAGCCACTGGAGCTTCTTGAGCAAGGGAGTAATGTGCCTAGCCTTTGGAAGACATGTGGAGGATGGATAGGATAAGAGAGAGAGATTCAAGTCCGGATGCTCAATTAGCAAGCTATTGTAATTGTGTCTGAGAGGTGATGAAGTCCAGAACTACGGTGGTGACCCTGTGACTGGAGAGGAGATGGAGAGATGAAGTGTAGGGAGAGACCCTGCAAAGGATTGGATATAGGAGCTGAGAGCACAAAAGTCAAGACTGACTGAGGTTGTGAACCTGGGTGACAATAAGAATGGTGGTGTCCTTGATAGAAGTAGGGAAATTAGGAAGACACACATACTTATACATATACATGTGTGTATGTGTATATATATATATATGTGTATATGTGAAGTTAAAGGGGAAGGATAATGCTCTGTTTTGGACATAATGAATTTGAGATATAAGGTTTTATCCTGTAAGTGTTGTGAGATTACTTGAAAAATGTCCATGACCAAGGAGTCAAACCCTCAGCTGTTCTCAGAACTGACATTGTAAATACAGATAGAGAGGAAGAAGACCTTATGACTTCACCTATACAATTCATATCTACTCGGGAAATTCATTATTTCTCATTGAGAATCAGTAATGATTAGAAGAAAGTAAAGAGACCAGCATTTAAATAAAACTGTTTTGAGTTAAAAGCATACTTGTAAATATGATCCTGATAACACTACTAATAAACAATGTATTGCCCACCCAGTATGTGGGGGAAGGGCTGATCCTACCTACCTTCTCTCCACTCTAGCCTAGCCTTGCCTGTCTTTTGTGTTCTGACGGTCATCTAAGGAATGTGGTTAGGAAGGTCTCAGCATGTTCCTTGACTAACAGGGTAGAGGTTCGGCTGTGACTCATAAGCTATAGAAAGGATGATTGACAAGGCTTTTAAAACTTTACTTGGCTCCCACTTCCCACTCCATAAGTCAGAAATTGTAAGAGTGAGCAGTTTCTGTTTGTAAAATAGGAGAAGACACTAAGGTCATGACAAATGTAACTCTCTGTGAGCCCCTTCAGCTGTCTTTGGGGAGTTGGTATTTTAAGTTGGTCTGTGGAAAAAATGTACATGCCACTTTTCACTTGGGGAGAATTGGCTAGAGAATTTAGTCTTCTGTCTAAACACATTCTTTTTCCATTTTGATTTAACCCTATATGATTTATTTATGGAAATTTCTGACATAGAAAACCAATAATAAGGAATATTATAGATATTAAAAGTATTATATATTATATTACTTTATATATTACATTATATATTATATATAATATATATACTATAAATAGACATTTATAGAAACATTATGTTATAGAATTTTGTATAACAGATATTAAAAGATTGCCTTTTCATAAAATGTCAGTATATTTATTTCCTAGTAGTAGCCTAGAAATACTTTCCTAAACCTCACTTGGGAGACTCTTTGCTCTTTCCTACCATATAAGACATTTTATCTCTGCCTCTGCCTGGGATGCACTTGTTCCACCTCTGCCTCTTGGAATGCTTACCTTCCTTTAAGACTCAACTAAAGTACCATCTCCCTTAGAAGACTTTTCTTGACTGGCTCAATTATATGTACTCTTTTCCCACAATTATGTCATCTTCCATTGAATAGATTCCTTGTTTATTTATTTGCATACATGTATGCTCTTAGCTCCCTGAAGGCAAGGACATTTTATCACTATTTACTTAGCCTAGTACCTTGCACACAATAGGTATTTGATAAATATTGAATTGAAGTAAACATCCCCTAATATTCCAAGTTAAGGCTTTCATCTCTGCCTCTTGCCTCTACTAAGAGTTTCCTGTTTTCCTTGATTCTAGTCTCTACCATTTCCACTCTATCCTTTATATAGCTATTAATCTTTTCAATTGTATAGGTAGGGCCATGGTACTCTAAGAACCCTCCCCTCCCCAAAACGTTTGGTGAATGAAGTTAAGAGCTCTAAAGCTCAAAATATGCCAACATTGAGAAGGAAAACAGGACAACCAACCAACCGATCAATCAATCAGTAGGCATTTATTAAGTTTCTACTGTGTGCCAGGCACTATGCTAAGCACTGGGGATACAAAAAGAAGCAAAAGACAGTCCCTGTTTCCAATGGTTATGTGCGTGCATGCGTGTGCACATCCCTTGCCTTAAGTAATGTCCAGGGGAAAAAAAAGAATGTCATCGAAGGAGTGGAACCTTTCTTGGGGATGACAGGATGATGATGATAAGTGAAGGGGAGTTGGCAGAACTACTGAACTCTTCATTTCATTTGCCCAAGAGGATAGCCTTTGGACTAGAAAGGACAGGACATAAATATGAATTGAAACCTAAGATAGGGAGGGAGGTGATAAGAAAGGCCCTCCCTCTGCCCTTGATCAATTTTAGTCATCTGACCTATGTGAACCACAGTCTGGAGTACAGAAAGAAGCAGGTTTTTGTTATCGCTGAGCCATTGTCATTGAGTATCGAAAGATTATGAAGAAGCCGGAAGGAACTGCAGGACTGGGGAATGTGGGGAAGAGAGTGTAATCTGTAAACCAGAGGTCACTGATGTTAAGTTTTGTTCTTGGCAAAATTTTAGAATGTATTATTAAAATGATAATTAGTGAACTTTTAGTAAGGGAAATGTTGATCACAGAGGGCCAAATCTGGAGGTTTTAACAGACTTGAGCTCAATCCTGAGCCAAGCCAGAAAAACACTAATGCCATTTAGAGTACATTAAGAGAAGCATCATGTCCAGGGTGTAAGGAAGGATGGTCCTGCTCTACTGCATCCTAGTCATGGCACTCCTCGAGCATTCTAGCTAGTTCTGGAGGCCACATTTTTAAAAGTAAAATTCTACTTTTTTTTTTTCGGTCAACAAAAACCAGTTTTCTCTCCCTCCCATTCTTCCCTATTGGGTGGGCAATCCCTTGTAACAAATATGCAGTCAAGTAAAACAAATTTGCGCATTTTCTGCATCTTAAACATATATTGTGTCATTTTATACCCTGGATCTGCCAGCTCTCTGTCAGGAGTTAGGTAGCATGCTTCATCATTCGTCTTCTGGGATTTTGTTTGGCCATTACATTGATCAGAGTTAATTGAGTCTTTCAGAGTTGTTTGTTTTATAGTTGTAATCTCACAAATTGTCTTTTTCTGCTCATTTCCTTCAGAAGCAGTTCATACAAACCTTTCCGGGTTTCCTTGATAAACTGGAGATTACACAGAGAAAGGTGGTCAGGATGATGGAAGACCTTTAGACCATTGCGTATGATTATTGTTTGCAGGAAGTGGGAGTGTTTGGTCTGGAAAGGAAGACTTCTGTGTGTTAAGTGGATATGGGAGGTGACATGATATCTGTATTCAAGTATTTGAAGGACCCCACTGTGGGACAGCAAAGACATTTCTTTTGCTTTGCCTCCCCAGGTAGAACTAGGAAGAATGTATGCAAATTGCAGAGGCAGATACAGATTTGAGTAGACTTATCCAAAAGGAGAATGGGTACCCTTGGAGAGGTAATATATGGTTTCCTTGTCTCCAAGGTCTGCAGAGAAAGGCTTGATGACTATCTGCTGAGTATGATGCTTAAAGGATCTTCCTTCAGGTAGATTTTCATTCAGACAGCCCCGAGGTCTCCTCCTACTCTGAGATTTTTTTTATCTTTTTTTACCTCCATGATAAAATAGAAACCTCTTTGACTGTTAGTTAGGATCTTCCATAATTAAGCTCTACCTTAATAGTCTTATTTCTCTTTATTTCCCTTTATGGAATATGTTCCAGTCAAATTAGAACATTCTCTATTCAGCTGTTCCCTACATGTGACATGCTATCTCCTGCCTCTAACCAGTCACATGGGCTATCCACCGTGCCTGGAGTGTACTCCCCACTCAGCTCTATCCTGTACAGTCCTTAATTTCTTTTAAGACCCAGTCTGAGTGTTATCTCTCCATGAAGTATGGTTAGTCATTAATACTTTTTCCTCCCCCAGTTCTCCTAAAGCACTCTGTCTAACTTTTGGCTTTGATCTTGTCACATGCTACTGTTTATTATGCTTATTGGTATAATAAAATAAAATCCCTTGAGGTCAGGACTTGTATCTTTTTTTCATTCACACATCATCAGTGCTATCCACATGAACCCTGCATACAGTGAACACTTAATAAATGCTTATTGAATTAAACAGTAAAACAGAATAATGAGAAATGTGGCAAATAACTGCAGAAGTCACACACCCCATTGCTCAGGTTTCAGAGACCGTGAGATTTATTTTGAAGTCGAATATTCTTGAGTGAAAATCTGTGTCATTAATGTTCAAAAAATTGTCCCTTGTTTCTTAGGTCAAGAGTTTTCTTAATGGCTGTGAGTATCAGGAGCATCCAGCTGCTGTTTTCATTATCTACCTCTGAAACAGGTAAATAATGAAAGTGCTGAAACATTTCCTACCAAGTTCCAAAGCTTTGGTCCTAGGGCATTTCAAAGGATTCCAAATCATAGGCCTAGGACATTTGGAGTTTCAGAGTATTAGGAAAAAAACACACCCTCCATCAGACCCCAGGATTCAAAAATCAAAAGCATCAGTGGCTTAGTTTTCAGCTACAGAAAACAAGAAAATTGACTCCTTTTCCAACTTTTGCTTATGCTGATTCAGTTGATAAAACATTGATGAAGATGGGAGTCCATTATTCCTGACTCTCCCCTAGCCCACACAGGAGTAAACAGATGGATTGGCTCTTCTCCGCATCACCACTTCCTTTCAGTCCCCCATGTCTGTTTGCCTCCCCAGATTGCTAATCAGCTATGCTTTGTGACTTGCAGTATAAGCACCTACTTTGTTAGTAAAGAAATCAGGTTGGTATTTAAGGGGAAATGGGATTTTTTTTTTTAAAAAAATGATTGATTATTTTAAAGGGTCACTTGGGACTAGCTTATGGATCTTACTGCATTAGACAGACATTAGTTCGATTGTTGGCAATACCATTGGATTAGGAGTATGTAGTGGTATTCACTTGCAATCTGAGATTGTATGCGAGGCATTAAGTAGCCCTGTGAATTTTATAGAGAGACCATAGTAATACCAGTTAATGAACCTCTCTGTCTGCTCTTCTATGGGAGAAAAAGATTTTTAAAATTCATAGAATCATAGATCTGAAAGGACCTCAAGAGATCATTCAGCAAGCATGAGATGAGTATCACGCACTAAGTGTTAAGTACAATGGGAGGTACAAAGAGAATATAAGATATATTATTATCTTTGAGGTGCTTGCAGTCTAGTTGGGGAGACAGATACATATACATCAAACAGAGAAGAGCAAGAAACCTTTACCTGCACTACCGAGTATCCCTCTCTTCCTTCAAGATGGATCCCAAGTACCATCTTCTATAGGAAGACTTGGTAATTTCTCCTAACTGCTTCCTCCCAAAGGACTGTGGGTTTGACTACTTTGTATTTCTTCTCTTTATATATAATCTCTTTGTAATTAGAGAGATACCTGTTTTCTCTTTTTCTTCTCCCCATTAGAATGTTAATTTCTTGTGAGCATTTGTATTTGTGCCTCTAATGCCCAGCAAAATGCCCAGCGCAGAGCTGACGTTTAATAAATACTTGCGGATTGATTAATGCGGAAACATTACACACACCTCTTAAGAGAAACTAAAGATCACAAAACTAGATACTTTTAGAGTTGAAAGGGATGGGTTTGCCTGCAGCAGCCTACCCCCACTTTTTATCTGGACCCTGAGGTCCAGATAGACAGAAGCAGAGGAAAATAAAAGCTGGTATGTGGTGTCCAACCTATGGTTCCTTCAAGTTCAACATCCTATTTCTAATACTTGTACTGAAGGATATTTGAAGGAGGGTGTTGTATTTGCATGTTGTGAAACCACCTTCTATGTGAGAGATCTAACCTGAACTGCTATCAATATTATAATTCCAAAGTATCTCTGATTTCAGCTGTGTAGGGCACTCACTCACACAGATGGCTAACTGCCTTTGACTTGGTAGATCGGGTCTAGGCAGTAGATCGCCTGAGGCATATAGAAGTTAAAGATCACAGCCAGAGTTGCACAGCTAGTAAGGACCAGAGGTGGTAATTGAATTCTGGTCTTCCTGACTATAAGCTCCTCAATTTATCCACTACTTTATACTGCCTGTCTTTAAACATATTTAAATGAATAAAAATTCATTTTAAATAACAGGTGATCTCACACCCACACACACACACACACACACACACACACACACACACACACACCCACACACCCTGCTCCCAAAACCTGTCCCTGTTTGGAAAAGGAAAATGCATCAAGTGAATCTCAAATTGGATATTTACTAAAGTGGAAAATTAAAGTATTTATGAATTTTGTGTTTCTCTAATTCTGTATCATCCACTAGCCACTGTTGAGAGTGAAACTGATGAACTTTTCAGTTCTATGTCTTCCAGAGAAAGAACATGCAGGTGAATGAGAAATGATGTGGGAGAGTGTATTAATTAAGTAGAAAGACAGGAAATTTGTGGGATTTGAAGCATGTTGGAATTACTAATGGGACTAAAAATGGAGAGAGAATTGGAAGAAGACCAAGGTGGGGAAAGAGGACAGTTTGGAAAGGAAGAGCTTAAGGAAAATGGGAGGAGCATTAACAAATAGAATGTAACAAACTCACGAAAAGGAATTTGAGATAATGGACCCACACATGTTCCAGTCTACTTTTGTTCATTGTTTTTGCTAGTGCAGTGGTGGCTGGGTACTCCAGGCTGTGGGGTAGATCCAGATTGATACAGATTCTCCCTGGACTTTGTTATTACAGATGCGAGGATTACTCTGTGGTGAAGAGCTTAGGGAACTGGCACACACACACACACACACACACATACACAATACACACACATACACACAACACACACATACACAAAACACACACACATACACAACACACACACATACACACAACACACACATGTACACAACACATACATATACACAATACACACATGTACCCACGTACCTACACATACACATACACACACTCAATCCTGTCAACTGGGAGTGTTTACCTTTGTTTGCTTCCTTAATCTTTCATTAAGTTCAGGTTCACCATTATGAAGTTCTTGGGTACTCTCTGACTCATACTACTAATTCCTTCATCAACTCTAACCTGATGACAAAGAGTCAACTTTCTAAGTATGCTAGCAATGTCAAAAGAATATTCAGATCACTCCCTTATGGCTCCAGAGATCACTGGATCATAGATTTAGAACTGGAAGGGGTTTTAGAGGCCCTTTAGTTCACCCTTGTCATTTTACAAGTTAAGAAACTGAGGCCCAGAGAAGTGAGGTTACCTGTTCAGGGTCATACAGATAGCAAGTAAAAGAAGGTTTGAACCCAAATCTGCCAACTCAAAATCCAACATTATTTCAACTGTGATTCTGTTGGTCATAGGTTAATAAAAATTTAGAATTCAAAGGCACTTTTAGAGATCACTGAATTCAACTTTCTTATTTTATGGATGGAGAAACCAAGGCCCAGAAATGTGAACTGACTTGCCTGAGGTCACAAAATTAATAAGTAGCAGAGTTAGGATTTGAACCCAGATCTTAGGACTCCAAACTCAGCAGTCTTTTCTCTGTGTAGACCACACTGAGTAATTAATAACTTGGAAAGCTCTGTGCCTTTTAGACTTCATGGTACTGTGATCTCCCTCTTCAGAGCCTATGGACTGTCGTTTGGGATAAAGAGTTAGGAAGTCATTGGGTGGAGGGGGCAGGGCAGAGAGGGCTACAGGGAGTTCTCAGATAAGAGATTGTGGGCAGATAATTGTAACCGTGAGATGAGTAGTACAGAGGAGGTAGAAAAGGGAAGGACTGTGAGAGTCCCTGGGTTCAAATTAATTGGGTCCTGAGGGTGTTCTCCCATCTGAGGGATTGATATTGTTCTGACCACTACTGTGCTGCAGAATGGATCATTTTATTTGGAACTGTAAGAGACCTGAGAGACCATCTATTCTAACAGTAAACAAATAGAAAAAAGGATTGTCATTTCTCCCTTATTCCCATGCTAATCCGAGTTCACATCATCCATTGGATATTTTCCTCTGTTAGTCCCAGGAAAATCTAAGTTAGATGCAGATACAGGAAAAAGTCTAAGAGTTGAGGGGGGCGGGGCAAAACCTTTTCCATTTTAAATTCTGCCTTTGTACTTGGTTCATCTTCCACCTTCTTATCCTGGGCCATGAGGAGAGCTGGCATGGGGAGCACAGTTTGCTTGATTGGTTTGCATAGATGGAGGAGAAGCTTTTGAAGTTCGTCAGAGAGGATTTTGAAGGGGTGCTTGCCCCATTCCTGGCTACTCCTAGCTCGCCTTTCCACTGGGCCTTCTTCATGTCTGCAATTGACCTTGTTTTCCTCGTTCTCTCATCAGACTATGACAGCCGCAGTGCAGGGGAAACAAAATAAGTAGCACCTTGTGATATGCCTGAAGGGAAGTCTGTTCTGAAAACCTGCACTTGGGGTGATGCTAACAGACCCAACGGGACGGCAGGGACAGTTTTCCATGTGTAGATGATAAGGTAGACTATATACTTTAGAACAGAATTTATTTTCTTTTCATTACATGAATAGTACATATTAGTACTAAACATACATATAGTACATTTATGTGCGTCATCATGCAAAAGAGATGAGACATTTGCATTTGATTTGGCCATTGTTTTCTCAGTTTCTCATGGTTTGCATTTTGCTTTATTTTATTTTATTATTTTTTTAAAATAAATTTGTTTATTTAACTTTTTGCATTCATTTTCACAAAATTTTGGGTTCCAAATTTTCTCCCCACTTGTCCCCTTCCCCCAACCCAATGCACCAAGCATTCTATTTTCCCCTATCACCAATCTGCCCTCCCTTCTATCATCCCTCCCTTCCCTTGTCCCCATCTTCTCTTTTGTCCTGTAGGGCCAGATAACTTTCTATTCCCCATTACCTGTATTTCTTATTTCCTAGTAGCAAGAACAATACTGAACAGTTGTTCCTAAAACTTTGAGTTCCAACTTCTCCCCATCCCTCCCTCCCCACCCATTCCCTTTGGGAAGGCAGGCAATTCAATATAGGCCATATCTGTGTAGTTTTGCAAATGACTTCAATAATAGTTGTGTTGTGTAAGACTAACTATATTTCCCTCCATCCTATCCTGACCCCCATTGCTTCTATTCTCTCTTTTGATCCTGTCCCTCCCTGAGTGTTGACTTCAAATTGCTCCCTCCTCCTTTAGCCCTCCCTTCCATCATCCCCCCCACCCTGTTTATCCCCTTCTCCCTGACTTTCCTGTATTGTAAGATAGATTTTCCTACCAAAATGAGTGTGCATTTTATTCCTTCCTTTAGTAGGATGTGATGAGAGTAAACTTCATGTTTTTCTCTCATCTCTCCTCTTCTTCCCTCCACTAAAAAGTCTCCTGCCTGCCTCTTCTATGAGGGATAATTTGCCCCATTCCATTTCTCCTTCTCTCCTCCAAATACATTTCTCTCTCACTGCTTCATTTTTTAAGATATAATCCCATCCTATTCAATTCACTCTGTACTCTCTGTCTCTGTGTGGGCATGCATGTGTGTATGTGTGTGTGTGTGTGTGTAATCCCACCAAATACCCAGATACTGAAAAGTTTCAAGGGTTACAAATATTGTCTTTCCATATAGGAATGTAAACAGTTCCACTTTGGTAAGTCCCTTATGACTTCTCTTTTCTGTTTACTTTTTCATGCTTCTCATTCTTGTGTTTGAAAGTCAAATTTTCTTTTCAGCTCTGGTCTTTTCATCAAGAATGCTTGAAAGTCCTCAATTTCATTGAAAGACCATTTTTCCCCTGAAGTATTATACTCAGTTTTCCTGGGTAGGTGATTCTTGGTTATAGTCCTAGTTCCTTTGACTTCTGGAATATCATATTCCACACCCTTCTGTCCCTTAATGTAGAAGCTGCTAGATCTTGAGTTATCCTGATTGTATTTCCACAGTACTGAAATTGTTTCTTTCTAGCTGCTTGCAAGATTTTCTCCTTGAGCTGGGAGTTCTGGAATTTGGCCACAATGTTCCTAGGAGTTTCTCTTTTTGGATCTCTTTCAGGTGGTGATTGATGGATTCCTTCAATACTTATTTTGCCCTCTGGTTGTAGAATATCAGGGCAGTTTTCCTCTATAATTTCATGGAAGATGATGTCTAGGCTCTTTTTTTGATCATGGCTTTCAGGTAGCCCCATCATTTTTAAATTGTCTCTCCTGGATCTATTTTCCAGGTCAGTTGTTTTTCCAATGAGACATTTCACATTCTCTTCCATTTTTTCATTCTTTTGTTTTTGTTTGGTGATTTTTTGGTTTCTCAGAAAGTCATTAGACTCCATCTGTTCCATTCTAATTTTGAGAGAACTATTATCTTCAGTGAGCTTTTTTTTTCCTTCTTTTTTTTCCCATTTATTTATTTAATTTTTTACATTCATTTTGACAAATTTTTGGGTTCCCAGTTTTCTCCCCTTTTCTCCCCTCCCCCCATCACAATACACCGAGCATCTAATTTTCCCTATCTCCAATCTGCCCTCTCTTCTGTCATCCCTTCCTTCTCTTGTCTCCATCTTCTCTTTTCTCCTGTAGGGCCAGATGACTTTCTATTCCTCATTAACTGTATGTCTTCTTTCCTAGTAGCAACAGCAATACTAAACAGTTGTTCCTAAAACTTTGAGTTCCAAATTCTCCCCATCCCTCCCTCCCCACCCATTCCCTTTGGGATGGCAGGCAATTCAATTTAGGCCCTATCTGTGTAGTTTTGCAAATGACTTCCCTGATAGTCGTGTTGTGTAAGACTAACTGGATTACCATCCCTCCTAACCTGCCCCTCATTGTTTCTCTTCTGTCTCTTGATCCTGTCCCTCCCCAAGTGTTGACTTCAAATTGCTCCCTCCTCCCTTTGCCCTCCCCTCCATCATCCCCCCCCTTGCAATATCTCCTCCCCCACTTTCTTATACTGTAAGATAGGTTTTCATACCAAAATGAGTGTGCATTTCACTCCTTCATTTAGTCAAATGTGATGAGGGTAAACCTTTTTTTGTTTTCTCAGCTCTCCTCTTTATCCCTCCACTAAGAAAAACTCCTACCTGCCTCTTAAATGACATATAGTTACCCCCTTCCCTTTCCCTCTCTTTCCTCCCCCTACATTTCTCTCTCACCATTTACCTTAGTTTCTTTTAAGGTATGGTCCCATCCTATTCAGTTCAATCTATGCTCTCTATCTCTGTATGTGTGTGCATGTGTGTATGTGTGTGCATGCATGTACATGTGTATGTGTGGTCCCACCAACTACCCAGATACTGAAAAGTTTTAAGAGTTAGAAATATTGTCTTTCCCTGTATGAATATAAACAGTTCACTTCTGGTAAGTTCCTTAAGACTTCTCTTTGCTGTTTCCTTTTTCATGCTTCTTCTCATTCTTGTGTTTGAAAGTCAAATTTTCTTTTCAGCTCTGGTTTTTTCATCAAGAATGATTGAAAGTCCTCTGTTTCATTGAAAGACCATATTTTCCCTTGAAGTATTATACTCAGTTTAGCTGGGTAGGTGATTCTTGGTTTGAGTCCTAGTACCTTTGCCTTCTGGAATATCCTATTCCACGCCCTTCGATCCCTTAATGTAGAAGCTGCTAGATCTTGGGTTATCCTGATTGTATTTCCACAGTACTGGAATTGTTTCTTTCTAGCTGCTTGCAAGATTTTCTCCTTGAGCTGGAAGTTCTGGAATTTGGCCACAATGTTCCTAGGAGTTTCTCTTTTTGGATCTCTTTCAGGTGGTGATCGATGGATTCTTTCAATACTTATTTTGCCCTCTGGTTCTAGAATGTCAGGGCAGTTTTCCTTGATAATTTCATGGAAGATGATGTCTAGGCTCTTTTTTTTATAATGAGTTTCAGGTAGTCCCATAAATTTTAAATTGTCTCTCCTGGATCTATTTTCCAGGTCAGTTGTTTTTCCCATGAGATATTTCACATTCTCTTCCATTTTTTCGTTCTTTTGGTTTTGTTTGGTGATTTCTTGGTTTCTCGTAAAGTCATTAGACTCCATCTGTTCCATTCTAATTTTGAGAGAACTATTAAATTCAGTGAGCTTTTGAGCCTCTTTTTCCATTTGGCTCATTCTGCTTTTGAAAGCATTCTTCTCCTCATTGGCTTTTTGAACCTCCTTTGCCAATTGAGTGAGCCTATTTTTCAAGGTGTTAATTTCCTCAGCATTTTTTTGGGTCTCCTTTACCAAGGTATTGACCTGATTTTCATACTTTTCTTGTATCTCTCTCATTTCTCTTCCCAGTTTTTCCTCCACCTGTCTAACTTGCTTTTCAAAATCCTTTTTTGAGCTGTTCCAGGGCCTGAGCCCACCCACCACCCCCCTGGGGTGTCTGGGGTACTGAGGCCCCGCCCTCCACGTCTTTCCCTGATGGCAAGGATACGTCCTCATCATCAGATCCGAAGGGCGGGATCATTTGCATTTGTTGGAAAAAACTCTCTATAGTCTTATTTTTCTTCCCTTTTCTAGGCATTTTCCCAGCCAGTTACTTGAATTCTGAGATTCCTTTCCACCCCCGCTTGGATCTGTCCAGCTAGTGCTTGGCCTCTGAGATTTAAATGGGCTTTCCTCCTGCCGGCTGTCCATCAGTGAGCTTTAGTTCAGGTGCTGGGGTGGGGGCAGGGCCGCCTCCCAGACTCTGATCCCTCAGGGGCTTTATGCAGAGACTTTCAGGAATGGAGCCGGTGGGGGCGGGGTGGGGGGCCCGCCTCCCAATCTCAGTTCCCTTGGGGGGTTTTGAGCAGAAGCCTTCAGTAATAGAGCGGGGTGGGGGAGTTTTATGGGGGCATAAAAACTCCATCAGGTTTTATGCGGGAATCTTCCGTAATGAAGATCCTGCCTGCTGTTGGGGGATTCCTGAGTCCTGGGCTGCTGCCACCTCAGCCGCCGCCCACACCTCTGCCTCCGCCGCTTCCTGCCCCCGTCTCTGCCACCGCCGCTTCCTCCCGAGGGGGCCTGAGTCACGGAGATGTTCCGCTCCCCTCCTCCAGCTCGGCCTTCTCTCTCACTGACCTGTAGCTTCTGTGGGCAGAGGGACTTTCCCAGCTGCCGGAGCTTCCGTCTCTGAAGCCTGCTCGGATCAGCTTCTCTGGGGCCACGGCCAGGGCAGCGCTGGGGGTGGGGTCCACTTTCCGGGGCACGCCGGACCCTGGGGACGGGTCTCCAGGGCTCCCTGGAACGGAAATCTCTTCCACTCTGCTTCTGCACACCTTGTATTGACCCAGAAGTTATGGGGGACTCTTTTTACATTAATTCTATGGGCTTTTGGTTTCGGAGCTCGTAAATGTGCGTCCTTCTACTCCGCCATCTTGGCTCCGCCCCCCTTCAGTGAGCTTTTGAACCTCTTTTTCATATGGCTAATTCTGCTTTTGAAAGCATTCTTCTCCTCATTGGCTTTTTGAACCTCTTTTGCCAATTGAGTGAACCTATTTTTCAAGGTGTTATTTTCTTCAGCATTTTTTGGGGTCTCCTTTAGCAGGGTATGGACCTGTTTTTCATACTTTTCTTGCATCTCTCTCATTTCCCTTCTCAGTTTTTCCTCCACCTGTCTAACTTGATTTTCAAAATCCTTTTTGAGCTCTTCCATGGCCTGAGCCCATTGAATATCTTTTTTGGATGTTTGAGATACAGAGGCCTTGACTTCTGTGTCTTTCCCTGATGATAAACATTGTTCTTCCTCATCAGAAAGGAAAGGAGGAAATATCTGTTCACCAAGAAAGTAACCTTCTATGGTCTTATTTTTTTTCCCTTATCTGAGCATTTTCCCAGCCAGTTACTTGACTTCTGAGATTCTGCCCCACCCGCCCCCCCCCCCCCGGCCCTGCCTCACCTCCAGATCCGCCCAGCTAGTGCTTGGGGTCTGAGATTCAAATGCTGCTTCCCAGCCGCAGGGCTTTCAGCTGGGGGTGGGGTGGGGTGGGTGGGCTGCTATTCAGTGTGAGAGATTAAGTTCAGGTTCTCAGGTCGGTGGCAGGGCCGCTGCCCAGGCTCTGTTCCCTCAGGGGGTTTATGCAGAGACCTTCAACAATGGATCCGAACTCCTGCTTGCTTTAGCAGCTCCTGTCAGCTTCTTCCCCCGCTGCTTCCTCCCGAGGGGGCCTGAGACACCCTGCTCTCCTCTCGGCCAGCCCAGAAGGCTCTCTCACTGACCTGTAGTGCCTGTGGGTGGAGGGACCTTCGAGGCTGCCAGAGATTCCATCCCTGAAGCCTGCTCGGATATGCTCCTCTCGGTGCTGTGCAGCTAAGGCAGGGCTGGGCTCTGCTCCAGGTCCGGTGTGCGATGGACCTTTGGTATCGCTTTTTCAGGGCTCTCTGGAACAGAAATCTCCTGCACTCCATTGTGTGGCTTCCACTGCTCCAGAATTTGTTGGGAGTTCCTCTTTACAGGTAATTTATGGGCTGTGGGTTTGGAGCTAGTATATATGAATCTTTCTACT
This sequence comes from Bettongia penicillata ogilbyi, assembly GCA_023548195.1. Taxonomy (NCBI): domain Eukaryota; kingdom Metazoa; phylum Chordata; class Mammalia; order Diprotodontia; family Potoroidae; genus Bettongia; species Bettongia penicillata. The sequence goes on along the minus strand of JAJHZJ010000694.1, from coordinate 528,527 downwards.
CCGCCATCTTGGCTCCTCCACTTTATTTTATTTTTTAAAGCAAGTTTTGGCCAGTTTATTAAAGAATACTTTTGTACAGTTTACTTTTCTCTGTTCTGTTCTGGGTTTCTAATGTATCAGAATCACCTGGATCAACTCTAGCCAGTGTACACACTCTTATCTCTTCCTTGTTGTTGTGTGACAGATGGTTAATGTGCAGGCGAGGGAACTCAGTAGATACTTCTTAGAGTACACCTATTCAAACTTTTCCCTTAAAATTGACTTTGTTGTCTTCTTCTGGTTGTATGTTTTGATATCTTTGTCAGCAAAGTAAGATTCTATGGTCTTGAGTTTTTTATGCTCCCTGCTCATCTTCCCAGCCAAATACTTGCCTTTTTAACTCTTTGTCAAGGTAGAACTTTGCTTCCAGTATAGGTGGAGTTAGGGTTGGGTGTACATGTTTCAGATTTCAGGGGTATTGTATCAGTTCCTTGATCCCCTGCTGTCTGTGGGTCCAGAGATCTGGAAACTGCTGCTGCACCATCACCTCCACCTCCTTTTTCACCCTGGTCCCACAGAGTTTTCCCCATCGACCTTTTGTGCTGTCTTGGGTGTTTGTGCATTGGGAAGTCTGGAAAGTACCACAACTGCCAGTGATTCAATAGCCTGAGGACTGCTCTGGCCCTGTCTGTGCTGGTGTGGACTGTTCTCTGCTCCCTGCCCTGTGTGATATACCCTTCCCATAGGACCTTCCAGGTTGTCTTGGGCTGGAGATTTATTTCACTGTGTCATTTTGTGGGTTCTGTAGCTCTAGAATTTGTTTAGAGTAATTTTTACAAGTATTTGAAGGGATTTGGGGGAAGCTCAAGCAAGTCCCTACTCTACCATCTTGGTTCCACCCCATTTTCCCTTAAAATTGCTAAGCTGCAATCCAATATTCTTTATATTTGAAAAAGTTTCAGAGGGATAAGGCTACTTTTCTTTTCTTTGCCACAGAATGACTCTTAGTATGAATTTTTCTTGGGATGTTGTCATGTTCTTTAATCTTTTTAATAACATTGGTCACCCAGTATGAAAATCCTTGGATCTTCCAGAAGGTCATTATTCAGAGCGTAGAGGGAAATCTGTGGTTCTAGCCCTCACGATTTGCCTGCACCTTTGCTACGAATACAACTCTTCACATCTTGAATTTAAAAGCAAAATAGGAAAATCAAAGGAAGGCAGAGGAGACTAAACAACATGGCATGGGATGTGTGTGTGTGTGTGTTCATGTGAGTGTGCGCATGTATGCATGTATGAAAGTTTGTGCAAATGTATAAAAGCATTTGCCTAAAGTATTTAATGGATAGGAACTCCTCTATTGGGGTTCTGAATGAAGCCAATCCCTCCTGTTCCAAATTTATTTTTTCTTGTATGTTTGGTTCTTGCCATTTTACTGCTGTGAAGAAATTCTGCTGTCATTGCATATGATACTGTTATAAGTGGAAGAAAATCACATAAAATTGTATGGGTGATATTAATTTAGTCACCTAGGGCTTAATAGTGATTTTATGGTCATTTAAAAAAAAGTTTTGTAGCCATAATGTTTTATCTATCTTTATAGTCTCTTATGCTGTGTTTAATCAGTGTAATTATGGTAGAGGATAATTAAATATAATACTACTCAGTTCTTAAGATTTTAATGCTGTTACTACTAGTTGAACTACAAAAATGTATAAAACAGAGGCCATTGAAAATCTCATGCCAAATATCCAGTCAGTATCTGTAGTAAGTAGCTTAAATATTGGGTGTCAGGTTGATGGTGGTGGTGGAGTTTTTGGCCAGTATATTTGCATGTCATTTCATTTGTTTGTCTATTTGTAACTGACAAGATCACAAACAGATTAATTGGTAAGGTTTTACTACACATAAAAGACATGACTTCCCCTAGTTTAGAGTACGTTAGTTGATGTCAACCCAATTCTATTCCTGTAAAATCTATACATATCTGTGGTTTTCCCTTACGTATCTAAGAATATTGAAATACTTTCTACAAATTTAATTCATATTCTATATAATTTTGAAAGGAATTGAATTATTTCCCCTGCTGTAGTGCTTTTAGAGACCTATCTGTCTTAGGAGAAGTTGACATCAGGTCTCCATCTGCAGTTGCTTCTTAACTGGAGAGTGGAAGCAATGCCTATTTTCTTAGGGTGGCCTACATTATTTTCCTGGAACGTTACTATACTATAGGCCCCAGTGAATCTGTGATCTCATCGATGCTTATATTGCTTCCAATGATACAGATTTGCCCCACCTTTGCTGTCCCATCATTTCATGCACCTCTAGTTCATGAATTCCCATAGACTTACCACAGGGAGTCTGCTCAACTTTCTCACTTTCTCTTAGCGGGATACCAGTGTGGTGCAAGGGCTGTCCGTCAGCTTTTCTCTCACTCTTTTTATGTGCCTGGCCTGTCTTTATTTCTGGTACTACCTTTTTATGATGACATCTTTTGTATCACTTCTCCCAGGCAATTCCTCATTGTAAAGTGTTGCAGGCTACTCAGACCTGCCCTTTGAGTGGTCTTTAAATTGAGTTCTCTGGAGACTCTAGATTTTCCAGGACTCTCTGCCCTGTAGAAGGTCATTGGAAGAAAATGTGTATGGAAAAGAAGCTTGGGGGTTATTAAAAGAGTCACTCTCAAAGGCAGTGCAGCCTACTGTCATCCCATTCAATTCTGGGCCTAGCTTCTTGTCCTTTTGTAGGCAGTCACTGATAGATCTACTGATGAACAAGGACTACAGTTTGCAGAATGGCCTATATAAGTAAATGTTCTTTATCTATGTGATTTTTTTCCTATGTAAATAATTAGAACCAACTTTCCATCATTAAATACACACATATACATACATGCATATACATGTGTATGTGTATGTATGGATATATACATATTATGGAATTTTCAATATGTATAGATAAGGCAGCATGACATAGTATATTGTTTTCAAACTCAAGTAGAAACAGTGGCTACTAAACCTTATGGAAAGATCCCTACTGGCTACATATTGACTCAAAATATCTCATTCTCTATGTTCTATTGTATTTTTATTTATTTTGTTAAATATTTCCCAATTGTATTTTATTTTTTTATTTATTTTGGGTTTCTTTCTGTTCTTTTTGGAGGCTGTCTGGGCTTGACCAGGGTCAAGATCCTCTATCCCCTTATGGGAATCTAGTTGCCCCATTTAATTGCATTTTAATCTGGTTGGGTGGGGTAGGACTTAGGCATCTATAGGCTGCTGCCGGTTTGACCCCTCTGGTGGAGTAGATAAAGAGCTGCTCTAGAAGTCAGGAAGAATTCATTCTTCTGAGTTAAGAAGTCACTTAACATCTCCAGGTTTCTACTTACAAAGAAGGTATTGACTTGCTTTGGGTGAAAGGAATAGTTTTACTTGGGAGTTTCCTACATCACATAAATAACAGGCCCAGTTCCTATTCAATCTCTATCCCTATATATCTGGCAAGTAAAAGTAAAAGTTTTCAGCTCTTGCCTTTTATATTCATAGCATTCCAGTAGGAAATACACAAAATTCAACTTGACATTTTCATGCACTTTTAAAGGGACAGGAAGAAATTTAGTTATAAAAAGTATTTGCTACTCTTAGGGCAGAGATCCTATGTGGAGTCCAGGTCACATCCTCCAGATATAGCACTCTTCGCAGATGACATTGTACTGATTGCATAAAACTCCAGTAAACATTGAGCCTCCTAAATGAGATCCATGCAATAGAGTTTGGCTTAACTATTCAAATAGGAAAAAACAAATAGATAAAGAATGCTTATGGCCCAGAGTAAGATGTACAGTTGGATGGACAGCCTATGGGGCTCTTTCACTAGCGTATGCATCTTGGACAAACGTTATAAGTGAATGATGACTTGAGTCCAGAACTGAAGAGAAAGTGGAAAGTGGCTCAGGATGTTGTACATCCTTTGGGATATTGTACAGTTCATTTAACCCTTCTGCAGCCCCCTAAAAAATTCTCCCTGAAACAAAGGCTCTACCTTTTAACATCAAGATTCTTCTGATGATGTTGTATGCCACTGGGTCATGGAGTACTTAGAGTGTCGGAAGAATTAAAGTGAAAGATCACCCAAAAGTCAGTTGGAATGGGGTATGGTGAGCATGAATAGTCTGTGACAACCAACAAGGAATTACAAAAGAGTCATAGCATAAAGGATACCATCAAAGAAAAAACATGAGAAGTATTGGAATAGATGGGGAAGTCATATGGCAAGAGGGAGGGATGATAGATGGATGATCTTCGTCCATGTGATATTGAAAACATCAAGGAGAGTCTCCCAGGTCCTTTGGGTAGACTTTCTGTTGAACGTTGACAAGGGTCCCACAGAATGGGTAGGTATGGATGGGTTGTGCTCTTCATCTTGGAGGAGAGATGACCTATACTGATGAGATCATAAATCCATTTGTGTGTATTTGAGTACTCAGTATCACTATTTAAAAAAACCCAACATCTTCTGCTTTCACATCACCTATGTCTCCTAATATAATCCTCCCTTTCCCTTTCCCTGAGAGTCATCTTTTGTACTAAAGAATAAAAGAGGGAAAATAAAGTGGAGCAAAAACTAAGTAACTCATCAAAAGAATTTCTGGCAGTATAGTATTAAATGCCTTCTCATCTTTGTTCTTTATGATGAAGTATAGTCACTATAAGTTCACAGCGTTCATTTTTAATTTTTTTTTACTGTTATTCTTAACAGTCACAATGCTGTAGTTTCTGGATATACCGTTTTAGGGATCTGCTTTTATTTTACTTCATATCATTTCATAGAGAGATTTATTTGTAATGTAGACACAGATTTACACAAGTGGTATGTGCAGAGAGGCAATGTTTGCTTGGGATGCAGGTTGGTGCAGTGCAGTATTATGGAAAGACCTGGGCCTGTCTCTGGCTGACATTAATTTGTAATGTGATTAGAGGTAGCATGGGAGTACTGACAGACTGAGAGTTTGGAGACATGGATTCTAGTCCAAGCTCTACCTTGAATTATAAATGCCAGAGGGATCAGACTCTCCACCTGAGGTCAGCAAAACTCCTGAGTGTGGGCTGAATCAGACTGAGATGTAATTGGGAAATGTTTACCAGACCAAATGAAAATATAATGCAACATAGATGTTCCTAGTTTGTGGTTTTCTAAGTCAATATGCCACCCACAAGGATCCTTTTCTGTTTGAGTCTAACAGAACTGATGTATGTGATTTTGGTTAAGTTAGGCAACCACCTTAAATCTTAGTTTTCTAATCTGTAAAATGTGTGCACTGAATCAGGTAGTTTCTAAGACAGGGCTTCTTGAACTTTTTCCACTCAGGACTCCTTTTCACATTTTGGCAGTGTTTGCTGGCATTGTGTGGGGTGATGGCTTGTGTGGGGTAAAGTGTGCATGCTTTGTGTTCAGAACCAAGGCTACATTGAAGTTGTGCAGTACAACGTGGACATGTAACACAATGCAACAGAAACACCTCAGATTTATTACAGTTTGATTTTTAATTAATTTCTGGTCTTTGCATGTTCATAAATCTTTTACTATTGCCAAAATTTTAAGTTTAAGAAACATTGCAAAGTACCTTTCAGAAAGTTGGTGGTGTAGTGCATAGAATACTGGACCTGCTTAGAAAGATCTGAATTCAAATTCAATTTCTCCCCTGCCAAAACTTACTAGCTATGACATTGGATAAGCCATTTTACCTCTGTATGCCTCAATCTCTTCATCTGTAAAATAGAGGTGATGATATTAACGCTCATTTTCTAGGGTTGTTTTGAAGATTAATGAGATAATATTTGGAAAGCATTTGTAAAACTTAAAAGACTACATAAATGCTAGCCATTATCCAAAGAAGTTCTAAATTCCAATCCAAACAACTTGGAACTATTTTACAAAGAAATATGAAGCAACAGACTGGTGATGATTAGGGATTTCTCAGATGCTAACAAATATCTTACTTTTGCATTCATCGTACATGATCATAGAGTCCACTTAATTCTCATGCTATTTAATGAATCAAGACAATAGAATCAAACAAGTAGTTTCAGGGTCTTAGAATTAACCTGGTGTCCTCATAAAAGTATACTATGGTACCATTTCACTCACTTTTTTCTGGGTTGATAAAAGCATCCTAACCAATTATGCACTCCTATTAACTTAGGATGGTCTAGGCTCATAACGGTTAATTGTACTGAGGAATATATTTGACTCTATCACAGCATTTGAAGTTCATATTCTGTAATTTCTGAGTTTAACCAAATGATTGGTGAATCAGGCTACAAAACAGAACAGAAAAAAAAGAAGTTATGAGCAAGACCAAGAATAAATGATATCAAAGAAATATGTGACTAAAGAAAAAGATGGGCTGATCATGTGACAAGAGCTATCAGTGAAGCACTAGACACCGTGTCTTTCATTGGTACCTTAAAATGCTGAGGGAGTGGGGAAGGCCCTCATTACTTTGGAATGACTTCCTGTATCAAACATGGGGAAGGACAGAGACAAAGTTCACACATGATAAGGTGGAGATGGATGAATTTCAGTCTGCATCTTTGGGGGGAGCATTCATGTTGATGAAATCTTATAGCCAGGTTAGTACTTGGAGGAACTTCCATGTCTAGTGGATAGAGAACTTCAATAGAGAATTCATAGAAGAGAATGGTAGAAACAGGGTATCTAAAAATGGGTTGTGGTTGAAATTGAAATCCTGTAGATTGAAAGGCTTCTTTGGCATCAGAATATAGATAATTGCATTTCTAGCAAGCTCAGCTTTAATGAAATCACATCGAGTAATATGAAAAACTCCTTATGGGGTGTTAGTGGGGGGAAAAAACCCACAGGAATCAATCCTCAGACTTAGAAAAGGTTCAGGGAACAGAACTGAGAGTCTCATTTTCTGCTTGATTCTGCATGGGGTACACAAATAAATTGTGAAAAAGTAAATGATAACAATGAATTCTGCTCAGAAAACTTTCAGCACTGAATGTGGAGTCAGAGGCCCTGGGTTTAAATCTCATCTCTTCTATTTCATAATAATAGCTCACCTTCATGTGGAGCTTTGAGATTTGCATCCCACTATATATATATATATATATTTTTTTTTTCTTTGAAGCTTACAGTAGTCCTGTGAGGTAGATGCTATTTTTATTAATATTATTATCCTTTTTTTTGTAGACAGGAAAACTGAGTCTGAAAAATGGTTAGTGACTTTTCCTGAGTCACACAACCCCTAAGGCCAAAGGCAAAATTAGAACCATCTTAGGATATATATGACTTGTGATGATATGGAAATGCCCCTCCTAGTAAAAAGTAAAGACAGAATTCAAAGCCAGGTCCTAGGGGTTCAAATCCACCAATCTTTCTGCTGAGTCATATTGAATTGGGTAAAAGAGTGTATACAGTATAGAGACTTTTCTATTATAGTTCCGATTGTTTGCCAGAATGGTTGCACCAGTTGATATTTCCTTTTATAGTTCATTGTTGTGCTTGTTTCTTCCTACTGCCTCTGCAACACTTAACGTTTTTGTCTTTTTCATCTCCGCCAATTCCATGGTATGAAGTGAAACCTTAAGAGTTGCTTGGATTTGTATTTCTCTTATTATTAGTGATTTCTAGCTTTCTCATAAATAGTTGTTGATGGTTTCATTTGAAAATTGCCTATTTATATTCTCTGATCACTTGTAGACCATTTAACTTTTTTCTCTGTACCCTCAGTGACTTACATCATTCCTGTCACATAGTAAGCACCCATCAAATGATTCTTTATTGATTGTCCGATCACTTATTTATCAGAGTCTGGCTCTTGTTCTTATGTATTTGAATCAGTTCTCTGTATATCTTGAATGTCAGGCCTTTGTTAGAAATATTTGCTGTGAAGATTTCCCCTTCCAATCAACTGCTCCTCTTCTTATCTTAGCTGCTTTTATATTGCCTATACAAGAACTTTTAAATTCTTGTGCCTTTAATGATTTTCAAAATAAGAGATGAAACATTGAGAGAATATTAACACCTCAGGTAGTGGAGTTCAGAATGAACTTTTATCCATCGTTCTTTAATAGGTGCAGTACTGTAAGAAAAAAAAAATTGTGCACCTCATCTGCCTCTAACCCAAAGTACAGAGAGGTGTGATTTTCTATTAATTTCTCAACCCTAATGCAATTGACAGACTTTTCAGGTACTTAACCAAGCCTTGCCTGATAATTTAAGCAGCCGGCATCCATTTTATTGTTTTGAATGAAATAAGTATATTTTGGGTAGCTCTCAGTAAGGTATTGGTTTCTTTGATGGGCTAGTGGGATGAAATATGAAGTTAGACAATCCTTAGTCTTGAAACTAATTTTTGAATACAATTCTTTTTGACAAAGCCTTGCACTTGATTAGTGGCATGCTAAAAAATCCAAACCAAAAAACTCCAAAACCCTCATATCTAAGCAGAGAAGTAAAATGAAATAAAGGCTGAATCAGAAAATCTTTTCACATTCAGGGAAGACTTGCATGCAGCAGATCCCAATATCATAGTTGGAAATTGAAACAGAAGACATTTTAATTGTGTTGTTAATTAGCTTTCTTAGAAAGGAATGTTTCTTGGTGGTGGTGGTTTTTTTTTTTCTTTACCTTTACAGCACAGAAGGGGACTTCTTAAAAAAAAATGAGGAAATGAGTGATCTCACAAAATTGCAAACTGTATAGGATAGGTTTTGGATGACTGCATTGTTTTTACTCTGCCAGGGCTAGTGGTTAAAAAAAATCACAAAAACACAAACATGTGCTAAGCAGCATTTCTGGAATTCTAGCCTGGTCTCACACATCATATGGAATGCCCTAGGGAAGCAGGGACATTTTCAGTGGAGGCACCTGTTACTAATATCTTCCATTTGCAGTACACTTAACCTTTTATAGAGCTTCCAAATATATTGTTATCACTTCTTAATCCTCTTAACAGCCTGGGCAAGATCATCCTCACAGATGGGGAAGCATCAAGTTGACTAAGGCCACCTCGATTGCCTAAGGTCCCATGAACTGAATGACAGAGCTGGGATTCAAACCCAGGGCTTCTGCTGCTGCTTTGTTGTGCTGTAACAGCAACCTTTCACACTTCTGTAGGATAAGCACGAGCCTGGAAATGCAGCATTTCTGACTTTCCTTTCAATGCCTCTCATTTCCCTTTTGCCCTACTAAGCTCTCTGCCCCTCAATTTCCTTAGCTGAAAGATAAAGACAACTGTAACAACACATGATTAATAAAGCACCAGGAAGGACTTTGCAGAATGAATATTCTGTCCAGAGTTGTAATAAGAATTTGTGAATGGAGATGAAGTCTTGGAAATAGAAAGAAATGCAGAAAATGACTTCACATTTCAAGTTTATTTTGCATACTTGAAACATCAGCACCATGTTGAAATAGAAAATGTGAACCAGAAAAAAGGGTTGTCTTAGCTCCTCAGACCACAATTGATACCCTACGAAGCTTATTCTAGTATTGCCTTTTGAACTTGTCATCTTTCAGTTTTCATCTCTACTAGTTCATTTTATGCTCATATCAGCCTGAGAAGGTAGGTAGAGGAAGCATTTTATCTCAGAGAGATATTCTTGAATTCTGAACTTTCTTAGAAGCATGGATGTAGAACTGGAAAGGACTACGGGGTCAGTCCAACCCTCTTGGTGGGGGTTGAATGGAGGCTTTGAATGCTGGATAGAATTTAGAGGAGGAGGGAGGACATTATAGCTGGAAAGAACAACGCACTTAAAGGCGGGGAGATGAGATTGAGCAATTGTGTGTGAATCAAAAGTCTAGAGTCGAATTTTAGAGGTCACCTCATCTAATTCTCTGTCTCCTCTGTGCCCCCCTCACTCCCATGGATCAATTCTTTCTATAGTATCCATGACAAGGATCATCTAGTCCCTGTTCATATACATCCACTGATGGAAAATTCAGTACGTTATGAGGTAATCCATTCCATTTTAATGACTGTTAAGAAGCCTTAGATTTTTATCTTTCTCCAGTTTCTATCCTAGTTCTCTCCTTTATAATCAAACAGAATTTTTTTTTAACATCATCATCATCACCATTGTCATCATCATCATCATCTTTATCATCATTATCATCACAGTTGACATTTATCTTGTACTTGATACTTTGCAAAGCACTTATCCTCACAGCTTTGTGAGGTTGGAAGCATAAATATTATTACCACTTTTCAGAAGATGAAACTGACTCTGAAAAGTTTAGTGAATTGCCCTTTGAGAAACTGCTCCAAAAGTGTCCACTCTAGGATGAAAACTCAAATCTTCTGACTCCCAATTTGAGTGTCTTTCCATGCATCAGCCCTGTAAATATTTAGATGCAGGAGAGCTGCCCTCAGGCTATGCATCTCCAGTTCCTTCATTTAACCTTTTTTATATAACATGATTTCAAGTTCCCTTACTTTTATGCACTCCAGTTTGTCATTGCCCCTTCTAAACTGTGGTACTGAACACCACACATCTTATGTGGTTTGTCGATTTTGCCAGAAGGACTGTTAGCTCACACACAATCTAGATCTTGCATTTGGGGTCTATTAACACAACCTAATTAGCAGTGGCTGTAGTTAATCATGTTGGATGTCATATTAGAATAGTTTGGGTACCTGTGATTGCTAAAATGAGTCCTTTATTCAGTTGAGACAGAAGACTTTAAGGTGTTCTCTTAATAAATGACATTGGTACTGGATCTGGCACTCCATGTAGCTTCTATTCTGGATGGTACTGCACTCCCATTCCTTTATTATTTATTTATTGTTTATTACAAGTCTGCCTGAATTAAATATGAATATATGAATATGAATCACAGGAAACTGGTCTTATCTATGTATATCTTGAAAGAATTTTTTTTGGAGGCAGGGAAAGAGGAAGAAGAGGAAAGAAAATGAACTTCTGAGGAGTTTCCACTGGACATTTTGTAGATTGCATGAGCAGGCTTGGAGCATGACCTCTCTTGGGTATCCTCACTACAGGAGTTGCTTCTGATGACTTGGATGATTAGCATACACCTGAGAATGCCCTTGAAGTTGCTTCTTTTCCAGTGGTTACTATCCATGTGACTAGAGGCATAGCCAATTAACCCTTCTGAGTTTCATTTTCCTCAATAGTTGAAATTGAGAAAACAGCTTTGCACTGCTTACCTTGCAGAGCTGTTATGAGGAAAACCTTTTGTAGACTCTAGAATGCCATAAAATGTGAATTATATTATTATTAACAATAATATTATCATTGGATTCTCTTATTTTTCAAAGGGATTTAGATGGAAATAATCCTGTGAATAAATCTCTATCCTGCTATTATTCTGTTTATATTTAGAGTGTGGACTATTAACAAGGCAATGAAATAGCTGTTTTCTCTAACTGAGTGAAAGTATTAGGATGTAAAGTCATTCTTTGTCAGGAGTATCCTTAATACACTGGGAGTATCCTTAGTACCATTCCAGTGGCTTATAGGGGTGGTACATACTTCATCCTATTTCTCTATGATAGGTCTCTGATATGTCTCTATATTTTGAAAGTATTTCACTTTGTGTACCTTGAAGATTGAGTATTATATATGGCAACATCTATTAAAAGCATTACTCTTAAGTTTTTAGGGATCTGTGCTATATCTGGCTAGTTGAGAACAACTGTTTGGTCTGTGATACTGGTCTGATTCCTGGAGAGTTTATAAGTAGTCTTCAAAGATGTGTTGTTGTCTGTATTTGTATTCTGAAGTTTGTTTTCGGTTACCATGAAAGAAAGCAAATTGCTGATGTGAAGGTCATGTCTTGCTTGGTATTCAGAAGGTGCTAACTTTTGATAGTTAGCAGGGATGTGTTACACAGTTCCTCTTATTTCCTTGCGTAATCTACCTTTATTATTAAGTCTGGGTGCTTAGGAATAGCCCCTCAGTAATTTCTGATGACAGTGCCATGGTCCTGAATTGGCGTCATGAACTCCTCCGCTTCCACAAACAAGTCTACATGACTCAGCTATTTCATCAGCTCTATCCAGACTGGGATTTGAACTGGACAAATCCAATGGTATAGATCAGTTATCAGTCTTTTCTATTGATAATGAACTGATGTTTACTTGTTCCAAAAGTATCTCTGCAGTTTTTTGATCTGTTTATCATGTATTTTGAGACCATCTATCATCTTCCTTTCTGGCAAGCAAGTGTTTTTTATAGCTGCCTTAGAGTGATAAGACCAGTGTTTTGCTGTTAATGCAGGGGTTTTTGGTTAAGATACTTTCCAAATATGTTATGATATATTATGTTAAGTGTATGTTCAGACTCATACTCATAGGGATGTTAATTGCTTTAAATGTATTGTTTCCGTTCAGCTTTGATTTAAGGATGCCAGTAAGTCTCTTAATGTATTCAGCCACTGCCTTTTCTTTGATATCTTTATACCCAATGTATCTTGCTTAAAGAGATACCCAGCTACTTGTAAATATCACCTTCATCTATTGGTTTAATATAACCTTCAGATTCAGCCTTGAAATCTTTAGTCTTTCCTTTTTGGTGTTATGTTAAGAATCTGACACTTGTCAAGTTCTTTGGTTTTAAGAGCAAACACCCTCTAATTCGTCTGTTTTCAAAAACTGTATCTGAGAGCTTTTTTACATCAACATTTAATGAGCACTTGATGTCTATAGGTCCCTGCTGAATATGGGCTATATATCTGAAGGACTGAGGAGTGAGAGGGAATGAGAAAAGAGGTAAGGCATTCCTCACTTCCAATAGACTATGAGGGCTTTATTGTTTAAGACAGTGGAATTTCAAGGTTTCCTAAAGTTTCAGGGAAAGAAAAAAGTTTAGAAGCTAGTTTTGGTCCTAGTGTTGGGAGAGAGGGAGGGGGTTATTATTGAACTTGCTGGTTTCACTTGAACAAATAAGTCACTGGCTGCCATTTATCCCCAATCAGCACTAATCCCAGCATTCTAACCTCAGGTCACACCAGACAAAGGATTCCCACACTGCTTCTTTCCACATTTATCAACATGTAATAGCATCCTTATCTTAGGCAATCTTAAGATTGCTCCCCAACATAAACCATTGGCAGGGCTGTTAAGGTCAGCAGTGCCTGCTAAGCCTTGGAGCTGACCCCAGGCACCCTGTTTGAACTACTTAAGAGTTCAATGGAATTGGTGCAGTCCTATAGAAGCACTGTTGTTCGCTGATACAGGTTTGTGTTCAGGACCAGGAGAAACTATGTATAAACATCTAGCACCCATGTGAATTCTCCAAGTGAGAAACACAAGTATGATGGTCATTTCTCCATCATTAACCATAAAGGAGATTGTGCGCATATAATCTGTGTGGGTATATACCCATCTGTGAGCACACAGATATGCACACGTCACTCTTTAATATTTTATTTTTCCCCAATTACATGTTAAAACAATTTTTTTGACATTTAATTTTTTTTTTTGATTTTCAAATTCTGTCCCTCCCTAGCTTCCTTGCCCCCTCCCCTAAGGTGGTAAGCAATCTAACATGGGTCATATATATATGTGCAATCACATAAAACATTTTCATATATACTGTCGTTTAAAATAAACTCCATCCATGACTGTGTGGTTGTGAGAGAATAACTTCTTATAGGATTGGGATGTGTAAGGAAAAAAGATCATTGAAACTTAAATGAAAAACTAAGTATGACCCCCCAGCCCCTTCATACCATCCAACTCTCAAAAAGAAAAGAGATTTTGTAAGGAAGATGTTTTGGTAAATAAACTTCTTGGTGATCCTTGCTACAGCTGGTGCCTTCTAACAGCATTTAATCATGTTCAGGAAACTATTTGGTTTGATCAATCCCGACACTGACCAGAGAGGGGTTAAAAACATAGAGCCCATCTTCTATTGCCTCTTTCTTTAGTTAATAAGAACTGACAACCCCTGCAATCAAATGAGACTGAAGTTAATAATATTCTTTGTGACAGAAGAAATTAAGGTCTGTGGATGAAGACATTATAATCATGACAGACTTTCCAGGCTATCCAAAAGCCCAAATTATTCTGTTTACCAAAATCATATATTGGTAGATCTTGGCTTTAATGCTCTGATTTGTGCTCACTTTGATGATCATTTTTATTTATTACCTTCAATGTCAGGGGCTTCCTAAAATTTATTCTTAGATATGTTTAGATATATAGACCCTTAGACTGGAAAAACCTCCCCTTTTTCTCTCCTTTTCTCACATCTGACTGCAGGATATGTAGAAATTATGACCTCTTTCTAGTTTTCTTCTATGAACTGGGATGGTCATTTATTTCTCAAATAGTATGAGATGAATCTTACCATCCTAATGGTAATAATTAAATGACTCTTAAGGAACCAAACCTTATTTAACACCTCTATGTGATATATACTTTTCTATTTTTTTTTGGTGGATGGGGAAGAGCAAGTTTCTTGACCTGTGATTTAGTCAACATGGTAACTTCCTCCATGAGGGCAAAATAGCAATATATTCAAAGCCTATAATCTTCAAAAAATTAAACTTGCTATTGATATGTTTTGTCTTTATATCACCTTCATTCTCAGTAATATCCTTCTTCCTCCTCTACCAAGAGAATCATGTAACACGAATGTGATGCCCACAGCAGTCACTATAGATATGCATGCATATTTCCAGGGTGAATTTGCAAAATATAAATTTTCTTACTCAAAGATGAGAAATCACAATATTTATTCATATACCAGAAAGTCAAGTCTACCATGGTAACAGGGAAGTTTGTACACATTACCAAGAGAGAGAGGACCACCACCCCCAAGCCTTCCCTCCCTCAGGCATCTCCACAAACAAGCTCCTTCTCTCACTCCCTCTCTCATTCATGCTAGCTGCTCTGCTCTGCTCTGGTCTACTCCCTCTCGGCTCTACCTCACTCTTTCCTCCTGCTGTACCCTTCCTGCTCCACATATTCAGCAGGCTCCTTCCACCATTAACTCTATATGACTTAAGCTGTGAGCTGAGCCAAAGCTCAAAGCAGGTCACATTGTCCTATTAAGGGGCAGAAAATATCTTCAAATTACCTTGACTTACAAACCATTATCTATATCAAAGAATAAAAAACAAAGAAGAAAAAAGCAATCTAGCAAACATATCACCCCATGTCAGAAAGTACATGCATGTGACATTCCTAACCCATAGTCTCTCCCTTCTTCAAAGACTTTCATTTTCTCATCTGTAATCTATATTATTAGAGGATTGCCTGGGGTACTGAGAGGATAAATGATTTGTCCATGGTCATATAGATAGTTTGTATTAAAGGTAGAATTTGAGCCTAAGTCTTCTTGAACCCTGGCCTAATCCTCTAACTACTTACCATATTCCCTCTTATGAGCCACAATTCCATCTCAAAATGGATATTCAGAAAATCATAGAATCATAGACTTCATGTTAAAAGAGATCTTAGAGATTATATAGTTCAACCTGTGTCTTTTTAAAGATGAGGATGACCAATCCCAGAGAAGTTAAGCAACTTGCCCAAAGTTACCCAATGACAGAGCTAGCATTTGAACTCAGGTCCACTGGGCCTAAATATAGAACTCTTTTTATCAAATATTGTTTGATAATGATATATGTTTTCAAGATTTTATGTTTTTATATCTAAAGAAAAAAAGGTCACATCTATATTTGCTGTTGACACAAAACCCAGGGATATTTTTCCCCTCTTCTTCAATACATGAAGCTAAAAATTACATACACTAGAATATCTCAGGAAGAAATTATCTGAAGTGTTATCAGATTGGCCATCAGAATTGTCAAGAGGGAAGCAATGTTTTGATTATTCCTTATACCTTCTTATAGCAAAGCTATAGCTCAAACTTCACTCTGGCTCATACTTGTAGAGCTACCTTGAAAATTCCCAGTTTCCAAACCATTTTCACATTTAATAAGTAGGTTAAAAAAGGGAATATAATCAGCAAGTTCCTTTCTTTAAAACTAACACAATGGATGAGATTAATCCTATGATTTTTAAACCTATGGGAAAATTAATTCCGTGCATTGGAATAATTCAGTGCAAGTCTAGGGCAGCATCGCTCCCCCAAATGGTCGACATCTCCATCAGTTTAGCATTCCCATTAATCTGTCATCTATTGTAGAGGAAGAAGAAGAAAAAAGAATCCAATCTTGCCAAAGGGATTTCTGATTTGAGCACCTTGGACAGAGGATGGTGATTTTCTCTCACTGACACAAGTCCAGAGTTTCTCTTCTCCAGTGCAGTAGTTACAAAGAATTCTAATAGGCTTCCTGCTGGGTTGTTGTCTGTTTTCAAGTCTCTTTCCATTTGAATTGGAAAGAAATCACAGTCAGTTGAAATACTGGTCTCTTTGGCAGTGCCCTTTGCCGAAGTGAACAATTCAAACCAATGTCCATCATCATACATTACAACTAAATCATTTCAGTCAAGTTACATGTAGCAAGTAAATTGTGATGTTCATATTCTCTGGCTTCAGACAAACATTTCCTGATTTGCTTGCAAACATCTCTATTGGCTTTTCCCTGCCTTCTTTGGATGGTTATGCAATGGGGTTCTGTGGCTGAGAAATTAAGCTTAGGGAAATGTTTGTATCATCCTCCTTTGCCACAGTTTCTTTTATCTACAGACATTAGTTTCAGACTCCCACTTAGGAGAAAATAATACAGTTGCTCATTGCAGAAAACCTGGCTTCAGTTATATTTAGTAAGGAAATGAGTCAAGTGGTTGAAGAATCGCCAGCTTCGTCATCCCAGGATTATGCATTTTACTGGGGCACAAGGTCTCAAGCACCTTGGATCATCAGTCCCGTCACATGAATTTTTATTTTTCAAAGCCTTCCAAGGACCGAAGTCACCTACTTTAGAAAGCTTTGGGTTCTGTAACCTTGGTTTCCTTTGCTTCTATTCGAGTCACTTATTTGATCCTGGATGTATTGTCTTTTTCAGGACAAGAGGAATTGACTCCAGCAAATTTAGTTCTAAGCACTTCCCTGTTTGAAAGCATTACACGATGATTTACTAGAGGAATTTCTTTTTCCTCAGAGCTTGCTAAGCTATTGTGGAATCAACCTTTATATGGTCGTGCTATTCATTATGAGGCTAGAAAATATGAGAGAGAGTGAGGAGGGGCAATCTGGTGATCTCGCAAGGTTGTTTTCTGGGGGAAAAACCAGACTATCATTATAGTTTTAGATGAATATTTGGGGACCCCTTCCTGGAGATCATTATGGTGACACTGACCTTGCTTGCCCTAGTTCGATTTCTGTCAGAATAATAAATATTGGTATTCAGAAGTTTATTACTGGGCTGTATATATTCACTTTGGATTAACTCAGGAAGTTTTGGGTTTCTTTGTGTGCATGCTGGCATACAGAGGAGCTATCTTATGCTATAGTTTTCTACACATTTTTAAGAGCTTTTTTTCTTAGATAAAAGCTCCTAGAAATTAATTTCAAAGCACACAAAAGTATTCTTAATTGAGAGGCAAACGGAAGCCCCTATCCTCAATTCATTTCTTTGAGAGGAAAGGAGGAAAAAAGACAAAGTGTATTACCATAATTGACATTGAATCCCATGTTCCCCCATTTTTCACTCACCCAGTTTGCCTATATCTATTACATATTCAATTTGGTAAATTTAGAACATGGTTTTTAAGATGGTACAAATAGAACCATATTTATTCTGCTTTCAGAAATGATGTTTGATCTCAGAGAAGGGAGCTAAGTAGCAATGTTTAGTGATTAATAGGGAACAGGACATAAATAGATAAGAATTTCATTGCTGTGGGTGGGATGACACAGCGGACAATGAATTTTAGAGAAGATGCCCAAACCTTCTGTCATTTGTCATTGAAGACTGGGTGCAACATCTAGTTAACAGATTTGTGGGACTTTTATATAGTGAGGATCAGATTTTCCAAGAGGACTCACTCCCGTACTCCATTTTAAAAAAGAGGTAAGTGAAGGGGTGCTTGCTATTACCAAAAAAGCACCCACCTCTCAGGTTTGTTGTGAGAATTGAATATAACAAGGCATATAATCACTTACATAACATTTCAAATGTTAGATAAATGTCGGCTATCAGCTATCATCATCATCACCATCATCATCTTTATCATCCCAGTATTAGATTATAAAACATAGAAACTTAGAACTGTAAGGGAACTTAGAAATCATTCAGTTCCACCCCCCCCCATTTACCAGATTAAGAAACTGAGACCTGAGAGAAGTGATTTGCTCAATGTCAGAAAGTTAGCTGGTGACATAACTAGGATTAGATCCCTTATCCACTTAACCCCACTCTGCCCTACTTTCCAGCACAATTTTCCATGATGTCATATTTCTTCATTTTGCACATATAAACCAGGAGTTATTAACCAGGACTCAATGAATTTAAAAAGAGTCTTTTTCCCCCGCAACAGCTATATGGTATTTCAGTATAATTAGTTTCCTTTGTAATCCTATATATTTTATTTTATCCATTTAAAAGCATTATTCTGAGGGGTCTACAGGTGTCCTCAGATTGCTAACGGATCCCACAACATCGGACTGACTAAGAACTGCTATAGATACTGAGTTCCCTTCATATATTTACTATTCTATTTGAATGACTTAAGTTTCCATTCATGTATGCCTATTCAGGAACAGTACCATTACATGAAGCAAGGTACACCTGTGTTCACTTGCACCTTTGCAAGGCACTTGTGATATTCCAGGGCCTAGGCATTTGGAGCCTGCATTTTAATACAAGCTACTCAAAAGGTAGGAAAAAGACATAGAAACTGCTGTGCAATCTGATAGCCTTAGGACTGCAAGAAGTATTTCAGAAATAGGAATCCATCCTTCCTATAGCCTGCCTGGCACGTTCTGCAACCTCATTAATGGGAGAAGAGAGGAGAGGAAAAAAGATTCTTTTTTGACCTCAGTCATTTGTCCTAAGTTGTGAGTATTGATAACATTAACCATAAGCAGGATGAGGATTGTTATTTATATGAAGATGGAATTCTATTAAAAATAAAGCTTACTAAGTTACTTGTAAAGACAAGAATATTCTGCTGCAGCCAATCAAGGAAGCTAATTGTATAATGTTAAAAATACTTCTTTAAACCCTTCTCCATTTTTTTTTTGCCCTTAATTTCATGGAATGTTTCCTTGGTCTTGCACTGTGGCACAAGGTAACAGAGTTCTTCAATGTAATCATAATTCCACGTTGCTCAGTTGTCTCACTCCTTCTGTACCTTTTGAATTTCAAATCTCAGTTCCTTGTAACTCCCATTGACTTCCTGTTTGCAGCTGTGGCAACAAACTGCCTGTTTGCTCCCCTATTTGCCGGACCACTATGGGTTTCTGTCTCATGGGCCTTTTTATTAAGTTTTTCTTTTCCATCTGACTTAGAGTATCTCTCTGGCTTCTACAAAGACTAGACTTCTTGGGCCTGCAAAGACTAGAACTAGGACCGACAAAAGGGAGGCAAATTTCAGCTTAATATAAGGAAGAATTATCTGATAGTGAGAATAGACCCAAAACAACATACTGCCTTAAAAGAGTGTTTCATGTCACTGCTGAAGCTGCTCTGGGAGGGTAAGTTTGTTCAGGTAGGATTTGGACCAAGTGAACTCTGTCCCAGATTCTCTTATGATACTTATTTGCATGTTTTTATATATGTATTTATATATGTATGCATGTGTATATAAGTACATACATACAGGTATAATATACACACATATGTGTACATATGTGTTTAAATATAAATAAATAAATATGCCCCAAATAAATATATCCCCTTCCCCTCCCAAAAATACCCAAGGTGTCTTATGACACTATGATTCTATCATATTTTATTATATCTTTTTACACTTCTTTGTTTTCCCATTTAAGTAACCTCTATCTTAATACTGTCCAAAAGCTTATCTTTGTTTTCATTTTCCTCCTTTTCTGTCTTAACTTATTCTTTTATCAGTTTAGAATTTATTTTTTCCTTCTGTCAGTTGCAATTCTGCCCATCCATACAACCACTCAAAGAACCATAGAATGCCAGAGCTAGAAGGAATCATAAGCACAAGGTCTCAGATTAAGTCCTAGAAGGGACCTTGAAGGTCCCATGATAGTCCAAATCTATCATATTAATGGAAATTGAAGCCCAGAGAGGTTAAGTGACCTGACCAAGGTCACACAGGTGGTAAGTCAGCACAGCCACAATTTGAACACAGATCTTCCGACACCAAATGTAGCTTCTTACTCCACTGTTCTGTCTCATCAGTTGGACATAATCTTGTCCAACCACCTCACTTTGCAAATGGAGAAATTGTGTCCCTTTCGGTCTAATCTGATCCAAAAAGAATTTATTAAGCACTTACTGTGTGAAGACAAATTCTGCCCCTGAGCATTATCCTCTAGTGAGTTCACCTTCCTCTGAGTTACTCTAGCACTTCTGGTCATTCTCATTCATTTAACTTTCCCATTTTCTTTCATCAGTTATCTGGTATATATCTTATTCGTATATTGTTGTTTGAATTGTGTCTCCTATCAGAATGCAAGTCCCTTGAGAACAATGGCTGTTTTTGCCTTACCTTTATCTCTAGTGCTTAGTACCATGCCTTGATCATAGTAAATGATTAATAAATGCTCGTTGTCTTGACTTGATGCACCTATAAATTACTAAACTATGATATATGAGGGCAGGGATATCTCACAGTAATTTTTTTCTGGAGCACCTAGCACAGCACTTCGTAATAATAACAATTCACGTTCTGGGAAGACTTTAAGGTTTACCAGCCTCCAACCATGATGATCCTATGAGGTAGGTGGTTCTCTTATTATCCCCATCTTTATATATGGGGAAACTGAGTCTAAGAGAGATTAAATGACTTGCCTGCAGTCACATAGTAAATAGTGTAGTTAGGAGTTGAACCCAGGTTTTCCCAGTCTCTGGTTCCACTGCTCCTTCCGCTATACCACAAGGCCTTCAACAGGCTATGTCCTCAATTTGCTGGCCATTCAATCGATTTCAGGATCTTAGTTCTACAGTATTTCCTTCTGAGGGAAGATAACCAGGTTGAGCCAGGTCGTGGGATTTTAACACTTCGCCTGTTCTTTTTCAATCTCCTTTTAATACAGCCTAACGTTTATTTGCTTTTTTGACAACTGCCACACATTGAATAGACGCCATCATCAAGATGTCCACTGTGATTTCTCTATCTTTCTCTGAAGAAGCTGTAACTAATTCAGAGTCCATCAGAAAGTATAAGTACAATGGACGAAATTTATTTCTTCCAATCTGCATTACCTTACATTTTCCCTCCCCTGCTCTTCATTCCCTTTTAAGCTGCAATTGCGTTATTTTATTAGTTCATCCAGAATTTCTCCCAATGTGATTTCAGCCTCAGAACAAACCATACAGTTTTGTGTCATGAGCCCCTTCTCTTGCCTTCCTGTTTTCTAGTCTTCAACTGACAAATCACTTAAAATAGACAAGATAGGACAACACTGGCTAACTGAGTATTAGTCTCTGAGCCATCCTATTATTTTCCATTTTCCATGCTGAGAGTTGGTTATTTATTCCCACATGGTGTTAGCTATCAGTTAAGCAGCCTTTAATCATGACAGAACTTTACCTTTCACCCCCGCAGTTACTGAGTTTCTTACTTTTCCTTAATAGCCTCCTGTGAGAGACCTTATCAAGAGGCTTTAGAAAGTCTAAATAAATTATACCCATGCATTCCTTTTTATCTTCTGTTTTTAACACACAGTTTCTCCATACAAAACCAGGCTGGAATGCTCCTCTATCTTGGTCATTTCTTCCTTTCTAATTAATTATTTTCTTATGTCCTGGTAAAGACTGATATTTGTCTGTGGTTGGGGATACAAGAGGACAAAACCACCAACTCTGAAGTGAAAAAGTCAGTCAGCCGGCTAGTTGGTTCTTGTCTATATGGGATGCCAAATGATTGATTTCAAAAATTTAGTTCAAATGATTATTTTTTCATACCTGCAGAACTGACTTGTAGCTTTGTGAAGGGAGCGGGGAAGAGGGAAGTATAATGATATAACCTTGTGTTTTTATGATGTAGGAGCTTCTGGTTTAGAAATTCCCTCCTGTAACTAATCGTCTGAGTGCGATGGCTGGTATACTGTCTTAAGTAACTAACTTAGAATCCCCTAGACAGTATATGTTATGGACAGGTCTTCGTGACTCTAGTGCCAGCTCTCTTTTCATTACACAGTGTTTCTGGTTGCTTTGGTATTGTGTAGGTAAACCTGGGAGATTCCCCCAAAGTAGGAATGCAACCAGGTACTCCTGGAGGATGACTGCTTCCAACTACACAGAGTTATATGAAAGTAACTTCTTTGAATTACTCCTACATCATGGCGGCATAAAGGATAACTCATGTGTCTCTTTCTAAGTGATGATGGTGGCAGTCCCAGATCCAAGGGTACTTGATAATCAGCTCAGCCTAGTTTGAAGGACACTGTGACAAGAATCACTTTCTGGGTCTTTTCTAAATGTTCAGATGCCAGAGCATGAGGGATGAAGCCATTTGTAGCCATGGCCCATCAACTGAGAAAGCTCTCCCCTTTATTTTTGCCTTATTAAAACAAAGGGTCTATAAGTAACGGAATGACAGCCCAATAAAATAAGATATTGAAGAAAGTCATTGGCTCTCAGGCATCAGGAACCTAACAGGTCAGATCAGAAACTCAGCTCCGATCTTTTGCTGAATCAGCAATGATGACATTGAAGGCACCCAAGTTCTTATCATTGTCTTGGGCAGCTTTGAGCCCTTCCACACCAGTTCAGCTTTGTTGTATCTGTCTACGCCAACTCGGAGTATAGGGCTCTGTAGCGCTCATGCATGGATTTGACAAATGTGGGCATCACTGAGGCTAGAGCCTTACCTTAGGAAAAAAAATGTTGTAATCTTCCAGCTAGCATGAGACTGACAAAAGCATTTTGGCCATGAAGGTCACTTTTGAGTCCAAAAGCAGAGATGAATTAAACGAGGTCCTCAGCTAGTGAATGCCAAAATGAAATGTGATGGACTTGAGAATTTGCTCCCCTTGGCCTCACATATGTGCCCATTGGGGGCATCCAGGGCTTTTGGCTACTCTTCCCTATCCAAATCTTTTGGAAGATAAACTGGTCTCTCTGGAGGGACAGGTCCAGATTGGAGCATTTTGGAGTTGCCTTGGGAAGGCTGGTTTGGTATGGACTTATATCCCTGCAATGGCTCTGAATACTTTGCAATTGGCCTTTGTAACAGCCTCCTTGGCAGAGCTGACCTGGTCTGTCCAGATTTGATAGCATATGGCATGTACCAAGGGCAAACTTGAATGTTCAGCAGTCAATCAGGACACTATTCCCCCTTGATGAGACTCCAAGGAGTTTAGCAACTAATAGTAATAATTCACTCATAAATCTGGTATAAAGAATCTTTGATGTGTGCAGTTCTGTATCTCTCTCTCTCTGTCTCTCTCTTTCTGTCTCTCTCTGTTTGTCTCTCTGTCTCTCTCTGTCTCTCTGTCTCTGCCTCTGTCTCTCTCTCTCTCTCTCTCTCTCTCTCTATATATATATATATATATATATATATATATATATATATATATATATATGTTTTCACAACAGTCTTGTGAAGTGGGCAGCAGATGAAGGCTAGGAAAAGTAAAGTGCCCAGGGTCACCAAGCATTTAAGTGGCAAAGCAGCAGCCCACACCTTGGTTATGTTGATCTGACTGCAGTATTCTTTCCATTGGACCATTCTTCACACCTGTAGTGAGAGAACCCTTGGCTCTTCCATAAGTCTGCCATTTTTATATGTCAGCGAATGCCATTCAGCTTTTGTGGCCAGACTTGGAAAAGCTAACCCAGAGAAGAGAATATCAAGACCAGAGTCTTCACGAAAGAGGAGAAGGGTCTAGGTTTCCACTGAGTCCAAGAGACTTGGATACTCTACAAAATGCTTTGCAAGGCTTAAAGCACCATATCAGTGTTAGCTATGGTTATTACCTCGATTGCTGCAGTTCTCCTAATTGTTCTTTGCAGGCTTAATTCTTTTTCTATAAAATTGAACTAATGTTGCCCCAAACAAATGAAACTCAATACTTCCTGCCAGTGAAAGGAAGTTTCCATGTCATTTTCTTCAGATGCTTATTCTAGCATTTGAGGCCCTCTGCTGTCTAGCTAAAATCTACCTCTCAGCCTTCTTTCCCTTTCAGGTAATCTACTCTGTTTCACATTTTCCCCCCATGCTATCCCATCTCTGTGCTTCTTTTTGTTCTCCCACTTCCTTCTATTAAAAGCCCTCTCAGGTGCCTTTCTTCCCCCAAATCTACTCAATCCTGCCTCCATGTCCTAAG
Organism: Bettongia penicillata ogilbyi; assembly: GCA_023548195.1. Taxonomy (NCBI): domain Eukaryota; kingdom Metazoa; phylum Chordata; class Mammalia; order Diprotodontia; family Potoroidae; genus Bettongia; species Bettongia penicillata. The sequence continues at coordinate 504,165 of JAJHZJ010000694.1, read as the reverse complement.
TGAAAGTGATTTCTCCATCTTCCAATTTCTTGTAGCAGGTCACCCCTCTCCTCCGCACTTACCCCAATTCCCACTGAATCTATTGTAGATGTTTGAAGATATCTCCTCCCTGCCCACATTGGATTGCAAACTCCTTGACAGGGAGAGACCTGTGTCATATTTGCATTGGTATCCATCCTTCCTAGGCATTCAGAGATAGCATGAAGTATTGGAAGCCCATATTGGATTTGAAATTAGGAAGCCAGGGTTGGAGTCCTGACACCCCCCACCACCATCTATTAGTTATGTGCTTATGGGAAAGAAGCCTCAGCTTCCTCATTTGTAAATGGAAGTAATCATGCTGACTGAAATTACCTGCCCTCAGGTCTTGTTATAAAAAAATGTTTTGCAAACTTGTAGATGACCTCTAAATGAGAGTATCATATTAGTGTTTGCTGAGTTCAGTTTAATTCAATGAGTATTAAGCACTTACTATGTACCAGGTACCATGGGTAGAGGCTTTGGGTCCAAAAGATAAAAAAAAGTCCCTGCCCTCAAGGCGTTTTCATCTACCAGGAGAAAATAGCAGGCCCACAGATGAGGGAAGCACAAAGCACATAATAAATAAATATGATTTAATTTTAGGGTGTAGGGATGTCAGATATCAGAAAGGAGGTAGCTATTACGTTGAGGTTTGAAGGAATCTTGAACTGATACTTTATGTCTGCTCAGATCAGCAAAGATCATTGCCTATATTGCCATAGAAGCAGCCCTAGAAATACACAGTCTAGAAACCTGATGGTGAGGTTGACCTGAGGTCAGAGGGAGGACTCCCATCAATATGGCAAGTAGATAAGGTTGGCAGAAAGTAAGATGGTGGGTAATAGATTTTTGAAGCAGACTGTGCTCATTCGATAATGTAATTCTACATACATTTGTTAGCTCCTACTCTGCACAAGTTAGAGTATGAAAGAACTCTTGTTATAGCATTAAAATGTCAACCTTTGCCCTCAGTGACAGGCAGACCTTGAAAAGAATTGGAATTGCTTCTTGGCAACCCCAGTCACCCCCTAACTTCCAGTAGTAGAGGCCTCCTGGGTTTGCAAGGTGGTTATTCCTGCTTCTGGCTCAACTCTTGCTTTATGCTCAGCCAGGAAGGCAAGCTGACAGGCAGTCCCTGGACTTGAGGTTGTGATTGCCTGGAGAAACTTTAGTTTCAAAGCATGAGTAGAATCTTAGGTACCTTCCAGTTGTCTACAATAATTAGCATCTTCCATGATAAATGATGAAGCTTTGATGAATCAGAAATTTGAGGGCATTCCTTCCTTCCCAAGTCTCTGGTGAATGCCTCTTCCTTTGGTGAGGAGGTCATGGCAAATAAATTCTCCCTTTGTTCACTGGCCTCTTGGTTCCCCTTGATGTCTCAATCTGAGCCATGGCTTCACTTTCACTGAGTAAGGTTCCCCCCCCCTTTTTTTTGCCCTATTCTCCAGTGTGAAAACTGATGCAAATACATTATTTCATTTCCCTGCAATCTCCTTATCCTTTTTGAATATCTCCTTCGTGCTGGGCTAGTCTAGCAGATTCACTGATCTCTTTGCAGCAGCATTACTTCTGATGTACTTAAAGAATTTAATATTATTTGTTGTGTTATCATTGGTTGTTTGTTTTCAAACAGCCTTTTTAATCCTTTCTAATCTACACTTTAAATCTCACCTGCTAAAGTTTATTCTTCTGTAAGCTTCCTATCGAAGGAATTTCGGTTTTTTGAAAGATCCTTTTCTTTGGTGTTGAATAAGCTCCTGTACTTTGTTGTTTAACCAGATGGCTCACACTCTAGCCCCTGTTTATTTTCTTACCATTAAAAATTATTTTGTTTTGTTCTGATGTGCCTATAGTTAGTCATCAACTTTTGTGCTGTTGTATAGAGTCATATTTCTTAACCTTCCTTTTCGGGTGACTTTTCACATCGTTATTCGAAAAACTCACCAGTGCCATAGAGGATGTTCTAAGAGTGATCCTGTTGGAATTTTGTGAAGATGTGTTAAACTTAATTTTATCATAAGCAGAGGTTGAAAACAACCTTGTAGTGAATTAAAATTGTTTTCAACGTATTGATTTTTTTATTTTAGGAACACACTGGGCTTGACGCTTATTGCTAGGAATAGATAACCAGGTGGGGATAAAAATTGAACCTGTAGGTTAATGGAAATCAACCTTCTTTGTTGTTTGGAAAGGACCCTTCACCCTTGGTGTGTGAAACAAGACCAAAAGTTGCAGAAAACCAAAGCTAGGTTTTTCCATCAAAGAGAAGGCTTCCTATATCATAGCCACTGCAGCTTCCTTAACGCTCAAAGGCCTTGATTTATAACAGGTACACAAAATGTAGCCAACAAGTCTGACTAGAATGCCAGAAGACTGATCAATCAACAACAGTCATTTATTATGCAACATGCTAAGTCCTGAATTAAGTGCTAGGGATGGAATGAAAGGCAACATCATGATTCCTGTCCTCAACAAACTTACTTTGCAAAAGGAGAGACAACATGTATATATGGGTACATGCGGGATCACAGCTAGGGGTCCAACAGAAGCCTCCTTCGGATGGCTGAGTCTTGAAAGAAGCCAGGGAATTTATTAGTCCAAGGAGAGGGTTTATTCCAGGAGAGGGGCACAGCCAATGCAAAGAACCAGAGACAAGAGACAGAGAATTCAGTAAGATTATGTTTGTTGGTCCTATTGCATTTATAGACCTTTTGATAATTTAATCAAAGAAGAATCCTAGCATGGAGCAACTGACTCTATAGTTTTCCCTATGCTGAAGATAAGTTGAGTCAACATTTATTATGAAAAATATCAAAAACAATTCTAGTTATTTAAGAAGACAAAAATATCCCATATCGAGCATAAAAGCACCTCAGAAGTCTAAAAGTGAATGCACCTGAGGTCTCCTTTGATTTCAGTCTAACACTGATGAAACAGGTTATCTAAACTGCTTGTTTTGTCTCTCACCCCCACCCTCTGTAAATGATCTGCCTTTTTTTTAAGTTGGGGAAGGCAGAGAAGTATCCCAACTTGAGAGCCAAAGGTCTGTGATGCTACCTATTGTCTGAAGGATGCAGCTGAGAGTATCCGTGCTACAGGAATGCCTTGGGTATTCATTAAAACAGGCAGGTCAGGGCAGCAGAATGAGAGTTGATTGGGCAGGAATCCGGGCCCAGGAGAGCTGGTAGTGACACAGGGTTATTTTTAATTAGTGGCTCAAACACACTTTATGTTCAGAGCCAAGCTCCTAGACTGAGCCTGAATCGAGGCTCCCTTTACCCCTTATACACACATGCTCCTCAGAGGATTTGCCTTTACAAACCGCAGGAGGACTTTTCATCCTTTTAAGTGTTCCACATAACTTTTAGCTTTCCTGATTCTTCAGGCTTTTTCCAAGTACAGGCACAGAGTTGATCTTAGATCAGCTGTTCCCATTCCTCCTTCTCCTTGTTTTTTTAGAAGCTTCTTGAGGGCAATTTCTACTTCGTAGAACACACATAAATCCCCCATCATGCATAGGACAGTAGGTGTTCAATAATGATTTGTTCTTTGACTTGTGGAACATAAATGACCCAGGAATGCGGGGTCTGGCTTTTAATTCCAATTCTGTCAATAACTAGAACCAGGACTTTGGGCGAGTCATTTAACCTTGAAGGTTTCAATTTCCCTCAGTTCTAAAAAGGTGGGCTTGGCGTAGGATGCAAGACTTAACCATTTTTGTGACCTGTCATGTTTGGCAGTCTGGTAAAACCCATAGCCCTTCTCAGAAGAAAATTGTAAATGCATTCAATAAAATACAACACAGAATTACAAAAGAAAGCAATTATATAAAAATACATTATCAGAATTTTTTAATTAAAAAAATTTTTTAAAAATATTAATTTTATTCTTAAATAAAAAAAAGCATTTCTCTAACAGTAGAAGAGGAAAAAAAGGTGGTTGTACATGAAACTGCAAATTTGTTATGTATAACTTACTATTCCTTCTTTTAAAATTTAAATAATTTGCTTTCAGTTTTCAACAATCACTTCCATGTCTTAAATTTTCTCCTTCTCCCTCTCTCCTCCCTCCCTGAGATGGCATGCAATCTATAAGAGGTTCTACACATACCTTCTGATTAAACACATTTTCACATTAGTCATTTTTCGATAGAAGAATTAAAATGAATGGGAGAAACTATGAGAAAAAACCAAACCAAACCAAAACATAAGAGAAAATAATCTCCTTCATTCCGCATTCTGATCCCATAGTTCTTTTCTGGATGTGGATGGCATTTTGCCACAAGAGTTTTTTGGGAGTGTTTTAGGTCTGTGCATTGCTGTGAAGGGCTGAGTCTGTCAGAAACAGTTCTTGTACATTATTGCTATTACTGTGTATAATGTTCTCCTGGTTCTGCTCCCTTCATTCAACATCAGTTCATATAAGTCTTTCCAGGTTTTTCTGAAGTCCAACTGTTCATCATTTCTTATAGCACAATAGTATTCCATTACATTCATATACCACAGCTTGTTCAGCCATTCCCTATTGATGGGCATCCCCTTGATTTCCAATTTTTGGCCACCACAAAAAGAGCTACTATAAATATTTTTGTACATGTGGAACCTTTTCCCATTTTTATGATCTCTTTGAGATACATCCCTAGACAAGTTGCTATGCCTTTTAAACATATGATAAAATTATGTGATTTTCTTTTATATATATATATACGTGTATATATGTATGTATATGTATATATGGGTGTATATATATTATATATATGAAAAATACATTTTAAAAGCTTATGGATCCCAGATTAAGAACCCCAGGACTAGATGATCTCTAAATTCTAATCCAGTTCTAAAATTTTATGAACATAATATAAAGCAGTAATGGTTCTATGAATTGATTTTTTTTAATGTTAGCATGACTGGAAGCTACCACTTAGAGAATAAAGACATCTCAGAATCTTAAAATTGGGGAAATTTTGTAATACAGTTTGATGGGAGATTTTTTGGAAGTGGTTATTGAAACTTTAGCTATTAATGTATGCATGTGTGTGTGTGTGTGTGTGTGAGAGTGAGTGTGTGTGACTGTTATGAAAATGTCCAGCACCAGCAACCTTCCCCCATAATGGGTGAATGGGCTTCATTCAAAGCCCCAATACTCATGTAACACTCAACCACAGACTACAGGGGAATCCAGAACTAGGATTTGAATCCAGGTCCTTGTCTGACTCCAGTAGGGGGTTACATCAGACTACCACAGCTGAGTCACTGTAAACTTTTCATCCATTTTGTCGACTCTTTTGTGATTTTCACCAGAACTCATGGCCCTGGAAAGGTGACTCCCACACTTACTATATCTGAGTGGAATCCTTGCTGCTCATGTCTAGGGCACAGCTTCATCTGGGCTCATTTACCTGTTTGAGCTTGTTAGTCATATTCATGTGTTGCCCACAACTCTAGCTGAAATCCTCTGCCCATGCTTACCATAATTGGTGTGGAGCGTGGGTGAGACATTATTAGGTGATGAGATGACGATGGGTGTCCTTTTTTCCCTTTAGTAATAACTCACATTTAGATAGTGCTTTGTAGCTCATATCATACTTTCTTTATACATATATACATGTTGTTTTTGCTTGTCCTTCATTCTTGAAGAGGACCGTGACATTTAGGATAAAAAGGTGTAGCATTGGTGAGGGTAGAAATAAGGATCCCTGTAGGACAATAAGGTAGTATAGTATTCTTGAACTAAGGGTATCCTAAATTGGTAAGAAGAACAAGGAAGGAAATTTATTGCTTGAGGGAGATTTATTTCAATAAACATTTATTGGGGCAGATGGTATAAGGTTAGTAGGGAGAGCAGAAACCATACAGTTCCTGTTGTTATTTTTTTTCTTTCTCTCTTCTTTGTCAATGAAAGTGATCTTTAAACTGGAAAGCAACAAATGTGGTTAAGGAAGGATGGAAGCCCAGGACAGGTGATGAGATAGAAGAGAGTACTTGGCTGCTTCAAGTCTCTTAATCTCAGAATGACAGCAGCATGTTTTGCCCATGGGATTAGGCAAATTAGTAGAATTAAATACATATTTGATGAATGGATAGAATTGACAAAGAGTTCGCAGATTTGATCCCAGAATCCCTGTCTATAGTGTTTGGGAAGCCCTTTGGTTTGTAGTAGTACCATTAGATTGTAAAGTTCCAGGAGAACAGGGCTTGTCTTTTACCTCCTTTGTATGCCCAGTGCTAAGCACATTTTGGTTGGCATACAGTATGTACTTAATTAATGTTGACTGATGATTGCAATGACAAGAGAGGATCAATTAATATCTTGGTGTTTTTTTGAAAAGGATGGGTTCCAGAAACCGTAAAATGCTGAGTTTACCCTCCATCCTTTGCAAAACTCTTGGAAGAATTACTTAGGATTATAGATTTGAAATTAAAATAATGTTCAGGGGACATTAAGTTCAACCCTTGCACTTTACAGATGAGAATACTGAGTCCCAGAGAGTTAAACTAATTGCCCAAGGTGCAACAATCAACAAGCATTTATTAAATAAATCAGGAAGCATTTATTAAGCACCTACTATTTGCCAGGTACAGTTCAAGGAATAGTAAGAAAGTCAGCTTGACTAACCCACAGGGAGCAGGAAGAGACACAGTAAGGCTAGAAAATACTTGGAAACCAGATTTTAATAGACTTAACATACTAAAGAGAGGAATTTATATTTGATCCCAGAGGCAATAGGAAGCCTTTGGAGTTTATTGAATTGGGAAGTGATGTGATCAGACATATGCTTGAGGAAAATAATTTTATGTATAGGATGGATTTGAGAGGGGAAGAACTGGAGGCAGGAAGATTAATTAAAATTTGAGTATAATGTTGCAGCTGTGAACTTGTGACTGAAGGAATTGGTGGAAAAGTCCAGAAAAGGGATGTCTTTTTTTGGGGGAGGGGAAATGAATTCTGTTTGGGGTATGACAAGTTTGAAATGCATATGGAATATCTAATTGGAAATATTCACCAGACATTTGGAGATGTACAAATGAAGTTCAGGAGAAAGATAGAAGTAGAAATCTGAAATTCATTCACATAGATGGTCATTGTAGGTGATGAGAAGCATCTACACGGGAGCTCTTGGGATCAACAGGAAAAGAAAAGAGACAAGGGCCCAGGACAGAGCCTTGGGGGACACGTGTAGTTAGGAGTCAGTGGAAGAACTGGTCATTGAACCCAGGTCCTTTGATTTCTGATTCAGTCCTCTTGTATTAAAAATAGATTGTGAACACTTAGAAGCCATGATGGTTATGAGTCAGCATCATCTGACTAAAATTATGTCCTTGGACTCACCTCTTAACCCCCTTCTGCCTCAGTTTCCTTATCTGTATAATGAGGGATATGGCCTTCAAGGGTTTGGCCCTTCCAGTTCTAAGACTGCTCCATTGATGATCTCTTTGGGCCTCAATGTCCTTATCTTTAAAATGAGGAGTTGGGTGTAGAATTCAAAGATTCTTAACCCTTTTTTTTTTTTTGGTGTGTGTCATGAGTTGACTCCTTTAACAGTCAGCTGAAGCCTGTGGATCCTTTTTTGAGATTAATGTCTTAAAATGTATTTAGTAAAATATATAAGATTATAATGGAAACTAATTTAAGTTATAAAATTATAAAAAAGTTTCACTGACTCCAGGTTAAGAACTCCTTGACAAGATCATCCCTATGGCCCCTTCGAGTGCTAAATCAACCCCATACTTTATATCCAACATTTAAAAACTATGATGCTTTATCTTACTCATATAAATTTGATCTGATTTTTCTTTCGTGTCGGTGTTACTGGCAAGTCAGAAAACTGCTGTGAGACACAATATATTTTGATTTCAGCAAGGCAATGCATTTGACAAAGTCTATCATGATGTCCCTGAGGACAAGATGTTAAAATGTTTGTTAGACAGTAGATAAGGATTCAGAGCTGCTTTGAAAAACCCACCCCAAAGACTGTTGATGAATGGATCTAGTTCAGCCTGGAAGAAGGTCTGTAAGGATGTGCCACAGGGCTCTGGGTGACATTCACTTCTTGAATTTCATGACTACCACCAGGCATAAAGTTGAAATATTTACCAGTCTTTTTTGCCACCCAAGCTTTCTATGTCTTTGCAATTACCTTTAAGTACAGGACCCTGTCTCTACCTCTACACCCCCTATAAGATTCAGGTTGAAAGACCTAAGCTTTATTCACCATTGAAGTAGAGCTCCAAGACACTAAACCAGCTTTAAATTGTACGTAGTAACATTTGTGTGTGTGTGTGTGTGTGTGTGTGTGTGTGTATGTGCTTGCTTGTTCAATTTACTTCAATTCAACAGTCATTTCTTAATTGTCTGTTTTGTGCCAGGCACTGGCTGTGCTTAGGGATGAAAATGCAAAGATAGAAACAAAACAGTCTTTGCCCTATAATCTTCTGGGGGAAAAACAATGGTCATGGATGATTAAATAAAAAATATAAAAATAAACGCAAAATAATATTGGAACTAAGAATTAGGAAGAACCTCGGTGGATACTTTAGCTGAATTTTGAAGGGAGTTATGGGTTCCAAGAGGCAGAAGTGAAGAGGGAGTAGGTTTGGAGGAGAGTATGTCAACTAAGTGAGAAGATTTTCTGGGAAGACCTGAGTTCAAATCTAGTCTCAGATACTTATGTGTCTAGACAAGTCACTTAACTTCTCCTAGGCTTGATTCCCTTATATGTAAAAATGAGGATAATAGAACCTATTTCACTGACTTGTTGTGAGGGTCAAGTGAGAAAATGCATGTAAAGTGCCTTGTAAACTTTAAAGTCCCATATAAATGCTTTGATGATACAAAGGCACAGAGATGAAAAGTAGAATGTTACCTGATAGAGTCTGAGTATCTTTTTGGAGGAGGGAGACTTGAAAAATACATAATTTTAGAAAATAATTAATAAAAGAAAAAATTGATAAAGGAAAATTGATAGAAGCAGTCAGGTAGCGCAATGGGTATAACATTGGACTTGAAGTCAGGAAAACCTAGGTCAAATCAGGGTTACTAGTTATGTGACCTTGGGCACGTCACTTAACCTCCCTCAGACTCTATTTCCTCATCTGTAATAAGGTTGTAATATTAGCACTTCCCTCCCAGGGTTATCATGAGGATGAAACAAGCTAATATTTGTCAAGTACTTTGTAAACCTTAAAAGTACCATATAAATGCCAGCTTATCATTATGCAAACTTGGAAGGTTTAATTTTCTTTAAAATAGGAGCTTCAGATAGATCTCAAATTCAGCAGACTCTATTTCCTCTCTCCTTGGTATGAATGGGAATTAACTTTAGATGATGAGGTTCTCCATGTGATTACTGACCTTCTGTAGCCAAAGCTCAGAAATTTTTAGAATCCTGGAGATCTGCTGCTTCACTTACTCAGAGCCTCCTTTGCTTGGATGCATGCTTCCTGTCAGCGGATGTAGGTCCCTCTCATGTTTATTATTGAACAGTAAGGGGCTCCGTTCTTCTGTGCTGTCAGCGGAGCCTGCGGAGCCACTTTTGAGATCAGTGGGAACTTGGTGCCTGGAAGGACGAGGAGAAATGACTCTTTTTTGGTTTCAAGTGTTCTTGAAATCATTAATTAATCATTCCTCCCAGTCCCCACACAGCACCTCTTTGTGGTAAGTTGAGATGCTCATTCTCATTGTCCTTTGTAGATAAGGAAGCTGAGACACTGAAGGTTCAGCATTGGCATCCAAGACCTCAGAGCAAACATGTGTCAGAGCCAAGGATAAGGCTCAGGGTTCTCATCTTTTCCATACTTTCGTTCCTTGGGCCAGATAACCTCTGGCTCATAGGTAGGGAACCTGCGGCCTTTGGGCCACAGGTGGCTTTTAGGCTGTAGTTCTGTAAAATTTGGATTCCGTCAAAAGGCGGCACTTAAGGACCTAGAAGGCCACACGTGGCCTGAAGGCTTCAGGTTACCTACCTCTCCCCTGGATCCTCCTCTCTTCTTCAGCACAGTTCCCTGCAATACTTGTGTTTCTATTGTAACTATTGGCTTGCTTTTGTGACTTACAAAATATGGACTCTTTTTTTTTGTTTGTTTGTTTTTTGTTTTTCCAAGTTCATTTCCAAATGTAACTGCTCTGAGAATTCTGGGCTTAAGGTCAACTTTCAAAAGTGTGTATACACACACACACATATGTGTGAATGGAGATATACATGTATGTGTACACAACCACACACTCACATAAGTGGGTCTCCAGCCTCCCTTTCAAGACCTCCCATGATCAGAAGACATTACCCCCAGAAGTCGCCCGTTCTAGTTTTGTGTAGACCTTATTATTAGGAAATATTCCTTCTACTCAGTTTGAATTGACTTCTCTGCAATTTCTGTTTATTTATTTTACTTCTGGTGCTACATTTCTTCCAGTGTAGCTTGGCCCACGTGAGGCCATGGGGAAAAGAAAGGTTTTTTTCTTTCTTCCATAAGACACTTCTTCAAGAACAATTAGAATACCCCTTTCTCCCTTATGTTTCTCCTTGTTCAGAATAAGCCTCTATTCAATCATTCTCATATAACATAGTGTCATGTCCCCTCACCTTCCAAGTTACCCTGTACTGAACATGGTAGTCCAAATATGAGCTGATCAGGGCTTAGTATGGCAGAACTCCAATCTCTGTATAATTATGTCTCTATTAATGCAATCTAACGTTGAATTAGAGATTTGCCCAGGGCCACTGAAAGGTTAGACTTGCTGTGTGTCATAGAGTCTGGATGTTTCAGGGACTGGCCTTGAAATAAAATAGGTCTTAAAAAATAAGCCTTGAAATAAAAAGAGGTCTTGAAATATAGGAATGATGTATTCCTGTCCTGAGATGGAGTATATCTAATGAAAGTTGATCAGAACCAGGTGTCTTACAAATTTAATTAAAAAAAACTTTAAGTAAAAAATCCAGTCAACCAGTAGGCATTTATTAACCACCTACTATGTACCAACCCCAGTGCTAAGTTCTGAAAAAAGAGCAGAGGGGAAGGAAACTAATTGCTTATATATATCCTTCAAGTTAGAAATCATACCAGGACTAAATAGGATGCAACCCAATTGGCAACAAAGTTTAGGCAACACTCAAGAGGAAGTAGGTACCCTAGCTGAAGACTTTATAGGTATTACCAGGACAAGATAGGATGAAATGCATGATTGGACCATGTGTCTGAATGGGTATATCTTATTCAAAAGAAACAGGAAAGTCCAAAGTGGGTAGGAAATGGTATAGGATGCTATACCCTTGTGAAGAAATTCAGTTGCCAAAGGGGGAAGCCTTATTCAATCAGAAATCTTAAATGGCTAATATGTGCCAGACACATAGTGTTGGGGATCCAAATATTAAAAATGATATAAACTCTTTTCACAAGCAGCTTACATTTAGATAGGAGAATATAGCACATACATAGTTAAGTATATGCAGAATAAATAACAAATAAATACAAGATGATTAATGAGGTGAATTAGGAGAATTTGGGGGGGAGGTGGTTTAGTTAGTAGAAATTAGCAGAATCAGGAAAATCTTGTAAAGACAGGAGGCACTGTCAGTGCCATCTTGACTGTCATCCTCTCTCAGACCCGAATGGAAACAACCCAACACTCTAAACCCAAGAGCCTTGGGCATGGAAGTATCCTGCAAACCACCAAACCCACTTCCAGTCCAGTTCTGTGGCTATCATTGAATGGAGAAATGATCATGGAAAAGGGGTCCACTTTCCTCACTGCGTCTACCAGTGGTGACTAATCAACTGCCACCAACAAGCAGATAAGCATAGAGCTCTGCAAGTGGCAGCACCTCCCTCTCTTAAGACAATTAGTCTTGCTTCTAGCCCAGTCTTCCTCCTATCACCATCAGCTGTCACTCATAAGGCTGGATATCCAGCCTTGCTGGAGCAGCAAGGCACCCTGAGAGAGAGACAGAAGAAAGGATCTGCCAGGTAAGTCAAGCCATCATTATACCCTTAACCACCTTGACCTTAATGAGTTTTATGGAGATAGGAAGAACCCTGAACCCAAGAACCTTGGAAATAGCAATGTTTCTAGCCCAGCCAGCATGCTTCATACTGGTAAGCAGCTGCTGTCGAGATGGAGCCCAGCAACTGCTCCTAAAGGTGCTTCAGCCACAGCTCCTGAAGGCCCAGAAAGGAAAGTTCTTTCCAGCAATGTCCTTGGCACTGTCAAATGATTTGAGATCAAAAACTGATATGATATTTTTCAGTGTAAAGACATTAAAGAAAAGATATCTTTGTCACTGCACCCTAAGGCTATGGGATCTATCCATGTGATCTGTAGATGAAACCTTGCATCTGTGTTGTCTCCTGAATTAAAATATGAGCTCCTTCAGAATACTGGCTTACTTTTCAATTTGTATTTGCAGTGATTAGTATAGTGTTTTGTACATAATAAACACTTAAATGTTTTTTCATTCTTTAATTCATGTAGAAGATGGTAGTGTCTTGAAGGAAGAGAGGGATTCTCCAAGGCACGGTTGAGGAGTGAGTGTATTCCAGGCATGGGAGACAGTCCAAAGCTATGGTGGTAGGAGACAGATTGACCTATGTGAGGAATGGAAAGAAACCAGTTTGTTTGAATTGTAGAGAATTGGAAGGGGAGTCATGTCCAAAGAGACTGAAAGGATAGATCAAGGTCAGCTTGTTAAGGGCTTTAAAAGTTAAGCATAGACTCTTCTATTGGATATCAGAAGCAATAAAGATTTTATTGCCATTGGGTTTTATTGAGTAGGGCAGTAATGTAATCTGATCTGTGTTTAAGGAAAATCATATTAAAAGTCATATGAAAGATAAATTGGAATGGGGAAAGACTTGAGGTAGGGAGATTAATAAGTTATTATAATAATCTAGGCAGAAGTTGATGGGACCTTGAATTAAAGTGATGATTCTCTGAATAGAGAGAAGAGATCAGATTCAAAAGATGTACTGGAGCTAAAAAGGACAAGGTATGGTAATAGATGGAATATATAGGGTACTTGAAATTGAAGAATTAAGTAGGTGCTGAAATTATGGACCTGAAAGACTGAAGAATGGTGGCACCTTCAACAAAAGTAGGAAGTTTGGAAGAGGGGTTGGTTGGGTAGGGGAAATTAGCCAACATAATGCTGAGTATTTGGTTGAAGATCAATGGAGAAATCCTCTTCTGAATCTGCATCCCATTAACAGGGAGGCAGAATTGATGGGAACTCCAAAGAGAAGTGACCACTCAATCCTACAAGGATAAGAAGGAGTAAAAGAAATCTGGGCATAATCTGACATACATCCTAGATTTGGGAAAAGTATATTTCAAAGTGTTCAGAAGGAAGATGGATGGAATCCCAGAAGCCAACCAGTAAGGATGGGAGATATTCAAGACTGAGATTCTGAGAACAAAGTGAAACAATTCCAACAAAGAGAAAAAACTAAATTTATCTGAAGAAACTGATATGTATGTACAAGGAACTCACTGACCAACTTTGATTTCTAAAATAAATGTACAAAAGGTGGAAGCAAGGCCAGGTAACACAAGATGAATATGAGTGTGCCACAATATTGTAAAAATAGCGTCAAGAATGCTAAAGCTTACTTCAGCGGGAGCTGAGGAAAATCAAAAGAATCAAAGAAATAACAGGGCTTTGGCATTGGGTAGAAGATGGGAATGTGGTAACTGACCACAGAAAAGCAGAGCTATTTTTTTTCTTCACCAAGGAAAATGACCTTTGTGCTAGAAGTAACACAACAAAAATATCTAACAGATAGTTGATACCAAAGATATGTAAGGAGATAATGAGTGCACCCAGCTGCCCTAGATGAATTTGGATCTCCTAGCCCAGATGAACTCTATCCTTTCTTAATGAAAGAACTGTGCTAACTCACTACCTGTGATGACTTAAAGATCATGGACAATAAGAGAGGTACCACAAGACTGGAGCAGGGCAAATATGGCACAGATTTACAAAAAAAGAAAAGAGAAGAGAGTTTGAAAACTATAAGCCAATGAGTTTGACTTTGAATCCTGAAAAGATTTTAGAACATATCATTCAAGGGAGGATTGGTGGACATCTAGAAGGGGAAGCAGTGATTAGAAAGTGAGAGCCAGCATGACTTCATCAAGAATATGGAGTGTCCCAAAAGTCTCAGTGCAGTCTTGAACTTTAACAACTTAACTAGCTTTAATAGCTTAAAATGGCCCTGAGACTTTGGGGACTCCCTACATATCATACCAGAGTAACTTCCTTTCTTTTTTCTTGACAGGATTTCTAAGTTAGTAAGATGACAAGAATGCTGTTAATATAACTCATTTAGATTTTCACAAACTTTTTGATAAAGTATCTCATCCTTGCGGAGAAGATGTGAAGAGCTGGAACTAGATGACACAATAATTAGGTGGATTCAGTTCTGCTTGGGATGACCAGATGCAGTATTACTGTCAGTGGTTTAGGGTCAACATGGCAGAAAGACTCCAGTGGATCAGCCCAGAAATCTGTGGGAGACTCTGCATTGTTTGACATTTTCATCAGTGAAGGAACTCATAGCATGTTTATCACATCTGCAGATGACACCCAGCTGGGAGGGCAAGCATATAACAGAATTTATATCCCAAAAGGATCTTGATGTACTAGAGCATTGGACTGAATCTAATCAGATGAAATTCAATAGGGAAATATGCAAAGTCATACCCTTAGGTAAAAACAAAAAATCAGCTTCACATTTTCAAGATGGAGGAGGCATGTGAAGAGAGTGGTCCTAAAAAAGAGTGAGTTCTTTTAGTGGATTGGAACTTCAGTGTGATTCAGTTATATGATGTGATGACCAAAAGTGCCAATGTATGCCAGGCCTGGGTGAAGTGAGGCATGCCTTCCAAGAACAGGGAGATGACAGTGCCTCGTCTACTAAAAACTGTGCTTAGTCCTGGGTGCCACAGTTTTAAGTAAGGTGGAAAGTGTCCCAAGGAAGGCAAGTAGGATGGTGACAAGCCTGTCATATAAGGATCAGTTGAAGGAAAAGGGGTCTATCTATCTTTCTCTTTCTCTTTCTGAATCTATTAATGTATCTATCTGTCTTTCTATCTATATCTATGTATGTATGTATGTATGTATCTATCTATCTATCCAGCATCTATCTGTCTCTCTGTCTATTGGAGAAGACCAGACTCAGAGTAAAGCATGATAGTTGTGTTCAAGCATTTGAAAGACTGTCAAGTGGAAAAGAGATTAGACTCACTTTATTTGACCTCAAGGGCGAAGCTGGGGCAGAGCTTTTCAAGTTGCAAGGAAGCAAACTGAAGTTTGATATCAGGGATGGTATCTAACAGTTGGAGCTTCTAAAAGTGGAATGGCTACCTCAAGAAGCAGAGGGTTCCCCCTCCTTGGAGGTCTTTGGACAGAGATTACATGGCTATTGGACAGCTTGGGTTAGATAATCTGACCATGTAGCTCTCTTTGGAGTCTCCAATTCTGTCATTCTGTCCTACTGATTGCTTTACCAACTCTTTTCACTATACCAGACTGCCAAACTTAGGCAAATTTCTGTTTTCATTGGTAGAGAAAATTATTGTAATGAAATTACAGATTCCAATTTTTAAATCAATAATGATAATGATAGCATCAACTTAGCTTGTTTGGGCTGCTTTGTTACACTATTAGTTTATACAGAGCTTGTAGTCCAGCCAGACACGCAGATCTTTTTCATATGAACTACTGCCAAGCTTTGCCCTCCCCATCCTATGCTTACTTATGTAGGACTAGATATTAGCCCTATAATGTATTAACTATTCTCAGTTTTCAGTAAGTCAAGCTGGATGGAGAGGGAATAAGCCCTCCTCTTATACTTTTTCCCTCAATTGCTTCCTTCTAGATTGCTTAGCATAAGAAATTTAATTTGTATTAGTATTTAAAATACTACATTTTGAGAGATCTGTTATGGAGAATTTTGGCATCAACTAGAACAGACATTCTTCCCATCCTCTAGCTATTCTCTCGCTTCTTAGCAATTTCTCTCCTTTCTTCTCCCACACCCAACAAAGCTACAGCCAGTAAGAATTTATTAGATCAAAATCCCCATGTCCTCAATGAGCAATTCACTCTTGTTTCTCTTAGTCTTCATAGATCCATCTACCTGTCCTCTGGATGACTGAGTCCCTTAGAACCCTTCTGATTTTCTTTAACCTTTTTCTTGAAGAGGTGTTTTCCCCTTGCTTAGGTCTCCCATAGAAATCTATTTGTATTCTCCTGTTGCTTTTCTGATTAGGACTAATCCCACTTTATTGACTGTGGAAGAAGTGGGGGCTGACTTGTTCTCGGACATCCCTGCCCCCTCCCTAATACTTTCTTTTAAAGTAAGAACATCAGAGAGAACAGTTCAAGCAAGTCAGACATGAAGAGCCTTTAGTTTAAAAGGTGCCAGAAAGTAGCAACAACCAATTTCAGATTTTTTTTCTTTTTCTTTTGTACAAGTGTTTATTAGGCCAGATGATGTACTCTGCTCCAAAACATTCATATGGAAAAAAAATTGAAGAATTGTGATTAAAATTGATTTTTTCCCTTTGGGAAGTTGGAATCAAAAATGGTTACCTGCTCATTTATGAAACAGATTTATTCTGTTGACATGGAGGCTTGTTTGAAATGTAATTGAATTTCTGTTACCTAATGGAAAGTGACAGTTAACAGTATTTATTTTCCATTTGTGTCTCGGCAGATAACATAACACAATTTTGATTTGTAGTTAGCTTTGGAATCTGAGATTGCTCTATCTCTGTAATTGAAAAGATGGGAGTGTGATGGCCCAAATACAATCCTTTTTTTGTTTTTACAGAGCAGTAAAGGTAGCATTAATACAGTAAACAGCCTCTCTTCTGTTTTGTTAATGGCTATATTCAGATGTTCTCCTTGCCTCGCTGTCTTTCTTATTAGGTGCTAACACATCTCTTTCTGTGTTGATAATCTTTCCATTTAGAGTGGCATTTTTCTCCCATAACTAATTTCTCTAAATAACCTCTCCCCTCTCTGCTTCCTCCACTCCCCCACCCTTATGTTGAGAAATAACTTATTCCTTGGAGGTGAAATGAATATTCTTCAGGCAGACTTAAACTGTTGCTTTCGATTTGACATTTCCTTAGTTCTTTGTTTTCAGGAAATGAGATTTGTGGTAAAAGGATGAAGTTTGGTCTGTCTGGGTAGTTCATAAAGGGGTTGTTTGTTTTCATTTCACCCTCACTTTCAAGCTCTTGTCTCTTTTCCTTAATCGGATTTTCTTCGTGGGACCATATAGACTCTTCTTTACTAAACCACTCAAAAAAAATGACTCCAAAATACTCTTTTTAAAACAAGAAGAATTGTTCCTTAAATGTCTTGATTTTCTTCTTGGAATATCCCCCATGACCTTTACATTTTTGGGACTCTTTGGTTTCTACACAAATAAGACATACCTGGAGGCCAGCCACAGGGCATCTCCAGACCCCTTAGCTTACCCCATTGGCCTAGTTATTTGTGTCTGTGGTAGGCTTTGAAGAGGAAGAGTTCATTTGTATTGAATAAATAGTCTACTTCATTGTTAAGCTCTGAAGTTGTGAGCTCCATTACAAGTTTCCAGAGTCATCTTTTCCCCTGTCCCCAGCCCCAATTTGAGAAATCTTACTGAATTGAATATATATACTAGAACTAGATGTGTATTGGATACTAGAAATGAAAATTTCATGTGCAGCCCTGGCCACTTCACTCCCTTACTTAGTAAGTTCTAAGGTCTCCTTATTACTTTCAGGATCAAATATAAAATCCTCTGTTTGGCTTTTAATTGAAAGCCCTTCACAACAAAGCCTTGATGTCCTCGGCATGTTCTCTTCCATGTTCTCCATGATCCAGCTACACTGGCCTTTTTACTATTGCTTGTCCATGATAATCCATATCAGGATGGTCCATTTTTACTAGCCGTCTCCCATGTCTGGAATGCTCCTCCTCCTTGTCTTACATCCTGGTTTTCTTCAAGTCTCAGCTCAAATCTTACCTTATAGAAGAGATCATTCCCACTTCTCCTAGTGCCTTCCCTTTGAGACCACTCCAATTGACCCTGCTTATATTTTTTATTTACATATTTATTTGTTTGCCTGTTGTCTCCTCAATTAGAATGTGACTTCCATGATGACAGCAAGTTTTTTTGCTTTGTATCCACACTGCTTAGTACAAGCCCTGGCACAAAGTCAACCCATGGTAATAAAAACTTATTGACTATTGTTGACTGACGGGTCACTTAAGGATTCTGCTGAGAGGCCAATAGCCAGTGACCGTGGGAAATTCACCTAATTCATCTGCTGTAAAATGGAGAATCATGAGACTGAATACTGTATAAAGCACTTTGAGGTGGTCAGATAAGAGGTCTTCCATGTAGCTAAAGCATTTTGATTCAAGTCCAGTCAGCTCCTTTGCCTTGTGGCTGTCTCCGTTGATCAAACACACTGTCATGGGCTCCAGTTTGAGACAGGTAGGCAAGATCACCAACTGGGCAGGGTCAGAGATGAGGTCTAGCTGATATTGGCCATTCATAATAATAACCTGCTAGGGGAGAGCAGACATCTCAGCTCCTACTAATTTAAAACTTGCCCATCAGTCTTTGTGTTCAGTGGCAGGCCTCTTCTTGAAATACAATATTGTAGAAAGGACATTACTCACAACACAGTTTTTCTTACTGTAAACAGTTATGCACTCTTGAAATCAAATTTTTTTATATGACACCAGATATCATAACCATTAATTATTATTCTATCATCAGACTCTTTCCTTGTTCATGCTGAAAAAATGAACCAAGAAGGAAGATGGATTTTTATGAGCTGGCTTGAATCTAGAGTGGTGAACGGGACATATGAGACCAGAGAGTGCCAGGACTGAGTGCAACAACTTGAAAAGAGAGAAAAACCACACACACATAAAACAGGAGGTGCCGCTACCCAGTGCCAGGATGTCATTTTTACAAAGTGAATGTTCAGCTCAGTGAACAGCATGCCAGAAACACAGATTTTGGGAAATCTGTGTGAGTCAGTGGTTCAAACACTAGTTAGAAAAATGATTTTCTTGTAAAAAAAAGAGTTTTCCCAATGTGTTTATTGGATTCTGTATAGATTTTGTGTTCCTCATTAAGTGTTGACCCTAAAAGAACCCTTCTCGGAATTCTAGCAAGAGATGGGATTATTTCCAGCCCTGTCCCTGCTTCACTCTTTTTTGCTCAGTAGACTATGGACTTAGTTTCTCTGTCAATTGTTAGCCATCTTGTTAGTGGTTTGCTAAGACTTTCAGGAATAAAATATGCTAAATTAGTCTCTATCATCATCATTATTATAACGCAATTCTAACAATTATTATTGATTACTTGAATGAAGTTCCCAATCACATGGACATTAGAATGACAGAATAAAAGTTTAAATCATAAATAATTAAATATTTGCCTTACAATGAGAAAAGCAAAAAAAAAATCATGGAATTATATCATGTCCATTGATTAGGGCTTGGCTAAATAAATTTTTGCATATGAATATAATGGAATATTATTGTGCTGTATTAAGCAATGGTTATGAGGAAGTAAAAAATATAGACTTTTATAAACTAAGTAGAATGAGGAAAATTATAATGACTACAGAAATGTCAATGAAAATAACAAAACAAAACTAACATAAATAACTAACCTTAGCCTCCTCCCCCAAAAGATGCATCTTCCTCCTTTCTTTGCAGAATGGGGGGATAATAGTAAAAAAATTGTGATAGCTGCATGCCAGGTCCTGTGCTAAAACACTTTGTAAATATCTCATTTGATCCTCACCACAACCTTGTGAGCTAGTATGATTAGTTTTTCTTTTGAGGCAACTGAGGCAGTCAGAGGTTAAGTGACTTCCTCAAGGTTACATAGCCAGCAAGTGTCTGAAGACACATTTGACCTTGGGCTTTCCTGACTCTAGGACCAGCACTCTATCCACCAATCCACCTAGCTGCTTGACTAATAGGTGTTGAATGTTGCATTGGCTGTTAGATGTAGTCAAATGTGTTAGATGGTTTAACTTAACCTTTTTTCTTTTCATGATTACACTGAAAGATTCATTTGAGGAGAGGAGAGTATATCTGAGAATGAAATGTAAAAACAAAAGACATCAATAAACCTTTAAAATAAACCATATTATACAGAATGCCATGCATAGACATGCCTACATGGATATGCCATTTACAGATCACTTGAAAGAACTGGAATTGTTTAGACTGGAGAAGAAAAAGATTAGGGAGCACACAATAATGTCCTTCATGTGTCTGAGAATCTGTTATGTGAGAAATGATTATACTTGTTTTCCTTGGCTCCAGAAAATAGAACCAGGAGTAATAGGTGAAGTTACAAAGAAGCAAGTTTGGAATTTATGTAAGGAAAGACTTAATGTGAATTAGAGCTCTCCCAAAGTAGGATAGATTGTTCTTCGTTGGAGGTCTTCAGGAGCTAGCTGGGAAGGTGGCTATGTGCTGGCTATGTTGTAAAAATCAGGTTCTTTCTAATTCAAATTATGTAAATAATAATATATACTTTGAAAAAATTTCTATGCATGCAGTTATTACTTTTTTTTTTTTAACTGAAAAGGGTCTTTTGTTTGATAGAACCTTGATGTAACTTTATTCTCTTAAAGGTATAAAATGGACCTTTAATGAAAGAATAGTCAGCACCATGAGGACCCATTAATTAGGAGGACCCTGAGCGTTGTACTATGGTGAGGCTTGGCTTATTTTTGATAGGGGCTTCATGATATGTTCTTTATTTTGTATTTCAGGCTAGAGGTTCTCCTTTAGGCCATCATATACTGGGTGGCTAGATGTTAACAGTAGTGGACTTGAAGTCATTTACTAGATGTGTGGTTCCCAGGCAAGTCTCTCAACCTCTTTGCAGCTCAGAAAATAATAGCAGTATTTACCTTCAAGGATTGCTGTAGAGCTCAAAGGAGATAATGTACAACATTCTTTAATACTATAAACTTAAAAAGCCCCGTACTTTTCAGGAATGAATCTAGGAACTTTTGGTAGTTCATTTAATTTCCTTTGGTAGAGTAAATCTAATCCTCTTATGATGGGCCAAGGGTATCATTTACTATAGTCTCCTAGTACCTAAGTCAAAGATTCTCAGGTACTCGAGTAAATATCTGCTTCAGAGTATTTCAATGGCCTTAAGAAAAACTTTATCTTCAACTTATTTTTTAATCATCATACAACTATGTAGCATAAATTTTATTGTTGAGTCATTTCAGTCATGTCTGACTCTCCTTGACCCCATTTGGGGTTTTCTTGGTAAAGATACTGGAGTGGTTTGCCATTTCCTTCTCCAGTTCATTTTTATAGATGAGAAAACTGAGGTGAACAGGATTAAGTGACTTGCACAGGGTCATACAGCTAGTAAGTGTCCATGAATTTGACCTCAGATCCTCCTGACTCCAGGGCTGGAGCTCTTATCCACTGGGGCACCTGTCTGCCTCTATAGCATGACTACTTCAGAATAATGAGGAAGCCCTGGAGAACTAACCTTGGAACTCAGAAGACCTGGTTTTCATTCCCACCTCCAACGCATGCCATCTGCGGGATGCTGAGCAAGTCACTTAACCTTCTACAAGACTTTACTCAACTCTTCAAGATTAAATTGCAGTAAAGTTGTTGACCAACATTAGTAGACCAAGTTTCCTTATCTGGGAGTTCCCTCTATCAATGAAATCACAGGCCCAGTTCCCTGCTTCCACTTAAGATTGTTGTTCATTTTCAAGTCTTTTAAAATTAAGATGCTTCTATTTTTTATTACAATGGAAATAATGATTTTGTGAATATTTTTTAATATCAAAAAATTGTATTCATCAATTGGAGTCTGTGGTCTGCGTATCATAGCGCTTGGTTCTGTCATGTGAGGAAGTCACAGATCAAATTTTAAACCAGGTCTTTCTAGAGGTTATATCATAAAGACCATATAATTTTCACCACAGCTGTTCTTTTTGTCCAATCTGCGTGTTTGGCTGTAACTTTTGGCAGAGCTTGTATGTCTGCTTTTGTATAGAATGTTTTATCCCTTTCTTGTTACAAAATCTCAAATATACTTGTGTACCAAGTTCTATGCTAGCTTCAGAGGGAGGAAGTAAAAGAGCGGCTCATTAGCTGTTTATTATATGTCCTTTCCTGTGTTTTCGTTGTTATTACCGTTCATTTGTGAAACACCTTAAGAGGGTCTGGCATGGCACCTACATCCTCTACATGCCTTTTTTTATTGAACAGAGTTTTTGTTCCTGCTTTCAAAGTCCTTACAAATCGAAAAGACTAAATATATTGTGACAGGAACAAACCAAGTCAAACCGATGCACAGAAACAATGCCTGTTGGTTACCATTGCCTCTAGGTTTTGTCATCATTGTGGAATTGGATCTGGGGGGTGAAATAGAGAGTGGTCAGGAATGAATGACAGCTTGGTCTGTTTTGACTTTCACTTCTCTAGGTTATAGATTATTCCTCATATTGGGTTTAGAGAAGCTAAGAGATTGAACTTAATTTATCTCTTCTTAAGAAAAGGGATGATCTTTAAGAAAAATGAAGATTTGTTATCCTCTGTATTGTCCTCAAAGACACAGAATCAATCCATTTTATGTGTTGAGCATCAGTTATGCATTTGGGCATGGTTGCTGTTTTTCTTCATTTTTGATGAGGACCAGACATCGTGGGGTGATGTCCTGATTTGCGCATGATGTCATCAGTCTAACTGATCTTTCCTTGATCAATTGTTAGTAATGTGAGTCATTAGTTGCATCATTCCATATGTTCCAGCAGAAAGAACATATGTGGGTGTCACACATTCATGGCTTATGAGCATAATGACCCACAAGGTCTGTAACATATCCACCTGATATCTCCAGGACTTTGTTTTCCTTCCTAGTTGACCTAAAAGATGCCAGAGTTGTAAAGAGTGAGAAAAATTCAGACATATTGATAATGTGTATGAGATTAATTATTACTCTTGTGGAGTGATTTTCTGGTGTGCTAGTTGGAAGTACGGTGGTAAAAATAACTGGTAATTCGGACTCATACTCTAGCTTTGGGGTCACCTTGAAACTCCCCTGGCACTGACGGAATATACCACTCTTTGACCCCATATATTACCCATTGTATTGTTAACTATTTCACCTGTGCCTATCTTGAATCTTGTCTTTCCAACAGGACTGCCAGCTTCTTGGGAGTTAGGATTTTGTGCTCATCATAGTTAATGATGAATGAAAATCAACACAAAATTTGGATCTTGACATTTTTAGTTTTTCGCCTGCGGTTATTTGAGAGAGGAAAAAAAAGAATGAACCATTTCTCCAATTAAAAATAATATAAAAGTATGGTGACCCTTGTGTTCAAAGATATTGTTGACAGTTTTCTAAGTGAAATTTGAAAAATTAAGGAAAAAAACACCTTAAACTGCAGACACTAACATGTCCATGATTCTGAGGTATGGTCGTAGGCCAGGTGTACAACCATGGTGAAATGGAGGACAGGTCTCCAATTACTCAGTTAATTCAAGTAAATAACCATGCTCTATCTAATTAACTCAGGTACAAAGTGATTAGCCTTGTGAGGTGGCTGTAAGGGTAAAGTCAGCATTTTCCATCCTTAAGACCAATGTCCTGACACCAGTGTGTGTCATTGATAATTACAACTGTTCATAGGATTGTAGGATTTAGGTCTACTAAGAACCTAGGGGACAGCTAGGTTGTGCAGTGTTGGGCTTGAAGTCAGGAAAACTCAGCTTCCTGAGTTCAAATCTGGCCTCAGATACTTCCTAGCAGCATGACCCTGGGCAAGCCACTTAACTCTGTTTGCCTCAGTTCTCATGTGTAAAAAGAGCTGTAGAAGGAAATGACGAACCCCTTTAGTATCTTTGCCAAGAAAATCCCAAATGGGATCATAAAAAATCAGACACCACTGAAATAACTGAACAAGGACATAAGAGAGCATCTCGTTGGCCCTTTCACCTTACAGGTAGGGAAACTGATGCCCAGAGTGGAGGAAGTGACTTGCTGAAATTGCCCAGGTAGTTAGTAAAAGTCATGTAAGGGAAAGCAAAAAGGAGCAAATGTCTGTTCTTTCTTCTTTTGATTTAGGTTTTAAGAAGTACAGAATAGTGCAGAGGAAAGGGCACTGGGTTTTGAGTCAGAAGACCTGACTTTGAATACTCACAATTCTAATGACTCCGCCTGTAACCTTGCCTTTAGTAGCCTAACCTTCCTAGGCCTCTGTTACTCATCTGTAAAATGGGGGTATTGAGCCATTCTCCAAGTGTGGTCTTGGTGATCACTGAAGTCTTTAAGATAAAACTATTTTTATAATATTCATAATATTGCTAATGTGGTAAATATAGATAAATACAACCTACATAAAAACAGAACAAAGCAAAAGAAAACTTCTTTGTGATCCTCAGGAGTTTTTAAGGATGGAAGGGATCCTGAGACCAAAAATTTTGAGAAGCAATTATTGGTCTAGAAGATTGCATGTGAGTTCCCTTGTTCTTTGTAGAGTCTGGATTTGAACCCAGGTGCTCTGATCCAGGGCTTTAGTAAAGAAACTGATTTTTAAGATTAAGAAAGGGCACCAAGCTAGACTTCCGTCTTTATTCTCTCTACAGGGAAGATTTTGAAATAGTTAGGATACCACAAATGATGACTTCTTTATGGGAGAGGTATCATACATAGCTGGTAGACTAGTTAGACTGGGAATGAGGCTGTTCCACTCCCACCACAAACATGACTAAGACAAGTAATTTTCCGTCTTACAACCTCAGTTTCCTCGCTCTTAAAATAAGGGCTATGGACCAAAGCTAGAAGTGGAGAACCTGCAGACACCAGGCTACATATGGCCCACCCTCTAGGTCCCAAGGTGTGACCTTTTGACTTCATACTTTGGGACCTAGAGGGCCACATATGGCCTTGAGGATTCAAGTTCCCCACCCCTGATATCATCATTAAGTCACCTTTAAGTTCTCACTTGTATTGACCAGATGATTTTCAAGGTCTGTCCCTTCCAATTTTAAAATTCTAGGTGAGCGGAGGTTTTATGCTTCACAGAGAAATTCTGGGTTATGGAGACAGACTGTGTGATACAGACATGGGTGTAAAACCCTGGAGTTTCATGTTTGGCTATAAATGGATAAATGCAGCTCTTCATGAAAGTGCTTTCTGGATGAGAAGAGGCTTAAAGTGAGAAGGCTTACATGCAAACCTTCCCAAATGAGGACAGTGCCATTCGGTCCCAGGCCTGTCATTGTGTGAGGCATGGCATCTTTCCTGGACAGGGAAAGGATCAATAAGTTAACAACTCTTTCAAACTGGGAGGAAGAAGGGACAAGACATGGCCATTCTTAGATGAAGGAGATATTTTGCTAGTTCATCTCAATAACGTATGGGGCTGTGGCAGACATTGTGTGCCCGGAATGCCCTCACTCCTCATTTCCATCTCCTGGCTTTCTTGACTTCCTTCAAGTGCCAGTTTAAATCCTACCCTTCTCTGGGAAGCCTTTCCCAATCTCACTTATTTCTAGTCTTTCCACTGCTGATTTTTTCTTAACCATCCTTCATATGATTTGTTTGTACATATTCTGCTTGCTTGTTGTCTCTTCCGTTTGACAATGAGCTCTTTGAGGGCAGGAGCTGTCATTTAGTTTGCTTTGTATCCTAGAGCTTAGCATAATGCCTGGCACATAGGAAACACCTAATAAATGCTTGCTGACTAACTGACTTTGACCTACAAACTACAGGGTCTTTAGGACCCTTGAAAAGCAGGCATCTTGACCTCTCACAGTGACCAGTGACTCTCATTCCTCAGAACTAGAGATGTAGAAGGTCTGTGGTGCCTTGGGATGGATTTGCTGGCTGACCTTTCTGTGGGCAGGAAAGGCTTCTGACCATTTGAGATGCTTTGTAAATTGGGTAATCTACAGAATGTAATGATATCATACATGCTATCCATTGGCTTCCAATTCTCAGGGGAGGAGGGATGCTTAGGAACCCCTCCAAAAATAAAAGGATTAGTAATTATAAGCAGTTTAACTACCCTTCCTCCAATCTTCTTTGCACTATTTGCTCAGAAAATCATTTTCTCTCTGCCTTAGTTGCTCATCTGTAAAATGAGAGGGTTGATCTAGATGTTCTTGAATGCCCCTTTCTGCTCAAAACTTATGACCGTATGCTCTACATCCTGGCTCTCTGACCCCAACAAGTCACTTTGCCTCTCGATACCATTAACTCATTAAGTCTCTAAGTTACTCACCTGCGCTGGTAGAGAGGTGGAGGACTCCATACACAGGTGAAATCACAGGTCTTCCGGACCAAGTAATATAAAAGATAGGCTTTAACCCTGTCCATGTTTTTGTGATTTCTAAAATTGATACTGTCAGTCATTTCAGTCATGTCTGAATCTTTGTGAACCCATTTGCCATTTTCTTGTCAAAGAGACCAGAGTGTCTCAGTTTTCTTATCTGTAAAATGGAGATAATTATAGCACCTACCATGGAGAGTTATTGTAAGGATCAAATGAGGTAATATTTGTAAAGTGCTTGGCACAGGACCTTGAACATCGTAAGTAATTATGACCATTGTTGTTACCTGGAACGCTGGGTTCTCTATCTTTAGGATTGATCATGGGCAAGTCATCTAGGCAGCTTGAAGTTACGGGTGGGAAGTTTCCACACTGAAAATTTCCAGCAATAGTGGAATCAAAAGTTCAGATACCTTCCTTGCTGAATCTCTTCCCCTTCATTGCAAACATTATTTGATGTGTGTGTGTGTACAAATTCATCTCTGTCTCTCTGTCTTTGTGTCTGTCTCTCTGTCTCTGTCTCCTCTCCCTATTTCCTAATGTAATGAACCGGTGTCAAAACGAGGATATATAGTAAATTATATGGCAAGCTTGTGATGAATGTGTCTCGAGGCAGAGAGACAGGCTTAAAGAACAACATATAGACATTAACTTTGAAATAAGATTTGGGAAGCATTTCCTTCATTATTTCTTTAAGAATGTGGGATCGGTGAGTTGTACCTGCATACAGCTGTTGTTGTCCTATTTATTTGGCCGTGTTTGCGGAATATCTGCTTCCCAGGGGATGTGGCCCAAGATTGTCTCTGATGCTTTTCCCACATACTCTAATAGCATTCTGTTTTACCTTAATTTTGTGTTCATCTATTTTAATCTTTCTCATCAGATGAGCAACATCAACTCATCCTATTTATATATAATCTATTTATAAGCACTGAAAAGAAGAGGGTATATTTGGCAGGGGAAACAACTGTTTAGCGACTGGCCAACGTCAGGAGACAGTATTGTCAGATAAACATCTAAACCTTGTGATGCAGGGCTGGAGATGATTAACTGAGCTTTCTTACTGTATCCTTCCTCCCCCTCCCTTTTTTGGTAAATTTAAAAAAAATTAAATTATTCTCTTGAAGGAATGGAAAAAGTTTCGATTATATGCTTATGGACTCTTTCTTTAGGTTTCCTTAGTGATTTTTATCTCCAAATCTCAAGGCACTGACTAAACAGCTTTGCATTAATTAGCAAGGCAGCTGGGTCTAAAGCAGAGATTGATGTCACTGATTGACCAGGTCACTGGCCCATGAAACTGCCTTCTCAAAAGTCTTCCCTGGGGCTTGTCAGCACTCTGGAGAGCTCAGCCTCTGGCTTTGTGAATTCATCTGCTTCCCCACCCAAACTACCACCCTCAAAGTTGGAATTGCATTGGATTGCAGTTGTGAGTTGGTCCAGAAGTAGATCATAATATTTCACTCTCTTTCCAGCAATATCATTGAATCTCTATAGGACCTTGTGAAAAGCACAGAATCCAAAATACGAATTAAAATCCAACACACATTTCTCTAGGACCTACTATGCAGAAAGAGTGTATAAGTGATACAAAGATACATAAGAAACCTGGTCTTCTGCCCAAGTTGTTTACAGTACAGTAGGTAAAATAACATACAGAATGGAATGTGTGAAAATGTAGTTTATACAGTTTTTTTTTTAATATTCACCCTGAGATCACAGTCCAGTGAAAAGATCATTGTTTTTTTGGAGTCAGAATTTGAATTCAAATTCTACCTGTGCAACCTTGGGCAAAATCATTTAACCTTTCTGGGTCTCAGTTTCTTCATGTGAAAAATAAAAATTAGGATTACACGATATTTGAGGTCATTTTAAACTCTAAATCTATTGTTTTATGATCCTCTAATTCATCTTTTTTTTTTTTTTTTAATAGATATGGAAACTGTGACTCAGAGAGCCCAAGCCCCCTAATCAAGTTCACATGACTAGTAAATGACTGAGCTAGTATCCAAATTCAGGTCTTCTTTCTGACTCTCAACTCCTTTCTGTCTTCTGCAGTAGGAACAAAATATTCCAAGACTCTTGCTGCCTGATTTCTCTATTTTTAACGGGCTGACAAGATTTTGGCTAGATAATGTTTTATAGTGATTTGGGATCCTTACCAGAAAAGAACTATAGAAATTTTCAAAGGATTTTGATTTATTTCTTAACAGCAAAACTCAGGCATAGGGGGTTAAAAGTCTCTTTCTGCTTGTTCCTCTGCAATAACAGAACTGGTTTATGTTTATTCCTACATATTCCCAAATTTGCAACCTCAACTCTGCTTGTGAATTGCTTCCTATTTATTTTAGGAGGAGAATTTCTAACATTAGAAATAGGTTATATTTATTCACAGAGAGAAACTTTTGAGGGAAGCACATAAGTTCAGCCTCCTAGGGTAAAGCTGTGGGCTGCATTTTATGGGGATAAACCTATTGATTACTTGTGTATTAGTAGGCATTAAGGGATCATGAAACAGTAGCCATTCATTCATTCAATCAGTTAGGCAACAGGAATTTATGAAGTGCCTACTGTGTGCCAAGTGCTTCTCTAGGTGATAACAGAGGGTATAAAAATAGTTACTGTTTTTGAGCCTTGAGGAATTTACAAATAAGTTAAGAAGAGAAATGTGTGTGCATTCATTGAGTCATTTAATGCATTCATTGAGTACCAGTTACATGCAACACTTTGCGGTAGGCTGTAGAGAAGACCTGAGTTCAAATCCAGTCTCAGACACTAACTAGCTATGTAACCCTGGGCAAGTCACTTACCTGCTATCTGCCTCAGTTTTCTCCACTGTACAATGGGGATAATAACAGCACCTACCACCCAAGGTTATTGGGAATATTAAACGAGATATTTGTAAAGTGCTTGGTACAGTCCCTGACACTTAGAAAGTGATTAATAAATGCTCATTTCCTTCTTTTCTATCCCATTATGCAAATATTCTCTGCTGAGATGGATAATTGGGCAGAGAGAAAAACAGTAGGTTTGATTTCAACTCTGATGACTCTGGGTGAATCACTTAATCTCTTTATGCCTCAACTCAGTTAAGGAATGAGTGCTTTGAATCATTTGCTTTGTAATTTGCACCCTGCTTGATTCCAGAGCTACACAAAAGTGTGATAGCATTTGCCCTCAAGGATCTTATATTCTAAAAAGAAGGGACAGTACACAGAGGGGAGTATATATACAGAATTCTACTATCCATTCATAAGGAGTATAGATGATCAAAAGAAAGTAGATTATCACTTTAAAAGTTATATTTTTTCAAATTACATGCAAAAACAATTTTTAGCATTTGCTTTTTTTAAATTTTGAGTTCCAAATTCTCTCCCTCCCTCCCTCCCCTCCCTTCCTCCTTCCTGAGACAGTAAGCAATTTGATATAGGTTATACATTTGCAATCATGCAAAGCATTTCCATATTAGTCATTTTGTGGAAGAAAACATAGACCAAAAAAAAAACCCAATAAAAAATAAAGTGAAAAATGGCATGCTTCCGTCTGCATACAGACTTCATCAGTTCTTTCTCCAGAGATGGATAGCATTTTTCATTATGAATCCTTTGGAATTGTCTTGGATTACTGTATTGCTGAGAATAGCTAAATCATTCATCGTTAGTCATACAATAGTGCTGTTACTCTAGACAGTGTTCTTCGGGTTCTGCCCACTTTACTCTGCATCAGTTCATGTTAAGTCCTTCCAAGTTTTTCTGAAATCATCATTTCTTATAGCACAATAGCATCCCATTACTATCATATACCAAAAGTTGTTCAGCTATTCCTCAGTTGATGAAACTCTTCTAAATTTTCAATTCTTTGCCATACAAAAAGAGATGTGATAAATATTTTTATACAAATAGATATTCCCTACCACTTTTTAAATCTCATTGGAATACAGACCCAGTAGTACTGTTACTGCCTCAAAGGGTATGCACAGTTTTATAACTCTTTGAGCATATTTCCAAATTACTTTTCAGAGTGGTTGGATCAGTTCACAACTCCATCAAGAGTACTTTAGTCTCCTACTTTTCCCACATCCCCTCCAAAATTTGTAATTTTTCTTTTCTGTAATATTACCTCTTTAGGGGTGAGGTGGTACCTTAGAATTGTTTTAATTTGCATGTCTCTAATCAATAGTGATAGAGAACACTTTTTTTCACATGACTATAAATAGCTTTGATTTCTTCAGCTGAAAACTGCCAGTTCATATCCTTTGTCTGTTTATCAATTGGTGAATGACTTGCAGTCACTTCCTTTTTTTTTTTTTTTACTAGTAACAGTAGTATAGATTTGTTTATTACTCTCAGAGTAAAATCCCACTTTCCTCATCTCTAAAACGGGAGGGCAGACTCTGACCTCTAAGGTCCTTCCCAGCTCTAAATCTATAAGCCTATGATTCTCTGCCATTTAGCATCACTGAGAGAATATTGATGTTCTAAAAAGACTGGCTTTTGTGGCAATGAGCAGCTTGGGATCATTGAAGGCAATTAATAATTTCCTGATCTGGGGAAGAGCACGATCAGAGCTGTGCTAGTGGAAGATTAATCTGACTGCAATGGGTAGAATGAAACACAGAGTAGAAACTGGTTATAAGACTATTTTGATAATGTACAAATACACTGAATGCTAAATAATTTTCTCTTTCCTTTTCCTTTCCCCTTTGAATAGCTAGGGAAAAATAAAATATCTGGACTATGGTTTACATGTTAAATGGGAGAGATTGAGGAAATGAGGAAAGAGAAAAGACCTATAGAGGAAAGTGGTATACCAAGCAAGGAAACAGAAGATCTCTGGAGTGTTTCCCCTCATGTTGAATGAAGTAGATAGCACAGAAAGCTGACATTTATCCTTACCTTGTCTGAGAAGGTGGCCACATGACTAGAATGGTTACAGAGGAGAGAACACTGAGGAATGGCTGGCAGTGGGAGCCAGGGGATACAAACATTTCCCACCTTTGACTGGTAGGGAGCAGAGGGCTAAGACAGGGTCTCCTCTGAGGGGAGCCATATTTGGAGTTACAAATTAGAGTTGGGTTTTACACACATCTTTGGCACTACTGGTTGCACATTCAATGAAATCTGTTATTTTTTTCTCATTTAATACAATTTTCTTCCTCTGTGAACTGTGTGCTTGAAAATGGAAACTCAGCTTCAGTGTAATGATGGGGGCCCAGGCATACATTTTCTCAGGTTTCAAGGGTAGAGGCTATAAGCCAAGAAAGTGAGAAGATTCCCCATAGTGAATCCAAGCCCTGTGTGTCATGAGATTACTTTTGATGTGAGAGTTATATAATAGAAGTACAAAAGACCTGTACCA
Organism: Bettongia penicillata ogilbyi; assembly: GCA_023548195.1. Taxonomy (NCBI): domain Eukaryota; kingdom Metazoa; phylum Chordata; class Mammalia; order Diprotodontia; family Potoroidae; genus Bettongia; species Bettongia penicillata. Next base: position 472,434 of record JAJHZJ010000694.1, on the reverse strand, counting down.
GAATGGTGTCTCTGGGACCAAAGAGGGGATGGCCATGGGAAATATTTCAGGATTCATGAGCCTTGGTGACTAACTGGATATGAGAGAGAAGGAGTAGGAGGATCCAAAGATGACTCAGAATTTTCTAGTCATCTTGGATGAATAGGAGAGCCAGAAAGAGAAGGAAGGGGAGTCAGGAGGAGGATCAGGTTTGGGGGAAAGAGGATGAGTCAATTTTTCAAGGCACCAAAAGTTCTTTTAGAATAAAGAGGAGTTAAGTATGGGCTGTAGTCACTCCAGGATCTTCGTGGAAGAGGTCAACACTGGAGAATACAGAAGTTTTGAATCAGTGAAATGGAGAGGAACCTGGCATTTCCAGGGGAGGTAACCAACATGAACAGAGATAAAGGGGCCAGAATGTTTGTGAGGCTGCCCTGGGGCACTGGATTAGCCAGATTTAAAGGACTACCTTTCTTCAACAGAGTGACTACTTGGGAATGTGGGAGACTTCCTTTCCTTCCCTTGTCATTTCTTGTTCTCATTCTGCTAGCCTGTTCTCCTCTAGTTACTGACTTAGACCAACTCTTTCTCTACTCATCTGTCCTTCAGTCCTCATCATTCTCATCCCTCCATACTCAACCTCAACTTTCTCTTTTAACTCATCAGTTTTCCTTTCACTCTCCTGGGCTAGCTTCCAACATTGCAAACCAAGTATTTCTATAGCATACACCCACCTAGGGTCTCCAGGTCATCCAAGTAGGAAAGCATGAAACTGGCAGGAACTTTTATACCATACTTTGTCAAAACCTACTTGAGAAAGGAGTTAAATAACTGAAATAGATCCAGCTGGTGAAAAGAACTGTACATCAAGCTGAGGTGTTTGATCTACTAAACAAAAAGGAACCACTGACTTTTAAAGCAGGGAAATGACTTGCCCAACATCACACATGACAGACTGTGATTTTTAATGTAGGTCTATTTACTTCCAATTCACAACTGCAATACATTTAACATCCCCTAGCCTCAGTTTCCTTATCCAGAAAATAGGCCAGATAACATCTGAAGAGGCTATTGTGGAAATTTGTTGTGAGGCTCAAATGAGATAAATTATATAAAAGTGCCTTTGTAAAGTTTAAACCCTTGGTGAATGCTACTTTTTATTTTTTAAGGTTTATATTTCATTATTGAGGATTTTTAAAACAGACATTTCTTTTAGCCTGTTAGTGCATGTCCCATTCCAACATAAATATTGGTGAGATTATGAGGAAATTTCCGTTTTCACTTAGGGCTAGTCTCCCCCATATTCTTCCCCAACAGTGTTATTAGCATGAAATGTTATTATTCATTACAGTGTCATAAAACACGTTTTGTTATTTCTCCCCAAGGTTTGTTTCTATAATTCTAAAAGATATTTGTGTTTCAAATCATTCTCATTGTGAACCTTTCATCTTGAACTTGAGTTATTCCTGTAACTGCTGCCCCATGGTTGATAATTGGTTTTTGCTGTGCCTATTAGAGGCTTTATAATCTCCTGAAAGGGCTGGGCAAGGTAAGGGTTAGGTCTGTAAAAACAACCTTTGCTTTGGAATTAAAGAAACAAAAACAAAACCACCCCTGACCAGGAGTTTTTGGGTGGTTTTAGGCCAAATATTGGCTGCGTCTCCAGTTCGGTCAAGTGTAGCCATTTTCTGAGACTCTGTGGCATCGAGTAAAACTTTTTCAGCTTCTCTTAGTATAATGTGATCATTTCTTCTTTGAAGTGAAAAGCTGCCTTGAACACCATTCTGCTCTGGCTTCTGGTTGCTCATCTGGTTCTTAGTGAAAATACTTGGTGACTTTCTTGTTTAAAAAAGAAAGAAAGAAAGAAATACATATCTTGATTCTGTTCAGGAAACCAAGGTTTTTGAGGTGTTGGTTCTAGAGTAACCTATGTTGTTACCTTACAGAGGCCTTGTTATCAAGGTAACTCATTTTTGCCAGCCCAAAGGCTGGCATTGCATAGCGTTGCCACTCATAGGGTGGACCCCATGCCACAGAGTCTAAGTTTCCCTGGTATCACTGTATTGGATAAAAGGCCATATCTTTCTTCCTTATCTATTTGAAACTACTCTAGCAAGGATGGAATATGCTGTCTTATCAGTACAAATCCTGCTTGAGGGCAGATAGAGCCAGGTAATGATTTATTTTTATTTTTTGATACAGGGATTGAAGCTAAAGGATCATGGAGGTAAGAGCTGTCCCCAAAGTAGGGTGAAAAGGGCAATTATTCTGGGTCTGGTACTTCGGTAGATCTCTTGCTGTTGGCACTGGGCAGTGACCCAAGGAGGTAGCCAGCAGGAGAGAAGGATGTGTCTCCATTAGTTGACCTGAGGCTCATACCTATGCAGATGGACAGTCAGCTCATCTACTGTCATCAAGGCAAATTGCTTTTTCCTTTATAACCCTCCTCCCCCAACCAGCCTTGCCAGAATGTACATTGGTCATTTCTGTCTTTTCCTCTTTAAGGGTTACTTGATTTTAGAGCTTTCCAACATTGCATGGATTAATCTGCATTGTGAAGTAGTGAGTTACCCATCACTAGAAGTGTGCAAGCACATCTATGATATTATAGAGGGGTTTTCTACATTGCTTGGATATTATAACTAGGTGACCTTTTGAAGGTTTCTTCTAATTCTACAATTTATTTTTAACTTTAGTTCTCCTATATATTAAACTGTTTCAGTTGGGGCGGAGAAGGGAAATAAGCTATGTTTAATTCTGGACCCCAACTTCAATCTGTTCCTTCTGTCCTTTAATCACAGTTACTAGCATATAGAATTCCTCAGAAAGAGTAGAAATTAATTTTCCATCCTCCTTTCTTTCTTCGACCCCTCTTTCCTGCTTTCTCTCCCTCTGTCCTTTCTTTCTTCCTCCTTAATTTTTTCCTTCTTTCTTTCTTTTCCTCCTTCCTTTCTTTCCTTTCTCCTTTCCTTCCCTTACTCCCTCCCACCCTTCTTTCCTTCCTTCCTTCCTTCCTTCCTTCCTTCCTTCCTTCCTTCCTTCCTTCCTTCCTTCCTTCCTTCCTTCCTTCCTTCCTTCCTTTATTCTTTCCTTCCTTTCTTTCCTCTTTCCCTGCCTGCTTCCCTCCCTTCCTCCCATCCTTCCATGCTAAGGTAAGGAACACAAACTTTATTTCTCAGCAATGAGGAGCCCTTGATGGTTTAAAAAAGTGGAGGGCATACAAACATAGGTGTGCATTTTATTCACAAACTTTCCTGGCATGATAGGTAAGGTAAATATCATTATTACTTTTTCCTATATGAGAAAATCAAGGCCCAGAGAGCTTTAATGAATGGATAGAATCTCCCTGTTAGTAACTGGCAGAGTTCCCATTAGTACCTATGTTTCCTGACTGCAAGCCACAGGATCTGGCTGCTCGACCCTCTTGATATAGTTCATATTTATAATGACTCAAACTTACATCATTTGTGCTAGCATTGCTAAAACCATTTTTATAGAAACTGAGGCTGAGACAGAAATGACTCGTCTTCATTCATACAGTATCATCCCAGGCTGGAGATTGGGGGGACCTGCAGCCTTGAGGACATGTGTGGCCTTCTAGGTCCTCAAGTGCAGCCCTTTGGTTGAACCCAAATTTCCCAGAATAATCTCCCTTAATGAAAGGATTTGTTCTGTAAAACTTGGACTTGGTCAAAAGGCCCATCCAAGGATCTAGAAGGCCACATGTGGCCTCAAGGTTGAAGGTTCCCCACCCCTGGAATCCAAGTCTTCTGACTTCAAGCGCAGTACTTAATCTATTACATCATCTAATGTAGATGTTCTTTACCCAGCATCCACGGATTCCATTGCAGGGTGATAGGCATGGATAGATTCCAAGGGGTCCATGAACATGGATGATAAAAATATTTTAATAACCATTTGAATAGAACTGACTTACTGTGTAATTATATACATATATGATGCACAGTACTATATATGTGTATGTATATACACATATAAATATATATGTATACATATGCATATAGATGTATATGTTATATATGTGTATATATACAAACACACATACACACATATATGTGAGCATTTACAAACATTATTCTGAGCAAAGGTCCATAGGCTTCACTAGTCTGTCATGCCTTAGCAAAGATGAAGAACTCCTGATCTAATGGATCTTCATTGCTGCTGGGAATGCCCCCACATTTAGGATTAGGGAGCCAGCTGAATGAATATTGGAGCATGTCTAAGATTTTAAAATATCTGAAAGGGAAAATTCAAGGCTAATTCCAGTGGTAGCTTATAGGGAATATGGAAGCTAACAATAGTATTACTGAGTTGATCTTGTGCTTAAATGCATAGCTATTTCATCAATCACCTCCTGATGGAGCTCTCTGGAGGTCAGTCATATGGCTCCTTAGCCTCAGTTTCTTTCTTCAAAAGTGATAACATTTTTAATCATTTAAAAAAATTAGAAAACAATCATGACAGGTATATATGGAAGAAAAATAATTCAAAGTAGGGTTAGTCATTTAGGAATGAGCCATTAAGTTTCCTGTGGCAGATTTTACACTCCCTCACTGGAAGTAAGAGAGGTATGCAGGTTTCCTTAATAGAGTCAAGTTATGTCAACTTGGTTGGGTTGCTGTATTATCTGGCCTCAGGTTTTCCAGCTAATTGTCTCAGAAATATCTAGAGTGCTTATACAGAGACCTTTTTTTAAACAGATAAGGGTTTGGCTGCTGATGAGCTGTGATAGGCAGGGTCCCATAAAACCTGAGAACTAACTGACATATTTTTGGCTCATCATCAAAAAAACCAAAAAAAAATTAGAACAATATGGGCTTCTGGAGAAAACAAGATACAACAAAGTAAAAAGTGAAACCAAGAAGAAAGGTATTTGTGTTATTGGTAAACAGATTTCTTTCTGTGGAAAATATCTAATGAGTCATTAGCAACATGTCACAGTGGCACCAGCTGAGTGAAAATATGGGCCAGAGACAAGTATGGGAGGTGGAGGGATAGTGAATTCATGATGCTAATACTGAGTGACCTACATGAAGGCAGAACATCACATATGTCACCCATATATCCGTATATCCTGCTTTTTATTTTATATTTAGATTAATGTGCCCATAGGCTTGGGCTGTAAAATACAGGATATGTGCTAGTCCAATTATTTAGTGTGATGTAAAGGATAAAAAGTCATCCTTGGACTTAGGAAGCTGTTTAAGTCATTCCAGTCATGTCTGACTCTTTGTAAACCCATTTGAGGTTTTCTTGGCAAAGATACCAAGTAGTTGGCCATTTCCTTCTCCAGCTCCTTTTACAGATGAGGAAACTGAGGCAAACAGGGTTAAGTGCTTCATCAAAGCCACCCTGTTAATAAGTGTCTGAGGTCAGATTTGCACTCAGGTTTTCCTCACTCCAGGTCTGGTGCTCTATCTACTACTACCTACCTAGCAGCCCCTGTACTTAAGGAGACAGCTTCAGATCAAGTCTCCTCTGCTTTTCTCACAAGCTGACTTTGTTACCTTGAACTAATCACTTTAACCTCTTGGTGCCTCCAGGCAAGTCTCTTAAGAAAATAAGTCACAAAATTGTTGCTGACATTAATTTTTCAGAGGAAGTTCTTTTTCTTGGATGTTCTTTACATCAATAAAATTAGAGATATGGACCAAAAACCCCCAATTATACAGTATATTTAAACTTGATGAGAGTCTTCGAGCTATCCTCAGCCTCAGCTTGTTGGTTCTTGGTATCTTTCCTCTCTCCCATAGAGGACATCCTACTTCTGAGTCACCAAGTCTAAGAATGAGACAAAGCATCAGAAATAAGAACCCATACAGATATGACAATGGTGATGATCTCCTAGATATGTGGTCACATTGAGATGGTAGTTCTGTACTGAGTACAGTTCATCTACACCTGCCAGTATTTGGACTCTTTCCTATTTCCTCCCTTCTGTTCATGTCAAGGGATCTCTCCCCTGTGCTCTGACTCTTTCCTTGCATTCTTTTTATACTTTGTCGATAGCACTGACTTTTGCAAGTTGTCTATGTTTTTTGTTCCTTCATGGTGTAAAAACATTCCTACTCATATCACAGGATTGTTGTAGAAAAGTGCTTTGTTATTTGCAGTGTTCTTCATGACAATCTTGTGATGTAGGGAGTGGGAATGTTTTTATTCTAAAAATGGGGAAACTGAGGCTTATAGAAACCAAATGATTCATTCATTATCACACAGCTAGTAAGTGTCTGAGCCAGGATACTAAGCCAAGTCCATTGTGCTTTGCCTAGGAATTCATGACAGATGCATTCAATAGATGTTGGCCATGAGGCCATGATGGTTTTTGAGGCAACTAGGTGATGCAGTGGATAGAATGTTGGGTCTGGGGTCACGTAGACCTGACTTCAACTTCATATGCTTACTAGCTGTGTGACTGGGGGTAAGTTACAACCTCTGCTTGCCCCAATTTCCTCATCTGTAAAGTGGACAGGATAACTACACCTATTTCATAGGAGGGTTGTGACATTCAGATGAGATAGTATTTGTAAAGTGCCTTACCAACCTGAAAGCACTATATACATGCTAACAATTATTATTTATGTTGAATGCTATTTTTTCATTCTCTTCTATATAATCAGAGGTATACTTCTATGGGAAAAAACAAATAAAGCCCAAGATGGAGAAATTTCCCAAAGGAAATATGTAATATGATAAATCATAGGTGGTATTACCTGCATTTTCAACTCTGTGGGGCACTGTAAGTGAAGAATTTTTTTCTTCTGTTATTTTCAGTTGGGGTAAAAGAAAAACAGTGGAGATTCTGGGGAATAGGGGCAGAGACCGAGCAGGAAGATGCAGCTTTTATCCATTGCATGGCTTGACTTTCCAGGCAAACACCACCGTTTCCATCCTTCCTCATCTCCTTCTAGGGACTGGACTTCTTTATTTATCATTTATTTAGAAAGCTTGGAAGCAGCTGTGGGTTTAACAAGTAGAATGGGAAGAGAGAGCAGGTTGCAGAATTCCATAAATATAAATTTAATGCAATATGTGTCAAATTAATTCCTCAAATTATGTTAGTTTTGCTTTATAAGGAGGGATACCTGCATATCAGTTTTGCAAAATAGTAGTCAGTATTATAGATGAGAGATGCATACCTGGAGATAGTGAAAGGCAACCCTGCCTTAAGGCAGGGGGTATGGTCTAGGTGACCTCCTTCCAGTGGAATTTGGCTGAGATTCTATAGTAATAGTCTTCCCAGAGAAAGGCCAATTAGATCTCCTGCTGTTTTCAAGCACAATGAATTCTTGCTTATCTCTGCCCCAGATATATATCTTAAAAGTATGGAATATCTAGCATCTATCAGCAGCATACCTTAATTCACTAGCATATTATTAACATCATGTCAGAGGAGAGGTAGGGGCAAGAGAAGAGAGAGACACACACACAAAAACACAGAGAGAGAGAGAGAGAGAGAGAGAGACAGACAGACAGACAGACAGACAGACAGACAGAGACAGAGAGAACACCTTCCCTCCCACTGGAACAGTCAGCAGCTCTTGGAATAGGACATGGGTGGTGGTGGGGACACTCAGTGCCTCAGGGCAGGTGTGACTGAACTACTTTGTCACCGTCAGGAAAAGAAAGCAAGGGAGGGAGACCAATATGAGCGAACCCAGCGTATGAATTAGCCCAGAGGAGTCTAGGTGGTTCTGCCTTACCAGGTTTTTTGCTGGTCTATATGTATGTATTACTATTTTTTTGCCTATAAGACTCAGAGATTGACAGTGTTGAGGGAGCCCTTTCCCCCAGCTCATTTTTCTGCTCCTCCAAACATTCTCCTAATGGTGTCTTTCATCTCCCCTAGAAGCAGAGACTCACAAGCACTAATTCCAGTCAGTTGATCCAGGCATGTTTCCCTCCACCGAGATCTTGTATAGTCCCATTTTACTTTGCATGGCATTTTGACAGTCTGCTTCAATGCCTTTCACTCATCTAGACTTTCTCTTTTATTATTATGGATAAACAAGAGGCTACTGCATTACTTACACTAATGACCATTTTATTGTCCAAGCACTTTAGGAGAGATTAGAGTGTGGTTTTTATCATGGGGAACTGGAAGACCAATTTTCCTACAGTGCTAAAGTGGGCGATGGAAGCAAAAATAAATAAAGCAGCCAGCAGCAAATTCAACTGGACAGTTGATGTGAGCACAATTTTGCCACCATTATTCTCAGCAAATTCAGTTTGCCTTTATGTCCGTACTATTTCTCCCAGGATCCCTCTGGAACTGGGACATCATGGACTCCTTGCAGATTACCAGTCTTCCTATGAGTGTGTGGAAGGAAGACAAATGGAGTTGGTGGAGGGGAGAATGGTGGACACAGTGTGACTAAGCAAAAATTGGTAGCTGGGAATACACATCTTAGAATTGAATATTCTAAGTTGTAGCAGAATTCTAGGTCACAGATGAAGAAGTTGTGTAAGCCTGACACAGTAGCAATGTGTAGAGAAGACAAGTAGAAAGCATCCTTGATGTGAAGTCAGAGGACTGAGGTTCTAGTCTTAGCTACTTTCCTTCTTGTCTCTATGACCTTGAGTAAGTCATTTTGTCTCTAAGGGCCTCAATTGCTCTTATCTGTAAAGTGAGGGGGTTGAACTCAATACCTGGCACATACTTGTTGACTTGTCTTAGGTGACCTTCAATTAAGTATGTGATTCTATTAAGGTCCAAGGAGGGCTAACGAATGGGAGTGGGGTGCTAAGGATGAGGGTCAGGAATTAAGCACTGGGCACTGGGGAAGTAATAGGCTAGACAAACTAGGTGACCAGCTCCTCTGTGTTGGGATCATATATGGAGAGGTCTTAAACCCAGTTACTCCTGAATTCTCTTAAGCTGGAGAGTTCCTGCTGTTGCTGCCAACCTTGTTAACTTCCACTGAGATCTTGGAATCTCTCTACGGCTGGCTATTGCCTCCAGCAGTTCAAGAACAGGAGATTTGTCATCCAGGTGTATGACAGCTTGTTTCAGGGGCATCAGTTTGGGTATCCTTTTATTTTTTGCTTTTTGATAGTTAAGAGTAAGCTGGAGAAAGGATGTTGATGCAGCAAGCCCTTTTCCAAGGGGATAAAGGTTACCTTCAACTCTTTAATAACAGAAAATTTGGGGAATAGAATGGGCATAGAAATATAGTATATTCGAATAGTCCTATGGTTTTCTGGGTACTTTCACTTCCATCGTATTATTTGAGCCCCATGACAATCCAGTGTCTTGGGTAGCACAAGTACAATTTTCTCCATCTTGTAGATGAGAAACTCAGAATCTCTTTTGGAAGGGAACTCAAAGATCATCTTATATAACCCCCAATTGAACAGAATTTTTTCTACCTTGTATTTGTCAAGTATTTGCCAATATCCTGAGGCAGCTCATTGCACTTTTGGTCACAGGGCAAATATTTAGGAAGTTCCCTCATGTCAAGATTAAATTTACCCCTTTGTACCTCCCGCAACCTTCCATGCCTTTTTCTTTGCAATCCCCTCTCTTTATCATCCTTCTTCTCCTTCTCCCACTCTGGACAAAGTCCTTCTACTGGTTTTTCTCTCAGCCAGCTTTCTCCCACAAAAACTGGAAATAGCCATCCAGGTGACTTTGACTTTTTAAGCCAATTATGTGAATGCACCTGTTTATGCATGTAAGTACACATATGTACACATGCATACTGAAATTTTTTGGCTCTCTCTCTTTTCTCTACCTTTACATTATGTGAAATAAACGGATGAGTATCTCTGTTTTCTGCTTTTTAGTTCAGATAGAAAATTGGGGTTTTGGTCTCGAGTCTGGCAGTGTACCTTTAACAGAATTTCCTGAGGACTTTGGTGTCTGGGGGGAGGGAAGAATGTTATAAAAGTTGGCTGGAATTAGTGACTGTCCTTTTCCTGGGCATTTGATACTTCTATAAATGCACCATTGAGGTCTGCTAAATTTTCATAAAATGTTCCCCCTGCCAACCTGGATGGCTAGGATTGTCTGGTGCTAGCATTTAATTATCCCCTAAGTGTTTTCATATTTATGCTTCCTGTAGCTTTGTGTCCTGAAATGTCTCAGGAACACAATACTTTGTTTCCTTTTCATAGCTCCCTTAAGAAACAGAAATTAGTGGAAAATTTTATATTCAGAGAAGTAGGTCTGCATTTCTTTTCATAGTTCCTCACATGTATGAAATCACGAGTCTAGACTATGGTGGTGATGGAAAAATGTAATACATGAGGCTAGCAACCTGGTCTTGGTGCCGGGTTGATCTGTGTTCGGGACCTTCTTTTGACGTAAACAGGCTGTGTGACTGTGGGCAAGTCACTTAAGATCTCAGTGGCCTAGACAGCTTACTAAGAATTTCTCATAGGTTAGTATTGTTCTCTATTGGCAGAAGGAATTTTCACACAGGGAGTTTCCTCTACCAAAGAAACTGCAAGTCTGAGTCACAAGCATGTGTGTGTGTGTGTGTGTATGTGTGTGTTAGGTACACAAATTTTGATCTCTATTGCTAGCATGTGCTTGTAAATACTACTCTGAAATGCCATTATGCATGCCAGCATGTGAATGGAACTGTTAAAGACACTTGACGAGGAGGCATCTGTTTGGCCAACAGTTTATGCTGCAGTAGTGCAGAGCTGATAACATTAATAGGAATCACATTTTTTAAGTTGTAAATTTGATGTAAAATATAGAAGTTGACTATAATTGTGTTATAAAGCAACAATTCCAATTATTAAAAGGTCTTTCTTTTATGTGAGGGATACCAGAATTCTTCCTGCTTGTACCTGCCCTAACAATTATCATGCATCCTTTAAAATTCTTCTTTATTTTTTCATTTTCATAAGAACTGCATTATGATGTGACATATCTTTTCCAGATATTTTGCTTGAATAAATAAATAGGATATTAAATTCAACTGGGGTATTAGATTATAAATTAGTTCTGTAATAGGCGTCATAATGTTATTTAGATTTTCAGTTTACACAGACCTTGTAGCAACTCCCCAGAGCTATGCTACAGAATTAGAAGTAGATATGAGTTGATGTAAGAAAATTGGTTTTTGTAATATGCTGATGTCAGTAGAGTTTTGCTGTGTGTAAAGATATTTAAATAAGCATTTCTTCTTCCTTTATTATATGGACTAAAGATTGATAATGATTTCAAAGTACTGATCTGTTGGTGTTGGCCTTACATGACAATAAATGTCTTTTCTCAAATTAAAGCAATACTTTATAGATAAACACTAAGGATTCAGGTGGTAGAGAACACATCTTTTGTCAGTAGAATTGGGTACACCTCTTTTGACAGATTAGTAGGTGTGTATAGTATAGGCTTTGGATGAATTTTGGCCATTTTCATCATTTGTTATATTTTAGGCAGGCAGAGGAATAAGTCCTCACCTAAGAACCCGCGTACCTGCCTAAGTGACTAGGAGAACGACGGGGCTTCTTCTCTGATTAAGATATGGGATGGAAAGGTGGGGAGGGAATGTGCATGTTTAATAATTCTGATTAGCTGGATGAATGAGGCGATCAACTCATAAAAACCAGCGACTGGGAAGTTCATTTTTTCTTACATTTGATTTTTCTTGATTCTAACCCTTAAATTACATGTCTTTTTTGGTGTATGCATATATGTCTACCATCTCTTTCTTGCAAGATTTTTTAATTGATGTCTTTTGTTTGTATATCATATTCATTTCCAAATATCTCCTTTTTCCTTCCTCCCCAGAAAGCCATTCTATGAAATAAAGATGAGCAAGAGAGATGGAGACAGACAGACAGATACACACACACAGACAGAGAGAGGGAGAGAGATGGGGAGAGAGAGAGACAGGGAGAGAGAGAGAGACAGAGAGAGAGAGAGACGGAGAGAGAGAGAGAGAGAGAGCTTGAGAGAGAGGGAGAGACAGAGACAGAGTGAGAGGGAAAGACAGAGAGACAGAGAGAGAGAGAAAGAGAGAGAGAGAAAGAGAGAGAGGGAGACAGAGAGAGAGAGAGAGAGAGAGAGGAAGACAGAGAGAGAGAGAGAGAGAGAGAGAGAGAGAGAGAGAGAGAGAGAGAGAGAGAGAGAGAGAGAGAAAGTACAGCAAACCTAACCAAAAACTTAGTCTCAGCCATCTATGCAATGTTCCACACTGAATGTCCCTCACCTCAGCACAGAAAGAAGAGAAGTCAGGTGCATTGTCTCCTTTTTCCTTGAGGTCAAGTTTGATCATTTTAATTAGAAAACATTTGTGGGGCTTCTTTTTGGGAGGGTTTTTGCTATCTTGAAAAGCCCAAACTACACCCTCAAACTGAGGCAGACGTTCTAGTAATGGTGTCTTTTGGCCGGTAGGTGATGCAACCTACTGGTGGGGGTTGAGTTGCATGAAAGGGGCCAGGGAAGAATTGCTTAAGGAATGAGAAAGGCTCTACCCCAGTCTGTAGTAGAAATAACTGCTAAATATAAAAGCAAAGTCAACTCACTTCTGTAGCACGGCTAAAAATATCCCACTGGGATAAACTGTATTCCAAGTTTTCCCAGACTTTCATCTGGATATCAGAAGGTTTGTGCCTCATGGGAATTTTTTCAGATGTCCAAACAGAGGGGGGAAAGGACTTCTATTTTTAAGGTCTGATCAGATTGTGGGATGATAATAACAAAAATGTATCATTGAAATAAACATTCCCCAGCCCATGGAATTGTGCCTTGCTCAGATCATAGATTTCAAACTGTAACAGAATTTAAAGATCATCTGATGGAAATACCTCAGTTTACAGATGTTTGCAGAAACTGAGACCCAAAGAGAGGGTAGTCACACAAAGCCTCAGTTTCCTCATTTGTAAAATGAAGAGGCAAACTCTCTGACCTCTAAGCTTCTGTCCATTTCTAAATCTGGGGTCCTGAGTGGCTAAGCTAAAGCCTGTGACCCCTGCTCTAATGCTGCTTTTCCCACAAGCCCTGTCTTCTCTGCCACCCTCTTTGCTGATTCTCCAAGCCTCTCTTAAGTACTGCATTTCATTAAGGGTTCACAAGCCTTGACATGTTTGTAAAGGAAGATACCGCCGAGCATTCATATTCCTTTGCCTTCTAACAAACATGTTGTGAATAACCTATATTTGGAATACCATTTGTCAGAGGGATGCCGGCAGTTTTAAATGGAACCCAGCTTTTTTTTTCCAGCCACCGCCTTTTGTTCTTTAAAGCAGAGCCCTGGCCAGCACTTTACACCTTGATGGAAGTTTTTATTGGGAGAAACCGGTCTTCATTCCTTAAGAATGGGAACATTTGCATTAAACGATGCAGGAGATGCTATAGTAATTTCATGAGAATTACCCTTTCCAATGAATGTTAGATTGAACACCAAGTAAAATCCCTTCAAAGTAGCTCAAAGATAAATTCGAGCCTGGGCTGCACTTGGGTAGAACTAAATTTTATTCCTTTCCTTTAAAATGGTTTTTAATTGATTTGGCATACTTTTAAAGTTAATAGTGAATACTGTACCTGAGCCTGCATGATCAGTCCTGTGCCTTAGATGTATTACACTCAGAAGCAGCTTCCCTTCACTGAAGGACAATGGCATTAATGACTAGTCCCTGCTTATTTCACTGATGCTAATGGGGTTCATGATTTCAGAGAGTTTTCTAATTAGCCATCCAGTCTGTTTGCCTGAATATTTTACCTGAAGCATTTTGGAAACACACACATACCAAACTCCAGGTGCTTATCATCATGCCAGAAGGCTTACATGCAAACAGGCCCTGCAACCAAAGCTTAGGATCATAGAATTTGGACCTCAGCGATCACCCGATCCACCTTGCTTCTCATTTTGCTGATGAGGGAACTGAGGCCCAGGCAGGTCTGTGAGCTGTCTAGGGTCACACAATGTATACACATCAGAGCAAAAAATTGAACCCAGGCCTTCTGCTTCTGTGTCATTTTCATGAAAATAGGGGAGAAGCCAAAAGACCCAGACATCTTAAAGGGCAGAAAATAGACAGAGGAAGAAAAAAATGTTTCTGGATAAACAAGTTGCCAACTCTCCACTCCCTTAAAAATTAAAGTGAAAATGTGATTTTGGCAAGATGAGAGGTGCTAGTGGTGGTGAAAATACTTCAGATTCAAGATTTGATTTGTCTGTGTTGTAGAATGACCTGATTCTTGATTTATCTTTTCAGGGCAACGAGAGAGTGAGAGGGAGAGAGAGAGAGAGAGAGAGAGAGAGAGAGAGAGAGAGAGAGAGAGAGAGAGAATGAGAACTCATTGTGTCTTGCAGCTCATAGCCTGGGGACATTAAAGTTTCGTCAGTGGTCACTAGGTTGGGCGTGGGCAAGCAGCAATGGGCAAATTTAGGGAACATGATTAGAGTTGTAGAGACAAGTGTGATAAGAGAGAAAAGGAAGAACAGTCTTGAAGTTCACTGGGCAAGTGAAAATATAGGAAGTAATTTATTTTTGGCTAAACAAAGATTAAGAAGAAAGAAATAGAAAAAGAAACCTGGAAGATGGGGAAAAATGTGTCATTGGCAATCATTTTCGGGCATATGATGCCAACGGGGCTAGGAGGGATCGGTCAAGGGTTATCATGACTTTAAAGCTGGAGAAACAGGTAGTTAGGATGATAGTCAGTGTGTGTGTGTGTGTGTGTGTGTGTGTGTGTGTGTGTGTGTGTATAAATTGGAGGAGGGAAGGTTGTGGGTAGAATTAGAATAAGTTTTTTTTTTTCTTTTTCTTTAGGAATGTTCATCATTAAGTACCCATTTCACTTGTAGTGGAGGAGTAGGATAACCTTTGCAGGGTGAAGTAAAGATAGTGGATTTCCTTACTTCCTACCATCATAGGCAGAGTTAGGACTAAATGAGAAGAATTACTGGTTCCCAGAATGCACTTGGATCACTAGAATGCTCCACCCTCTCTTACTGCGAAGCTGTAATTAAAATTATTATACAGTATAATGATTTCTAATCCATCTCAGAACAAATCACCATCTTATATCTGACATGTTGTTAATGTTTACTACCATAATTCCTAATTTGAAATATAAGGCAGCAATTTTTATTAGTATTCAGTTATATATAATTATGTCAAATATGAGATTGTAATTTAAATTGAACTGTATTAACAACGATCATACAAAGTGATTATATTGTGTCTCAGACACCCAGACTATTTTGTATTTTTATAGATCTTTGTCTTCTGACTATCAATAATTATTTTAAAAAACTCAACTGCTTCATATATTGTTCATTACGCTTTCCAGATAAATCAAGGATTCTTAACCATTTTAGGTCATGGACTCCTTTGATAGACATAAATGGTATAGATCCCTTCTCAGAATAATGATTTAAAATACATAGAAATTGGATACAAAGGAAATTGACTTTAATAGAATACTGTTATCAATTATCTATCCATCAATCTATGTATCTATCTATCATCTAATCTATCTTTGAAAAAGTCAAGTTTAAAGACCTTAGGGTAAGAATTGTTTTTAGAATATCTGAGTTAACATGTTTTAGAATGCCAGGATGCATAAAGAACAAATTGCCTTGAACTCATTTTTCCAGCCCCTGTGTTTAGGCTGACTAAGGAATATGTCTGTATTTTTCTTTCCTGAGTGATCATAGACATGTGGAGAGAGGGTACCTTCCCTGTGCAGGGCTAAGTGACTGTGGGGGGCTTTATTCATTTCATCCTATTAGCTTAGGAAGCTGGTTTGGTGGAATCGTAGAAATGAAAAGTAATCCAGAAGTTTATCTGGCAGCCACTTCAGGGGCAGATGAATACTGAAATTTTTCAGGACAGATGTTGTCTATTCTCACTTGGAAGATCTCCAGTAAGACTTCAGAGCCTTCATGGCAGTAATAAGTCCCAGTACCTTATTACTCTGATGGGCCAAGGGTTTTTCCTTATGTACAACTAAAATGTATTTTGCCTATTTAAAGGCACTTTCCTCTTGTCAGTCCTCTGCACATAGGAAGACGACTGAACAAGGATTGATCAAGTATTATTTTTAAAAAAACTCTTTGTATACTTAAAGGTGGCAATAAAGTTACCCTTTGACCCTCTCTGCTCTGGCCAAAGGGCTGTATTTCCCTTAATTCTTCCATATAGAATTTATTTTCCATCCTTTAATCAATTTTGTGACCCTTTTTAAAACTCTTGATTTTTTTGCCTTATATCTTAAAAATTTTAGTGCCTAAAATTGATTCCAATGGTTTAATAATAAAGCATTTAAATAGTGTTTTAAGGTTTGCAAAATGCTTTATGCATGTTTTCTCATTTGAACCTCACAACACAATATCACTGTCTATGGGATAGATAGTATTCTTCTTCACATTTTTACAAATTTGGAAAGTGAGGCTGAGAGAAATTAAGTGACTTGTCCAGGGTCACATAGCTAATAAGTTTCTGAGATAAGATTCAAACCCACTTTTTCTTAACCCCAAGCCTGGTACTTTATCCATAGCACTACTTAACTGACCTAATAAAGGTTTGATTTCATTATATGACAAATATAAGAGAAAAAAATAATTCCTGCCTCTTGTATGCCATTTTCTTTTTTTATTTAAAAAAATACTTTGTCTTTCCTTTTTTTTAAACCACAATTATACTTTCCAATATGTCTGTTCCTTAATTCCCTAGCAATCTCTTGTAATGCAGAATTTAAAAAAAGGGAAAAATGTTCAGCAAAGTAAACAAGATAAATATGTAATATAAACATAAAATAACCATTAAAAACTGATATTTGATGCTCTGTCCTATACACGAAATATAGAGAAAACTTCACATACTCAGGATTCTACATATCAATAAATAGAAATTTCCATATACTTAATGCTTGTGAAAGCTTTTTTAAGTACATCTAGCACCAAGAGATCTAAGAGTCAGGCTCCTAAGTGTCAATGAAGGGTTCTATGACTTAGGAGTTCTTTAACCTGATTCTAAAATTGATCCCCTAAGAAAAGTTAAATATCACCTATGTTTGAAGATTGCTAGATGACTACTTAGATAATTCTTATGTAAATACAGATGGTACCCTTATGGAAATTACATGAAAGTAAGTGGATGCCAATAGAAAGAATATAATACTTTGATTAGATGATATAATGGGGGTACATTATACTGTTGGTTTCCTGGACACAGTTTTTTTAAAGATTCTCATTAATGGCTTACTTGAATTTGATCAGAGGTCTTGGATGAGTTTTGAACTGCATTAGGGAATAAATACATACAACATGGAGATCACTGATACACCAGACTGACAAAATATTGAATGTTACATGTCCCTGTTATTTTGGTTTTTAACAAGCTTTCCTTTTGATCTTTAAAATTTTTATATCAATGTCTCTAATATAAAATTCTTATCATTGATTAGTATTACGAGTCTGAATTGTTATATCCCCCCAACTTTCTTCTACCCTGAATTGTTAAAGTCGAATTATATGCCAGCAGGTAAAAACATAACACTACTCCTGAAACAGAAACACTAAGATATTATTTAATAAGTAATCCAATTCTACAAATGTTAATATTAAGTTCATGCTATGTAGAAGGCACTCTGCTGAGAACTGGGGACACAAAGACAAAAGTGAAACAGTATCTGTCCTCAAGAAATTTACATCCTATTCATGATTATATAAAAATTATCTCTTCAGCCCTTCCCTCCCTTCTATTTCCCTTCCCTTAATTTGTTTAAATAGCATGGACTTAAAAAAGATGGTAGAGAAATATATTATCATGGCACCACTGCATGGATGACATTTGAATATTAGCATTAAATTGAAGTTTTTTACCTCTCTGTTTGTTGGTATGCATTATGTTGGGAAATGTTGCCCAACCTTTTAAAAAATGAGATTTGAATCATCTAGTAATCAGTGTAATATATTCTGTTATGGCAGTAATCAAGTCTTCCAGCCTTGGGCTAAGATTCGTTCTTTGGGGAAGAAAACGAGGGCTGATTAATGTTGCTTTAGGTTTTTACAGTAGAATGATGCACCTTGGCTAGTTGAACTTTTTGGATGCTTAGAAAAGAGAACACTTGAAAAACCTGAAGTAGATCTTTCTAAAAATATTCAAATTTTACCATGTTATTTTTCCCAACAAACACTATGTACATTATGTGCATGTTAGAATTATTTAACTTAGATTCATTTATGAAGCTTTCATAGTTTTTCCACCATTTGTTTGGCAAATGAATGGTCATGGAGTTCAGTGAGATAATTAACTTTCATTCAGGGTCAGAGTTGAAGAGGTAAAAAAGAGGAGAGGAGGGAGAGAAGAATCAGCATTTGGAGGGCACATTCCAAGCGGTAAGAATGTCACCCTGAGGCAAATCATTTGATTGACTCAACTGAGTCACTTTGGATCTCAGTTTCCACATCTCTAAAGTGAAAGGGTAAACTAGATGATCCCTGAGCCAGTTCTTAATCGATGATCCGAGGTCCATCTTGTGAGCTGTCAACAACTGAAAAATCACTGCATTCTGTTCCACCTTTTCGTAACTTGGTTCATTTTGTAGATGGGAAGATTTTGCTACTTGGAGGGGTTCATTTCAGTACCAAGGACAATAGCTGGCAGCCCCACAAAATGCCATGACCATCCCTTTCAGTTAAGCCTCATATTATTTAAGACATCCATTTCAAAAATAACTCCTGTATCCATGGTTATGTGCTCTATTGAATTTGAGGGACTTTACTACTGTAAATCCCATTAATGCAGGTGCCCTTGCACAAAGCCTTTTGTATTGACTTGGGTCAACTTAATCTGTGGGCTTGTGGGTCCCCCCTCCCACTTTTGGTCTTTCAACAACTACGTTTATTTTTTCCTCTACTTTTTTTCTTTTTAAAGATAATACAGAGCATTTCATTTGGATTCGTTCTGTGAATGAGTTGACATTTGAGTATAACTATTTCTTCCCTGGTTTTCTCAACTCTTCATTCAATTCAATCAATTAAAATGCATTAAGTGCCTCTTCTGTGAATGGCATCACATCATAAGATGTTGGAGCTTCAGAAATCAATAAGAATTTATCACCTTAAGTGAGGGAATGAAGGGGATAATAAGACAAAAAAAATGGAATGCAAAATAAACATGAATATTCTTAAGAAGATCAGAGTTCAAAAGATGGAGGGCTCACTTCATGGGGTCACAGGGTCACAAAATTTGAATTGGAAGGAATCTTGTTGGTAGGTGAGGCCAACCCTGGCATTTTGTTGTTGAGAAACAGAATCAGAGCCAGAGAGATTCAATGACTTGCCCAAGGTCACACAGGCAACACGTGTTTGAAGCAGATTTCAAACCCGGGTCTTTTAAGCTCCACATTCAGGGCTTTGTCCATTACATGAGGAAGCAACCTTTAAACTGGGCCTTCATGATTTCAGTAACATCCACTAATAGTGCAGGTATGCGTATCCTGGACTTAATACCATATTCTGTAGAAGTAATAAACAGTTATTAAAGGCACAAATAAATTAATGTATTATTCAAAACCATCTTGGATTCATAAACCATAGTTTAGAGATGATTGTTTGCTTTTTGAAAGGACTTTCTGCACTATGATTTTAAATAGCAAAATTTCCCTTGGGCAAGCAAATTTGGAATTGGTTTTCAAAAATATGATTATCACAAATATTTTTAGGTACCCTTCAAGAGTGTCAAATGTGCTTGACCTATACAGGTGAAGTAGTGTCAGTAATTTGACAATATTAAATCTTTAAAAAAAATTTTTTTTTAGGCTCCACATATTGGCACTGACTGGCTTGTAGTTGAGCCTTTATTATCTAGGCAGAAATATGAAAATATGCTTCATTATAGTCTTCCAGTGAAAGTCTCTATGTCATGTCTAAATTAAATCACATTCTTCCCTCCCCTCGTAAGTAGAAGATATTTCCCTTGCCTTAACTGTATACAGTGGCACCCTGGCCCTGAAGTCAGGAAGATCCTGAGTTCAAATCTAGTCTCAGACAATTACTAGCTATATGATCCTGGGCAAGTCACTTAACCTTTGTCTGCCTCTGTTTTCCCCTCTGTAAAATGGGGATAATAACAGCACCTATCTTGCAGGGTTGTTTTGAGGTTATGAAGAGAAAAAAGTTTGTAAAAAGTACTTAACAAAGTACCTGTCACATAGTAGGTACTGTATAAATTCTTATGCCCTTCCTTCTTCTTTAGGCACTCTGAATTTCAGTTTTGTCTTTTTTCAAGGACAAGAGGACTGACCACCTCCCTCTCCTCCGATGTAGCAGCATCTTATGCTCCTTATTGTCTATGTTCACAGGTGCTCACTAGACTTCGTTAGTTACACCACACTCCCAATGGAAGCCGGTGGCTGTTGTGCAAATACAGACACAAAATGATGCTCATTTTTTTAAGTTGGCAAAAATCTTCACATGAGAATAGTTGAAAATTCACTCTGTGCCATATAAGTAATGATAATCTATATTTCTGCATAGTTTTTGCAGTTTATAATTTTGTAAAGTTGGTAATCCTAAAGGATTGTACTCCCATTTTACAAATGAGAAAGCCAGAGCATATACCAGCTTTGTCATAACTACCTGTGGAATCGTGGATAAAGCATGTTACTTCTGTAGCCCTAGGTTTCTTCATTGGTAAAATGAGGAGGTTGCACTAGATAATCTCTAGGGTCCCTTCTACAAAGTAGTAAGTAGTAGAACAAAGATTCTTCTGACCATAAATCCAATACTCTTGTTAATATATTTAAATATCTCACATTTAGATGCCCTTCTAAGTTTCCCCCACCATCCCACCAGCAGCACCAGCACCAACACCAGCACAACTACTACTACTAGTACTACTAGTACTACTACTACTACTACCTGCTACTTCTGCTACTATTACCTACTACCATTGCTATCATTACTACTACTACTACTACTACTACTAGTACTACTACTACTACTACTGCTACTAATCTACTTTTCTCTATGGGGAGTTGTTCAATAGAGGAAGCCAACATTCTCTGTTATTCTCCAATTGAAATCATTCTTCTTGGGGAAGGGTATAAGTAGCTTGCTTTCAAAGTGTGTTTGTGTGTATGGGGATATTTTTGTGTATGGAGATATTATACACTCAGAAAGCCAAGTATATGCTATAACTAAAAATTCAGAAAGAATTATTGAGTGTTACATGCTATTCAGAAATTAAGCCCCCAGATAAAAGTTCCAAATAACTCAAGATTCACCATCTGAAAGCAAGACAACTTTACTGAACATGCAGTAAGATATTTGATCCCAGTTTTCAGGAAAGGAAAAGGTTTGAAATATTGGTTTGCCCTAGTTTTATGAACTGAAGAAGATCCATTTAGATTGATAAACTTCTGTTGCTCCTTAGACGTCTTTCAGTCATGTTTGACTCTTTTTGACCCTTTTGGGGGTTTTCTTGACAAAGATAGAATTGTTTTGTTATTTCTTTCTCTAGTTCATTTTTACATTTGAAGAAACTGAGGCAAACAAGGTTAAGTGATTTCCTCAGGGTCATATAGTTAATAAGCATGTGAGGTTGGATTTGAACTCAGGCAGATGATTCCTCCTGACTCTAGACCTGGCACTCTATATCCACTGTGCCACCTAGTCATCCTATTGATACACAGAATGTGCCAACTGTATAGTTAGATGTATGTAAAACATTTCCACTCATATGAAATGTGTGGGCAGGGGCTTTGTGATCTATCCAAACCAGAGGAAAGGTAATAATAATAAAAAAAAGACATCTTGAGCAGGTTGGATGGAGTGAGTGAGGTCACCTCTTCCTCCCCAGGTCCATTAGAAATGAGCACACAACCCAGCTGGAATGCAGAACAGTGTTGAAAGGCATTTTGCCAAAATGTTTTTAGACAGAATGGTAGAGATTAAAGCACTTCAGGCCCTGATTGGATTACCATAGCACCAGAAGCACTTTAATCTTGGCTGCTGCTGCCAGGGTGGGGGGAGTGGGGGTGGGAGGGTGGGGGGGATGATGTAGGGGGGTAAGCCGGTGATTGAGCCATGTGTGGAGAGCCCTTGCAGAAGGAGCAGACAGACGACTACACTTAGCCGCTTAATCTTCCAGCCTTGTGGTTGGCATAGAGAAATATTTAACCGCTGCAACAGAGATAAAGTAATAGATTCCCAAGTATTGGTCTGTTGATAACTTCTCCTTAATTTGAATTCTGTTGTATAAAACCTTTGTCAAAACAGGCTTTTAGTGAACTCAGTTCACTGGAAGCAGATTGTGCATCAGTGGCTGGGTGTAATTCAATGAATAAACAGGGGGTTAAAAAAAGGATAAACTTTGATCATACATAGACAGGCAAAGCAGAAAGGGAAGAGAGGAAATATAGAAAGCTAGAAAGAACCCTTTAATAACTGCAAGGAGAAATTACAAAGACATTGGAGGGACAAAAAGCGTAGAGGAAACAAAAGAATCACAGAAAGATTGGAATCCACATAAATGGTGATTATCCAATTATATCATCTTCCACAGTTTACTGTCAGACTGATTTTTATTTTAAAGACCTTATCCCTGGGGGAATTTATTTTCCCAAGCCTTACATAACAAAGCCAATAATGCTATTTCATGACTAATCAAATCCAGCATAAATGTGAAAATTCCCAGGATTCTCTTCCAATTTGTGGGTAAAAAAATCTGAAGAAAACTGGTGCTACCTTTAACTGCTCCCTCCCAAGAGGAGTTAGAAGAATTTTCAAGAGGAATTTTAAGGTGGAGAGAGAGAGGGAAGTTGGTTGATAGGAAGGGACTAAGCATATATGGGAAAAGAGCGGTGGAACGCTTTGAAGGTGAACTTTAAGCTGAGGAGGAGGGAACCCAGGGCACTGGCTCAAGAATGTATGAGATGTGGTGAGAGATATAGTGGAGACAGACCCAACTCACTTTAGCCCTTTAGATGGAAGAAGTAAGGAAGTAGGAGGCTAGGCGTTGGAGGGATTTTTGAACTCAGCTTCCCTGATTCCCAAACCTAACACTCTCTCCAACTAGATACTGTTCAGAAAGGAGTAGGAGTAGAAGCAATTGGCAAGGACTTGAGGGCTCAGTTATTTTGAGTAGGAATATTGGTGACTTTCAATAAGTAAATGGCCTGCGCATGTTAAAATGTGTGCTCACAAATAAATGGAAAAAGTTATTGGGAGAATGCCAAGGTGGAACTTCATCCTAGCTAAGCTAGCTAACAGATAAAGATCGTCTATAGAACCGAACTGGTGGGGAATGACAATTTAAAGATTTTTGTCAGGTAGGCAATTTAAAAATAAACTTGATTTCAATATGTACTTCATCCTAGTATTCACTAGGATTTGAGTGATATACCTAGGCAAAAAATGCTATTTGGGAAATATATTTTAAGAAATATAGATTATTCCTAAAGAAGAGCCATCTATAGAAATCTGCATATGTTAATGTGACAGCAGCCCCTAACTAAGCTATTGCAAACATTCCACTGTTCTGCCCTCCAGAATTAACATCCTAACCTATGTCAGTGACTCACCATTATCCCAATATCTGTTTTTGGATTCTGTCCAGTCCCATTAGCTATCCCCATGTTGATTGCTCTGTTACTTGTGAATGTTAATTGCTTCCAAACCTCACGGGAAGTTCAAATGCTTGTGGTGGGGGGGGGGCGGAATTCTGACTGGTAAAGCTGTTGGTTTTATTAACATGCAGGTAAACAAGATAAAATGTTTGTGACCCGCCAGAGAGGAGATAAATGGCTGATCTTGCATCTTTCTTTCAGTGTCTGTCACATGTTAGTAATGAGAAAGTGGGAATAAAGATACTGGAATATTCACTTTGGCCTGAAGAAGTTCGAGGCTGTTATCTTACTCTTAGGTATTTTTGTCTGCTTGACATGAAGTTGTGGCTTGTCTACCTGTAAGATGAGTTCCTGTGTATAAAGGACCATTAATAAAAATGACATCAAAATGCGAGTACCAGTTGGCAGAGCCTTGATAAGCTAATTATTCCTGAAATACTAGAACTGAAAGAGTTCTGATGATGTCATTCAGTTTATTCTACTCATTTTGACCGTGAGGAAATTGAGACCTGGGGAGTCATCATTTGTCTGAGGTCACACAGGAAATTAATAGGAGACTTGGAGCTGAAGCCCAGATCTCCTCAGTCCCAGGCTAGTGCCATTATAGCAGAGGAAGGAATGATAGGATCATAGATTTAGATCTAAAAGAGACATTCGAGATCATCAGTCAAATTGCCTCATTTTGCAAATGAGTAAACTGAGGCCCAGTTAAGTGATTTGCTGAGGGCCCCACGACTAAGTGTCTGAGACAGGATTTGAACTCAAACCTTCTAGCCTTCAAGTGCAGCGTTCTTAATATTCCATCAACTCCCCAAAAGATCTTATTGTATTTATTAAAAATCTATTAAATTATTTATTTATTATTATAAATATAAAAATAAATTACAAATGTTTATTAAATTTAAATTAATATTAATTTAAAATAAATTAATATTAAATGAAAATATTAAAATTAAATAAATATTTATTTATTAATAAAAATTTATTTAAAAAGGATTGTAAACTTTTTTTGGGAGGGGAATCATAAATATGTATATTATCTCACGTAGATACTTTATGTACCAATAATACTACCACATGTTTATGCTTTACGTGTCATAAATTTGGTAGTACAGGACATAGATCCCTGGACTTGGTGTCAGAAAGAACTTAGTTCGAATCCTGCCTCATATACTTACTAGCTGGGTGATTCTGGACAAGTCCTCTAACCTCTATTTGCCTCAGTTTCCTTATCTATAAATGGGAATAATAGCAGTACTTATCTCCCAGGGTGGTTGTGGAGATCAAATTAGATAATAATTGGTAATTGCTTTGCACACTTTCAAGCACTGTATAAATGCTAGTTGTTATTGTCACAGCTGTGTGGCATAGGCAATGAAAGTATAGTCTTATAAATCTTACAAACATGAAAATTTGTCTCAGAAAGGAGAAGTAACATCCGTGGTTACACAGCCAATAATAGCAGAGTTGGAAGTCTCCTCTATATGTGCACTGTTCTCTGGCTCCTTGGGGCTGGCTTTATTTTTTCTGGTTAGACTTTCCCCAAGACTGACCTGGCTTATAACACCATTGCTTTAAGGTCTTATTTCCTCCCATGGTGAGAATAGATACTAATGAATGAATCTAATAAACTGACTAGTGCTATTATGGGACCTACTTCATACCTGACTCCCCTCCCCCCTTAATCCAATTAGAATACATATGCACTGTCCACCGCCACCCTTCATCCCCAAACCCTAATGAACAACTCTGTTAGTTCTAATTTCAGGAGACCTTGGAGATAGTGGGAAAGTGGTTTGGGGGCAGTCAATCAACCAAAAAATCTTTATCAAACACCTGCTATTTGCCCAACCATTATGTTTGGTGCTGAGGATACTAGTACAAAGAAAGAAATAATCCTGACTCACAATGCTTTCACTTTCAAAATGGCGGAGGGGAGGGAGAGGAGGAGAATACTTGCATATAAATAAATAGATGGACATACACATTCAAATAGCATTAGGGCAAGGTGACTAACCTTTCAATCCTCCTGAGTTCCCAAAGATAAACTAGGAAAAGGACCAGCTTCTGCCCTCCCTAGTACTGGAGAAGTCCTCAAAGTAGCCATGGAAATGCCTAGATCAACTGGGCTAGCCTGAGACCAAATATCATTCCAAGGCTGGATTCAGAACAGTTTTTGTAACAAAACTATAAGACCAGTAATCAGTACAATTAGGGCAGCTAGGCTTAAAGTCAGGAAGACCTGAGTTAAAATCTCACTTCAGATACTTACTAGCTGTGTGACTCTGGACAAGACCTTAACCCCAATTGCCTCAGTTTCCTCATCTGTAAAATGAGCTGGAGAAAGAAATGGTAAACCACTCCAGTATCTTTGCCAAGAACTGTCCAAATGGGGGTCACAAAGAGTCGGATACCACTGAAAAAGAGTAACAAAATCAGTATAATACTTTATACTGCTTTGTAGCCCTTATAGCAGTCTTACACAATAGCTTGAACTTCAGACAGAGTCACTCAACATTTTTTTTTTTTTGAGTGGATGAATGAGCGAATGAAATTCTTTGTAGGGGAAGGAAAAAGAGAGATGTATTGTGATGAAAGATGTGTATGTGGTATCCTGTCCTTATGAATGGATTCTGGTTAATTATTTGAGATAGATTCCCTTTAAAGCATTCTGACTTCCTTGAAGTTAAAAAATAAGTAAACTCAAATCCTGAAAATTATTATTATCATATGCTGAAGTGTGTAATCAAAGTATGTGACAAATAATAATTTCAAGCCAGATTTCATGTGAAGGGTTACCTTCTGCCTATTAAATTTTCATCCAAGTGTTCAACTGAGTATAGAATGTTTCAAATTTTCCTCTCCTATTTGATCAGTTGTAGCTTTTCTTTTCACAATCGTATTTTTGAAGGTCTTTTTTCCTTCTTAATGCCACAACAATTTCCCCTTGACCTCCCTCATTGATAACTTTGTGAATTCCAACCATTAGCGTTATTCCTTAGAGATGGGGCGGGACACGTGCATTCTAATTGGATCAAGGTATTATCTAGGAGAGAGGGTTTGAACTAGGTCACATTGTATCACTGACTATGATATTAGTATCATTCATTTTGTAGTCTTTCTCACCAAATTGGAATGATAGATAACCGGTTACACTCCAGGTTAGTTCTGAGGAGGACCTGAATAGGAAAAATGTACTTGATTCTTAAAGATCCAGAAATACTACTTAAGTAAAATCAATGCCACAGCAACAGCATCTGATAACATATGCCCTGTTCCATATCGATAATCCTTACCCTTCTACTGAGAGAAATGAGATGGGTTTTGTTGCTTGATCACGATATTTCTTTGCCTCTAGGAAACATCTGGGTTATATTTTCCTGATGACTGCGTACAGTGAAAGGGTGAAATGATCCCTGGGCACAATTGGTCCATTTTGAGTTTATTTTGTAAATTATTTCAGATAAATCAGATCGTGAAAGAAGGATGGGGATGCCTGGCTGGTATTGTGTATGGGAAGACCTAGACTGTAGTAGTTGTATTCCTATTGATGAGTTATTTCTGATCCTGTGCCATTAATGTATTCCCCCATTTTCCCTCAGTATCCCCATCTGCAAAATGGGGGTAACACAACTTACCATCTGCTTTTCAGGTGTGTTGCGAAAATCAATGAACTAATATTGATAAAATTGGAGCCCCATGGATGAAAGGTACTTTGTAAGTATAAAGAATTATTGTCATAATATATTTTATTTCACCAAAGTACAAATGCTAAATGTCTTAGAATTTGTGAGGAAATCTGCAACACCCGATTTTATATTCAAATACTGGTAATCTTTCTTTTAGGAATTTATTATTTCTGAAATCTATTATGTTTATGAATCTGTTGGTGTAGAAAAGTCCAAAAAAAAGAGTCAGATATTGTTTATAAGACTATTTGAAAAGCTGGATGTCTATTTGTTTATATGGATATGTAGAGCTGAATTTTGAATGCAAATTGAAATTAATTTTGTGATTTTTTTTTTGTCTCTTCTCTTTCTGCTTTTTAGTTGAAAATCTTTCCTTCTATGATTGGGTCCCTATGGGTATGTCTCAGTATGCACAAAAATTGGTTTATGGAAGACCAGACTGGTTTGATTGGAGTGGGCATTAATTTTTTTCATATTGCCCTGGCAAGATTGGCATTTCTAGTCTTAGAGAAGGGGCATTGCTGAACAGAATGATTCACATGTGTAGAATATCTCATCTTTGGCCAACCAAACAGGTGATAGACTAGGTGCCTGAGAACTAGTGCCTCCCAATGTTATATCATTGTGTTGTATGTAATTAAACCAAAGATAATCTAAACTATTTCTCAGTTAAAACTTCCTCTGGCCATTGTCCTCTTTGCTGAATTGCATATTCTTTTTCTCTAAATTCACTAGTTGACCAAGGTGTGTGTGTGTGCATGAATGTGTGTGTGTATGTGTGTTTGTGTGTGTGTGTGTGCATGCATGTGAGTGTGTGTGTGTGTGTGTATCTCTAGTTGGGACTGGGTAGATTACAGACATGACTCTTGACCTAAGGGATTTTAAATGATGTTAGTTGAGAGTCCCTGGGAGACCTTAAAGAGTAGCAGAATTTTCAGACAAGAAAAATACTATGGCCAGAAACTGTTCATGAAGTCATAGGTTGTTACCTTAAAGTATATTTAGTTCAACTTCCCAGCCCACCAGAATGCCTTCTGTGTCTTCCCTAATGGATCTAGCTTTGGCATACACCTCCAGATCAATGGAGAACTCGCTACTTCACAAAGGCAGCTACTCCTAAGCATCCTTGGGAAATTCTGCGTGTGATGCCAACTACGTCTACTGGTGGTTTGATCCAAGTTCTGCCCTCTGGAGTAACATGCAACAAGTATTCTGCTTCTTCAACATTTGAAATTTCTTTAGTCTTCCCTTTTTACGCTAAATACCCCTAAATAATTCAACTGTTCCTCATCTCATGTGATTTTTCTCTCCTTTCCTGGTCTTGTTGCTCAACTCTGAATGATACCGATATTGACTTTATCCCTTCTGAAATCCGATGGTCAGAATTTCCAGTCACCATTCCATATCCTGGGGCCAAGGAAGCTTCTTACCAGATTTAGAAGTTATGATATCTGAACAAAAGTCTTTTAATGAATCGGTTGAGTGAGATGCCTTCTCTTCTAGCTCTTAGGTTAAGGATTCTGAGTTTCAGCTATCAAATGGCTATGCTTTAATTGTTCTGGTCACAGACAGGAAAAAGTAGTCTTGGTTAAAGGAAACAGTTGGCCTCATGTAGCCACTGCAGTCATAGCCTACTAATTCTGTAGAAGTGAATTAAAGTTGTTTACTGATGTTCTAAAGCAACTGTCAGACTGAAACAAGTTTACACTAAGAGAGCCAACTCACCTCCTTTAGAGTGGCTGTTTATTTTAAGCTGAGTGCATAAATAATAGAGTGAGATATGAAGAGTGAGTTCAAGCAGTAGAACATGAGGCAGCCTGTTTACTAAATGTTCTTGGGCAGAAGAGAACTGGGGCAGATCAGAACCTTTTTTTTTTCCTTTTGTGAATGCAAAATGAGAAATCAGCTTTCATTTTGTAGTTAACAGAATTAATGATGCCACATTATTCATCTGCCCCCTGCCAGTCCATATCTGATGAAGATAAAGCTCTTTATTATACAAACTAGCTCCTATAGCTCAGTCTCTCTAGTGTCCATTTCACATGGTGAAATCTTAGAGAATGATTGCTGAGGGTCACTGTGTCAGTCTCTGTGGGGAGATGTCATGCTTCATAGAAAGATAAATACTGTGGAAAGATCACTGGACTAGAAATCAAAAGACCTGGTTTTAGACCCAGCTTCATCAGTAACCAGCCCTGGAATCTTGGATGAATGAGCCTCAATTTTCCCATCTATAAAGTGGGGATAATTTTTACCTGACCAGAATTCTCTGAAGATAAAATGAGATAATAGATGCAAAAGGGCTTTATACCTTAATGAAATACTGTTGAATACACGAGAAAAGGGGCTGGGCTTCCATATCCAAATTAAGCTATCTCAATTGTTTCTGGATATTTTTTAATGACACGGATGTTCTAGTCATGAATGAATGAAATGTCTTTCCTAAATATCCAGATAACCCATTAACTGGGATAGCATAGGAATTGTTCCCCAGCTAGTAATAATTCACAAGTAAAATTCCTATTGGTTGGAGGTATAGCAGCTTGTGTGTGATTCAACTGAATTTAATTTGACAAGTATTTATTAAGTACCTGTTGGGTGCTAGGCCCTGTACTAGCACCCAACACTGGAGATTCAAGGACAAAAATGAAACAGTTCCTGCCTATAAAAAGCTTACATCCCACTAGGAATGTGCGCAGCATATACACAGAAAGTCAACACAAAATACACTCAAAATTAATAAAAATAATTTCTATGAGGGTCACTAACAACTGGAGGGAATCACAAAAGATCCCTTACTGGAGGTAGGATATGGAATATTATGTATACAGAGTATTAAGTAGGGTAGTTTGGCTGAAATGTAGAGTGCACACCTGGGAGATATGGGAAATCCAGAAGATATTGGGAATTAGATGATGATGTGGTTTAAATGACAAACTTTTAGGAGAAGTTTGCATTTTATCCCAGAGACAATAGGGAGCCATTGAAATTTCTTGAAGAGGAACCAAGATATGGCTAGATCTGTGATGTAGGAATACCATAGTGACAGTTATGTGAAAGATGAGGGATGGGAGAGATGGACTCAAAGGAAGCCAGCTTGCTGTAGGTTAGGTGACAGGTGATAAGGTGATGGTTAAGTGACAGAAAAGTTACAAGTGATGTAGAGTTAGAATTAATGTATAAACTACAGGGTGATTGTAATATTCATTGCTTGATGATAACTCATTTTTACCAGTGAGGAAGCTGGGGCCTAGAGAGCCAAACTTACCTCCCTCCAAGTTTACACAGTTACTAGACAGCAGAACAGGAATTCATACTCAGGCCCAAATCCATTATATTTCTTATTGGATACATTTTTAGAAATGAGAAATTTGGTTCAATTGTTGTCTCTGAGAACTTCATAGGAAAGGATGTGATAACCTAAAAGCTACTAGAGAAATGGTACAGGATATTTACTTTTACATGATCATTTTTTTTGTATTATTTACCAAGATACCTGACGGATGCAAGTAGAAGTACATGGTGCTATGACAACATATGTATTTTAGATGGAGTAGCTGAGATTTTAAAGTATAATATATGAGCCCTTTGGGATAGAGCCTAACTGAATGAAAGCACAAAAATATCTTTTCATACTATTGGCAAGATGAACATTGTAGACCTGTTTTTATGCTTAGTGTCTTTTTGAATATTTCCAAAGATGGGGGAAAACTTAGAACAAAAAAAAAAGATAACAAAAATGAAAGATCCAGATTAGGCAGAAATCTTCCCACAAATATTACCTATTTGTACTGGGGTCATATATTCCCGGGCCAGAGTGGCAAGGTGAGAAGACTTGATTGGCTTTGTATTTCTGAAAGAAACAGGCTAAAAATAGGATCATTTCCATAATCCCACAAAAATGGATGGGACCATAAGAAGTAATCAGCTGTGGGAAAGAAGAAATTCTGCACTTCCAATTTGAACACACATCTCAGCAATTGCTCCTGTGCCTAAGCACTTGTTAATACAATAAGATAATTACATTATTAAATACGCTATGGAATTTTGATCATCGGAAACTGTTTTCTCATCACAGCATATAAGCTGCTGGTGTTGAAATTCGCCCTCAGTATTTTAAGCGATAGGCTCTCATTCTTTCACATCACGTACAATGCCGCATTCAGTTGCTGGGCTTGTGGCAGGGAGATGCTTTCCTTTTCAGGTTATTTTTAGTTGGGTATATTTAGACAAGGTGAAATTAACTAGGAAGCCCCCAATGTGTGACTTGGCTCTGCTTTGGAGTACAGTATCATTCCATTAAAATGCCCTTTGGATGCTTCTGTTAAACAGCTAAACTGAAGCAGATCAGTGGTCATTTGAATTGTGGCTCAAGTACTTTCAGAATAAATTGGAATCATCCTTTCTATGGGGAGACCTATGCCCATTCTTGCAGGGGAAAACTACTGCCTGGAGCAGGACTTTGTGACCCTTCTGTCCATTCACTGAGAAGCAGGCTGCCACTCTCATTCCCCAAGCCTGGTGATTGTTTCAGCAAAATCACAGGACTTGAATTTAAAGAAATGACTCAGATATTTCTTAGTTGTGTAATTGGACAAGTCACTGCTCTGAACCTCAGTTTTCTCACCTGTAAAATACCTGGAATGTCTATGTCTCCAGGTTGTCATGAGAGTAGTGCTTTCTGAACCTTAAAGTGTATTATAAAGGTGAGTTGTTTTTGCTCTGTGGAAAGAATTCCTACTGAGAAGACCTCTTTACGGACCTGGTAACTTCATCCAAAAACTTCAAGGTACAAACTGTACGTGCTTCACTTCCCTTTCCCCATGAAGGATGCATAATACTTTTCACATTAGGAAACGTGACCTTGGTGGGCTCTTCCTCCTTGAAAATACTTTTTGGCTTAACCAAAACTCTACAAGTCTTGGATTATTGTTCTCATTTTCAGAAATTACCCAAGAGTACAAGTTCTTAAGTTTATTTCATATATATATAAAGAATTTCATATCCCTTTGACAGTCTGATGATGCCTATTACTGTGGGTTGGCGCCTAGATTCATAAGTGAAAGAAATGGTAAATTTTGGTCAGCACTTAGTAAAAAATCACAGTATAACTCTTTTCTATCCAAGTTCTTGGATCCCCTAAAATCTGTGGAACCAGGTTAGGAATCCTTGTCCTACATCTATTGAATGTTCCCTTGAAGATAAATTGCAGCTTATCTCTTTGGAAATGGTGACAGTGTCTGGCTTAAGATTTTTCCATTTGGGGGTTCATAACAGTTGGGCAAAGACATCTTTGATCTTTCTGATCATGGCAGTCTTGTATATAGGTACGTAAGGAAGGAAGAAAGCAAGCATTTGCTAAGTACCTACTATGTACCAGGCAGGACATTAAGCATTTTATAAATATTATCTCACTTGATAAGGGTTAAGAGGATGACTCTTTTTATTGTAATCTTTACCCTCATCCCTACTCCTATAAAGCCCTCTTTTCACTACACTTATTTCACGTTAGAGACCCTTGGTTTTTCCCTCCAGTGCCTCAGACCACAGCCCTTCAGTGCCCATGTCAAAGTCCATTTTCTGATGGCCAATTTTGTCCTGCTAATTCTCTTCTCACTCAACCATGTTGGATTTTGAGCAGAAAACTCCAAGTCCATTCCCAGGACTATACTCAAAGCCTTGGGAAGGTCCTTCCCGCACCTGGCCTCTATAGATGTCACAGTTTCTTATCATAAGACACATATAGTAAGAGGACTTTTTTTGGATTAAATAAATTACTTGAATTTTGAAGCTGTAAGTGATTAGTTTTTGAGGAAAAGAAAGCAAAGATTCCAGAGCAGCATCTTTTTGTGTCGTTTTGTTTAGTTACAATTTGTTTCCAAGCATTAAAAAACTGTGTTTTCAATTTTTTGTTGGGATGTTAGTATATTTGGTTGATTAATTTGGATTTATTTAGGAGACAGCTGCTGGTACAAACCCTCAAGTTCTCAAAGCTTCAAAAAAAATCCCCAGATGCTGTATCTAAAGGCTTCTTTTTCTAGAAGAGATTTTTAAATAATAAAATCCTCTTAAAAATGAATTTCTAGAAGGCCTTTTATGCCTGGAAGTAGTCTAATAGTTGGGGCAGTCTATCTACAAATGTTTGTTAAGTGCTGATTCTGTGCCAGGAATTGTAGTAGGTGCCAGGGATACAAAAACAAAAAAATTAAACCCTCCTTGATCTCAAGGAACTTGCATTCTATTAGGGGAGACAGCATATTCATATGTAAGTATATGCAGAATAAATATGCTGGGGAAAATATTATATGGTTAAATACAGTATAGTTAGGGAGTGAAGTCCCTAGCATGTAGGATGCTCAGGAAAGGCTTAGTGTAAGTGGTCCTTGAGGCAGCATGTCTTTGAGTGGAAAAGAATATTGGATTTGAAAAAAAGGATTTGGGTGATTGCATTTGTTAATTACTACCTCTGTTACCTCAGAAAGGTTACTTAACCTCCCTGGGCCTTAGTTTCCTAATTTGTAAAAAATGAGTATATTGGATCAGGTGATCTTTGAGGCCTTTTTCAAATAAAAAGTTCTATTACTTCTAAAAGTAAAGGTAATATGGCAATGTGAGAATTCTGCAGAATTGAGAATTATAATATTTTTGTGACTGTTCTTATTGTAAGTAATTGACCTCAGTTGGGGCCATTTGGTGAAAGGACAATACATTCTCTAGACATCTGTGAGCTCGGAAAGCCTCACCATGTTACAGCACTGGGAAGGAATTGAAGCTTATATTATTGACATTCATTCATCCAGAAAGTATTTAATTATATTTGGTTTATTCTGTTTTAAAAGGGCAAGGAAATTTGATAAGATTTTTATTCAAAATGGTTAAAATAAAAAAATCCAAAGGTAAAACATTAAACTAACCCTCAGCTATTTGGAGAACTGCTACTGAGAATGTTATATATATTTTTAAGCTTCCAGAGAACCAAGGTTTTGCTTTTTTGCTATGTGATTATTTAAGTTATTTCAATTTTTGAATGATATTTTATGGAAATTATCTTTCAAGTACAACAGTGATAAAGGGCAAAAAACAAAAACTGTTAAAATGATATCCTTGCTCTTTGTTAAGAAAGCAAGACTGGCTGATGACCCATGCTTTAAAGCAACACTTGATTAAGTATAATTCTAGATGTTGTTCAGTTATTTCACATGTCTGACTCTTTGTAACCCCGTTTGGGGTTTTCCTGGCAAAGATACTGGAGTGCTTTGCCATTTTCTTCTCCAGCTCATTTTACAGATGGGGAAATAAGACAAATAGGGTTAAGTGACTTGCCCAGGGTCACACAGCTAATAAGGAGCTGAGGCCAGATTTAAACTCAGGAAGATGAGTTTTCCTGACTCCAGGCCCAGTGCTCTATCCATTGTGCCACCTGATTGCCCCAATAGTTCTAGTACAACATGAATAAACAAAATTGGAGCAGTTCCTAGGAAGTTATTCTGACATCATTGTTGGATGAATGAATTCAAATTAATTTTACAAACATTTATTAAATTTTTACTGTATTCAGGGCAACTATGTTAGGCTAGGATTACAAAGACAGTTGAAAAATAGCTCTGTATCCTCAAATAACTGATGTTTTATTAGATGAAGAAGATCTAGATTTGACTCATTTAGATAGTTTATAATATAGACCATGAAAAAAATCAGTTTTAACTAATAATTGTATATAATGACATACAGAGTTAGTAGCATTAACAAAAAGTCAGGACAATTTGATAAGAAAAAGAAGGTAGGGCATGATTAGTCCTGTTTAAGAAATAGGAAGAGTGTTGAGTTACTGATGTACATATTTATGGTCCATGAAGGTTTCTAAGTACGTTTTTATGGTCCATGAAGGTTTCTAAAACAAATATTTCACTGTAATTCATAAGGAAGGATATCACAAGTCTTGTTATCCCCTTTTTGCAGAATAGGAAAGTGAGGGGTCAGAGATATAAAGCTGAGTTCTACATGGTTTGAAAGCCAGGGTCCAAGCAAGGACATGTCATATACCCTCAGATGGATTCTTTCAGAAATGGTTGTCTCCTGTGTTACTTTGCGCTGCCAGTACCTGCACAGATCTCAGCCCTGTCCTACTCAACAGGAAATGTCAGAAAATAGGGTTTAGGGAACAAAGTAGGTACCCTGTGCCTACATTTTCACTCTTCTGGAAAGCACCCTGGACAAACCGTCCCCTCTGTCTCTCCCTAGGGAGGCCCCACCCAGAAGGGCACAATCATTTATCATCTCCTGTGGGAATTTGTACTCATACACCCAGGGTTTTTTAGGTGGATTCAAATGCTTCCTCTTATAGATACAGAAAATGAATCTCACAAAAGCAAAGTAACTCACCTGAAGTTGGTCACTTGTTTTATTCTTTCTCTCCAGTTCTTTTTCAAGGATCACTTTGTCCTTTGTGACCCTGAGACTTTGCCAAGCTACTAGAATATCCACATTGCAGCAGCCCCCAAAGGACCTCAGAACCCAGGGACAAGTGGTGCTTCTTGGTGCAAATCCATTATCCTTCCTTTGTCTCAACTTCCCCATCTGTAAAATGTGGATTTGAACAAAATACTCCACAATCCACTATGCCCCAGTTGAGGACTATCAATTCTATTTACAAATAATACTTGAAGTCTTATCAGGACCCAATTCTGAGAAACCCCCTTTGTCTCTTTTTGCCTTTGTTTTTCGATATGGAGACTGTGATATGGAGATGCCTAGCTACATCTCTTCCTTACTTTATTTTCCTTCCATTTTTTAAAAAGAGAAATTAAAAAAATATGGGAAAATATTCTGGAAAGAGACAAGTAAAGGGTTAATCAGAAGGCTGGGCTAGTTTGGTATGGGGAGGGTAGAGTGTGAAAGCTCTCCCATATTCCTGCAGGGCCATTGCTATGAAAAGCAGCCTGGCATTGAGTGTCTGCAGAGTAGCCAAGCTGTGATCTGAGCTGCTCCGCAAGGTTTTGGGTTGATTTTTTCCCCTCTTTTTTTGTTGTGCGAGGACAGCTTTCAACGAGATCATGCCCCAGGAATGCAAATTTTTTGATGTAAGTCAATAGGAAAATAAGTTATAATACTG
This sequence comes from Bettongia penicillata ogilbyi, assembly GCA_023548195.1. Lineage (NCBI taxonomy): Eukaryota > Metazoa > Chordata > Mammalia > Diprotodontia > Potoroidae > Bettongia > Bettongia penicillata. Next base: position 436,091 of record JAJHZJ010000694.1, on the reverse strand, counting down.
TCTATGGAATTTGAATTTACAACTAACTTTTTAGGAATCAGATTATTCTGTATGTCGAGGGACACCTTTCCCTGCTGCCTATCTGTCTCCTGTGGATATGGTGAAGATAATTAGAAAGAACAGATAATTCCAGGAAATAAATTATGTTTGATCGTTTAATGCTGCAGCAACAGTGGCCGATTTATCTCATAATTTTATTTGTCTTAGCCTAAAATTAAAATGAGTTTATAGCCCTGAGCACATATCAACAAGGGGTGGAGAGGCATGGTGCAGCTACTTCCTATAAGCCAAGGAAAAGCCAGGCATATGTGAATAATGGAAAATAGGTTGTAGGTAAGAGTGATGGAGGTCACTTTGTGTTCACTTAGCAACTCAGTACTCCCTCCCTAGTTATGGTCTCTTTCTGTTGCAACAGGAGTCCTTCTGCAGGAGACATCTTTCATTCCTCCCTCGCTTTCTTTTCTTCTCATCTGCCTCTCCTCAAAACTCCTGGAAGTGCCTCTCGTTCATCTGCTCTTTTGTTTTTTGTTTTGTTGTTTTAATTAAACTTGGATTTCCTTACCCACAATTCCTGAGAGGCTCAGAGAGAACTATCTGTTCTTCTGCTTTCAAAAAAAAAGGAGGTGTGTGTGTGTCACCTTTTAATGGAATCAGTCCATTGATGAAACTCAATTGTCATAGCTAAATGTGATGCCAGAAAGTAAAAAAGAGCTGTTTTTATTTCTCTCCGAGGGCTTTTCTATAAGAGTCCAGGGATTAAAACTAAAATTTTAAAACTGTGGAGAGATGAGCATCCTTGTCCTAGGTTCTAGAAATTGGAATGGCTAAGCATTCTGTGTTCAGATTTTTCTTAGTAGTGAATAATTTTATGATTTCAGTGAGAGAAACAGAGAGAGAGAGAGAGAAAGAGAGAGAGAGAGAGAGAGAGAGAGAGAGAGAGAGAGAGAGAGAGAGAAACTTTACAGCTGTTTCTCTCCTCTGTATGTTCATAGTGGTTATTTATATCTAGGAGGTTTCCATTGGGATTTAGTTCAGGATATAGACTTGGCAACCTGGCTTCCACACTCCGTTGTGACATTTGACAGGCTGAAAGCAAAGCAGGATGGATTTCTAATATATAGATGGATGGATCTGGGGGAGAATGTGTTTTGGATTGCACTGTATTATGAAATGGATTTATTGATCTACCTCCAAATGCAGCTGTTTGCCCGTCAATATGAGACCTATATCAAGGGTGTTTGATAAATGTGTGCATCTGACCCTTTTCTTTATTTGTTTTCTAAACTCTAGTTAGGAATAACAATCTGATGCTCCAGGTGGTGCGTTTCTAATGGCTTACTGCACTTGTCATGTGGTTTGGAACGCTTGACCTTAGGGCTGCTGCTTTGTAATCCTAGGCATGCTGTATCCATCTAGAAGTATACTACTGTGCCCGATTTTCTCAATAGAATCACACATTTTCCTGCTCCTTTGCATTTCAATATCAGCTTCATCCATTAACCTTGAAACACTGTACCCATATGTACCAGTTATTGCAAAACCCCCATGAAGTAGGTAGTATCTCCATTTTCCAGATGAAGAAATTAAGAGACAGAAAGGTTAAATGAGCAGCCCTAGGCCACACAGTAAATCTGCACCAGACCTGGCATTAGCATTCAGAGTTCCTGCTTGTATGTTATGGGTATACCACTTTATTTCTCCAAAACAGCAATTTCAAAAGAATAGGATATGCAGATGTGACACCCAACTGTTTAAAGTAAGGAGTGAGTTAGGCAGAAAGGGACAGATAGTCAGAGATTTCTTAAGATAAGAGAATTTTAACTGGGAAGGAAGTATGAAGCCAGATTTTTTTTCTTCCAGTGACTTGTTCAAGGTCATATAGGTGGTGACTAATAGAGGCAATCTTCAGACCCTCTGATTCTAGTTCCAGGGCTTTTGCCACTCACTGTATCATTCTGCTCTATGATGATGGGTAGGAAACAAATTCATTGACCACTTGTACAGTCAATTCAGTCGATTCATCTTTGCCATTTGAAAAAGTCATAGCGAGAGGCCACAGTAACAAGTGAGCTGGGAATATGCTTCCCCTTGGAGTGCTTTTGAGGAAGACGGCATTTCTTTATTGAAAGAAAAAAATGCTTGATTAATTTATTGAGTCAATGAGAAGACTAAGATAAGACCAGTAATATCTATAAATCATCACATTTGAGCATTCAATCATTTTTCTGAATGCATTGAGAGTCAGTTAGGTATAGTGAAGGGAGGGGTAGCCTTAGAAATCAGAAAATTCTGCTTCAGGCATGTCCTAGCTATGTGATCTAGGGAAAGTCATTTTCTTCTCAATGCCTCCAGTCAATTTTCTAGTATCGTTAGCTCAATGGGTTTGTGGATCAATAAATTCATTTCATATTACAGTGATCATTAAATCCATTTCATAATGCAATGCAATATAAAACACATTCTCCTCAAAATCCTCCATCCATCTAATAGGTTGCTGATCTGCATTAGAGAAAGGAGTTTCTTCATTGGGGATTTTCTACATAAATAAAATCATAGATTGACCCCCCATATATATATGTATATATGTGTATATATATATATGTATGTATATACTATTTTAAAAGTATTTAGGCATTTTCTTGGTCCACATTAAGAAATTATTCAGAGATGAGGTCTATAATGCTAAGGGAAAATCTAATAAGAATAAATATGAGTGTATAGGTTTGTAAGTGAATATTTGAGAGGGTATAGTTTGTGGAGTTAGCAGCAAACAAATCACCGACTAATAATACAGCAATAAATGGGCAACAATTTGAATACAGTTGATTTTAAAGGGTCTCATATCAGGGATATATAATTAAATGGAACATTTGAAGAGAAGAATAGATATTTTTCTCTCCCAGACCTCCCTGCGCCTCACTCAATCTTGTGGTCTTGGGTTGTCTAGCAGCTGTTTTCTGACCATCAAAGTCAACCCCAGCTCTGTCCAAAATCTGCACCAAGGGACTGGCTTGCATCAGTCAGCAGGTTGTCAAGATGCACGTGGCCCTCATAATAATAAATTGTTAGATTAGAATTAGAATTTGCCAATATGTCTTATGTTAACCTTTACATAGGAAAGAATAAGCTTTGCATAATTTGAAATCCAACCCAGTTGCATACTTTTCATGCAACAGCTGAGTCAAGGAGATGATAGAAACCTCAGAGATGGTGGCTCCAGAGACTGCCACTGGGTTATGAACTCAGTGTACTGTGTGCAAAATGTCACATTCCAAGAGGCCCCGGAATTATCAGTCGCAGTGTCACATCTCACTACAGTCTCTCGTCACATGGTGTAAGTCCTGTTTATCTGACCGGACTTAAAAGAAGATCCGATGCTTTATTTATGAGCCCTGTGCTACTCAGTCCCATGATGGAAGTAACCTTGGGGGTACAGAGCATCTGATCACTTCAGCGCCCATTAACTACCTGTTTCTAAATGGGGAAAAGCATTTACCCAGCACATTATGTTATTCATGGAGACACAAAAGCTGTCTGTTATACAGTCATCGGGGCTGCTTTCCGTGTAATGTGATCCAGCTGTTGAATTCTGCAGATTGTTTCTCATGTTTTCTTTCTTTCTTTCTTTCTTTCTTTCTTTCTTTCTTTCTTTCTTTCTTTCTTTCTTTCTTTCTTTCTTTCTTTCTTTCTTTCTTTCTTTCTTTCTTTCCTTCCTTCCTTCCTTCCTTCCTTCCTTCCTTCCCTCCTTCCTTCTTTCCTTCTTTCTCTTTCTTTCCTTCTTTCCTTCTTTCTCTTTCTTTCCTTCTTTCTTTCTTTCTTTCTTTCTTTCTTTCTTTCTTTCTTTCTTTCTTTCCTTCTTTCCTTCCTTCTTTCCTTCTTTCCTTTCTTCTTTCCTTCTTTCCTTCTTTCTTTCTTTCTTTCCTTCTTTCTTTCCTTCTTTCCTTCTTTCTCTTTCTTTCCTTCTTTCTTTCTTTCTTTCCTTCTTTCTTTCTTTCTTTCCTTCTTTCTTTCTTTCTTTCTTTCTTTCTTTCTTTCTTTCTTTCTTTCCTTCCTTCCTTCCTTCCTTCCTTCCTTCCTTCCTTCCTTCCTTCCTTCCTTCCTTCCTTCCTTCTTTCCTTCCTTCTTTCCTTCTTTCTTCTTCTTTCTTTCTTTCTTTCTTCTTTCTTTCTTTCTTTCTTTCTTTCTTTCTTTCTTTCCTTTTCTTTCTTTCTCTCTCTCTTTCTTTCTCTTCCCATCTTTCTCTTTCCTTCTTTCTTTCTCTTTTCCTCTCTTCCTCCCCAACTCTCTGTCTCTTCTTTCTTTCTCCCTTCCTTCCTTCCTTCCTTTTCCTTCCTTCCTTCCTTTTCCTTCCTTCCTTCCTTCCTTCCTTCCTTCCTTCCTTCCTTCCTTCCTTCCTTCCTTCCTTCCTTCCTTCCTTCCTTCCTTCCTTCCTTCCTCCCTCTCTTCCTTTCTTTCTTTATTCTTAAAAAGAATCTTGGCCCTATCAAAGTGAGAGTTAAGTGTGTAATTATATATCAAGAAACAAGAAAGGGGTCCACATCTCCATGGAAAGTTACAGAACTGCTGCTCGCTGGCAGAGATGTGATCTTACATTACAGGGGCATTAAACATGTCAGCTGCCTGTACCTTAATGGATGGAACCTCTCACCAGACCTTTTGTCTAGATGGCCTTTGGTGTTGAAGACGTGACACAGGAAAGGCCTTGGATAGTACCACAAGCATCTAGAAGAATACAATACAGCAGTATTCCAGAGTATCAAGGGCTGTCTTTTTCCAGGGCCCTGTTTGTCATCCATTTTGTCTTTTCCCCTTCTCCTTTGTATCACATTTAAGTTGATTATGAAAGAGAAATTAAGTCTTTGAAATTAAGCTTTTGGGGGAGGGAGTGGACCTGGACAAATAAATGAAAGAATATTTTCAAGCTGAAAAGTAATACTAGAAGAGATTTTGTTGTGTAGTCAAACACATAAACAAACACTGGGTCCTGGAGTAAGATAAACTGGTTCTCTCATATAACAGCAGAATCATGACTCTGAACCTTTGTTTCTTCATCTGTAAAAAGTATGGGATGTTGTCATCCTCAAATTTTGTATACTAAGATGGAGATAACTATCTCTTTCCTATTTGTTTCCCAGAGCTGTTGTGAAAATCAAGTTATAATGGTGCCCTAAAACCTTCTCTAAATATAAGACGTTAGTCCCTGAGGAGGTTTCATTTAGTTTCCTTTTTGTTGTGAAACTTCACAAATGATTAAAAAAAAAATCTCCATTGGTATCCAATAATAACCGACACTAGATTTGTGTTTTAAAGTTCACAAAGTCACTTTTTACATACATTCCGCTCATTTTCACCTTAAAACTATACTAGGGGACCATTGTCCCCATTTCATAGATGAACAAATTGAAACTCAGAGTCATGCTTCTGGTATAAGGGGTAAATTTGAACTCAGATCTTTCTATCCCCCTGACACATACTACCAATCTTTTCCTGCTGTGGACATTCAACAGACCCACATCCCTGTAACAATGCAGTTGATGCTTCTAGAAAAAGTGGAAAAAGTTTTATTTATAAGAACTGAGGCTGATCCTTGCCAAATTAGTTTTTGTAAGAGATGCATGAAGTAGAAATGAAAGAAAATATTAAAAAGTGACTAAATGTAAAAGTCAAAGTCTCTTGTATGGCATTTCATAGCTTTTACTTCCTACCTTAGTACCCTTGCCTTGGAGTGTAATGCTAAGGGATAAGGGAATAAGTCAGAAACTGTGAGCTAGAATTGTCTACTTGCAAGCCTTCTCCATCTCTCCCTCACATCATTGGCTTTTGACAGGGTATCTTGAATGAGTTATATTGCCTGCAACTTGAAGTAACCACAGTAAAAAATGGACTGTTCACATTTCTCCTGAAACCCTCCCCTCTGGGCAATGCCACGTTTCCACTCATTCCTCATCCTTTGCATATCAAATCTAATCTGCTACTCACTCAACTTCCACAAAACTTCTCACATCTGACCCTTCTTTTCTCCTTTTCATCAGGACCATAGAATCTTAGAGCTGGATTAGATCTAAGGGGTCATTTAACCCACTCTCTCACCCAGTACAGAAATCTGCTTTCCAACATTTCTGATTTATAGATGGTCCTCCAGCTTTGGCTAGAATATTCCCAGCACTAGAGAGATCACCGTCTCATGAGACACTTTTCATAGTTGAATTGCTATGATTATTAATAGTATTTTTTCTTTTTATTGAGCAAAAATCTACCTTTTCAACTTCTACTCATTGACCTTACTTTTGCTGTCAGGAGCTATATTGATTGAGGCTAATCTTTCTTCCACATAACAAACCTTTAAATATTTGAAGATAGCTCTTTTTTACTCCTTATGTCTCTTCTCTAGATTAAACACCTCCAGATTCTTTCACAAATTCTTCCCAGGCTATGCATTCATTCTATCTTGGTCTCTCTCCTGAAGAAACATGATCTTTTGTTAATGTCCATCTTAATGTGTGAATACTCCATTCATGGGCCCATTCACTAATATTTCTCTCTATGTCTTTTCATGCACAGATACTTGTAAATGTGGGTCAATGTATTTTCTACAACAGACAAAGCAGAATTCATGCAAATTGCTTATATCAACCTGTCATGGCCTAGGCCATCAGCAATCATCAGTGTCATTAGAACAATTAAATGACACTGTCAAAATTGCTGTCAGAATTTGTCCCTCTCGCTGGTGTTCATTTCACAGCCAAATCTCCAGGGTTTAGTGCAAATCACCACATTATCTCTTGCAGGAGGGAGTTGGAGTCAGAAAGTCCAGGTATGTACCCTGCCTCCACTTCCCAGTATTAAAACCATGGGTCTATTGACCAACTCTCTGATATTCAGCTTGCTTTTCTGTAAAATGGACAGTTCTCTCAAAGGGCTGTTGTGAGGAGAACACTTAGTTCGTCAGTTGTGAAGTACCATATTAGAGAGATTCACTGTTTTTATGTTATGGATTACTTGGAGAGAAGAACAGAAAGAAATCTGGAGGGTGTAGACATGGTTTAGTTTGTGTCTTGATATCATTAGTTCCTAGCTCCGTGCTTTGCGTGTGATCAGCTCACAATGAGGGCTCATGAGCCGGCCAGAATTAAATAAATAATGTTTGTTGAATTAAATTGAATTCTATTATCTCATCAAAGCAGGTACTTTTATGAGATTCACAAGGTGGGTTTTCTTCATGTATTCCCATCAGTCCTCTATGGAACATACATCCAATACTGAACTAGGAGAAGATAGAGATCTTCTTATCAGTTATTCCGTCACTAAATACATCCAAGTTTCTTCTTTTTTGGGGGGTGGACAGCACTGTGGACACATTGTGCCAAGTAGATAAAAAATGAAACAAGTCCTGTTCTCAAGAAGCTTAAGCCTACCAAGAGAGATAACATGTATATGACAAATGTGTGTATGTGTGTGTATATCATATACATATTTACACATACATACATGCACAGATACATGCGTATATATGTGTGTATATATGCGTATTTATATATATGTGCATACATACATACACACACATATATATGTATGTATATATATATATATATATATTTATAAAATTTTGAGGTGAGTGCCAGCAGCTCAGGCAAAGGTGGGCCTTGGATAAAACAGATTTCCTGCAAAAGTTGCTTCCTGGGCACAGTTTTTGAAGGAAACCAGAAATTCTATGAGGTTGAAGTGAGGTGAGAATGTCTTCATTCTAGGAGTGGAAGACTGTGAATGCAAAGGCACAAGTATTGGAAATGGAATGTCTTCCATTGTCCTTTTTATTACTCATCACTTTCATTTCTCAGAGTCCCTAGCATACAGCATTGCTGGAAGAATTTTGATGTTAAAAAGATCAGGCTTTTAAATTGCAATATGACTTTTCTTGGAGCAGAGGTGAACTTCTCCATCAGATAGATTTGTTCAAGAAATCGAAACTGATTTGAATAGCCAGCAAAAAACCCAGTAAGTGAGATGTTCCAAACAAAACAAAAAATAAACATCGTCAAAGCTTTCTAAGGTGTGTCAAAGTCAATGGTGTGAGGTTTCTCTGGGTCTTCTCTTTACACACATACTGCTGGTACCTTGCAGGAGTTGCAGAATAACAGATTGGTCATCATTTAGCAATAAAATATCTTTCAACATGATACTTAACATCCAATTAAAAGTGGAAAAAAATCAGTTTCTATTCTGAAATATTTGGAAAGCTGAAATCATTCAGTCAAAACATCTAGATTTGAAGCCAAATTTTTCAGATTTTTATCTGGATGTTTGGTGTCAAATAAGCAGAGTCAGTTTCTTAGAGAAAGATAACCACACATGCATACTAAATAGTGATAGGATAACACATATAGTTTTGCCCAGCCAGAAAAGAATTTATACAGTGGAATATGTTGTTCAGTTGTTTCTGACTTTTCATTACCTCAGACAATACTGCCCATGGGGTTGTCTTGGCACAGATGCTAGAATGGTTTACCATTTCCTTCTCCTACTCATTTTACAGATGAGGAAACTGAGGCAAACAGAGGTTAAGTGATGTGCTCAGGGACACACCACCAGTAACTGTCTGAGGCTAGATTTGCACTCAGGTCTTTCTGATTCCAGGTTCAGTGCTCTATCCAGTGAACCACCTTGCTGACTCCTAATAGGAAAGCTTTAATGGAACGGAAACATTATTTTCATAAAATATCAAATGAATTACTATAAAATCTAAAATTCTTCAGAAAGCATTTTAAAACTGTATCCAAAATACTGAGCTTTTTAGGAATGCATTGTCAGAAAAAAATGTTTGCTTTCAACAGCTGGGGGGGAGAGATAAAACTACTGCAGAATGGGGTATGCTTATAGAGACTAGCTGAATTAAAGTCTGTTGTTTAACTTGGCTCTTACAGACACAGAATGTGAACATGAAGTTCATTCTTTGCTAAATAGCATTCTTTATTTCAAAACTATTAGCCTTGGCTTTTATTAACCCTGTGAGCCTTCCTTACAGACATCCCAAACAGTGCTTGGGCTGTTAAAAATATAAATTCAAATTGCACCTTGGAAAAGCCAAGGCTAAATTTTAACAACTGTTATGAGATTAAAAATGCCAGGTGGAGTATTATTTTTTAGCCCAGTTTTTGCTGTTGCCAATTTTCAGGCACTAGGGATCAGACAAATACTTTTGCTTTGGCGTCACAAAAAGTTTTGCCAGCAACCTCAGATGTCTGAGCCACTGTCAACTGCTAGTTGATACAAAATGGCTTTGTTTTCTTATTTTGATGATATTAGCAAATACTTGTAATAGAAAATAAAATTAATCAGTTTGTGTTCACAAAATTGCATCCTGTTTACCTCAGCCTTGTAGCTATTTTCCCCCTCCTACAGGGGCTATTTTAATTAACAGTGTGAATTTTTGATGGTTTAATTTATTTTATGATTGTGTAAAAATACTCCTTTGTAAGGGTTTATATATAACTAGCCAGCTAATTAGCAGTAATATTTTCACAACAGCTGCAGAAGCAGGGTGTCCCATGAAACATGGCTTCTCCTTCAGACCGCCAAATTATTTATTGGTGCCTTTCCTTATCTCCTAGCTGAAGGCAACAAAGGAGGTTAGTGTGAACATCAGATAATTAAATGAGAAATAAGCATTTAAGGACTTCTTTGACCTGACATACAGAACTTCCCAAGGACTTCTTTGTCCCTAAACCTATGATTTAGGGCTATGGTATTTTGGTATCAGGTTTTCCCCAAGTTTATTCTAATTTTCCTGTTGATCCCGGAGGTTCTGCTGGGGCTGCCACCTCAGCTGCTGACATATCTGGAACCCTTGAAGGTTTCCAAAGTACTTTTCATACATTGTCATTTTGACTCTCACCTAGAAGATGGTGTTTGTATTACAAACATTACTATACAGAGATCTGCACTGACCTAGAGAACTTCTGGTGTGGAGAATCCCTCCACTGATAGAGATCAGTGATTCCTTGGGAGTTACTTTTCTTAGAGATGTCCCTGGGCCTTTAGAACATGGTGACTTCCCCAGCATCACAGAGCTAGTGTGTAAGAAGTACACTTGAACCTAGGTCTTAATGACTCCAAAACCTACCTCTTATCTAGTATAACTCTATGCTTCTCATCTTCATTTTATAGATGAAAAAATTGAGATTTAGAGACTTTTTTCTTGAAAATCAGTTCTACTAACAAAACTGATTATATATATATATATTTATACACATACACACATATGTATTGTATGTATACTTTTAAAAGTGCTTTCACATGCATGATTTTCATGGATTCTTGTCATATTCCTCCCTGCAAGGTTAGCAGTAGGACTTCTTTATTTTTCTCATTTTCCTAATGAGAACTCTAGAAAGACTGAGTGACTCCCCTAATGTCACAAGGATAGTGGGTAGTGTCAAGGACTGGAAACAAACTTAGATTTCCTGATGTTTAGTCTGGTGACGTTCCTACTATCTCATATTTGGTGGCCAACAGTAGTTGGAAAAGAGGCTGCAAGTTTAATCAGTCCATCCATTGACTAGCAGGTATTTATAAACATCAACTGTATTTATCTACTAGATAAGTATGTTGTCTACTAGGTAAGAGGTATACAAAGATAAAAATGAAACAGCCCCTGGCCCCATATTTATATTCTAGCAGGGGAAACATCATGAACACATATGTGTAAGAATGTTCCGCCCTACCCCTCCATCCAGTTAATACAAGTAACAAGATGCTCTACACCCCAATGCCTATATTTATATTCCTATGAATTAAGATGATGAATTCATAAATTAGTCAAATGTGTAAACTAGGTGTGAACAATTTCTTGATGACTTTGTTTAACCACACAATCAATGGCATACACTACCATAGAATTAATGTAGGTAATCAAGTGTATCAATAGTGTTTCCATCCTTTGAAGAAATATATTGAGATGGGCTGAAAGAATTACACTCACCTGGCACACACCTCTGGGTTCAGATACATCATAGAAGGAGGTTCAAGAAGCCATCTTCCTATGGCTGTTTTGAGAATCAAGGTTTGGGAGAGCTTTGAGAAGGCACGTTCCCTGAACTGGTATTGGTAGGCAACGTGAGTGTGAGAATGGGGAGAGATTAAGTGACCCCGGGGGAAGAGAGTAAGTGAGCCTGGAGGGAGAGTTGTGTTCCTTTTCCCCTCTACCCATTGATTATGGAAGGACTGGACAAATAATGTGTTGCTGGAGCTAAGATAAGACAAACTAGCCTTAGTATCTAAGGTAAGTCAGATATGGGGAACTTGACATCTTTGTGTAGAGAAAAGAGCATTATCAGGACCTCCACCCCGAAGGGCTCCAACCTTTGAGTCTACTAGAAAGTATATACATACACATGTATACACATTTCACACACACACACACACACACACACCTTAGGGGACTTCTGTACGATTAGGAGCTGTTGAGTTATTCCTTTGCCAAATACTGTCTTTAATCTTGAACCCACTTTGTCTTGGCTTCTATTTAAGCTTGTAAGTGTGTAGATGATTTAGTAGTCAATGATTTGTATGAATTGTTCTTACCATGTCACCTTAATAAATGCCCCTAGGTAAAACCTAATTAGCTCTAGCTAGTTAGTTGATACCAACGGGGAGCACACCGATGGACATCCATAAGCACAAGTAATAGAGAAAACGTCTCAGCCCCTCGAAGCTGTTCATAGTACCCTGCCACTAGTCAGTGACCTTCTGGGCACCTGGCGCACCAATAGGAGTGGGAGTTAAGAGATAGTCCCAGAAGGTTCTACCCAAGTATATGCAAAATATGGGCAAAGTAAACTTAAGATAATTTCAGGGGTGGAGGCACTTCTAACTGCAGGGAATAGGAAGGGTCTAATTTGAAGGATAATGGGAATTCTCAGAGAAGAACATGAGGATAGAATATATTCCAAGCATGGGGGACACACTGGTGCAAAAGTATGGAGATGAAAGAGAGAATTTTGTGTGCGGGGAGTGGCTAATGGGCCAACTTAGCTGGACAGAAATGTCCACTATGTGTATGATGTAGATTGTAGCTCGTTAGTGAAGGGCTTTAAAGTGCCGAGAGGCATTTCTTTTTGGTGTGAGAGGCAATAGAGAGCCACTGGAGCTTTTTAAGAAGGGGAGTGACATAGTAATAGCTAAATTTCCTTATGAAAACAATGTCATAATATATAATATATAACAAAAATCATATTTCTGCCTGAGGGTCTTTTTTCTGTTTTTTTTTTTTTAAATAAAAAAGAACATACAAACAATATTCACTAAATAAAATACTAAAAACTAGGTCACCTTATTTGGAGAAGGTTCTAAGTAAGTCAGTGGAAAAAACCAACCAAACAAAAATAACATTTGTTTTATAGTCAGAAGACCCAGGTTTGAATAAAGACTTTATTGCTTATTCCCTGGGTAAAGTGGGTAGGCTTATGTTAACCTCTCTTAGCTTAAGTTTCCACATCCGTAAAATGAGAAGGTGGAGAAAGAGTCACATTCAGGCTACAGAAAATCATGGGAATTAAAATTTTTGATGAAGTGGAAAGAACAGGACCAGATATCAGGAGACCTAGGCCCCATCCTTACATTGCCACACATTAACTATGTCACCTTGGACAAGAGGTTTTGTCTTTTTTGGGTTTTTAGTTTCCTTAAGTATAAAGTGAAGGGATGATAGTGATAGATGGGTTGGCTAGGTGGAGCATAGTGTATACATAGAGCACTGGATGTAGAGTCAGGAAGACTCATCTTCCTGAGTTCAAATTTAGCCTTAGACATTTACTAGCTGTGAGATCTTGGACAAGTCACTTAACCCTGTTTGCCTCAGTTTCCTCATCTGTAAAATGAACTGAAAAAGGAAATGGTAAACCATTCCAGTATCTTTACCAAGAAAACCCCAAATGAGGTCACAAAGAGTCAAATACACCTGAAATAACTGAACAACAAAGGATCAGATGATATGCCCCTTCCAGCTCTGACACACTGTGATTCTTGTCTATATTTGTCGTATTTTAAAGTTAGCTTAGATACTTATAGGCATTTCTAAAGATCTTAAACTCCAAGTTGGAAACATAACATTATCATGAAATGGCTAGGATAGGGAGGCAAAGGGTAAGAATGCTGGCGAAGGAGAGATATAGGTAATAGCATATATATCGTATAACAAGTAACTGAATTGGCCATTACAGCTACTGAAATCCATTTATGTATAATAATAGCTGAGCACTTGACTGTATGAAGCTCATGTATGCCCACTTTTTCCCAAACAGCATCTCAATTAAAAGGTGTGAATGCATATGGAATATTTAGGTGGGCCAGAGATAACTATAGAAAATAGAAGGGATGTAGCTAAGACTGCAATTAAGAAAAAACCCCATCTGACAGAGTTTATCTCTTTTTCTTTCTTTTTTTCCTCCTAAATAGTACAGAGCCAAACAGTATTATGGAAAGAAGATAGAGGAAGCTGTGTTTCTTTAAAATCTGAAATGAAAACACATACACACACATCCAAACTTGGATTTCTTTTGATTGAGGAAACAATACACTGTAGATAATGCTGAGGTTCTCCCTGGAAGAAAACAGCAATTGTGTGTTGTATTTTATTATAATAGGCTTCTTAGCTAAATGGGCAAATCTAATAATACTATAATACAGTGCTACAATGGGCTTCATGAATTGGAAATGGATAGAATTTAAATATTTTTGGCACCTGCCACACAGTGCCCCAATAATAAGATCTATAATTTCCTGAATAAAGCTTGTACAACTTTAGTGAATTTAGCTCCATAGAAGGGTGAAAGACTGTTTGCAGTGTTCATGCTAATTCAGTATTGGCCCTGCCAGTTCCACCATTTCACGTATTACATTTCTTTTTTTTTCTTTTGCCATTTAAGAGCATTTAAAGCAGGGAGAAAGATTTTTTTTTTTTTTGCTTTCGAAGGGAATTCTGAACATATAATCAGCCATATGGGACCTGAGAGCGGTGAGTAATAGTGGTCTTACTTAAGGATATATCAAAAGCACTGATTGTCACTTGTACACATTTAAAGAAGAGTAATGTTTTTAAATGGAGCAGGAGATGTTAATATGTGTTTTCATGACTCACAGTGCATTGGAAAGAAAACAGTAGATTATAGAGAAACTCGGCAGTTGCTTTGACCTAAGTATCAGCCATGAAAGTTTAATGTCATCTTCTCTAGTGCAGCCTACAGGTGTAAGTACAAGGCAGACTTGACACAGTGACTGGTGTAGAAGAGGAGCTGCTCTATTTGTCTCTTCAGGTATTTGATTTCTCAGAAGTCATCCGGACTAAAATTAGATACCTTTACAGTTCTGTATTTCCTGACCTCGGAATGCAGAATTTCACATCTAGAAAGTGATCCGATAAACATCTCTGAATCCGGCCTGGGAAGGCAGAGAAGAGCCCTTAAAGATCTTTTTTCCTTAGCAAAGAAAAAAAAAGGCTATGAATGTAGAGTGAGGTGGTTGTGATGCCTGACTTTATTTCCTAGTTATTATCATTCTAAGGTTTAAAGAGAACCCCTGGGAGTACTTGGAGAGGGTTCAGGACACAATGCACTCACCTGTCCCTAGAACGTGGACGCCTTAAGATGAGTTGCTTCTATTTAGGACACTAATGTGTTGTCTGGTGACTATTGCGAAGGTGCTGTCCACTGGAAGTAATTCACACAGTGTGTTCTCAGAACAAGCCAGTGGTGTAAAGAGTCCAGCAGGCCTCCTTTCCTTGACTCTTTTAGGCAAAGTAGAATCAAAAGAAACAGAGAGAATTTGTTTCTTTTCTTTCTAAACTCATTTGAAATGACTGCTTCCAGTAATGAGACTATTTGACTCCTGGTGCCAGGAGTTTTGAAGCATTATATCATGGTTATGATAAGCAAGGGCAAAACACTCTTCACTAAAGGACATTATTTTTCCTCTACGTCCTGATGGCAATACCTTGTTCTCCATGCCTGCTTGAGAAATGCAGACTCTGATGGAACTGAGTCACCGGGCACTGATCATTTTCCCATCAGCCTTAGATGGTTCTACCTTGCCTTTGCCCCCAGTCTCATTTAATTAGATATAAACCTACCTGAAAGTCAATTCATTCTGTTTCTTAACATTGACTGCAGTTTCTCTTTTGGCGAACTCCCTGCTTCTCCCTGTGATTGAAGCAGGGGAGTCTGATAATTCATTTTGTTCCATCATTATTGATTTGATGGCAGTGTTCCAAAATTTGAAATTTTCTCTCCAGGTTGTTCTTGCCCTTGGTTTCACAAAGGCATTGCATAAAATGAAAGGTGTGGGTCAGAAATAGCAGTATCAGTGCTACTTTGGGGTCTGAGGGTCCATTTTCAATTGTGAAAGAGGCTTATTGTTAATTATAGAGATTTCCAAGGACATCACGATCTTCTCATGTGGTGTCTGGGAGCAATCCTCCTTATAAACTCTTTCTAAACGGAGAATGGATTTGAAAGACCATTGTCTGCTCTAGCTCAGAAATTATTTCCTCATAAAGGACTTGTGTAAAGGTTTTCAAGATAACTTTATGTGTAAGATAAACTACATTAAGGACCCAAGAGCTCTTGCTTACCTCATTCTTCCTGAAAGTTTCTTTTCTTGACTCTTGTAAATGTCAGTTCTGCCAAAGAATTTTTTAAAGTTATCACCTCACTTAGTTTATGACTTTTTCTATCCCTACTTGGCCGTGGAATATGTGCCTCTTTGTGTGTCTAGTAGCCAATTAGATTATTTTTATTGGGTTATTAATACAAAGAGATTATTGGAGAGCTCTTTATTGTCTGTGAGCTGTTTGGAGGAAAGCGCTTTGTGAACCTTAGAGCATTACATAAGTAAGACTTTTTTTTTAGTATTACTGTTAAAAAGGACAGCCTCTGCAAATCTAGTTACTTAAGAATTGTATTTTTTTTGTGCCCCTCCCAAAGGTTTATATCTTGTATTTCCCATTTCTGTTGTCTTACTTTCAGGTTGCAAATGGTTGTAGCCAAGGGCTCACCTTTGTTTTTTTTTTAAAAAGTATCCCTGTTCCATTTTTCCAAATTAGTATTGGAATCTGTAGACAGCAACCTCCTGGGACCCTTTATCATATTACATAAAAGAGCAATGGGAATGGATGGAATAAATTATCTTAGGTTACTTTTCCTTCAATGCTTAAATGACTTCTTTGAATTGGTACATAATCATGGTAGTGTACTGCATTCCTAGCCTTCCTGCCTTTTTTGGGGCATGGAGGCAGAGAGTGGAAGGCAGAAGGTGGAAGGTACAGTATCTATGACTGTATATTATTTTTACTAAGTTTGCTGTTGATGCTATCTAGCAATATTTGTTCTTTAGTGAACCAAACTTTTCCTTTTTCTCTCCTCCAATGTCAAACCATGGGTATCTATAAATAAAACAGAACAGAGATGTCAGTTATCATTGACTGAGAGAGGTTGAGGCAGTGTTGACCTTATCCTTGCAATAAACTCCGTTCCCCTGTGATCTAGTAATGGGAAAAAACCCAACAACAAACCACACAAACCCCAAAAGTATTTACAGAGGTTAAGTGATAACTCAAAGATGAAACTGACTTACAAGGCCTTTTAAAATATTTGCATGTGATTAGGTAGGACTTGGACAAACTGGCCCTGTCAACTGGCATGCTTATGAGCTTCTCTCAATGGCTGTCAGCTAACAAACCACGAAGGTATGAAAACTCTTTCTTACTGCAGTAAGTACTCTAGCCCTGTGTGGTTCATAACTTAGCCAAATTCAAATCTGTCCATGGTGCTTTCCTTTCAGTATGCCCTCTAGATTCTTAATGATTCTATGGGGTAATTATACAGCCATGGTTTTAAATGACCCATGCTAGATTTGTGCAGCTCTATTCTCCCTTTGTACATATTGGTTATTATTGTATTCATTTTCATAGGGCTGCTTAGTTTTAAATCTTTATCCTGACATTCATTGGCATATATGTATCAATTCTTTCCAGTCTTTCTTAATGAAAGGTCCAGTAAAATTCCAGTTTCTGGTTTTAGGGTCAGAATTTTATGAGTTCTTATGCTGGGGACATTACAATTCTACCTTTGAGTATATCTTCCTTTTTTTTTTGATGTATTAAACTATTTGCTTTTTTCTTTTAGTCTTTAGTAGTACATTTTTAAAAAAATACATTATTTTTTTTAAAATCTATACATTCATTAAAACAGGTTTACAGAAAATGTCACCAATACTGCGTTAGTTCCCTATATGAATAGAGAAGCTTTGGAAGTTGGTTAGTTGGGAGTAATTTGCCAAATGTTTTGGTGTCCTCATCTCGGGTCAGTGACTGTTGCTGTCAGTATTTCCTTATA
Organism: Bettongia penicillata ogilbyi; assembly: GCA_023548195.1. Taxonomy (NCBI): domain Eukaryota; kingdom Metazoa; phylum Chordata; class Mammalia; order Diprotodontia; family Potoroidae; genus Bettongia; species Bettongia penicillata. Next base: position 418,707 of record JAJHZJ010000694.1, on the reverse strand, counting down.
TCGGCACATGGAGCAGATGTTCCTTATTCAAAAACTTTGCTTCAGTTGCTTCTCTGGACATTTGTTCCCCACTGCACTTCAAAAATATCTATAATCGCCTATGAATCTATTTCGGGGTATTGTAGATAGGCATGCAGGAATGCCACAGAATCGCAAAATCTCCCATAAGAGTGTTCCACAGACCAATTCTCCATGGAATATCTGAGCAGAAATCTCCTCTCTGCCATCTCTTTTAGGTGGTAGAGTGGCATATGCACAATGACTTTGGTTTCAGAGAAACTGGGTTCAAATCACATCATTTGATCATTTGTTTAGTAGTTGTGTGACTTTGGGGAAGAGGCTTAAGTGTCAGTTTTCTCACTTGTAAAATAGATGGATTCTGATATCTTTTTCTGCTCCCTAGCCAAAGGAGGGGGCATCATACTTCTATCTCAGTCAACAAAATCAGTCTAAGGGCAGAATGAAATTTTAAAACAAGATGATCTACACCCCATAGATTGGATCAATTGGAAATGTGCTCATTGGCTAGTCAAATAAGCTAAACATGTCTCTGGGGGAATAGCTGTAGATATCTGAGTTTTATCCAGTTTAGCAATCAACTGGGATGGTAGTGTAGGACTCCAATTTGGGAATTGGGAATCCCAGTTCAAGAATTGAAACCAGTCCTCTGGCATCTGCAACTCCTGAATCTGGAATCCTCAACTCATTTACCACTAGATTGACCCACCATTGGACTGTTGTTGTTTTGGGTTCTTTTTTTCAGTCATGTCTGATTCTTTGTGATCCCATTTGGGATTTTATTGGCAAATATACTAGAATGGTTTGCCATTTCCTCTCCAGCTCCTTTTACAGATGAGATAAGTGGAACAAACAGGGTCACATAGCTACTACGTGTCTGAGGCTGGATTTGAATTCAGGGAGGTGAGTCTTTCATGAATCTAGGTCCTGTACTCTGTCCACTGTGCCATCTAGCTTTCTTAGTTGGACTAGTTTATATTAAAATTCACCCATCTAATTAAAACCCATAGAGGCATTGTAATATCTAGTTTCTTCTTGACCTAATCAAAGTGAAGGGGGAGATGTAAAGAGATCACAAACTAACTTGTTTATACATTTAAAACTAAGTTCTTTTCTTACATTGTCTACATTAATTGAGATGGGGGTGGGATAGGGAATGGACCCTCTTTCTTTATGATCCTGGGTCAGTTAGCCTTTACTTGAGAACCTCCAGAGAATATTCATTGACTGACTGATCAATTGACTGATCGAGTATTTTCTGAGAAAGTCTGTCCAATTTTTGGCTAGTTTTCATTGTTAAAAAATTGATCCTTATAAAGGTAGGAATTCTACATCTGCTATTTCTACCTATTGTTTCTGGTTCTGCTCTCTACAATAAAGTAGAACCAGAATCAAGTCCCTTTAAAAAAGAATTACCCTTCAAACACTTCAAGATAGCTATTCATATCCTCCCTTAGACTTGTCTTTTCCAGGAGAAACATCCTGCAGTCCCTTCTCCTGATCCTTGTGTGGCATTTCCTGGGTCTCCTCTGTATTTTGAGGATAGTTAACCTCTTGAGGATAGGGGCTCATTTGTCTGCCTTTGTATCTATCCCCAGTGCCTAGTCTAGTACCTGGCATTTGTTGATTACCTGGTCAATATGTTAGGGGGAGAGTTCTTTTCCAGCTTGAATATTGTAGGATTTGAACTTTCACTTGTCAACGTCAGTTCTTTAGTAAATAGCATAGTGTGAATAATATTTATCAGGCATCATGACCTCTGAGCATTTTAACCAAAATTTCATACATTTTTTGTTTGGTCAGCAATTGAGTTGTGGTATTTTTTTCCTCGACTATCCTAAGGAAGATGGCTGGGGATTTTCCTAGGGAAAATTGTGAAGGCAGCAAAGGTTACCCATGATTCTCTGGTAGGACCTGTCTCAGGCATCTTCCATGCTCAGGACCTTTTTGAATTCCTTCCTCTCATCAAAATATACCCATCTTTTGTCCCATTTCCCTGACACAAAGTTTTATATTATAGTTTACCAATACAAAAAAAAATGCATGTCAACATCTTAGTGGGGGCTAATAGTCATGGGAGGTATTGCCATAATTACATTTTAATAGGCTTGCAGGATTAACCCAAAGAGGTCACTCTCATGGAAATGGCAAGGGGTCATTTTAGTGCCTCAAGAATACCTGATCAAGGCACCTTCTCCAACTGTGCATAATGATGGACTCTGCCAAAGAGGTCTCTCCTTTTGAATTCTTCAAAGCATATTTGCTGAGTGACCAGTTTATTGATCACCAGAGCTGTTGAATTTTTATATGCCATTTATGATTGTTCCCAAGATATAGTCAAATATTCAAGGCAAATTTGATCAATGTTTCTTAAAAAGGTCAAGTACTTCTATATAACATTAGCCTGAAGTCATTCCAAGATGTTCACTGCCATCTTAGGGGAATTTGACAGGTATATAGCTAATGGAGTTCACAAATTGGAGGCATGCAAAGTGGTGACAGAGGATTTTAAGCAAAACTCTGTCCCATGCCAGTAGCAAAACTGAATCAAGAGCTCTTTCAGAGACTCAACAATGTAATTCCAGTGAACGGTTTAACTTCTATAAAGGCCTTCTTTTGCCTTTGCACAGACTGCCTTTCCCTTGTGTTGGAAATGAACACCCCCCTCACTCTGCTGTTTCTTAGACTCCTCAAAGCATTGTCATGTGCCTCTTCTTTAATAGAAGACCTTTCCTGATCCATCCAGTTGAAGGTATTGTCCCCTTCTTTGAAATCACTTTATATTTATTTTTTGTACTCGGTTATTAGTGCATATGTTGTATTTCCCCTATGGAGGTGGGGAGACAGGTGTATTCTCTCAGTAATTTTAGTTCTCTGATGTTAGGAATGCTTTTATTGGGTCTCAGTGCCACACACACGTTGGGTCCCTAATGAATGCTTGTTGCATTGAATTGAATTGTCAGGTGTTGTTCATCTCCAAGATTTTTTAGTGACCTTCTTTCTCGAACCATGGAAGCTTGATGATCATCCTGGTAGCGGTGGCTCAGCCGTAGTCTGATTCAGTCCTGTCACATATACCGAACCCTCTGGTAATTGTATTGTCATACTGAAGGACACATTGAGACATATTTCAGAGATGCATCATGGTGACCTGAAAGGGAACATGTTTTTGAAATGTCATAGAAAAACAGGTAGGGAAAGCAACTGGGTACATAACATTTTGAGGGAATTTAAAAAGTTTTTGTTTTAAATTGAGAGAAAAAGGAAAAAAAACACAACCAAATACAGGGCTATTTTCCTCATGGTTACTTTTCTTCTCTGGAAAATAAATAGGTTACTGTCAAGGTCTTTCGGCTTCTCTTCCTCAACTTTATTACACTTCTTGTCAGTTTCACTTTGGCAGTATTACATTTGATAAGAAATGGACTGGATTTGAGTTAGAAAAAAATGTCCCAAATACCCAAATAATGTTTAGTGCAGTTCTCTGAGTCTTTCATGGAAACCAGGTTTCTCTAGAGTGGAGACATCGGTCTTAGATATCTGACTGTCCCGGAAAGCTATTGTCTACGCTACTTGGCTCTCAGACTTCATTTTGGAGAGTCTGGGGATTTCAAACTTGTCCTCTTTCATTAAAGACCAATAGAGCCTTGGGGAAATCCAAGCTGGACCAAGAATCTCTAGCTCCCAATGGCACTATTCAGCATGATAGTGGGACGTGACTTCTGTTCACTTGCTGAAGTACAGGGGAATCCTTCTCTATTGGGGGTTCTCAGGAGGGGTGACAGAACTTGGATTCTTCTACGCACAGGTTGGCTAGAGGTAGTTAAATGACTGGGAAATCTAAAGGAACCTTTGGTAATGTTTAAGAAAAGGCCTTATCAATTATGTGTTACCAACATGTAATATTATTCCCCTAAAACTATTTCTTTAGCTTCCTTCTTTTCTTGGGCCCTTCTCCATCATATATATATATATATATATATATATATATATATATATATATATATACGCCATCAGATTCTGAGATTATTTAATCTATTTCACCTCCATCCCTCTCTCCATTCCCTACCACTAATGATGGGGAATTCATTAACTTCCAAGGAACCCTTAGATAGTTTCAGTTGTTAAGAAGATTTTTCCATATTGCATATATTGCTTCCATATCACAGCCCTTGAAGTCATAGGATGACAGAGGAAGCCAATTATAATGAAATGCAGTGTGTGTGTATGGAGGGGAGAGACAAAGACAGAGAGAGACAGACAGACATACACACACACACACACATACACACACACACAGAGAAAAGGAGATTGAGACAGAGAGTTCTTAAATCCCAGCTTAAGAACTAGGTCAGCTCATTCCTGAACAGACTCTTTACTCTAAAGGGAGTACTCAGTCAGATATGGGATGAACTGAATGGGCTCTAAAGTCCCTTGAAACGATATTCTCTGATTCTCAGATATTTCTGTGACGAGTGGTCAAGATGACTTTTCTTGAAGACCCCATTGAGGAAAATCCCACTTCTTCCAGAGGCAATGCATCCTAGTTTTAGACACCTCTGATTATTAGAACATGATTTCTTTTTAGCCTTGAGAGACTGTTTGAGGAGCTGGAACACTCACCCATTTCCTTTCCTGTACCCAGTCATCATGTTCAGTCCCAAGAAGCCTACCTCTGATCTGAAGAGACTCTCTTTTCTTAAACTCGTAGGTACACCCTCAACATGGTATCCTGGGGATAGTAAGCATTATGGCTTATACCTAGGGTGTCCAAAGGGAGGAGGACAGTGTACAGTATAAATTGCAAATAGAACAAGTATTTTATTTCTAATCACAAAAAAGGAATGCTAAGCATAAGAGAGTCATGGCATTCATAAGCAAGATGATTAGAATAGAATTCAGCTCTAATGAATAGTTACAGTCATGTGGAAGCCTAACATTTAAACCTCATCAGAACATAAGGCAGTTTTGCAATAATGCTAATCAGATAATGCACAATTCACCTTGACTGGACAATATCTTATCAAATAGTCAAGTGTGATCTCCTTTATCACGGTCATTTTCTCTGATGCAGAAGTTTCTTTTGCTGTCAGCCTGCTCTGCTTGTAGTGTAGGCTGTCTTTTCACTTGCAGGTCTCCGGACCTTTTGAACTCATGTCGTCACCTCTCCAAGAAAGGAAAGAGAAAAAAAGGTAGGGGTTGCCAGCAACCTACTATAAGTTTGTGTATTTGTAGTCCCTGACACTAGTCATCACTTCGGCGAGACCACCATGACTGGAGTATGTTTCTATGTGAAGAATTATTGCCTAGAAGCTCGAGTCAGAAAAAGCTTTTTTTTTTTAAAATAACATATGCAGAACCCTAGAAAGGATCCAAAGAACTCCTCAGGGTTTTCTATGTCATAGGAAAAGCTGATTTCTTTGAGCAGTGGCTCACAACATGACTGGAAGTAGCTCCAGAGCTATAACATAGAAGCAAGCAGAGAATATCTGAATATTCTCTACCTTACTTTTCATGTCACCTGTATTGAGCCTGAATCTCCTTCTCTGTACTTGCTCCAATTGTTCCTTGTTCTCTGGGAAATAATCAGGACAAGAAGCCCCTTCTGTATCACAATCCTCCCTATCCTTGAAGAAGACACCTTTAATGTTTGTTCCTCCCAAGGATTCTCTTTGGCAGGTTAACTATCCCCAGTGCCTTCAACCTATCCACATTTGGTCTCCTCCCCTCTCACTATTCTGGTTGCCCTCTTCTGGACCCAGTAGTTTGGCAATGTCCATCCTAAAAGGCAGCATCCAGCTCTGAAATCAGTTGTGGTCTCATCAGGGCATGGTACAGCTTGACTATTAATTACTCCATCATTCTATGTGTTCTGCCCCTGTTAAATGCAACCTAAGATTGTTTTGGCTTTTATCATTTCCATATCACATTTTGGAAATGAGCTTACAGCTCAATAAAATCTCAAGATCTTTTTAAACACAAGCTGTTGCCTGGGCACAGTGGTCCTCATTCTGGATTTGTGCAGTTGATTTTTTGAATCTAAATTACAACACTTTACATTTACCTTTATAGGAAAAAAGAGCCAATGCATTTTGCTGGTTATTTTTAGCCTTCAACTCTATGTCCTCTCTCCTGTTTTTCAATTTTCACTATTTTGCTACACAAAGACTCCAAACTTTTTTCCCACTCACATCCATCTCCTCAATTTTCCAGGTGTTTGTTATATTTTACCTCCTACCTGTATCATTTTCTCTAACTTTACTCATTGTTTGTTTCGCTGCCCAGATCTGAACCCTTATTGCTAGAGACTTAGGCATTCAGGGCATCAGCTTCTAGACTTTTCTCTCTGCTTTTTCCCTTTCTCTTTTCCTCTATCTTACAACTTAGGATCACTGAGTCACAAAATGTTTGAGCTGGAATGCCTCTAAGCTCATTGCCTCATTTTCAGATGAGGAAACTGAGGACCAGAGAATTGAAATACATTGTCCAAGGTCACATAGCTTCTCCTTGTTCCCCCTTCATCAAAGCCAGATGTGATTTTCTCTTGAATCTTTTCTTTACCCATGTTTCCCCCTTCACTGTCTCTACTCTGTCATTTATTATACAATAATTCTCTACTCTCAAAGCTTATCACATAATTAATTTTTATTGGAGGGCATCACTCTCTTGACCCTTTTCAGTGCCTTCTTTTCCCTCCTTGACTCAGCAATCTTTGATTTCAGAGACTGTTTTGTTCCCTACCCTAGAAATTTCCATTTCATAAGGGAATTCAGAGATGCCCCCATCTAACATTTTCATTTTACAGATGAGGAAACTGAGTCTCATAAATTATTTTTATATGAATCTCATAGATTATTTTATTGATGTCACACAACTAAGAAGTAATAGAGCTAGAATGTGGAGCTACGATGTGTTGGAGTCTTAAGACTCCAAATCTGGTGTTCTTTGTAGTTCTTTGTATTTGCACCTAACCCATTATTTAAATTGAATAGATCCTTAATCATTCTCCTGTGCTCCTCTTCCATACCTGCTGAGTGTTTTTGGAGTAATCCCCAGAATTAGGCCTGTTTTCCTCCACTACAAATTCCTAGTCTCATCATTCCTTGCCAGACAACAGCATTCCTCCTCCTGTAATCAGCTTTCTTACCTGTATACCCACATTCCTTCTTTCCTGATTTTCCATTCTTTCCAAAGCACTGTCTGCAGTTCCCTTCTCCCCTCATTGCCAAGAACCTGACTACCTAAGCTCAGAGCACAGAATAAAAGTAGGACCCAATGCCTGTTTTTTTTTTGAGAGTTAACACATCATATTTGTCTTCCTCTATTGTGCCCAACTTTCCTCCTTTTTTTCCTATATACATAGAGCCAGTACAGAGGTCTGCTTGGGTCTCAGGTGCAAAGAAGACAAGTAAAATTTAAAGTCTGGGGCAGAAGGTACAGCGCTTGTACTTACTGGCTGGTATAATGAAACAGACCTGGGACCTCAATAACATTTTTTATATACCTGTCTACAGAGAGGCTGCACCATACTATAGAGGAAAGGGAAATGACTTGAAAGCCAGGAGATTGGAGGCCACATCTTGACTCTGACAATTGCAGCATCGCAATGAGGAAGTCATTTAACCTCTGGGGATCAAGTTACTCAATCTCAGTCTCAGTTTCTTTGTATCTATCAATGAAGGAATGAATGAATGAATGAAAAAGCATTTGCTAAGCACATACCATGTGCTATACCATACACTGTGCTGAGCATACAAATAGAGAAAGTGGGACCTTAGTGAGTTTACACTTAAATGGGGGGAAGCAATAAAAGGAATTAAAGTAAGGTTTAACTGCTGTGTTAATAGGAAAGTCCAAACAATGCTACCGCCCTAGCAGCAGGGTAAGTGATAATGCCCAGTGGTGCTCATGTTGCAAAATAAGGATAACAATGCTCAGGACAGCCACGGTCTAGGGGGTTTTCCTGAGATAAGCGCTCTGAAATAGGAATTTTTATGATAGGCTAAGCACAGGAGATACAAGGTTGATAGGACACAGACATGGCTCTCAAGGAGTTTATAGTCTAATAAGAAAACGAGACCTGCAGATAACGGAAACAATGGAGGAGGAGGAAAGAGCAGAGGAGAGGATTGAAGACCAAATTTTGAAGAGGAATAGTGTATTGGAGTAGCTTTCCAGGGCTACCTCCAGTTCTCTTTTTATCCTTATAATAGCGATCCATTTTAGGGAATTGCCCTGGACCAGTGACCTATCTTTGTAACCTCAGTGATTAGTACAGTGCCTGGCACATCCTAAGTTCTCAGTAGCTCACCATATCTGAATGATATCCAAGCCCTCCTTGCACCAATGGTGAGTGTGGCCTCTAACAGTCATTTCTGCTACGACGAGTGTATCAAAAATGTAAATCTGTTTGTGTGATGGATATATCAGAAGGCATTTTGAACATTTCTTCTTCAAGAAAATAAAAGATTGCAGAAAACAATGCCACTTCCCAATAACTCACAAGTTGTAACCTTTCCAATGTTTACCTCTTCAATCAATCTTCAGTTCTTTGTTATGGTAAAATGGAATATTTGTTGCATATCTTCTGGTAGAGTAGCTCACCATCCCCAACCTACTACTTTCAGCTGTTGCCTCTGGAACCAGACACAGGATACAGGATGAGTGGCAGCCTGAGGCCACTGAATAAATCACTGTAGTATTTATAATCATTTGCCGTGTATAAAATTGTGCTACCATTTTAATAGATTCTTATCTTTTTTGGAGGAGGGGGGATATAGCTAGATGGCACAATGGATAGAGTGCTAGACCTGGAGTTCAAATCCAGCCTCAAACCCTTCCTAGCTGTGTGACCCTGGGCAAGTCAGTTAACTCTATGGACTTTAGTTCCTCATCTGTAAAATGAAGTGGAGAAGGAAATGGCAAACCATACTAGTTTCTCTGTCAAGGAAATCCCATATGGGGTCACAAAGAGTTGGACACAACTGAAAAACTAAACACCAAAAAATATCTTTTTCTTTTTTATTCCTCACTGACCAAGTGTTGGAGCATTGTGTCCCTAAATCCGATTCTCCCATGGACTGTGATTTTTATTGTGTGATTTTTCATAGCTTAGAATTAACTATTCTTCCTTTCTTACCAGGAATCTCCCTCTTGCCAATAATTTCTTTATCCAGGTCGATAGTTCTTGACATTTTTTGTGTCATGGACCCCTCAGACAGTCTGGTGAAGCATATGGCACCTTCCTAGGAATACTTTTTTTAAATGCATAAAATAAATTGCATAGGATTACAAAGGGAATCACTTCTATTGAAACAACGATGTATTTTTGTCCCCTTCAAATTCATAGATGCTTTGTTCTAGGAGCCCTTGTTATAGGAGGGTCATGGGAAAAAGCCAGAAAATGTAGGTATTTTTTGGTGGATGCTTTGCTTATACTACTTAGGCTTTTGAATTTGAAAGCAGAGCTTCTCATCTAGAGATATGTGCCAGTCTAAATACCAGCACTTGTTTATAAACATGTAGTCATGCGAGAGTGACGAAGGATGATAAAATTGGAACGGTACTGCTAAGTGCGGCACTGCAATCGATAGAATTGCAATGGTAATAACACCAATATGTCGAGTTAAAGAGATGTAAATTGCAATTCATCTGAAAGCAGGTTAGACCCACAATGGAGCGAGGAGGAAATGTGGAAGCTGTAGGGTAAAAGCAATGTTCTTTGATGTCCAGGTGATGGATTTGGAAATCTGGTCTGCCCATCTCAAAGTATCTCCCGCAAGCCATTAAGGAGACAGTGGCAAAATGAATTGGAGGCCCAGGGAAGAAAGATACTCAGCTAGAAGGAGATCATCTTTGCCTGCAAGGGAATTGTATTTAGAGAGGAATATTTAGAGGATATGTAATGCTAAATCCATTGAAAATCAGTTGACAAACATTTATTATAGGCCTCCCAGGTGCTAGACACTGTTGGGAGGGCAAGATAAGAAATAACATAGCCTCTGCCCTCCAGGTGCTTACGTTCCATCCAGAGGGATCATATGTATATGTATAAGCATATACAAAATAAATATATAAAGATCAAGATAATTTTAGTGAGAGAAGGTACTAGTAGCTGGGGAAATAAGGAAGGGATAGTTATAGGACCTGTGATTTCACTGGCTTAGAGAATTCCCAGTTGATTCTTTTATTAACGCCCCTCTTAGAGAGTTGTCAAGGGTGCTGAAATGACTTGCCTGGGATCATCCAGTCAATAGGTGTCAAAGATGGGACTTGAATTCAAATCCATCTTATTCCAAAGCCAGCTGTCTGTTATGTAAATCTCAATGGAAACTAGGGATTGCAAGAAATAGAGAGGAACTGGGCAGGAATTCCAGGTATGGATGGAGGATAGTTTGTGGAAAAACCCAAAGATGGGAGAGGGAGTGCTGTTTCTAAGGAAAATAAAAGGACAGTGTAGTTGGAGTGTAGGTGTGAGGGGTAGTTAAGTAAAGTAAGACTGCAAAGACAGACTGGAGTTCCATAAATGCCAAGCAGAGGAGTTTGGGGTTGGCCCTAGATTAGTTGCTCTTAAGCTTTTTGTGCCTTGGACCCCTAGGGCAATCTGGTGAAGCCTATGGATCTTTTGTTCGAATCATGTTTTTAAATACACGATATAAAATACATACAATTACAAAGCAAATCTATTTTATTAAAATTCAGTTATCAAAATGTAAAAACAACAAAAAAGTTTATAGACTTCAGGTTAAGAACTCTTGCTCTAAAGGTAATGGGGAACCAATAAGAGAGTCTAAAGCAGAATAGTATGTTAGAGTTGGAAGTGACTTATGATCTCAGAGATGGAGTAGGGCAAGGAGGTGGGGAACCTGCAACTTCAAGGCCACATGTGGCTCCCTAGGTCCTCAAGTCTAGCCCTCTGACTGAATCCAAACGTCACAGAACAAATTCTCTTAATAATTGGATTTGTTTTGTAAAACATGGACTCAGGCAAAAGACTGCACCCAAGGACCTATGTTCTGCATCCCTGGAGTAAGGTTTATTTGGAAACAAGAGACACCTAAGATTTGAATCAGTGGTATTGTGGTAAATGTTTAACAATCAGCTTCTCCCCCGCCTCCCAACCTATATGAACAACATATTTTACATTGACTGCACTAAAAATGTCCTCTTTTGTTAATACGTATTTGCTTTAATTAATATTATCACTTTTAAAAGTCTAGACAGTTAAAAAAACAATAAATCAATTCCCAGTTTGTAGAGTTTGCCAATTTCCAAAGTGTAAATCCTCACACTGAAAATTTAGCAATGAGCTCTCACAAAGTGGTAGGGGCTGCCTCTTGATTTGAACTCAACTTTAAAAATGTCCTTTACACTCATATTTCAAATGGGGGTAAATAATACAAATACTGCCTACTTTGTAGGGTTCTTAAAGTGCTATATAAATATGAAAAACTCTTGTAATCAACTCCCATATAGACTCAGACACTCCTTGCCCTTTGCTCTTTTATAGATAAGACTCAGAGAAGTTAAATGACCTCCAAGGTTAAACTCCTAGTAGGTAGAGGAGCTGGAACTTGAAACCAGGTCTCCTGCTTCTCCTTCCAATTCTTTTTCCTTTGCAAAATACACAGTACAAAACAATGGGGAATTATCGGAGTGTATCATTTTTAAGACATAGTGAATATTGACAATATTTGTAGTATGCAGATACAGTTAGAATCTTAACATTTTACTGCTGAAGAACTGGCATGATTTATAGCTTGCTTAACTGGTGTCGAGTTTTCTTTTTTGTTCCTATTTCTGGGTTGTTTGTTTGGGAATAGTAAATATTACATACATCAATGTTGAGGCTTCAAACCTGAGGGAAAGGCCAGCCCTTGGCAAAATTGTGTTTCTGGAGTAATTTGACCTTGATGCTTCTATGTATTTCTCCCTCACAATGCTTCACAGTGATTGTGGGCACAGTGGCTTCCTGTGTTGCATTGCCCTCTCTCACTTTCTCCTACTATCCATCTACTCTTAGATCCTTCATTCATACTAAGGTTGAGTAGGTTGCTATCAGTTTAAAGAGTTACCTCTCCCAGAATTTGTATTTTAGGGAGGATCAAAGCCTTAAATCAGACTAATGACAGTTTAACATTATTACTCCTTAGGAATTATTGAAAGAATTGGAGAGGATTTTCCAAATCTGTTGGACACCTCACACACCCCACACATATTCCTCTAAAATCAGACTGTATAGGTAGCATCTTTCTGTATATAATTCTCTCTGTCTTCTTTTCTGAAGGTGGGAAATACCTAGGGACAAAAATGTCCTGATCAATCATTATGGGAGGGAATAAAACATTTATTAAATATCTACACTGTGTAAGAACTAGATAAGTATCATCTCATTTTTATCCTCACAACAGCCCCATTAGGAAGGTGCTGTTAAAATCCCCATTTTACAGTTGAGAAAACTGAGGCAGACAAGGGTTAAATGACTTGCCCAGGGTTACACAGCTAGTAAATGTCTGAGGCTGGATTTGAACTTAGGTCTTTTTGACTCCAGATCTAGTACTGTATCCATTGTGCTATTTCATAGGATAATCACCTTATATGTTCCTCATAAGATATGAGAACATCTCTGATTTTCCAGCATATATGTTCTTCTCCCTCACTCAGGACCCCAGATCTCCTGGTTCTCAACTCTTAGAAACACCTTCGTGCTTCCCTGTCCTTCTCTGGGTCTTTGATAGCTTACTTTTCTCATTGTTCCTATTCCCCAGGGATCAAAGTGTGATATAGTGTGTTCTAAGAGCACTAGATTTAAGGGAGAATGTTCTCTTTGCGTTCTAAGTCTGATTCCATATTCCTAGATGTAAAGATTGTAGAGCCAGACCTATTGTCATATCTACAGTTTTGGATTTTTACCCAGGTTGACCAAGGTTAAAGTGATAGACCAAACCTCATACCATGTATTCCTTCCTATATGTTCATCATTTTAAGGGAATCATTTCATAATACTATTGAGAGGAAATCTGGAGCCTCTGTAGTCCTACCATTGACACTTTCGCTACAGCCTTGTGCATCGATCAAGCACCTTTGCTTATCAGCAGGGTCTGACCCATACGATGTAGCATGCTTGTGAAAGAGAGGGGTTTGGCTTTACCAAATATCATGACTCTTGAAAAACCAAAATAAGGCATTCAATGAAATAATTCTTTGAAATTTTGCATTTAGTTAAAATGTTTTGGCTCAGGGTAGTAGAGAATTGCTCACTATGTTTGTGGATACTTGCTATGAGTGCATACCCTTGGGGTTGTTCAGTCGTGTTTGACTCTTCATGACTCTATTTGGGGTTTTCTTATCAAAGATACTGGAGTAGTTTGCCATTTCTTCTCCAGCTCATTTTACAGATGAGGAAACTGAGGCAAACAGAGTCAAGTGACTTCCCCAGGGTCACACACCCGAGGCCAGATTTGAACTCAGGAAGATGAGTCTTTGTGATGCCAGGCCTGGTGTTCTATGCACTGTGCCCCCTAGCTGTCCCATACACACTATATACACCATTACTCTTATGAAAGATGCTGCCTAAGAAAATCCTGAGATCATAAACCTTAGAGCTTGAAAGTTAACCGATTTTCAAGACCAACCCTCAGCCTTCAGGTAGATGAAGTATTATTCTGTCCTCCCTCCTCTTCCTTTCCTTTCCCTCTCCCCTCCCAGCATCATTTTGCAAATAGGGTACTTTGGGGTCAGAAAGATTAAACACTTTACCTAAAGTTACATGACTAATAATCAGCAAGCTGGTCTTGTGGACAGAGATGGAAGTTTCTATGCTTTTCTGCATTCAGGGAGCTAGGTGATATAATGGATAGAGAGCACCGGTCTTAGTGTCATGAAGACCTGAGTTCAAATCCAGTCTGAGATATTTACTAATTGTGTGACCCAGGGCAAGTTGCCTTAATTTTCTCATTTGCAAAATGGGGGGAATAATAGCACCTACCTCTCAGGATTGTTGTGAATAGAAAATGAAATTCTATTTGTAAAGTCCTTTGCAAACCTTAATGCTTTATGTAAATGCTAGCTGTCATATTATTCATCATATTTTTCATGCTGAGTCTTCCAGTGCTCCTCTGTATTCATCATATTTGTCATGCCATATTGCATAGTGATATCTCATCACATTCATGTTTTACAATTTGCTTAGCTATTCCCCAGTTGACAGGCATCTACTTGTTTTCAGTTCTTTCTAACACACAAAAAATATGCTGCATTAAAATATTTTGGTTTACCTAAGGATTTTCTTTGATCACATCTCTTTGTAGTATACTAGACTTTTCTTTTTAATTCCTTATGTAAGGAGCAAGGAAATGAGCTGAGTAAGCAAAAAGAACAGATGTCTCTGTAGCACTTCCTTATTTACAAAGTACTTTCCTGACAACAGCCCTATAAGATAGATTGTACTAGTATTATTAGCTCCATTTCAGAATCATGGATCATTCTAATATCTTTGTTGAGAAAATCCCATGGAAGGACCTAGGCATGCTGTGGTCCACAGGCTCATGAAGAACTGCCCCTCTTGGATCACTTCCTTGTCATGATGGAATGAAGCTATGACCTATTTCATGCAAGGTTACTCAGGATAGACATGTCATAATGGAGAGTTCTGACGAAAGGTGACCCACTGGAGAAGGAAATGGCAAACCACTCTAGGATCTCTGCCAAGAAAACCCCATGCAAAGGCCTGGTACATTTGCTTCACTGGGTCCTGAAGAGTCAGACACAACTGAATGACTGAGCCAAAGAATCATGGAATACATTCTACTGTGCCTTGCCTGTGGATCCCTAGCAGAGTCTCTGCCCTTTCAGACACTCAGACCCATGTCTCTTGAATCTCCCTATTTCTGCTTCTGACTTCAAGAATTCTTTTAAAGCTTTTGCATTCAGAGTCTGGTGATGAGGGGTGATAGAATAGGAACCCACAGTGATTGCTGTAGGTATAGGAGGGGGCTATTTACTCCCAGGAGCTTTTTGTAATTTGACTGTTTGCACATCCTCTATGTACATTTCCAAAGAGGGTAGGTCATCTTTTGCCTTAGTTGGCTACTCAAACCTTCTAATATACTGCTAAAATGATAGTACTTTCAGCTTCAAGCCATATAAAACAGCATATTGAATTGGTAAGCAGATTGCATTAAGCAAATTCAACAATTTAAATAGTCTGGAAAGAAGCAATCTATTTAGCCTCCTTTTACTATTAATTTCAGCAGTTACAATTTGCTTTTGCAGCTCCCTGGCCTCCCTAACACCCTTTTATTAATGACTCCTTAGGTGACCCATCTTCTCCCCACTAGACAAATGACTCAGAAAGGCAGGCGAGAGGTGGTCAGCTGGGCTGCCTTGCCTGGTCACTACCAACAGCTGTTAAATGGCAAGTGGACTAAAGAGCCGGGGCATGGAGGGGAAATTGAACTCCTTGGACACTGCCACCAGGTTGTCAATTTCATATGATAATCCACAATGACCATAGAGACCACATTTTAGAAAAATGTGGGAGAAGGCATCTAGCTGTGAATATTTGTAAGCTTTTAAACTGTAACAATGCAAATAAATGTGAGTTGCTGTTACTGTTTTGATTAGAACAAAGTTCCTGTGTCAGAGCTGGAAAAGTCACTCAGGATTTTCAACTCCCTGAGTCTCTCCCTGGGGCTATATGCAGGAATTCTGTACTGTTGTGATCCCAGAAACAGTTATAGGGCACACACTCATGCAAATAACCCTTGAATTATTTACCCAGGAGGGGCCTGCTTGTCTCTAAATGGGATAATGCTCCCATATATCCCAATTTTGACAATATGAATCTCGAAGCTTGTTTCATATGGCAGTGGGGAACAATTTTTTTAAGCCTCCTTTGCCCTTCTTTTTCAGCTTAACACAAAGAGACTTCATGAGTTCTGTCATTCTTAGTGATTTTGCTTTCGTAATATCTTGGTCTCATTCACAAGCTCACAAATCAAAGGTTAGAAACCCAGCCTAAAGTAAATGGCAAAGACAATTAAATCCAACAGTTATTAATTAAGCAACTTCTCTGTGCCAGGCACTGTGCTGGGTCCTGGGGGTGGGCAGTTACATAGAAAAAAAATAAAACAGTTCCTACCTTTAACAAGTTTATATTATTTGTGGGTAGGGATGTTTATAACAGGTGTATAAATAGTAAAAAAAAGCAAGTAAAAAAAGTGAAAAATGAAATGTTGTGTAATAGGAAACAATTGGCAGCTCATATTGACTGGAATGGAGATTATATAAGTTGTAGTAAAATGAAATAAGTTTGGATAAAGAAATGGGAGATTCCAGATTGTGGAAACTTTAAGCTAAGAATTTGTAGTTTATTCTGGTGGTACTAGGGAGCCATTAAAGATCTTCGAGTAGGAGGATGATACTGTTAGGCAATTAGCTGGTGCAGTAGATAGGGTGCCAGGCCTGAAGATGCATCTTTCTGAGTTCAAATCCCACCTCAGATACCTAAGAGCTGTGTGACCCTGGGCAAGTCTCTTAATCCTGTTTGCCTCAGTTTCCTCATCTGTAAAATGACCTGGAGAAGGAAATGGCAAACCCCTCCAGTACCTTTGCTAAAAAAACCCAAATGGGATCACAGAAGATAAGACTGAAAATGACTGAACAGCAAACAATATGACCAGATTCATGTTTTATTAATATCAGCTTGGGAACTATGGATAAAAGGCTGGAGAAGAGACAAGAGGCAAGGAAGGCAATTAAGAAGCTATTATAAGACTAAGTGAAAGTATTGAGGACTGGAATGAGGGAAGAGGATAGATAAGTGGAAAGAAAAGGACAGATTTGAGAGTAGTTGTAGAGGTAATAATATTATCAAGACTTGGCAATTAGATATGGAAAATAGGGGAGAACGAGGAAAAAAAGTTTGAAATTTTGCAGCACCTGGAATGTCCCTAAAATCCTTTAATCTGTTTCCAGGCATAAAACAAAACAAAGATACCCAAACCGAAAAGCAAAAAACAAAGAAAAGCTGCTTTCATAAGCTAAAAAGTTTGTTATCCTAGGGGTAAGTGATTTCAGTTAACTGAGTTACAACTTCTGAAATGGTGTCCTATGGTTTGAAGCCATAAACAAATTTTGTATTAAATATGGGTGTCCATCCTAGCACACTGGGATCTTAGAGAATTCTGAGCTGGGAAGGGGCTTAGGGAACATTTTGTGTTAGCTCTTTGATTTTACACATGAAGAATTGGAAGCCTGGAGAGGGTCAGTGATTTTCCCAAGTGAATACTATAACACAGACAACATTCAAACCCAGATTCTTGGACCCCAAAAACAGAGCCATTTCCATTATACAGAGCCATATCCATTATGAAAGAGTCATAGTTCTAGGTCACGGGTAGGGAACTCACAGCCTGGAGGCCACCTGTGGCCCTCTAGGTCCTCAAGTGCAGCCCTTTGACTGAATCTGTTTCCCCACCTCTCTTCTAGGTGATCCATGGGGCAATGGAAAGATTCATAGGTGACAGCATATAGCCCTTGCATTCCAGAAAATGAAACAAAAAGAATATCACAGAGGACATGGAAAACTGGGTAGAAAAAGATAATCATATTGACAAAGTCAAGGATTAATATTGACCAGATATTTTTAAAAGTCCTAAGGGAAGGTTAAGGGTAATCTCCTATGATGGAGTTATGGAAAGCAATGCACAAAATATCTATAGCCTTCTAGAGCATGGATGGTTTGGCCACCATGTACCAGTTGGTAGAGTTTCCCATGTGGATGAGATAATACAGGTATAGAGATTTTTGTGTCTTTGAGTTCTGGTTCTCATGTGGGCGTACAAATTCTTTTTTTCATTTTCATATTTTCTCTATTGCTTACATATGGTCATAAGTGTTTATTCCTATTCTTGTTTTACTATGAAGGACTTAACAGTATTTTGTAATTTCACAATATTTTTCTTCCACGTACAAGAATTCAAAACATTTTGCAAGACCCGTTTCTTCTTTTATCATCCCTTTCACTAATACAGTAATTTTGGAAGTTGTAACAGTCTGTTACGACTTGCTTTTTTATATTTACGCCCCCACCCTTTCTCTAAGTGTGGGAGGATGTCTAGGTTTTTAGTTGTTGTCTTACAAATTAAACTGAAAATTAATTTTGTTTAGGGAATTTTTATGAATTTCGCAATATTCTCTGAGATAATTGGAGACTTGCCAGGTTCAAATTCTCTTTTCTGATATTTAAAACTGATTTTGTAGTGCACAGTATAATTAGGGAATATGTCCCATATGATCTGCCCATCTTTTTTTTTTCCCCATATACAGAGATAATGGGAAAGCAGACTAGAAGATGTTTCCTTCCAGCAATTTCTGGAGTTTTATAAATGAACAGAGAAAGAAATAGGATTTATTTTAAAAGGCAGAAATTCACATTATTTTTTAGGCATCTGAGGACTGAATAGGTCAAGAACAATTTGTTGTGTTTTTTTTTTTCAGTCTTATCTGACTCTCTGTGATCCCATTTGAGGTTTCTTTGGCAAAGACACTGGAATGGTTTATCATTTCCTTTTCCAGCTCCTTTTATGGATGAGAAACTGAGGCAAACAGGGTTAAGTGAATTGCCCAGGGTCACAGAGTTAGTAAGCGGGGCCAGGTTTGAACTTAGGTCCTTCCCACTCCAGAGCCAGTGCTCTATCCACTGTGCTGCCTTAGAAGAACAATACACTGCCCATTATTCAAGCTTTGAACTAGATGGAAATACCATCTTCAGATAGTGCAGACAGGTAAACCAGAGACATTTGGGCACTGGTACAAGATCAGTAAATGGGGCTCTGTGTTCTTATGACCACAGAAAATGCGGGCCCATCAGCGTCATACCATGAACACGTAGCTTCTTTTTTTTCTTCTTTGAGACATTCTGGTGAACCTCACAGGTGCTCAAGAACACTCAAAGAAACTAGAAATCTGGAACGAGGCCAGTGGCCACAAGTATTTAGAGAAGAGGGATGAAAGTTAAGAGAACTCTCAAGATAGATTCATCACTTATTTATTATTAACTGAATGAGATACTTCCTCAGAGGTGTTTGTTGACTCCCTTACTGCTTTATCATGAGGTGCATGCAGGACTGCTGAGGGGACAGAAAAATGACAAGAAGAACTTAGGTACTAAAACTTTCATAGCTCCAGGGCCATGTCCTGGGGTCTTATCCTTGGTTGCTTTATCTATAAGCTTCACCTGCGAGGGAGGAATATTAGCCAGTTGCCACTGATCTCTAACCACTCTCTGGGATTTTATAGGACTTTAAAGTTATGACCAGATTGAACCCCAAACTCCAGGACACACTGCTCTAGAAAACCCGCATCTCTTAAGTGTAGGGATGGAGTGGCACTTTGACCTACCAGACTCCTTTCCTGGAATAGATAGCTATTGCCTGGGTTTGAGAAGTGAATCCTAGAGGCATTTTTTTTGGGCAGTTGGGGAGTGGGGGTGGTCTAATTCTTCTATCCCCTCATTTATTTATATAAGTGAAGTAAGGTTAAAATGAATATCTTAGACTGCCTCTGAAGGTGAAACAGTGTCATAAAAGGGTAGAGCTTGAGAGGAGAGGCAGTCAAAGATGGGGATGGAAACACTAGTTGAAATTCAACTTTCCACTCATTTGACTTTGAGCGTTTCCTTTCTCTTGACCTCAATTTCCTTCCATGTAAAATGAGTAGACTGGACTAGGTAATCTGTAAGGTACCTTAAACTTGTAGGCCTGAAAGGGAACCTGCACATGTCTATGTGGCATCAGGGAGAGGAGGGGAGAGGAAAGGAATAGTAGGCATCTCTGAAGTTGGGGGAGCTGTGACTCAACTCCCCATCTTAGTTTGAGCAAATGTTACTTTGAGTCAAACAGGCTTGCTTTGGAGATGTCATTTATATTGGTTAGGTTTCTGATATTTCAAGAATTACAAGTTAAATAAAGTAAAGTATATCCAGTTGTGGAGCAGGACCACACTTGGGCTATTTATAGTATCTGCATGACTAAACTAATAGCAGTCTAGTGGCTTATGCCAGTGCTACAGAATCATTACCCTAATTGCAGACTGGAATCTTCTGTGTGGACAGTATGTCTTAGATGGTTTCTCATCATTCTTGCTATAACCAGGTTTCTAGTAATTACTGAAGCCCTGTTGGCATGGAAGGCCCAGTTGAGCTCAGTGATGTTTTACATAGGACCTGATGTAATTTTTCTTTGTGGGATTTCTTAGACACAGGTGTTTAAGTGTATTTACCAAATGGAGTAGTTCAGGTTGCTTAATGGGGTGCTATGGAGTGTAATTCCCATGTGATAGGAACAGAAAGGAAATAAAATCTTGAGTAAATTCACAGATTTTACTCATTTGGGAGGTCTTGAGACAGCAGTGCCAGGTGAGAAGTTGAGCTGGTTTTGACCTGCCTATCTATCTGTAATTGTTCCCCACACAAAGGCCCCAGGATGTCTACCAAATAATGTGTAGACTCGTGATCCTGGCAGAACTTATAAGGCTATGTCAAGGCCTCACATCATCTGGTTCCAGAAGATACACCACTTTTATTTTCAAGTTCTATGCCTTAGCCAAATTGAACTACTTTCCATCCTTCATTCATATTCTCCCTTCTCTTGTCCAGAGTGCTTTGTCTATGCCATCATACATTAGAAATGGACTTCACCTCAGCTTTATCTTTTGAATCTCCTCCCTTCCTTCAAGGTCAGGACATCCCTAACCCCTCCCTGTTAAAGTGATCTCTTTCCCTTCAGCTTCCTTATAGCGCGTAATCTGACCTTCTCTTGTAAACTTTTCTCTTTAATTGTTTGCGTACATGTCTTTCTCCCATTCGGTCCTAAGCTTCTGGAGCGTAGGGTCTGTGGCATATCTATCGTCGAGTTCTTCTTGCCTTGTGCAATGATTCTTATGTCATAGGCTTTGAACACATTTTTGGAGGACTTCAATAGCTGTTCAGTGAATCAGTCAATCAATCACTCAACCAACAGGTTCTTGTTAACCACCTACCTTGTACTAAGCACTGTACTAAACTCTCAGGACATAAGTAAAAAAAACGAATCTATTCCTACTTGCAAAGAGTTGCCATTCTAAAGTGGGAGATAACAGGTTCATATATGTGAAGCGTTAATAGTACAAATGAATACAAGGTAGCTAAATACCAGGTAGTATGGGATTCAGTGAGCTTCATGCAGAAGATGGCAGGTTGAGTTGCCTCCATGAGGCACAGGTAAGATGATTGGGTTCCTAGGGGATGGTGAAACAGTCAGATCTATTTTGGAAACTCGGAAACTTTGATGATGTCCTGTGTGCACAGTGTAGTGATAAAACAATCTGGTAAGCAAGGTCCCTGGAACATTACAAGGAGGTGCCCGACCTAGCCCATTTTAATTGTCAGTGAAACAGCCCAATTTTGAAATTGGACAGCATAGTCAAGGAATCACTCATAGGAAGGAGGAGACTGAGAAGAGACTTCCTGATGTAAGGCTCTGGGATTGTCTGTTTATGATTTATTGCATCTTTTCTTAGAATCTGGGGAATATCTTCTATCAAAAGGGAGATGGTATGGGAAGGTAGTATTTGACCATTTGTCCTAGAATCAGAAGACCTGGATTTAAGTCCCCATTCACTTACCCACTGGTTATCACCTTGGGAAACTAACTTAACCTCCGATGTCTTTAACTTTGCCCTTTGTAAAAGGAGGACATTGAGTTAGGAAAAGATGGTTAAGGTCTCTTCCAGCTCAACCATTGTATGATTCGGAGAAAACGATGCAGAAATATGATCCAGAGAAGTAAAGGAAGTGAACCCCTAGGGTAAATCAAGAGACCATAGGGAATAGTTTTCAAGGACAGATGAAAAGAAGTAAGCACATATTAGAGGGCTATGTGAAGACTAATGAGGGATGTGTTAATCATCGACCAACATCTTTAAGGTATAAATGGAATGCCCATTAAGGATAGTCCAAGGAGGGAGATCCAAGAGTAATGGGATAAATTAAGAAAGGGACAATTCATTCATTCAACAAATATTTATGGAACATCCAGCTGCCCTCTGCCAGATGCCATGTGGACTATAAAACTGTATAAACCTAGATCCTTCTCATTCAGTCAGTCAGTTAGTAAATGTGAAAGTGGCTTCAATGTGCCAGGCACTGTGCCAGGTGATGGGATACAAAGAAAGGTAAAAAACTGGGCCCACTCTCAGGGAAGTCACAGTTATATCCCAGCATCATGAAGGAGCATTTTACAATCTTTTAAGTGGGAATTCTAGCCCAATCACAATAGATCAAGGACCAGGAAAGTTACTCTATTAGCTGGGTGAGGGATTACAGAGCCAACCACAATTTTTTCTTGTCTTTGATTTTTCCTTTGAGAGAGAGAAAATGGTTGTAAATCATCTTTCCAGTCTCATTGTACAGTATCCCTTACCCCACCCCCACACTCTTAATCTGGTCCTATCAGCCTTCTCTGTGCCTGTCATCACAAACAACCCTCCACCTCCCATGTCTGTGGCCTTTTCACTGACTGTCTTCTTTGTCTGAAATGCACCCCTTCCTTATTTCTACCTCAGGACTCCCTCTTTTCCTTCAAGAAACAACTTGAGCACTTTTTCCATGAAATCTTTTTTGATCCCCTTAACTTCCAGTGTTAGAAGCTAAAATTGTCACCTAAATTACCTTGTATTTAAGGACTGGATTTATTTGCATATATTCTCATTATTTTTTATCTGAAATTTTTATTGATTTTTATTTTTGCTTCAACATAGTTTACCCTGGCATCTCTTCCTTCCCCTCCCTTAAAGCTATTCCATTTAGCAAAGAACATTTTTCAAGGCAAGAAAGAGGGAAAATGCAGAATAATTCATCAGTGCATCAAAAAAGTCTGAAAATGTATGTACTGTCCAACACTTGTAGGCTGCCCTTGTTTGCACAGGGGTGTGTTGGGAATGTGTTCTCATAGCTCTTCTTTTGAGCCATACTTGTTCTTTATCATTTTGCAACATTCACTTTTGATTTTTTCCATGTTTATTTCCATTTACATGGTTGTAGTCATTGTCTCTCTCTATATACATATACATATATATATATGTATACATATATATTTAGCTCTGCTTCTCTGTATTCATCACATTTGTCATTTCTCACAGCAGAGCATTTATTCCATTATATTCATGTACCACAACTTGTTTAGCCATTATCCAAACTATGGGCATCTACTCTGTTTCTTATTCTTCACTACAACAAAAAATGCTTCTACAAATATTTTGAGCATGTAAGGGGATGTTCTTCTTCTCCATGTCCTCCTTGGTATCTCTTTATATTTGTTTTATATATATTTATACATGTACTTGTCTGCATTCTTTAAATATAAACTCTATGAAGGCAGATATTCCTTCATTTCTTTTATCTTTGACTGATATTTAGTATTTAGTAGGTGTTGACTATTTAGCTGATTGATGCTAAAGAAGCAAGATGTTCCTATCCCAAGGCAGAAATGTTCCTTTTAAGCAGGAATGGTGCATGAGTCCATGAAGCTGAGAGAAGACAAGTGAGGGTAGGGGGAAGGGGCACAATTTTACAAAAACCTAAAGCCATTTAGAAAGTAGAGACCTATGGGGGCAGAAAGAGATAGGAGGAGAAATTTGGACTTTTGGTCAAGTTGAGGAGGGGGTAATGAATAGTTCTCTTCAAATACATTGAACTGTTTAGTGAACCTAGTCCATTTCCACATTATTGGTTTGACATAGTGTTCAAAAGTGCCCCAATCTACTTGTAGCTCCTTGGGAACTTAATAGACTTCCAAAAAAGAGGCAGATATATTGAGATGGAGTACCATTGTGCTATGAGAAATGATGATCAGGATGCTTTTAGAAAAACCTGAGAAGACTTCCATGAACAGATACAAACTGAAATGAACAGAATGAGAAGAAAATTATACATAGCAACAGTAATATTGTGTGATCGTCAGCTGTGAATGACTTAGCTATTCTCCACTCTGAAGGAGAAAGGAATGATGGAACCTGTATACAGATGGAAACATACTAATTTTATTCTTCATTTGTCTATTTATTTATTGGTCTGCATTTTCTCTTGTAACATGGCTGATGTGGAAATGTTTTGCATGACTGCACATGTGTAATCTATATCAAATTGCTTGCCTTCTCAAGGAGAAGGGAGGGAAAGAAAGGAAGGAAAGAATTTAGAAATCAAAATGTGAAAAAAACACAAATATTAAAAAATTTCTTTTACATATAATTGGGAAAAAATTAAGTATAAAAGAAGAGGCAGACAGACCAGGAACATTGGAAGGAACAGGCCTTTGTCATAGGTCCATTCTAATTTAGAGAAGGGAAAGTCTTAGGTATAACCTCCCATACCAAGGGCTGGTGTGTGGGAGTGGACTAGCAAAGGACCTCTAGAGCATCATAGCAAAAAAGAGATTTGAGTTTCTTTCACTGGGAGCACAAAGATGCGAGTGAGTCTTTATTGCTGAGTGGGTGCTAAGGGCCTTGGATATGGTTATCTTTAGCCACACTGGGAGAAGGAGGAAGCCAATAGTTTTCTAGAAGAGGCCCTCTCAGGACTGCAGCCCCATTTGTATTACAGCAAACTTTAATGGTTCTTCCTAGGTCTAGTTGGGAACATTTGGGTTCCGTCCTCTACACTTGGTCTCACTTTTCCAGGGGAGGGACAGGTTCTCACTCAGGTACATCTGATTGATTATACTAGAAATTTTCAGCATGGAATATTCTATATTCTAGATAATGATGGTTCCAGAAAGGGGCTAAGCAGAGATGCTGAACAGGGGTTGTGGGCATATCTAGATAAGAGGTATGCTGTTGCCCAAGAGTCTTCTGAAATCCAGAGAGCTCCTCTTTAAAGCCAGAGGACCATCACAGGCAGTTTTTGTGCAATATGGAAAATTTCAGTCATTTGTTCTATAACAGCTTCCTTTCTGAAGGGCTTTAAGTTTTGTTTGTTTTTAAAATTCATTTATCAACACCAAACAACCCCTACACTCATCAGTCAAATTATTACACACTGAAAATCCAGTTTGCCAGCATATCCAGGATGGGTAGAAAGCAGTAAACTAGTTGATACTTGAAGTCATTTGCTTTTTAGCACTCAAATGGATCTATGGTCCTGGTGAGGTCACCATTCCTTCCAGTGATGCAGATGATAACCGTTTCATCCCTGCTTATCGTTCATATTCCCCATAGAGTCCTCCAAGTGAGCTGGGACTTTTCTTTCTTTTTCCTGACATCTTGTGGATATCAGTGGAGCATCTGCACTGTTCACTGGTTATCTTTTCACCCTTACCCATAACCAACCCATCTTCTTTTCAATCATACATTTATTTCATGACATCCTTTGTTTTTGTTCTTATTCATAGTTCCTTGTTTGTTATGCTATAGTTATTTATAGTATTGACATTTCCTGGGAAGGCTGACCAGATCCTCTCTGTGGACTTTACTTGGGCCTTGGAGGCTCTGTTTCTCAGGGTGAGAATAAAGCTAGCTCTCTCTGGTCTTTTACATCTCAGTCTTATTCCTAATAGAGTAGCTACTTCTTGCTAAATATAATGCAATGAGGGGAACTTTTCTGACAATCTATTGTGCTGAAACTAGTAGACTTAATGCCCTGACACCACTAACCCAACCCATGGTTCATGGTCATGCCTTCTTGTTACTGAGACAGATAACAGTATTTTTGTTTTGTTATGTTGTGACCTGAAACCTAGAACTTTGACTCCCAGATACAATTCTGCCTTTCAGTCAAGTGCTTTATTTTGTTTTTTGTTTGTTTTTCTCCTCCTAATAAAAGCTTCCCTTTTCAGATCTCCAATCTTGTCTTTTTTTGGAATGAGATATTTCAGTGTCAGGAAGAGAATTTGGAATTGAGCTCTGGTCCTCATTTGCTCTCTCTCTCTCTCTCTCTCTCTCTCTCTCTCTCTCTCTCTCTCTCTCTCTCTCCCCCTCTCTCTGTCTCTCTCTGTCTCTCTGTCTCTCTCCTTCCCTCCATCCCTCTCTCTGGATCTTGGCTTCCTTGTCTTTAAATATTTGAGGATTGACTAGATGTCTTCTAAGATCCCTTTCACTTTCTATCTATGATTCTATGATGCCTAGACAAAAACTACCCATGCTTTAGAGATATAGCATTGGAAGGGTATGATTCTTAATACATGTATTCTTAATGCATGAAGGGAGCGTAACAGAGGCGAAAGGACGTCAGCCTAGGAATCAGGAAGCCTGGGGTCTAAGCATGACTTCACTGTGATACAGTAGAGTGATCTTGGGTAAGTCACTTAACCTCCGTGAGTCTCAGTTAATTCATCCATCAACTTGTCTTGCCTGTCTTCCACAGTCATTGAGAAGCTCAGATGACATGACGTATAATGGACATGCTAAATAAAAGTAAGATATTGTTTATTTATCTTTTTGACAACCTTTGGAAGGTAATGCGTGACAGGAAGGATAAGCCACTGTTAGAATTAACGAACAAGAATGGGAAAGAATGAGAAACACCTAAGATATTACCACCCTCTTTTTTTTTCCTTCCTGCTGAAATTCAAAATATTTAAACATACATTCACATACTCACATGCATCTTTTACTGTCAATTTTTCCTCCTAACTTTTTTTTATATGTGTGGCACATTTTTTAAAAATCTCAGATTCCGTCTCCCCCTTTTGCCACCCCCCCAACCCCACTGAACCCCCAGTCTTCCTCAATCCTTAGGAAAATAATTTGAAATAATGCTGTTGTTTTCAGGGAAGCATGTCATTTGTTTTACCGGTCTGTAGTTGATTAATTTGCAAATGATATTCCCAATAAAGTGCTTAGAAGTAGATAATTACAACTATATTAACAGTTACCGGGGAAGCAGATGGTATTCTGAGGAGCTGCCATGTAGAGTTAGTGCTGATGCTCTACTGTAATGTACCATATACCCCAGCAACCCACAAACAACCAAGTAAAATCCTGCTGATATTCCAGATTGGAAGTAAATTGTGCTTTTGCTTCACATTCAGTTCTTATCAGAATTTTATGTGTGTTTTCTTGCTAGCTACAGTGCTCAGTGAGCTGGTACTTTTTACGTTTAGTCACATAACTCTCCAGCTCTATAATTCTGAATTACCCCTGTATTAAGCTTACAAGAAACACGTTTTTAAACTCTTCATCAGTGTTTCTCCTACCATGCCAGATATTTTGAAGCGTAGATTATCTCTGTACAAACATATAATTTCAATTTCCTAAATTACCTGAACCAGAATTTCATGCCAGATAATCAATTAAGCATTTTCTTCAGCAGAACAGTCTTTCTCTCATCTCCTCTCTTCCCCTCTCCTCTGACACACACACATGCACACACACACACACACATGCATGTACCAATACATACTCTTATCTAGTTAGCATCTATATTTTATTGTGTTGTCTGCCAGAAATGGGATCATTTTTCTGCAACTAGCTATCAAGAGAAAGGCCATAATGTCATGGCAATCCTTTCTGTACATCTATCCATCAGTAGGATTTCCTCTTAAGTAGACTGGAGTTATGTAAGCATTAACACACAGCAGGGCATGAGGTCACAGTGAAATATTCATATAGACTCTGGTCTGTTGAAGGCCTTGGGCATTCAAGGCTACCATGTGGTTCACTAGGTGAGGAATTGAAGTGTAAAACAAAGCTGTAGTTAGCCGCCGCTGATGTCTCTTTGCCCTGGAGGTCAGATCAACAAGAGAATAGTATAGACCCACACCATCATTTCAAGAGTCTGATATCACTGAACAGTTTCCAGCCTAGGGATGTAGGGATTTGGTCCCCCAGGACATTTTATAATTGCCCTGGAAATAAGCATTCATTTACTCACCCAAGGCAGGTTACCATTAGGTCAAGGAAAATAGAAAAGGTAATATATTTGATTCAACTATAGGTGATCTTAGCTAGGGTTGAAGACAGGTGGGAAAAAATGTACGTGGGCAGGTAAATTTGGAATACTGATTTCAAGGGGATGTGACTGGAGCACTTTATGGGGAAAGGACCTGAGCATCTTGTTGAGGAATTTCGATCTAAGGGTCTTTTGTTGATGCTTAAGTTGGTAGAAAGATTAGTAAAGATTTATACAACAGAAATGAACTTTTTATTCCCAACACATTGACTCAATGCTATTTTTTCATATTGAAATATACATCTCATTTTCACCCCAGTTCTACTATTATTAAGCCATGTCTATTCGTGTAACTTTTAAGTCTAGTAATATAAATGTGCTATAGTCTTTCCATCCCTTCCATGACAGAGTCACACTGCTTCACATTTATACCAAGACAGGATTGGTGTCATGAAGCCACTGGAGCGGTAGGTTGGAAATGCACATATACATGTTGGCTCTTGGGGTTTTCTTAGTCCAATAGCTTAGGGAGTCAGGTGGTCGTCATAATAACAACTGAAATAATACAAAAATATAGTTAGCATTTGTATAGTGCTTTGAGATTGGCGAAACAAGATATAAATGTTATTCTTATACCAATCCTGGGAAGTAGGTGCTATTATTATCTCCATTTTACAGATAAGGACGCTCAGGCAGACTGTGGTTCGTTGACTTGTGCGCGGTCACATAGCTAGTAAGTTGTCTGAGGTTAGATTTGAATTTAGATCTTCCTGCTTCCAGGCCGACTGCTCTACCCATACCAGCTAGCCTCATACAATTAGTGTACAAGGACTATGTGCCCCTCTACTTCATTCTTATATTTCATTTGCAAGGATATGATTAGGGCAATTGTTCCCTTCCTCCTTAATAACTAATAATTTAACAGATTTTTATTAAGTACGTACTGTTGGAAGAGTCTAGCTCTAGAACATCATTCACACTTGTCTCTTTATTTTTATTCATTCAGACCACTGTACTTCTGGTCCTCTCCCCTCTTGCCTGAATTCTCTGATAATCTTCTAAATAGGTTGTGAGGTTCCAGGCTCTCTTCTCTTGTTTTCAACCTGTCCCCCTGTTCTTTCCATTGCTGCCAAAACACTCTTCCTAAGATGCAGCACTGACTATGTTATTCCAGTTAAAACAATTTCCCTGGCTTCCTTTTGCCTGTAGAATAAAATTCAAACTCCTTGTCCTGGTACTTAAGTTTCCACATTCCGACGTCCACTCGCCCCTCCCATTAGCTCACTTCGTGTATTCCATGATGTAGGCAAAGGAAGCTACTGGGTGCTCCCTCTTCTGTCTTTGCCCACAATGCATTTGTATGGATATCTTCCATGTTTGCAGTGTACGTCATCCTCATGTTCACCTTGCAGAATGCTTATATTTAAGGTCCAGCTCACTCCTCCTCGAAGCTTTCCTTTATTCCTTTATAGCTGAAAGTGTTGTTTTCTTCACATTTTTATAAAGCTTTTTGTTTAGATCTCTTGTGTTCCTCCATCACCAGCTTTGTATTATATTTATCTGTGTACCTGTCCAAATTGTCCTTCTTCGTCCTCCCTCTTCTCCCCTCCCCTCCCCAAAGTCTTACACAGTAGAATGTAAACTCTTTTAGCCAGGCCAGAATTAATCTTTATATCTCTAGGACCTGGCATTTAACAAATATATGTGTTATATGATGGGGGAAAATTATTACTGACTGAGAGTAGATAGGCTCCAAAAACCATGCCACTATTGATTGGACTATTAGAAAGAAGATTAATTAAATTTGCAAATATTACAATATCTGCTAGGGCAGCTAGGTGGCACAGTGCTGGGTCCTGGAATCAGAAAGATTCTTCTTTGTAAGTTCAAATCTGGTCACTGACACTTATTACCTGTACGACCCTGGGCAAGTCACTTAAACCTGTTTATTTTAGTTTTCTCATCTGTGAAATGAACAGGGGAAGTAAATGGCAAACTACTCCTGTGTCTTTGCCAAGAACACCCATATGGGACCATGAAGAGTTGGACATAATTGAAAATGACTGATCAAAGTAATATCTACTATTCATAGAACTTTATGGTAGGTACTGGAAAATATTCAAAGGTCAATAAAACACAGTTCCTACTGTCATGGAGTTTATAGTCTAATATGGGAGATGACACATACGCAAATAATAATATGAAATGGAACATGGTGTGTGAGCAAGAACAGAATAGAAGGTACGATGCCATGGATAATCACTTCTGGCTGCAGAGATTAGAATAGCCTTCATGAAGGAAGTGGAATTTGTACTGTATTGTAAAGCATAGCTTATCCTTCAACAGGTAGACATTGGAGGTGACAGAACATTATTGGTCAGTCTGTCAATAAACATTTGTTAAGAACCTATTATGTATTGGGCACTGTGACCAATAAAGACAAAAGATAGTCGGGAGCTTATGGTCTAATGGGCAAGATGACATGCAAACAGCTATCTACATATGACATATAAAGGGGTATTGGAGAAAGCAGTTACGTCATAATTCCTGAGAAAAGTCTTAACAAATTCCTAGAGATGGGAAGGTAGAAAACACTTTGCTGAAAGTGAGCAGTGTATTTTCAGAGAATTCCAGGTTCTCAGAGTTGGAAAAGACCTCAGAAATCATCTAGTCCAAGCCATAACTGAAAAAGAATCCCTTCAGTATCATACCCCACAAGTGTTCGTGCAGTCTCTGTCTGAATAACAGTGAAGGGTGATCCCTATTTTTCAAGGGACCTTATTTTCCTTTGGCATAGCATTAATTGCTAAAATGTTTTTTCCTTATACCATGTTTAAACTTGCCTAGACATCTTTGACCCATTGCTTATGTTCTGTCCTTTGGGGTGAAGCAGAATAAATCTAATCTTTTTTGGATGATAACTATTTATATTTTTAAAGACATCTATTGTGTTCCCCTAAACTTTCACTTCTCCCTAGTTCTTCAATCAATCCTCATGTGACAGCTGTCTCAAGGACTTCCACCATCCTTGTTGTGTCTATGAAGACATTTGTCAATGTCTTTCTAAAATGTGATACGTAGAACTAAACACAGTTTTCTAGATTGAGACTGGCATGAAAAACTCTGTTGACCATCACAGATTGTCCCTATTACCTGACTGTCACTATCTCTTCCAGAACCTATGGATATGGTGAGGCGGAATTGCCGGATTATGAGGGGCAATCATGAGTGAGAAGACCTCTGATCACTCTGTATGTATGTCCACTCAACTTTGAAAACTGCAGTTATTATGAAGTCTTGCAGTCACAGGTCCTAGTCCCTCAGGGGAGAGGGATCTGAGTTAGGCTGTGATTTATGACCCTGAGGTGGAGGTAGATAAACAATGGATCCCCTAGCTGAGGTCCAGTAGCAGGTGTTCAGCCGTTATTGACCGAGGCTTGTGTTTTTCTTCCACATTCAGCTGATAGTGGACAGTAAAGGGTGGGCCTATAGGGAGTCAAGCTCAGACCTAGAGAGCAGTGCAGTCAGTATGGGCCAAGAATGGCCTCTGGCTATTGGATTCTGTGGTTCAAGTTGGGCAGCCTGGGAGTCACCTTGATCCAGGGAAGAACAAATGAGACCTGGCTGCAGGTTCTCCCTTTTGTTGCATCGTCTTCTGGGGATGGACCCAGACCTAGAGATGCAGCAAAGTCAGGGAAGGAAGAGGTAGGGTGACCCCAGGGACAAGTCAGCTTCTCTCTGTGCTTCTACTTCCTCATCTGTAAAATGAGAAGGTGAGACTAGATGAACTTGGAGGACCCTTCTAGTTTTTGCTCCAATCTTCCCTTGAGTGGTAAGACCCATGGGGGCCCTAAGTGGAATTGTCTTGTTGAGGTATCATCAAGCTGAGAAATGGAGCCTTGGCTAGGACAGCTCAATCCATGGCCATGGAACTAAAACCAAGGTGATGATGATGATGAGGAAAGTGAATGGAGCCCTGCCCAGCTAGTTCTATGACCATGGAATTAGAAACGAGGTAGTAGGAGTAGTTACAGTATTAGTAGTAATAATAACTTATCATTGTAATGGTATTTATATAGAACTTCAAGGTATGCCAAGTACTTTATAAATAATATCTCACTGTATCTTTGCAACAACCCTCAGTGACAGGGTGTTACTATTACCTTCATTTTATAGATGAAGCTGAAGTTAAGTGACTTGCCCAGGTAGTGTCTGAGGTAGGGTTTGAACCCAGGTCTCCCTGATTCCAAGTCCAACTTTTTAATCTGCTGTGCCACAGAGCTGTCTTATCAGTGCCTAGAGGGAGGATTTTAGGTGAGGGAATTTAGGTGAGCCAGAGAAAGTACTACACAAATGTCTAAGACCAAGATTAAATTTTAAGAACCTTTGTAAACTTTGAACTCTTTCTTAAACTATTCATACCTATTATAGCTCCTCCCCTTCCCCAGTGTTTCATCAGGACTCTGAAGTTCTATTAAAAGGTCTGCAAGTATTTATTGGGAAGCAGGGGGGTGGGGTGGGGAGAGCTAAAAAACCCAACCCTGCAGTCTTCCCTTTACAAGCATGTATAGGTTTAAGGGAATTCCATAAAACTAGGGGGGTGGTAACTTGGAATCCAGTTGAGGTACAGTGACATGAACCTGCTGTAATAGAATCACAGATTTAGAGCTTAGAAGGTATCCAATTCAACTCACTCATTTTATATATGAGAAGACTGAGGCCTGGAGTTTGAAAAAAAATTGCCTACCAGATCCAGAGGTACTGAATGGCAGTGTAGAGAATTCAAACCCATTCATCTATCTCTTCATTAAGGTACTTTTAATACTCTATACAATGAATTATATAGTTATAAGGGTACAAGGGAGTTTATCTCCCTCTCCCCTTATCCCTTTCTCTCCAGCGTGACTGTGAAAGGCCTTGAATGTTACACTAAGAACTTGATAATTAGTCATCTAAAGGCTTTAAACAGAGGACAGACTTAATCAAAGTTTTGTTTAAGCCAGATTATTCTGTTGGTGATGTGATGTCTTGAATGGGCTGTTCAAAAGGGAGATTAGTTAGAAATTTCTAATCGGAGTTCAAAGGAGAGATATTAAGGGTCTGGGTAAAGATGGTGGCAACAGGAATGAAAAAGGGGAGGGGGCAGGTTGAAGTGGTGTTCTTTATTAAATGAACAAATGAATGTATATTAGGGAAAATCAGTATTGGGAAAGGAAGCTAAACTAATCCTGGACACTGTCTAGGTTGAAGTTCATCACTCCAGTTCTGATTTAACCCTGCCTACATCTGAACTTTACTGAGAGCACTTGCATGAAACTCACTTCATTTTTAATAGTTTAAAAAATTTATGCTTGGATTTCAAGTGTGAATTCTGGGACCTGAGTGAATCAGAGAACTCTGCTGACGTGGGAATGCTTTGAGACCTCGACTATGGTGACTTGATGTCAGTACGGTCCAGAAGGGACCGATATCTGCTGTCCACTTGCTCTGTGGTCATTAGGTGATGCAATGGGTTCTCTGTTGCTGGAAGGACATTTTCATGGATGAGGAATAAATTTCTTTTGGGAAAAGATGCCGTGTTGATTAACTGGATAGCCCACCATTGCAATCCTTGATTTTGCAGTGTTTAAGAATTTCCTCATCTAAAACTATGAAACAGAGGAAGCACAAAATAAAAGACACTTTAAAAATTTTAACCTAGGCCTTACTGAATGTTGAACTGCATCATTTCCCCCCGTCCCCCCATGTATATTGGTATTACCAAGGGTCAGTTTTTCAAATACTTTCATATGTATCATACCATTTGGTTTCACAACAACCCTCTTGTCTTTAAGATAAGGAATCTGAGGTTCACAGAGATTGTTAAGGCCAGAAGTAGGACCTGGGGTTCCTAATTCCCCATCCTTCTTCTATTAGTGAAGTCACTCAAAAAGAAGTGATATTCTTTTTACTGCAGAAATGTTCCCCAACATGTCCCTGGAAGGAACCCTTTTGTTCCCATATGTCTAGCATTTATAAGAAAATCATTATACTACATTGCAGATGATTTAAGGTATTTAAGAATAATATTCCCCCTTGTTTTTAAATTCAGAAAGTAAGAATTTATCAGTACTTTGTTCTAGCTGCTCAGTCATACTCTCAGACTTCTGATGGCTCCTCTGGCTTTGTAGATGTTTTCCAATTTTAACATCAAGTAGCTTGTTGCAGGGGAACCAGTTAAAATCTCGAAGTTCAGGGTGGACTGGTGTGTATATTCCCACCCATTGACTGGAATTGTAAATTTTATGTGTCTGCTGGTGCATCACCTTTAGGAATGCTGATCAACTTTAGTATTTCATACCTTATGTGACTGGATACCTCAAGACAGGTCTCCATATTTTCTGCCTTATGCTCATTATTTGAACTTTTAGGGAAAAATGATAGGGAGTAGATTCATAATCCTATTCTTATAGAGAATTCCAGGAGGGAAAGTCCCTCCACCAACGTAGGTCAGCATCTTTAATGCTACTTATAGTCTTAAATAGCTGCCTCGATCATTTAGAAGTTAAGTGACTTTCCCAAGGTCACACAGCCAATACATCAGACTTGAATTCAGGTCTTCAGGACTTTAACGCTAGCTCTCCAGTTATTATACCGAGCTTCCTTTAGTAATATCAATATACTGTTATGCTATAAAAGCATGAGTATGTGGGAGAGGATAAAGTTTTTCTACCCTTGAAACATAAAGAAAGTTCTTTTAGTTTTATCTGGTCTAAAGAAAGCACTGTCATAGAAGTTGCCTTCCTTTTGGATTTATTGTAGATAGAGTGCCCATCCTGTAGTCAGGAAGACTCATGTTTTCGAGTTCAGATCTGACCTTAGACTCTTATTTAGTTCTCTGAGTCTGGGCAAATCACTTAACCCTGTTTACCTCAGTTTTCTCATCTGTAAAATGAGCTGGAGAAGGAAATGGCAAACTACTCCAGTATCTTTGCCCAGTAAAGCCCAAATGAGGTCATGAAGGGTTGGACATGATTGGAATGAACAGCTACAATGTATTATTTTCTCGAGTTAAATTACATATTGTCAGTGAACTCCAGTTTCAGCTTTTTATTTCATCTTTGACTTTCCTCTGAATATTTCTAGAAAAATTCATGCATCTTTTTTTTTAAAGAAAATAAATTTCTTTGGGATTGAAGAATTTTTATTAGGATTACATAAAAATCATGTATAAATCAGGCTTAACAATACTTGATAAATTTAGGAGAAAAATTGATTGCGGTGGCAGGATTTGATTTAAAGTAATGCCTGATTGTGTCATTACTCAAACAAATGCAGGAGTCACATCAGTTTTAATTTCTGTCTTGTTTAAGAACGAGTGATTTTCCTTTCAGCAAATGACTGTTGATGATCTCCATCTTTACATTAAAAAGGAGGAAAATCTACCACCGTTTTCTGACTCATTGATGTTGTGCGCTCTTCAAATTTCCAGCACCTCAAACCTGTAATTTTCAGAATGCATGTTATCAAAGTGGAATTACCACTTGGGAACTTATTTGTGTTTGTGTATTCATTCTGAGATGTGTATGGGGGCTATGTTTGTGATATGTGGTATTTTCAGTTTAACCTAAATAATTGGATACCAATTATAATGTTCTTTTTGTTCTAAAAGTGTGCCTGCTAAAATGTGCTGTCTTTCAGCTGCACCAAGTGTGTTCTGTTTTGGGATTGCTAGACTAAGGGTGACTAGGTAACTTTCCATTTTTCCCCTTTTTGGTGTTGTTCATTGATTGTTTTCAGGTTCCATTGAGCATTTTTTATCTAGTTCTCCAAAAATATTTTTAAATTATTAGAGAGATAGACAGATACAGAATGAGGGAGGGAGGGATAAAAGAGAGAGAGAGACAGAGAAACAGAGAAAGACAGAGAAATAAAGAGACAGAGGGACAGAGACAGAAAGAGAGACAGAGAGACAGATAAGACAGAGAGACAGACAAAGATAGAAGCAGAGAGACAGACCGAGATGGAGACAGAGATGGATACAGATGGAGGAAGGGATGGGGGAGAGAGAAACAGAGATAGAGAGACAGAGAGAGAGAGGGAGAGGGAGAGGGAGAAATAAAGAGAGACTTTCTTGGCTTTTATTTTGTTTTGTTCTATTTTATTTTTACTGCCTTTTGGTTGTCCTATTGCTTAGCACAAGTTTGTACGTGATGTTAGTTTAACAAATATCTTTTGGACTGGAATGAATTTCCACCTGTGGAAACTGAGACACCAAAGAGCCATACAACTCATAAATGAAAAGTGAATGACAAGAGGAAGAATCAGTGGTAGAGAGTCACAAGTGGGAAAATGTCCATTGTGAAACCTTTTTTTTCTTTTATGTGGGATAATTTATTCCGTTCTATCTCTCCCTTTCTCCTCCCAAAATATTCCTCTCACCCCTTATTTTTTAGATATCATCCCTTCATATTCAACTTACCCTGTGCCACCTGTGTGTCTGTCTATCTACCATCTATCTATCTATCTATCTATCTATCTATCTATCTATCTATCTATCTATCTATCTATCTGTCTGTCTGTCTGTCTGTCTGTCTGTCTGTCTGTCTGTCTATCTATCTATCTATCTATCTATCTATCTATCTATCTATCTATCTATCTAATTTCCTCCAACTACCCCATTACTGACCAAGGTCTTATGAGATACACATATCATCTTTCCATGTAGGAATGTAAACAGTTCTCTTCTTCCTTATTATGAAATGGTAAACACTTTTTCATGCTTCTCTTGATTCTTGTATCTGAAAATCAAATTTTCTATTCAGCTCTGATCTTTTCAACAAGAATGCTTGAAAGTCCTTTATTTCATTGAAATTTCATTTTTCCCCCTGAAATATTACACTCAACTTTGCTGAGTAGGTGATTCTTGGTTTTAATCCTAGCTTCTTTGACTTCTGGAATATTCCAAGCCCTTTGGTCCCTTAATATAAAAGCTGCTAGATTTTGGGTTATCTTGATTTTATTTTCCCAATACTCAAATTGTTTCTTTCTGGCTGCTTGGAATATTTTCTCCTTGACCTGGGAATTCTGGAATTTGGCTTCAATGTTCCTAGGAGTTTTCCTTTTGGGATCTCTTTCAGGAGGTAATCCATGGATTCTTTCCATTGCTATTTTACCCTCTGGTTCTAGAATATCAGGATAGTTTTCCTTGATAATTTCTTGAAAGATGATGTCTAGGCTCTTTTTCTTTTGATCATGGATTTCAGGTAATCCACTAATTTTAAAATGATCTCTCCTGGACCTATTTTCTAGTAGTTTTTCCAATGACATATTTCACACCATCTTCTATTTTTTCATTCTTTTGTTTCTGCTTTTATAGTATTTTGATTTCTCATAAAATCATTAGCTTCCATTTGCTCCATTCTAATTTTGAAGGAGTTATTTTCTTCAGTGGGTTTTTGGAACTCCTTTTCCATTTGGTCAATCCTGCTTTTTAAGGCATTATTCTCTTCATTGTCTTTTTGGACTTCTTTTGCCATTTGGGTTAGTCTATTTTTAAAGTATTACTTTCTTTAGTATGTTTTGGGGGGGTGTCTCATTTAGCAAGCTATTGACTCATTTTTCATGATTTTCTTGGATCATTCTCATTTCTTTTCCCAAATTTCCCCCTACTTCTCTTATTTAATTTTCAAAATCTCTTTTGAATTCTTCCGTGGCCTGTGACCAATTCATATTCTTCTTAGAGGCTTTTGATGTAAGAACTTTGGCTTTGTTTTTTTCTGGTTGTATGTTTGGATCTTCTTTATCACCAAAGTATGATTCCAAAGTCTTCCTTTTTTCCTTTTGTTTGCTCATGTTCCCAGCTAGATATTTGACTCTCTAACTCTTTGTCAGAGTAATACTCTGCTTCCAGTGGGGGTGGGGGTGGGGGTGGATGTACTGCCCCAAGCTTCAGGGGTTTTGTATCAACTGCTCAATCCCTGTCTGTGGGCCCAGAGTTCTAGAAGCTGCAGCAATTGCTGCCTCCTCCTCTACCCTGGCTCTGGGGCTGTACCCCAGCCAGACCACACCCCTCCCCCACTCAGGTCCAACTGACTTTCTATGCTGTCTTTGGTGTTTGTGGGTTGAGAAACTGCCAGTGAGTCAGTCCCTGAGGCCTGCTCCAGCCCTGTCTTTGCTGGTGAAGCTTGGAATTCACTTTGCACTGCTTCCAGCCCAGTGGAATAGAAGCTTCCTGTAGACCTTCCAGGCTGCCTTGGGCTGAAGATTTACTTTACTCCATCATTCTATGGGTTCTGCAGCTCCAGAATTTGTTGAGAATCATTTTTTTTACAGATATTTGCAGGGTTTTTAGGAGAAACCTCAAGCAAGTCCCTGATTTTACTCCACCAAATTGGCTCTACATTTGCTTATCTTTTTAAAGCTGCATTTTAAATATTCAAGACTTGCCATAAAAGGCAAAAGTATAGTCAAAGGTTCACATTATTTATCTTATGAAATTTTTGTCAATATTATATATACATATATATGTATATATTTTTTTTTCATTCTATAACCTCTATACATACTGAGTTATTTGGTCTTCCTTTTCTCTTTTGACATTTCCATACATGGAGGAAACGATTCCAAACTATTCTAATCTCATCTTCTGTCTTTTCTAGGTGGTTAAATGAGTTGATCAGTTACTACATCTTGGTGTTAGTTTCCCATTTCAGAGCCCAGTTACTAATGGAATAGCCTGGGAATGACTGGGAAGCTGCATTTATGTGTTCTAAGACTACAGTCTTGAAAATGTTACTATCTAAGGTGTGACTAAAAAGAAACAGTAGGCCATTGAGAGTCTTGGAGAGTCATTGAGGTTTACATACATACTTATATATGTTTCAAGATAACACTTGACTGGAGATAGTCTTTGCAGCTACAAGTATAAATCACTCCATGTCTTTTATTCTATGGTAAGAACATGATCAGTCTTAATGATATGTCACATATAAATACATTAAGCAGAGCACAAATAAAGTTTCAATTCAAAATGGTGGAATCATACCTTTCTGGAGTAAAGATGCTGGAAACATTGCACCTGATCTTTGATTTCTGGCTTACTTTTTTTGATCTGCTCAGTTGTTAATGCCCAACTCTTAGATTTTCTGAAAACATTTTGTCTTATTTCTCTGTTTCCCTCTTCATTCAACACCTTATTTTTATTTGTTTGTGCACATGTTGTTTCTCTCCAGTAGTAGGTAAATTCCTTGCAGTCTGTGGATTATTTTTATTATCATTATTATTTTTGCCTAACACAGTGCCTTGTACCATAGACATCACTAAATTTAGTATATTATTAAGCATTTGTTAAATTAAAGCATTAATTAATTTGGTCACTATCCATCCCCCAAAAAGAAAATGAACTTCCTTATCATGTAACTGTTTCAAGGTTACCTGATAAGTTTGAGGTATAAGTTATTTGAATATTCATTGAATAGTAAGTATAAATATGTATGTATTGTTGACTATGTTTTTCTCAGAAATGCACATGTTAATGATGGAATTTGAACAGTTACCCCTTAAGTTGTTCTATAATAATCTTGAGCATAATTTTCATCATAAACATTATCAATTACTAAAGAGGGAATGTATTTTGCTTAGCTCTCCACGTACAAGATGTCTGTTCTTCAGTTGCTGGTTTATTGTCCATTTGGTTAATTCCAACTGTAGTTGGTGGTCGCCGCCTCTTGATTACAAAGGCAGTACTGAAACCTTTTACCCCTATGGTGCTGGGTGCGTGTTTTTAATCTCTTACATATTACTGGGAGGACTCAGGGTTTTTGTGTCACCTGCCCATCATATCACTCAAATTTGCCGCATAGCAGCTACTTCAGTATTCTTAAGTCATATATCCCACATCCTGTCCTTTGAAACTACACCGCACATGGCACATCCAGATTTTCTCTGGAATCCTATGTGCTTTTTATCACTGGACATATGAGGCTAAATATTGCCTATAGGTGATGCTGATGGCATTATTGCAGCAACTGGATGTGACAGACTTTTTAAGTTCAAGGCTCTCAGGTGGAAAGATCTCAAGATGCTGCCACCATTCTGAGGATCTGTAGTTTTGGAAACAGGAGTCTGCAAACTCATTAGTTCTAAGCGCAGCTTGTGGGGCTAAACAGTATCCATTTTTAGTAATAACTGTATTAGTTGTTAATATTTTACATAAATGACCTCCTTTGATCTGTATAAACAACTCTATAAGGCAGGCAGTATAGATAGTCCACTTTTTCTGACTGGAGCTCTGATTACATTATCATTATATTACTATATAGAACCTTCTAACTTTCCTTTACCAATGGAGATACATGCTTGTTCTGTTACTTAATAGTTCTAGTTACTCTGATGGTCACATAGCCAATAATATTTTAGAAGGTCAACTTGAACCCAGGTCATAGTGATACTAAGACTGGTTCTTTTTCCACT
This sequence comes from Bettongia penicillata ogilbyi, assembly GCA_023548195.1. NCBI lineage: Eukaryota > Metazoa > Chordata > Mammalia > Diprotodontia > Potoroidae > Bettongia > Bettongia penicillata. The sequence continues at coordinate 378,311 of JAJHZJ010000694.1, read as the reverse complement.
GCCTGACATTATCTCTGAGGTACTATCACCTCCATTTTACAGAGAAGGAAGCTGATACTCTAAGAGGTTAGATGTCTTGCTCTTGGTCATACAGATAGAAAGAATGGGTGGAATTTGAAGGTCTTTCCTGACTTCCAAGTCTAGGGTATAAAAGGGGTTTGTGTGTTTTGTGTGTGCGTATGTGTGTGTGTGTGTGTGTGTGAGAGAGAGAGAGAGAGAGAAAGAGAGAGAGAGAGAGAGAGAGAGAGAGAGAGAGAGAGAGAGAGAGAGAGAGAGAGAGAGAGAATCAAGAGAAATTGGGAGATGAGAGAGAATGAAAAAAGAGAGAAAATGAAAGAAAAAGTTTCAGTTAGTGAAAGGCAGTAAAATTATTATTACAGTGTTGAAAATATTCTTAGCAACTTTAACATCAGATTTCAATTCCCACTTCCTTACCAAATCCTGCCCATTATTTAAGGATCAACCCATTTTTCTTCTACCTCTCCTTGCCCAACTATTGCAGTAACCTTGTCATATGTTTGTGCCTTATTTCCCAGTGGAAAATACAAGCTTCTTGGGGTCATATATATACATACTGTCTCTCCCACGACCCCTAGCACAATTCTGAATTTTAGTAGGCATCCCTTTACTTTGTTGATTTAGTGGCTGATGCTGCAAATTTTGTTTTGTTGATTTACTTTTAAAATTCACCTATTAGGTTATTTTTGGATCATATGTAGCCCAGGTAGAGATCTTGTTGTCAGCTTTCATTTCTGTATCCATAAGAACCTACCCTTTAATGCTTATTTGTAGAAGTTTTACTCTCTCCTATCAACTTGAATTTTTTTCTTAATTTATACTAACAGTTACAACAGTTGAATTAAAAGGGTCTTCAAGAAGTCATAGATTCAGGTCCACTGTGGTCAAGTAATTCAGCATCTAAGCCATGTCCCATAAATATGTCCCTTTCTTCCAAAGAGCTTATAACGCCTCACATACTTTATCTCTTTAATCTTTACATTATCTATCAGATGTCCCCTGTAGGGGTTCATCATTGCATCACCTTCTGTGATACTCAAGCTGAGTGTGGATATAGTTTATTTTCAATTGTTACCTTTGGCTTTGTAAAACAAGTTTTAAAATAGAACTCTTTCTTTCCTTCCTTCTTTTCTCATACTCTCCCATTCTCTGCTTTCTCCCTATAAATATTTCACTATTTCCGTACTGGGAGAACAGATCTAAAGAAAAAAATGTTTCTCATTTGTTCCTTTGTCACTCCCATTTCCCAATCACCGATAATATATATTTTCCTATTCAAGAACAGATGGTCTAATCTGAGTGTAGTATACTGGAAAAAACTCTAGGAGTCAGAAGACCTGGGTCCACATACCAGCTCTGTAACTAACCGCATTGAGTGACCCTGGGCATGCCACTTTACTTTTCTGTTCTCTAAGGTTCCTTTTACCTTTATATCCTGTGAAAGGAACCTGGACTTAAATAATCATGTAACACATTTGTAGTTGAACAGAGGCCTCTGGGCCAGTACACAGTCTTTGCCATTTACAGATATTTCTTGAAAAAGCCCCCTGTGGATGCCGTCAGTAGTTTCCTTCTTTTTGCTGAGTCTGTTCCTGCTGATCTGATGGGTTAACCTCCTGAAGGATGATGCATATTGTAGACTCTGGAAAGCTCCTTTACTAATGAGGAGACTTTGAAGGGGAGGACAAAAACCCTATGGTCAACTCTTCTTTTGTGAATCAGGGGCATGGAGATAAGGAAAGTTCAACTGTTGCCTGATAATAACCTTACCCCTGGCATACTTGAGAAAGAGATGACTGAGGGAGCAGCCCCAGTAGAAATCTAGTTTGGAGGGAGTTGGTAGAATGATGAAAGATTCTGACTCCAAGGCCAAGGCTGAAGGGATACCCTTCCGTCCCTGAGAGGCAAAAGAAGAAAGCTGATTTATATTCACACTTTGTAACTGCCCAGCATGAAATGTAGATGATCCAAGTCATTATTATTTAATATTTCCTTAAGTCCCTGCCATGTTTTAGATGCTGCCTTTCAGGTGTTAACTTGTCTGAATAGCTGTCTGAATAACCTGAGAGTTCAATGAATTTAATTAAATTCAACAGCTGTTTATTGGGTATATAGTGATGTGCATAGTGTTATGTGGAATAGGATCAGTGTCTCTCCTGTACTCCAGTACCGCAATACTAAGTAACTGCATGCTGTACTGTACCTTTTCAGGCAGGAAATCCCATAGGCATCTCCCACTTAGTCTATCCAAAACAGAACACCTATCTTCCACCATTTCTTTCCCAATCTTATCTCCTTCAGCTGAGGGTGCTGCCATCCTTCCAGTTGCCCAAGTTTATAACTTCAGAGTCATTATTAACTTTGATTTCCCGTGTTTCCTCTCCCACATCCCAAACACATGAGTCATCAACTCATTTTCCCCCTTTTACAAAGTATGACTCACATCTGTCCCCTTTCCTCTTCTCACTCAGTCAGCCACCTTAGTGCAGGCTCTCATCAGTTGTCAGCTGGCATTAGCCTGCTAATGAGTCTTCATCCTTCCCTCTCATTTATCTTCCATTTACCTGCCAAATGGATATTTTTTAAACATAGATCTAACCATGTCACTTTCCAGTTCTGAAATGTTCAGCGAATTTCAGCTGTAAGGAAACTCCAACTTTCTTTTTATTTTTTTTAAAGCAGATATGGAACTAAGGCTCAGGTAGTGCCAGGATTCAATCTGAGGTCTTCATGAATCCAGTTCCATGACTTTTCTGTTGTACCACTGTGCCATTAAGGATTCTTATAGCCTTTAGGATGAAATATAGAATGCTTACTTTGGCATCTACAGTTCTGTTTGGTCCGACTCCCACCATCTTTTCCAATCTTGCCTAATATTACTTCCCTTCACATAGTTCCTGGGCCCCTTAAGCTGTCCTATTTTCTATTTCTGGTATATAATACTCCACGACCTCCTTTGCCCAGGCTGCCTCCCCCATGACTTTGTGGTGCTTTTCACCATCTCATTAACTCTAAGAATCTTTCTAGTTTCTTTTGAAGAACAGTTCAACCACTCTGTCCTATAAAATACTTTCTTGGATTCTTCCAGGTCTTATTGTTTGCTGCCTCTTTAAATTTTTATATGTGTGTGTGTTCATCCTTCATTGTCAAAGAAGACCATGCCATCAGAGAAATAACAACATGACTTGCACTTGACTTTGTTTTGAGTGAGGGAGGGCTGTGTAGGTCACCAGCCTCACTTCTCCTCCAGAGCCATCTGAATCCAGTGACCAGATATTCATCAGGATGACTGGAGATGACCCAGGATGAGGCAATTGGGGTTAAGTGACTTCCCCAAGGTCACACAGCTAGTGAGTGTCATATATATCATTAGTGAATACACCTTGAGTACCTGCAAAGACCTTGGCCTGAAGGGCCCAAGGTTTCCCAGTACATCCCGGTTCATCTGCAGTGATCCTGAGGAATATCAGGTCACTGGATTCAGATGGCTCTGGAGGAGAAGTGAGGCTGGTGACCTTGCACAGCCCTCCCTCACTCAAAACAAAGTCAAGGGCAAGTCATATTATCATTTCTCTGATGCCATGGTCTTCTTCGGCAATGAAGGATGAACACACACACAAAAATCTATGTACATACCATGTCCTGTAATTAGATAGAAGCTTATTGAAGCTAAAGGGTCTCATTTTTGTCTTTGTGACTCTAGCACCTGTCACAATGCCTTTCAGAGTGAGTACTTCATAATGCATCTTGAATTGAATGTATTAAGATATATATAGATCTCGATAATAATTCAGTCCAGCACCCTCATTGAAAAATGGAGAAACAAAGACCCTAGAAATGGGAAGTCATAAAGGTAGGGTATTAAGAGCCAGATAGGGAAGTTGAACCTGGTCTTTGAACTACCAGGTCAGTGTCTTCTCCAACACAACATCCTGACCTCAAGGTGATTACTGTTCTATTGAGGAGGTGTTTGTTGGTACTTCATTCTCAAGGAGGACCAAGGACATCATGGTGATGACTCGTGTGCCAGTTGGATGGAAGTGAGGCAGAGCTACACAAAATCTTCAGCCTCCATCTTTCCTCCAGAGTCATCAGCCAGTGGCAAGGCAACGATAAACCTAACTGATGATGGCCCAGAATGCAGTGAGTGACCTTGGTCTTTCTGAATTAAAGTCTTTCCTAGGTCTTTGTCTGAGGCCATGCGCATTCAGCAATTAGGTAAGAATTGAGACAAAAGATGGCCCAATTCACCATCCCAAAGATATTAATCTGGGAGGGAAAGACCCTCCGAGTTTCTGGCTGGCTCAGAAAACAATCACTCTTTATACTCATTATTTATTGAGGATATTGGGAAAGGCTTGATGGTATAGTACAAACTGTATAAAGATTTTGGACATCTCATAGAAGAATTATGGGTTGTTACTAGCTTTGGGATTTTGAAGGAGATGATGAATCTCTATAGTTAATAATTCTATACTGAAATAGATCCAAGGAGATTTTTGGATCACAGTTTTTGAGGTGGAAGGGACCTGTGAGGCCATCTAGTTAAATCCTTTTATTTTACAGCTTAGTAAACTGAGACCAAGGAAGTTTAAGTTACTTGTGCAATGTCACTTAGACAAGTGTCAGAGGCGTGATTTAAATCGTCAAGGCCAGAACTCCTTTCATTGCATCAAAAGCACACTAAAGTGCTTTGGCACTTCAAGGTTCACAAAGGACTTTTCTCATAATAACACTGTGACACACATAATACAAATGTCATTTCCATTTTACTGTTGATTAAACTGGGGGTGAAGAAGGTAGTACAGAGAAAGGGCTTGCCCATGGTCACTGAGCTAGTTGGTTTCAAAACACTGATTCTAATTTAGATGTTCTGAATCCATTCATTTCATGTTTTCTATTTCACACTGTCTTTCCTAGTGATACACTTGCCCAAGTCCCCATGAGGGGGAGATGCTGGGGGTATGGATTTTATGGTCAATATCAGAGCACTGCATTTCAGATAATCAGGTTCAAAAACCAGCTTTGTCTCTTATTAAAATTTCATTACTTTGTCATATGTAAACTCTTGGATCTTTAGTCTTCTTAGCTGTAAAATGGGATGATATATTTATCTTATAGGGTCAATATAACTTGCAAATGAGATAATGTTTGTAAAGTGCTTTGTAGTGAAATATAAAGTGTTGCATTAATATTATTCATATTGATATGATATTATTTAGAACTAAATATTATTCATTTTGGTTTTGGACATCATCCCCACCCTTTTTGAGTGAAGTACTATTAATCAGACAAGAGTGTGACTCTTTGAGAAACTTGTGTAAAGAATTTCTTAAAATAATCAATGGAACTTTGAGAATGGCTGCCTGTAGATAGCCCTGCGTGGAAGTATTCACCATTTGTCTTAATTTCATTTTTTCTTCAGCATCTGTGTTAATGGGAATATTTCTAGTATAAAAATTGGCTTTCCCATCACCTGAAAATGTATAACATTAGTGGTTATAGTTCCCTTGTGTAATTATCTTTAATACTCTACATATTCCCTCAATTTTCTACACCATTACCAGTTACTTACTAGTCAATAGTTTAAGAAACTGGGATGTTATTGCTTAAGGCCCCTCCTCTACCAATACAAATCACAACTTCTCCATTCTTTATTAGAAGTTCTTTGTGAGTTACTAAGAATGAAAAATTAATTACTCATTACCCAAGTTTCTGGTACTAACACACTTTATCTTCTGGTTATAGACATATTTGGGGTGTTATCTCATTTTTACTTGAAGTCTTTTTCTCTTGGTTGGATGTACCAGAACATGTGCTATATGGATCTAGGTTCTGAGAATGCATGACTGCCTCCAAACCAGTATAAAACATCGAAGGAGGGTTTTATTTAGTTTATTCACTTGAAATTTTGGAAAATAAATAGAATGAATAGTTCTCATTCAGTAGAATCAATACTTCTCATAGTTCTCGTGAATAAATTTTAACTGAATTGAGCAGCCCTAGGCCTAGGAAAAAAAAACCCACCGGAGCCTTGTTTCTAATTATTCAGGTGATCTCAATTGTGTATCTATGTAGATCTATAAAGGGCTGAGATGCAGAAGTAACTCTCTCACCTGTGGGAACATCTTAATTAAAGAATTATATTGAATCAGAATGACTATATGCTCCAGTCAAGTTTGATTTTTTCCTTATGCATATGAGACATCTTTTTTTGTGTGTTTTCTCTAGGAGTAGCTTCTGTTAGTTTAGCGTAGTAGCAAATGAGAAAAAAAGAAGGAAAGGCAAGATTAGTGTGGAAGCCAGCTTTCCTCTAGACTTCAAGTGCGGTTCCGTTGTTTTCTGCCTGGGTATGTTTGTGGTGATTTATTTCAGCCTCGCTTTCCTCAATTGTAAAATAGGGAATTGGACTAGATTATCTCTAGGATTCCTTCCAGCTTTAAATCTGTGATCTTACTAGAACTTTGATGGGTCAGCAATATTTGAAAATACTTTTCAAGGCTAAGAAAGGGTCACATTACTTTTAACAAGATGGTTTCAATGAGTGTCTGCTTGCTTTTGTATCAATTGTCCTTAGTGAAGGACAGAACGTTAAAAAAAGAATGTAGCCTTGGAATCATAGACTGTTGAATCTGGATAGTGCCTCAGAGGTCACCTAGTCATGATTTTCATTCTTACAAACCCGATCAGTAAGAACAAACAGGATGTAGGCTAGTTTAACATGTTTATGCATGAGAAACCATTATAAACCAGTTTTAAAACCAGCACCTCTCTTGATGTTTATTGGGTAAAGCTGACATTGGTGAGCTACCTTAGCAGTTATCATAGGTGCATCTTTATTCTGGGAGGAAGTGGGGGGGTCAAATAGGCATTCTTTTGCATTTATTCATTACTTTTGAAAGACACAATATTCAAACTAGAACACAGAACTAGGTGAAGCAAAACAATTTCCTTTAAGAAACTTCAAAGTCCCCTCCCTCTCTAAGTTTGTGTTGTTACTCCATCATGTCCAATTCTTTGTGACCCCATTTAGGGTTTTCTTGGCAATGATACTGGAGTGGTTTGCCAGTTCCTTCTCCAGCTCATTTTACAGATGAGGAAACTGAGGCAAGTGGGATTAAGTGACTTGCCCAGGGTCACGCAGCTGAATTTGAACTCAAATCTTATGACTCTTGATCTAGCACTCTATCCATTATGCCCCTAAATCTATGATCCTTTCTCTTTGAGTCCTAGCAAGTCAGGTAGCAAAGCTATAGGGGAAAGTATTAATGTTAATAACATGCACAGCAAGTGTTGCATATGTACATATATGCATGTATGGGTTCCTGTATTTGTGCATGCAGTACTTTATGTTTTATAAAGAGTCAATCCACTAGAGTTTATTCAGCTTCTCTGCGATGTGACAGGCATGGGGCTAAATACATATGAAGTTCCAAGCTGTGAGTCAGGAGCCCTGGGTTCTAGTCAAGTCTCTGTATCTGTGGGCAGGATACTTTGCTTCTGCTTCTCTGGGCCTCAGTTTCTTGTACATAATGAAGGGTTTGGCTTAGACAATCCAAGGTCCCTGCTAAAACTAATGGCCTTTAGCTACAGAGTTTAGCGGTGGATACAGAGATTAGAATGTAGACTCTGGGCTGAGTGATTTTTGAGAAGTCAGAAACATGCAGACCACAGTTTAAAATGAAAGAAAGAGATAAAATGTGAATATCCCTCCTTCAGATCCGCCCCCTCCCCAACACTTCATGGGTAATCCCCTACTAATCTGACTTTCTGCAAGATACCCATTAATTTGCCCCATCCACATTAAATTTACGATTACTGCCATTGCTGGAAAATGGAGGTCAAATTTCATTTAGAACTGAAATATGATAAAAATGACTTGCAAAAGTTAGATGACAGGTTGCTATTTTATACACTAGAAAATAGCAAGGATCAGAAAATATTTCCTTGGTGTCTTCTTTTTTTCTTGTGTGGCTTTCTTTTGTAATGCATTGTATGCCCCAGTTCTGATTTGTTTGAAGGGTGGTGTAGATTGAAAAGCAGAGTGATCTGTTTCCACCTGGCAATCTTAATCAGTCCAGGTTGACTAAGCCCCTTGCCTTGTGTGAGTTCTCCACTGACTCACTAACAAGTCATAAAAATATCGAATGCAAACGTGACATTCAGGAGCTGTCTATTGCGTTAGAGTTCATTTACTCCCAGGAGCCATCTATTTATAGTAATTAATGATTTCTAATCAATTAAACCCCCATGTTTCAACAACTTTGATGTTGGAGGAGGAAGCCTTCCCCTTTCAGTGCATGTGTGCCCAACAGTCTCTGATAGGGGGCTACAGTTATAATGAAAGTTACAATGCAAAATCTCAGAAGAGAAACTTTTTTTTTCTAACATAGTGAGATTTTCCACCAAATAGAAACAGGAAGAGATTAATCTTTAGTATTAAGAACCCTTTAAACTTACGAAGTGCTTAACCTTCACTGCTCCTTGTTTCTGGGGTGTTGGCAATATTATCCTGCCACTTGTGCTGGGGAAGCAGGAGCTGAGTGGTCTCCCTGCTGCATTGCAGACTCCTCCCTGCACTGGGGCTTTTAGGATTCCCTTCTGCTCGGGGTTGGCTTTGGTGAAGATCATTCCGAGGGCTTCTCTGGGCTCATTGTTATTGCTACCATCTGCATTACAGTATAATTACCTTTCAAAAATGTTAGATCTCTTTTGCTAATGCTCAAAGACAAATAAATAAGAAACTAAATCGTCAAGTCTTTGGCTACAGAGCAAAGACTACGATAAACTGGACTGTATTGAAAAACCAGATTTTTCTTGCCTTTTCCCTAAAGAAGTAGATGATTGGTTATCTTCTCTGGTTCTCCTTCCCTTAAAGCCAACAAACATAAAAACAAACTGATAACTGTCAAAGTTTTAGAATTTATCCTTATCAAACTTCTATCCCTGTTCCATAGACCAGATATGCAACAAACTCAACTGTGCAATAATAGTGAGAAATTTCTTCATTACATAAACTAGATAGTGAGAAAATAAAGGAGACAGAGTGTAACTCCTATGCAGCCAGTCAGAATTTAGCTATGATTTGTTTCCTATTATTCTGTTTCCAACTTGTACCCCCTCAATATTTAAGTAAGCTGTTTTCCATAAACTCACTTTGTATTCCCCTAGATGCCACAAGGTTCAAAAATGAATCTGATTGTATCTTAAATAAATTTTTTAAACTACATTCAAATGGCAAATGTTATCAATCTCAACTTGTTTAGCAGATTCTAGCATGCACATATGTACACACATGTGTGTATATATGTACATATACATATATGTATATATGCAGACATATGTGTGTGCATATATATATATATGCGCACACACATACTTTTTAGACTATACTATCATTCCTGTAGATCTTGGAGCCTCAAAATATAGAGAAAGAAGTATTAAAAATTTCCATAGAATGGAGATAATTGGAAAAATGAGTGGGAAGAAGAACACGAATTAAATGATAACAGAAGAATAAAGCATAACAGAGTATGATGACTTGTATAAGCAATGAAAACTGAATTTATGACTTTTAAATTACACTTTAAATTCTTGGTGGGGTTCATTTGCTTAAACAAAACTGTCTTCTGTCATTTTAGAGATTCTATACATTTGTGAGGCAGACAGAAATACATTTATCCATGTGGACTGGCGGGCTGTGAGTGGTAGGTACCAAGCATGCTGTTCACCCACAGGAATTCTAACCCAAATGTTTTCTGTCAAACATTGTCAGAAAGGCCCATCATTCCTCACACACAGATGTACAACTAGGGCACATGGTAAGCATACTTTCTATGTGGCACAGGAAAACCATGTGCTCTGCCTTTTATTATTATTTTTAAACACAATGGCAAAGATCCTGATGTATTCATTATTGGCTGGTTCTAGGATAAGCAGATAAGTGAACTGCACTTCATGTTAATGTCAGAATTCCACATCCTGGGGATAGCATTATATTGGTAAAAATTGTGGGGAGGTTGATACTTCAGATTGGAAGGTACCTGTCACCCTATCTATAATAAGGTTTTTCCCCTCTAATGAAGCAGTTTCAACTTAACAAAATGCCGCATTTTAAGAAGTTCTGTTGCCTCTTGTCAGGGTCAGTAGGTGATCTGAATTACATGATTTCCATTATTCCCTAAAATATCAGCTTTAATTGTTCACTGGTGCCTGTGATTCCTATTTGAAATTAGAGCTCCATTCCTTTGGCTCAGTATTTGTTGTTCCTTTACAATACAGATACCACTGGGAGGGTAACAGCTTTCTGAATCTTGAGTATCACAATTTAGATAATTGGGTCAGATCCTTTTCTAAGTAGTTTCCATGAGGTGAAGCATTGGTTAGAAAGAGTGACTCTGGAGTCAGGGAGACTAGGGCTTAAGGTCTATCCCCTGACACTTTTATTAAACACATTATATATGTCCAGCGATGGGGATACAAAGACAACAAAACGAATAGCCGATGCCCCCGAGGAACTGATTTTCTGGGCAAAATGTGTAGAGACAATTAAAAGTCCCATTTTTTGCCTGCTTTGCCAGTTCTCTCTCACATTGGCATGCTGGGTCTTCAGAGAGTGGCTGAAGACTCCTCCTTTCAGGGTCTTGGGGCTTCTATTATACCACTACTCACAAATCACTAATTGTCAAAGTCCATGTGCAGAGTGAGTACAAACTTAAATACAAAGATTGTGAGGCACATGTGTCAAGTGGGTAACTTACCAATCCTGGTTACAAGAAGTCTTTTTTATCCTTTCAAAGAGCACTCATGATATTCCCCTGGGGTGGAGCTCTTTGCCATGCTCCAAGGGTCAGTAGGATTCATAGTAGCACTTTGTGCCCAAAGGGTCACACTCCCTGAAGCTGTTTTCTACTCCTGTCACTATCCTCTATTATTGGGCTTTGAATTCACCCTTGGTGACATGTCTCTCTGCTCCTGGTTGGAAGTCTTCTTTCCTACTTGCTCAGTCTCTCAAATAACATGGCCAACTGAGAGAAAGAGATTGAGATTGAAATTCAGTTATTTAATCAGTTGTTTTCACCTGATTAAAATGTATCATGGCATAGAATACATTGTTAATTGGGGGATGTTAAGGAACTCCTTTTATAGATCTAATTTCCAGGGAGAGGTGGCAGCTGTATGATCATATATAGCACGTAACCTCAGCTCTCTAATACTGGTAATTACAGACAAGTTACTGATCAACATTAGCAGAAGGAGTTTCCACACTGCCATTTTATTACATTGATGAAATCACAAGAATGAACCTTCTTCCTTTCCTCAAAAGAGAAAAAAATCATAGTGGGGAGAGAGGTTGCATTCCTGAGATGGAGTGGAAGGTAAGAATACTTTGGGGTAGGGAGGAATTGGGATATTGGGGTCACTGAAGACCTGAAAACTACTTACGTAGCTTTTCAGAGGATAGGTCCTACAGGTTAATAAGACTTTACCAAGCACAAGATGGCAAATGTGCAGCTAGGACTGATTCTTTCTTGGTAGGTCCTAGAATGGTCCCTAACGCAAGACATACATGCATTCTTCAAAGTGATTTTAATTCAGTAAGTAATTGTGTGTTGAATGGAATGGAAGGTCAAATGAAAACACACTAGAAAAATCTCTCTCTCTCTCCTCTTTCTTTCTCTCTCTTTGTCCCCCCCTTTCCTCTCTCTCTCTCTCTCTCTCTCTCTCTCTCTGTCTCTCTCTCTCTGTCTCTGCCTCTCTCTTGAAAAGAACATTTTTAGCTAAGAAGGAATTCTACAAAAGCTTAGACACAAGTAATTGTAAAACAGATTCTGTCTTCTCCTCTCATTCTCCCCAGGGTAGTGGGAACTCCTGCTTGAAAGAGTTTAGTCATTTGCAGATCTGTGGCATGCTTCCTCTTATATACATTCTTGTGGCATTTCTGGAGCAGATGCCAACTGAATTTCAAACAAAAAGACACCTGTACTTCTGGAATTGTGAATGTCTAAGTCTTTGAGAACTGATACAACCTTACAAATGACCAGATGCTTCTGTTTTGGCGTTATTTTGAATTTCTTCAAGAAGACATCCACCTAAAACCAAATTGCTTCGATTGTAAACAAAGAAAAAAATAGTCATGGCAATTACAAAAATAGAAAATCTGGCTCCATATTTTATTTTGACAAAGTAACAGAATATATTTGAATCTACATCATAACCTAAAGGCACCAAAGGTTTTACTTTTACAATCTTAAGTAATCTATCTGAAGTGCTGGTCCTGGACTCTAAAAACTAGAGTTCAAATCTAGCCTCAGACACTGCTAGCTCTGAGACCTTGGACAAGTCATTTAACATCTATCTGCCTCACTTTCCTTATCTGTAAAATGAAGATAATAATAGCTCCTAGCTCTTACAGTCACTGTGAAGACAAATTGACATAGTATTGAAAAGTACCTGCTATATAAATGTTAGCTATTATTTCTCCATTTTAATATGCCAGGGCTTAGAAAAGCCATAATTCTAATTTACATGACCAAATTAGTTTCAACTTACTTACATTGAATGGTAATAGATTTATTTTTCATATAATTAATGTTGTTTGAAAACGTAACATGGATTAAATTTGTCATTGTAAGATCTTAAGATTTTAATATTTTTGCCGAGGCATCAATAAAGTGTAGCTATAATTATTTCATTATGTATGTATAAAAATAGGATACAGCAAAAAGTACATGCTTTCCCTCACTGATTACTCTTAATGTCTCCCAAATTTCCTGATTTACAATATTCTCTAAGGATGTAGATTTTTCTAATTGAAGTACAGTAATTTGCATATTTTTAGACCTTGTTGACACAGTTAATTGATATGTCATTACTTATATCATACTGAATATGGTTTACAGTTTTATTCATAGCCAACTTACACAATGAACTCCTTTGGGGAAATAATTCACGACTTGTTTTACTTTTACAACTTCTTACCCAACTCTTTCTTAGGAAAAAAATTGAATGATAGAACAACTGGCATAGCTTGTGTTTCAACATATCATGCTCATTAAAATAATGATAGTATCTGAATATTAGAATTAGAGAAGTGAGGACAGAGAAACAAAGAGTGAAGCAAGGATCTCCAAAGTAAGGATGGGACCAGAGGGAGAAGCCTGAATGTCAATAGTATTAATCCAGTGAAGTTGAAATAGAATTCTTCCTTCTTATTGGGTTTATACTATGTAAGTTACATGTACTGTATATATCTGTGCTTTATACTCTATCAACTCTATGTTAAACCTGTTAACCCATTTTTCTTTGTCTCGAAATACTTTCGGTGGGACTTCCTATATATTCTGGAGATTTCAAACTCCAACAGGACCTTTTGTTCCAGAGGTCTCTGCTTCCTCACTCAAGATGCCAAACTGAATTTCTCTTGGTCCCTGCCCCAAGAGAAAAGAATTATTAGCTATAACTCTTGGTTGAGATATGGTTTATTCTTCCCAAGATTTCCAAGGTAGTATGGTAAAGTGATAATGTCTTATTTGGAATCAGGAGTCCTGAGTTGGAATCTTGACTTTATTACTCATAGATGTAGTAGTTAGACATTGGAAAGTCCTTCCCCTTCTCAGTTGTAGTTTATGTCAGTGGTAAAATCAGAGTTTTAGACTAGGTGATGTCCAAAGTCTCTTCCAGTTCTAAAGGGTCTATATGATTACTTTTAATAAGAGGGTCTCTTAAGTGGGAGTGTGAAAAACAGAATAAATAAAAATACTTCAATGTGATGCTAAGCAGACCTTCACTCTCCATTGCCCTCTGCCAGGAATACTTTTCCTTAAGAAGTGTGATTTTTAGACTTGCAACAGGGGTGTGTATAAAAGTTTGTTTTCTAGAAATGCCCAGGGAGGAAGAGAATGTTCAATTGTAGATTTAATCTCATGAAAAAGTGAAGTAGTATGAAATGTTTGGTTACAAATTGAGTTTTTTTTTTCTAGTATGAGATTTCAAGATTCATTTGCATGGCACAATAGTAATGCCATTTTCCCCTCATGAGGGTCTTTGAAAAGGACCATATATTTTCCATTTGGTGTGGTCTCTTAAAGACAATTGGAGATTGTAGCTTAATGTAAAGAACAATAGATAAATAAATTATAGAGCAGTCAATTCTAATTTCCTTTCTGTGCCAAGCTGGGCCCATAGAATTCAGTTAACCTTTTGGCAACTCAGCTTCCTTTTTTGTATAAGGGATGGTAGCTCCCCACAATTCTTAGCTGGTTGGTAAACTTTATAGGAACTAACATGAGGGAGTCCTAGAACATTTCCATATTTATTTAATTTAATTCATTTATTCAAAGAGTTGCTTAGTATTACTTACTTGCAACTACTAGCTAAAAAGTATGGCCACTGCCTTTTATATATGGAATTATGTGGTCACAGAATGAATATATGGCAGTTATGTTTGGTCCTGTGATGTTTTTCTTACAGTGTGAAACAATGGAAGCAACTTAGAGTCAGAAACCTGCATTCAGGTCACAGCTCTGTGTGATTTGGACCATGTGGCTTTATCTTTCTATTTGTCTTGGTTTCTTCATCTGTAAAGTGGAGATAATAATATCTGCCCTTCCTCCATCAATGGATTGTTGTGAAGAATAAGTAATATCAAATGTGTGAACTTTTATATGTAAATGTTAAGTGATATTGTCCATTAGATTTACTAATAGATGGCTCTCTTTAGGTTGACTGTAGCTGCTATGCTGTTTTCCCTGTCAGCATGGGTATGGATGTTTTCATTTATCCTTTGTACGTAGGAGGACAATTATGGAGACAACTCTGTCTCTCAGTAGATAAGGCAGCCAGCTACATAGCATGGTTTGAGGACTCCTGAACATTGCACCTGTGCCAGCTTTCTTCCAAACACTTGAAATTCACACAACTATGATCTTACTATTCACACAGTTCCATGTCCCAGGGAATCTTCTATCTCACTTCATGAACCGATCAGTTTCCAAAGGTTCCATTATTGTTTCTATGCAGATGAATCCAAGATCTATAATTCTGTAAAATCTATAAAATGAAGAACTTCTGTCCTGGATGAATTTTTTGTTGGTGAAAGGTGAGATGTTCCTGTAATGCACTGAAAAAAGGGGGCTATTCTAATGGCAGAAAGCATGACACCCCATGGACCCAAAGACTAATGATGCAAAAAAAGGCTTGTGGGAACAGCAGCTGCATGGTCTTTTCCAAATAAAGGGCATGTTTGGTAATTAACAAAAATACCATATATATTTTAAGAAAAATCACACTGCTCTTCCCCCCTCCCTAAAAATAGACACTCATTCAGAAAATGTCTCTGGCTGCACCTGCAGAAGCAAGCATCCTTAGTCTCACCCCAGAAAGAACAGGGCTTTGCTGTTAATTTCTATCCATGCTGCTTTGAAACACAGTCCTTCACTTGCTTTTTCTTTGCTGGTACTACAAGAGTTAAAGAGTAAACCTGGTAAAACCAACTTCACGTCACCCTGTTTTCGCCAAATGTTTGTATCAAGCATTTTATGATATAGGCATAGGAGATGACCGTTACAAAACACAAATTTTGTTCTGAGACCAAATAATAGTGCCCAAGTATAGTGGAATGAGTATTGGATCTCCATTGTGCCTTATGGAATCCTGTTCTATTGTAAACAAGCTACATTTATATTGGGTCTTTCCCTCTTCTGCTTCTTCCATTTTTCAATCATGGAAAGCTAACTACCACCAAGAGACTCTGTTAGGTTTACTGCTGGCAAACCTCTTCAGTACTGGATATACCTTCACTCATGCACTGTGGGATGGATGCACTATGCCAGGAAGCATGCTTCTGGTTTTTCTCTGACACTTCCAGACCCTCCAACCATCTCTGTCATCCAGCAACCTTATCTCTCTCGGACTTCACTTCATTCGGATGCATCACTCTGTCTGATCCTCGTGGCTCTGCTTTACTGACTCCTAGGTTTTTCAGTCATCAAGAATTTCTTAAGTAATAATATCAGGTAGCCAGGAAAGAGACTTTTGGTCTAGAGTCTAGACTGTCAATAGGATTGCGAATGGAATCATAGGACAGTAGATTGTCATAGACTTTCCAGTAGTAAGGATAGTATTGATGTGATTATTGTTCTAATAGCAAGGGGGCAGGATGGATACTGAATGTAGGGTAGGAAGGAATGCAGAGTTAGATGAGAAATCGTCTGAGGCTATTCAGATGTTATTGGGTACATTTAAGTGAGTTCTCAATCACTTACCAGTCAGAATGACCCCCCAAAAGATAGAATATCAAAACTAAACGAATAAACTCCTGATTGTAGTTGGGGAAGTTAGTTTCTTGAGGGGTCACTTCATGGTGTGGATAAGACTGGCAATGGCAGGGCAGATGGCTGTTTTCAGTTTTTTCATTAGCCATCCAATCCCTGACTCACAGTTTTTCCTTTCACTCCATTTCTTGTATTTATACTTAGTGACTTCAACTGACATGATGCCATCTCTTTGGACATCCTTGTTTCACATTTCTTTAGTCTCCTCAACCTTGATGATATGCAACTTCATTTCATTCCAGCCACATACAGGGATGGTCATCCTCTTGAACTGACTCTCATCCCACAAGTGATTTACCTCTTCCATCTCTCTGAGCCTCATTTCTCCCAAACCTGCGCTCCACCTTCATGGCAACCTCTCCTATCTGTTGATTGGTTAGTAATTAATCTTCTCTTCATGATGGTATAAAATTTGTTTCTCTTCTAATTTTTAAGTAATATGATCTTTAATAGTAAGGTTATGTATCCATTTTTATGTATTGTGGGATATGGTGTAAAGTGTTGGTCTGTCTGATTTCTTTCCGACTACTTTCCAGTATTCCCAGCAGTTTTCATCAAATAAGGAGTTTCCCCCTAAATAATTGATTTTCTGGTTTATTGAACACTTGGTTATTACCAAATAAACATCATTATGCATATACTATTTACCAAGAACTATGGTAAGCACTGAGGATATAAAGAAAGGTCAAAGACCGCTCTTGCTTTCACGGAGCTCCCAGTCTAAAGAGAGACACCTCTAGTCTTATGACTTTTGTTTTGTTTTCTAAGTTTAACATTTGATTTCCTGCCGTTTTCTTTTTAATTGGCTAAATATGTATACATTTTATTTGTCTTTTCAAAGAAGCAGCTTTTAATTTTATTTCCCATTTCATAGACTTTTTGGTTTCCAGATTATTTAT
Organism: Bettongia penicillata ogilbyi; assembly: GCA_023548195.1. Taxonomy (NCBI): domain Eukaryota; kingdom Metazoa; phylum Chordata; class Mammalia; order Diprotodontia; family Potoroidae; genus Bettongia; species Bettongia penicillata. The sequence goes on along the minus strand of JAJHZJ010000694.1, from coordinate 361,060 downwards.
TTCCCTTCTATTTTATACTATCTTTCCTGCTTGTTATTTTAGCCTATTTTTCCCTTCTATTTTTTCTGAATAGTTTTGTTCAAATTTCCTCTGGTCACTTGCAGTCTTTGTCAGTGACATTGTTATATTTAATTAATATGTGTCTTGGAATATATGATATGTTGTTTTTAAGAGTTGATCTATGGATTCTTTCAATTGGCACTCTGTTTTCTATGTCCAGAACTGAGCAGTTTTCTTGAAGTATTTTTTGCATTATTGGAGTTCAGTTATTTTTTACTTGCCCTGTTTTTCTATATTATATAATTCTCAAGTTATCTTTGTGCTTATAACCTCAACATAGATATCTTTTGCTTTATGAATGTCATGTTTTCTTTTGATATCACTTTTTGATTCCCTTTTTTTCATATTCACTTCCTTTTGAATTCCCCTCCTCCTCTTCTTCCTCCTCATCCATCTTTTTTGGTCAAACCACCATGAATTTGAATTTTTCTGCTCTTCCAATTCTCCTATACTGCCATAGATTTTGTTTTTACAATTCTTATCTGTCTCTTAAACCATTCAGAAATTGCTGTGTTTCCATGGTCTCTTAGTAATTCATAGGTTTCTGTGTCTTATTAGGTTTTGATTCATCTTCCTTTTCTCGTGATATTTATTCAGAGATGTTGTGACTCTTTTAGCTGATCTGGAGGCCATATTCCCTTCTGTATTAAAAACTTCTCTTTCGTTTAATCTGTTTATGTTCAAGGTCTTTATTTGAAGTCTTCCTCCTGAGATGGTTGTTTGGTAATTTCAGACTCCTTTTCCCCCTTATTTTCACTTATTATTCATTTTCTGACTCACTTCCTTTAGATGGAACTTTGCTTGGCAGCTGGATCTCAAAGCTAAAATTAGTTTCCTTATACATTGGGAAATTCATGGTTCACCATGACTTCTGGGTTGACAGATTAGGCTCCTGCTAGGTATTAGGTTCTTTCCCTCAATCTTAATTAAGTGTCCAGCCCTCCACATCCTATCCTAGTTTCTCTTATTCTCCATTTCTGTGAATGAGCTCTGTTGTAATACAGAACCCTGATGCTCTGATGTCACCAGAAGGAACATGCTTCTGGTCTTCAGATTTATGGGACAATGGGAGAAGGATGCTTTGAGAGGGGTTCAGAGTTGAGTTCTGTTGCCAGTTTGTGGGTGGAATAGGAATGGCTACTGGGTGAATACCTTAGAAGTTAGGGATCATTATCTTCCTTTGTTGTTATTTCATAAGGGTTTTTTTTTTTTTTGAGTTCATGGTGTCTTACACTGTGGAATTAGATGACATTGCTTTATCTTCTTCAACTTACTTCCTCCTTTGGAGATATGTGAGAGGTTGTGATATAATAGAGAATGTGCTGTCTTCCATCTTTTGGTCACATTAACCAGAAGTCTAAACACCCTCTCCCTGTTTCAAATTAGTTCAATATTATCACCCACAATTTGTTTCTCCTTTGCAATAATTTCATGGGAACAGCCAGCCTTTCTTGTCATTCTCAACCTGAACTCCTCTACTTGTCCCCTTAATCTTGTATTGTTTTCCTTCTCTAGGAGGATCAGTGATACAAATCAGATATATAAAACCCAGAAATAACTGAATCAATGTTGTGTTGAAACCAGCCCAAATCAGCCTGCAAAAGTTTTTCATTTAAATATTAAGTGTGAGTCTTTACACTTTAGAGATCAGCAAACACCATAAACTAGAGATTTATTTATTTTCTGTTGATTGTCTAGACTTAAGTGATAAAGAAAATGTTAATGATACAGAGTAAAGTTACAAATTTGGCATAGGCATCTTTTTCCTTCTGAGAGTTGTTTATTAAACATTTATCAAAACATCCCTGAATTGAACATTGAAATATTGAATGTTCAGTAAGCTCAAAGACTCCAATCACTTTAGGGTAAGGATTCACTGTTTGACATGAATTATTGGGAAAAATGAAAAAATCTGTCAGAAGTTAGGTTTAGACAAGGATCTCACACCATATACCATGATAAGATCCAAATAAAATAACAAAAGGAACTGATGCAGTAAAACTCAGGAGGGCTTGTATGAACTGACACAGATTATAGTGAGTAGAACTAGGAGAATATTGTGTATGGTGACTATAGATTTGTAAAGAAAACAAAGTTTGAAAGATCTGTTATTGTTGTAATGGCTAGTCACAACTTGAGAAACTACTAATGAATCATGCTTTCTACCTCTTTGTAGAAGTATGGAATGAGGCACATGTTTCAGATCCAGTCACTATGTGGATTTTTTTTTACTTGACTATACTTGCTTATTACAGAGGAGAGGTTTTTGGGGATAGGGATAGGAGAAGTTTTGGAGGTAACTGGAAGGGGGTAGTGATTCCAAAAAAAGGCAAAATAGAAAAAATCTTTGTTACATTTATTGCCGTCCCATTTCTCTTTTGTTCTCTGGTTTCCTCTTTCTGTACACAAAAAGCAGTCACCTAATGGTATATCTGATTACTATCAAGCTAAGAAGCAAAATAAAACATTTTAACAACTCATGAGCATTACTACTTAGTTCTATGTTTCTTAAGAATATTTTTCTTTTTTCTGTGAAGTTCTTTGTTATCTGATTTTTTATACAGGATGAGGCAAAAACATAAAATCCCAGTATAAAAGCAGTATTCTGTGCTGAAACCTTTTTTTGCACAACAATAATCATCCAATAAATCACAAATATAAGGAGCCTGAACTTTCAGCTGAGTGGTAAGGAGAGGAAGGTGCATCTCAGATATTCGTGCCCTAGGAAAGAGTTTTACTGACATATTGATTCTGTACATTTGGAAATGGTTGAGTAGAACTCCTGTAACCTGTTCAGCACATTGGAGAGATGATTGGTTAATTTTAGGTTTTTTGAAAATTTCAGAGCTTTGTTTTTTAAATATGAATGCAAATTGAACTTCAGTTGTAGGGTGAAGAAATTGTTCACATCTTAATTGTTTCTAAGGCATTAATATAAGTACATTGGACTTGGAGTATGATATTCAGCATTTTGAAGTATATGTGAGAGAATAAAAATCATCACCACATTTCAGGAAGATTATGGTATTTCATAAGAGAAGCTGTCAGTATTTCTTATATTCGATTCATTTTATATGTGTGGAAAAGGCAAACATTTCTTTATTTTTTGAGGGGAAAGCATAGATCGAAGATCCATTCTTCTAATACAAACCATGGATACAGATTAACCTTTCATGTTGATATTTTCAGAATACAATCCCTACTCTCATGAAGTTTACATTGTAACTAATAGAAGGACAAATGTCTCTTTTGTATCTTCGGTCCCTTACTAAAGGTAAGCCTGTCTTACTTTTGTCAATGTTTTCTGTGTAGTAGGGAAAAAAAATTACTGCTTTTGAGAGTGTGCTGCCTTCAGATAGGACAAGGATGTTGAGCTGACTCTGTGTATAATTCAATACTTCAATGGATCAGTGATCTCATTACTGTGGCTATTTCTTCCATCACTGCAGAGAGCACCTGATCCATGCCTTTTCATCCTTCATGATTCTTTTTCATATTCTGCCCTGAATCCTTAAAAGAGGATCTCCCTCACATGCTAGAGGCTTTCCTTGGGGGTCTTCTTATGTTTGGTGGGGCTCAGGGTAAGACATAGAGCATCCTTTTCTCATTCTTCCTCACCATGCTCACCTCCTTTTCTGATCATAAATGTACATCTTCAGTTATATTTCTTGTCACTCCTTGTGTCTCAGTCATTATTGGAGATAGGCTTATCCCGTTGCCTTTCATTCTGATATGTCACAGACTGGTCTAGAACTTGTAACCGTATTATGTCAGGGGATGATATTTGTATTTGTTAATATCATTGAAAACATTGTGCAGTTAACCATATGCTGTACATTACCAGGTACATATGCACCGGAGACTGCGATGGTCAGTGGACTGACCATCCATTTGCCTCCTGTAATCTAAACCAGTGCTGTTCAACTCAAACAGAAATGGGGGCCCATTGGTCTGTATTGCATATTAACTTAGTTTTAACAATATATTATCTATGTTTTATTGCATTTTAGTTATTTTGCTAAATCTTTTTCCTATTACATTTTAATTTGTTTTGAGCTGCACTCAGAAGTGTTGTGGTGCCACACAAAGCCTAGGGGTTGTATGTTTGACACCTCTGGCCTGGACAATGAGCATTCGATTCCATGTTCTTAATATTTTACTCTCTTTTGAGTAATTATGGATCTCATTGAGGAGCTCATATAGTGGTCTAAGGCTCAATGAGGTTAGCTTAATATTATCTATAAACAGGAGAATCTTGAATAGTTCAAATCATAAGGAATCCTAGCTGATTCTCACAAAGTGTGAAAGTGATGAATACTTTTGACTGGCATATATCTATCTCCTTGTTCCATGCCTTGCTGTAATAATCAGAGACATAAACAGAGTTCTCTGTGGATCAGACACTCCTTAAAAAATGTTGTTACATAATTAGTTGCACAGAACATATGAGGGATTGAGGTAAAGTTTTTCTTGTAAGTTCTTCGCAGTCCACAGGAATTCCTACCTTCTCTTAAGTGGTGTAGCAGTTACAGAACCTCTCTTTGGGCAATTAGCATAGATTGCTTTCTATTTGCTAATTGTTCATTGACTTTTTCCATCTTCAACCCATGCTTCTCTAACAGCGTATGTCATAATGAATTACACGTTTTACATTTCTAGTGGTTAAAATGGAGATAATACTCTCTCCCTTCCATATGAGGTTGTTGTGAGGAAGGAGCTATGTAAACCTTGATGTGCTTTATAAATGTGTTATTGTTATTCATTTTGTCATTGATTTGTCCTTCAAGAACAACTTTTAGGTTCATGTGTGATTGCTCAGTATCTTCTTAAAGAATCAGTTCTCTGTTTGGAATTGTAGCCTCCATTTTACCTAATAAATCTCATTTCTATAACACTTTAACCTTTGCATGGTACTTTGCTACAACAACCCTGCAATATGGGTAGCAAGCATTATCATTTCTATTGGACAGATGATAAAAATGAGCATCTGAGAGCTGAAGGGATTTATCTTGAGTCAGACACAATTGTAAGAATCGGAATTTGCCCTTCAGCCAGGCTTCTGGACTACCAATTTAATTGCTTTTTTTTATTCTATCACATTCAAATCAACCTTGATTGCTAGAAATCTTGGACTTTATGGACTTACTATTCTAAGAATTCTAGATATTCTAGGAATACCTTTCAAATGCACCAGTTTCACATAATAATGTGAGATGACATAGAGATGGAGTTCAAAAGTGAGTAAGAGGACTAGTGAAAGCTTGTTTGAAGGGAGTCAAAATATATATTTTTTAAACAACTCTTTTTCACTCTGTCCTTGTTTGTTCCCCCTTCGTGCTATTTCTTCCAGTTGGAAACTGATCATTTCCCAGGAGCCAAAATCCTGAAACATTTCATTAAAAAAAGACCTATCAGACAGTGAGCTGGAGCTGTATCTTGCATTTTTTACTTTTATCACAAGCAGATCCTTTTCAAGATCAGATCTTATTGATATAAGCAACAAGGTCATTGTGGGAAGAGTAGGAAAGCAAGAAGAGGAAAATGTTGCACAAAAACCTTCATTTTATAATCTCAGGAATACTATAAACATGATAAAGATATTCTAAATATAATGATAGGAGTAAGCTGGATAGTATATTGGAAAGAACATGGACTTAGAATTAGACTAATATTTACTGTCTCTAGTTCTGAGACAATTATTATGTTATAGAAATGCTTGTTTCATTCCATAAATTGAAATAAAATTAACTAAAAATATTTACTGGCTCTGTTAGTGGCCTTTGGCAAACCATTTCAGTTCTCTCAGTTTTAGTTTCTTTGTGTCTTAAATGGGTTGTGATGAAAAGGATTTTGTAAATCTTAAAACCCATAGCAAACTCACAATAAAAAAAACCATTTGTTGGCTGATATTCACATGACTTTATAAAAATAATATTTTATTTTTCCCCAATTACATGATAAAACAATGATTTTTTAAAAATGTTTTTTTTTAAAGTTTTAAACTTCAAATTCCATCCCTCCTTTCTTCCCTTGGTAAGCCATCTGATATAGTCTATACCTCACATTACTTTTTAAAAGACTTTGACATATAGTTTAGCTATTTTATATAACTTACATAGTATTGCTTTCTAAACTTTTTGCAGCAATGTTACAATTTTTTCCTCCAGAAACATATCATGCACCAAAATTTTTGTAAAAATTATTGACTAATAATTGTGTAGTTTGCATTTTATTCACCCAAAACTAAGAATTCATTATTATTTTTATAACAATTCATAAACATTTAACAATGTAATATGCATATATTTATTGATAAACCCACTTAGAGTTATCACATTGATAATTTATGCAATGAATAACTGATAATTTTACGATAGTAATAATATTTAAAATGTGATAGATTCATTTTTTCTCTGTTTCTGTCCCTGTCTCTCTCTGTTTCTCTCTTTCCCCCCTCCCTTCTTTTGTTCATCTATGGCTTCCTTCACATCACCATTCAGCTAAAATTTTACCTTCTATTGAGAAGAATTTCTTGATTCCCCCCAACGCTGCTCAGACCTTCCCTCTGTTAATATCTCCAATTTCACCTCTGTATCTCTTCTTTGTACCTCATTGTTTACATGCTGTCCCCTCCACACTCCACAGGAGGCTACTGTCAGCTCCTTCAGAGCAGGGACTATTTTTTCCTTTCTGTTTATTCTCAGTACTCATCACAGTGCTTGGCATGTAGTAGGCACTTGATAAATAAATCCTTGTTGATGTTCTTGACATGGTCAAACTTTTGCTTTAGGAATCACTTTGTTATCTGTGTGCTGGAGGTGCTGGAGCAGGGAGAGATTATTGAAATAGTCTAGGGGAGAGGAAATGAAGGCCTAAAATACAGTGGTGATCCTGTTAGCAGAATAAAATGAACCGATATAATAGTTACTGTGGAATTAGAATTGACCACTGATTGGATATATGGACTTAGGGAGAATCAGGAGTACAAGACAACTCCAAGGTTGTGAACCTTTGTGACTGGAAGAATTTCCTGTGACTAATAGAGAAGTTTGGGGAGGGGTAGGTTTAGAGAGAATGGTAACGAATTCTCTTCTAGACATGTTCAAGTTGATATGCCTCTAGGACATCCAGTTAGAAATGTCAGATAAGCAGTTGGTGATTCAAGTTTAGCACTCTTAATTTTTTTCACCCACTACTTGAAATCCCTACTCTGTCCTTACAATAGCTAACAAAGAAAACCTTGTTTCACATAAATTAGGATGTTACAAACAATAGCAAACTTTGTATTGGTTTTTTTTTAAAAAAAAAACAAAACAACAAGCTCTTACCCAGAATCAAAATGTAATGTGAATTTCAGGGTCAAATGCCTGTTTCAATAAACTGCAATGAAATATCTTTTTGCTTATTCTGGTTCTTTTGGAGAAATAGTGTATATATTGATGCGTCAGATTTTTCTAGGTCAAATTATAACCATATGCATTTCTATTTTAAATATTGAGATCTTTAAAATAAAATGACGCTTGCTTCTCTAGTCTGATCAAGGGAGTTTTGAATAGGTCTTTTTTCTCTTATTTGCAAGTCAAATATTTTAATTGGGAAATTTCACATTATTTTGAAAAAATTGCTATTTCATTTTATGAATTTGAGAAACTTACTTTGATATAGAGTACTCATGTTTATAATATCTAATAAATATTAAAATTTCAAAAAAATCTTCCTTCCTTCCTTCCTTCCTTCCTTCCTTCCTTCCTGCCTTCATTCCTTCTTTCGTTCTCTCCTTTGTTCCTTTCTCCGTTGTCTTCTTTTTCTTCCCTTTTTTTCCTTTCCAACATCATATTTTACTTTTACAAAATATTTAAAGTCTTTTCTTGATGTGACATTGCCATCAATAAATTTGCAAAATAAAAAAAAAACCCAAACAAACCACCCTACACCAAACAAACCACAATATCTCCCTAATATCAGTTTTAATGCCATATGTATTATGTACCTTATGTAAGCCAATGAACATCTTTAACTACATCTATCACTTACCCTACTTGCAGTGAAAAATAGAAGCAGACAATGGACCTGTGATTTCATTGGTATAGGGAAGTCTTGTTTGCAGAAACTCCTTATACTATTGAGAAGTTACCTAGATCGCTGACAAGTTAAAGCAGCTTACACAGTGTCACATAGCTATCATGTGACATAGCTACTATTTTCAGATATGAGACTTAAACCCCAAATTCTCAATTCTGAGGCTAACTCTTTAGCCACCATACCATGTTGCCTCCATTCATGAAAAATTGGAAGATTGCAGTTTTTCAGCTAATTGATTATAAATGTTTTGGTTAATAATTATCCTTCCCACTGTGTTATATCTACAAGCAGAAACATTCAAGTGTGCCCAGCACCATTTTAACTGTATTAAAGGTAGCACCAATGTTTCTCTTACCAAAGGAGGCATTTTGCACTTAATAATTCTATATGCAATTTTATATTATGCAAGCAGTCCTTTTGATGAAAAAATAATGTAGCTTAAAGAGGTTTTTGTTTCAAAAAGTATCCACTTTTTCTGGAAAAACTTGTCTTGCCCAAAATATTCTACACATAAACTCTCAAGGTGCTATTTGTATGTATTAGGTTTCATGCAATCTGTAACAAAAACATTCCTATAAAGTAAATAATAGTCATTCCTCTTTATCAGTATGAGTGCTCATGAGTCCAAGCGATAAATACAGTGAGTAATATTTTTTGTATTTGTAATTTTACTTTGTGTTTCTATATTTATCCTAGTTAAAATATTGCTCTTCTGTTTGCTTGTACTACATACAGCTGGCTCCAGGGGCTTTCTCTTTGAACTGATTATATATCTTTATTCAACAAGAAAGGTATTATTTCAGTTTTTAAAAATGAGTCAAAAATTTGTTGTTCAGTTGTGTCTGACTCTTCATGACTCCATGGATCAACATTCCATGATCTTTTCTTGGCAACGGTACTAGAGTGGTTTGCCATTTCCCCCTCAAGTAGATCCTTTTGTCAGGCAATTAGACATTAAGTGACTTGCTCAGGGTCATGCAGCTAGGAAGTGTGTGAGCCAGAATTTGAACTTAAGTCTTCCTGACTCCAGGTCCAGTGCTCTATCCACTGAGCTACCAGCTGCCTTTATCTAAATTAAATTGTTGAAAATTTTAAATGATTATAACTTTTAAAGTTATTTAATCTTTAAAAATTGCATTTTTGGGAAAAAATTCTGTGTATACTTATCAGAATGAATTATACTGAGAAATATAACAGGGGGAAAAATGTTCAATTTTAAGTTAATATTACACAAGTTCAAATTTTGTAAGTAACTCTGTGACACATGCAGTTCATCTGCCAAAGGCCTATGTTGATGGATAGTGATGGCAGCACATTGGGCTGTCTTGTTTGACTTCAGTTAAGTGTAAGGTATATGCTGTAATAAATAATCACGAGACTACATTTACTGTCAGTTTGAGTAGATTCACTGTGTTAGACAGGCTTTTGTTGAATTTGATGTGAACTTTGTTTCCACTGAAGGAATGTGTGTGTGTGTGTGTGTGTGTGTGTGTGTGTGTGTACTTACCAGTAGTACTTAAAAATATCTAGTAATTTTTGTACTTGCTTTACACCCCACTCCTCTCCCAAGTCCTTTTTTCCTTCTCTAACATGGTGTATGTGTCAGTAAAGAAAGACATGCTTTATAGAATGTCCTTGAAGAAATCTAGAAGTTCTTTCTAGTTTTGTAGAAGAAGAAAGAAGAAGCATTAAACATGTCACTAGTATAGTCTCTACCAGCATTTATTTCTTCTGACTCCCAGATTATGTTTCAGGTACTTATCAATCACTTTTCATTGAGATTCTCTTTGGAAAGCTAAATCCTTCTGTCTAAGTCACCTTCTTTCATCTCCAATATATCCTACATCTGTGGCCTTAGAAGAATCATATCACTTCAAGGGTTGTTACTCTCATCATCGAAAAAATTGAGTGGCTGGAATAGATGATCTCTCAGTTGTTTGTTTTTTTTTTCCAGTTCAAATCTACTTAGTAAATTAGCTTACTTTCTATTCCTTGTATGTGACATTTGGTCTCCACCTTCCATGCCTTTGTAAAAGTTTTCCCCAATGTCTGGGGTGCTCTCCCAACCTTTTGAATCCCCTAACTGCCTTCAAGGCACCATTCAGGTACCAAGATTTCCTGAACATGAGACCTTTCCCAGTGTTGCTTATCGATTGAAATCTACAACTCTATGATTCCTGTGAGTTTAACCTCACCTCTAATTGCTCATATACAATATAAGGTTGATTCACCTTTTATATTCAAGTTTTTCAACGTAACTCAACTATTATATTTCCTTTATCTCTTCACCTTTATCCAAGTCAGATATTACATTTTCTTCAGAGGTTCCCCATCTGCCATGGTTTCTAGACCCTTCACCATCCTGGTTCTATTATTCTTGATATATTCTGGCTTGCCACTGTATCTTTTAAAAGGAGCACCTATAAATGTGAATTCCAGAAATGATCTAATCTGTTTAGGGTGCAATGACATCATTAGGTTCCATGATTTGCAGACTCTAAAGCATTCGTAGGTGCTGCTTTGCACTTTGTTGTCTCAGAATGATCTTCTGATCTACTAAAATCCTAAAGTCAATTTTGTTTGGACTGTTTCCAAGCTAGGTCTCCCCCATTCTCTATCTGCACAATTTTCCTTTATAGGCTCCTCTTTACATTATAGCTTTTAAATTATGTATGTGAAGGTCCTGGTTTTTGCTTGATAATCTGACATTTTGAGGTAGTTCTGAAACTTGATTCTGTCATTCTGCTCTTCCTTGCAGATTTATGCCATGCATGAATTAAAATAGTATATTTCCTATGTTTTCATAGTGTGGAATATAAAAAAAAAAGATCTGGACACAAATTCCATCCCATACATTGGCAGGTTGTGTGTCCCCAGGCAAGTTTAAGCCCCTGCTTCCTCATTTTAATAATAATATTTGCATTTCTGCCATGGAGTTCTTGTGAGGAAAGTCCTTTTTATAAAATGTAAAGTGCTCCATAAATGATTGTTATCATTCATTCAATTATTGAAAATGCCAGTTTGGGGATAAACCAGTGAATCTCTTTTCTCTGGGCTAAAATGCAAACTCTTGTGTTTCATAATTAAAGCCCTTTCCAGTCTGCCTCCGGTCTACCTTTCCATGCTTATTATCCCTTCCTCCCTCATGTGGACTTTCTAGTCCAAACTGGCCTCCTTGTAATTCCCATTATACCACATTCTATTTCCTTTCTTTGTGCCTTTCAATAGACTGTCCCTTTCCCCTTGTGGTTGCACCTCTCAGAATCTCTGCTTTTAAAACTCAGCTCAAGAGTCACCTTCTAGAGCTGAAACAACAGTGCCTCCGTAGTCAGACATCCTGGCTTCAGGTTCATCCTCTGATTCTTATTGTCTTTATCAATTTATCATTTGAGGCAAATCAGTTAAAGCTCATGAACCTCAGTTTTCATATCTGTAAAATGAGATAGTTGGAATAGGTTTCTTCTGAGGTCCCTTCTAACTTTAGATCTCACGTCCAACATGAGGCTTTTACTGCTCACCACCTTCCATGAATATCTTAGCACCCACCAAAATCACTTTGTATTTGCTTTCTATGTAGCTTATATTCACATGTGTACTTGTTTCCCTCATAGAATGGAACCTTCTTGAGGGTAGGGATAATTTTGCTTTTATCTTCCAAATTCCTAGTATAATTCTAGGCATATAGTTGGTGTTTATTAAATGCTTATTCATGGAAGGACTGATTAATACTTTTAGTTTATTCAGTTCAACCAATTATACTTATACCTAATAGCAATATAATCCAGCCCACTTTTTATTATCTCATCCACAAAAAAATATTCATTAAGTTTTAGGAAGGGACTTTAGAGATTAACAAATCAAATCCCCACATTTTACACATGAGGAAAAGGTAGTTAATAATAGCAGCACTGGAGTTTGAACTGTGGTCCTCTGGAAATGTAAGGACCTTGTTAAATTTATTACTGTATGCTATTTCTGTAGAATTTCCATGACCTAACAACATCTCTCTGTCATATTGCATATAGGGGAATGGAAAATTGTAGAAAGACTCACTGAATTAACCAATGCTGCTTCTTGAGCTCTGAATATGAATCCTCCTTTTCAAGACATTGTCTCCAAGGACTCATGTTTCAAGTCTTGATTTTTTATTTTATCCTGGAAAGATAAAGCTTAAACGTTTATGATTAAGATAAAAAAGGTTTAAATGTTGTGGAACATTGGGAGTTGCCCATTTGTCTTTTGGTTCACAAGGGGCAACACAAACGGAAAGAATATTTTTATAGCCTGATGATAGTGATGTACTCAATTCCATATTGCTTATTCATAAAATCAGTGCTGGATACCCAGATGAGACCAATGAAATATATAGTGTTAGGCAGAGGGATAAACCAGTTGCTAATTCTTTGTCATATGTAATACATTCACATATACAAATGATCAATGGCATTGTTTTCAATATCTAATTTATAGTCAGGCATTGATAAAACCGATAGTACTCCTACCTTTAAAAAATCAAAAGATACAATTCATTATTGTTGAAGGAAGAATGATACATTTTCAGGCAGAAGATGGGTGTGAATCTTATTTCTCCTCTTTCCGACTTTTGTGACCCTATGAAGGTCATGACTTGTCTGGGTCTAATTTTTAAAATGAGGAAGCTGAGTTAGATAATCTATTAAATCCTTTTCATTTCTAAACTTTAATAACTTGAGGCCTCAGATTCTTAACCTGGTTCCATATACTTGTTTTTTTAAAGTATTTTGATAATTATTTCAATAGAATTACTTTTTTTTTATAATTTCATATATATGTATACATATACACATGTACATATACACACACATTCATTTATATATTTTAGCATAATATTCTGAGAATAGGTTCTGTTTTGGGTCTCACCTGACTGCCAGAGGTATCTATAACACTCAAAAAGATTAAACATGCTTTAGTTTACAAAATTTAATATAATACTAACTAAAATATCTTCCTTGTATACTTTATGTATTATCCATTGCAGCTTTATGTAGGCAAAAGTTTTAGGCTTATCTTATTTTTGGTGTTCAAATTTTGTTAAATTTGGTGATGATTAGGAAAACAGAGAGAGATAAAATAATAGTGGCTTCATAGGATGAAGCTGATGATATTTTAATAACAGGGTATTAAACTCCTCATCTTTTCATTGAATTAATTTCATTTTTCTCATTTCAATTTGGGCATCATCTACCAAAATTTTCTAGTCTTGCTCTGGAAAAAGCAACAGTGGTAGCAATAACTACAATGAAACAAAAATGTGGAAGTTATTGCTTTTACAGTTGTATTATGTAATTTCAAAAGTGGGGGAAAAACCCCTAAAACATTTTACCCTAAATCTACCTGGTTTATCAAACTCTTCACAAAAGATTCATCTATTTGGAAAATCTTGATTTTTTTCATGCAAAATTTTCAGATTTCATCCAGATCACAGAATATCAAAGCTGGAAATGAACTTAAAAACCATATAATCAAGCAACGTCATTTTACAGATGAGGGGATTGTTGTGTTTAATTCTTGGTGACACATCCTAGGAAGATTGCAGTCAACTAGACATAGCATCTAAAAAAGGGAGACCAGGAGACCAGTAAAAGGCCTTCAAATCATGCAATATATGTATTAGTTGAGAATACAGGGGATTTTTACCCTAGAGAAGATAGGACTTGGTGATACGGTAGCTGTTTTTAAGTATTCTAAAGGCAATCCCATGCAAAGCAGAATAAATTTATTCTTTTGTTTGTTTCTAGAGCACAGGAATAGGAGCGATGGGTATAAGTTGGAGAGAGGGATATTTGGTTTGAAATAAGGACCAAAAAACCTCCTAACATTTAGAGTAGGGGATCTTACCCTCTCTGGCACTAACCTCATGACAAGTACCAGACATCAGCAACTCTGGTCACCACTAAAGGGAGCCACAGGCCTTAGCTTTATCCAACCCAACACTTATTGCCCCTTGCCCAGCTCCCTCCTGGTATAGCAAACCTACTGTCATATAGTTGCTGAGTCCCACATCCCTAAGTTTTCTAAGTTTTCCAGAGACCTGCCCTCCCTCCCCTGGGACTCTTGGATTCTCTCTTTCCTTAGTTGAGGATCCTCTGCTTCACCATTGTTCTTCACTGTCCTTGGAGCTTTTCACCTGACTTTTTTTTTTCCCAATCAAACCCAAAGTATTATCTGACCTTTCCATCTGCCATAAATTAAATATGAACATTCCCTCCTAAACATGAGCCCTCCTTTATGTGTTTCCCCCCTTTAGAATGTGAGCTCCTTGCAATCAGAGACCATTTCTATTTTTATTTTGTAGCTTCAGCACTTAGCCCAATTTTGGGTGCAGAGTAAATGCTTAATAAATACATTGGGTGACATCAGTCGATATTGAGCTCTCCCTCCTTGGTGGTCCAGTAAGGGCCTGATAAGTACTTGTTGAATATGTCCGGGGAACATTCTTTTCTCTTTGTGTTGAAGTAAATAATCTCGGAAGTACTGGCTTTGAAATTCTGTGATTTTAAATCTATGTAATGAGATTTAATAAGCTAGATGCCCGCGATTCAAGCTCAAATCGTTTACCTTCATAATCAATACTGCTTCTGCTATGCCATGATATTTGGCATAGTGTAGACAAAATCGCTTGGATGTGTTTGCTGATTGATCAAATTAGCTATTTTCAGGTTGTTCACTGAGCAGCTGATCAGATTTCGTTTGGTTGCTGTGAGCCATGCATCCATGACAACCAGGAAACATGGAAAGTTCACCAAGTAATGCTCTAAGCATTCACTGTGTGTCATGATTGGTTCTTCTTTTTGACAGCAGCCGTTGATTAGGTGGTTTAAGGTTTTATTTAGAGACATGAATTCATCCCTCTTTCTGTGTCCACCCCAGACTCCCAGCTTGGCTCTGCAGTAAGAAGCCAGGCACCAGATGGGACACGATTATCATCATGTTAGCACGATGCAGTGGAAAGGGCATTTTTGAAGAGATTCAGAACGTCTTGATACCAGTCTTGGATCTGTGCCTTATTGCTAGCTTTGTGACCTGGCTAAGGGAGTCACCTCACCCTGATGATCCGATCCTTTATCTGTCAAATGGGTATAATGATAACTACTTTGCCTTCCCTCATATAGCAATCACAGAAGTCACAGTCTTAGAGCCAGAAGGGATCTTAGTCCAGTTCTCTTCCATTACAGACAATAAAGTTGAGGTTGAGAGAGCTTGAGGGTCTTACTCAAGATCATGCATGTAGCAGAACTACGCCTTGCACTCGCATACCATTCAGCTGTCCTCCAATATCTACTTGCTCTACTTAAATAAAATAAAAACAAATGTATGACTTGAGCAGTCAAGGGGAGAATTGTCACCCTCCCTAGTACAATTAGGTGTTTGTTTGCAAATGATTACATCCTTAGGAGGGCAGGAAGAAAAAAAAAACCCAACCTCATTAATGTGTTTTATCTTCAACTTCAATTTAGTTTCAATTGAAGATTAATTCTAAAAGAAAGGAAAGCATATATGGAATTATATATTAGTGGGACAATATGATTGACAAACTGTGCAAACTGAAGTTCAGTTTCATATTAAAAAACAGGATTGAATTCTCTATAAAATTATAATTATATGTACAGCTAGTTCTGCTAAAACGATTGTTTTGAAAACATGAAATTATTCCAATGTAGCTGATATTAAGGAAAAACTAAAGTAGAACACAGATTTTGTGTTTTCTTATGTGTGATTTCTTCTTTGAATGTAGAAAATGTCACCATTTCACAACTCAAAAGCTGCTACTCTTCCAATGCCGAATTTCCGCAAGCATACGTCATCTTTTTTTGAGATTAATTACCATACTTATTATTATGTATATTTGTCTTCTGTTGCAGAAGGAGTTGTTGATTGAAGAGGGCTTTTCTATATCCCCTTCCCCTCAACCTTCCATCATGGTCCTCCCTGAGGCCTTGGGATTGTGGTCTGCCCAACTTTCAGGAAGCTGCCAGCCCCATCCTGTGCCAACAGGGGTATAGACTTAGTAGCACCTTGACACTAAGCATATTAGCGCTATTTCTTTTAGTACTTTTTAAAAACAATTTAATATGTATAAAATTGTGCTATCATTTTTAAAGTTCATATCCCTCTTTTTTTTTTTGACAAATCCCTGATGAACTTAGAGTATTTTGTCCTTAACTTCATTTTCTCCATAAGCCCTGAGGTTTTTATTGTGCTATTTTGCATGGAATAGTGATTTTTTGCATGGGGTGGTGGTTTTTGGAAATGCGTATCTCTAGTTATACCTGAACTGACAGTAAACAGGTCTATAAAAATAATGGTTGTATAAACTGAGGTAAATTTTTACCATTGTTATATACTACATGAAATATCTGTTCTCTGATATATAACTTCTCATATAGAGTTAGTACTGTAGCATTTTATCGATCAGTGGCTTATATGTAGTCAGTCATTAAACATTCATTTAGGACCTACTGTGCATCTTGTTCTGTTTGAAGTTCTGAGGATAAAAGGTCAAAAATGAAACCAACCATGTCCTCAAGTAGTTTGTGTCCAGTTGTGGGAGGCAGCATGTACCCAAATTAGTACACGTACATGCAAAAAAATGCAAGGTAATTTTAAGGTACAGCAGCATGGCTACTAAAAAGATATGGAAAGGCCTCATTGAGGATGTGGCACTTGAGATGATCTCTGAAGGAAACTAGGTTTTCTAAAAGGTGGAGATATTCCAGATACACGGATGGGAGATGGAATGGTGTGGAGCAGCAGAAAACGGTCCACTGTTATGGAGCATAGAGTCTGTGAAGGAGAGTCATTTATAATAAGACTGGAATGGTTGATTGGAGCCAAATTATGAACTGCTTGAAATGTCAAACACATGATCAGAGAGAAAAAGAGACATGATCACACCTATGGTTTATTTTTGTATCATTCTGGCAGCTGTGTTAATGCTTAATAAATGCTTGGTGACTGAGTAGAGAATGATTTGGAGAGAGGAGACTTTTGAGGCAAAGCACTTAGGAAACAAACTGGCACAGATAAGAGGTGATACCCTACTATAGAGTGTTGGTCATCTAAATGGACAGAGGTTATTGAGGGATGAACTTGCAGTAACTGACAACTGATTGAGTATGGAAGGAAACAGAGTGAGCACTTGAGCTTTGCAAAATTAGTGCTTGGTGGAATGATGGTGAACTGGATAGAACTTGGGAAGATTGGAAAATGGAGATTGGCTTTGAGGTAAAGATAATGAGTTTTGCTTTGAACATAATGAATTTGACAAATCTAAAATGCATCTAGTTTTAAATCTTCTTCAGATACTTGACGATATTCTGGAGAACAGTAGAGAAATTTGAGCTGGAAACATAAATGAGATAGTCATTTTCATAGAAATGAGAATCAACTTTTATAACCACTTTAATATTTGTTATAGGGCATTAGTAATTATTTAGAATAATTCTATTCAGATAATGTAACTAAACTAGTATTTATGAGTAAATGAGTTCTGTCTTCTAATCCTTTTTCTTTCCACCTTTTCCTAATGTCATTATTATCTCTTTTTTTGACATTACCTAACTTCATTCTATTCAAGGGTGATATTCTGGTTCTCTCTCTCTCTCTCTCTCTCTCTCTCTCTCTCTCTCTCTCTCTCTCTCTCTCTCCCTCCCTGCCTCCCTCCCTCCCTCCCTCTCTCTCTGTCTTCTCTTTCTCAAAATTTCTGGTTAGAATGATGGTGAGGCAGTGTAGGAGGAAAGAATGAAGATGAAATGAGTAGTTAAGGAGAATTGTAGAAACATGAAGCTATATAGTTAAATGACATTGGGAGCATTCCAATAAGAACTCCAAGATCAAGAATCATTAAATTTTAAGAACTGTGAGGGTCCTTAGAGATCATGAAGGTTGGAGGTAAAATTACCTATCCAAGCTCACCCAGATAATGGCGAAAATATGACTAAAATATAAATTTCCTGACTCCTAGTTAAATGTTCCGAAAATGAGTGAGATGGGGGCAGCTAGGTGTCTCAGTGGATAGGGCACTGACCCTGGAATCAAGAGAATCTGAGTTCAGATCCATTTGTAGACACTTGACACTTGCTAGCTGTGTGACCCTGGGCAAGTCACTTAACCCCGATTGCCTCACAAAAAAAATGAATGAGGTGAAATGTAAATATTAAGCTCCTTTCATTCATATAATAACATTTTGGTAGTAAATCTCATGCTATCCTATGTGCATAGCTTCTAAGTTCATGAAAATTCTAAAATCAGAGTTAGAAGGGACCTAGAAAACTGAATCTTAATAGCAACAGTTAACATTTATTTACCACTAAAAGGTTTGTTCTACATGTTATCCAATTTGATCTTTATAAATATTCTGTGAGATATATTTTATTATACACACTTGACCGGTGAAGAAACCAAGGATGTTAAGTAACTAAGAAATGCACAGCTGATAAGGACTGAGGTAGGATTGGACCTCTGGGTTTCCTGACACCAATCTAGTACCCTTACCCACTATGCCACATAGTCAATAGAGAACCAGTTCAAGAATTGGCTAAGGTCATTCAGCTAGTAAATGCATAAGTAGAATTTGAGTCTTGCTTCTTTGATTTCAAATCTACTATTTATTCCATTGTAGCATGCTTTGGGGGTAAAAGACACCACCTTCCATATTCTTTATATTTGAGAATTTATTGTTTAAGTGGACGTCAGCAGAGTTGCTGAGATAATTTTCTTTCTTTTCACAGATAAAACTTTGGATTCTATAAGAATGTATCTTCAGAAAGCCTTATTTGAGGTTTGCTTAGACCTCTTAGTGCCATTTATACTTTTCCCTATCCCCGTGCCTATGAAAGTGTGGTAGCTGTTATCACAGAAATGTGATAATCTTTTTATTATGAATAGCTGGGATGGACCACCATGGCTCCCAAGGAGGTATTCCATTTTCTCAAGTAAATAATACATGTTTTCCCCATAATTACCTGATAGACTAGAATAGCTCCTTGGGATCCATTCTAGTCTATTGGGTAAATGATATGTTTCTTAATAGCATTTTTACCCAACAGTGAAGCTTGTGAACTAATGATATATATAGTGAGGCCTCTGTGGGAGATTGGATTGAGGCAGTAGCTACTTTTATAAACTTGCAGACTAGACCCTGAACTCTCACATTCAATGGAGATAACATTTGTACGCAGTGTTATTGAGGAAAATGAATGCTGCGCAACAGTATGTTATGGTATTTTCACTGTATGCCTGAAGACAGCATAGTGAGTATTATTCCATTTCATGCCAGTAACATCCCACTTGGATTACAACTCTTTGCTGTTATGAAACCAATGTTAATACTGGTCAGGAGACCATAGCTGGATTGTATCTAGTTTTTTTTCTTGAACAATACATTAAGTTGTTTAAGAGTGGCAGTGTTTTTAGGTGATAATCCATTATGAATAAAGTACAGAATTTAGAGCCAGGATCTGCTCCTGATACTTACCATCAATGTGACAGTGGTCAAATCACTTAACCTTTCCTAGCCTGAGTTTCCACATAAGTAAAACAGAGATGATATCTATTGTATTTACCTCATAGCCTTGTTGTAAGCCAAAGAAGATATTCCATGGGAACAAAAGCTATATAAATATTAGTTATCATGTTTATTGTTATTATTGCCAATATATTATAACTAAAAATGGTTATTTCAATTATTTATATGAACAAACTGGATCAAACATGATTCAAGCTATTCCATTCCTTTGGCATTCCATTTCTATGACCTTCAAAAAAACTGAACTGAGTTACATCTTGATTTTTTTTGGGGGGGGAAGGATGGCCACCCTTATGTTGCCAAGAGAAATATTTGTAACGTTAATCCAAATTGCGGGGCATTTTAATGCGTTCAAAACCTAAAATGAATGTCGGTCCAAATGATATAATGATTCCTCAAAGTAATAAAAACCTACAGTTAAAGTCAATATGGCAAACCTTTGACTGGATCCACTCCTGATAACTAGAAATTTTATTGATTTTTTTTTTGGTAGCTTGATTGGACTGAGATATTTTTCATTTCTGTGTTTTGTAGGGTTCCTTATGCATAATTCAAATCTGTTTAGGGCAGCGTTCTTCAGAGACACCCAAGAATTACCATATTAAGTTTTATCCTTTGTTTAGTCAATATTTTGTTTCTGGTAGGAGTAAAAAAGGATGGTTTGTGAGAAGCATAATAGAGACCTTCTCTGCCATTTCTCCCTTCCTGGAGTATTACCCAAAGTGTGTCCCAAACTAGAATTTATCCAAAGGTCCATCTTCAAGTGTGTTAGTTTCTAGAAATAGCACTGAAGAAATCACTGAGGGAACTCGGGATGAGGACTCAGTGGCCGTTGGGAGAGATTCTTCTCTTAATGGATGTCTTGGAAGTGATTTTCAGCTCTATCACATTGTTGCTTATAATCAAAATTGCAAAAGAGGAAACTGACAGGAACATCATGGGAGTGGTTTACAAGTTAGCAACAAAAATGTTGTAAAGGGAAACACTGCAATGTTTTTAGAATTGAAGGGAGAGATTTTAAACTATCAAGAATGAAGTGCCATGTTTGCATTTTATTGATTTCCTACCTATTGATTTCAATGGATGAACTGCCTGCAAGATAGAAATAAGACTGACAGTCAGGCATAAGCTTGGGCATCTCTGACAGCTCTTAGTCCTTCAATGGAAGGAGAGAATTACATATAAAATATCCTAGATACTCACTTGTCTGACTTTGTATACATAAAACCTTTGAGTATTTTTCCTGTGCTTCCTTCAAAAATTCTCCAGGAAATCAGTGACCTGCATATATATGGTTTCTCATGAGGGAAAACCTGAGCATGTTCAGTTTGGTTGGATCCACATATTTGGTGGCAGAATATTTCCCGAGTTTGGCTGCTTGAAAATCTGTCAAAATGTAGGCTACTGTGTCAATCAGACCAACTGCCACCAGCCAGGTAAACTGGGATGGGGCCACCTGAAGAGTTATGAGTGGAATGAGTCTGGAACAGCCACTCATCACACAGACTTAGCTGTTCGATACCAGAGAATACAATACAGCCAGAAAGGACTCCCTGGAAAATCCTTGCCGCATGTATGTGGAGAGGGCCAAGGGATTAGAGGGGGTATTCTTGGGCTCCTCTGTGACCCACTCCTGTTCTGCCTTTTTGGGGCTATGCCCTTGGCAAGTGTTGATTGTATGTGCCAAAGGCCATTTGTGATTTATAGGGAGCCAAACATTTTCCTTTCCCAAAATAACCCCTCTTCTGGACTGCCACAGTGTCTGTACTTACAACCATTAGAGGTCCGCCTTTGGCCAGGCATTGTCTCCAGAAGTCCCTTGTTTAAGGCTCCCAGGATTTTGGGGCCCTCCTGCTGTATCCCCCCCCATCCCCTCCAGCAGAATTAAACAGGATAAGCAAGCATAAATAGGTTGCACTTTGAATGGTTGGAATCTGCCCACTCCAATCCATCTTTCATCCAACTGTTAAAGTGATATTCCTAAAATACAACAGGTCTAACCATGTCATTCCCAAGCTCAATTAAGCTCCAGTGGCACCCTCTTGCCTCCGATAAACTACAAGCTTCTTTATTTGGCATTAAAATCTCTTTCCCAGTCTGACTCTAGCTGACATCATTTCCAGACTTACTGTACATTGCCACCTTTCAAACACTTTATCGTCCAGGGGGACTGACTGCCTTGCTAGTGGCATACACTGTACTATCTCCTGTCTCTGTGCTTTTGTATAGATGGTATCCCTTATACTTAAGAGTATTCAGTTTGCGTATATTTTATACTTATTCATTTATTTACAAAATGATTTATATGTTATATAGTGATACATTTGTATATAATATTTATGTGTTGCATTTATCACACCGAAAAAATGGAAGTTTTTTAAGGGAAAGTATTATTTCATTTTTATCTTATTACCCCCAGAGCTTAGCACAGTGCTTGACACATGGAACGTACTTAGTAAATGCCTGTTGATTCACTAATTCTCTATCCAACAAACGCTAAGTATTTCTTAGCATCTCCCATGTAGCAGACACTCCACCAAGCCCTGGGGATACATAGAGAAAAATTGAAATATCCCTTCTCTCAAGGAATTCACATTCTAGGAGATGGATACAGTGTTGAGAAGGCAGGAGACACTACAGATACCCCCAACGCTAATGGAAAATTATAAAACTAAAGGGGAGAAGCAATGAGAATAATAAGAAAATAAATACTCTCAAATTTATAAAGTGGTAGATCAGTTCTTGGTACTGATCTCATTCCAGGTGGGTGCACTGAGAAAGTGAGCCCTAAGAAGAAAAGAAAAGCTTCTCACTCCACTGGATTTATTCAGCCGGGTCTCACTCACATCTCTCCCTGCTTGTGCATTTCAACTGAACTCAATTTAAAAATCAAGAAACCCTTTTTTCCCTCTTCACCAGTAGATTACCCCCTCTTGGTGTATAGGTAGGAGGGAAAATAATTTAGTTTGTGTAGATCCAACAGGTATTTTATAGTACATTAATGTCCACTTAGCCAGCATTTGGATTGCTCTGTCAATACCCAAGGCATTTAAAGTTGCAATTTTAGGATCTCTTTCACAGGAGGCACAGACATGCTTAAGCTGAAGTTGCTGCCTCTCATTCCCCCAACTGTGAGTGACTAACTGATTTTCCACCCTTCACCACCACTAAGTAGTAGATTGTTTGGACTGGAATTAGACAGGCACAGGTGGTGCCACCTGCTGCAAGTTTTTTTCTTTTTTTTTCTTTTCTTGTTTCTTCTGCAGCTGTTGGCTTGGGTCTTTTAACAGTTTGTTCATTGGTAAAGGAGGATGGCCTATTGGATTATTGATAGGTTCATAATATTATGTGCAGAAAAACAAGGTTAGCTTAGTATTATGGCTGTTATTTTTAACATCTAGAAATAAGCACAGAAGCTCTCAGAGTAAGGAAGGTCCATATCTATTCCTTGTTCATTCAATGAGGAGCTTTATATTTGGACAAAATTGTCTATGTAGTCAAAGGATAGCATATTTATTTTATTGACTTTAAGGCCTTTGCATATTCTGTATACTGTCTGTGTTACAATTTTAGGCACTTTGAATTTTTTTTAATGCTCAAATTCTCAAATGATTGCATTGCATGCATTTTTAGAATGAAATAAGTTCTTTCTAGCATGTCCTTTATATCACACTGGATAATAAATGCCTTTAGAATTTTCCATTATGAAAAATTCTAACATATTACTTCTTTAGATAGTTCTTTTTTGCTTTCTTAAAAAACCATCTCTTTTTGGTGGTTTGGCTTTATTTGTTTGTTTGAAAATAGATGCCTTCCTCAATGCAATATTGCAGAACTGTGTTATATATTATCATTTTGGTTATTTGCATTCTGGCCAGTGTGCTGTGAACAAACAAATGGAAAGGCTAAAAAAGAAAAAAAAACATAGTTCTCAGAAACATTGTAAAGTGTATAGTGCATGCAGTGTGTTAAAGTTCAAGACAATCTCTTCTAAAAAGTAAAAAAACCCCTCAAAAACCAAGTTTTATGTGTTTCTGATTCTTTAGCTGGTTGGTTGGTGTCCTTCATCTTCGAGGAGGACCAAAATGACATCACCATGATAAGTGAAATTTCAATGTGTCCGACTGTGGCTGATCAGACCAATATGAGCTCTACCACAGGTTGGGCACAGATAGTCCGTGTGAATATTGGGGGTGGATACTCTAAATTTGCGCCTCCTACATTTACTTTGTGCTGTCAAAATTCTGATTTGCTCAAAGAGCACAGCACCCTTTCTGATGTGGGCATGCCATGCTGAGTGGTCCTGTGCCAGTGTCTTCCATGTTGCATAGCTAAATCCAAAGTTCTTGAGGGAGACCTTGAGAGTGTCAATTGGTCTGGTTAATTCTGATAACAAACGAGACTCTGGCATGCTAACTAGTTATGTGACCCTCTAGTGGTCAGTGTCCCAACTTCTTAGAGGGACAAGTGGCGTTCAGCCCCCCCAAATTGAGCAATATCAGGTCTGTGATGCCCTTGGATGTCCGGGGCTGCACGTATGCTACACTGATTCTTTACTCACTATATAGGTAAATATATATATATGTATGCATGAGGTTTATATTCACTTAAAAAATCAATATTTTCGTTGGTTTTCTGATTTCATTGATGCATATCTTCTTTCCACTGAAGCACATCACAACACTTATACATCTTGGTAGAAGGTCTTCATAAATTCCTATTGCCCAAAAAAGTTCATTACCTTCTGACCAAATAGAGGAAGGCGATTAGCACAATGAGGGAGGATCCTAAACCATTACATATGAACATTTACTTTAGCAATTGAGGGTATTTAGTTAGCTTGAGGAAGAAAAAGAGGTAAGGACCACCTACCTGAAAGCCATCTTTAAGTATATGAAGCAAAACTTCCCGTGGAAGAGAGATAAGATTTCCTTGTGTGTACATACATCAACCTTAGGTGCTTGTGGCAATGATGATGCTCTGAAAATTCCATTTTCACTTAAATTACTGTTCTCCTAACAAACTTAAGGACAGTTATGGAAAATATATCTACTTTTATCTTAAGCAGATTTCTGTTCAATCTAAGGAGAAACTGTAACATTAGAATAATCCCTATCCCAATAGTCATCTACCCCATGAAATAATGATTTCTGTGTCACTGATGTTCTTCAACTGTATGTTGGATAACCATTTATTAGTGAGGGATGTTGGAAAGTTTCCTGTTTCAGGTAGACAACCTCTGAGGTCCCTTCCAACTGTGAAATTATGTAGTGAAGGGTTTCTCCTAATTTAGTTAGGCTGATCTCAGATGACTGGCATCATTTGTCATGTGACCTCTAAATCTTTTCCAGCTTGGTAAGAACTTCCAGAATCTGTGTTCCATTTGATTTGAGAATCAAGATTCATGTCTACACCATAATGAATCACTGGAATAGGACTTAAGTGGAAAATACATATCTGTGTACTTATATGTGTGTATCTTGATCATCTGGTATTTTATTTTCATGAAAAACTGCTAATATGACTGTGATTTGGACTGAATACATGCAAAGTTTTAAAATGCAAATCAATTCTCAATCACAATTCTATGGGGGCTGCTTCTATCGCCTAGGGGAACCTACTGAATGGTCTTCAGGTGGGAGCTGTAAATAATATATACAATGAAATATCCTCATGTTGAAACAGACACATGTTGTGGTCATTGCTGTGCTATACTGTGCTCTGAAGTTGTTTAGATTCCAAAATTTAGACTTATCCAAAAAAGTACCTCCTGCTCTAACCCAACAGCAGATGACTGGCTCTGCTTCTGGAATTGGGCAGCCAAACTGAATCGCTGTCAGCCATAACAAACATCTGTTTAAGCCAGTATTATGAATATTTTTAAAAAATTAAGACATAATGTCAGTTGCAGCAAAGCAAATGCCAAAATGATAGGCTCCCATTTTAACATAAAAATAATGCTTAGGTAAGACAGAAGTATTTATTTTTAAAGTGAGAAATTTTTCTCTTATCCCAGAAGGATTTTCTGATTACCATAGTAAAATGGCATAAAATGACTGAGGGAAGAATCAGCTTGTCAGTAAAAAACCAGACTGTTCTGAGGCCTGTTTCTGTCCATTTGTTTTATGTCAAGTAATGGTGCACAATTCTCTTTTGATAACACTGCTTTATAATGGATCTGGGAAAGCCTTTCCTGTCTTAAGAACAGCTTAAGAGAGTACTACTTAATGAGAACAATGTCGTTTTCCTATTTAATTTTGTTTCTAACTGATGAGAGCATGTGTTTAACTCTGATGTGTAAATAAAGATCATGAACGTGATTGGCTAATGTTGACTTACAGTTGGCCTAATGAGATTTTATGAATATTGCTATGGCATCATAATGTATTTATTGGCCTTTTATAGGAGGGGAAAATAGTGCTATTAGTTAAATAATTCAGTCCCGTAATACCACAGTGATTATTCCATTTTTACCATAGTAAGTGTTGGGCAACTACTTACTAATTTCCAGAGAGGTAAGCATTTTTCTAAGTTGATGCTTTGCTTGAATATATCCAGTGTCAGTCAGCTGTTAATAGGTACTATTATAATATAAAGAACTATTATTTTAAATGTAGTTGATCAGTCCCAGAAGGGCTGCATACACAGAACTGTTCTCCAAGGTTGCATTAGTCATTCTGCAGTAGCACTGAATTTACGTTGTTAAATTCATTCCAGCTATTGAAACTTGACAACTAATTTTGGATAAGAATGATTGGAATTGATAAACCCTCTTATTTTTGGAAGTGGCTGTTTTTCAAAACAAATCTTTTATCTGGTATTGTACATAATTTAGTGGAAACATACACAGAAATCTGCATTGCTCTGAGCACTAACGAGAGGGAAAGAATTCCAATCAGTATATCTTTCATTTTTCTAAAAATGCAAAATACAGTATGTGAGCCTTGATGCTCACCTACACATCTACCCATTAATCTTTAAATATATATGTATATATTTAAAAGGTAGTAGGAAAAAGAAATTCAATAATTTCCTACTCTTTGTTTCTGTTTTCATTAAGGCTCTTCATCATTAAATTTGGAAGCAAAACGTTTGCATGAAGTGTCTAATTACCCCCTGGGTTTGTTTACACTATAGGTCAAATCACGTCTATTCTGAATGTGCTGATATGATTATTTTCCCTTTTATGATATTCTCTACAACAGATTTGTCCTTGTCCTCTGAAACTAGCATATAACGGTTCTGTTGTAAATATAAAAATCAATTTTCAGATATGTGGTACTGAGAGTGAGTACTTAGACCTACAGATAATTTCAGTACCTCATATTCACAGAATGATAGTGTCTTCAAGTTAGAAGGATACTTAGAGGTCATCTAGTCTAACCTCCCACCCAATGTAACATACCTTCCCCCATGACACCCATAACAGATGTTGCACAGCCCTTTTACTAGATATACCAATAAGTAGCATTTTGAACTGGTTTGAGATGTCCCATTTTTAGAATCAAAACAAAATTTGTCTCCTTGCATTGTTTTCATCATGACTCTTGGTCATTAAATTTATAAGCTAATACTGTAAAATGTTGTCATGAGGTAGATAATTACCCCCTGAGTTTGTTTATACTGGTGATCCAATCATGTCCATTTGGATGTTCTGATATGGAGTTCTTTTCCCATGTTAAAATGTTCCTTACAACACAGATCTGTCCTCATCCTCTGAAACTAGCATATAATAGTTCTGTCGTAAATATAAAAATCAATTTTAAGTATGTGGTACTGAAAGTCATAGTAATTAAACCTACAGGTAATTTCAATATCTCATATTCATAGACTCATAGTATTTTCTGCATCGTCTTCTTATCTTGCTTCAACCACTTAGTTTCATAATACTACACAGATGTGAAGTAATTTCTCTTGAAAGTGCATTTTTAGGATTTTGTTTTTCATAAAGTCAAGGTATATACTTACCTCGAGGTGTTAATAGCTTAATATTGTATGGCGGTAACTAACTTCTTATCCCACCTATTTCTGTAGAATATTCTTCAGTTAGTCATGAAAAATGTCCTGAAAAAGTCAGTAGAAGAATAATTCTGTACTGATAGAGACATACTACCATTTGTACATGAGCTTGTGCTTATTGTAGTGAGCTCTGGGCCCTCTGCACTGAGCTCTATGTTAATCCACAGAGATTGTAACCATTCCCACTGGAAAAATAAAATGACTGAAAAATGCCTATTTCCTAGATTATGAGAAACATTTGGATGAGCACCCCCATCAGTATATGTATCTTGGACAGCTGCTGCAAATGGGCAATAATCTGAGTCCAGAATTAAATAGGAACAGCAATAATCACGAGGTTTTTACTGCTTAGCAAGCAGCAATCTCTTTAATACCATTTTTCTCCCGATGATCTGGTAGGGTTATCACAGGGAATATCAATATTAGAAGAAAGTAAATTATAGGGACCCCCAAAATATGAAAAGAAGTGTTCATTTGTTAGTATTTGTTTAAGATTGAATTATTTCCCCCAAATTTTGGGAGCTATTACTTTGATTTAACAATAGTTATTTCTTTGCTTATTATTTAGGGCAAAAGGTATAAGAGCCAGAGGGAAGCTAGTACTGTAGAACTAATGATCTTTCAGGATCTGCTTGACCCTTTCCTCAAATTCTTGGCTTCAGATTTTTGTTTCATCCATGTGCGGATGAATTTCTGTTCTGATTACCATGCCTCACTTTCAGGATCAGCTGTGGGCATTTGTTCTAGGCCACAAAGCTCTCCTGCTTTGGCTCTGCCCTGTGCTTTAGTGATTGGTGTGCTGCTGATAAAAAGACAGAGACCCAGAGTAGTCAACTGTATCAATCTGCTTGTCTGCGTCCTGGTTCTTGGCATGTTGTTTCAGAGGCCTGATGATGGATTACAATTTTGTGAACCTTAGAATTTCTAGTGCTTGCCAATAGCTTCTGTTGGTAATGAATTCTCCTTTGTCTCCATGAATTTCCCCAGAATGAGATTCTCTATATGGTCATAAGTGACTGGTCATACTCTGAGAGGAGACTATGACACAATCCAAACTTTGGATAATGTTATAGAGCAGTCAAGAACAGACCATCATTTTCCTACATCTAATTAGTTTATGGGTCTTGACTTTAACCTTAACCCTGCAATTCTTACCCTAAAACACACTCTTCCATTTTTCCCCATTCATAACAGCTTCTACCCTAACACCCTTATCTCTTTTTAGAGCTAAATTGTCAGATTAGCAAGCAATTATTAATTGCTTGTGTTTACCTGGCACTGTTCTATAGTATAAAGTAACCCATTCCCTGAACACACTCACTTCTCTCAAAGAACTCTGCTTTGAAGATCAGCATGAAGATAGCTGTATACAAAAGGTACGTATATGATAAATGGAAGGTAATCTTAGAGGAAGTAGATTTGTAAGGCTAGGGTGTGTTTTTCCTTCATTGCCAAAGAAGACCATGCCATCAGAGAAATGATGACATGACTTGTTCTTGACTTTGTTTTGAGTGAGGAGGGCCATGCAGGTCACCAGCCTCACTTCTCCTCCAGAGCCAGCTAAATCCAGTGACCAGATATTCATCAGGATGACTGGTAATTGGAATTCAGTGACTTGCCCAAGGTCACTCAGCTAGTGAGTGTCAAGTGTTTGAGGTGAGATTTGAACTCAGGTCCTCCTGACTGGTACGCTATCCACTGCACCACCTAGCTTCCCCCAGGCTATAGTGTAAGGACATTGGGAAGACTTCCTGCAACTGGTAGGATTTTAGCTGGTTCTTTCATGCAGTGGTGAGGAGGGCAAATATTCCAGGAAGTTATCTTGTGGAATTCCTGTCCCTGTGCAAGAAGTGGTGAAGAATGCAAAAGTAGCCAAAGGAGTTAATGAACACACAAAGCACTGGAAATCCTTTTGTTTCTTCCTGGAATATTCATCAAGTTTCCCTTGGTTGTACTTAATGCAGAAAGAATAGAGTTGGGATTTATGATGTTAAAGGAATATACATGCCAATATGACAGATCTATTGAAAACCAAACTCAAGACAACTAATTCAGCCTAGTATATTAGTGGAAAATCAGTGGTCTAGACCAGTGGATTTCAAACTTTTAAATTTTGCACCCTTATCAATAAAAAATATTTTGAGCATATACCTCTGAGAATGTATGTTTATATATAAATACTATTAAAATAAATACTAATAAATATTAAATATATAAATAAAAAATTATATATAAATATAAATAATATTTCAACAATATTTTGTATATTCTAAACATAAGCAAAATTGGAATTAAAAGCATGATGAAGATGAAATAATCATCTTAAAATTTATTTTTGTTGTGTTAATAGTATTACTGTATAAAATCCTTTTGGTTTCAAAATTATTATTAGTAATGATATTTTAGTGGAAATATGATGGAATAGGCTATATAATTTTTGAAATCTTGATTTAACACTTTTTGATATAGTGATTAACACTTTTTGATATAGTGATTTGAAGGTCTAGTTCTAAATTAATTTTATTTCAGCACTTCTTAATGATTGTCATAGTTGTTAAGAGTTGATTCAAAAAGAGTCATAGATCCAACTGGATGAAGTACATCATTGATTGTGCTTTCTAACTTGTAGTAGTAAAGTTTCAGTTCCATCAACTAATTATGCAAAGAATTTTTATTGAAATTCAGCTACCGTTTCCATTTTCTTTTATGTCAGTCATTTGTTCTTGAAAACTAATTGGAAGGTAGTATTATTATATTTTTTAACAAATGGTTTCAAAACACTCTGAAATTCTTCATTTGAAAGATTTTAAAAACAGATTTGAAAAGGATGTTTCCAAGTTATTGAAGTATGTAGATATGAGAGTTTTTATAAGGATAGACCTACTTTTTTTTGGGCAAAAAATCACATAGTGATGGAAATATTTCCAAGTAATTATTTCAGATGCTCTCTCCCTAACATTTTTTTTTCTGAAAAAAACATTTACTTTCTCATAATTGTTAAAAAAAAAAAAAGATTCCTTTACCTTGAAGGGACAGCTTGCATTTTGTTTTTTGTTTTTCCCTCTCAGTAGGTCATAGTACTGGCAACTCTTTGCCTTCACAGCAAAGTTCAGCAAATTTGGTATACTTGTCATTTTGTAACAGAAAAATACATAACTTATCTTTGAATTAACAGTTCTTTTCAGCGCTTTGCCATGAAGTGTCAGTAAGATCTTTGTAACACAAACTTTTCATGGTCATCCATCAGATGGTTTCATAGATGACTGTATTTTAATTTTGGTCTCATAGCATAGGTGAGGAAGAGCTCATATTGAGAGGACTATAAATGCCACCTCTACCATTTTCTCGTTCGTTCGTACTCATGTTATTAACGTTATATCCAATTTTTGATTTCTCTGTACAACTAGTTGAAAGGCACTTTTCCATTTATGATGCTTAGTTGACTTAAAATTGGACAGTATAACAAATCTATTTAAGCAGGAATAGGTTAACTGCCGTATTTCTTAATTCATTGAAAACAAATGAGTGAGAGAGCCATTGTTAACTTTTTCTTGGTATAAAACTTTCACTTTTCTTTTAGGGTATCTTATCTAACATATATGATACAAGATCTTAATGAGGTTGCCTGTCTTAATCCACATTTTCAATATTAGTAAAACAGTGCCTTTATTTTTAGATAAACATCAATGTTGAGGTTCTAATATTTTCTTTCTGGATTTTAATGGATCATCTTGCAGCTTCTGCACTCAGCATTTATACAACCCACTTTAGAGGTCATTGTTCCTGTCAATAAATGCTATTGCTCTTATTTGAGTTAAGAAAAGGAAAACATTACATTTCTCTATAATAGAAGTTTAACCTGAGGTATACCATGAGGGAAGCTGGACAGAGGGAAGTAGTACTTTGAACATATTTACTTGGATGGGAGGGTAAGGAGCTCATGATGAAGAAGGGAAGGGATAAACTAGGGAAGATGTGGAGAAGAGAAAGCCTGGAATAAAATTTTATCACTTTACATTTTTGTATCCGATGTTTGTGAGGACTGAAACAAGTCATTAACAGATCCAGTACTGTTTCCTACTCTTCTGCCTTTCTTTTAATTGGTACATGATTATCTTCTTTGAGGAACATCTTGACTGCTTATAGCTCCCATGACTATTTATAACATCCTTTTATGGAGAGACTTCGTTGCCTTTTAATAACAACTGCAACGAGAAAAGACAACAACCACCGTCTCTCATGTATGTTTTGCGAAAAGTATATGAAGTGTTTTATTTCTCTACCCCAATCCTGTGATGTAAATAGTATAAATATTAATATTCTGATTTTACAGGTACAGAAATTGGGGCTCAGAAAATGCCTTGTCACACAGATATTGGAGCCTAGGTTGAAAGCTGAAACTCAGGCCTCCTGATATCAAGACTTTACTGGATAGTTGTACCCCATGTCATAAAAAGGTAGTCATTTCTTTCCATTGAAGATTAGTCCCTTTGTAAAGGTAGGTCTGCATTCACCATCAGTCATGCTGAGGTGGATAACCTGTGCCCTCTAGGCCACGTGTGGCCCTGTAGGTCCTCAAGTGCAGCCCTCTGACGGAGGACCTAGAGGGCCACATGTGGTCTTTAGGCTGCCGTTTCCCCACCCCCTGGCTATGTCTATGAGAAGATGTGACAATTTTTGAGTCAGAAACATAGGAACTGGGTAGAAAAGGTTTGGAAAACAAGAACCAAAACTGATATAGTCAAATTTAATTAAGAAAATTAATTTCTATAAAAAAATTGATTTATTAGCATTAGATAGATCTATGCTGGCCTACTGGGAGACTTATAGTTGTATTTCATAGCTCTTTTTTAGGTAACATTTTTGCCAGTGGCTTGGATAAAGACAAAGATGGCAGGCTTATCACATTTTATGATAGTGGATGGTTAGTACAATTAATTAAGAAGGCAGCTACAGAAACAGATTCCGCAGGGTCTTAAAGGCCTGGAATAATAGATTTATTCTAACAAAATAAACTTTTAACTGTGTTCTTAACCACTTGTACAATTAAAAGAGAGAGGGGAAGATATGCTATGATAGCTATACAGTTATTCTTTCCACACTGCAACTTTCCCCATCATGATTTCGATATATCCCAGGTCAGCATAAGAAATTAAATGGGGTATTTTGGTAATTGAGCAGAAGCTGCAGATGACATACAAAAACTAGCAGACAACACGGAATAAGTTCTTTTTCATGCAGTATTTTTACTTAACGTTGACTTATGTATAGCCTCTGACAAAATACTTAGCTCAAATATTACAAAAATCTTATAAAAGAAAAAAAGAAAAATTAATGCTTCTTCTCTAGTTCAAAGGGAGGACCAAAAATTTTATGTGAATTTTCCAGATTTTGGGGGTACCATACCCCTATCCCCAACAATGTGGAAGGCATAACTATATATCATTAGGATACTAATTGACAGAACAGTTAAAGAACTTGTCTAAAGTCAAACAGCTAGTCGATAAGTAGTGTCAAGATTTGCACTAATGCCTTCTAACTCCATACCTGAGCCTTGTTCTTCTGTAACAGAGCTTTTTTATGTAACGCACGTAAATATATCACCTATGATTTTATTGTTGTCGGTATTCGCTGCACGAACCCAGAATGTAATCCTTTCACTTTTTTAGAAGATCATCTTTATGAGCTGCCGAGTCTGACAAAATTTATCATCTGGTAGCCAACTTTCTGGTGATGAGCCTCATTGAATTTAGCTTGTCTGATCCTTAGAATACAGACATACAATCCATTGCCTGCCGTACTTGACACCTTCCCCATCTGGTATAGAACCTACCAGTACCTGTGCTTCATTGAACAGACTTTGAGAATCCAAGGTAGGGAGAGAATCAGAGTAGGGAACTAAACACAAAAATGCTAAATAAATTAGGATTAAGTAAAACTAAATTTTGTTAAAGTTGAGTCACTGGGAATAAGCATTAAGCCAAAGAATATCAGGTAAAATACCTCAGTACTTACACTTCCCGATTGGCTCCCGATGATGGTGTCTACCTCTAATGAATAGTGACGGAAGGAACAGGTCCTTTTTGGGAGAACCACCTTCTCCTACTATGGAATATAAAGGTAAATTGAGATTCCAGCTAAACCTTTCTGTATGTTTTCTTCCTTGAGACTCATAGATTGAAAGGATAGTAAGTCATCTATGGGTTAGGGGGCATGAATGGGGGCTGAATTTATCTTCTTCATTCCAGTAGCTGAAAATGACCATGGGCAGTAAAAGCCCATTATAAGCTGCCTATCCTTTTCCACATGGTCAGATAAGGGAAGGTTGATACAATCTAAGTTCCTGTCAGGTTTTGGCTTCCTTGTTTGCTTATTTGAGAACAGGTCAGAGTTGGGAGTCCTTGAGAAGTTCAAGGGTATACTCCACATAGGGTAACCTATAGCTAAACCATGGGGTATGATGTGGAAGGAAAAGAAGGCTGAACCTTTCCAACACTTCCCTTACTGTTAGTTTCCTGTGAGGTGAATGTGGGAGGTGGCTGAGGATTCCTCCAAAGTATATTTTTTTGCTGGGGGCTACCTAATAGAATATTCAATACTGTATGTTTCTGTGTTTAATCCTGGTCACCTATGATTTCTTGTCCTGGACTTGGCAAATATCAAATAACATTGAAAATGATTATGTATTCTACACAGGAAGTAACCTATTAACATATGTGGCAATTAGTCTTGGATCAAAAATCTAATCATTGACTTGTTAAAGTAGTGATTAAAATTAATTTAACATTAGAAAAAAAGAATGAGGAAAAGATATTAATTGCATACACTTAAGACAATTGAAATGGGAACTATTTAAATAAGTAATCGATGCCACAAAATAAAGACGAGATGGAGGCATTTTTTTTGCCTCCATTCATTGCCTCCATTGCCTCCAAAAATATTGATGTAACTGATGACAATCTTTTGCCAAAATGAAGAGACCAGAAGATCCCAGAAATTTCCTTAGCTAGAAAAAAATTATGCCAAGTACAGAGATATGGTGGTCAAAAGTAATAGTTTTTATATTGTTTGTAAAATATTATGAAGAATGATAGAAAAATATGAGCATTCTTACCACATAAAACAGTGAAAAGCAGTCAAGGGTGGTGGTGGGGAACAGCTTAGAGTGCTTGACAAGATGGCCAACAAAGTGAAATCATCTAAAAGCATTTGAGGATGAAACTAGAAGGACAACAAACAGATGAAAAAATGGAAAAGATCTGGAAAGATTTATATAATAAGCTTTATGCCTTCAAGTAGAGTGAAGCCGTAACACTTGGACACAACGTAACAGTACTGGATGTGCTGGATGAGTCAATAAAAATGACACAAAAAAACCAAAATGGGAGAGTAGCTATATTGGATTATGGACACACAAATGAGATCTGTGCGCTAGGCATTACTTTTGAGGTACAGACAAAGTGATTCTCAAAGTATCTGAAAGAGAAGATATTAAAGTTTTAAAAAATTTGGATTGTATTAAAATAAAACTAGGTTAAAATATTAGGTCATCTTTGCAAAATTTTTATGAGAATGTCTACATGCATTGATGGGATCCTTGATGAAGGCATGAGAAAGGAACTGATAGACTTTGGTGGATGATATTTTATAGTAGAACGTATTTACATTCCATTAATAAACTAAAAGATATAGAGAATACAGTAACCTACTGGGCTTACTATTTGGTGGATCTTATAGAGATATTTGATTTGTTAGTCCCATCGATGGGATCCTTGATGAAGACATAAGAAGGAAACTGGAAGACTTTGGCAAATGATATTTTATAGTAGAATACATATATAGACAATTAATAGACTGAAAGGTATAGAGAATACAGTAATCTACTGTGGTATTATTTGTTGGATTTTACAAAAAAAATTTGCTTTGTTAGCCCAAAACAATCTTAAAAACTGACAGAAAGTCTATCTGTTGCATAACTGAAAATCATCAAAGATTTTTTGAAAGAACCAAATATTCACTATCCAGTGATTCATAGAACAAGGAGACAGATGTTCACCAAAAGGTGTCTGCTATTTTCCTGTAAAATGACCAGCATAGCCCCTAAAACAAACAGAAATTCTTAACCGTTAATCAAGTGTCTTTCAAATTATGAGGTCCTGGAATTGTTCTTTTTGTAGATGATATTATATTTATTTCAAAAAACCCCCGACATTGAAATACTAATATTCATGATTATTCAAAATAGTGATGGGAGGATAAATTTCTTCCAGTTCAGAATCTTAGAACTCTTCTAGTGCACCCTGACTTTACAAATAAGGAAACTGAGGTCTAGAAATGTGAAATGAATATTTTGAATTCATATAGGTAGTAAATGGCAAAATCAGTATTTGAAAGTCTTCTTACTTTAATCCAGCTTTATACATAAGCATGCATAACTTTGTACATGCTTGTATATCATGCAATCATTGATCCAACTGATAAACAGTCAGATGGACAATTTTTCTTTTGGGACATTCATCTTAGAGAGACATTGCCAATAGACAGTGATATGGAGCTTGAATTTGGCAAAAGATTGATCTCCCTTTTTATCTTTGGAAAGTAGCAGACTTTTAAAGTTTTTAAATAATAGGCTCTTATTGCTATTTTTAATAAATCACCTATGTTACCTTTCCCTTCCCTCCTTTCAGAAAGAAGTCCTTTATAACAAAGAATTTTTTTTTAAGGAGAAAGAAAGAAAAATGCCAAGCAAAATCAATCAGCACATGCAAAAAAAAATACATCCTGATGCTATATGAAACATGCATACTCTCTTGATACCCCTGGGATGTTAGGAGAATGAGATGAAAACCTTCAATATCTTAGGTGGAAAACTTCTGGGGAGAATTCACACAAGTCTTGGACAGTATAATCAGGCATCATTGAGCTGCAATCTGACTAGTTTAAAGAAGCACTATGGGATCACATTCATTGAAGTAAGACATTTTTTAATGAACTAATTCCATAATTCCATTATGTCCTTTATAAAATAATGCAGTATGTCCCCCTCCCCCCAGTTATCCTGCAAGGGTAGTAGCAAAACTCAGTGATGCTAATTTGGTTACAAATATTCTTAATAAGCTTGCATTTCTTCCATGGACAATATGGTGCTGTGGACTTAGTGCTGATAACCCTGGCTTGCTGCCTGCACTCTGATATCTGCTTGTCAAGTGACTTACTTAGGCATAGTGAGATAGTAAATAAGGCTCATCTTCCTGAACCTTAATTTCCTTATCTGTAAAATGAAAGGTGTTGGACTGGATGGTCTCTAGAGTCTCTTATTGCTTTAAATCTATAATCCTATTATCCTGTGTTTCCTACTTCAAATGTTTATTTTAAGGAAAATACTTTGTAAATGTTTTAAACATTGTTGTAAGTGTGATATAGCATCATTGATTGATTAATTAATTTTAAAACATACCAATACTGTTTGAATTTACTTTTTTCTTTGGTTTGAAAATCACTTTAGATTCTTCCTTATGTTCTTTATTATGAACTTCCATTGAAACTAACCAGTGTGATATGCACAGAAGTTTTTAAGTGAACTAAACATACAGAGACATTCTATACTTTGATAGTATCTTATATACTTGTCCATTATTTCGCCTTTTAAAAGGGGGAATATTAAAAAAAATATTCTTTAAATGGAAGCTTTTCTTCTTTGTGTTTGTCTCCAACCTACTTCTTTTGAGCTACATGGTGGAACCATGGTTGGTATAGCAACTGGTTGCATTTTTTTGCCAACAAATTTCTGATTTCACTTTAAGAATATTTTGTTTACCGTAAAGTGCTTTACAAATGTAAAGTATCTTTCAAACTATGATTAATCAAAACACTTGCGTAAACTTGTTGCCTATTTTGTCTATTAGGTCCTAGATTTCTTATTTGTTCTGTTTTACTTACTTCGTATTCATGATCTAAAACATTGATGAACTCGGTAGGGCAGGAAACATATTAAAATGTAATTGGGAAATATTTTTTTTAAAACTAGATTTTTAACAAAATAAAAATACAATAGAATTTAATGTTAAATTATAAGTTAATGTGCCAGGTAGGAATACTAATGCAAAGTTGGTTGCATTTCTATTTGACTTTGATACCACTGGTCGAGGAGAAGGTCAAAGAAATTGATTTGGATTAAATTGAATTGGATCCTCAGCAATGCGTCTTACTTACCTGTGTGACCCTGGACACATTACCTTCAACTCTGTGGACCTATATTACCTCATGTGTAACGTAAGAACAAGTTGGATTAGGTGAACCCTAGAGTCTCTTTTGGTTATCAATACTATTAATCTATTATTTAAAAAATTATGGAACTGAATTATGTCCAACGTCTAAGTAAAGAAAGAGTGAAAAGATTATTTCTTTTCTTATTCTTGCATGTCTTCTGCATCTTTCTTATTTCTATAGAATCTCTATCTAGATTTCTACCTTTGATTATTTTGAAAAAGTAGAGTTCAAACTGGACAGTGAGACTTGTCCTTACAGGAGACTTTCCACTGATCATGGAACCATAATTGATGATACACTCAACAGGTCCAACTCTTTTCTGTAGTAAGTTATGCAGCAATAGCCTATTAACACACAAATAAAGTCTTCTTATTTTTGGAAACTCTCCAGGAATGGAGATTAAGTAGCTTTTCTTGGTAATCTTCTGTAGTGCTTCATGATCATTGTAATCTGAAAAGCTTTTCCTAGGTTAAATCCAACTCTCTTGCTACAATTTTAGTCAATTTCCTCTCTAAAATTCATCATGGTAAGAGAGAACAATTCCTTCTCTTAAAAACTGTACATATTCTTGACAACTGTTGTAAAATGACCTTTATAGCCTTCCCTTCTCATGATTAAGTACAATACAGACATCTAGGTCCGGTGAGATTTCTGTAGAACTTGTGTGTTGGATAAGTTCAGCAGAAGAATTGTATTTTGATGGGCTCTATTATGAGAGAGTCATACAGCAGGATAGAATAAAGTTGGTATTGAAAGATCATTATACCAAATGGTGGCAGCAGAGATTGGGAAAATTGTCAGACCATTAGAATATGAGCAGGGAGTTGAGATGAGATAGGATAGTAAAATTTCTGAGTAGCCAGTCCTTCAAGGGAGAGATTGAATTAAATGGAGAAAGAAGATGATAGATTTCCAAAGGTCAGGTGATTGAAGCATTGAAATCCTTAAATGAAAAGATTTTTTTTTTTTAAATTTAGCACTACCATTTAGGTGGCAGTGCCATTTTGAAGGGTCTGAAAACAATCAGAATGAAAATAAATGTTGTTTGGAATTCAGAGGGCAGGAAGAGTTTATCTTTCCCGTTTTCCTTTCAGGTAGCTGAGGGCAATAAAGGCCACTATATTGCTGTTCATATCTTATTAGACAAAAAGAAAAAAAAAGACAGAAGAAGCAAAGTGGCAAGTCTAATCTTTGGTATTTAGAGTGATGAAGAAAAGCAGCATGTGAAAACCATTTAAAATATGATTTCATGTTCTAATATACATTTTGAATTTATAGGGAAATAACTTGTGCCGTTTATTCTGAATGCAAAAATGCATATGCTGTGCATCTGAACTTAGCATGCTATAATAGTACACCTAACATTTTTGCAAATGATTGATATTTTCTCCCTTTAACACTTCTTTCCTGTTAGAAAAATGGAATGCATTTATAGTTTCTGTTGATTCAAGGCAGATCCTGAAGAAGTCACCATTATTTTTCCAGTTCTAGTAATAACACTTTCATTTTACATTGCTAAATAGAAAAAATTAAACAAGAAAAACAATGGGAGATATATATTATTTGGATATATCAATTAGAACATTCCAGACTAATATTAAATAGTGCTGAAACATTGCTTAAAGCGTAAGTGATGTATTGCATAATATCCATTGCACTAGAAATGAAAGCAAGCAGATTAGTGTATATGCTATTATAGGCCATGTAATTTTAAAGAAGTTGTTTAACCACTTTGTGGAGCTCAGTTATTCATCTTCAGAATGAGGAAAGCAGTGTCATGACTATCTAGAGAGTCCAGAGTATCCACTAGAATTTGGTAATGAGTAGTTTCAGATTGCTTTAGTGATTGAGAAGGATGAAGATCAGATTTAGGGGTTCAAATGGTTGCCACTAAGATGTGGATTGGGTGATAATTTTGGACGGTATGTACCTCAAGGAATTGATATTACTAAGTGCTGTTGATAAAGGGAGAGCTTGGAAGTTGGAAGATAGCAAAGAATATTTTTTACCTCTCTTCTAATACCAGTGTGCAGCAGGACTATGACTGAAGTGCAGCCAGTGTTGGAGAGGATGTCTAGGGGTGCTGTGTCTTCTGGGAGAATCTGTTTTTATAAGTTTCAGAAGCTGAAAAGAATAAAATAGGAAAAAGTCTAGAATGAAAGTTTGTTAATTAAGAAATAGTAATTGCAGAGATCACAATGGAAAGAATGAGAAGAATTGGAGTAGAACACTGGAGGGTTAGGTTTAAGGTATATTGGGATTAGAGAACAGGCAGGATGGTTTAAGAAGAGGGTTTGAGTATCATGGAGACTGGGAAAGAAGGAGGCAGTGTAACTTTGCTGACCAAAAGTCTTTTGAATCCTCAGTCTTTTCATTTTTCAAATGCTCATTTCTAACTGCACTAGAGGTTTTATACTTGAATATCCTGCTACAACTTTTTTTTTAATCAAATTGTGCAAAACTGATCAACTAAATTTCCCTAAAGATTCTCATCTGACTTCCCTAATTGCGTACAACAATTTGCATCACCATTGTGCCAGTCACCTATGTCTAAAATCATTCCATCATTTCTGCTTCCATGATATTTTTTATATTCATCTCCTTTTCATTCTTAGCAATAAGGGAATGGAACCCTAGTTGGTCTAACTAACCTCTCACTTTCATTACTGAAAAACTTTTCTAATTGTTATCTCTGCTCTAAGTCTTTCCACTTTCAACACATCCTATAAGCACTACCACTATAATTTCCCTGATACATGTCTCTGCTCTAAAATATTTAATGCCTTACCATTGTTTTGCATATGATACACAAATTTCTGTCCCTTTTCAACTTGGTTTCAATTTTCCTTTCCAGCTTTTCTACTTTCCCTCATGTATCCCATCTTAAAAGCTAAGATAGATTGTTTATTTCCTAGAGAAATCCCATGCTTTTTTCTTCTCTTTTTGCATTTGTTTATTCTACATTTCTTCTGGAATGTCTTCTCCTTTCTATTTCTGCCCATGGAGATAATATTCATTTTTAGCAAAACTCAAAAAATCATTTATTTTCAGTCAGTAAACATCTGTATGATTCTAAGCCAACTTTTAAAATGAAGTTCATTCATACATTTTCAATCCTTTTAACTCATTACACGTTGTCTCTTTTGCCACCAATTAGTCTCAGCAATGAGCTACTCACAAATCATTTTTCAGTTTGACTTCAGTGATGTGATGATACATTATACATTTAAAGTTTAGTTTTTCTTCTAATTTTACTTCCTGTGGCATTATGAGTTATAAATAAAAGAAGCCATTTTACTTGTTTTCTTCAATTCTGAAGGCAATTTGAAGCAAATTATTTCAAAATGTAAAATTATCTCCCATTTTCATTTTTTTCATAGAAAAAAGACACTGATGATGATCATTCAAATGATGCTTCAACATGTCAGTGGAGTCATGATCTCCTCAATGTGGACATTGCTTCCATCATAACCTATCTGTATCTTCTTGTCTCATGATTAACCATATTTTTAGTAAATCTTCCATATGACATTTGTACTAATTACATTGAAAGCCTTCCTCTAGGTATTTTAATAATAATGATAGTAATGATTATTAATAATTTCAATTTGTATAATGCATTAACTCTCTCTGAACTGGGTAACAGAAGGTGATAAAGCTGAAGTTCAGAGAATTACAGTAATTTTCCCAACATTGTGCCACTGATAACTGTCAGAGATATTTACTAGACTTTATAGAGCCTTCTCTTACCTCCCCACCCCAATAGTCCCAACCAGAAGTGACCCCTCCCTTTGAGACTTTATGCTAAGTAGCTTTCATGATGTTCTTTGCTCTTTTATTTTGATTATATGTCTTATTTTCCATATGTGATTGTCAACTTGAAGGAAGGAACTGTCTTATTTTTCACATGTCCCTCAATTTGTAACATGGTATATTGGACATAGTAGTACTAAATAAATATTTGTTGATATGAATTTATTTTCATTGATAGATTGATTTTTTGGAAGGGCTGTGCATGCATACATGTAAGGAATAAAATTTATTGTATTTGATGAGAACTTAATTTACATCTACTTTGATTCTCCTATTCATAATTATTTGCATCCCGTTGTACTCCATTTTCTTTATTTTTTCCTTTGGGGTGATCCATAGAACCTTATCAGCTGACTAGTTATTCCTCTCTGGGTCCATTGTGCCTGCTGAGATTTAGTTTGGTCCTGTTCTGAGGTCTGTGATGATGGAGACCCTACAGTCAAAGGCATAAAAATAAAATTCACATTATCCCTTCAATCACCAGTGAAGTAGTCACCTTCAGGGTGGAACATGGCAGCCATTTTAATGGCATCAGCAACAATGTCATTAAATTTTATGGCAGATGAAGTATATGTAGGAAAAATTTACAGCATAGGTTATTTTTGTCTTTATGGACTAGGGAGTGATTGACATGTTAATAAACAATGGGAAAATATTTTGGTTTGCTTTCTAGTTATCCTCATTTCCCGTTGGAAACTTGTTGTCAACCAGCGTATGTCTCACATGCCCGTTATACACATGCCTGTTGATAATTACTATTTATACTTCATTTAAGAAATCCAGCGTGAATGTAGGGAGCAACCTACACTATTCACTTCCACTTTGATTTAAACCTAATTATCCCATTTGCCACAAGAGAGGGGGATAAGATTTAATATTTCTTTACTCATATTTTTTTTTTCTATCATTTCTTTCTTAAGAGACAAATTGCTAAAGTTATAGAAACGGCACTGTAACTGAAGTCAGAAGATGTGAGTTTTAGAGTTTGAGGGTTCTAGTTTGAGGGTTCTGGTTTTGGTTTTGTCATTAGATGTGTAGTATCTTGGGCTACTTACTTAACCTCATTGGGTCTCATCATCTATAAAAGCTGTAAAATAAAGGGCAAGTTGGCCTAAGGAGATTTCTAAGCTTCCTTCCAGCTCCAACATTTTTTGAGTTTTGTGAAATTATTTGATTTCTGTTCTATT
Source organism: Bettongia penicillata ogilbyi (assembly GCA_023548195.1). Taxonomy (NCBI): domain Eukaryota; kingdom Metazoa; phylum Chordata; class Mammalia; order Diprotodontia; family Potoroidae; genus Bettongia; species Bettongia penicillata. Next base: position 318,064 of record JAJHZJ010000694.1, on the reverse strand, counting down.
GAGTGTGATAGTCTTGTGAAAAGGATTCTGTTGCCAGTGTTTGGAGTAAATTTGGATATTGCTTGAATGTGTTGCTTTGAGGTTTACCAATAGTGCAGTGATAGTATATAAACATAGATACGCCCACATGTACACACACGTATATATACGTATGAACACACACATGTATATACACAAATGCACATATGTGTATCTACATGTATGTGTGTATTTATATACATGTATACATGTACACATGCATATACACCCATACATATATTTATCTAGTCCAGTGAGAGACAATATGGCACAATGGAGTTTTGGCTTTAAAGTCAAAAAGACCTGATTTCTAGTTTCCTCTGATAAATACTTGCTCCTTGAGCCTAGACAAGTTACAAGCTCTTAGGCTCCCAGAAACACTCTAATGCCATATAAGTACAGAATAATTGTAGATTTCTATAGGACCTCCCCATACCAGTGAAGTTAGAGGCATACATCTATATATTATCTATTAACACATATAGAAAATATACACATTATATATGTATGTATCTGTACAAATATGAAATATGTGTGTGTATACACACACACACATATATATACATACATGATCTCTCTGTCTTTCTAGCTCTGCTTCTCTCTGTTTTGTAAATGATCTCTTTGAGTTTTGACTAGTCTTCCTTATTTGTTTTGTCTCTGGTAACTATTCCACTCTCTCTGATAAAATGACAGTACTGTTATTTTTGTTAATAATTGGGAATGTCCACAGTAGGGAAGAGCAATTAGTCAATTCCTAATTGTGTTTGACTATTTCATTATTTTTTTTTTTTTGGTCCTTGGTCATGTTAGTATGTGAAAAATTTGCTGAGCCTGAATCCCTCTCGTTATTTTGAATATTTCTGAAATTTAAATATTTGTTTACTTTGTAATGAACCTTAATGAAAGCAGAAAGCGTTTACTTAAAGGGTTATCTTGGGGAATTGAAGTTTAAAGGAAGTTCAATTAATTTTTAAATATCTTTTTCTGTCAACAAATCTTTGGCCAGTGGTGAGCAGTAATCATATCAAAAATAACATTAAACCTCAAAATGTTCAACTTTTGTCTGAAAAGAGTCCTTGGTCAGGTTAATGGTGTAATATGTCTAATCAATAACTACTGAGTTAAGAATCTCTGGGATTTAGCATGAATCAGTCCTTTCTATAAGTAAGTTGTGTGTGTACACACACACACACGCACACACACATGTACACAAATGTAAGGTGAAGTTAAGAATAAACAACTTAATTGCTATGAGGAAAATCTAAATCTTAAAGAACCATGTTAATATGAGATTTTATTATAATAATTGAAACATTTTTAAAAGACTCCAATTATCTGGACATATTAAGTGAATTACAAAAGCAACAATCATTTATCAAGATAATTTACTTAATTCTATGGAGCTGTAGTATCTCATTTAATGTTCACATCAAAGCCCCGACTCTCACTAAATAGTGTAAAATTTGGGCTTTCTGGTTCTCAATTTTCTCATTTCTAAATTATGAGGATTAGATTATTTCTCTAACATTTTAACTTGGTTTAAGATTCTATAATTCTTCTAGGCTTTTGACAAATGTTTATCATCTGACTATGATCATCAAGATACTATGCTATTAGTTATGATTTTTGATAATATATTATATATAATTTATGATTTGTTATTGTTATTATGGTAGGTGCCATTGCAGATAGAGAATCACCAAGGAAGGAGACTCAGAGATCATCCATTTCAAAAGTATCAAACCTATAGCCTGCATATGTAACAAAATAAATGAAAATGCAACAACACATAGATAATCTTACATTTCAAAACTATGTCAATAGGCAGCCAGTATATATACTAAGATATGGATTAGTGACCCCCATTTCTAGTTGAGTTTATCATCACTGAGCTTGTCAAACCTATAACTAAGCAACAGTTTCTTCTAGAGAATACGGGAAAACTAACCAGCAACCTCTTTTTATACCTAGCATGCCAGGGAACTAATTACCTCCCTAAGTGGCTCATTTTATTTTTAGAAAACTCTTAATTTTTAAAAACTTGCTAGAGTTGAGCTAAAGTTTGCCGTTGTTTTCCAGTTTTATGCTGTCTTAAAATCTGCTAAACATTCCACATCTTGCTTTCATCCAAGTCGGTGCTATAAACGTTGAACTGAACACTCTCCCCTCAGTTCTTTTATATGTTGATGTGAGTTCATTAATCACCACTCTTTGGATCCAGCTTTTTGATCAGTTCCTCAGTTCACCCAAGTGAACTATCGTTTGGACTACATCTTTCCATATGGGTAATGAGAGATACTTTATGAAAAGTTCTGCTGAAATTCTGTAATGCTCTTTTCTTGGCATAGCCTGATTTACCATTCTAATAATTTGTTGAAAAAGGAAATGTGGTATTAATTTTTGTTTTTATATCAAATAAGTTTTAATTGCTTAGGGAAAATTCTTCTGCCAATGCAGTTCTTTGACTGCTCTGCAACTTTAAGCCTTAGAAAATTGCCTGAGGCATCTAGGGGGTCATATGACTTGCTGAGGGGTCATATCTGTTATTATCAGAGACAGGTCTTTGGTCCTGGTCAGGGGACCTGAGGTCTCGAGGCCACATTTGGCCCTTAGGTCCTCAGCTGTGGTCTTTTGACTGAATCCAAACTTCATAGAACGAATCAAAGGGCTGCACTTTAGGACTTAGAGGACCACATGCGGTCTCAAGGCCAAAGGTTCCCCAACCCTGGTCAAGGTCTTCTTGTTTTCAAGACTGGTTGTCATCCACTGGGCCATGTTGCATGCTACTTAAAGTGCTTAGAACTGAAAGAGAACTTGGAAATATTTAACTCAACTTTCTCATTTTCCAGAGAGAGGTTTAAGTTACTTGGTCAAAGTTGTAAAGCTATTAACCAGCAGAGCTAGGCTTTGAACCCAGACCCTTTGAGGTGAGTGGAGAGGAGATCGGCTGTCATTCTGAACCAGGGAATTAAATATACAAATGTACTTACTGTTCCAGGGACATTACATAAACCAGTTTTGTTACAGAGGAGAGATTATATAAGCGGCATTATGGCTGAAAGGTCTACAAAAGTAGGAGACAGGGTGTTTGAATACAGGGCTGGGGGATTTGGATCTGGTCCTACAGTAGCTTTATCCTTAAAGGTTTTGGGGCTGTAGGTGTTTTGGGAAAATATAACTGAAGTGTTCAGGATGTGCTGTAGGTGAACTTCCAATGAAGGACAATTTATATGAACTAATACAGAGTGCAGGGAGCAGAACCAGGAGAATATTTTATACTGTACCATCACTATTGTAAAACGATGAAGGATGAAATGAACAGAAGTAGAACAATTTATATAATAATAACAATATTGTACAGGTAAACAACTTGGAGAGCTATGAGAACTATGATCTCTATAATAATGACCATACTTTATTCCAGAGAACCAAGGATTAATAATAAGAACAGAAGTATCCTGTTGCCAGACTGGATTAGCTCTCAACAGCCAATTGTTAATTTTTAGTGTCAGCATTTACTGCTCAGAAATCAGCAAACACTGTAAATCAGGGCTTGATTTACTGCTTTGCTGATTGTCCAGACTTAAGAAAGTAATGGAGAACAAATATTAAAAACACAGTTGAATTTTAGCTATGAATTGTACCCATACACACACATATATTTCTGCAGAGTTGGTTGTTAAACATTTACCAGTGCACCATTGCATACCATCTTCCTCTTGATAGAGAGGTGATAGATTTCTAATGCATAATGATACATTGATTTATCACCCATATGTCAGACATGTCAATATGACATAATATTACCTAATATATGATATAAACAATGAGCAAATTTGTTTTACATGACTAAGGCTTATTTGTTAAAAGTCATTTTTTAAAATATTTTTTCTAACAGATAGAAAATAGAAAGCAGAGAAAACCCATTTTTATTAATTAAAAAATTAAAAATAGAGAGTTTGGGGGGATGCTATGGATGTGGAATGTTGAATCAACATAAAAAAGAAACAAGGGGATAAGATGTTCAGTTCAAGATTTATATCACTGATTTGGATGACAGCAGAGATGGAATGCTTACCAAATTTTAAGGCAGCATAAAAATCAGAAAGATAGGTAAAGCTAAGGCCAGTGCTATTGTTAGTGTCGCTTAATTGTTGCATTCCTTACAGGTGACTTCTCAGAAGTGGGTATAATTTGTAAACATTTGTGATTTAAAAAAAAAAAACTTTTTTAAAAATGTGTTTAGGATGAACTGAAGGTGAGAGGGACAACAGGTAGATAGACCATTTAGGAGACTGTTGAAGGTGGTTTAGGTGAAAAATGATCAAGGTTTGAATGAGGAAATAACAATTATTTTCAGTTTGCTCATGACCAACTCTTCGTGACTCCATTTGGGGTTTGTTGTTAAAGATACTAGAGTACTTTGCTATTTCTTTATCCAGCTCATTTTACAGATGAGACTGAGGCAAACAAGGTTAAGTGACTTGCCCAGGTCACAGTTACTAAGTGTCTGAGGCCAGATTTGAACTTAGGAAGAAGATGCCTCTTCCTGACTAGAGAACTGGTACTCTCTCCACTGTGCCACCTGGCGGCCAATGGAAGTAATGATAGTAATGTAATAATAATACTAAGGATAAATTCCTTTGAGTGATTTACAATTTCATTAGCGGCAGCTAGGTGGTGCAGTGGATAGAGCATCAGTGCAGGAGTCAGGAAGACTTGAGTTGAAATCTCACCTCAGACACTTGACACTCACTAGCTGGGTGACCTTGGGCAAGTCACTTAACCCTAACTGCCTCATTCTGGGTCATCTCCAGTCATCCTGATGATTATCTGGTCCCTGGATTGAGATGGCTTTGGAGATGTGAGGCTGGTGCTGGTGACCTGCACAGCCCTCCCTCACTCAAAGTCAAGTGCAAGTCATGTTACTATTTCTCTGATGGCATGGTCTTCTTTGGCAATGAAGGACGAACACACAATGCTAAGGATAAATTCCTTTGTTAGAGTGATTTACAATTTCATTGTATCCTTTCCCCCATAACTTTGTGAAATAGGCAATAAATAACTAAGGAAGGAATACTAGGTGTTTTCATGAAACAATAGCCAAAACTCGGTGATGGACGGGCTGTGGTAGTTTCTTTTAGCTGTTTTGTGTCATGGACCCTTTTGTACTTGGGTGAAATTTATAAACTCCTAGATGACTTCTCAGAATAAGGCCTTTCAGTTTATAAAATAAAACATATTTTGATTATTTATCAAAAACAATCACATTGACATATATTTATGTCAATTAATTTCTTGTTTTAAAAAGTTCATAGATACTAGGTAGGAACTCTAGGACTGGAATTGAGGCTTTAAAGAAAGAAATATTATATTAAAATTTAAAATTATTAAATTAATTATTTACATTATTTTGACAATTTTTACATCAATTTCAATATATTTGTGTATTAAAACAGTTACTTAGTGTACAGAAATAGAACTATTTATGACCATAAAGGAAGAAGAAAATATTAAATGCTAACAAATGAATTGTTAAAAAAAGTTTTTCTACAGAGTAATGCATTAATTGATATTTTTATTGTCTATTTTCCACCTGTTTGCCTTTTTGTCAGTCACATAGATAGTGGTACTTGCCCCAAGTTGAACCCAATAGTTAGAAATGAGTAACAATTTTTAAATAGAAATTGAATTCACAGGTAACTCTTCAGTTTCTGACTGGAGATGAAATAAAATTCTCTTCCTGCTTGATTTCCTGGCTATTGATTAAAGATCAAAATACATAATTTGGTTTTATCTGTGTCTGTTTATTTGTAAGGATGTTCTGTAGCTGTTGTGCCTTCTGTGAATTACTGATTTATCATAATCTCTAAAATGACTTCTTACTAATCATTGCAGGTATTCCCCAATTCTGAAGGGTTTTAGAAGATATTCATTCATTCTGTTAGCAGTCGATGTATTATAACAAAGTAATAATATGTTCCTATTATTTTTGGGGTGGTAAGTCAGCTATAAATAAAAATTCAAATTCACAAAAGCTAATTTTGTTTTTGTCATTTTCATAACTAGTTTAATAGTAACAGTATTTATATGATGCTTTGTGGATACTAATTGCTTTCATATAATATGAAGCCATTCTATCAGCCAAGCTGGTGAGATTTGGTGGGATTAATATTACTATCCCTATTTTATTGGATGGGGAAATCAAGGCATAGAGATATGAGGTCACTGGGCGCAGGGTCAGTCAGTTGAGTTACCCCAGGTATGAAAAGGCAGAAACTCAATTCAAATCCAGACACTAAGAAAGCAATATCCTTTCCTTTAGACCGTGATGCTTTCTTCCATTATGTCTTGTTATCTGTTTGGCATCTCCTTAAATAGAGCTTCAAATAATATTCACACATTAATAAGAATTATTTTTCCCCACATAACTCTAGGTCATTCGTTGTGATTATATTTCTAGTCATCATTCAGCCAAAGCTGTTCTCCCTTCCTTCCTTTCCACCACATAGTATTTTTTTTTTTGGAGGCAATCAAGATTAAGCCACTTACCCAAGATCATATAGCTAAATGTCTGAAGCTGAACTCAGGTCCTCCTGCCTCCAAGGCCAGCACTGTATCCACTGCTCCACCTAGATGCCCCACCACTGTGTATATATATTGCTTATCACTCTTTTTTTACTTTTGTTTTTATCTATCTATTTACTTATCTATTTATTTATTTATAATTTTCAACATTAATTTCCACAAGGTTTTGAGTTCCAGATTTTCTCCCCATCTCTCCCCTCCCTCCACCCTGATATGGCATGCATTCTGATTATCCCTTCCCCCAGTTGCCCTTCCTTTTATCACCCTGCTTTTATCCCCTTCCCCTTACTTTCTTGTAGGGCAAGATAGATTTCTATATCCCATTGCCTTTATATCTTATTTCCCAGTTGCGTGTGAAAACAATTTTTAACATTTGTTTTTAAAACTTTGAGTTCCAAATTTTCTTCCTTCTTCCCTTATCACCCACCCTCATTGAGAAGGCAAGCAATTCAATATAGGTTATACATGTGTAGTTATGAAAAACACTTCTATATTAGTCATGTTATGAAAGTGACTATATTTCCTTCTATTCTATCCCAAACCCACTTATTCTATTTTCAACTTTGACCTTGTCCCTTTTCAGAAATGTTTGCTTCTGACTACCCCCTCCCCTAATCTGCCCTCCCTTCTACCACCCCCCCCTTAGCCCCTTACCCTGTTGTAGGGTAAGATATCCAATCGCGTGTGTATACTATTCCTTTCTTAAGCCAAATCCAATGAGAGTAAGGTTCACTCATTCCCTCTCCCCCCTCCCCCTTTCCCTCCACTATGAAACCTTTTTCTTGCCTCTTTTATGTGAGATAATTTGCCCCATTCTATCTTTCCTTTTCTCCTTCTTCCAATATATTCCTCTCTCACCCCATAATTTTATTTTTTAGATATTATCCCTTCATATTCAATGCACTCTGTACCCTCTATGTATCTATACCATGTACTTTCAATCCAATGACACTGGTCCTCTTTCTGTTTCTTCAACAAGACATGCTGTCTTAGCTCTAGGCATTTTCTCTGGTTCTCTCCCTTTCTTGGAATTTTTCCCCTCCTCATCTTTCACTATTGGCTTCCTCAAGTCCCCATTAAATTTCCATCTTCTATAGCTAGCTTTTCCCAATCCCTCTTAATTCTATGCCTTCCTTCTTACATTTCCTATTTATCCTGTATATAGCTTTTTTTGTACATACTTGATGGTTTTCTCCTTCATTAGATTAGAAGTTCCTGGAAGGTAGAGTCTGCCTTTTGCTCTTCTTTTATTTCCAGTACTTAACATAGTGTCTGGCACATAGTAGGTATTTAATAAATGTCTTTGACTGAGTGATTGATCAATGAATAGAAATTTTTGGGAAGTATATTTTTGGTCAGTATAAAGAGATACTTCCTAATGACTATAATGGCCCCCACATGGAATGATCTGTATTGTGAGATAGGAAATTCTCTGTCAGTGAGAGTCTTAGAGTGGAATATTCTTGACTACTTGTTAAGTCTTTTCACAGAGGGAATTCTTGCTCTGATGGTTGGTTGGATTACCTTGGAGGGATCCAAGAGAACCTCAGCTCTGATAATCTGTGATTTTCTGATTCAGAGAAATCTTTCCCACTGACCCTGTAGGGATGTCGCAAGACCATTCATTGCTCATTCCTTTAGATTAAAGCACTGCCAACTTCTGTTCATAGGTACGTTTCATTTGGGAGGGAAGGATTGCTCAGCTAGTCATTGTTAATGTCTTTATTCTATTTTCTGTAATTATGATTTGTCAAGTCTTGGGAACACACACACACACACATACACACACACATACACACAACATTGGACCTGTAGCCAGAAGATCTCAGTTCAAATTCAGCTTTGCTGCTTCCTAGGTATGAACTTAAGCAGGTCAGAGTAAAGTATCTTTTGGTGAATGTCTAGTATAATATTCTGTAAAGAACTCTCTTCATCTACATCTGTTTAATTTCACAACATACTGACAATATTTTTTTCTCTTTAAGAAGCTTATAAGGGATGGTTTTCTGGGAGGAGAAGAGGAAGGAATATAGGGAGGCAGAATTTTGGTGATGTAAAAACAGGATGTCAGTAAACATACATTTAAAAATAAGACATTTAAAGTATCTTTTATTTCAAATTACTTTCTATACAACAACTCTCTGACATGGGTAGAACCTTCATTCTCATACTCATTTCATCAACAGGTTCAGAGAGGCATTTAGCCTCTTGTCCACAGTAGGACATTTTGGCAAATATCTTTGAATATCATGCTGCTAAAGAAGAGGGATTATGTTTCATGCATTTCACTAAGAATGTCTTGTACTTATCCACATGATGGCACTTCAAGTAGATATTTTCTAGGTCAAAATGTTTTCTTTTGTGTGACTCTGTACAGTGAACAAACAAATGTTTTGCATGGGAGCTTTGAATACACATAAACTTGTCCTACCTTTGCCTTTATCTTAGGTGAACATTGCCTTTGCTCCAAACTGTCCCCTACCTAGTCATAACCCAGATACCATTGGCAGAGCCTAGAGAAAACTGGATGTAGCAGGAAGCCTTTTACCCAAATTTTTGTGTCAGTTTTCTCTTCTGATTCCCTTTCCTGGCTGGATGATAATCTCTCCATCCCTAGCCTTGAAGTAGAGAATGTAAAGTCCCCGTTCTCTCTTTCCCAATGCTGGTAGTCCAAGATCTACCAAGATGCCCCTCCCCCACACCTCCCACCCTACTGCTGGGTCAACATGGCTACTTTTGCCACTTTAATGAGCAGGGAGTCACCATATACAATCATTTTAGTAAGATAAGAGACCACCAATCCTTTCATATGTCCTGTCACTGGTCCCCAAAATCTACCTGCCCTTACCATCTGTCCTGACACTATGCCTTCCAGGCCACCAAGGATTGTTATCTCTCTAGTAGATGTACTAATAAGACCATTGGACGTTTTCATCTATCATGCAACTAAACCATCTCTTATGTTTTGTCTCTCCATATTGGAATGTGATCCTCTTGAGAAAAGGGGATCTCTAGAAAGTCTATTTGTATCACCAGGATTTCACAGACTGCTTTCAATGTAGTGGACATTTAATAAATTTTCATTCCTTCATTCATGACATTATTTCATTACTTTGCCTCAATGCATTGAGCAGAATGGGGTAAGAAGACCTTCTCTAGACCTCATGTTTTCTCATATCTAAAATGACAGGATTGTTCTCAAAGGTTTTCTGAAATCCCTTCCCTTTTTAGATGCTGGATCTTGCCTATTTCTATCTAAATATCTGGATTTCACAAACTCATTTCTAAACTCTTCATTCAGACTTCATAGAGTAAAAAGATTATAAATGCCAAATGAGCCATCCATGTGACTCACCTACTGGAGAGGATGTGGATGTCCTTTTAAAATCTCCATTGGGGGTTGCATTTTGAACAGGTGTTGGTTCATGTTTGCATGACCTATCCTTCGCTGAGAACCTTAGAGGAAACTTTCAGGTCACAGAGTGTTATGATCTTTGAATAAATAGATTTTTGTCATTGATGTTTTTGGAGGTTGTCCTAGGACGTACTAAATCTGCACTCTAAGGCAACCTGCTCCAGCTAGTTATTTGCTCTGCTCTCTCCTTTTTGGTTCATGTATCTGGTCTATCTATTTTACCCTGGAATGTGTATGTGTGGGGTTCTTTTATTAATTCCACAAATGTTTGCCACTTTTTGTTCAGTCTTTGCCTTTAGATATCATACCTCAAAGAAATCCAAGACATAAACAGACCCAAGATATACTGCTATATTCAAAACATCACTTTTTGTTATACTAAAGGACTAGAAGCAAAGTGGGTGATGGTTGATTTTGAAATGACTAATCAAAACCTTTGATATGTGTATATAAATAGAATATCATAGTGTAGTACAAAATGGCACATGAGGAATTCAGGAACACTTGGAAATATTTGTAAGAAGCAATACAGAACCAAATTTTTAAAAGACAAAGAAAATACATGTCTACCACAACATTAATAAAAAGATGAGTAAAAGAGAATTGAACCTGACATAATGAAAAAACCAGGTAAAATTTCAGAGAACACATAATAAAACAACTTTCCTCACCATGGGCCAGAGAGAGGGCCATTCCAACACAGACTCCTGTTAGATTTGCTGTGTGCCTAATTTTTGCTTCAATTTTGTGCCTTGCCAAAAGAAGGGATTCATTCTAGCTTATATGTGAATGGAATAACTGATATAAAATTAAACATGTTAATAAAGTATGCCTTTTAAGTCGGGCAGTGAGGTGGTACAGCACACAGAGTGCAAGGCCAGGAATCAGGAAGACAGGAGCTCAAATCCAACTACCTGTGTGATCCTGGGCAAGTGACTTAACTCTGTTCGCCTCAGTTTCTTCATCTGTAGGATGAGCTGGAGAAGGAGATGGAAAACCATTGCAGTATCTTCGCCAAGCAAACTCCAAAATAGGGTCACAGTGAGTCAGACAAGACTGAAACAAGTAACATCAATAGCAGAAATAAAATATTTATAAAGATATACATGTGATGACATAACTACCTATCAAGGTATTAAATGAATGAACAATTTAACACTTTATTACTTGCCAACCACCGTACTAAGTGGTGATTGCCAAGTTAGCTGGTCCCTGTTCTCTACTGAGTTCTCCTTCTAATGGGAAGACAGTATATAGGAGGACTCAGCTTCAAGGTACATAGTAATACTCAAGTGGTCTTTAAGGCGTTGTAGTGCCTGGATGGCAATGATGAATTCCAAAAAGTAATAATAAAATGTATAAAAGGAATATGTATATATGAATATGTATATAAAATACACACATATATAAATAACAAAGTAATAAAATATATAAAAGAAAATCAGAAGAGTAAGAGATTATTGACAATTTTGGGTGGTCAGGAAGACTTGTGGAAGAGGTAGACATTGAGCCTGACTTTGAAGGATATTGTGGGTTGTAGAAAAACAGAACAGAAAATATCAGTAAAAGGAACTTACTATAAATAAGTCATTTTAAGTAATTCACAAGTTAAAGGTTGTCGCGAAGGGGGTGGTCATTCAGTGTTTTCAGCCTTGCTGTCTAATTAATATCTTGAATATCATAAGTGTTTGATTGATCTTTCTTTTGGAGAAACCTGAAAAAAAGTCCTTAGCATATATCATGTCTTTACTAACCAAACATTCATAGAAAGTGCAGAGATGATGCTCTTTTTGTCTTTGCCCCGTGGTTATCTATGTGGTTGAACATTTCTCTGAGTCTACTTGTGATTCCTCTGTTCCAGAGGAGCTTCTTTTTTTTCTATTTCCAGGCTTTTGTCTTCTATGTTAGGTAGAAAACTTGGGTTAAGATCCTGCTTTTGCTCCTTGGTAACTGTTTGTCTTCTGGCAGGTCCCATAAGGTCCCATTTGGACTGTAAGTTTCCTTATCTCAATAAGAATGGAGAGTTGGTTTGAATGATCTACTGAAGTCCTTACCAAATTCAGATCCTGTGTTCCTATGATCCACTATTTCTTCTCCGAATTATACGGTAGGCATTGGGAGGAAGGAGTATAACAGTTTTTCTGAGGTGAAATATTTTGAGTGATATTGAGAATCTAGAATTCTTCCCCCTAATACAGAAAAGGTGACGATGCATTTTGGGGCTTTTAAAAAATGCGCATCTTTTCATGATCTAAAAATCTTTGTTTCATTAAACAGTGTGGGAAATTTCTCATGGCTTTGACTATCAACATTGATACTGTAGATGAAATGATTCCTTATTCATTGTGATATTCTGACACATGTAATGTTAAAACCATTTTAAGAATTTTGAGATATTTTTCTCAAAGGTATCATTCACACTGAAGTTATTTTGAGAATTTGTATAACTTCACATTTGCAAAGGGCTTTTAAATAATTTATCTATATTATAGCTCAACTCTGAACAGAGGCTTATAGTAATGATTAGTCAGTTCATGTCATGTTTATAATTTTGGAGTGAAGGATTTTTTTTTAGCTTATGTGAAATTCCTTGTCCTTGATTCCAAAGTTCAAAAGATTGCCCATGAGTCACAACACTCTTTTAAGTCAGTGCCCTTCCTTTAAGACTTAATGAAATTAGAATATACCTTGGAAATTCAAGCACATTATGGCTCTTCAGCACTAATGAGGCCAATTAAGATAGGGGAATTTATTTCAAACAAACTCTTCATTAAGTTCATAGACGTGTAAAAAAGATCCTAAGGAGTTAATTTGCTAAGAGTTTTTTGTATTTGTCACTGTCAGCCTGGAGTCTTTGACTCGTCCACATCCACCATACATTTTGGATTTCACAAATGTGAGATTTGGGGAGAAAAAATAATTCTAGAAGTATAAACTAATATTATTTTGTGATTTCCTCACAGCTCTATGAAGAAAGCTGAAATTATTTTGTATTTGCAGATGAAGATGACAAAGTATAGAGTGCTAGGACACTTATTTTACCAAGATATAATATTGCTGTATGGTCCCTGTCCTGAGAAGAGACAAGGAATGCCCTGGAGCAACATTTTTTTCTTTTCTGTTTTTCTTTCTTTTAGAAATTACACTATTATTTGTTTACTAAACTATCTGGAAGCAGTTTACCTGAATATCAGGTCTTCAATGTACCATGTAGTCAACAGAAAACCTTTTTAAATGAAATATTTGTGCAGAAGCAATTTCTCTGCAGTCAAAATTTAAACTTTAAAAATACATGAAAAACATACTTCTCTGAAAACACTCCACTTTGAACAAAGCAGCAAACTAGGAAATGTAGAGTGAACACATTTCAATTTTACCACATCTTCTTAAAATGTGTAAAAGTCATTATTCCCTAGGTGCTGTTCACTTTTTTAAAAAGAGATAAAAAATGTCCACAAAACAAAATTCCTATACTGGTGCATGTGTTCCAGAAATTCACCATGTTCATACTTGAATTGCAATTAAGTGGATTGAACTCTAGCCGGTGATCTGTATCTGCACAGCTATAATATAGGAATTGTGATTGTCTCCTGTAAATCTGATCCCTGTCTTAGGCAGCTTTGCACCCTTCTCTCCCACCACTTTCTCTATTCCTCCTCACAGTTACCATGTCTTTGGTTATATGCTCCAACATAGTAATCATGACATCAGGAACTGTCCTAGGTAGAACTTCCCATGCTCACCAGTGCAAATCCTCATGAGAACCTGGAATGGTAGTTAAGCATAATAGAAGGTCAGCAATCGGACCAAATGTGGAGGATGCTTCTCTTAGATTCCTTTCTGTCATATACAGGTTCAGTTAAATTACACTGAGACAACAGTCACTTCCTGAGAACTCTTCTAGCAACCAGGACTTTCTTCTTTGCCGTATTTACTCTATAATTGAACCCACTTTTTTCCTGGACTCTTTTTGTCTCAAGGTTTCCTTCAGATCACAGGCTCTGGAGTATGTTTTGTGGCACTTGTTCTTATAATGACACCTTAGTGAATAGTCCTCTCTAAAAATTAATTAGGGGCAGTGAGATGGCACAGTGACTAGAGTGTTGGCCTGGTGTCAGGAAGAAAGACTCGTCTTCCTGAGTTCAAATCTGGCCTCAGACTCTTACAAACTGTGTTAACCCTGAGCAAATCACTTAACCCTGTTTGCCTCAGTTTCCTCATCTGTAAAATTATCTGGAGAAGGAAAGGCACACCATTCAAGTATCTTTCCAAGAAAACCCCAAATAGGGTCCTGAAGCGTTGAACACCATTGAACAACAACAAAAGTTAATTAAGTCTGGCTGATTAATTGATAAGCAACTGATGCTATCAAGGAAAACACACTGGGATTGGAGCTCAAGTTAGCATCCTTTGAAATATTCTGACATTGTATGCCCTTAAGCGAGCTACTTAACCTTAATTTAGAGGGATAAAAATACCTTTTATTTCTTAGATGGTTGTTGTAAGGTTCAAATGAGAGTCTGCATTTGAAAGCATTTAGAAGCTAGTAGGCATCATTCCATTGCCAAACTTCTAGAAACAGTGCGCAGTATTCTTGCCCTTCACTTTTTGGGGATCCATTCTTTTATTAACCTTATGAATTCTGGATTCAGAAATTTATTAAAACTGCCCTGGAGTCAGAAAGAACTGAGTTCAAATCTAGCCTCAGAAATTTACTAGCTGTTTCATCCTAGGCAAATCACTTAACCCTGTTTGCCTCAGGTTTCCTGTCTGTCAAATGAACTTGAAAAGGAAATGGCGAACTACCACTCCAGTGTCTTTGCCAAGATGTGGGGCTGTGAAGAGTTGGACACAAGTGAAACAACCAAACAAATGAAATAAAGATTTGTATCATGTCTAGTCAGTACAGTCTATTGATATTTTCCCCCCAGTTTTATTTAGAATAGGAATGTGACGAGGAGTTATAACAGGGGATTGATTGTCAGGGTAATCCAAGACTGAGGCATTGAAGGTCAAGCTTAGCAATAGGATGAAGTCAAAGAATTCCATAGAAGAGGATAATGTAGTATTGATCTGATTTACTAAGGAATCAAGATGGGGAAATTGCTGAGTGTAGTCAGCACAAGGTTAATGACCTAGGAAAGAATTGAGAGCCATTGAAGGCTATGGAGAAGATTTGAACTCAGGAAGATTTAGAAGGTCAGGTATTGAAAGGCAAAGGGAAATGTGAACTAACAACAGATTCTCATCATAAAAATCATTTCAGACTCCATGAATGTGGAGGCAGGATATCTGTGGGTGAAGGGACAATCAAATATAGGACCTTTTCTATGTGCACCTGAGGTAGGGTGGTGAAGTAGGTCACTGGAAATGAGTCAGTTGTGGAAGTGAGAGGTTGGGGTGTTTGATAAAGTGTCAATATGTCAGAGTTCCCTTGTGCAAGGACGGAAGTTGAGGAGGAGAGAAAGAGAAGCACTGAACTCACTGGGGAAGGAGAGGAAGAACCTTGAGTTTCTCCTGAAATTCCCTTTTGATTTGTTACTCTAGTGGGTCCCAATGGCAGGCAGGCCTTCCCCTAGTTCTGTCACCAGCTTGTTAAGCACATCTGCTCAAGTCACTTTTTTTTTTGTTTTAGACCAGTGTTTCTAAGTCCATTGTGTGGTTTTAATAATATCTTTCCATGGCTTCTTATATCAGAATACTGATATGAAAGCATTGCTATAAAGCTCATTGACCTCCACTGGAAAAATTGATAAATTGGTTTAAAGTGCTATTGTTTTTATAACTAAGATGTGATTCAGTGATTAGACTGTTGCACTTGGAATCAGGAACCCATCACTTTGAATTAATCAACATATGTTTATCAACTAAATGGTGCCAAGCACTGTGCTAGATGCTGAGGATGCAGACACCAAAATGAAATGTCCTTACTCCAAAGAGCTTACATTTTATTGGGGAATACAGTTGTGCCCACATCTAGATACAAAAATAATAAAGGAATGAACCTGCCTCTGAATTTTTAAAAAACTTTTCCGTGAACTAAATCCAATTGGACTAATTTTCCTCATCTATAAAACTGGGGTAAAAATAAGTGTAGCATATCTATCCCATGTGGCTGTTGTGAGACTTAAGTGATCTAATGGATGTCAGGGCTTTGCATACTTAAAATCCACATTTAAATACCACTTATTATTTTCACCCCATTATTATTGACTATTGAAATATTTAGTTCCTAATTAGCAACATAATGTTGTTCAATTATTTTTCAGTCATGTCCAACTCTTTGTGATCCCCATTTGGAATTAGAGTGGTTCATCATTTCCTTTGCCAGCTCATTTTACAGATGAGGAAACTGAGGCCAACAGAGATAAGTGACTTGCCATGGTCACACAGTAAGTGTCTGAGGTCAAATTTGAACTAAGAACTTCTGACCCCAGGCCTGTCACTCTATCCCCTGCACCACCTAGCTGCCCTAGTTAGCAATAGAAGCCTCTGCCTCTTAGCTGCTCTTAAGAGCCTATCAACCTAGTGTGATTGGTTTTTACTGAAGGAAATTCTGTGGCTCTGTCTTTGCTTCAGATGGTCACATCTTTAGATCCTGAAGGGAGAGATGCAGCACGTTCTCTCAGGAGTCCAAATGCAGCAACAGATTTTGCCTCCAAGCAAGTAAGATATGCCATAAAAAATCAACTTTATTTCACTAGCCCTTTCCTCATTTACATTTTTTTATGCCATTTGGCCATTGGTCATTTCAGGCTGACGTATCCTGCAGGGAGAGAGCATCATTTGAAGGAGAAATCACTTGCCAAGTTCACCCATGGTTATCTGCTTCAGCTCATTCTCTGGAAAATATGTACTGGAAGTTCATTCCTTTCTCTCTCCCTTTCTAGTTATTTCACCTGTCTTTCCTTGTTCATTAGTCCAAGAAATGAGTAATTGAACTGATTGTAACAGGAATAGCTTGGCTTAGGATTGTTCTATGATATCTGTTATCTCAATCAGGCTTATTAAGGACACTTGAGGACAGTTCCAGGCTTCACCTGCTTTTAACTAGGTTTATTATTCCTAGAAATTAAATGATTTCTTCATGACAAGCTTGGTTATGGAATTTTGTTCTGAGGTTCTTAATGCATTGAACTTCAGCAAAATCTTACGTTTGGCTCATGTGCATCCTCACCAAATTTTGCTTCTTTGGATGACATTTTGTTAGAATTACATTAGAAATCCTTAGGAACAAGGAATTTTGACTTCCCCTAGTTTTTTCAATTCCCTCTCTGACTCCTTGTCAGCATCTTGGCTCAACATCTTCTGTTGACCCTAATGGTTATTTGGAGCCTGTGCTAGTGATTAGCTTTCCCTGGAAGCTCTCCTGATTCCTCTTAGTTCCTGTGTTATCTGGAGAATTATTTAGTATAGCTTGGGGGGAAAAGGGGTCTCAGTTGCTTTACTTTTTTTCAAAGCCACATTAAGGAGAATTGACTTTCAGTTTCCAAAGGCAAGTCCCCTAGTTAATTATAGGGTCAACCTTCTCTAACATGCTTCAAAGGTAAATTTATCAGGTAATGAGCATATATGAAAGAACCCTAGGGCATATTTTCACATAGATGTTCCCAGACAAAGATAGAGGTTCCACTTTTTTGTCTCTTCCTTAGCAGATGATATTTTTAGGTCATTGACATGTTATACAACTCATTTAGAGGACACTCCTGGCAATCTTTTCAGGAGTTTTAATATTCATTAGTGATTCCTGAGAGTATCTTTCAGGTCAGTAATAGTGTCTTGTTATCCCCCACCATCCTTGATTATTTTGGTGACTATATTAATCCTGGAAAGTATCTTCTAAAGTAATATCATCCAGTTTGCATGTCACTAAACTTCTGACCTTTTGACACCATTGGGAACAAAAGAAGCACCTTATTCTTTTCTCTGGTTACTCCAATCAATGGGTTCATGATCAGGTGACTGAATATTGACATTTTTGAACGTATTTCAGGTTTGTACCTATCTATACCTTTATCTCTACCTGTGTCCTTATCATTTATAGATGACACCACCATCGGTTCTATTCTTTCTTGTTGTATTGCTGGCTTAGACACCGTTACACCTATATTCTTGTGGTCTTCTGCCTTATGCAGCCAGGTAGCTGATAGATAGACAACACAGGCAATTTTGGACTCCTGACTGAGCTTTCTCCACGTGTCCCTCCAAATAGAGGGCAGATGCATCTTCTTGGTACTTTATGATCCTGCAGAATTCTCAGATCTTCTACAAACAAAAAATTCTTGGTTTTGTGAAGAGACTATGCTTAGATTTCAGAAATGTTGGTTTGAGAATCACTGCCTCTCAGGTTTAATCCATTGGATAATTGAGCTGTAATGGACCAGAGTTTTTACAGGCTTTTTGGTGCACTCAGTTCCAGCATTTAGACTCTCAAATGAACACTTCTTTTGTGAGTCTTTGGATGTGCAATTTGCCTAATGTCTGTCCCCAAATGTTCATTAACATGTGTAAAGGTAGTATGTACATATATGAAACCTTCATGGGCATTTGATGTTTCATGGGCATGTGATGTTTCCAAAACATGTTTTAATGGAAAACAGCAGGAGCTTAAAGTAAAGCTGAGGTCTTTATTTATCCTTGAATCTCAGGTACTTTTGAATTCCATGCTCTTAAAGACTGTTGCATCAAACAAAGGCAAAATTCTCTTCCTTTTCTCCCCTATTTATTATATACTGTGCTCTAACCTTTGGATTTTATTCTGATAAGCTAAATAATACACTCTTTTGATCTTTTTGTAACACACAGTTTTAAAAAATCATCAACTTAGAACTTGTGGCTTATAAACAAATTTTTTTTTGTTAATCAATAGAATCTTACAACCTTTATTTTTAAAAATGAACTCACTTTACTATGAATTTTCTTTGAGTTCAAATAAAGAAAATTTCACTAGAAAGTTACACCTAGTAGGTAGAGAGCTGGCCTTGGAACCAGAAAGACCTCGTTCAAGTCTGTCTCCCGGCACATATTCAGCTGTGTGACCATGGGTAAATTACTTACAGTCTTGAAAAGTTTCCTTATCTGTGAGTTTCTTATACCAAAGAAATCAGAGTTCCAGTCTCTATCTCCAGTCTTTATTCAGCTAGCAAGAAAATTTCTTATAAGAAACCTTCTTTCTTTGCAGTACAATGCCAAAAACATAAAAAGTTGAGCGATGTTGGGTAGAGGCCACAGAAGTACTGGAGATTAAAGGAACAGTTCCCAAATCCAATAGTCTTGCATAACAAGCATCCCTACAAAGGCTAAGATAGGGTGAAATGTATTCTGGTGCATGCACTAAGTATGAACTTTCCTTCTACATGTGCTCTACTGATTTGTCCAGTTTTTAGGGGTCAAGTGGATGGGTAGCTACAAATTTCTTGATTATAGTGGACAAAAAGCATGGTTAACAATTTCAATGGCAAATAGCCATGACCAGGGAGGTCCAGAAGAGAATGACGATCTGAATAAATGAGGTGCTTTCTAAAATAAATATGCTGGAGTTTGGAAGCTTTTCAGATCTGGTATCTGCAAAAAGGAATGTTTTTTCAAGTGACTGAGCTGGTTAGTCTCAAGCTGCATATCCTATGTACTTTGTTATTGGATTAGAATTAGTAATCATCTCCCAGCCCAAAACAAACTGGCCTAAAGAATTTGTTGAACGGGAAACTCTTCTTTGTTGATTTTAATTCATATTTTGAGTAAATAAGTGCTTGTTCTGTACTAATGTATCTAAGACAGCCTCTGATATCACTACAGTTGGACTTGTCCTTTGCTTCAGTTTCTCAAATCTTGTAAGTTCGTAGAATTTAGAGCTGCCAAATTTATGATTTATTTAGACAGGCGTATTTGTGTCTGAGGTTGCAGGAAAAAAGCAAAAACCAAGAAGAAGCTAGCTACTTGCTCATCAGATTGGGATATCTATATCTGGGAAATGTATGTATATGTGAATATATTCATGCATAGATCTGTAGAGCTATATGAGTGTATATCTGTTTCTCTCTCTATGTATCTCTATACTTTTTCTATTTATCTCTTTATGTATGTATGTCTCTATCTATCTTTCTGTCTATGATTTGTGAGTCCTGCCAATTTAGAATTATTAAAATGACCAAATAGGTGCTATAATTTTAGAAATCGTTTAGTGAAGTCTAGGTAATTTACAGGCTTTGTGTCTGAATGCAGAGGATACGGGGATCTATCTTAACTCTAGTGTGCCTTTTAATAAGTGTTCTATCTTCTCAACATCTATACTTCTCTTTGAAAAAAATCAGGCAATGATGCAGTCTTCACAAAGCCCGGATAAAGTCCTGACAGGAGTCTGAAGGGCTTTTACAGACATTAAAGAGATGGTTGTTTCTGTGGGTCACTTTTTCTCCCCCTTGGAATTGTCAGCTTGTTATGCCTTTGTTGGAGAAGAGAAAAAAATTGTTTTATTGAGCACCATTGGAAACTGCCATACTCTTTGAAAGGCACTTCAGGGAAAGGATCTTGAAAAAGCTCTTTGCTTGTACACACTGATCTCTAGCTTAGCCTTTGTTTATGACTGAGAAACATTTAAGGTACCCAGAGATTTTTATCTACACGTGGACAAAAGCCAGGAATATTATCTAGTCCTTTTGTTTTACGTAGTCTTTAAAAGTCACTGCTTTCCAAGGTTCATGAAGCAATGTAATCGAGTTGTACTAGCACAGAACTGGGGAGAAGGGCTTGGCAAAACTTGTAGCTTTACCTTTCCTCACTTGGACAACTCGTTTTAGTTCTGATCTTTTCTTTTTTAAACTTATGCAAAATTGGATAATGATAACATAGACCTGCTGATATACACCACAAATATTTATAAAAAGTGCTTTATTTTGCTGAATTTTAAATTTTTGTTACATATACATACACATACACACATATCTAGTGTAGTTATATGTTCTACATTGTCACTTTCCCCACTGCGGTTTTGATATATTGTGAGTTGGCATGAGAAGTTAAATGGTAACTTTTTGAGAGTTTTGTAGAAGTCAGAGATGGCATGAAAAAGGCCAGCAGATGGCACAGAAAAAGTTCAGAAATTCAGAAATGCATAAAACATATCTATAGTATTGTATAATATCAAAATATTTTATCTTTTAAGACCATGATAATTCAGACTTCTATGGTATGAAGGGCCAGGATTTTTACATGGATTTTCCAGATTGTGATGTGGAAAGGATAACTCTATTAACTAATTATTATGAGTTTTTATATTTTTGTTACATATTTTTGTTACACATTATATCCTTTTAGTTATATTAAATTCTTTTTTGTTTTTTCCTGTGATTTTTTTGAAAGTTCTGACTTAAAGACTCTTATAAATGCAGTTGTCAGATGCTGTAGATTTATTCATATTAGATGCACAAGCAGGAGATTTAAATGCCCATCTTAGCATATCTAATAATAAGTCATGAATCATAACTCTGTTGATAACTATTAAAAATCCAGTTAAAATATTTGACTACCGCCAATAGCCTTGAATTCTGTGATTTAAAGATAGTCTTTATAGAGATGTAAAAGCACTTATTAACAGTCAGTGCTCTCCTCAGAATTTCTCCCCCAAAACACTTTCTGACTTGCCTTTTCCCTTTGCAATTGAAATACTTCAATTATCTTTCAATAGATCTAATTTATTATATGTTCCTGGGCAAAAGGTGCCAACTTTTGGATATTATTTTCTCATTATAATGATCAAGTCTCAAGGCTTGAGATGGGACCTGGGACCTCTCCAAGTGACACTACACTTGCTAACCAACTCTTAAATATTGGGAAGGTGCTCTCTTTGCTGTCATTCCCTCTTGGATCAAATCATTAATGAACACTTTTTACTCTTGACAGGCCCAGAGAAGTTTACAAAGTTTGTCCCCTGTTGTGTTTCAACATCTTGTGATAGTGATGCCTGGAGAATCAACATATCGACACCCTCCTCCAAGCTTATATTAAATTCTGAAGGATTATTCAAAATTGCACCATGTTGTGAGCAATTAAACCCTTGAAAGGCAAAATAAATTCCCTCTCGGCACCAGCAGCTCACCCACGACTTGTAGCCTGAATCAGGCATTTTTCAGTTCCATTACAAACAGATGAGTTTTAGCACAGGCATACTTTTCAGAATGTAGGAGTGGCTCAAGAAATCTTCGGCAAAATATTACATGACAGAGAGGAGGGCGCAAAGACAAATTATTTTAGCATTATGCAGTATAGGATTAGGAAAATGAAAAATAAAGTAGAAAGTCCTTGAAATGAGCACAAAGTTGTATCATAGGGTGAGGGGGAAAACAACCTAAGAGCTTCCTGAGGCATAATTCGAGGTGCATCCTTTCAACTGTATGACTCGGTGCTTTTTGCTCATGTGTGCTATGCAAAGACTGAGGAGAAGGGCTAGGCTGTGTATTTTTAGCCATGGGCCTACATTAATTACACGAGAGCTTGCTGTTCACATTCCACATGCATATGAGCATAATATTAGAGAAAACCTCTGTCCCCTTGTATGGACTTTTCTTAAATCCTGGAAATGGTTTTTAAGAACAATACCTACGTAAATTCCATGATGGCATCATAGCTTTCTTTGTACCTGTGATAGAATTTTAAAAATAGAGTAATTTACAGCACATTTATTTCAGTGAATGGTGAAAGAGGGAAGTATTAACATTGGATCTCTCTAATGTGACCCATGATGACCAATCAAAAGCTGTGTTAAAGGGAAATTTGTGTGGACTGAGTTCCATGCTTTGGACACAGCCATTTGAAATGTATATGAAGAAGTTAAACGGAAGTATTAATAAAGGCACATGCAGAACAACAATTCCATTTTCTTTGTCCATTTTTTCAAAATAAATTTCACGGTCTAGTCAGGGTGCAGAGCTAAGGGGAAAAAAATCCCAAGGCTGCTACGAGTAGCTTACTGCTAAGGGCCTGGATGCTTCCCCTTCTATCTACTCTCCCATACTCTTCCTTTTTTGCCCCATCTTCTCTCACCCCTGCCCAGGAAGATACATTCAGCTTCCCTATATATAAACCAATAATCCTACAGCTAATCCACAATGTATTGATTAAAAAAATGATTTTCATTGAACATGTATCCAAATGGCGCTAAGGTCTGTAACAAAACAAAAAAATTCTGTGTATAATATAAAACCCTTACAAGGAATAAATCTAAAAGTACCTATCAGATGTAAATGTAATGATTAGAAAAATATGAAAATTTACTTAATTTGTACTAAAGCAGATCTACTCTTTAAAAAAATATTGGAAATGCAATGAAAAATCTTGTGACATCTGGAATATGGAAATAAAATTGCTGATTCAGTAGCATTGTGAACTTGCAAAAACATTTCCTTGGTGAAATTTTAAAAGGTAGCAATTAAAATAAAGCTTTTAAGCATCAAAATAAAGAAAGGACAAGTGGGTTGATTTGTAAACATCTATTTGTAAGCTTATTTTATGAAAAAGAAGAAGGCATAGGCCAAGACACAGAAATGTGCATGTACAGATGTTTTGTCCTCAGTAACAGAAGGACAAAGAATACAGGTTCCAATCATATGTTCAAAGTTTGTATTTGCTTAAATAAGACAACCTCTAATTTTTTTAGCCTCTTTTCATATGGTTTTCTTTGCCTCTAACCAGAACAGAAGGATCTTGGTTACAAAAGAAATTTGGTAAAAGTGATTATACTTTTCATCATTTAATAACTGAACTTTTTATTTTCTTTGAAATAATAGCTCCTTTTCTTTTTTAGCTATGGGTGGTATGCTTGTCATGTGATATGACTCAGAGACAATATTTACTTTGAAACCTCTTATTGAGTGAATAGGTTTGGAGCCTCTGGGCTAGGTTCTATGGCACTTCCGCTTGACCTAGAAATCCTTTGTAACTCTTATTAATATGTTGGGAGAATAGTGTTTTTCCCCATTTGATTGTATTTTGAAAAGCACATTTTTAACTCGAATATAATTTTGGCAGGCACATGTATCCAAAAGATACAAAGGCCTTTATTTAACAAACAAGAAAAAAAAAACCAACCCTAGAAAGCCACACCTCAGAGCCAAGAGATATTAATCTTGTTACTGCAACAAATTTGTACTTCAGTAACCTTTACAAATCTTGAATAAAAGCTAAAGTTCACCCCATTCCCTACCCTCATATCTGATGAAAGCAGAAAATTATAAAATCAAGGCAATTCCATATTCCAGGGAGGGACACACAATTATCTCTGCTGCCAAATGAATAAACTTTCAAAAGAAATATGTCTGCTGGATCCCAAATTGTGCCAATGGTATACAATGAAACTCCTCTTAAAGGAATACCTGATAAAGAAATAAATCGACTAGAGTAGTGAATTTACTTTCCACTGAATCTATGCATTTGCAAGATCTCTGTATTGTGCCTGCAAATAACATTTATTTCTGTAGTGTAAATATGCAAGAGTTCATTTTAATAAAAAGTAAGTCCTAAAATAAGATAAAACCCATGACTAGACTTGCATTTGAAGATTTAGAGTGCATTCATCTGCTGGTTTTCGGTATAAATATTCATTGGTTTAGTGCTCTCAGGTGTTAGAACTTTTAATCTGCATTCAGATGGAGGTGCTTTAATCAGAGAGTTCATAAAAGTCTGCAACTTTTTTTCCCCTTTATAAAAAATAGAGTATTAGATAGAACAGAGAGTAAGTCTTCAAAACAACCCACCCAGCTAAACTGCATTGCTAGGGGGAAAAGAGTAAACACCAAATGCCATTTTGTACCCTAATATCAATATTCTATTAAAAATAAATCTCTTACTGTTAGACTGAAAAGTCTCAAAAACCTGTCACTTGACTGCAGTCTTCAGAGATGACTGATAATGGGTAAAAAATCCCAAAGCATCTGTTTACCATGCCCTCACACAAACTGTTAGGAATGTTTTAAAATGTCAGCAGTAATGTATGCATGTGTATTAGCTGTTATAAAGCAAGAGAAGCAGCACACCGCCAGGAAGTACTATAAATTAGGGTGGTCAGGTAAACAAGGGACAAGAGGAACATATTTAAAGTACCTATTTGCCTGGCTTAAAAAAAAAAGCCTGGGAATGAATGGCAGCGTTTAGTTTATGAGTACCTGGGAAAAAGCCAAACAGGATTCTGCACAGAGCTTTCAATCACAGGAAGGTTAACCCTCAAAGAGCCTGAATTCAGGTCAGTAAGGAAGGGGAAAAGATGGTTTAGGTGTATTTTGCATATGAAAACATAACCTATTACTTTTAGGAAGCTAAGTATACATTAAGAAATCTTTGAGGTAAAAATGTTGATTAGATGATGGGAGTGTGCAGTAATATTAAGAGCTGCTATATTTCTGGAGAATTCTGTGCTATTTAACTACTTTAAAGGGTGATGCTACATGTTGTCTCAGCAAAGTCTTTGAAACACCCGGCCCTCTTCAAAATGAACTTTTACTAAAGTTAAAGGGTTCGTCTACCACAAAGCTGTAATAGGCTCATAACTGGCTTAGACTAGGCCACTTTTCTGTCGTGGTTAGCTCAGTAATTTGCACTAATTAGGGAGGAAGGCCAGTCTGAATTATGGAAAAGATTAAATGTTGGACCGTTTGAAAATAAACACAATTTTCTTATTTCCAAGCACATACATGATGAACTAGGCTAGTTGCTTTCTAGAGGCCCTGCTTTAATGAGTAGATAACAATTGATTTGTGATTATCATCTCAAAGCCCTGTCTTAATCATTAACATCTTGCTGTAGCCTATAAGTTGAGTCTTACCAAGGTACTAAGGTAAGAATACTTTGTTTCCTCTTTTTTAATTAATTATTTATTTTTTGTTTTTAAAATTTTATTTTTAATTTGTGGAATAAAATAAGTATTTCCATAACAGTACAATAAAAAAAGATATTTGCACATGAAACTGCAAGTCTACTATGCATGAGTTGCTTCCTCTCAAACAAACAACAAAAGGATCATATAAATTTCTTCTTTTTCTTTTTTCTTCCCTTCCCCCCATCCTAGAGATGGCTACCATCAGGCACAAATAGGTATATGTGTTATATGTGTATAGCTATAAATAATTATGCATATATGTATATACATATACATATATACATACAGACACTTGTAGATATAGACACATATATGTAAAAATATTCTATACATACTTCTATCGATCAGTTCTTTCTCTGGATGCAGATAACGTCTTTCTTCATATATTCTTTATAGTTCGTTTGGGTATTTATAATGGTCAAAATGACTTATTCACTCAGTCATTCTTAGAACAGTATTACTGTTACTGTATGCAAAGTTCTCTTGGTTCTGTACATTTTGCTCCGTATTATTTCACGCAAGTCTTTCCATGTGTTTCTAAGATCATCGAGGTCATCATCTCTTATAGCACAGTAATATTCCATCACAATCATATACCACAACTTATTCAGAGATTCTCCAATTGATGGGCATCCCTGCAATTTCTATTTCTTTGCCATCACAAAAGGAACTGCTGTATAGAACATACAGATTGTTTGCCTTTTCTCTTAATCATCTTTGGAAATAAATAAGTAAATTTTTATATATGATATTAAGTAGTCAATAGGGACCATTTGTGCCCACCCTGTGGTATAGCCTGTCAAGCTATTGTTCTGATCAGCCACAATTAGACACTGTACCTTGACCCCAGCATAGGGCTGTCCTTTTGGTCCTCTTTGAGAATGAAGGACAACCGCTGTAACATTAATTGGCTCATCAGTTCCTCTGTATTTAGCCAGAAGTACTAGGGTAATTTTAACCTGTCTCTGTGAATTAGCAAAAATTCGAAGTTAGTTATATTTTAACATATTTATATAATGGTGTGAGTTGTAGATGCAAAGACCTGCACAAAGAAAATAAGAAATTTTTTCAAGTTTTTCCCTCTAATTAAATGTGAAAAATATGAAAAAATGTTTTGACACCCTCATTTTCCTCCTTTTTTTTTTAAATGGAGGAGAGATTGAGGGTAGGGAGGGGAGACCTGTTAATTTGTAAGACCTCTTTTAGATTTTGAGGGATTCCAGGAACATATCACAATAGTTGTATCCGAGATTTCATTCTCTGGGGTCTCAATTGTAAGGCTGACTAGAGTGGAAGATAGCGTTTGTGCCCTAGTGGAGACATCTGGAAGGGATGAACTGCCTCTTCCCGTGAGTGCTTGCTTCTGTGCCTGCTTCTCTAAGTTTCCATGGGAGCAGCCATGGTGCTTCATGTGAGGGTGATTTCTTCACCTTTAGTGCTTCCTTCTCCTGAGGTTGTGGGGCTGCACCCCAGGATGGCCACTTTCTTCACCAACTTTGACCCACACCATTTGACCCAAGTGTAGACATTGCTGATTATACCTCTGGATCTCAATGTAATAAACCCAAATACTCAGATTAAAAGAGATTTCATGAAATGTTTCTTTTGGTAATTACTTTTCTTCTTAGAATCAGAATACGTATATTGCAAGGAACCAGAGATCATGTAGTCCCACCCTTTTTACGGATGAAAGTTCCCTTGGTACTGGTCTCCTCATCCAGCACTGTGTGTTCGTCCTTTGTTGCTGAAGAAAACCATTCCATCAGAGAAATAATGACATGACTTGTACTTGGCTTTCTTTTGAGTGAGTGAGGGCTGTGCAGGTCACCAATCTCACTTCTCCTCCAGAGCCATCTGAATACTGGAGATGACCCAGGATGAGGCAATTGGGGTGACTTGCCCAAGGTCACACAGCTAGTGAGTGTCAAGAGTCTGAGGTGAGATTTGAACTTAGGTCCTCCTGACTCCTGCACTGACCTAGCTGCCGCTCATCAAGCACTACTTTTAACAGAAAAACATGGTGTGGCACAAAGAGTACTGATCTTATACATAGATCTCTTTGGTATTTATTACCTGTGTGATCTTGGCCATTTTTTTGATTCTTCAACTTACTTATCTTTAAAATGGGTGCAATGAGATTTTTACTACTCACTTTATTGGAATTGTTGGGAAGAGAGCATTTTATAAAATGTGAAATACTCTATAAAAATGAAATATAAAAATAATCAATATTAGATTGGTTGCACT
The DNA here is from genome assembly GCA_023548195.1 of Bettongia penicillata ogilbyi. Lineage (NCBI taxonomy): Eukaryota > Metazoa > Chordata > Mammalia > Diprotodontia > Potoroidae > Bettongia > Bettongia penicillata. Next base: position 289,931 of record JAJHZJ010000694.1, on the reverse strand, counting down.
AGCAACTTACCTAATGAGTGATCTTGGGCAAATCATTTAGATCTTTTTTTAGTGGTTTTTTCTAGTTTCTTTATCTTTAAAGTGAGATGGAATATGTATATTCTGGGTTGTGTGAGGGAAAGGTGTTGCAAATTTCAAAGCCTCACAGAGATATGAATTATTATGATGATGACCATGTTTATTTTTAAAAAAATTTCCCCCTAAGATAACTATAGCTGCATGTTTCTCAGTCATCACTATTCTGAGCCTCCCTGCTAGATGACAATTGATAAAAAGCCTAATAAGGAATTTACTTTGTTACCTGCTCTTTGCTGAACTCCTCATGGCTGCCCATAGTTTCTAACAATGCCTTACATGATGCTAATTTAGAGCTTTCCTAAGACTATTGACAGAAGTAGGCACTCTTTTCTTCGAAAGACTATGTATTCATAACGTATGAAAAATTGAAATTGGGTATATTCAGTCTCATCGATATTCACTACAGTCTTGGGATTCTTTGTATTCCTTTGTAATATCTCTTCCTATGATAATGGCACCTTTGGCTTTAATGTTCTTTTCCAGTGGTGATACTTTTCCTCTCACAAAGTAGTTTTTATTTACAAACAAATATTTGAATACTGTAGGAGGGTGATTCAGGATTTTAAAGTTCTTGGTGTTGGGTCACTATATTGAAGTGACAAAAACTTCTGTAATTCAGGTAACTATCTTTTCATTTGTCTGCTTTTGTCATTTGAGTTTTCCTAAAGCAGAATACCTCTTTATAAGATATCTGTTTTTTGAGTAGTCTTATCCATTACAAATAATAGAAAACAGGACACATGGTTTGGATAGGTTCTTGAGGCCAGTGACTTTTCATGAGGAAAAGAGAAAAAAAGTATTTTGAAAGATTAAGAAAGGCACAGTATAGTCATGATAAGACAGAAATAAATCTCTGAGAAAAGCCTTGTTGTTCATTTAATCATCTAGATTATTCGATTAGGTGTAAGCTGATACCTTGGTCAGCTACCAAAGGTGTCAAAAAGAAGGTGGAGAAGTAATTTGCATTGGAGTTGTCTCTGCAGTGGAAAAAAGCCATTTAAATCTTTTCTAAAATTAAAGTAGGTAGAGTAAGCAGGTTTCCAGATGTGATGGGAGGTACAGGGCAGAAAGTTCTCCTGTTACTCTAGATTCTGTCTTATTTCATTAACTCTTATTTAAATATCTTATATCAAAAGCAACTGATAGACTCACTTTTGGATGCCAAAAGTATTCATCAGAGATTCAAAAAATTATTTTACCTACTTGTTGGATATCTATTAATACTACAAGTATACCATCTATGGAGTGTTGGGAAGCTATCTGTATTAGAAGAATGAGCTATGGTGAATAACTGTCTTTGTGGTAGTGGAACAGTGATTCCCATGCAATGTTATTTCATAAAACTCTTGGTCTCTCTCAAATGGTCTTCAGCTTAGAATTCCTGTATAACTGTCTCACATTTGGATTTTCCACTTTATTGAAATGTAGTTGATTTTTGAAATATCATGGATTCAATGCCATGTATCTCACGTGCCAGTGTGTTCCCTGAATGGACTCCTTCACTTGACTTGTGAAGTTTTCCTAGGACCGATTTGTGGATACAATTTCAGTTGGTTTTATTTGCTTTCTACCTATTGAAGAAGCTCCCTTTATGGAGACATTTATATTCATCAACTTATAGTCTTCCAAGTGGCTTTGGGGGCACTGAGAGATTTAGCTAAAGGATTTGTGACTGTAGGCAAGCAGCCAGTACAATTCAAAAGAGGGACATAAATTTCCTAGTGGGGAGGACTTTATCCACTATGCATGTTGATTGTTTGGTAGAACATCCTAATTAGGGAAATTCAATAAATCAGGTGAGCAAATCTTCATAGGTAGACCATGGCTGAATTAGGATCACCCGCCACAGCAATTTGAATGAGGGCTTTCTATGTGAGTTAAAATTGGGAGGCTTCATTCATTTATCCAACTCAGTACAATCTCTACATTTGGTAATAAATGCCTTTCAAAATGAATGATTATCTAGTAACTTTGCTTGACCTCTCCACTAAGGAAGGGAAAAGAAGAAAAGCCCTATAAACTAAATGTGTTAATATGAACTTTACTAAAATTTACTCTTAGGGACAACTCATTGGCACAGTAGATAGAGCATCAGCCTTGGAGTCATGAGGACCAGAGTTCAAACATGGCCTCACACTTACTAGCTGAGTGACTGTGAATAAGTAACATTAACTCTGCCTCAGTTTCTTCAGCTGTAAAATGGATATAATAATAGCAGTTATATCTTGGTGCTGTTGTAAGGATCAAATGAGATAATATTTATAAAAAGTACTGAGCACAGTGCCTGGCCTAGAGTAGGTACTGTATAAAGATTTATTCCCTGTCAATAAGATGTTCTATAGTTTTTGGTTGTCACCTCTTCATAGTCTGTCCTAACGAAAGAGAATGAATTAAAAAGACACCCATAGATAATCTCAAGGTGTCTCAGAGTACCTTACTTTCAGCTCCCTCTCTTACCAAAATTTCATGAGTGTTCTTCTAATAACCAAAATGATTATGCAAATAAGATTTCTTTCATATAATCAACAAAGGTGAGGCTTTTTCTGCTATAAAACAATCAATGAATTGATATATATTTTTTATTTTTCTTTTATATGCCGGACATTGTTTTAACTGATGGAATGACAAATACAATGGATGAAACAATTCCTATTGTCAGGGAACACACATTATAACAGGGAGATAACAAGACCATATACAAGTACATGGAAATCAAATACAATACAATAAATACATGCAGTTACTTTAGTAAAATTACTATTTACAATTACTGCAGTAAAACACAAAATAGTTTGAGACAGAGGACTCTAGCAGTTGAAGGGATCAGGAAAAGCTTCATGTAGGAATATGTTGCTTAAACTGTTGTCTTAAAGGAGTCAGAATGATTTTTGGGTCATGTTGTTAAGGAGGGAGTGCATTCCAGGTTTGTGAGACAACTTGTGCAAAAAAGTTTGGAGATGGTAGATGTAGTATCAGGTGTGAACAATTAAGAGAATGGTGGAAATCACTATTAGAGAAAAACTGTTGATGTTATTCCTAGTTATGAATCCATTTTTATGAGGGGGTGTGATCATCCCTGTGAAACTTTTCTGCGTTCTCCTTCCCTAATGATGTCCCCTGTCATCTCTCATAGCATTTCGTTCGTTCATCACATTCTGTATGGTTGTTATCTGTGTCCTTGTCTTATGTCCCCCAGAGAGGACAGTTTGACTGGATTACAGTGGAGATGGAGAAATAGGTTGGGGCAAATTTGAGAGGAACTTAAAAAGTTAAACAGAAGACATCATATTTTATCTTAGAGGTGATAAGAAGCACTGCAATTTGTTGAGTAGGGAAGTAAAATAATTGGATTTGCCTTTAAGGAAAATTGTTTCAATGGCAGTATGAGGAAAGCCTCAAGCAGACAGGCTAATTAGGAGACCTCTTACAATAATCTAAACAAGAAAGTCAGCTACATATATTTATTAAGTGCTTACTGTGTGCCTGGCATTGTGCTAAATTAGTGTGGGTACAAATACAAACAAAAAGAAAGTCAGTACCTGTCCTCAAGGAACTTACATTCTGATGAGACAGATAACACAAAAAAAGGGAGCTGAAAAAGGAAGGAGGAGAGAAAGATCCTAAAGCACTGGGGTGAAGTTCGGAGAATAAAAAGCAGAAAAAGAGAAGGGAATGAAGCACAGTGAGCCTGTGCCCCTACCTTCATGTGGAGTCCCTGTGAGGAACTTGCCAATGGAAGATGGAGGCCATCAAAGAATGAACTAAGGTTTTAATTATGCGAGGAGAGTGAAAAGAGCTTGGATGCATGAGATGTTGTAGAGGTAGAAATGGCAAATTTGGCATCTGATGGATTGCCCCTAGAAAGCAGAAGACATGTTAAAATGATGAATCCCGGAGACTGGAGGAATGGTGATACCCAAACACGTGCACCATCGTAAATGCTTGCTGATCCATTCCTGGGACTTACCTCTTTTTTTAGGATGAAGGATTATCATCACCTCTAAGGAGGTGATCTTTTAAGTGGACTTTCCTCACTATCATTTCTCACAGCCTTTGGCTTGTATCTCTTCTGGTACACTCTATGGTCAAATTTGGGTGATGGTTTCTTGCGCACTTGACTTATCTCCCCTAGATAAGATGTTAAGCTCCTCAAGGGTGGAAATTCAGTCTTACTTATCTTTTGATGTCCCTTACTGATTAGTTTAGTAGATAATTAATAAATGCTTGTTGACTTGATTATTAGATCAAATTATTTTTCTGTTTCCTTGCCCAGAAAATTCTGTTTGCCAGTTTCTTCACTGAGATAATACCCTACATCATTTCCCAACTCCTATCTTAGTCTCCTTCTGTTCTCTTGAAATGTAGTGCATTACATTTCATTTGAAATTCAGTGATTTATAAGTCACAAATGTATAACTTCATCACACCTATTTAGAAATTAGTCCTTAATAATGTTTTGTTTCATCTTGAAACCTTCTCTTGAGCCAAGGACTGACAAACTTTGGTGGTATTCTTGAATATGACTCAATTAAAGTATAATGTAGGAAGTGAGTATCCTTGTTTACCTCAAATGTGTTAATATGGCACATCTTGTGATAGTAATGAGAAATCCATCTGGACTTTTCATATCAGGACTTGAAAACTTATTTTCAAAGTTGACTGATGATCAATAAAACTGAAGGCTGGGGAGGTTTGTGACTTTCCCCGGATTACATAGTTGGGATCTTTTGGATCTGATGTTTAAACCCAAATGCCTCCTGATTCATTCTGAACCCTAACAACACAGTCTTTCACACCCTATCATCCCACAATTTCTATCCCAGGACCTCATCTATGAAATGGAATTAGATTATATCATCTAAGTCCAGGCCTCATTTTTGGTCTAGATCTCAGACCTTATTTTTTATCTATAATTAGGAAATTTTGCAGCAAAACACTATATTAGGAGGTGGTCGGTTGCAATTTAGAAACAATATTGTTGTGGTATTGGTTATTCAGTCATTTTTAATTATGTCTGATTCTTCATGACCCCGTTTGGGGTTTCTTTGTCAAAGATACTGCAGTGGTTTGTCATTTCGTTCTCCTGCTCATTTTACGGATGAGGAAACTGAAGTAAACAGGGTTAAATGAATTGCCCAGGTTCACACAGCTAAGTTTCTGAGACCACATTTGAACACAGGAAGATGAGTTTTTCTGACTCCAGGTCCAATATACTATCTATTATGTTATGTTATATTATGCCATATTATATTATATTATGATGTGCTTTAATATTAAAAGATCTATGGTTTCCTTAGTGAAGACATTTCCATCATCTGATGCAAACTTATTTATCTTCTTCTACTTGGTCTTTGAGAGTAGTGGTGACTCAAATAATCCATCAGACAATGAGCATCTGAACTTAACTTGTATGGTCTTCAGAAAAAAGACATAAAAACTTATATTCAAAGCATGTGTCTCCTAGAACCTTGTAGAACTTAACCTCTATTTGCACAGGATCACCTCTGTACTCACAACGAGGAGGAGGACTTACTGTTGCATATAATAAACTAAAATTAAAATATGGATTTTTAAAATAGTTTATCTGTAGAAGCAAGTTTTATCTAGCATATTGTGTTCAGTTCTGTGTGCCACATTTTGGGGGAAATAAAATTGTAAAATTTACAAAGCTGAGCAATCAGTATGGGAGAGCAACTGGAGTATATGCCTTATCATATTTTGTTGAATGAACCCTGGGTGTTTAGTATAGAGGAGATTAATGGAGTGATTAGCAATCCCTGTTTTCAGTTATCTGCAGGACTGTTGGATGCCAGAGTAATTCCATTGGTTCTGCTTAGGCTCAGAGGGCAGAACTGGGAACAATGAGAAAAACCTGAAGACAGGCAGATTTAGGCTTCATGGCAGGACACATTTCATGACAATTAGTTATCCAAAAGTGAAAGAAGATGCCTCTGAAGACACTAGGTTTCCCTATCGCTGGGTGTATTTGGGAGGAGCTTGAGTGACCACTTGGTGAATGACCCTGCTTCCTCTATTGGAAAAGCCAATTAAATTCCCATGTGTTACTCTTGGGCTTTTTTCTCTTAGCTACAAAAAAAAAATATTGTGTTACAGACTCATTAATTAGCTAATTAATTTAACAAATAACTATAAATTTTGATTTATGCCATGTGACCTCTGAGGTCACTTTCAACTTTGAGATTTCAGCTGTAGTGCTTGCAGCTAATCTAGCTTGCATTATCTTAAAACCCATATGTAGAAATAAACATATAAACAATGACATAACAGCATTTTAAATATCTTTTGAGAGATTTATGTACTTATTTCATTTGTATCTCTTAACTCATGTAGCTTTCAGCTATTATACTGTATTATATAATGTTATAGCATATAATGGTATGTGAGTTCTCAAAGGAAGATAACATCCATTCATTCACCTATTTTGTTCACTAGGTGGTGTGTGTGTGTGTGTGTGTGTGTGTGTGTGTGTGTGTGTGAGCATGAATGATCCTTGCCCTATAGGTGGATATGCTCCAGTTGTCATATTGGAATATAAAACTTGGTTTTAATAATTTAGTGCATACTGGCTTTAAAAGTTAGGAATATAAGACATCTTTGAAGGGGGAAGTTGAATCCTTATTCTATATGGATGCTTTTGGCTAAGCCGATGAGTATAAGAACTGTGTGGTGGTTTTTTGAAATTCTGATTCTGTTTTGTTCACTCTAAATCTGAGATTGTGATATTATTAGTCAGCTAATTTTAATCTTATTTGAAATCACAAATAACATTTTAGCAACTTTGTAGTCCTTTCCAATGTCTCTCATCATAGGTTAAATATGACTCTACAACTGACTCACCAGAAGATATTGATGAGCAATTTGTTTTGGACCAAAAACAGTTCATGGAATCATGTCAGTTGCATTTCCCTCCTAATGTTTTCTTTCCTTCCACCTTATGTCAACCTTTCATTGTCATCTGAAGACGTGACTTTCATTTTTTCCTGCTTTATTAATGTCTAGTTACTTCTTGCAAAAAGTATTACAGTACTATCATAACTGCATGTACCTTGTAGATCAGGCATCATAGACTTACCCTAAGATGAATGCTGATGTAAATACAATTACTTTTCAGGAAGTGATAATTTAAGAAATATACAATGAATAACACAGAATTAAGACAGATGTGTTGTTTTGTGTTATTCCCAAAATAACAGCCAAGTAGGTGTTTATCTCATTTTGCATCAAGACAAAAATTGGTTTTGGAGTGATTCGTCTGTGATCCTGCTTAAGCAGTACTGTTAATTTCTTTTTTGACTTCAAAGTTGGTCATGGTATTTATTGTAAAATTATGGCAGTGCTGCTTCACCTCCGCATTTGCATGTTTATGCAGATTATGGGAGTATGGGCTGGTTGTGCAGGGCAGCAGAGGCTCCATATCTTCTGTGTTAGAACTTTGAAGAGGAATGTCATCAGAATCCACTTAAATTATTTCTCGTCTCACATTCAGAAACATCATGGTGTGATGAAAAGAGTGTTTATCCTAGAATCAGGATAATTGGATCTGAATTAGGATTTTTGAACAAGTCACTCAAATTCTTTGAATTTCAGTTTCATTATGTTTGAAATGGAGAATCCAATACTTGCACTAAGATAGTTATAAAAATACCAAGAGTAAATGGTAGAGAAATTACATTCAAAATATATAAAATATCTGGGAGTTAATAAATAACCAGACTTTTATTAAACATGTCCTACATTCCTGTGTTCTACCAAGACATAGTTAAGACAGAAATCCAGTTACAAAAGCTTTTCACTCAGAGGTCCTACCGCCAATCATGTTACTTAAGGAGAATGGGGACAGAAAAAAAGGTTTTGAACAGATCACAATATTTATAGTGACATTTATTGTGGTAGAAAAAATGGAAGTAGTGGGTACCCATTGAGTTAGGAATGGATAAAGGAAATGAGTTATCTGAATATAATGGAAAATTACTGTATCACAAGAAATTGTGAATGCAAGGAATTCAGAGACGCATAGGAATACTTGTATGATTGTCTATAGAGTGACATAAGGAAAACTTGGAAAACTCTTCTGTAGGGCTACAGCAATGTAAATGAAAATACAATAAAATGAAACCAATTTCACTGACCAGTCGGTCCCAGATGAGGGATGAACAAGCGTACCTTTCCTCTTTTACTGGAAAATGGAGCAATTGGGAGTATGGACTGTTTTATACATTTTCAAGTATAGTTGGTGTGTCAGCTGGTTTTGTCTAACTTTTTATTTTCTTTGCAACAAAAGAAGGCTCACTGGGTGAATGGCTTTATTTTTTTAAATGGCTTGAAAATAAAAGTAAAAGGCATCAATAAAACTTAAAAATACTATCTACCTCAAAAGATCTATATGTGGGAAGTACTTTGTGACTTCTTAAATGTTATAGACATATGAGTTATTATGCTTCCATAACCTTGTGGTTACAGATGTGTTTGGTAGGAATTTTTACTTTTTTTTTTTTGGTGCTATGGATCTAAGTGGAAAATAAGCAAGCTTCTGGGATGGATCGATGTGGAAGGCAAAGAAATGAAAATAATCTTTAAGGATATATTTTGTTAACAAAGCTTTCATTAAATTAAATTTAACAAATATTTACCAAGGACCTGCTAATTCATGTTGAGAGAGGATAACTGCTTTCCTAAGTATTTTTTTTTCCTCTTAGGGGACATGGGGAAGCTTCAGATCTATGCTCTCCTAGTTTATTTGGTTTTTTCCTGCTTTAGCTGTCCCAGTAACCTGCCCATCTAAGGATACTTTCTCACTTATTTCAGTAACCAGAAGTCGACCCAAATTAATGCTATCCTTTTCCTTCACAAGATCCTTAGCTCTTGGGATCACACAGACAAGATATGCCTTCTTTTAACCAGCATTTTAGTCTCTTACTCAGATAGAGATGCAGAAACTCATATAGAAGGTCAGGTGACAAAGATACGGCAAATATTGTAGGGGACAACTTTTTCAGGGTACATTTCTTATGGTGGGATTCTGTTGTGAATCACACAGACATCTCCTTGTGAGTTTAAAAGAAGGACGTAAAGAAGACAGAAGCATCAGCAGTGTTGGACAGATTTCCAACACTGTTAGATAGAACCCCAGTTTAACTACTTTGTGCCCCACCAGTAGCAGGGGAGAAATAGGATTTCAGTTGTTCCCAGGTTTGTTTCATTACCTCTGTACCACTGATTCTTTGAATTGATATGGTACTTTTGACTGTGGCTGATTAGTGAGCATGGTTCTGGTCATTCCACTTGCACAGATGCTTAAATATTAACATGATGCTTCAGGCCTTTTCTCTTTGAGTCACATCAGGAATAGATTCTGCTAATCCATTCTTCATTCAAATAATCAATCAATTAATTCCACAATTTATGTTGGATCTAGCCAGAATGTTGCTAGGCTAGAGTATGGAGCTTAAAAAAGAAAAGAAGAAATGACCCCTGCTTATATAATGAGCTTATACATTTATTAGGTCACAAAGACATGTCCACAAATAAGTATAATACAAAAATGACATTACAAGTTCATAAGAAAAATATATATATAGGTGATGAGGCAAGGGAAGGATGGGAAGCTCCCTCCCTAACTGACAGCTGATTAGATAAGTTTTCACGAACAGGGCTAGAATACATTTTTTATGGATTCTGACCAGGCTCAAGTAAGTCATGTCTTCTGACCATGTTACTTCTAATTCACAAAACTTGGTGGCTCCCTTTTGCCTCTGGGATAAAACACTAACCCTTCTGTCTGGCATTTAAAGCTCTTAATAATTCGACTCCACCCTCTTTTTCCTCATTAATTTCATATTGCTCTAACAAGCATATTCCATTCCGAGCAGTCTGAACTGCGAACTGTATCTCATACATTATGTCACATTTTTGTGCTTTTAAAGTCTTCACCATGTAGTCCCAGAATCATTATAATTTTCTCCTCTTTCTCTACTCAGTTGTGTAACTAAAGTGACCTTCCCTTAGCTCCTTACAGAAGACACTCCATTTCCTATTTCTCCTCCTTGCCGCTGACCTTCTCATCTGTTTCATAATATTCCTTCCTATCTTGTAATTTAGCTCAAGCATTACCTTCCACATGAATATTTTCCCTATTCCTTCAACCTTCCTATGCTACCTTGTATTTATTTTATATAGCAGACTCATGGGGACTGCACCTATGCTTTTTGTGGTATAGAGAGTTCCCTGATGAGAAAATTCTCTGCCACTTAGATTTATAGTCTTAGTTGCCTGAAACACTTGATAGGTTATACAGCTTGTTCAAGACCCAAGAATGTGTCAGTGTTAGGATTTGGACAAGGTATTCCTGGCTTCCAGCCATCCTTCTATCCCCTATGCTTTTCTGCTTCTATATTTGTTTATATAGATACATGTTGTCTTTCTTGAGAAATATAACCCCCTTGAGAGTGGGGATTGCTGCATTTTTGCCTCTGTATCCTCAGCACCCAGGACAGTTCCTGACTTATATTAGATGATTATTAAGTGTTTGTTGATTATTGAATTGAATTAAATTGATGTGAATATTCATTGAGCAGTCATTAGTATATTTCATGGATTTGAACTGGTATAGGGGTGAGGAATCTGTGACCTGAAAGCTACATGTTACCTTCTGGGTCCTTGGGTTTGGTCTTTTGACTGACAAGTTTGACAAGTTTTATAGAACAAATCCTTTTATTAAGGGGATTTGTTGTGTGAAGTTTGAATTCAGTCAAAGGGCACACTTGAAGACCTAGAGGGCCACAGGTTCCCCACCCCTGAATCATTATTACCTTCAGAAAGCCCTGTCAGCATGCCAATTGTTGTAAAACAGTCCCTATTAGGGTCATGAACTAAATCATCTAGGACACATAATATTTCTAGGAGAAATAAAGAGATATATACAAGGTTGATTATGGAACTGAAATAAGGGAGAGGTAAGCAACATGGTACGGTGAAGAGAATGTTGAAGTTGGAGTCAGAAGAGATCTGTGTTTGAATACTCCTTGTGAGAAGAGCTATTTGATAGTGGGGCGAATCTCTTAACTTCTGTCCTCTGTAAAATATAGATAATAATATCTGTCATACTTAGTCATAAAATTATGGTTAAAATCAAAAGAGCTTTGCAGGTCTTTCCAAGTATCATATAAATGTCCATGATGATTATTGATAATAACTAGTACTGGATGATCTCCAAGGGCACTTCCAGCCCTTTATTTTACAAACATCATTATCTTTGACAAAGTTCTCTCAGGAGGGAGAGAGCATCACCAGGGAAGTTACTATGGAGATGGTAGGACCTTGAAAGATGGCTGATAGCTGACGTTAGAATACCTTTCGCTCCACCTGATATTTTCTACTTGTATTTTCGTCTATACTTCCTGCCTTGGAGTGTAGCTGCCCATTAGTGAAGCTTTCACTGCTGTTTCCTTGTTTGGCTGGAGGCCAGAAGCAGAAGAAAAAACTTCACAAACAGTTCTGTTCTTGCCAGATTGCTGGCCAAATTGTGCCGACTTGAGCTGCTCTGTGAAACCCTTGGCTGGACTTGCTGAAGAAGTGAAACTTTAGCATGCCCTTGAATGCACACGATCTTTATTCTCCTCCACTCACCCCCACATCCCACTGTTGTGAATATTCACAATTCTTAAAAATGATCCCGTTTTCTTCTGGCTTTCAGATGGTTTTTTATAGCCCCATCAGTAATCAATTGCTTCAGGTTTCATCATTAAAATAGACAAGTCAGGTTCAGGGGTAAGAGGCTAGAATCAAAATATTCTCCTCTGGCAGTAAATTGATATGCCACTCTTACCGCCGCCACAGATAAAATTAGCCATGCGTTGAAATCATTGCAATAGGCAGAGTCATCAAGCTTATTTGTAATGAAAATATGATGTTTCAAACCTAAACTCAGGAGTCTAATAAATGTAAGGCCATATGTTCCCCTCCCACATAGGACTGCAGAGAAAAGTAGCTATTTAAAATGCACAGCTTCTGATGGCATCCACAGTTTCCCTACATTCTCCCTCTTTTACACAGTTGGGTTCTCCAGACAGAACATAGTAGGCTCAAAGGAGCTGAGGTCTTCTTTGATGAATACATCAAGATCAAAGATATATTGGCAAAGTCATGAATCCAGGACGGTGCCAAATGAACCTCTCCATTTATTCAGCTTCTTTCCCTGTAGTGCTCAAGGCAATTCTTTGTCATTTATCTCCCCATGCTTTCTTCTTCCTCACCATTTGTACTCACACAACTCTTGGAATTCCAATGTCAGGAACTCAAGGTAAGACCTAAGGGAACATCTCATAGAGCTAATTTCATGAAGGCTGATGAAAGTGGACAGCATTCTTCTCTGTCACAATGATGTGTCTTATGTATATTTCAACATCATTATATTATAGAGATACTTTACCTAGGTATATCACTTTACTTTTTTTTGAGACAATTGACGTTAAGTGACTTGCTTAGGGTCACACAACTAGTAAGTGTCCAAGTTCAAATTTAAACCCAGGACTCCTTGACTCTATCCACTATGCTACCTAACTGTCCCTCACTTTGCATTTTTAAAAACATTTTGACCTTGATAATCTCATTTGATTCTTACAGCAACCAATCCCTGGAGGTGGTAGTGGTTATTGGTATCCCATTGCATAGCAATGAACCTGCCTCTCAGACTTGCCATAGTCATGGGAGAAGACTGAGTAAGGATGAGGAGCAGGGATGAAACTCAAGTGCTCTCTTGGCCCAGGGAGAAGCCTGCATTTGGAGGGAGAAGTTCAAATCCTGGCTCTCCCACTTACAAACTATGTGACATTCAACACATTGCTTAACTTCCTGTGACCTGGGTTTCCTCATCTGTAAAATGAGAAGGTTTGACTAGCTGCTCCCCAGAGTCCTTTTCAGCTCTCAGTGTCTGACCTGTGTGTCTTCTGACACCAGTCCAGTGTTCATCAGAGATCATCTCTTCCATATTTCCTTTTCTCATATACAAAACTAACCTTACGAGGCTTGTGATAATTGGGTCAGAATACTCAACTTTCACACAGATAGATGTACCATTGCTCTGGCTGAGGTGGCCAGGTTAGGAATTAGGTACAAGGACTGGACTTGTGATCTCATTAGTTTAGGTAACTTCCAGGTGAGGAAACTCTCTCTCTCAATGCACACTGGCATTGCCCTTATAATTTATCATCTTGGTAGCAGAGAGATATTGAGTGGGTAGGTTACAAGTCACATGACCAAGATACATTTTTGAACCCAGGCTTCCTGGTTTTACAGTCAGCTTTCTATCCACCAGGCCATGCTGTCTCTTTGAGCGTCCAGAGGTCTCATAAGTGCAGGATTATGCTATTTTGAAATACAGGGTTTTACTCTATATGTTTAAATGCTTTGTCCCATTTCCTTGCATTTGAGGCGTCACCAATTTATCAACAAGCCCTTATTAAATACCTTCAATGTATCAGGTACTGGGGATTCAAATACATAATTAAGATAGCTCCTGTCTTCTAAGAACTTCCATTCTGATGAAGAGTGAGGAGAGAGGAAACAATGTTTTTATTGACAAGTAAATACAGAATATATACAAAATAAATGCTAAGTTTTGGAGTGGGGGCGAGGGCATTAATAACTGGAGGAAGTAGAAAAGGACTGTTGGAGAATATGGCTTTGAGATGAGCAGAGACACTGGGGGTTTTAAGAGGCTGTGACAATCAGGGAGAACATTTTATGACAGCGATAGGCGGTGCAATAGGCATTAGTGGGTGCTGGAATGTCCCACAGTAGGAAGAAGTAGGCCAGATTCACTAGAATATAGAATGTGTGACAGGGAGTAAGGTACAGTCAATTTAGAAAAACAGTTGGAGTCAAATGATGAAGGGCTTTAGATGCCAAATGGGAACAGGGAGGCACAGGAATTTCTTGAGCAGGGCATTGACATAGCCAGATCTAGGCTGTAAGGATGCCGCTTTGGCAGTTATTGATGGACTTAGAGTTGGAGTGATACTGAATTCAGGGAGACCAGTTATGAGGCCATTATAATAGTCCAGGCTCTGCTAATACATAGTTATTTTGTAGAATTTGTGTCTTCAGGGTTAGTCCTACACAAAATTGTGAGTTTGTTAAAATTTTTCTTTGTTATTTTCCATCTACTTTTTATAGCACATCTTTTCTGTCCTTTGATATCTCCCCAATATCTCTCTCCAATATCTTCCCCCAACCCATTTTTCTTCTAGGTATTTGCTTTTCTTTTCTTTTTTTTTTTTTTTGCTACCTATCAATTAATTCGTACTAAACTGTTTTCTCATAAAGGACATTACCATCCTGTGGACATTTGCATTTTAATAGGTAATTCTTAGAGTCCAAAAAATCAGCCAAACAAAAACCCTTGTTCCCAAAGGAATGAATCTTCAGTGTTGTAGTTTTATGGACCTTGACTATTGGAGTGACACTGGAGCAGAATCCCCTTGCTTCATGTCCCTAGGTCATACCCCATAGCTAGGGAGGTACATAGTAAAGATCATTGGATTCTGAATAAGAAAATAATGTTTAGTTCAAGTCCCACTGCTCACTGTGTGACAGCTAAAATGGAAATCAGAGTATATCCCCTACTTCCCTCATGAAGTTGTTGTAGGGATCAAATCAGATGATATTTGTGAAAAAGTATTTTGAAAACTGTAAGGTGCCATATAAGCTATGATTTTCGGGTTTTGGATTGAGAAATCCTTCTACTCAAAGTGTGAAAACACAGCTTTGTAGGAAAATTAGATGATACTCTTACATCCACCCTTCTTTCTTTTGAACTAATGCCTTTTAGATAGGTTTTCTGATAAAAGAACCAACCTATTAAATGAAAGCTTGCTTTGTGCTGCAGTTTTATGTTAAGACAATGCACAATAAAACCTCTCACAAATGAATGTCTGATGAAGGAATAAATTGACTGTACAAGGTTGTGTATTGGATAGGTCATCCCCACCAGAGCACAAGAAACACCTTCTATTAAGAGCAAAATGAGGACACATTTGTTATGCACTTTGTTATTTTTAGACTGCATTGACTTTTTTCAGGTTGGATCCTATTATTCTGAATTTCTTAATAAACAAAAGTGACTTAGAAAATGATACATTGTATTGACCTCTACTAAATTTTCTACATTAGTGGAGGAAAAAAAAACTATTACTGCACATCAAGTGCCACTTTAAAAATCCCATGTGTGTATGGTATGCTTATAAATAGATGCTGATGTGGCCTTGGAACATATTTTTACTAACCTTGTGTGGGACTTCATACAGACAAACACACACACACACACACACACACACACATTTTCCTGAGAGTGGGGGAAAAATGGTTCATTTAAGGATCTTTGTGGCTCTGTAGATCACATGACTACTCAAAGTTAAAACCCTGTAGTATTCTAAAAATAATAAAATTCCAGTGTGGTTTGCCTTTGCTGAGAGTTTTGAGTAAAGCAATTAGACAAAAACAATATTCTCTTGTTTCCCTCTGACTAAAACAGAGCATAATGACGTGAGCGAAACAAAGGAAGACCATGCAAAAGGAACAGTAGAATCCGTGCAGCATTAAGGAGAGTTGTACCTATTCAACATTTGGCATTTTTCTTTTAACTGTCTTCAGACATCCAAAGCGTAGGAATGTGGGCCACCTGCATCTTTTCTTTGTATCCAGCACTTTGGGCAGTTGTCCAGGAAAACCAAAGAGCTTGCTGGAGTCTTTGGTTTTGGACAGAAATAATAGCAAAGTGTATGGATTTTGGAGATGCTTGTGGAGCTCAGTGACGGTCTGTGTAAGCTGGGACACGGATGCATTCTACAGGTGACAGGAAGAAATCTGCAGGCAGGCCTTGGTTATCAATTCGGTCTTTATCCCTCACTCCTGAACAGCAGTGGCTTCTGAGTGATCGCAGGTTCTTTGAGTTCCAGCCAGGAGGATGGGAATGAATGATCGGTAGCTTTAACACAGCTGTTTCCCCTATCTTATGGAATTAAAGAAAATGCATAGAAAGAAATTGTGTGGTGGCAGTTTTGGGATTAGAGATGAGCTCTGAATGACTTAACAAAGTGCATATGACACTACACAGCAAATGTCCAGAAATTTAGGCACCTAATCCAAGACTGTGATGGACAGCTGAGATCTACTGATTGAAGAACTGTAATTATAGTAAGAACAGGGAATAAGAAGTTCATCTGATCCAATGCTGTTATGTTACACATAAGGAATCTGAGGCCCAGAGAAGCTAATAATTGCATTTCGTATTTACTTGGAATTTTTTTGTTTCCAAAATGAGAGATCCCTTGCTGTGTCATTTTTGTCTTCCCAATGTTCCTGTGACACATGTAGTGTAAGTTATTATGGCTATAGCTTGTGACTGTCACCAGGTACACTTGTTGAGGATAATTTTATGAGGAAGGATATGTACTGGCTGCCTTGAAAGTTTAGTATAAAATAATTCTATAACTCCTAGGCACTTGTGACCTAGTGATAGGTAAGAATGACCAAATAAACAGATTAAACATTCGTAACATTCATTCCCATGAAAAGTTCCCTCAATAGGTCAAGAATGAGTTTGGTACATGTTGCATTGTTTGTATTTACATAACTGATGGAATAAAATGGAATCGGGTTTGTGAAAGCACTTTTAAAAGCATCAAGTGGCATATATTTATATATATGTACATATACACACATATATGATATTTAAATATATATGTATGTAAAAGCATTGTTATGGCTGCCAATTTGACTAATAACCCAGAGATCTCCTTCCATCCCCAAGATTCTGTACTCAAATAGACTCACTTTGATCCTGGGGGCTAATCCTCCAAGAGGGTCATTTTCTCTTTTTTGGCTCACTGTCCGTAGTTATTCTGGGAAAATCTATTATATATGCTCATGTCCTATTTTGTGTCTAGGTAACTCTTAATGTGGCCAAAAAGGCATTCCCAAGTCAAGTATGAGCAGTCAAGGTACTAAATGTATATCAAGTGCAGGACAATCTTTATTTTACTCTATAAAAAACACATAAAATGTAAAGAATTCAAAGTAGCCTATAAACAGATTAAGAAAAAACACACAGAAATCACATAACTTACCCATCAGAAGGTACTTGAACTGGGACTTGCCACTGAGGCATTCCTTTGGCATTCTGAATAGTGCTTCTTTTCCACTGAGCCTTACACAGTCTCATTTCGCTCCCACCAGAGGATCACCATTCTTTGGTATGAATAAGCAAAACCCTTTTCATTTGACCTGTACTGCCAGAAAAGCTCCCTGGCATCACTCTCCAGGTAGGATGCTGCACCAGAAAGTTATGGATGATAATGTTTTTGTCCTAGGAGCAAAATGAATCAAGGAATTCTCTTTTCTTTCTAGGAGGTTCATCTTTGAGATTGCCTATGAGGCACCTCCCTAAACCAGTACTGCCTAGTAAATCCTCTTTCTCTAATATTCTAGATTCCAGATGGTCCTTCGTAGATAATTCAGAAACCCCTTTCCCCTATATGGGAATTGAGCTTCATGAACATTGTCCATGGATTATTCTTTCAGGTCACATTAACATACCCATCTACTCTTGTGTGTCTAACAAGAACTCTTGCTCTAAACAAAGAGCTGTGCTTTGTATTGTCATCATCAAGAATCTCATACAAATGCTTAGGGAATTCCCTGATTAGCCCTTTTATCCCAGTAGTCATCCCCCAAATCCTCAATATGATATTTAATACTTTTTTTCTTGGAAATTACCAACTTATAGATTTAGAATTGGAAGATATCTTAGAGGCCATGAAGTCCAACCCTCTACTTTTATAGATGAGGAAACTGAGGCATGGCTCTCTCAAGGACATACAACTAGTGAGAAAGATTTCAATTTAGGGCTTCCTGTTTCCAAATACATTACTCTACTTACTACTTTATACAATATCTAAACAA
This sequence comes from Bettongia penicillata ogilbyi, assembly GCA_023548195.1. Classification (NCBI taxonomy): domain Eukaryota; kingdom Metazoa; phylum Chordata; class Mammalia; order Diprotodontia; family Potoroidae; genus Bettongia; species Bettongia penicillata. The sequence continues at coordinate 271,874 of JAJHZJ010000694.1, read as the reverse complement.
GCCTCTTTAGACTGTTGGTATTACATCCATAAACTAACCTATTCATTTTCTACTTCCATAGAGAACAGAGTAGAGAACTCAGTACTACATATATAGCTTAGTTATGAGAAAAAAACTTCCCAAGGATAAGTTTCATTCAACTCTGGAACTGATTATCATAAAATTTTTTAAGTTGGAAGGACCTTAAAGATGATTAATTTCAACCTTTTCATTTGACATGTAGGAGAAACTGAGGTTTACATAAATGGAGTGATTTACCAAAAGTGTACAATACCGAGCGAATGGTGGCAGAGTCAACACAAGTCATAAAGAATTTGAGTTATGAGGAAACTTGGAATGTGTTGAGTTCAGCCCCACACCCATTATTTGAAACTCTCACAACATTTTAGTCTACCTTGTTCTATATTCCAGTGTGATCACATACTCATCATTTTCCTCCTCTGCTTCCTCTCTCTCCTCCTCCTGTCAACATCTAAAAGATACTTTTATGTGGAATTTGTAAATATTCTAATTTGACCATTACGAAAATCTCATGAGGTTCCATGAGTTCATGAATTGATTTAGTAAGGTACCACTATCATTATTAGTTCAATTAAAAAATGAACACAACTAAGTAGTTTTTATATTTTACTCTTTCTTATTTTAGACTTTAAATGGGAAATTTTAACTTGCTAGTAGAACACAATACTATTTGAATGAAAGAAGAGTGAGAATTAGAAAAACCTTGTGACCACAGTACTGTTTTAAGTTTAGATATACATAGTGGAAATGTCATTTTAAACAACTAAAGCATAGACTTCATTTATGTATCACCAAATCAGTGGCTTTATGGAGATCTACCATTTTTTACGCAGATAGCAGCACCCAAGATTCCGTCCCCTTTTCTCATACTCTTTCTACCATATTATCAAAAGTATCTATTCAATCTTTCCATCTAGAAAACGTTAGGAAAAGTACACATCTGTCCAGGTGCAGCTCTGTCCTATGTTGGGGAGCTGGTGCAGGTGATATCTAAGTTTTCTTTCCTTATTTTTATTTTTTTGGTATTCTGATTCAATGAATCTCTGTAGTATCCCCATAACTTAAAGAGATAATATGCTGAAAATAAATGTTTCCCATAATTTTTCCATTATGTTGTTTTTTCTTTTTAATTTTTAAATTCAAATTTTAAAATGTTATAAATTTTATTTTTTCCATATTATTAATTTTTATTAAGTGAAATATGTATAAATGATACATACATTATATATATATACATATATACATATATATATTCTTAGCTGTAGTTGAATACAAATCAATATAAAATGAAGTCCAAACTGTGGTTTGATTTCCCTTTTCAGTTATTTTCATGTCTCTAATTTTATCACAGAGAATGATCGAAGTGAAGATGGGCTAGGTCAGGCCTTGTATGAGAGGCAACCTACTTAATGATTTTTGAACACTTTGCCAAAGCCAAAGTGCCACATCATCCCTACATAATAATGATTGCTTCTCTGATGACGAAGTCCATTTTTCAGGTATTTGCCTCTAGAGGTAGTCAAATAGTCAGGGCCCTCAGCGTTTTTCCCTGAAACCTTCATCAAACTAACAAGAATGCTGTTGCTCATATTCCGAGGCAGAAAACATTCTGAAAGCAAGAATATGGAAGGAAGGTGGAGGACACAGAATTTAACTTTATCAAAAGACTGAAATTAAGGCCTCTTTGCTTTAAGGCATTTGGAGGATTAGAGCAGTTTAACCCAAGGAAGCCTGTTTCTTGCAAACCACAAGATTTCTTATGCATGTAAGGTGGTCTTTGCATCCTACCCTTTTCAAGAAAAATGTTTATTTAAATATTGCACCAACCCTGCAGCACTTTTATTATTTACCGATTAAAAAATGACATCATTACTTTTCTTTTGAATTTTTTAAAGCGACAATAGTGCAATTAAATTACTGAATTCATTTATATTTAATTGTGCTTTTGGTTTTAATGTGCTATTGGAAGACATTTCTTTCTAAGGCTGTTAGTTTTCCACGCAACATGAGAGAATCTAAAGCTGTATCAAGGAAATATATTACATGGGCAAGACAAAGTCTCATTAGTGTTATTTATAGCATGCTGAAACCTCATTAGTGGAAGGTATGCTGGATTCAAAAATGCATTACCGGGAACCCTTCATTTTTTGGACCAGAGAAATTGCTTTTATTGTGTTTTTTTGTCACAAGTATAGTGGCTACTGGACACTTTGGTTTCTTAAAGTATGAAATAAATTAAGTTGGAAGAAAAAGAGTAATTAATCCACTCCCAAGTATAACCTCATTATTGGAGGAGAATAGCCCACACATGGTTCTAAGGAATTTCTATTTACCATGTACCTTACTCTCCACCAACCATTAATTTATAACTTGTTTCACCTCAGGTAAGAAAGCAATATTTTTCAGGGCAGTACTTTGCATCTTAAACAGTAATAATGTGCTTTCATTGCATTTCAAATCAGGGGTGAGTGAAACTTGAAGTAGAAAGTTACAAATAGCTCAATTTGGGAAGTTTTTCTTTGTCCTAATAAGTTCTATATATTCATCCCTGCATAAATATTGTTTAAGAGGTATTCAGGATGGCCAAGGTATGCAGGCAAATGATAAGCAAATAACAAAGTCTTGAGTTGTCGGTCTTGGGAGCTAAGTTATTTCACCTGCCTGGGTATTTCACCTATTGTGGATGTGACCCTGGGTTCTCAAATGCTGTTTCAGAAGAGCGTAAGCTCTGTTAGGCATTACCAGGCTGCAACAGCTTTGAGTATGAACCTGGTTTGTCTTCATAGCACCAGCCTGAGTTCACAGAGGTTCATCACCTGATTTGTCTTGGTGAGATGATTTTTCTTTTAAAGTCACAATAACTCTGAAACGCTATTCTACTCTGTGTTATATAGGAGTTGGTCCCTGCATGGGTAGGCGGGTAATATGCAAATGACATCATGTCGTTAAATGAGTATACTTCGTAGGTGAGCATGCATGGTGTAGTGGACATTCAGCTTGTCTTACAGTCAGAAAGGTGTAAATATTTTCTAGACAAGTTAGTTATCTTTTCCACATCCTAGGCAACTTCATGAGTTGAGAAGAATGGTTATTCTAGGCTCAAGGCTCATATGTTTATCTTTTAGTAGTCAACCAAAAGACACAGAGAAAATGCATTTTATTTAAGTGCTCTAAGTAGATTCATATCAGAGTTTTCTCCCTCCACCCCCTCACCCCCACTGGACATACTTTCATAAGTATATGCATCATAAATTGGGAGAATGAGTAAGTATAAAGATAAGTTATGAATGACCCCCCCAAAAGTGGGGGGACAGTCTGTAACTCTGGTCCTATAGGACCACTTATGTCTAAATGTGGTGTCTTTGAACTGCTTCTTACTTGTCATGGTGCCTTTATGGGACATGTCCTACTCTTCGTGGAGCATCACTTCTGGGCTGTGTACCTCTCTGTGGCTTGACTATGGGCTCGGCTGTATCCAGTTTCAGCTTCAGTTAAAGTCCACTTTGGGGAAGGCTCACAACCCTTATTTAGGACCAGTGGATAGATATCTCCCCAGCACTACTCCCTCAGAGACTTGATTCAGGAACTGGGTTCTCTGTCTTCCAAACCCCATCACAGAAGGTTGAGGTGGAAGCCATTGAAGGTATATCCTTGGATTCTCCTCTCAGGCTATGTTCCAAATGCATTTCTCCTATAGCTGTAATACTTCTGCTTGCAAAATGCTATTACTGTTGGAGGGTAGAGAGCAGAAAGAGAAATCTAAGTGATTCCTCAAGAGCTGAGTTCTTACTTCATATCTGTCTCTTTTCTGGAATTTTTCACCAGAGTGGTCCCCACAAGTATAAAAACTCTCAGTCACTCCAGTATGCAAGCTTCAGTGACTTGAGAAAGGGCTCTAAACCATCCTGGAGTAAGTTGTTTCTGTGGACTCACAGCTGATTTTCTGACCTTTCACATGTAAATGAATCACTTAAGTTATAAGATTTACATGCTGCAAATGGGCCAAAGTCTGACACTCAATTTCATCAAAACACTGAAGGATTCTTGTTAAATAAACATTTTATGAGGCTGTTTCAGGTGAATTCTTTTTTTTTTGTTTGTTTCACTTGTCCTTGTTGCACTGAAGCAGCAGGTTGTGGTTGATGGTGGAAATCTGCATTTCCTACATGCAGATATTTCTTATGATTGCCTTCTGACCACATACTTATGGTCCCGACTTATGTTACCAAATTCAAAAATGATTTACAAATTTTAAGCTATATTTATCGTGTCCTCATTACACTTTCCACTTAAAAGCCGACCCATTCTTGGGCCTCATTCAGAAATATCTGTGATTGTAGCAGCAGGCTTTTTAAAGCCTCTTTGTAAACCTTCTGGCTTGGACTTTTTTGTCCTTGGCAAAGGAAGGAGCTCAAGTCATGAATTCTGTTATTTTTTTCTTCTTTTGATGAGCAGTCACGAAATTGTCTGGGAGTAGTGGGGAACACGAAGAGGTGAATGGGTAGAAGGAAATCTGTCTTGTTGGACGTATGTATGGAAATCCGAAAAGACACCAAGGAGTTCTTTCCAAGTACAGAGACCTCTTCAGGGCCATTTGCTTTGACTTCATCTGAGCAGAATAAATATAGCCCTGTCCAAATAGGATTCCTGTCTTCTTGTGTCTATCTTTAAAAAGTTGTAAAGCTCACAAGTACTTTTTAATGGGCTCGTTGCTTTGTCTTTCATTTTATCTCAAGTCATAAGTAACTTGACATTTGGATTGCTCTAGTACTCCACTTAAATACTTTAAGGATACTTCAAGTGATTTAATTGGTGTGGTACTTCCTCCATTAATGAAATCCTAACCACTCTGCACCTTATTATAGACAGCCTTCCCAGCCTGGTTGGACCTGCCAGAGCTTCAGCTCAGCAGGCATAGCCTTTGAGAACCCATGGTGCCATCCACCCCATGATGAAACATCAGAATAGGACTTTAGTGGAAGTTAGTACTTGTTTTAGGCATTGCTAATAGCCTTCTTTAAAAGTGTATTGACTTCAATTGATTTTAAACAGCGCTAAATGATTTGTCACGATGGAGGATGGAGTAAAGCTAATCTAACTGTAGATTATGGGATTTTTGCCCAACATATAATGCATACAAAGACTGATACTTATTTCATTTCTAAGGTGCTTCTCATACTGAGACATTTTATGGCACTGTCCACATTCTCTGAAAAACTAATAAACTATGCCCACATTCCCTGAAAAATAGTTACAAACTTTTATCTACAAAATAAACTTCTATGAAACGCTAACAAATTATAATCTGGTAAAACCTGACTGACTTATTATTTTTTCTTATTATGGCTGCTGCTAAATAATAATAATTTATATAGTTCCTCTATACCAAAGAGTTCAAGACAATTACATCCAAATGCCAACTCAATGTAATGTGAAACCATGTTTTGTTTAATCATTATAGACAATTGCCATCATTTGGAAGCAGTTTCCACGTCTTTATTAATGGTCTGGTAACAGACGTTTGGCAGTGTTGTGCATCAAGCATAATGCTATGTGAATTTTGGGGTGGGGCATAGAGAAGCAGGGACAACAGCTCTCTAAATTCGGTTCATTCGTGAGATATGACCTGTTAATAACTGAAGGCAGCTAGGATGTTAACATGCTTATTTATGTCAAATGAAGAATGGCCAAACAAGTATAAATTACAAAAGCCTAAGAAAAAGTTGCTAAATAGTGCAATTATCAGTACAATAATAGTACCTACTATGGGTAATCGCAGCGGATTGATCCAATAGTCTGGCAACTGGTAATCTTTTAAAACTATTACTTAGGCATCCTAAATCAAGTTGCTTAATAACACTAATTCAGTTGATCGACATAGTGATTATTGATAGCCCTGTTGGTGACCCGAACTTTCAAAAGTCTTTTCTGAACCAATCTCATCCTTCCCCCCCAAAAAAAAATTAAATTAAGAAATATAATCCGTTCCCACAGATTTGGAACAAAATACAATTATCAGTTTGACAAGATATCACTGTAAATAGCACATAAAATCATGCTGATTTACTATTTAAAACTGAAGAAATGCAGAATTTAGCCATTTATTGGCATGTGATGATTCGTTTTTGTGTGCTGAGCTTAAGGAAATATTCCCTGGAAGTTATCGGAGGTAGAGGTATTGATGTAAATGAAACAGACAATCTGCTGGATATGTACTAAGAGTTTGGCTTATTGCGACTTGTGGTTGAATAAAATAGAAGTTTGTTCCCAAGCTCTAATGGACCTGTGAGTTCATAAACATCATCTCCCTTGCCTTTACTTATACTCCTTGTCCCATATAAAAAATGAATTGCTGCCTACCTGCTGGGGAATTCTATAAGGATGTTCAAGGTGCTATTTAACTTACTATTGATCCTATCTCTTGGTTCAGAGCTGTGGGAGGAGAGCACTTAAATTGTATAGCTGCAGACTAGCAGACAGGAACATGGATTTTCTTAATCCAGGCAGTTAGTTTATTATTATATGTTAAAATCATAGATATAGATCTGGAAAACGAGAGGTCATCTAGTTTAGTTCGCTCATTTTACAGGTGAAGAGAGGATCCCAAGCTCACAGATGTAGTATGTGGGATTTGAACCCATTTCCTGGGCTCCAACTACTGGTGTTATATCCATTATAGCATGCTTCATTTTTCAGTTAAATCATAGGCTTGATAGAGTACCAGCCTCATTAAATGCTCTGTTACCCATTTTTGTCAATCCTTGGGTATATGACCAATGGGGAATTGTGTACTCCCTCGATAACTTTTCACAATATTGTGGATTAAATTGGGATTCTTTGTTGCTCTTTGATATAATATTCATGACACTTATAAGGTCCTAGAATTTGAAGCTGAAAGGGATCTCTTATCCATCTATAAGAATTTATTGTTCCTACTATGTTCAAGGTGCTCCGGATAGAATGTAAAAATGACCTAGTTTCTCCCCCCAAGGGCATGCTACATTCTGCTAGGAGAGAGAGCATGTACCAATATTAGTGAAGAATGAGAGACCACTTCCATACCCAATTATTGACTGAAGACATATTGGTCTAGTCAATCAATGAATCAAAAGTAAACTAAGTAGGAACAATTTCTTCCTTTGAAAGGATTGTAGGGACTCTGGTCATTAGGTAAAGACAGATGACACCACACGGTATATCTTGTGATTGGTTGGAGATTACGTCTTACTTTTGGGGTGGGGTGTGTGTGTGTGTGTGTGTGTGCGTGTAGTAAGCTAGTTCAGAGTCCTTCAAGTGGGAGGACTCCAAATTCCTGAGTGAATGAAATTCCAGGTCCCTAAGCAGAAGTTGGTTTGGGAGTTTTCCTCTAGCTAATCCTCTCACTCCACTGACCATACTGGCAGTGTCACTGAACATGATACAGAAGATGATACATCAAGCTATGAATAGGGAGAGATGTCCTAAGGGATAACTGAATATTTCCTGAGAAAAGATAACAGGGTATGTATGCAGAGATGGAATTTTCAGAGTTAAGACCCTGTGAAGTTCAAAAGGTCAAAACACCTGAAGGGTCCATTTCTGTCCATTGGAACATGTAGTAGCAGTGACTGCAACATCTTCATTGGATGCAAGAGACACATTGAGGGTCAACTACAAACACTGAGGAAAGGCAGTTTTGGTATTTTGACATGAGCATTGACCCTCAGAGCCCAGTAGATATTCAGGGAAACTTTATAAGTTGTTTTTAATGTCTTTATAAAGACTTCAACAAAAGAGAGAGAGAGAGAGAGAGAGAGAGAGAGAGAGAGAGAGAGAGAGAGAGAGAGAGACGAGAGAGAGAGAGACAGAGAGAGAGAGACAGAGAGAGAGAGACAGAGAGAGACAGAGAGACAGAGGGAGAGACAGAGAGACAGAGACAGAAAGACAGTGAGAGAAATGGATTAGTAAATAGGAGCCATGGACCCCTTTTGGCACATGGGTTTCCTATACATGTCCCACTATCATTTTACTACAAGTTTGAGTTTACTTCAGGAAATTTGTGTATAAAAGTGGGGAGCATGCCCCTAGTTTTAAGGGATTATTTCTATCACAACTCTTCCTATACTATCTGTTTAGTAAATATACCCTTTGCAAATACTAATTAAGTCCAGGTGGTAAACAGTGGGAAGCATAGTAATTAGGGTTTATGAATGAAACCCCAGAAACTCTCAGGACTACCCCTTGAACCAAGAGGAAGAGTGGTGGTCATTACCTGTGGGGCGACGAGGACTTCAAACCTCCCGGAGTTCAAGTTGGGAAAGTGAGTTGAGGGAGACCTACAGAAGGATATGCAAAATGTTTTTGTCTTTGGTCAGACCAGTGACTTTACTGGTGCAGGGAATTCTCAGTGAGGTTATTTCTGTGCTCTGTAAAACTCAGTCTTTCCCTTGCAATTAATAATCTTAGATAATTCCTGGGGGCATTAAAAGGTTAAATAACTGAACCCATGTACCAAAAGGGGGAGGTAATTAAACCTAGGGCCAGCTCTCTATTCACAATGTGGTATACCATACTGTGTCCATGCAAAATATATACAAAATAAGTGAAGTAACTTTGGGTTGGGGAGCACTTTACCATCTTCCTGGATCAGGAAAGGCCTCCTACACTGCTCTATTGCTTGAACTGAGTTTTGGAATTCTAAGAGGCATTAAAAACTCCATCCAGTTATGTATCATTTTCTGGAAAATAGATATTTTTCACTGAGTTAGTTTTTCCAAACTCTTTTGAGTTATTGTGGATTTCATTTAGGAGATTCTGCAATGTTTTGAGGCTTTATATGAATAACATAGTGTCATCTACAAAATAGCATCTGGATGGTCTCACCATTTATATACACTTAGATCTAGTAAGTATTCTCCATGGTAGTGGCAAACATCTTGTCAAGCAAAAGTCTCCTAGTTAATGCATCACTCAATATTAATATTCAAAGGGTCATCGCAGTTAACAGCTGTTATCTTTTACTAAGGAATTATGTTGCATAACCTTAATATGGGAGACACCTTGTTGGAAACAAGCTGCCAAGAAAAATACTGATAAAGTGAATGGCTTGGCTGTTCAAAAGCATTTGATTTTGTAAGTTTAATATAAAGGATAATTCTTGAATTCTTGTTGCTTTATTCTAGAGAGACAACAATCTGTCTATCTAATCATCTAATAGCAAAAACAGTGTTAGGAGTCTGAACTGCTAATCAAGCAGATTTGGTTTCAATCGTTTCATCAGTTAGTGTTGCCCTCATACAATTCCTATTTAGGCACCTATTGTGTTAAGGAGAATTAGTGCTCCATGTGGATGGGGAGATCCCATATTAGCAATTAGTTCATAAGCATTTGTACAGTCCATCCTATGTGATGAGCACTGTGGGACCTACACTGAAATGGACTCTTGGCCCATGTTAGAAAAACATTTAGGGAACAGTTGTATAGGATAATATAACTGTCACGAAGTGCTAAATGATGACAGAATTTTAGAGTTGAGAGGGACCTCGGTGTCTAGGCCAACCTAGACCCAACGGGAATCCCTTCCTATGGAATAGCTGGGAAGTGGTCATCTACCTTGTGCTTTAAGACTCTAGTAAGACCCACCACCTAATAGGGCAACACCTTCTACTTCTGTACCACTGATTATAAGGAAATTTTTCCTGATCTTAATCCCAAATCTGCTTCTCCTACTTCTTTTTCCTGTTTCCATTTTCTCAGGCCAAATGGAACAAGTCTCATCCCTGTTCTATATGACAACACTTCAAATATTTGAAGACAGATACTTTATTTCTCCTGAGTTTTTAAATTTTATTTTATTTTATATATTTTATTTATTTCTTCTTCAGGCTAATCATCCCCAGTTATTTCACTTTATCCTCATATGACATGGACCCAAGGGCCTTGGGTGGTCTCCTTTGAGTGCTTTTCAGGTTATCAACATCAGATCAATAACCATATTACACAAACTGAATACAACACTGCAGATATAGTTTGACTAGGGCAGAATGCAGAGGACCTCTTCCCTCTGTATGTCTGAAAACTCTTTCTCTTAATGTGGGCCAATATTGCATTCGCTTTTTTGGCTGCCATATCACACTACTAAGTCATGTTGAGTTGGAGAGCCACCAAGGCCCCCAGATCTTTTTCAGACAAACTTTTAGCTACTTATTCCTCCCTCATCTAGTACTATTGAAGTTAATTTTTTTCCACTCAAGATTATAGATTTTATATTTATCCCAATTGCATTTCATTATATTAAATTTAGCCCAACTCTCCGCTCTATAAAGATTCTGTCTTTTATAAACAATTCCCTCAAATTTGATATTATCTGCAGGTTTGATTAACATCCCTCATGGATTTAGAAATTATATATATGTGTATATATATATATATATAACTATTTAAGAATTATATATTGCAATACATCATATTAGTGATTATACACAATATAATAAATATAATAAAATATTATAATTGCATAATATATAATTCTATGTCATTTTAAATCCATTATTGATTTATCCAAATCATTGGTTGAAAGGTTAAAGTGCACAGGACTGGGCACAGATCTTGCTCCAGAGACCTCTTGTCCAGTTAACAATGAAGAAAAACTATTTGAATATGGCTATTCAACCATATGTAAATCCATCTAACCTTATTATCAGCCACTCTGCAAATTTCTTTTCTTCTATGAAACTAGAATGAGATATGTTATCAAAAGGTTTGCTAAAATGTAGGTTGGTTATATCTCCTGAATTTTCCGGTTTAGTAAGCTTGTCACAAAAAGGAAATAAGGTTAATCTGGCTTGACTCATTCTTGTTAAGGTCAACCTAGCTCTTTGTCTTAAGAGTTAGCATTTATTTGGTAGCTGTAAGATTTACAAAGTCCTTTACATATGATATCTCATCTGATCCTCATAACTCTGTGGGGCAGCTGCAATTCTTAAGCCCATGATGAGGAAACTGAGGCAGGAAATGACTTATCCAGGTACACAGGTAGAAAGTGATTGAGGCAGAGGATTCTATTATATATCTTTGTGACTGTGTATCTCCACTATGCCAGCTAGCTGCCTTGTAATCACTCCTTTTCATGTTTTAATGTTCCTTTCTAGAATTTTCCCAGGGATTGAAGTTGAAGTTTAGCTAATGAGTTCATAGCTTGCAGACTATTTTCTTCCTTGTTTGAAAGCTGGGATACTTGGCATTTTGTACAACAGAAGTTTTCTCATATTCCATGATCCTTCAAATATCACTGAAACTTGTATCAGTAATCACATCTGGTGATACTTTCAGTATGAATAAATGTAGTGCACTCAAAATTTAAAAAGATTAATAAGAATTTATTAAGTACCTACTGTTTGTCAGACACCAGTGTTAAATGCCTGACAAATATTAGCCTCACAACAACCCTGGGAGATAGTCATTTTACTCCTGAAGAAACTGAGGCAGACAGAAGTTAAGTAACTTGCACAGGGTCACTGGGCTAGGAACTGTCCAAGGCTGAATCTCTGTCCCTTCATCCTGTCCTATCCTATCCCCTCCATCCAGTCTGATCTCTTCATTGCATGCTGCCCAAGCAGCAATCTTTACATCTTTGCTTCTTCTCTTTTCCTCAAATTTTCCTCTTTGGACATCCTGAGCCTCCCCTGCCAGCCTGACGCCCTCCAATCCCTTGGATTGTCTTCAATCTATTTATCCCACTCCAGCTTTGCTCACACCTTTGATTGTACTTTCTATAATTCCTATTCCATAATGAATACATTTCCCTTTACTTCAGACCTTTTCCTCCCATGCAGTATTCCATCTGTGACCCCCATCATTGTGTCTTTGTACTGGACATCTTGTGTTATTGTAATATGCTCCTTCTTCATCCCTGCCTCGCTGAATCTGTCTCTCAAGACTTCCAGTGGCTACCTTCCCTAACTACTTTGTATTCTTTGCACACTTGTTTGTATGCATATTGTCCCCCTCAAGAATGGTAGCTCCTTGAAAACAGAAACTATTTCTTTTTTCTTTTTCTATTTCTCCCCAGAGCCTTAGCATAATGCCTAAGGTGAAGTAAGTGTTTGTTACAGATCATGAACGTAAAGCCCAGAGAGGTCAAACCATTTGTCTCAGACCATGTAGGTAGTAAATAGGAAAGCTCAGATTTGGATATAGGGCCTTTGGGTATAGATCCCACTCTCTTTTCAGTCTAGGACACACAAGAAGGGATTGGTGGATTCTGTTTCTCATTGGGAAATGTGGATGAATAGGGAAAGGCAGTGACATGACGTGTGAAGAAGCATGTGCTATGAAAATGACTTTCCTGACTGAATTGAATGGTCCATACTGGAGAATGATAGGTATTAAAGTATTTTTTTTTCAGCTGTAGTTATATACTATATGCTCAGCCCTTGAATCTGGGCACACTGCTGTCTGTCACTTTGAAACCTTTTTGTTTAGCTATTTTTTCTCCTTGGGTAGGACTCTTTTTTAGCTCCATCCTCAGATCTTCTTCTCTGGAAAGTGGCTTGTCTTATTCCCACTTCGTTGCTAGCCTAGTGGCAGACCTATTCACCTAGATCAGCCCCTATAAAGGTTGCTTTCTCTGCCCAAAGAAGTTTTAAAAATGAATCAACATTTCTATTTTTAGCTCTAAACCACCTGGAAAAATATTGTGTTTTTCCATCTCACCTCCCAGGCACTCCCAATTGCCCCTCTGTGTGCTACCTCCAGGTAAGAATATTTTGAGATGGGCAATGTGGTTGTTGACAGCTTTATCACTTTTAAAAGTGTAAGAGACAAAGTAACACGTTAAAAACAAAAGGGTAAAAGAACTTTCAAGAAACAGGGGTAAATGTCCCAATTGCTGGTGGGGAGATATCAGTTTTACTCCCTCCTTGAAAAAGGGAAGCCCCACCCTCTCCAACAAAAATGTCATTACCTTTGCAAAGGGTAACTGACTAAACTATTTCACACTTGGGTGTTGATAGCAGACCTGGTTTAGGTTTTTATTTTTCTCAGATTGAAATGGAGGAATGGCTCAAGAAAATCCCTGGGTGGGCGTGTGGCAGAGTATCTCTGAAAGAAGACTAGAAGGTCTTGGGGATAAATTGGCTTCCCCTCCAATTCTGTATTAAGCTACTGACACTGCTTTCTGTTGTATCCTAATTCTATGGGACGTTGTCGGAGAATACCTAATATAGTGGAGAGCACTACTTGAACCTCTCATTCTTGGGAGGTTACTTCCTAGGAAGTGTTCCCTATAGAACTATTTTTCCAATTAAAGAAAAATCAAGCAGTATATCTGGGCCTGGAAGTAGCATACATTTAAATATTCCACTTGGAAAGCCCTACCATCTTTAATGATTTTACAGAACGTGTTCAGCTGATTTTGGTCTATTTTTAATACCTGTGAGACATGATGTTGTAAGGAGTGCTAAATATAGGGGCAAAATCCCTCTTTCTTTTATTCATTGGCCTTAATCTTCCAGGAGAAGAAAAAGATAATGAACTCTATTTTACAAAGACAGTGGTGAAGCTTGTTTGGATATGTGCTGCTTTTATTACCGAGCTAAGAAAATTCATAAATACTATGTCAGAAATGATAACTAATGAATTCTTTTCCAGAAAACGTTAAATGGGAATTTATTTATGTAAAAGCTTCTTTTCTGCTGAGCCCTCTAGAGACATTTCCTCTTGTTTTTCTCAGGGTCCTTTGGGGACAGTAGTCAAACTCTGTTACTGGAGCAGACCTCGACACCATAGGACAAAAGACTAGCCAGTAGTACATGGCAGACCCTTCTGCCAGAAATAACGCACGACGGAGCTGCTATCATTTTGTTTATTTTATACTGACAAGGTTTCTTAAAAGAAGGCGTTAATGGTGTCTAAAAAGCAAGTGACTTTGTGAATGGCTATGGGACTGCATGCCTATCACTGATGAAGTTGGAAGTCTACACCCTCTGTGTTCATGCTTCCGTTCTTTGTTCTCTTATCCTCTCATAGTGGGAAAAAGTGCTGGGCATGGAGAGAGGGGACTTGGGTTTGAATGGGTCAGTGGTTCTGTGGGCTTGGGTAAATCAAGTCAGGTTACTTCAATTTTCTGACTCATAGCTCCCTTGTATATAAAATGGGAATACTTGCAAGAAATATCCTGCCTGCTTGGTGGTGCCATGGATAGGATGTAGAGTTAGGAGGACACAAGTTCGAATGTGGTTTCAGACAGTTATTAGTGGTGTGACATTTTACTACCTGCCTCAGTTTCCTCACCTGTAAAATGGGAATGATAATAAGCCCCTATCTTCAAGGTTGTTAGGAATCAAACGAGGTAATAATGATGGTAAAAAATATTGCAAACCTTCAAGCACTATGTAAACGCTACCTATGATGAGGAAAGTTTTGTAAATGTAAAATCAACCCCCAAAGTGTAAGATGATCATTGCTTTCCTTCCTAACCCCCAATACCATACATTTTTTACCAAATATTTATGAGGCACCTCTTTATTATGTGTCAGGTGCCATCTCCTTTTCATCTCTACTTAGATATTAGTGCAATTTTAACATTACCTTTCTCCATTTTGTTTCTTTAGAGTCATGCTAAAGGCATTTGGATCTGTTTGGATCTGTTTATAAGCAGTTTTGATATGTGTGTGTATGGGTGTGGGGGTGGGTGTGTGGGTGTGGTATCAGAAACAGTGAGATCAAGGAAAACTGATCTGGTGACAGTTTTTCAAGAAATGTGAATTTTTGTAACCATCTTTGAAGTTTCTCAGGAGGCTGATAAAAAGGCATATTTGACCCTCTATCACCAGGAGAAAAAAATATGGGGATAGTCAATTCAACCTGAGTTTGAATTGGAATAACAGATTTAGATAGATGAGTAGTATCTGAAGGGGCAATATGTATCTGGATAAATAATTATTGTGCACCTTTTATATACAGAGAGCTCTGTTGTTGCTGAAGGTCAGGCAGTTTAGGGAACACAGTTCCTTTCCTGGGAAGCTTTTGCTCAAATCATCCCTAAGTCTTGATGTATGTGTTTACCAATCTTTCCTCTGCTGTTTCTAGATAACTAAGAGCACTTTCACCCCTGCCTCCACCCCCGCATACTCCTATCTAAGGAAGAGAGAAGAAGATGGGTGTAAAAGGGGCTGAGAGCCAAGGAAACATGAAGACATTTCAGGTGATTAGGTTGAAATCAAGGTCCCTACTTGCTCGTTGAACATAGCCAATGGAATCTCTGTTTTCAAATCCAATAAATGAAGTACCTTACATAATTATAGAATCTCGTATTGAGAGATACTTTTAAAGAATACCTAGCTCAAACTTTTTACATCATTCCTGAGAACTGGTGATCTGATCTTTCTATACATCTAGTGACATTCACTTGTCAACAAGACAACCTCTTTTATCTTTGGAAATTCCTAATTTTTAGAAATTCTTCTTTATTTTGATGTGAAATGTTCTTTCATGTAACATCCACATTCTCTGCCCTTGGGAATTATTTGGAAAAAATTGAATCCTTTTTTCATATGACAGGAACTTGTCTTCTCTGGGTCTTATTTTCTTCATATGTCAGTTGGGGATAATAAAATTTGTTCTCCATGGAGCTCTTGTGAGAATTAAATGAGATAAAGGGTGAAAATCTCTTTGAAAAGTTTAATTTACAGAAGTGTCTAGGATTATTTCCCTTAGAACAATTGTTTAATAGAAATATCCAGCTTCTCTTGAATGGGTCTGCCTTATATCTACCACTATCTTCATAGACTTGAGCATTTTCTTCTTGAATATCCCTTCTTTATCCTTTTTCTTTGGATGCATTCGTGTATAAGTTAAATGTTTAACAATCAGCTCTCCAAAAAATGTATCCAGGTCACACTTGTAAGTTTAATATTCATTATTAACTTTTATCATCACTGTCTTAAGTCTAGAGTTGACAGTCACAAAACAATAAATCAAACCCTGGTTTGTAGCACTGCCTGATTTCTGAGGCATAAATGCTCACATTAAAAATTGAATGATTGGCTCAGCTGGCATGAGCTGACTCTAGACTACTCCTACTTGTATATCTTCTTTACCAGAAGGGTTTCTAGCATGCCGCCTATTTCTCAACATATTGGCATGAGTCTCCTGAGAATCATTTTGTGTCTCTCTCTTTGTTTAACCTTAGACCATACAGAGCTTTTTAAATCTATCTGAAGAAGTATATATATGTATATAGCTTTTAAGAAAGTCAATACCCTGGTTCAAGGACTATGGCTTTATTAAATGTCATCAAAGGTATTATGGATACTTCTTGTGTTGAACTGTCATTATGCCTAGTAATCTATATCTAGAAGCCTTTGGATTAGATTGATGTGTTAAGTATGGTTTAGGGGTCAGATGGTTTGGTGGACCAAACATTGGTTCTGGGAGCAGAGGATCTAAGTTCAAGTTTTTCTTTGATTGCTTCCCATTTGTGTGGATTTGGCCAATGGGTCAACATGTATATTAAGTATATGCTAAGTGCCAGGAACTCTGCTAGGCAACTAAGAACATACGACTTTTCATATCACTTTCCCATTCCCCCTCCACCCACCAAGGGAGCTTTATCCTCAAGGAGATTATATTATATTGGGAGAGACAGTATACCTTACTTTCATCCAAGCCCTATGCAGTTTTCCTGATGGACCACCTTGTGACAATGGGTATGATATTTTCTGTACTGCAAGAAGATGTAACTATTGCCTGAAAGAACTCTGAGCCAACTATCACAGGCATGGTGTGTATATGAAGGTAGCAGGACATCAGATTGTTGGAAGATTCAGATAAGTGGCATAAAGAAGCAAGAATGGATTTTTGCATGGTGAACTGTAGATCATTCCAGAGTCATAGACATGTGGGGAATGTCCCTTAATTCCTTATGCCTAAAACCCTAGGGAATTCCAAGAGAAGACTCCCATGGGTGAAATTGCTTATTTACCTCTGTGGAGTTTTAAAAAAATTATTCTAATCTATGAAACTTCCTCATTTTCTGCTTTCTGTTTACTTTGTTGAAGAGGTTTGCTAGCTATTCATGATTTTGGGGAAACAAGTGTTTGCTGATAGGTTAGCGAACATGGTGACAGTAAGGTGTTACCCTCCCTTTCCCCTGAGAGTGATCAGGGAAAGCACATTTTATTATGAACCTTTTAAAATCATTCCCTTTAATTTACCATTATTAGATGTGTGGTAGATATAGTTCTAACCAGATATCTTTTATTCATTTATTTTGGAGACAGAAGCACAATGAGACAATCTCTGACTACTGGCGTTTTCACCGGCTTTCCCTCATGCCTGGAATTTTTTCTGTCCTTATTTTCTGCCTCCTGGATTCCTTCAAGTCTCAGTTAAAATCCTACTTTTTCTACCGGAAACTTTTCCTAAACCACCTTGACTCTTGTGTCTCACTTCTATTGATTATTTCCAATTTATCTTGTACATAGCTGGTTTGAACATAGTTGCCTGCATGTTGTTTCCCCCGTTGGACTGAACTCCTGAAGAACAAGGACTGTTTTGTTTTCTGTGTATCTCCTAGCACATAGTAGGCACCTCCCTGGCACATGGTAGTCACTTACATTTTTGTTGACTGACGGCAGTATAATTTGTGGATCCTACCTGACTTTTTCTCATTAGGTTAGAGGTGCAAGTATGGCCCTTCTTCTACTAACCACGCACAAAAAAGGAAATTGAAATCTCTTGTGGAGATGAGTTGGACCAAATTTCAGATCAGATGTCTCTTTGTGCTACACGTGTCAGTCATATTTCTTTGTTATATGACCAGCTGCCATATGCTAAGCCTCATAGTTTCTTTTTTCCTCTCAGATACACTTCAGACACCATCTTTTGCATGAATTTTTTCCTGTTTCCTCTAATTGTTTTCACCCCCTCCCCAAACTACCTTGTATTTAACCATTTTCGTATATGTATATACATATAAACACATGTGTACACATACATACATATATACATGTATGTATATCTATATCTGAATGTATATATGCATTTGTTAAATATATGTGCATATATGTTGTACATATTTTTACATATACTTGTTTCCTCCATTAGAATATTAGCTCATTTTGCGTGGGGATCAGTTCATGTTTTTGTCCTTGTATCCTGAGATCCTAGCACAGCATTGGGCACCTAGTTGGTATTTAATCAATAGTTTTGAATTGATTGATAAGTATACAGAAAGCAAACATATACAGAATAAATCAAAGCCCATTAGCAAAGGTAGACATTAGGATGCTATCAGGAAAGGTGCTGTATAAGCAGCATATTGAAGGAAGTGAAGGATTCTAGGTGGTAGAGGTGAGCAGGTGTGCCTTCCAGACATTGAGCAATGGTGAGTACAAAGGTAAAGAAATGTGTCAGAAACAGAGGAAGGTCAATTTGGCTGAACCATTGAGGTTATAAAAGGGAATTATATATAATGAGAGGAGAGAGATTGGGGCCAGGTTGTGAAGGCCTTTAAAAGTCAAACTGAGGAGTTTATCTTAAAGGTCATAGGGAATTCTTGGAGTTTATTGAGTAGGACAGTGGGATATTTAGATTTATGCTTAGGGAAAATCACTTTGTCCAGTTTTGTGGAGGATGGACTGTATTGGAAAGAGACTCATTGGTATATAGACCAATCAGGAGTCATTCTATTTGTCTAAATGAGAGTAAATGAGGATCTGAGCTAAGGTGGTGGCTATGTGGGTAGAAATAAGGGGTTAAATGTGAGATAATCCCATAGAAGTAGACATGGTAATGTTACATTTGACTTTGGCTATTAGGGTCAGGGTGAAAAGTCAAGAATAGCACTGAGGTTATTAACTTGGTGAATAGAAGAATATTGGCAAAGCCAAGCCATTTAAATTCCCTGTGCCTCAATCTCCACATTTTTAAAAATCGGGAGTTAGACTAAATGGCCTCTGAAGTCTCTTCTCACTTTAGATCCCTGTTCCTATTATTCCACTGTGAATCTGGGAAAGAGTAATCTTTCCATATTCTTTTCTGTTTGAAGGGTTGACAGACACTTAGGAGAACTTGAACCATGTGACCATGTAGAAGAATGGTTCTTTTTAATGGGTGTTTGGATTCGAGAACTGATTCAGCTCCTAAAGGGCACAACATGCTACAATCCAGAATTCTCTGAAGACTTGCAAACTACACTGCATTTGGAAATGCTGAGTGAGCATTTCAGAAACAATTTCATGTTTTAAAAAAATTCTATTGGGGAAAATTAAGCATAATCAAATTTTGGTGCCACCAAGGGTACTTTTATATATGTTTGCATGTGAGGAAAGAAATTAAAATAGTCTGATATAGCGATTTCTTTTTCAGGGCTATATTTATTAGTTATGAATAATAATTTGTAACTTTGGGGTTACAAAGTATTTTTATATTATTGCATTTTAAATATTCAACAACCCCATGAAACAGTCAGGGCAAGTAATTATACCACCAAGTCAAGTTTAAGTGGTTTGTCCTGGGTCAGACAGCTTCCAAGTAGCACAGGAAGGTTTTCCAACTCTATTGTTAATTCTACCCTGCTAGGCTATGCCCCCCTACTATTTTGATGTATTGATTTTGTTCCAAATAGGTGCTGATTTTAAATACGCATTATCTATATGTAGCTTAAGGGGATGGGTTAAATTTTAGGGACATAACTGGACTAAGAAATATTATATATCTATATCTACCTAAATAATTTTCATTTTTACTTATATTCCTAAAAACTATTGTTCTTCAATCGGCAGATAGTAAGTTTGAGTTCATTTCTTTGTGTGTAACTTTCTCATGAATTTTTCTTCCTTTGAAAACATTAACAACATTCTATGTTGGAAGTGACCTCTCTGAACCTCATATGTGAATTAACTTAATTTTGTGGTTTTAAGTCAGAGTCTGCTTGTTACTTTGACAAAGTTTTCATAGTGGAATTTATCTTAGTTGGTAAAGATGATTCATCACTCATTTAATTCCTAGGTTATCTATTGATCCTTTTCTCCTCATTTGGTATTTTCTGACATTTTATAGCACTCGGTATCGATTTATATGAAATCAGTCGTCTCAATGTCCAAGGAAGCACTTCATTCACTTGTCATTGGTTGTTTTTCTTAAATAATAAATGGAACCATTATGCTCATCTACACTGCTAGATGATTTGGCATACTTGCTTTCTCCCCATTTTCTTTGCCAGAATGTGTCCTAAAAAAGCCCTATGTTGCTTTGGAATTGAACAAAGAGAAGAGATCAATGCATGCCAGTTTTTTTCTGTGGCTTTTTTCATTTCCATTGACCTCTCTGCATCTGACACCTTTGAGTACAATCTCCTATTAGCCACTTTTTCCTTTCTATTTTTTTTTGAATACTGGCTTTTCTGCTGTGTCTTCTCAGTTCTCGGTTTATACCATAGCTAGTAACTGTGGATTGTCCCCCAAGCTTCTATCCTAAATCTTCTCTGACGTTCTTATTCTTGGTGACCTCATCATCTTGCTACAGATATCTCGCAGATCATATCCAGCCTCAGTCTCTTTCTTGTATTTCATTCCTTTATCATCAGCTACTTATTAGACATTTCCAATTGGATTTTCCTGAGAGATTTCAACCTCAATATTTCCAAAAAAAGAGCTTATTATCTTTTCCCTTATGCCCACCCTCTACCAGATCTCCCTATTTCTGTTGAGGAAATCCCAAAGTTCTAGCGTGTCAACTTCATAACTTCATTGTTATTTTCCTTTACTCTTTATTGCCAACATTACCGCACATCCACACAGTTCTTAAAACTTGCCATCTTTGCCTCCACAACATTTCTTTTATCCACCTTCCTCTCATCGCTCATACAAGTACTGTTTTATTTTGTTCCCTCATCACCGCTTGTCTAAATTATTTCAGTTGTCACCGACTTGGCCACCCTACCCCAATGCCCTTCCCCTCTAATTCTTCCTCTTTACGCTTCCAAAGGGATTTTCCTGAAGTTCAGATCTGGTCATGTCGCTGTGGTACTCCAGAAACTCCTGTGACTTTTATTTTCTCTATGATAAAATATAAACCCCTCTGTTTGGCTATTAGCCCTTTGCAGTCTAGCCCCAGCTTCTATTTCCAGCTTGATTATACATTAGCTTGGGATACAGCTAAACCGTCTTTCCCTTTGTTTCTCCCATTCAGTGTTCTGTCTCCTCTCTAACAAGGGTTGTTCTGGTTTAACAGCTGGCTATCTGGAAGAAAAATGTTTGCTCAATACGCTTTTAAGCTTAGTTTAATAATTAATATTTTCTCTTTCACTTTCTTAAGTCTAGAAATTACCAAAGTAATAAATCAAGCCCCGATCTGTAGGTTGTTAATTTGAGAGGTATAAATGTTCATGCTGAAAATTTAGCAATAGGTTTTTTTTGAGCCTGTTTGAGCCGACTCCCACTCATCTCTGGGTCTAATCGTAGTCAAAGCTCTGAAGTTTGCCTTTGATACTTCCTGTCTCTTATTATGCCCCCTTTTCTTTCTCGCTCACATTCTCTTTATCTTCTGGATGTCTAAATCATTTCTCTTTCCATTCCCAAAGGTCTTCCCTCTGTCAGCTAGTTGCCTGGCATTAACTGTTACAAAGCTAATGATGTTCAAGGTATTACCAATTAGGAATAATTGTATTTTACATGAATCCTTCATGATGGGATTTCAGGCATTATGACTGAAATTGAAATGGAATGGAAAAAAATGTTTATGTGTACAGTGGCCTATTCAGGAATACTTGTTTATTCTTTAAGTTACGCCATGTAGGGCGTCACCCACCCATGTGATTCTCAAAACATGGTCGTAGAGGAGTAAATACTTTACAAGTGTTAAACTCTCCAAGCCCTAATAATTTTCCTTTTTTTAGGAGCCAACTCTAAGAAAATACCCTCTATAACAGTACATTAAAGGACTGCCTTACTCTAGTAAAAGGGTAACACAGTCCAGTACAAGGAAGCATCCCAGCAAACGCCACCTCAGCAAACCCATGGGGGATCCTGAGCCCCAGTGTGGGAGAGCAGGCAAACACCAACACTAGGACCCCCCTCCCGATATACCTCAGTATAGTCAGGGGAACAGACAGACTCCAGCTCTGAGAATCATTATGTGCTTGAGCATAGCCCTGGGCAAACAGGCAGCTGCCAGTGACTAGACCAATGTGTGCTTCAGTGTAGCCCCAGGGAAATATGCAAACACCCTGCCCTCCTCAGCACACACCAGACACCAACACTAGGATGTGTCTCAGTACCAGCTAAGCTACCGCTTAGAGCACTATAGCCTCCAGCAGCACCAGCCACCCTGCACTGCACTCCCACCATGCAACACCAGAGTTGAGGGTCCTCTGTGGGCTTCAGGACAACATCAGTGCAGCACTAGGCAAACAACCAGAGCCTTTAGCCCCTTGCACAAGAAGCCTGAGACAATGCCCCTTCTACCCTAGGAACAGAGCTCAGATTTAAAAGAAAGTGAAAAATTCAAAAAAGATGAGCAGAAAACATCAAAGAGAGAATCTGACCATCGAAAGCTATTATGGTGGCCGGGAAGGTCAAGACACAAACTTAAAAGAGGACACCATTGTCAAAATACCTATGGGTAAAACCCCAAAGAAAAACTGGAAGTGGTCTCAAGTCCAGAAGGAACTCCTAGAAGGGCTAAAAATGGAGCTTAAAATCATATAAGAGAGGTAGAAGAAAAATTGGGAAAAGAAATGAGAGTGACAAGAAAATTATGAAGAAAAGAGTCAACAGTTTGGAAGAAGAAAAGTTAGAATTGGGCAAGTGGAAGCTAATGACTCTATGAGATATTAAGAATCAATCCAACAAATTCAAAAGAATGAAAAAAATGGAACAAAATGTAAAATACCTCCAGTTAACCTGGAAAATAGATCCAAGAAAGACAATGTCAGACTCACTGGAATACCTGAAAGCAATAATCAAAAGGAGGACCTGAACATCATCTTTCAAGAAATTATCAAGGAAAACTTCCCTGATGTTCTGGAAACAGAAAGCAAAATAGACATTGAAAGGAGCTACCAATTGCCCCAAATAAAAACTTCATGGAACATAATAGCTAAACTTCAGAACTATCAGGTCATGAAAAATATACTGCAAGTGACCAGAAAGAAATGTCAAATATCAGGGAGACAGAATCAGGATGACACATCAGCAGCCACAACATTAAAGGATTGGAACATGATCTTCTGGAAAGTAAAGGAGCTAGGACTACAACCAAGAATCACCTACCTTGTGAAATTAAGTTTAACACTTCAAGGGAAAAATTGTCATTCAATGAAATAAAAAGATTTCACACTTTGAGAAGGAGAAAACCAAAATTGAACAAAAATTTTGATCACCCATATCAAGACCCAAGAGAAGCCTAAAAAGGGAAAAGGGGAAAAGAAAATGTAAGAGATTCAGTGGAATTCAACTGTTTTACATCCACACATGGGAAGTCTTAAAAATTTTATGACTAATAAGATAGTTAGAAGGAATATACATAGACAGAGGTATGGGTATAAGGTGAATTTGAGGGAATGACATAAAAATAATTAAGGCATGAGAAAGAGGAGTACACTGGGTGCAAAAGGAAGGGAGAGGTAGAATGGGGTAAATTATTTCATATAAAGAGGCACAACAAACCAATTATAGCAGAGGGAATATGGGAGATTGGATGAGAGGAATTGTTTGAACCTATTTTCATTACCACATAAACAGTTGAACATAGAAATCTATTATTACTTGACAGAAAAGTAGGAGGGGAAGAGATTAAGTAAAGCGGAGGGAAATAGGTGGAGACTGACAGAAAAGAGGGCATACTAGGGGAGGTGATAGACAGAAGCAAAACACCAGTGACGAGAAAAGGGGTGAAAGGAGAGAGGACAAACAGAAGGAAAAATGGAATGGAAGGAAATTTACAGTTAGTAATCATAACAGTGAATGTGAATAGATGAAATCTCCCATAAAATGGAAGCAGATAGCGGAGTGGACCTGCCAGATCTCTGGATAAGGGGAGAGTTTATGAACAAGCAAGAGATAGAGGAGATCACGGGAAGTAAAATAGATAATTTTTATTACTTGAAATTAAAAAAGCTTTTGCACAAACGAAACTGATGAACCAAAACGAGAATGAAAACAGGAAATTAGGGCAAATTTTTGCAGCAGTTTCCCTGACAAAAGGTCTCATTTCTTAAATATGAAGGGAACTGATCCAAAGGAAAAAAAAAACCCAAAAGAACTCAACCCAAAAATAAGAGATGTTCACCAGTTGATAGATAGTCTGAACCCTCCTGGCTTCAGAGTGATTATCAATAGTTAACTGTTGCTGTTTCCCTCCCAGACTGATATCTTTATTTTTCTTTGACTCGTTAAAGGGGCCATCCCCTGGCTACTTCTTAAACAGGCCTATTCCCTGAATGGGCATTACCTCACCCTAAGTGAATACCTGAATAGACCTTGGTCTAAAGGGGCCAAGGTCTCCCAGAACTTCCTGGATCATCTCCAGTCATTCTGATGAATATCTGGTTGCGGGATGGCTCTGGAGGAGAAATGAGGCTGGTGACCTTGCATAGTCCTCCCTCACTCAAAACAAAGTCAAGTGCAAGTCATGTCATCATTTCTCTGATGGCACAGTCTTCTTTGGCAACAAAGGATGAACACAACAAAAGTAGTCAAAAATATGAACAGGGAGTTTTAAGAAGAAATCAAAGGTATCAATAGTCACATAAAAAATGCTCTAAATCATTACTGATTAGGGGAATGCAAATTAAAACAGCTTTGAGGTACCACCTCAAACCTATCAGATTGACTAACATGACAGAAAAGAAAAATGACAAATGCTGGAGGGGATGTGAAACAATTGGGACACTGATGCACTGGTGTTAGAATTCTGAACTAGTCCAACCACTCTGAAGAACAATTTAGAACTATGCCCAATGGACTATAAATCTAGGCATACCCTTTGACCCAGCAGTACCATCACTAGCTCTGTATATCCCAAAGAGATCAAAGAAATGAAAAAAAAGATCTATTTGTTCTAAAATATTTATAGCAGTTCTTTTTTTGTGGTGGCAAAGAAGAGAAATAGAGGGGAGGCCCATCAATTGAATATTGGCTGAACGAGTTATTGTCTGTGATTATTTGGAATACTCTTTTGTTATAAAAAATAATGAGCAGGATGCTTTCAGAAAAACCTGGGAAGACTTACATGAACTTGTGCAAATGGCCAAAATAAGATGACAATCATAAAATCGTAAAATAAAATGAGCAAAATAAGAACATTGTACATAGTAACAGCGATATTACACAGTGATCAACTGTGAATGACTTAGCTATTCATAGCAATATTCATAGCAATACAATGATCAAAGACAGTTTCAAAAAGACTTATGATAAAAAATACTATCCACCTCCAAGGAGAGAACTGATAAACTCTGAAATCAAAATGAAGTATATACTTATTTTTTAGTCTTTTATATTTATATTTATTTGGTTTGTGTTTTCATATACATTCTCATACATACCAAAAATGTTTTGTATGATCTCATATGTATAATCAAAATAAAACTGCTTGCCTTCTGAAGAAGAAAGTGGAGCAAGAGGAACAGGGGAGAGAATTTGGAATTCAAGTTTAAAAAAAGATTATTAAATTTTTATATGTAGTTTGGAAATATTTAATGAAATGAAAAGTTTTTAAAGAAAAAAAGAAAATGAGCAACATTTATATGTGCAGAAAAATTAATGCTATCTCACTCATATGTCATTTTTATTAAATTATTTTGTTTCAAGTTTAAATTTATCAAAGTAATTCCAAGATTGTGAGTGAAATCATTTTATTTCCATTGGGAAATGTCTTCCAGTTCCTCTCACTTATATGCAGTTGGTGCCATTACATACTTATAGAAAGATAGGTTAACATTAAGTGGTAATTATTGGGGATATCTATGATTGTAATCTGAGTTTTTCTCATTGCGTGATTGAAATACAGTGTTTCCAGATAGGGTATTTTAGTATGGTTACTTTCAGTCTGTGTTGGTTAAGTACAGGGTAAGGGCTAACTTCCCTGGTTTTATATTTCTCCACTTCCCATTTTAATTTTTCTTCCCACCCCTCCCTTTTTTTTTTACTTTGAAATTTCTTCACGTATAAATTTAGCATATTTTCTATCCCAAAAATTGTAGAATTATGAAGGACTTTAGGAATTATCAAACACAACCTGAACAGGAACAAAAAAGGTTTCTAAAACATTCCTGACAACAGTCATCTATGCTTATCTTAAGGTCTTCAGTCAATAAGTATCCAGTCATCTCTTGAACTCTTTTAATTGTTTTTGCAAAAAAAAAGAATTCTTCATGTCAAGCCTATGGTGATCTTTAAGGCTGCTTTCAACTCTGAAAGCCTATGCTATGCTATGTATAGCTTTCATCCTTTGCAAAGGTATGAGAGTGCTCTGGTTTAATTTTTTGCTAATATTTCCTTGCTTGAGTGTAAGGTAAATTTCTCTAAAGTAACCCTCCATTTCCTTTTGGTTTCTAGTGTAACTTCTGTTACATTTTCCAAAGGAAAAGATCCTCTAGGAGACTAGATTAGGAATTTAAGGCATGTGTGGTAGGCATAGTAAATAGGACACAGGACATGAGTTCAAATTTTGCCTCTATATACTACTAGCTGTGTAACTTAGGATAAGTCACTTGCCATCTGTCTGCCTTGGTTTTCTCATCTGTAAAGTGGGATTGTAATAGCATTATCTCACAGACTTGTGCAGATTCAATGAGATAACATATGAGGGTCTCCCACTTGGCCACTATAGCTCTTCAGATTCTATCCCAGCTCAGGTTTCACTGGGTCCCTGGGAGGAACACCAAGTTTTTAGCTGCCCAGAGCCACTCACAATTCTTAGTTTTCCCTTCTTTGTTATTCCTAGAAGTAAATAGATTCTGTTTCAAGGGAATCCTCCTTCAATCAAAAACAATGGAGGAAAGGCTATTGTGAACCTATGTGTAAAATTTCACCCTGCCTTTTAACCTCTCGTATGGTTTCATCCTTCTTCAGAGCTTATCCTTAGGTGACTCCACTTTCAATAGACTCAGGACCCTGTGGTAGCTCTATGGGATCTTCTTACTCCTAGAAATGGATAGCAGCATATGTGTAAACCCTGCTAAATCTTTAAGACCTTTGTTCCTATCTCACCTTTGACCATTGTGATGTGACCATTTTCAAATCTGTTCTGTGACATGGGGATTATACCTGTGGTATTTGCCTCATAGCATTGTGAGTTTCAAGTGACGTAATGTAAATAATATGCTTTGCAGACCTAAAAATTCTATCTCATTATTTTGTTGTATGTTCTTGGGGAAAAAAATGCAATCATGCATTGGCTCCCTTGACTTTCATTTTATTCATATTTTAACCATTTTGAAATGTTGATTCATTCAAAATTTTTTGTACTATTTCCATAGTTAGGGCATATATCACTATCATAGATGCAATTAGACTTACCTCCTCTCCTCTCAAAGGAAAAGTAAAATTCATATAAAAAATTTAAAAATATATTTTATATATTCTTATTGTATGTGAGGACCTGTACAAGGTGCTGTGGCTGATACAAAGGTAAATAATATTGAGGGAATATGTCAAGTGTTAAAGGTTAAGTACAAGTGTTAAAGGAATATAGAGGCAGGAGGTATGACTTCTCCCTTGGGATATTAGAAGACTTAGCACCTCCTTTCAGGGAGTTCAATCTATAGGTAGAGATAATACTGATAAAAGTGTTTTTAATCACCTACTTTTCCTTTCCTTGCCTAAACTTGGCCCTGAGAAATGTTGTAAAATCATACTATGTATAGGTAAGAGCTTGACTTCACCTAAATCTTTTAATTTACCCTTAAGACTTGGGATCATATGGAATAATAAGGAAACAAAACAAGCAACCCCCCACATATATATTTATTCTTTCCCCTCTATGCTTACGGTAGTAGTGTCACTTTCATAGGGGATAAAGATGACTGCTTTTAGCGTGGTAGATATTCCACCCATCGTAATTTTTGCCGTCGGCCTCTTCTTAAGTTGGACTCTTGGGCCAGTGTGTGGATATAGAAGCACAGCATGGATTTGATTCATGTTACCTTGGAAAGTAATACTAAATTTCTTTGACAATTCTACAGTACTTGCAGGAGGGTTTCCTATGTATAAGCTTTATTTATTCTGTTTCACATGTATGATCTTTTTTATGGGAGAGCACAGGCCTGATTGTAAATAGAAAGTAATCTCCTTGAAGGTTCAGCAACTGTTTAGTATTTGATTTTTGAATTCTCAGTGGTTCACACCTGGTAGCTACCAAATCAATATATAGTGAGTTGAACTGAAATGATGGAAAATGTCAGAAGGTGGGAGAAAGAAAGATTTCTACATTTCCTACCTTTTCCCTCATAGGCAGTGTTGCAGAAGGGATCTTCCATTGAACGTGAACAATGACCTTTAACTCATAAGAACTAGGTGTTACTGAGGGTCAGCATGTGGGATACGTTTTAAAACCTACAAAATATTATTTTCATTTTTTGATAAGAATTATAAGTGTGAGTTCAGTAGTAATAAAGGCAGTGACCAGAACCAGAGGGGATGTGATCTGTCTTTGTTGAACCTGTTTTTTCTAGGGAATATCATCTGAATGGAGGTTTCAGATGGTGCTAAAGCCATTGTTAGGTAAGATGCTAATTTCTGTGGTCAGTCTAAAGTGTTTGTCTCTTGCTTGGGGGAGGGAGAGGGTGCAAATCATGGGGCAAGTGAGCTCAGCAGCCACTATGGTAATGAGCCCATTTTCACCAAAATGAGCTTATATTTATTCATGTTTATTCGTTGCTGGGTGATTCATAAAGCACTTTTCAGGGAGATTTGTTCAAATAAAATGCCTTTTCTTTATCTGGAGTAGCTTATCTATCCCCTGGGACTGCATCCCTGTGATGCAACCCTACCGAGTAATGGTTAGAAACTGCAAATACTATTTGAAAGAATACTTGGTGTCTTGTAGGAATAGACAGAAGCATACATATAAATACATATTTAGATAGCATGTCTTTAGACTGCCCTCCTTTGACATTCACATTGATATCCTGGGAATGAACTGTTGTATGTTTGCGCTAAATCTCTTTCTTGTTACCTAAGCCACTGGGAACGCCACCTTGCTGGACCAGTAGGCACATGTCAGAATAGTTACATTTTTCTCGAATATTTTCATATGTGGGTCATTCATGGCAAAACGCTCATCCTGTAGCATAATATTTTCTACATGTAGTCTGTACCTGAACTACTGAACTGCTCTTGAAGTTGTTTTGGTGAGGGGGACAAGGAAGAGAGAGAAAGAGAGAGAGAGAGAGAGAGAGAGAGAGAGAGAGAGAGAGAGAGAGAGAGAGAGAGAGAGAGAGAGAGACAGAGAGAGACAGAGAGAGAGACAAGAAGAGAGAGGGACATAGGGACACAGAGACAAAGACACAGGGACACAGAGACAGACAGTATTGAACCTAGTTTGTGCAAAACTACATCTGCTATGGAAAAAGCATCCCTAAGAGAGGATAAGAACTTAGAAGGAGACTGGATAAAACGATTTCAAGAAGAAACTAGATGGCTGGTAAGTGATGCTAAGATTTACAAGGATACTTGAAAGACGTTAGATTCCGACATTAAAAATCTCAACATTTTTTAGTCTAACCTAAGTAGAAGGTGGAAGTTGATCTTTCAATGTAGTATTATCTCAAGGTACTTACATTTGTGACTGGCTATCATTATGTTTTCATTTCCTTGAAAAGCATGTAGATAAGATTTCAAATTAATTTTCTGTAAATTACAAAACAAGTAAATAAGGCTTTGTAAATCTATAGACATTTCTAAATTTATACTTGCTGAATAAATGTCCTTGAATTAACAAGTTGCAGGTGTATACAGAATATCAAAGAAATGTGTAGATTTTGTTGCTTGGATGCAAGTTCATCACATGGCAAGCATTTAATATGACACCTGTCAGCAGATTGATGGTACAGTGGCATAGCAGCATGGAATGAGGAGCTTGTTTTTTAACCTATTTTAATGAGGTGACCATTATTTTAATGGACAATGCCTACCTTTGATATTATGTTGAACTCATAATGATCAGAAGCTCTGTGGAGCAAATACAGTTCATACTAAAGGATTCTTAGTGGAGAGGCAGTTTTCATTAAAATATGCAAAGCAGTAGTGTTTAGACATTACAATACCTACTTCAAATTAGTGAAATTATATGCTCCTGTCTCATAAGCTGCTAACTAAAATCCTTTCCTAAATCCTGTTGAATGGCTTTGATTACTCTTCTTTACATTAGATATTACACACCTCTAATGCATATTTTCACACATCCACTTCATTGCCATTTAATTAGTCAACATAGCTGAAGAGTGATGCCAGAGACTTTTTTCTGGCCTAATATTGAATTTTTACTTCCATTCATAAAGCATTTCTTATTGTTAACATCTGAGCATATAAAATTTAGTTTCAGTCATATCTTTTCAAAGATATTTGTATAAAAATACTAGTTAAAGATCACTTGTTCCTCTGTATATATTTCAAAAATCCTTAAAAGGGACTCTTACATGATTTTTTCCTATTTAGCATTTTCATTTTTATAAGAATAAACCAATCCTATTGCAATTCTAAGAGAATTTGATGGAAAGATGCCTCAGAAATTTGGTTTCTTCATCTTCCATGAAGTTAGAACTCTCCACTTTGAGGCAGGACATTTTCTGAATAAATAATTAGAACACATCTGAGATTGAATCGCCATGATTAACTTTTTTTTAATTTAAAAGATGAAGTCATGTATGCAGCATTTTTAAACTTTTCAGTATTGGACTATATATCAATGAGCTTTCTGAGTTTATACTAACTTAAAATTTTTTTTCCAGTTGTTATGTATCTTGTAAATGTAGGCATAGGTTCAAATAATTCAGAGAAAGATTTAATTAAGAGAGACAACTTAACTATATCTCTGAGCAAAATTGAAAGCTGGAAGTTAGAATTTCATATGTTTACGGAGAATCATTATTGAAAGTCAACATTTTTCAACCACTTCTTAAATGATAGACAACTAAAGACTGTCCCTATTGTTAGGATCAGGATTTCATTTTCATTTCAATTTCAAGGACATTTATTAAGTGTTGACCATGTCTGAGGTATGACGCTAAGTGCTGGTATTACAGACCCTGCTTTCAAGATTGTGGGGTCACCTTGGGGAAAGAAATGGATATAAGTAATTATTGTGCAAGGAGAAAGTGAAAAGAGTTCAGTGAAGAGAGTTTGTAAAACTGATATTAGATACATGACTGTGGAAAGAGCACTTGGACTCCACCCTACTGAGTGATGTTAGAGTTGGGTCTATGATGGTAGCTGAGTTAGGTCTTGAAGGCTGCAAAGGTCAAGAGCAAGCATGGAAGGTAGAGTAAAGGAGGATGCATGAGGAATCTTATGAGCAAAGACATAAGGAGAGGAGAAGGTCAGAGTTCAAAAAACAGTCAAGTTTGGATAAGATAAGAACATTTGACATTACTTACTTGCTCAGCACATTTCTATGATTCTGCCTAAAAAGGCTGGTGACTCATTTTGGATATTTTCCTTCTAAATAATCTTCAATCCTAAATAATACTAAATAACTATCTTTTGTTTACTGATTGTAGCACATCACTATTTTGAATTCTCTTTGACTTTGAGACTACAGACTATCTGAGTGGAGTTTCAGATATGAGTTTAGCTCTCCATCTGCCTGTGGCAGTATTTAATGGAGCATGTGTCTGTTGCTGTCCATTCTCAGGAGTTGAGGGCACACATATACTACAGGGCATGATTCTTGGAGTACCGGTGATATTTCTTCAACTCATTTTGCTTGAGGTCATCCTATTTTAGTTCGTATTACAGTTTTCACTCAAGATGGAATGTAAATCTGACAGCAGCAGATGGGGGATCTTTGTTTAGAAAGTGATTTCCTTCAGTCTTTCCTCACTGTTTTGTCATTCCATTACTCATAATAATGGGGGATAAAGAAGGAAAACAATTCAATAGATGTTTAATGTGATCCAGCTTTGTGTAGAGCACTTTTGAGATGCTTAGGTAAAGCCCTGTCTCTGTTCTCATAGAGTTTCCAGTCTTATATGGGTATGTTGTACATATAGAAGTAGCCAAATTTCAAATTCATTGTATCTGTGAGCTCTTGGTATACTCCCTCCAGTTGTGGAGAGCACAGTTCATTTATGACCTTTCTTCCTCCATGACTCTTGCCTGTGTCCATCCATAAATTGTCTATAAAGAGTTTACTGCACATGGTGGGAACCTTTCTCCATGTCTTCTGACATTGTCTGTGCCAGTGTAACACACAGGTCCTTCATGGTTCCTTGCACTTATCACATGCTTGCTCCACCTCCTTTTCCAATGCTCTCACTCCTTATTAGCCTCCCTTATATTGCTTATGGCAAAAGGCTTCATTGGTAATGTGAAGTACACCTCCCTGCATTGCCCTATTATTGTCCTGGAACCCTAATCCTTTGGTCACTGAAATTATCTATAATTCTTGACCATAAAATTAAAACCTCATCAGAGGAAATTTATTGTCTAAAAGATCAATATTCTTTTAGGAAAATGGTTGGAATCATTCACTGTATTATGTAGTTCCAAATATAATGTAGCCTGCTTTTTTCCTCTTATTCCATTTTGGACTTGGTTCATAATTAATCTGTTCTGTCCATTGAAGATGTCCATACTGATGTACCTGACTGATGGCCTGACCTTTCAGATCCATAAAATGGTCTGAATAATAGATATTCTTTTTTCTGCTTTCTTTGGGAGGGAGAGGTATCAATAGACCAAAATCTTTGGAATGTGGGATACCATTTATGAAACTTTTTGGTGTCTTGAGTTTTGATGCAATTAGTACAATTTTATCAGCAGTAATCAGGATCATTTAGACAGCCTCACCATCTTTAGGAAATCTCTTTTCCATATAGATTCTGCACTGAATATTTTCATGATGGATGCTGGCATATCTCTCCTTATTTTACTCCTAGCTTAATAGTCATAATCAAAGGATTATTGATCAGATAGCTATATATTTGAAAGATACATGATAAGTGCATTCATGATGCACAAATGAAAGTCTATATAAAATCTGGCTGGGAAAAAGTTGGTTTTGACTCGTAGAGATGCAAGGAAGTCATAGCAAAGTCTATTGTCTCACTGAGGCAATATGAAGAGTGCTTAGCACAGTGCCTGGCATGTAATAGGTGCTAACTACATGTTTATTCTATTGTCTTCCTTTCCCTTGTGGAAGTGACATTTGAATGGGCTTTAAAGATAGACAGAAATTCCCCAGTGCTGATAGGGCATTCTTGTAGGGGGAGTTGGCTAAGCAAAGTAATGAGAAGAGGAAAGTAAAGGGAATGAATACAAAAATATTGGTGTTGTTTGGCATGTAGAGAAGAAATAGTGGTCAATATTTCCTAAACCTGGAGAGATGTGTTGATGTAAAAAAAAAAAGAAGATTCTTAAATACTGACCTCAGAGATTTAATTTTTAGGGGTAATAAGGAGTCGATGGAAGAGTTACAGTAGAATGGTAACATGACTCAGATCTGTGTATGAGAGAGGTCACTCTGGAATGTAAAGGATAGCTTGGAAAACAAGCGTAGTATAGGAAGGAAGGAACTCTAGGTGACAGTAACTAAATATTTGTTAAACACCTACTATGTGCCAAATCCTAGGATAAGTATTTAAGGTGGAGTAAAGAAATCCTGCAGCTGGGTGGGAAATGATCAAGTAGATGCCCTGGGACCCCTCCTTAAATGGAAGATCTGAGTGGAGCTCTCCGAAGTCCAGCCATGACTTCAATAAGAGCAAAGGATGGGTCCCATATGCAGACAGTAACTGAAGATGTATGTTTCAGAGTTAGCGCAATCTTGAATTCACAAAGGTGAATTTCTTGAGATGATGATAGTTAAACTGCAATTTAGTCGATAGCCTTAATCTACTTTTGTGCTAAATTTCTTATTAGAACAGTTTACAAGGTGTCAAATCCATTTGACTTTTTACTTCCTTTCCCTTCCCTCTAGCTGACATTCTTGTAGGTAGCTATTACATATTATAATAAACTGGTGGACAGAAGGGAAGAGGAAGAAGGAAAAAGGCATGAAGAGTCCCTCCATTGGGGGTTCAGCCTCTAACTCACTAAGTGTTTTTAATTATACATTAAATATCAGGCATTTTAGCCATCATTTCCTGATTTTGATATGAACAAGCGATATGTCATAAATATGATAATTGTGAACTTCCCATGAAATACAAACACAGAATTAGGCAGACATTACTCACTTCTTCAAAATGTATTTTAATTTTTTACTGTCAGCCTTAAGTTAATGAGCTCATTCATAGGTTCATAAATGAAATATATGCAGTTTCCAAAATTGATTCTAAATTTGAAAATCTATTATTTAGGGTTAAAGTTAAAAACTCTTTCTCTCTTTTAAGCCCCACTTTCCCCTTCAATAACTTTGTACGCAGCTTATGGAATAAGATGCCAGTGATTTTTCTAGGCTCATGACACTGATTAATGTCTACTCTTTGGAGAAATTTATTTAATTTAGGTCTCTCATTTCTGCACTTATAATGAAAGTCAGTGTTCCTGTCCAAAGATAAGAAGATATCTAGGCCTTTATACCTGGGGCTCAAGTCTTGTCCTTGAAGCAAACTGATTGTATGACCGTGAATAAAACAATCACTTTATTTCTTGATGCCCCAAGGAACTGTAACTAAAGCTTCCAGATGAGTTTCTGAGGATCAGTGCTGCAAATGACCATACCAGGAGTTCTCCATAGTCATGAAATCACAGATCCAGACAAAAAAAAAGTAACAGCAATAAAATTTACAAAATAATTAATAATTGAGAATATCTTGATAGAGAGTCTTACTCTAGGGTCTTTCAATTTAAAAAATGTTATCACTGTGTTTAAATAATAAATACATAATTTGAATGATAAAATCAATAAATAACTGATTTTCTTTGTAATCCTATGTATTTATTTAAAAATGTTTTTTTCTGAGAAGAGGTTCATAGACTTCCCTAGAATTCCCAAAGGGATCTATGACATAAAAAATTAAGAATATGTTCCTTATAAGCTGGTGTAAAATAATAAATAGATGTTTTTGTGTTGATGGCAACTATCAGTTTATGATATAGCCATTCACAGAATTATTATTTTTGTATGGTCTGAGAGTAGTTTCCTTAAAAACAAGTCACTTTCTCTATAGCTTTATTTCTTCATCTGTCGGGTTACAAAATAATAGCAAATTATCAGAGAAGTCTATAAAAAGAAACACTGAACAAAATGATCCATTAAGAATTTTTAGAAAGAAATTCTGTTGTCAGTGATGGCTAACCAATACCATCAAATTGGAAGGGAAACAATGAAACCAAGGAAAATTCCTTGCAGTGAATTTTTCTGATCAAATTGTGATACCTATGATACGTTAAGGCCTGATTTCAAAGATAAGAATGAGAGCCATTCCTCAGCAGCTAATCATCAGACACTATAAATAGCTTTCAAAAGAAGAAATCCAAACTAACAAGTCATGTGACAAAATGCTCCTAATCACTGATCATTAGAGAAACCCCAGTTTTAAAAAAAACCAAACAACCAAAACTCTGAGGTTCTACCTCAGATGACCAGAAAAGAACGTGACAAATTTTGGAAGGATTGTGGGAAGTTTAGTACAGTGTTGTAATGTTGGTGAAATTGTGAAATAGTTGAGCCATTCTGAAGCTCAATTTGACACTATGTCTAAAAAAAGCAAATCACTAGTACCCCTTGACTCTACAATACCACTAATGAGATCAATGAAGTACGAAAAAGTCCCCTCTGCTGTTATGGAAGCATTTTTACTTACGATAGCCCTTTTCATTTTAGCAAAATGGCAGAGCAAAATATGATGGAATATTATTGTGCAATGATAATGAAAGGAAATGATTTCATAGAAACTTGAAAAGATTTGTGTCAACTGATTCAGAGTATAATGAGAACCAGGAGATCAATTTATACAGTAACATTATCATAAACAAAACAACTTGAAAATATTTAAGTACACTGATCTGTGCAATTACCCACCATATTTGTAGAGAATTTACAAGCAAGCATATTTCCTACTTCCTGACAGAGAAATGATAGATTCAAGGTTCAAAATTAGACATTTTTGGACATAACAAATGTGTGGATTTGTTTTTCTGAATTTTGTTTATTTGTTGCAAGACTTATGTTTTTTCTTTTTCTCTTTTTATGGGGGATGTGTGGTTTAGGAGGGTGAAGGCAGATAGTATTAAAGTTACTAAAAATATAGAGAAAATAAAATAAAAAAAGTTATTGAGGTATTGAAAATGCATAGAAGATATCAGAAGGATATTCAAAAGATAGTACAGCCAATTAGAACAGCTTTGACTATAGCATATTGAATTTTTACATGTTTTTTAAAAGGAAGATGAACATAATTGAGATTTATATTTTTAAAAATTAATTTATTTTTAGTTTTCAACACTCACTTCCACAAGATTTTGAGTTCCAAATCTTCTCTCCATATCTCCCCTTCATCCATCCCAAGCCATTGTATATATAGTCCAAATACCCCTTCCCCCAATCTGGCTTCCTTTCTATCACACTTCTCGCTTCTCCTATCCTCCTCCTCTGCATTTTTCCTCAGGGCAAGATAGATTTCTATACCTCAGTGCCTGTATGTCTTATTTGCCAGTTGCATGTAAAAACAATTTTTAACATTTGTCTTTAAAACTTTGAGTTCCAACTTCTCTCCCTTCCTCCCGCCCCACCCATCCCCACTGAGAAGGCAAGCAATTCAATATAGGTTATACATGTGTAGTCATGCAAAACACTTGCATAACAGTTATGATGTACAAGACTAACTATATTTCTCTCCATTCTATCCCCCCCATTTATTCTACTCTCTCTCCTGACCTTGTCTCTCCTCAAAAGTTCTTATTCTTAATTACCCCTTCCTCCCATTTGCACTCCTTTCCATCATCTCCCCTACCCCCACACCCACTTATTCCCTTTCCTCATACTTTCCTGTAGTCTAAGATAAATTTTCATACCAAATTGAGTGTACATGTTATTCTCTCCTTAAGTCAAATCTGATGGGTGTAAGGTTCACTCTTTCCCTCTCGCCTCCCCTTTCTTCCCCTCCATTGAAAAAACTTTTTCTTGCTTCCTTTATATGAGAGATAATTTACTCCATTCTATTTCTCTCTTTCTCCTTCTCCCAATATATTCTCTCCCATCCATGAATTTTATTTTTTTACAATCATCCCTTCCTATTCAATTCACCCTCTGCCCTCTGTCTATATGCATATAATCCCTCCAACTACCTTAATACGGAGAAAAGTCTCAAGAGTTGCAAATATTATCTTTCTAAGTAAGAATGTAAACAATGTCTTTTTCTTTTCATTCGTCTCTTGATTCTTGTGTTTGAAAGTCAAATTTTCTATCCATCTCTGGTCTTTTCATTAAGAATGTTCAAAAATCCTCTATTTCACTGAATGACCATTATTTCCCCTGAAGTATTATACTCAGTTGTGCTGGGTAGGTGATTATTGGTTTTGATGCTAGCTCGTTTGACCTCTGGAATATCATATTCCAAGCCCTCTAATCCTTAATGTAAAGGCTACTAGATCTTATGTTTTTGTGATTGTGTTTCCACAGTACTCGAATTGTTTCTTTCTGACTGCTTGCAATATTTTCTTCTTGACCTGGGAGTTCTGGATTTTGACTACAATATTCCTAGGAGTTTTCCTTTTGGGATCTCTTTCAGGAAGTGATCAGTGGATTTTTTCAATATCTATTTTACCTTCTGGTTCTAGAATGTTAGGGCAGTTTTCCTTGATAATTTCTTGAAAGATAATTCTAGGCTCTTTATTTGATCATGGCTTTCAGGTAGTCCAAAATTTTTAAATTGTCTCTCCTGGATCTTATTTTCCATATCAGTTGTTTTTCCAATGAGGTATTTCACATTGTCTGCTTTTTTTCATTCTTTTGGTTTTGTTTTATAATTTCTTGATTTTTCATAAAGTCATTAGCTTCTATCTACTCCTTTCTAATCTTTAAGAAATTATTTCTTCAGTGATCTTTTGGACTTCCTTTTCCATCTGACCAATTCTGCTTTTTAAGACAATCTTCTCCTATTGGCTTTTTTGATTTCTTTTGCCATTTGGGTTAGTCTATTTTTTAAGGTGTTATTTTCTTCAACATTTTTTTGGTCCCTAGTTGGCTCATTTTTCATGATTTTCTTCCATCACTGTCATTTATGTTCCCAATTTTTGCTCTACTTCTCTTACTTGATTTTCAAAATCCTTTTTGAGTTCTTCCATGACCTGAGTCCAACTCACATTTTTCTTGGAGGCTTTGGTTGTAGGAGTTTTGACTTTGTTATTTTCTTTGGTTTGTATATTTTGGTCTTCCTTGTCAGCAAAGTAAGATTCTATAGTCTCTTTTTTCCCCCTACTTTTGCTCATTTCCCCAGTCATTTACTTGACTTTTGAGCTCTTTGTCAAAGTAGTTCTCTGCTTCCAGTGAGGGTGAGGGTGTACTCTCAGTCATTCAATGCCCCCACAATGTCAGGGCCTACAGTTTCAGAAGCAGCTACTGCCACTGCCCCTACTGAGCTGCCATGGGCTCCTATGCCCCTTCCACTGTCCTGGGGTTGGAGCCAGATCATGCTATTCTCTCACACTGCTCAGACAGGTTTTTTCCACTAATCTTCAAATTTGTCCTTGGCATTTTGGGTTTGTGAAGTCTGGGAACTACAGGGATTAGAAATTCATTCCCCCCTAGGCCTCCTCAGGTCCTATCTGTGCCAATGAAGCCCATGTTAGACTGCCCTCTGCTCCCAGCTCAGGGGTATAGACACTTCTCTTTGACCTTCCAGGCTGTCTTGGTCTGGAGATTTGCTTCACTCCATCATTCTGTGGGTTCTACAGTTCCAGAATTTATTTAGAGTAATTTTTTTTTTACTGGTATTTGGCTAGGTTTAGGTGGAGAGCTCTAACAAGTCTCTGCTTCTACTCTACCATCTTGGCTCCGACATATTTTTAAATACAATTTTTTATGTTCTATAAAATGTATTTTTCTAAATTATATAATAGACAATTTTAAAAAAAAATAGAAGTAATGAGTAACACACTGTATTTGACTTCATAACTATCCTGTATCTTTGAACTATGGTCCAAGCATAGCTGTCAGACTTTGAACCCTTCCAAAATATTAAGTAACACCCAAATTGATGATTTTCATTGATTCTCCTGTACCACTTATTCAATGTTTCCACAAAAAAACCCAAACCAATTTATTTCTCCCATGACAATGCTTCAGATACTTGAAAGCCATAATCATATTCTCACAAAGTTTTCTCAAGGTCCACCTTGTTCAGTTTCTTAAATCTTCATAGTTTTCATTATGCTTGAAGTCCTCTGAAAAATGTCTAAATTGTTTTCCTATTCTCTTTTAATGTATGGAATTTGTAACTTTTATAACAAAAATCTGACTAATTCTGAGTTGTTCTTCATGGTCTGTAAGAGATTTGCTCCATTTGAAACTTCCTGTTATCTTGCTTCATTTTAATTTACCAACCTTACTGGACTTAATTCATGGGACCTATTAACAAGTAGAGATGTTTTCATGTCCTTTAGATAGTTTTTTTTCTGTTTCCTACATATAAATATATATATCTACTGATTTGAGAATAAGTAAATGCAAATAAATTAATATCAATTCTTGGGCATATAGCTGATATTTTAAAGGAATTTATAGTTTATAAGTTTGAATTAAGTCTTCAGTACTTCTTGGGAAGTTAATACTTTCATGTGAAACCCTAGTAAATGTTAATAAAAGCCTTCCTCCCCCTGTGGCATCTTTGCCTTTTGCTTTCTGATCCGTGTTGTTTTCTTGCATGTATTGTCCATTGTGATTGACTTTGAATGGTGCCAGATGGATCTTCACAGCTGGTTTAAAAACTTCAGATTTTTTTTTCTCTTTCTAAATTGTTCTTGAGCATCATTTTGTAAAAATAGAAATCAATACTGAAGGTAGCTAAGTCACATCTGGGATGTATAAACTAAATTCAAATGAGAAGGTGGGGAAAAGGCAGCTTGAATATCTAGAGAGACAAATACGTTTTATATCAAATTCTCCTGTGAAAAATGTCATGAGAAGTGAGAATTGCTCAGGTTGTAGCAGCTGTTTGGGCACCGTGATTCTCTCTACTGTCACGCTTAGAACTTAAAAGCCACAATTTTCTTTCTAATTCACTACTCGATCATTCCATGGCCCCTATCTCAAGCTCAATTTAAACTTTGTCCTTAGCATACAGAGCTACTGTATAGTTTATAAAAGAATAAACACAGCTTCAGTGACTGGAGCCTTATTTTAGGATCCTTTGGAATCTTTGCCCAATGTCTCCTGTGAATCTGGTTAGAAATAAGTTGTTTTTTCTTTCACTTTCTAGTTTGATGATCACTTCTTTCCATGAGAACATGAGCAGACATGGTATGCCAGTTGTGTTAAGTTCTGATCTTTTTTGTTTGGGAGGAAAAAGCATATTTAAGCTTTGGGGGTTATGTGACTTAGAAAGTACAGTTATACCAGGGATTTGAATACAAACAAAATGTGATGCACCTTAAAATATATGTGTATGTATGCAAATATACATGTATGTGTGAATTCATATATATACACATATTTATATATACATAGCACAATAGAATATGAATTCATATATATATACACATATTTATATATACATAGCACAATAGAATATGAATTCATATATATATACACACATATTTATATATACATAGCACAACGGAGGCCTTACTTAGCAGGAATCCATAAAGAATGCATCTGACAGAAAGTGAAATTTGAATACATTTTAAAATGCAGCACTCAAAATTCAATTGAACAAAAATTTGTTAAACATATATGTGAAAGAAATTCTATGAGGTCCATGAATACA
This sequence comes from Bettongia penicillata ogilbyi, assembly GCA_023548195.1. NCBI lineage: Eukaryota > Metazoa > Chordata > Mammalia > Diprotodontia > Potoroidae > Bettongia > Bettongia penicillata. The sequence goes on along the minus strand of JAJHZJ010000694.1, from coordinate 230,776 downwards.
TGGACAGAGATGAAATGATAGCAGGCTTCAAGAAGCTTAATTTCTGTTCACTTATAATGTGAATTATTCACATTATAAGTGAATATGTTATATGTGAATAATAGCATATATAAACATATGTTACACAAACATATATAACATATTATGTGTATATATGGTTCACATAATAAGTGAATATATTATATGTGGACATATAACAGATATAAACACATATGTGAAAAGGATTCCATTAGGTGTTATGTATACATGGACAGAGATGAAATGATAGCAGGCTTCAAGAAGCTTAATTTCTATTGAATGGAGCAATGTGATGGTACCAATAACTACTATTTACATACTGCTTTAAAGTTTGCAAAGCACTTTACGTACTTTATACACAAATATATAGAGAGAAAATATGCAAAATAAATATAATGTAATTAAGGTAGGGTCCAGGAGCTGGGGATCTGGAAAAATTTGTAGAACATGGTACCTGAGTTGAATCTTGTAGGGAACAAGGTATTTTATGTGGCAAAGTGGAGGAGAATGTGCAGTCCAGATAAGGGGAAAGCTAAAACATGCTTATAGAAAAGGAGATAGAACGTCAGGGTGACAAATGGCAAAAAGTATAGTTTGGCTGAACTGTAGAATTCCAGGAAGATGAAGGATAATGTTTACAAAGATATGTTAAAGGTCTTTAAATGTTAAACAGAGGAAATTTCATTTTTTTCTACAGGTAGTCAGGAGCCGTTGGGATATGTTGAGTTAGGGTAGTGACTTAATCAGACCTAAACTTTAGGAAATCTCTTTAGCAGTTGTTTTTAGAATGGATTGGAGAGGTGGGGTCTTGAGGTAGGGAGGCTTGCTGCTGTGACATCCCACTACTGATGAACAAGGGTGCTGGTCATGTGAATAGAAGGAAGTTATCAGAAGCGAGTCATAGTACAGAGACAGAAATTACAAGCTGGGAAATGCAATGATATATGGCTTGAAAGACCATGAGGAACCAAGCATTTTTGCTGAGATTGCAAATTTACTTAAAAGGATGATGGTCCTCTTGACAAAATATGTAAGTTGCAAAGGAAGCGTTTGTGGTAGAAAGTTAATGGGTTCAGTTTTGGGCATGTTGGACTTAAGATATCTGTTGGATCATCCAGTTTGAAGTTTCTAAGTAAACAATTGGTGATATGGGACTGAATCTCACAAATGAGACTAGAGATGGGTAAATTGATATGGGAATTATCTGTGTGTAGATAATAATTCAACACATGAGAGCCAATGTCATCATCCTATAGGAAATAAAGAAGAGGACCTAGGACAAGCCTTCGAAAAATACCTACAGTCACAGGGCATGATATCATGATAAACTACCAAAGGAGAAGGAGAACCCAGAGAAAACAGTTCGAGATTTTAGGAAAAGGTCATCAGCTGTTAAAAGTTGATGGGAGGTCATTCATGGAAAGAGTCCATATTTAGACCTGAAAGACCTCATTTTCCCATCCTAGCTTTGCTACTTACTCCCTATGAAATTTGGAGTAAATGAGAAACTAGATCTCAATGACCTCATTTTATAAAATTATGAAGATTGATTAGTAATATCAAACTCAAATGTAAACAGATCCCTGTGTGCTATCTGTTGACTTAGAAAACCACAAATTAACGTTATGTTGTATGTTTGTTACATTTTAATCTGGTTTTGGCCTTGGATGGATGGCTTACAAGCAGTGAACTAGACTAGATGAAACTCGAATGTCCCTGCCAGATCCAAGACCTATGGTCTTAGGACCTTTGATTCTATGGGAGAAGTTGTGATTTATCCAATATTAAGCATACTTGGTTGCATATGGTTAGTTATATAGTTGGTTGCCTGAGATCAAGAGAGAATATGCCTTCTGAATCTTTTTGAGTGCTCTTTGCAATAGAGCATATATGTCCCTGTTCTCTGGTTTGGAGGAATCTTTCTTAAAACCTTATAAAGCTTCTGTTCTCCACTGGTCATTTACTTAGTCAAAGAAAATTTTCATGCAATGCAATAGGAAAACAGTACTGTACTACAGGAATGATGCATTTATCTAACTGTTGTGATAAGCAATTTGGAATTTTAGTCAAATACTTTTGAGTAAACTGTGTATATCTTTTGACTCAACAATACCACTATTAGGTCTTGATCCTGAAGAAATCAAAGAAAAGGGAATGAACCAAGGTGCATAAAATATTTACTTTTTGTTATAGTAAAGAACTGGAAAATAAGAAGATTGTTCATAAATTTGGGAATAGGTGAGCAAGTTGTAATGAATGAATTGACAGGATGTTATTGTACCATAAGAAATGATGAGTCTTCACAGAAACTGGTAATACTTGTATACAGAGTTAAGTGAGCAGAACCAGGAGAACTGTTCATATAATAATAACATAGTAAAGAAAAACAAGTTTGAAATATTAAAAAAATGTGTAAAATGTAATGAGCAACTGAGATTGCAAAGAAATGATTCCAAAGTCACTTTTCTACCAGTGACATGCTGTGTGACCTTTTATAAGAAGTCACTTAACCTTTATGAGCCTCAGTTTCTTTAAGGATTAAAAAATAATCGTGCTACCTCTCCCCTAACAGGGAAGTCATCATCTCAGGGTCCTAAATGAGACATGCATTTTAAAACAGGGACAACACATGGATTTGTTTTTGCTTGATTATGCCTATTTCTCTTAAAAGTTTTTTTTTAATAGGAAAGGAAAAATAGGGACAGAGTAACCTCTAATAAAAAAAAGACTTGGCAAAACAGAAAAGAGGGTCATTGTAGCATTTAAAAAATTCACGGAACAAAATAGAAGAAAGGTCAGAAAGAATTATGGACAAGGAAAACAGCTATGCAAGTTACATGTGGAATTTATTATATATTTTAAAAGGATAGAATATATAATGTTCACAATTTAATGTACAAATCATCTTTCTATTCTACTATGTATATATAAATTCTCATTTAATTGTGTATTTATTGTTTAGAATTTTAGAAATTATCTAAAAACAGAGTAAAGAAAATTATTTAAAAATTAAAGCTACTAAAAGTTTTTTCATAGAGAACAAATTCTCCCCACTCTCAACATCCCTCCTTACCCTCCCCTTGAAATTGACAGGTGGAAAGAAAAAACAAAACAAAAAAACCCTAAGGCTTTTGTATTTTTCCTTTCTTATTATAAAGCTCTAGATGCTAGTTTCTAGCAGTTGTGGGAGTCTAGCAGTGCCATTACGTAGTCAGTAACTCATGTATGTGCTACTGAAATGTATAATTTCATCTAGCCCTCTACAAGATTTTCTTTATTTTTAGCATTGTTGGCTTTTTTCTCCTCATTGGGAGGAAAAAACTAGAAACTACTCTCTCTTTCTAGTTTCCAAAATCTGTTTTCCATAGCATGACTCAATTGTACTCCCATCAGAGAATCATTTCTGTGAGTTGGTGATTCAATCTATTGAGACCTAAGTCATAGAGCCTCATCACAGATCCGGAGTTGGACAGGACTTTTGAGTTCAAACCCATTTTACAGATAACTGTGATACAGAGATGGTGTCCAGATAAAGAGTAGCAAATCCAGAAGATCTAGTTTCTAGATGTGATTCTAGGGGAGCAAGGGGGTGCAGAGCATGGAGCCGCAGCCCTGGGCACTCACCCTGGTGTCAAGAAGACTCATTTTTATGAGTTCAACTCTGACCTCAGACACTTATTTGCTGTGTGAGCCTGGACAAGTCACTTCACCCTATTTGCCTTAATTTCTTCATCTGTTAAATGAACTAAAGAAGGAAATGGCAAATTGCTCCAAGATCTTTGCCAAGAAAACCCAAAATGGGGTCACAAAGAAATGGATTTGACTGGATGACCTCGTTCTACCAGTGACATTCTATGTGAACTTTTTTCTAAGCCTCAGTTTCTTCAGTGATTAAAAATAAGAATTATAACCCCTTCCCTGTTTGTAATGTATCCAGAGTCACACACTGAGGCAAGATTCAAACTTCATCTGTCTGCCACTGTCTACCACTCTATGTACTCTCTCACCTAGCTGTCTTCGTGTTGTGAAAGCAACAGGATACAGCTCTTATTTTGTTTGAGGATGCTAACTTTGAATTCTTAGATATCTAAGTTATTTTGATCTGTAAAATACTTCTTTATTTAGGTTGAGTTATGCATACAGAAATGAAAAATATGATAACATTAATACTAATACGGTACCTCTTATAATGCTTTACAATTTTCAGTGTTTTCATATCTATTATTTCAGTTGATCCTCAAAACAAACCTGTAAGACTGACAGGTAATGGCTTATTATTCTTATAATTTACTTTTAAAAATATTTATTTTTACTTTATGGAATACAACAAGCATTTTCGTAACATGGTGTAATTAAAAAAATGATTGTACATGAAACTACAAATCTATTATATACAACTTGCTATTTCTTTTATATATATGTTATATATATATATAAATGTATATTAAAAATTTCACTTTTTCTTCCTCTCTCTCCAATCCCCCCAGAGGTGGCTACCATTAGACACAAACTATTTACTTTTCAAAAAAAAACCACTGATACTCCTAAAGGTCAAATGACTTAGTCAAAGCTGCAGGTAGTAATGTCATCGCTAGAACCAGAACTAGAAACTAGTGTTCTGACTCAGTAAAATGCTCTTTGTATTGCCTCATCTCATTATTTTCATGACACTGTTCTCTCTTATTTCTCTTCTTAACAGTCTGAACTACTCATTGCTGGATCATCATCCACGTCCCACCCCTTAACTGTGAGTGTGCCTCAAGTACGTGCCCTAGGCCCTTTTCTCTTCTTTCTCTCTGCTTTCTTTCACTTTTTGACCTTATCACCTCCCAGTGGATTAATTATCACCTCTATGAAGATGACTCCCACGTCCGCATATCCGTTCCTAGCCCTTCTTCTGAGCTCTAGTTATATATCTTCAACTGCTATTTTAAATTTGAGTTCCTATAGGCATTTGAAACCCAACAAATGTCCCCAAACCCCCAAACACATCCTTTTGATCCTTGTAATTTTTATCTATATTCATCCTTTTAATTTTTATCTATATTCATCCTTTTAATCTATGAGGTTAAAAAAAATTGAAGTCATCCTTGAATTTTCAGTCTCCCATACCCTGAGTCACCCTGCATATCTAATCAGCTACCAAGTCTTATTCATTTTGTGTCTGCAGGACTTTTCATGGTACCTTTATTTTTGCTTACATGAATTGAAGAGCTGCAGAAGGAATGTTTCTAAAACACAAGTCTGACCATGGTACTCCCTGTTCAGTAAATTCCAGTGTCTTCCTATTGCTTCTTAGATCAAATACAAATTTTCTGTTTGCCATTTCAAGTCAGTTACAATCAAAGTATCAAACGCAAGGACACTGACCACATACTTCTTACAACTCTCCCATATACCTTCTCAATCAAATTAAAATATAGTTGGAAAATATAAAACTCCAATAAAACATAGATAATATTACATACTAACATGAAATCAATTATGTGGTCCACAGGGATCCTTAGGTATAGAGTAATGGCTTTTGGTTTCTATTTGAGTTTGATACCACTGATTTACAACTTATCTTCAACCAATTTTTTTTATAATGGTATTTTATTTTTTTCCAATTGCAACTTCTAACATTAATTTTTAAAAATATTGAGTTCCAAATTTTCTCCCTTTCTCTTTCCCCTGCCCCTCCCTAAGAGGTAACTAATTTGATTTAGGCTATATGGATGCAAACATATAAAATACATTTCCATATTAGTCATCCAACCAACCTTTGTAGCCATATTATACGTTACTCTGAAGTTCAGTCAGACTTTTAGCCATTCACTAATATTCCTTTTTCTGTCTCTTTGCCTTTGTATAATCTGTTCCTCCATCCTTGGAATGTACTCCTTTACTTCTGCCTCTTAGAATATCTAGTTTACATTGGCAAGTTTGCTTTACCCAGTTCAAATTCATCAAGGTAAACCAAGTATTTTAGGATAAGGATCTCTGTGGGCTGCATGGTGATTTCATTTCATAATGTAATATTATCTATATTGTATCTTTCCTGTGAGACTTTTCTTGTCTCCTCCTCCTAGCTGCCAATAGATTCTCCCAAAGGTCTTTGTATTTATTGAGTATATATTTATTGAGGTCAACATTTTCTCTTCTAATTGAACAAATATAAGCTTCTTGAGGACAGGGACTATTTGATTTCTTTCTTTTTATCTGAAATTCATAGTACAAAATAAGCTTGTTGATTGATTAATAAATCAGAAAAATCTGTGTAAATATATTTGCTGTTTTTATATGTTGAATGAACCTGATGAGATTTATCCATTAGCAACACTGTTCTTCTTGCCCGGAATGTAATAATAGCCTCTCAGCTGACTTACCCTGTTCTCCACTGAGCAGCGCAACTGATTACTGCTTACTAGCCAGCAGTTCTAGGTTGCTTTTAGCAACCGCTAATGGGACATTGTAGTAGGCGCAACATCATTCAATGAACAGACAATTTTGCTATAGAGAGAGGGCAAGAAACATGTAATAATTATTTCTGAACTTAAAAATTTGGGGATGAATTTGTATCTCAGTAGAAATATAAATATCTGTCAAAAGAAATACTACGAATTTAGAAAATATTTTCAACAATAATTACAGTACTATGTTCTCTATATAGTAGGTGTTTCTTAAGCGGTTATTGAATTGTTTTGTGCTCACATTTTTCCTGTCATGTTTCTAAGGCACAATATATGTATTTTAAAATTAATTGTATTGCTTTTATTTTTGTATCACTTTCATTTCTAAATACATTTTTTCACTCTGCCCTACCCAGTTAACCATTTCTTATAAAAAAGAGTGGAAAAATCAAATTTGTCAGTTTACAACAATTCTTATCATATTCTCTTACATCTTCAAAAAAGAGAGGGATTGAGGTTCATTTCCTCATCTCTTGTACATGCACACCCGTGAACATTGTAATTGCATAGGGTTCATCCCCTTGTGCTTTTCCCTTTCTTTATTTCCACTTGTATCATTGTAGTCATTTAGTATATTGCTTTCCTGATTCTTTTTTTACTCCTTTCATCAGTTCATTTAGTCTTCTTATGCTTCTCTGAAGTCTTCACATTGTTTCCTATGGTGCAAAAGTATTTCATTGTGTTGTTGTATGTAATAAATGTTTAGTTTTTCTCTATTCAGGGGCATCTAGTTTGTTTCTTTGTTTTTTTTTTCTATCACAGAAAATGCTACTATGAATATTTTGGAATATATGTGTGTATATATATATATGCGTGTATATACATATACAAACTCAATCTATTCTCATTATTTGTGGATTCCATATCGGAAAATTTGCCTACTTGCTCAAATTTATTAATAACCCCCAAATCAAAACTCATGATACTTTTGCTGTCATTTGTGGCATGTGCAGAACCATGAAAAATGTGGGTCATTCTGCATTCCCAGCTGAGGTGGAATATGGTGATGCTCTGGCTTCTTATTTCAGCTTTCATACTATAACAAGAATCCTTTTTTGGTCTATTTAGTGACATGTTTTCCCACATTTTTAATGTTGATTTCACTATTTAAAATGGCCCTCAAGAATAGATAGTATTGAAATGCTGTATAGCATTCCTAAGGGCAAAAAAGACTGTGACTAACGTGGGAAATACATGTGTATATGTAAGCTTTGTTTAGGCATAAATTATGGTGCTGTTGGCCATGAATCCAATGTTAATGAATCAATAATTTGTTATATCCAGAAAAATGAAGGAGAAATTTAAATTTCTGGAAAATCTGGAAAGTGCTAAACTAAAAGTTGTAACCAGAGGTTCATAGGAACCTAAATATATAGTTCCCTTAGGGGCATTGGTTTATGTTCACTAATTCAATGTTTGTGATGACTTTATAGAGCATAATTACTAGAAATGATGAGAATTTACTGTGTGTGTGTGTGTGTGTGTGTGTGTGTGTGTGTGTGTGATCTTCTTTTCCTCTTTGACTTCCTGGATCAATGTGCATAATAGTTCAATCTCTGGGTCAAAAGATATGGATGTTTACAAAAGGATACTTTAAAGAGATACTGAATGTTCTTTTACCAGCTCTGAGGAATATCAAGAACTACTCAGTCAGCATCTAAGACATCATCAATTTGTACTTACGTTTCACTAAGAATTCCATATACTAGCATGTAGCACTTGGGTTCCTGAGAAAGTAGATGATCACATTAAACTGGAAAAGTATGAGTTAAGTTGTAGCTATGGTTCATTTTGTGTCTTCACTTTTTAGAAAATATAGCAAAATTTAATAATTTTAATTATTAAATAAAAATCAAAATTGAGATTTGAATTCTACAATAGTGATGAAACAATATCTTGGTAGGAGAATATATGTAATAAAATTAAAAAAAATACAAATATAAATATTAATTTTATTCTTTATGCTTCAGTGGTAAACACAATTTGAAACATATTTCCATTGCAATTCACCATTTCCCTTTGTGCTGAAGAAATAGTTCTCTTAGATTAAATGTTTAATGCCTGATTTAAATCCTAATATGAATTTCAAGGGAATAATGCTTTTGGAAGAATTGTTTTAATCATTTTTAATTTTGCCAGAAATAAAAATATATTGACTTGTTAATCTTGGAGAACTCAAACATGAATGAATTTGAAAGGTTAAAATTTTTCTACATGCCTAGTTTCCAGTGAGGAAGAATTTCTCAAATAAGTAGGGAATAAATACTGACAGACCATTTATAAGACTCTAAAAAATGGTAGATTCATAGAATCTTAGACTGTGATAGGAACACAGAGGTCTCTTTCAACCCCTACTCAATATAACATCCTTGGGACAAGGCAATTCTATGTAAAAACCATTAACATGGACTTTAAAAGATTAAGGATATATCTGTGATGTCAACACAGGTGTTTGAGAAACCACAGTCTGTGGGGCTTCCATTTCAGAGGTGTCAAATACATGGCTTGAAGTGCCAAAGTACTGCTCAAACAAGATTAAAATATGATTGTGAAATATTTAACAAAAATGAAATACAGTAGAACATAGATGATAATTAATATGTGCTTTTCCAAGTCAGTATACAGTCTGTAGGAATCCTTACGTACAGTTTGTTGACCTCTTGTTTCTATCTGTGCTTGAAACCATTGGTCTATTTGATAATAAATAATTTATTATTCTATTTGCTAGACTGATAGAATTTTAGAGATGAAAGTTCTTAATCTCTCGCTTTACAGATAAAGACTGAATCTTCGAGGGGTGAAGTGATTTTTCCAAAATTAAAATTATAGTCAGGGTCATGACTGGACCTTTGGTCTGTTGGCTTCCAGGTCATTGCTCTTTCTTCTCTATTATAACTCATTGAATGGACCATTTTTTCTGTTGGAATGCAGGCATGAATTTAATAATTTCTGGACAAATTGATTAGAACTCTAAAAATATTATTGATTAAAAAATCCTAGATGAAAGAAATAGCTGTTGATACCTTTTACAGGAACATATAGATTCAAATTATAGGATCTTATAGTATAGAAAATATATATTATTTATAAGTCTCTTCATTAGAAGATGTTATATAGTTTACTCCCTTCCTGAAACTTATAGAAATTCATATTTGCAAAAGTGGTTTGTATTATTTGGGAAAACTACAGAGCTATGTAATTCAGAATGGAAAAGAAAAAAATGTAAGAGTGTATTGTATGATTTATTTTTCTGGGGATTATATTTATTAGGAAATCTTGGGTGATATTCATCTAAGAATCTCTATCAATGAAATTTGTTTTCCCTTAATTTTCTAGGATGTGGTGTGATACTGAATTACATGTGTTAATTGTCGTAGCTTAGTTAAGAACAGATCTAAAGGTAAAATTATTTTTGAGTATGTGTTCATTAAAAGTAGGAAAAATGAGGATGAAGGTCAATGGTAGTGAAATGGAAATTGAAATAGCTGTGGAGTCAGAAGGTCCAGGTTCAAATCTCAGCTCTGCTATCATCTTTGTGATGCTAAGCAAGTAACCTAACTTCCCTGGTCCTCAGGTTTTTGGCCATATTAAGAGAGAGGTCTGGAATAGCTTTGGTTCTGGAACTAGTATCCTTTGTATCATGGAGTTTTTGGAACTAGAGTGAAGAGCAGCCATGCTAGGAATCTTGCTCTGAGGTCGAATATATTTTCATCATTTACAAGTTAGACTATCGTCATGTTGCTCTCATGTAGGAAGGATTATTAGATCAGAATAGACCAAAAAACCAGAGTGTATCTTGGAAGGAAAGCACCCCCTCCTACAGACCAATGAGGACAATCAATTACTCCTTACTACTCTTAATTTTTGTGATTTATGGCTCTTAATACTTTGTGTTTTACCAAACCAACAGTATTGATGGACAATAGCAATGTCAATGTTTGTGATCTTTTAAGGATGATATCCATTTTCCTAGTGAACAAAGCACACCCAGTGAATAAGAAAGAGAAATACTTACTAAATATTTCTTGAAATGATGTCATGTGATATAGGTAATTTTAAAGCTTTTTATGAGGTACCTAAACTATGTTCTATAATACAGTTCTTTGTAGGATCACTCTGCATGTGAAAGAGGATCCCATGGTATTTGTACATAACTTTTACACTGCCTTCCATTTCACATAGAGGCTTTACTAAACCTGTTTACTTTGTATGTGCTCCCCAGTGTAATGTCCAGATGAACCAAAATATTTTGCTAAGATAATTGATATGCTATGGTTCAAATTTAGATGCCCATATTTTAGACTTATTTGTGCTCTTGTAGTTCAAGTATTTTTCAATACTGAATCTAAAGATTATTACTTGTAAACTTTGCTTGGATGAAGTCAATTCTACATTTGCTTATTGTCCACAAAGTTTGTTTACATGTTGACAAACTTATCTGTCCCTAAACTGAAGACTTTGGGACGAACGCAAAAAGATTATTTGATTTGAGAATAACTTGGAGAACATAAAAGAAATACAAACACTTACATTCTTTCAGTGGTAATGGGTTATTATTCTTTTTTTTTAATCTGGAAAGATTTCTCATTTCATACCTTTAACAATTAAAAGAGAAGTATCATTTGAAGTTAAAAGTCAGAGGCTGCAATGTTACTTGGAAGTTGTTGTCCTTAGACTGTCCTTTCACCAATGAAAAATGGAAGGAATTCTTGCAGTCATATCTTGCCTAGCTTTCTCTGAATTGGCACTATTTCCCTTCATTTTATCCTCTCTCTTTCCTTTTTATTATCCTCTTTTCACCTACCCTACCTGAGGAAGGCTCTTGTGGTGTTTATCTATTTGGTCATTTATTTAGCAAACACTGAGAGTCGCAATCTCCCCAGCATTATACCGTTTACTGAAGAGAAGGAAAAAAATAATTATATGACTTGGTACCCTGCCCTTAAGGTCTGTGTATTGTAGATGTGAAGACAAGACAAATGTGAAATACTTAAGCAGTAATGTAAGGCAATATAAAATAACTCTCCAAAGAAATGACAGAGATAATCTGTATTATCAGAATTCACTGAAGGCAGTGCTCATTATAGGCTAGAGTATTTGAAGGAGACTTCATGGAGGCTTAAATTTCTCTATGATGCTTTCCCTGATCTCTCTAGGCATGTGATTTCTCCTTCCTCAGATTCCAGATAGAAAGCACTTTGTACCATTAGCCCTTCATCATGTTTTATTTGTTGTCCATTTTAGAACAACAATAATATTTATAAACGTGTTTAGTCATTTATATCCCAGATTCTTACCATCCCTACTACTTGACTGTAAACTCTCCTGGTGGGTATCATGTCTTTTTATCATCCTATCATTCCCATTGCCTATTGTCATATTCTCCACTTAAGTAAATCAGTAAATGTTGAATGTAATTGACTTATGCAGGTCACTTGAGCTGGGTTCAATTTCTACTGTATCACTTACTAAGTGTGTAACTTCGGGCATGTTATTGAACATCTCTAGATGTCATGTTCCGTATTACTAAAAAGAAAAGGGCTGGGCTGGAGGTTTTCTAAGGTTCCTTCTGACTCTGATATCCTTTGGTTCCTCTGACTCCAGAATGAATAGGATTTAAGTGAGCCAAAAAGAGAAGAACTGCCATTTCAGGAAAAAAAAGTTTTAAGCTAAGGAGAGACCCATTTTTGAAGGCCAGGGAGGAGACTGGTCTGCTACAGAATTTGTTTTGCAGATAAATGGGAACTGAGGCTCAGTATGTAGGATGAGTACAGAGATTTTCTTCCCTAATCAGTGAAAATTGTATGAGGATTGTTCACTGAAGTAGTCAGGCTAAATTAACGAGTTGGGAAATATTGCTGCATTATGCAATTGGTTTTTTACCCACCGTTATCCATTTGACTTTACTAGCCAAACTCAGATTATGTCATTTTCTTACTGTTCTTAGCTTAGATCCATTCTTCTCACAAAGAATACCTTTTCTTTCTTCCCCTCCTAAGCAACAAGCAAAATCACAAACCTAAATAAATGAATGAATGAATGGATATATGGATAAATTACTCTCAAACCACAATTATTCACCATGCAGGAGCTTTGTTTTTCTTTTAAATTTCAGTCCTTTATCTTTTGTAGGACAATGCACTCTTATAGCTCTGAGCCACCAGGAACGTAACAAGTGGCTTTGGAAAGTAGCAGATGTCTCCCTACCTTTTTTTTTTTTTTTTTTGCAGGCGGTCAGAAATGTGTAACTTTGCCTCTATGATTTCTCCATGGAATTCTTTTCTCCCTAGCAGTTGGAATTCAGAAAAATCAGCAATTGACAACAGAAGTTAAGTGCCCAAGACTGGACCTCTCTAATAAGCCCTGAGACTTTTAATGAGTGTCCTCTAGAGCAGGGCCACTAACAAAGTATCGTGGACTTTCTGACTTCCTTGATTAGTTTAATTGGAGGACAGACGGTCTTAAGCATTTAAAAAAAGCTGACAGAAGGATTTAATTCCAAACCTTCCCTCTAGCAAGACCTGTGACTCAATAGCCCACCCTTTTGGCCACATGGAACACTTATACTTTTGACCTTTTATCACATTTCCAAATCTCCTTTTCAGGCTGTTTTTTCCTTGCAGAATGAATTTGATTTTTGACTTTATACACAAGATATCAAGTGATAGAAAGATTTAAATTAGAAATATTTTAGAGAGAAAGCAGTTTTGGACACTTTTAATGACAATCCTTCATAGATTTTATTTATCTGTTTTTTAAACCACATCACACACTCTGTCTTTTTATGTCTTTACTACTTAGACATCACTAGAAATATCATGGTAATGAGATGATCTTTTGCATTAAATGTATTTTATTTTTCTTAACCAATTAAAATATTTGGAAAATTGGATTTTTATATTAAAACATTTATTATAGAAACTGATAAATGTGAGATTAATGGCTAAAACAGTCATTTCAGATGGATAATTTAGATTTTTATCATTTATTAATCATGGAAAGTAAACCTGCTGTATAAGTAATTTTAGTTTTATCAAGAAGATAAATTGTTCTAGCTAATGAATGTATAGATATTCTATGCCAAAGGCATTTGGAGTAATCTGTTAATCATTTAACTGTGTCAGGGCATATGCTATGTCTTCATAAAGCAATTAAAACACATAACTTTCTCCAGTGAAATGTGTGTTGGCCTTCACTGCCTAAAGCAAATTAAAATAACATTTGTCTTAGGATATGTTTCAGTGTTACAGACACAAAATTCAGTGGGCACAGTATCTTAAGGCAATAACATGGGAGTTGGATGTCACTGTACAGAGAAGACTGGTATTATTTCTAATACTTGGGGTGAGGTTGCAAATCACTTCTACAATAGTGCACTAATGATTAAGGACTTACTGGCTCCAATGTACCTCTCAAAGTGGATGGTTTCTTGGCAAAAATTCTCAGGGGGCTTTTTCTCTTACCAGTGCCTGGGGATTTACATCTGTATCTCCCATTAGCACTAATGGGAGCTCCTCGCATACAAACTGTCCACTTATGGATGGAAGAACAGACCTTTAACTAGTATTCTTGCTCCATTTATCTGACTTTTAGAGACAGACAAAGGGTTACATTAATAGGGCTTTAATAGTCTTATGATGCCATTATGCTAATAGAGATTTTTGTCAGCTCTTTTTTGGAGATCCATAATTCAACTTTTAAAACTCTTTTTTTGGGCAGAAATGTTTAAAAAAAAATCAGGAGAAGGCAAATGAACCACAATAACCAGTGCCATGTTACTATTAGGGAAACTGTTTTTTACAGTAGTATAGACAGTGTCAGGATTCTGTTGTTTTTTGGACACCATCTTGATTTGTCCCAAGCTCAAGTCTATGTTTTAAATATTCAAACAGTACGTATCAGTTAGTTCTTATGGTACATAGATAAAGCCTTTGTTTTAAATATTCAGCCTCAGTCACTCATTAGTCCTTGTGGTACTTAGATGAAGTCTATGTTTTAAATATCCAGACTATTTCTCAATCACTAGTTCTTGGGATGCCCAGGTGAAGTTGTTTGTTGCATTTGTCTCATTTTGTGGCTAAGTGAATAAAATTGAAAGGTGTGGTGTGATTGGTTGGAGGTCACATGGAAGTCTTGGATTAAATGTGGTATTAGAATGCTACTGTTCAGCTTCTATTCCTGCGTTGACATAGTGGACCCTCATAAATGTTTATTGAGTTGAATAGTTTAGTGAGAAGTTGAATGAAGGTAGGACTGACTATGTCCTGACTACTCCTGCCATGCTCTTGTAGCAGCTGGCAGGTAAATATCCTTGGCTGATGAGTGGTAAAAGAGAGCTATTCCAGGGCCTTCATTTTATACACAAAAACTCAGAAAGGTAAAGTTCCTTTTCTAATGTCACGCGGCTAGTAATGGGCAGACCTCAGAGTAAAAGCTGTATTTTTTTTCCTTCCCGGACTAGATCTTTTTCCACTCTATCATACTACTTTTCACGCTTTTGGTTGTCTGTGAGCACCATTAAGCCCTGTCCACAGTTTCAGGGTGATCTCTACTGAGGTAGCTCCAGTGGTCAGAGTGGTTGGGAAGGGAGTGGAAATATTACACGAGAGGAATTAGAGCTGTCACCCCTTGTGGATGTTGAATTAGATCAGCAATCAGGGATTGATAGTAGAGGCAAAATTTACAAAGTTCATTTCTTTTATCCTCCCCCTTTTCCAGAGGAGAATGCAAGGAAATATAAAGATTACATTGACTACTCTCCATCCCCAAATCCTATAAACTTTTGTATGCAAGTGAAATCTGACTAAAATTAACATGATGAGTAGCCTTGAAAGAAAAGTGATTTTCTAAAGAAGGTCATCCAGCATGGTAGGGGTAAGCTTTGGAAGGGAGGTCTTGGCTAGGTGAGGTTTCTAGTCTTTTTTCTGTCCATGCTCTCCACTTCCCCTTTGCAACTGTAGCTGCTTGATTCTTATAGCGCAACACGACTGTTGTTCAATTACCAGTGATACCTAGCAATAGTCCTGAGATACATCCTTTCCTGGTTGAATTGAGACAATTTTTCATCCTTCATTCCTCTAAGAAGAGGAGCTCTAACATCAGGAAGGTGATGTCATCACTTGCAAGTGAATTGGATTTAAGTGAGGCGTGGCTGTGCAAAGTCATCTGCCTTAGTCTGTCCTCCAGAGCCATCTGGGTCCTTAGACGTTTTTCCTCCCCGTCTTATGTCTCACTTCCCTGTGGAGGATGGAATTATTGCAGTTCACACAAGCTTGTTGGGACTCACATGGTAACAAGTTCCTGTTCCCCCAGTGCCTCTGGGATGCTTTAAAACACATGGGATGTTAATGTTATTGAGCCAAGGTACTACATTTTTCTTATCTGTTTCTCCTTTTCCTCAGTACCAGTGAATGATATTCCCAACTTCACTCTTTTTCATAGTTTCTCTTCCTCAAGCTCTTATACCAAAGTAAAGTCAATCTTTTTCTGCTTAGAGAGACCTAGGGAACAGCTTTCTCTGGGCACAGGATGTAGAAAGCTATGAGTTTGATAGTTTAATTCAACCAAGCAATTGGAGTCATCGAAAAGACTCTGAACTGTTAGTCATTTAGAAGTCCTGGACCCAAGCTTCTGCTCTGTCATTTACCAAACATTTGATTCTGGTCAAGTTATTTAACCACTCTCAGCCTCAGTTTCCTCATCTGTTAAATAAAGGATCATAATACTTGGATTATTTACCTCATAGGATGATATCAATCAAGGTTATATAAAATAGTTAATCGATAGATATTTATTAAACAGTTGCTTTGGTCTAGGGATATAAATACCTGGAATGAAAAAAAACCATGCATTGTTCAAATCCCTTTTTAAAAAGCACATAATAGATTTGCAATTTAGTATATAATCATTTTTTAAAAAATTCTACTATGTTATGGAAATGCTTGTTTTATTTCATGAGTTAAAAATAAAATAAATAAAATGTTTTAAAAAGAAATTATATTCTAATATTATATTCTAATATAGAGAAAGGCAAGAGCACATATAAGTACATACAGAATAAATACAAGTAAGCACAAAGTGATTGCATCGATGATCATTTGGGAAGTAAGGGGCTAATAGTTGAGGGGATAGGAAGGGCTTCATGTAGAAGTAGTTGTATTTTTAAGGAAAATGGAATTGTGGAAGAACATTTCAGGAATTAGTGATGGCTAGTGCAAAGTCATGGAGACCCAAGATGGAATATTGTGTGTGAGCAGCAGAGTGAATGCTGTATTGCTTGGACAGTAGGATGTGGTGCTGAAAATAATATCCAGTAATGCTGGAAAGATATGTTGGGACAAAACTGTGAAGGACTTCAGATACTAAAAAAAAACCAAAACAATTTATATGTTATCCTAGAGGCAATAGGAAACCACTAGGGTTGATTGATTTAGGGAAGACCTGTAAGGAAAATCAATTTGTGATGGATAGACTGGAGTAGTGAGAGAACTGAGGCTAGAAGATCAGTTAGGAGGCTGTAGGAATAAACTGGGTCAAAGGTGATAAGGGCCTGAACTATGATAGTGGTGGCGAGTCTCTTCACACAGAAGAGTCCAGATGTGGTATATTATAGGAGAGGAAACTGCAAGATTTCACAACTCATTGAATATATGTGGTAGAGAGAATGAAGGGTTAACAATGACCCCCTGGTTATCAACCTGGGAATTGGAGATGGATGACAGTGTCTTCAACAGAAATAGGGAATTTGGAAGATGAGGGGATCTGTGAGGGAAAATGATGAGTTTGGTTACAGTATAGAATATGTGTATGCGTGTACTTATATGTATGCATGACAGAAATATGAATTACCATTAAGGTAGTTGTGCTAAATAGTAAGAACACAAAACTGAAAATATTCTCTCCAGACTGCTTAAAATCTAGTAAGATGGAGAAGACACTTATGTAATTCACTCTGACAGAGGTCAGAATGTTTTAAGTTCAAAGGCTATATCCAGGCAAAGTTCTCGGAGAAATACTTGTCTATTTGCTTTCTTTCTTTCTCTTCTGAAAGGAAGGGTGCTGCTTCGGCAGTTCTGCTGCTAGCCACTGGCCAGCTCAGGAAGAATGGACCATGGGAAAGTATCTAACACAGATTCCCTGCTGAGTAGCATGTTGATACCAGCAGACTGCCAGCCTGGCCCCCTGATGTTTTTAATACACAGATCCATATCAGCATTATGAAGTTCCATATTAATATAATGCTAAATAGGGATTCAGATGATAGAAGGGGGAAAAATTTGAACCAGGTCACAAGTAAAAATGAAAGCCACAGGAATGGAATAGCAGACGTATTTCAGGTGAATATTGAGATACATTAGCAGTGGGGGGAAGTTTGCACAGCATCTGCCTGCATTATGTTTGGTTCCAGCCCAGTGCTCCCTCTCTCCTTTTTCTCATTGAATTTGGTGCTTAGGCAATCTGCATAGTCATAAAAATAGCACAGCTACTGCCCCTTCATGACATTCCTCACCCTAGGATCTCAAAGCCCTCTGTGGATATTAATATTTATTGCTGGAAACCTAGTACATCAGATAAAAAAACATCATCCCAGTTTTACAGATAAGAAGACTGAGATTTGATGGCTAAATGACTTGGTAGAGGTCATTCCCACCTCAGGAGTAGTAGGGCTTAGCCAAGTACAACTCTGGGCAGTGTGATCTTTTACCAGTGTCCCTCTAGAGTAGAAAGCCCTTTGTTTACCAAGAGTAAACAAAGAAACGAGCACAAACCAGAACAAAAATTCACCCCAAGGAAGGAAGAAGAGGGAAGTCCAAATTTCTCACTATTCTCTGAATCTTATTCCCCTCCTGAGATATTCTAAAGACTTCGTTTTCAGAGTCTGAATTGTTTTTTCTTGATATGCCAACTTTGCCAATTAAATAGACTAGTTCAATGTCTGTACCTGGGTATGGTGTACAGTTTCTATCACCACATATGCAAGAATAAATGAAGGACATTAAAAACCTGAGTCTCTAGAAGGGAATTTTCTTAGGTGATTTTCTGGATCTCTCTATCATCCTCACTACACATTATTTTGTGCAATATTTATTTTCTGCTTGCTATTTCCTTCCCTTCCATATACACCCATAAATAGATTTTAAGTTCCTTGAGGCCAGAGGCTATGGTTTTTCATATTTGCATTTGTAGGACATGACATAGAGTCTTCTTCATAATAAATACTCCTTTTAAAATGAACATTGAGAATATAGAATTAGTTGAGAGATTCAGTTCTGGGCACCATGTTTTAGGAAGGATAGACCCAATACATAGTGGCCAGAGGAAGATGGTAAAGAGGACGACCAAGCCTTGAGGTCATCCCCTAAGAGAATCCATTGAAGGTGCTAATAATGATTAATCTAGAAAAGAGATGATTTAGACAGGATGAAACAACTGTCTGGGAATTTCCCAGAGCTGTCCAATGAAAAAGGGGACTAGACTTGTTCTGCCTTATTTCTGCATAACTAGGCAGAATGGGTGGAAAGTAGAACCAATCGGATTTTGGTTCAATGTAAATAAGGAACAACTTCCTCCTAATTAGAACTTCATGAACAGGTTGCTTTTGGTATTAATGGATTGCTTCTTCCTGGGAATCATCAAGCAGATGCTGAATTGTTTGTAACATTGTAGAAAAAATTGTTGGTCAGGAATAATTGAGACTAGATAGCCCTGGAGTCACAAGCTTTTTCTATCTTTTTACATACAGAGCAAGGTAATTTCAGAAAATAAAGACCTTTCAATACATCAGAAAGATTAAGGTGGAAGACAGGAAGGATACGATCTAAAACCCTGAAATCATAATTCAGAGATACACTGGAATATTCCCGGGCTTTTCAAAGCAGTGTCCTGTTTGAGAATCCCTGAATTCTTGTCTGGAAGATAAGAACCTGGAACACTTTCCATTTCCCCTTGGATCCATCCTTCCTCTGAGTAATTTATGAAGTGGGAAGAGAGATTCTTATGGCTGTCAGAAGATTTCACATTGTACCCAGTTGCCCTTGTGTTTCCATAAGTGCTAAGATTGCATCTGGACATGACATTCAGACTCATTGCTTCAAATATTATCTTTGCTGGGAGACAATACCCATAACCCTATCTCTAGCCCAAATGGCAACATCTTGACTTTCACATTGGATATCTCCACCTGGGTTGAATATCTGATACATATCTGATTACAGATGATGATACATATCTCATACTTACTGTGTCAAAAACCAAATTTAGTAATTTTTCCCCAAACATATTCCTCCTTTTGACTTCCCTGTTTCCATACCTTTTTCGGTCGATAAGCTTGGTATTATCTTTAACCCTTTTTTTCCCTCTCAAACATAACCAGTATTTGTGTCCTGCCAATTTTCTTCTAGAATATCTTTCTTCAGGTGGATTATCTCCATTATGCTCATTTCTTTTAATTTCTATCATCCAGACAGAGCCATTTCTTATTATCTACATTGATTATCATAGTAGTTTCCTAACCAATCTTCCTACCTTCATTCTCCAATTTATTATCCATACCATTTTAGCTAGATTAATCTGTTTTATTTGTGCATCAGATCATGTCATTACATTAAATAATTCTTTAAAACTTCCCATTGCCTACTAGGTTATACTTGTTAGCCTAACCTTTAAGTCCTTCTATTATCATGCACCACCCTACCTTTCCAATCTCATATCTTACCTCATACTAGTCCCTTCTATACAACCTATGCTGCATCCAAAGGAGGCTACAGACCCCATAAAGCCAACATATTCTCCCTTCTGTGATCATGTTCATGCTGTTCAAGACCTATAATGACATTCCCTTTTCTACAATGTTAAAAATTATTTTCATCCTTTAAAATCTAACCCAAATGCCATTTCTTCCATGAAGACTTCCCTAATTCACCAACTGGTAATAACTTTCCTCCATTGGACTTCACACTTCCCTTTGTTCGCATCTCTCCCTTGCCTTTGCATTTCATTTGATTTCACACTTATTTGTGAATTCAACATAGCACTCTACTAAATTAGAAGGCACGTGATGTCCTGTTTAATCTTTGTTTCCCTCATAAATTACCACAGTGCTGTGAATATAGTAGCTGCTTAATAATTGTTGAATGAATGAATGAGCAGAGGGGAGCTGGAGGTGGACACTTCCATTGTTCCTATCATTGGTTAGCTGCATTATCAATTAGGATCATGCCAGCTCACTGAGTATAACAACAAATTAAAACTACTGCTGGCTACATATCATATAACAAGAATGGCTAACAATGAAGTTATTCCCCCGATAAGTGAAGAGATGATAAGAGAGCATTTAGTTATCCTCAGTCAACTCAAGTCGCCTGGCTCAGATATGCAATGTCCTCCGTAACTGAAAGGACTGTTAAATGTGATTGCTCAGGCACTGTTGAAAGTTCTAAGAACAGAGAGAGAGCTACCACCAGAATGGATAAAGGAAAATGTGGCAATTTTCAAAAAAGGGGAATTATCTGTAAAGGATAGTCCAATCCTTGAGTCAGATTCAGTCAGTAAATCATTCAGTCAGCAAGAATTTATTAAGTGCCTGTTGTGTGGCAGTCACAGAGCTACATTTGAAGGTTATAAAGAATGGCAAACATGATCCCTGCTTTCATGGAGCTCACAGTCTAATGGATGAAGTAATTATGTACAGACAAATAGTCAGAATAAGTTGTGGATAATCTCAGAGGGAAAACATTAGCATTAAGGTGAATCAGGAAAGGTGGTTTGTTTGTTTTTTGTATGGTAAGATTTTGTTGTGACTTTGAAGCCAGGGAAGCCAGGAGACAAGAGTGAGGAGAGAAAAATCCATGCATGGGTGCATACTCATACATTATACATACATACTCATACTCATACACTCATACATTAGAGGTATCATTTTGGTAGTGGAATGGAGAATGGACTGGAGTAGAGAGAGACTTGAGGGAGGGAGACCAACCTTGAGGCTTTTGTAGTAGCCCAGGTATGATGTAATGAGAACTTGCACTAAGATGTTTGTGGTGTTAGAGCAGAGGAGGAGACACATAACAAAAGATGTTAGGAAGATAAAATTGGAAGGATTTGGAAATAGATTTAATGTGGGGGATAGGAGAGTGAAGATCCAGGCTGACAACTAGTGAAGATCCCCGTGTACATGGGAGGATGTTAATTTCAATAGTAATAAGGAGATGGGAAAGGGTTTTGTGTAGAAGATAATGAATTCAGTTTTGGACATGTTGAATTTAAGACATCTATGTGACATCCATTTCTTGATGTTCACTAGGCAGCTGGAGATGTGTGACTGGGGTATAGAAGAGATATTAAGTCTGAACAAGTATACCTGAGTATTGTCAGAGTAGAAATGATAATTGAGTCCATGAAAGCCAATAAGATCACCAATAGAAATAGCATAAGAGGAGAAAAAACACCCAGAGTAGAATTTTGAGTGGATGCTATTATTGGACACAATCTAGATTAGAGGTTCCCAAACTTATTTGGCTTACTGCCCCCTTCAAGGAAAAAAAATTCACAGCACCCCCTGGAAAACTACTTTCTTTAACCTTTTAATTTTTTTTTATAAAAATTGTTTAATTTCAAAAAAATAGAAAATATTTTTTAAAAAAATGTTGTATCTTAAATTTGATAATTTATTGAAATTTGTATTTTTCCCCTGCAATTGTGATGGCTCAATAAAGTGTCATATAATCATATAGCATCATATTGTAAACAAATCATTGCATACACATATTTCTGCCAATGCATGCTGTACTTCCTGACACTCTCACCTGCCAACACTTGCTGGTTAAGACCTGTCAGCAGACTTGACCACTGATAGGTTATAACTTGCATTTTGTGTCTTTATTTGGAAAATATCATGTAATCACTACAATTTTTACTCTGTCATACAATAGATGAGACATCTATGAATGTTTTCAAAATTTTCTTCTCTTCTCTTTTTTCCTCATGTTTTCACTGCCCCCTTATTTTTATTCAATGCCCCCCACTTGCACCCAAGGCTGCTACTACCCCCTCCATGGATCATTACAGCACCCCCCACCCAGGGCAGTATCAGTCTCTTTGAGAAACTATGAAGATGAAACTCTAGATCTAAGGAGTAAAAGGAGAAGTTAGACATTAGGAGAATAAGATAGTGATGTCACAAAATTCTAGAGAAGAAGGTTTTAGGGAAAAGAGGGTGAGTAGTATGTCAAAAGCTTCAGAGTTGTTGATAAGGATTAGATGGGGAAAAATTGCCATTAAATTTGACAAGTTAGGATTCATTGGTAACAACTTTGGAGAGATCTGTTTCATGATAAGGTCAAAAATCTGACCACAGAGTGTTAAGAATAGAGTGAGAGGAAGAGGAATAAAGGAATTGATTATAGCTGATCTTCTCAAGTAATTTAGCCTCAAAGGCAAACAGAGATGTGGGAAGATAAGCTAGTGGGGATCATTTGAAGATAATTTTTTTTTTTTGAGACATGAGCATGTTTTTAGTCAGTAGGAGAACAACCAGTAGACAGAGATTGAAGATTAATGTGAGACTAGTGAAGATAGAGGGGACCACTGATGGAGAAGATCTGTTGGAATCACTTGTAAAGGTAGAGGAATTAATTTTGGCAAGGAGAAGGGTCACCTCTTCATGGGAGACAGAGATGAAAGAGGAGATAGTGGCAGAAGACATCTGAGGGATTTGAGATGAGCAGGGGTGAAGGTCTCAACTTTTCATTCAAATATGAAGCAAGGTTATCAGTGCTGGGGGGAATGGGGATTTTGTGAATTAGATGAAAAGCTTTGGAAACTCTTTGGTATCTCTCCTCTATCACTGCCACTACCCTGGGTCCTTCATAATCTCTTGCTTAAACTAATGCAGAAGTCTTCTGTTTGGTCTCTCTGCCTTAACTCTCTCCCAGCTCTAGTCTATTCTCCACTCAACTCTCAAAGTGATCTTCCTAAAGAACAGGTCTGACCATGTTACCTACATACTCACCCATTCAATAGGCACCAGTGGCTCCATGTAATATCCAGTGTCAAATATAAATCCTTTGTGGATTTTAAAGCTCATCATAACCTGCCTCTTTCTACCTTTCTATTTTTCTTACACCTTACCTCTCTCCATGTACTCTGTGATGCAGTGACATTCCTCAGACACACACACTCCATCTTCTGACTCTGGGTATTTTCACTGGCTATCCCACATTCTTTGAAGCTTTTGCCTCCTTATCTCTGTCTCCTAGTTTTTTTCAAGGCCAAACTAAAATCTCACCTTCTGTGAAAAGCTATTACTGGTCCCTTTAATGCTAGTACTTCCCTCTGAGATTTCATCCATTTCATATATGTATGTATATGTACATATGAATGTGCATACATATTTATAGGCATACATAGATCCACATGTATATGCATGTATGTATCATGCACATACAAACATGCAAACATACATAGACTCACATACATACACATATACATGCATGCACACACACAGAGCTTTTTGCTTTTGGTCTCTTCCCCTGTTAGACTGTGAATTCTTTGTCTTCATCTTTCTTTGCATCATCAATGCTTAGCACAGTGCCCAAAACATAACAAGCACTCAATGAATTATTGTTGACTTGACTTGAGTCAACTTGAGCTTGCATCTTAATTGTGGAAATAACAAGTCCATATGCAAATATATAGTTAATAAATACAAATACATTAAATACTTTTTCTCAAAAAAAGTATTTTGGTAGGGTGGGCATTAGAAGTTTTGTAGGAGATAATTGGGAAAAGTTTCACATGGAAGATTGTGTCTGAACTGCAACTTAAAAAAAAACAAAAGATTATGATGAAGAAGTTGGGGGTGAGGTGCATTCCAGGCATGTGGAATCACCAGTACAAGGGCACTGAGGGTAGGACATGGAATGAATGACCTGTGTGAAGTACAGAGAGCCGGCTCATTTCACAGGATCACAGACATAAGAGAGTGGGGGAATTATTGTTCAGTGAGACTTGAAAGATTGGCTGGGGGCAAAGTGTATCATTTTTTAAAAAGCTAAACAAAAGAGCTTGTATTTTATCCTTTAAGTAATAGGAACCCATTGGAATTGGTTGAGTAGGGAATTAACATAGTCAGATTTATGCTTAAGAAAAATCACTCAGCGGTGTACAGAATGGACTGGAGTGGTGAAAAACTTTAGGTAGGGTGATCAATTAAGAGGGCATTGTAATAATCTGGTCCATAGGTCATGAAAACCTGAACTAAATTGGTACTTGTGTGAGTGCAGAGAAGGGTTTAGATGCAAGCAATGTTGTAGAAGAGCCACAACTTGGCAACTGATTGGGTGTATAGGGTGAGAAAGAGTGAGTAGTCCAGGATAATGCTGAAATGATGAATATGAAACACTAAAAGGAGGGTGGTGATTGACAGAAACAGGAAAGTTTGAAAGATGAATGAATTAACCATAAGGATTCTTAACCTAGGGTTCATTCACTCCAGAGGAGGGTCCTCTGAGAATAGATTTCAGGGGGTCTTTGAAGTTAGATTTTTAAAATATTAGACATATGTGTATCTATCTTCATTTTTATGAACTTCTGTTTTCCTTTCTAATCCTATGAACTTTGTTTTGTGCATTTTAAAACATTATTTGAGAAGGGATTCATAGGTTTCACCAAATTGTCAAAAGTGACCATGATACCAAAATGGTTAAGAACTTCTGTTTCCTGAGCAAGATCAGTTCAGGATGGTGTTTAGTTCCAATTCATTTTAACAAGGCTAATGACAAAGGGAGGAAGCCTTCAAATGACTCCAATGAGGAGTGTAAGCACTTTGAGCTGATGTTTTATGAAGATTAGTGGAAGGAACTGGGCTTGTTTAGGCTGGGGAAGGGAAGGCTTGTGTAAGTGGTGAGTTGATATGTACATTCAAGTAGCTCAAGGGTAGTTAAATGAAAGAGGATTGGTTGGCTTTTATTTGGTCCCAGAGGGCAGAAACAAAGAGGCCAAGTTAAGATTTATTGTCAGGAAAAAAAAAACTCCCTGCCAATCAGTGCTGCCCCCCAAAGTTGGGTAGGCTGCCTGAGGAAGCTGGAGGTTTGCTCTTCGTCAGAGGTTTTCAGGAAAGCACAGGCTGCTGACCATTTGCCAAATGCTTTAGAGTGGGTTGAACCAGATGCCAATGGAAGTCTTTTTGAGCACTAAAATTTGGTCGCTGTTGCTGCTTTTTAGTAATGTTCTAAAATCAAATACCATTCATTAAGAGCAGGGTTTCCAAGCTCTAAGAAAGTTTCCACAAATTAATAAGGAAGATTTCCTAAGGACTCTTTCCCTGGTATCCAAGGTAAATAAGCAACAAAATGCCATGTCAAATTTGGACTTCTTTTCTTCAAATTGTTTTATCCTGATATGATCCTCCTCAATTGACTGCCTTTTCTTCTCTGGTAAAGCCACATCTTAAAATGGAGGTATTTTGACTTTTTTGTTTTGATAATGGCAAGAGACTAGATACATACATATCTGTACATATTTGCTTATGTATGTGCAATATATACATATAGTTACCTTCTTAAAAATAAGTCCAATTGTAGGATTTGGTTCTTTTTTCCATAGTAATATCCATAATTTCCATAGTAATAATTTTTTTTAACTCTTTGAATTTTTAACCCTTTGAAGTACCTTAAAAAGCCGCACAACAATGCTGTAAGAATGTAATTTTTTAGTATAGAAGCAATCGTTGTTAGAAATCACTAACATGAGTAAAATTAAAATGAATGAGAATTGTATATATATTATTACATGGCAAATGGTTTGTAATGTCTTTTCACAATGTATTTTCTGAAATTTTACTCTTCATAGTATTAAAAATGAAAGAAATAGTATCTAGTTATGTTGCATAGGTCATAGAGCTCTCTCTCTCTTTTTTTCCTCTCTCTTTTCTCCTTCTCTACCTCTCTTATATTCTTCAATATTGATGTGTGATACTAGCAAGGTCAAGAATCCATTAAAAAATAGCTTTGTGAGGAGCCCTTTTCAGTGAGTTAAGTGATACATGTTCTTTAGTGCCTTAAGCGGAGTCATCCCAAAGATGTGCTATGTTGCAGTAGTGATTGAACATATAGTAGCAAGGCTATGTAAGCAGAATCCAAAGCTTGTTCCATCTATAGTATTGCTACAAGGGAGAGGCAGAGGTGGCTTGGGGTTTCCAGGGACCTAGAGCGAAATGGTAATTTCCGGCTGAGTTGCCCTACATTTCGTTGACTTTTGGGAATAGGCGAGAAACTGGATCCTTGCAAAGCCTTGGAAGAATGCTGGGGAAAGAGAGAGAGCGGAGGATGGGAAGAGAGCAGATCCTTATGGGGCAGTGAATCTGCCTTAGAAATGCACCCTGGAAATTTGAGACATTTGTGTTATTTCTCTATGCTTTGGATAGCTGTGCAGATGTTACACTTTTCAGGGAAACCACCATGGTCAAAATGCACAGCTGCCACATTTGTGTTCAAAAAAAATTCTACAAAGGCTCAGTAGTCAGCTTAAAGGTATCAACATTTCTAGGTTTTTCTTCCTTTTTTTTGAAAAAAAACAAAGAAGCCCCCTTTCTCTCTCATCTGAAGTACCATCTCCTTAAAAACTCAAGGTACTTTTCAGCAAGATGAATTGCTGAGTGTGAAGTCTCAACTGTTCACCTGTGGAAAACACCATTTGCCAACAGGTCATTGTGTCTGCCATTGCCATAGGGATAATGCAGTTTCCAGCAACAGAATGTGTATTCAGCTTTCAGTATCTCATTTTTTCCCAAAATAAATTATATTTATTGTGGGATTTATATTGATAGTTTGGATAAATTCTGAGAATCCAAGAATCTGGTGAGTTCAGCTGCTTCTCTGCATTTAAAGGTCAGGAAAGCATCACATTAAATAGAACATTCTGTGCTTTTAGACATGTAATTCAGGATACAGTTTGTGCAAATTGCTGCCCAAACATCTTCAGGATTGATACATTTTCTTCAACTAAAGTGGTGATAGTGTTTTGGGAAGATTGTGGAGAAGCAATTGTTTGTGATTAGTTTCATGGGTTAGCTGTGCGAAAGCATTGGAAAAATAACAATTCTTAGGATCTGTTGACTCACATTTCTGTCTGGCGAGCATTACTCCTTAGGCCTTCATGGTTCTTGGCATACTCTGCAGTCCTTAACCATCCTCAGTCTTTCTTGTCTCCTTGCTGTTGTCCTACTTTGCTTCAGATTGGGTAAGCCAATGTCATCTTTCCTTTCACAGATTCAGTACGTATTTTTATTTAAGCCACTGGAAACAAAATCTATAAGTGACAGACTTTTCCTTATTATGACTGGAGCTTGTGTTAATCTTTTGCATGAAATCTTTCTATGTCTCCTTATTTCATTAAAGGTAGCATTCAGACCAATTGCCATGGAAATTCAAGGTTTCTGTATTCTATCACTATGTTACCTTTCCAATCATAATTCATGCTCTTCTCTCTCCCCTCCTCTCTATGCTTCAACCACACTGGACTATTTGCTACCTCCTGTGTATGAACCTTTTCTTTCCTATTTCTAATCCTTTGCTCACTCCGTTCTCTATACTTGGAATTTCTACTCTTGCCTCTCCACCTGTTGAACTCTTCCCTAACCTTCAATGCTCATGTTCAAATGTCACCTCCTCCAGCAAACCTTTTTTTATTCCTTCAAATAAATAATGACTCTACCTTCCTCGGTATTCATATAACAATTATTTTTGACTCTTGTGTGTGCTTCATTATGTATTATTTTATCTTAGAGGTATTTGTATATGTGTTACATTTCCTATTAGGTTATAAATTCTTTGAAGGCAGGATCCAAGGCTTATCTAAACTTTATATTCTTCTAGCACCTAGAACAGTGCTCTACCTACAGTTGGCATTTAATCAATGTTTGTTGAATTGGGCTGAATTGGTTTATGTGGATCCCATATGGGAAATGTTGCCTTTAATGCCAGCTTTTTCCTTGGTGTTTGTGAGTGTGTAGTCAGCAGAAGTAAATTAGCTTGCAGATTTTAGTAGAGACTGTTATCAGTGTCCTCTGCCAGGTATCATGCAGAGTGCCAAATTACAATTGATTTCTCAATAAAATTGAGTTCAACCTTTCCCTACATAATCCAAGACAAATGACAAAGAATGCATGAAAATTTTAGAATTTTCAGTCCATTTTGTTCTTGGAAATATTAGGTTTTGTGTAATGTCGTCACCTTGTTGGAGGAAATGCATAGCTCACCTGCTTTTTAGCATAATGTACCTAAAGGGAAAAGCCAGGGTGGTCCAGTCGTCCTCCATCTAACCATTGTATCTAACTGATTCTTCAATTTAACTTTGGCTGAAGATGCCCCTGACCTGACTGCTCCCAGCTTCCAAGAGTAAAAATTTTCTTTCTGTGTGATGAATCACAAAGCTCGGAGCACAACCAGTTGTTTACAGCAAGTTTTTTTCTTCTTTCCCACTCACAACACGTTGCTTTGGGAACCCCCAACCAACCAAACTAATTAAAACAAATTTTTTTTCCAGTTGCAGAGCAATTCCCTCAGTGCTATACCTTGCCACAACCATGCTGTGCCTGTTCAGCTCACTCCCTGTATCTGACCTCCCCAAAGACTCGTCTTCCTTCAAAGGAAATGAATCTGCCCAACATCGCTGGAATTTTGAGATTTAATACATCCATCAGACTTCTTTTAAGAAGGGGACAGGCACAACTTTCCTTATCCAGAAAAAAAGCCAAGTTATATAAATAGAAACTTGCCACATTAATGGCAAGTCACTAAGAGATTGGTTTTCAAAAATTACAAGTTGCTTTCCTACAAAACAGACCTATATTTATTTGTCATAAGGGCAATGGGACCTAACTATTAAAGAAGGAAATTAATTCTTCCTTTTTGATTATTATCCTACTTAGAAAATTGTAGGTGTACAAAGGAGAAACAAACAGAATAAAAATGAATTGTTCATCCTTTATCCCTCAAATTAGCTTCTTCAATTGGCTCTGGAGAGATGAGGAATGAGTGAATGTCCACAAAGTGAGGTTCAGAGTGACTATTTGTCTACCTGTACCAAAGTGACGTTTAAAGAATGAACAGCTGAGTATGTATCATGCCTGAAGTTATTCACAGAAGGGTCAAAACTTTACATGATAAATTTTTAAAAATCTTCTTTTGACCCTTCTTTTGACAGGTGTTTAATGCTTTACATCTATAGCATCAGAGGAATTGAAGTTGGGAAGAAAGCTCTAGAATATCTTCCTAGTTTAATTCTCTAACTTTACAAGTGATGAAACTCAGATCCAAGGAGGTAACATGACTTGGCAAAGGTCACTATTATTAAGTTGGAGAGCTAGTTTTCAAATTCAAACGCAGGTGCTCTTGCTTCAACTTTAGTACTTGTCAAATGAGAATTCTTTATCTGTTTTCTGCGCTAGTATTATTAACTATGGACTTACTTTGGGGAAAGGGATTGAAGTGGAGATGTGTAATTAAGGAGAAGGAAGAAGGCAAGGGGAAGGGAACAAGCATCTATTAAGTATCTACTGTGTGCCAAGCACTCTGGTAAGCGCCTTAACATATTAACTAATTTTATTAGTTAAGATTGTTCTTTAGAGTATAACAATTGACCTAGTTAGGAGAATGTGAATACAAATCCCATAAAAGCAGCTATGCTATAGGAACTGATGGATAATCATAATTGAAGGATGTTGGTAGGAGATAGGCTGTGAGGAACGAAAGACAAATCAAGAGGAGAGAAAAAAATTAAAAATTTGGGGCATCAGGAGGACAAATGGACTCTTCCTTTCAACCTCTGCTTTCCCAGCAAGAAGGGAAAAATATCCTACAGAGCTTAACTCTCATAGTTGCCAGAGTTGGAGACCTTGGAATAAAATTAGTGTCATTTCAGAATTTTTAATAATAAAATTCAAAGAAATGCATATTAATCATTTAGCTTGAAAACTGCAAAATATCTGGTCTTTTTGGAACCATGAACCAAAATTTACCTCTGTAAATTCTCTCTACAGTGAATGAGTCATTAAATGAATGATTAAAAAAGCATTTATTAAGCACTTACTTTATGCAAATCACTTTTAAATGCAAAGGAATACAATAGAAAAGCAAATCATTTCCTAGCTTGCAAGTAGCTCACGTTCTACTTGGAGTAGATAAAATATGCAGATGATTTCAGCTCCAAGTCAGATGGAAAGACCATGATTCTTAGTGGGCAGCAACAAAGCAGATGATAACGCATCTTCTTAGATGTCCTTTCCATCAATAAAACTCTATTGGTTTCTGATGCTGAACTGTTTGATAGAGTGAAGGACTTAACTGACTGAACTTCCTATTCCACTATGCATTGAGGGATACACTGGGAGCAGGGTTAGTGTGAGCGAGTGAATGTGTGTGTGTGTGTATGTGTGTGTGTGTGTGTGTGTGTATGCATATGCCTATAGAACTGCTATTCCCAGGGTTCTTGGTCTTACGTGTGTGTCAAGTGCAGTTGGTTAGAGATTGCCGGTGGTGCTGGCGGGCATGGCAGCCCATCACTGCTACATGTCCCAGTACTGGGAAGTTGGGTTGTTTTTTTTTTAATCCTTTTGGAGTGATGATGTACATAGATAAGTGGTTTGTGTGCTTTACACTTTTTGACTTTGACATGGTCTGCTTGTGGGGTAAAAAGTGCAAGAATGAGCCAGATTTGGAGGAGATATTTGATGACAAAGATGAGGAATGATGCTTGAATAGTCTGACCAGTATTATGTCAGAAGAATCCACTGGTTTACTTTTGCCATTAGGTTGAGTTATAGGTCAGGTCAGATTCCTGGTAAACATGATCTCACATATCTTGTTTCTGAGGAAACAGTTTAGATAGATAGTAACAGAGATTTATTTATAAGTATAAATAAGCATGTATACTTGTAGGTATTTATGCTAATAAGCATAAATAATATATAATTTCTATATAAGATATAATACATAACTAATATATAAGTAAATGTATTATAAGTATTTATACTTATAAGTATATATATACATATATATATGTATATACACACACATACATAATTGACTTGAGTTTTTTATGCTTCAGTCCTAAACTATTTTTTTTTTAATCATTAGCCTTTAGCATGGTTACTTAGGTCCCTTCATACCATTAGCTCATGGCAGCATCACCTCCCATAGTCATAGCCTTGGGGTGGGGTGGTGTCTGGAGAACAACTTTGACACTTTATGATATAATCATTTAGTGTAAATTTATTCACCACTTGGTATGTAGTCTTCAAAGTGAAAGACTCATTGTGTGCCACAATCCCAACTCAGCCGTGTTGGTTAATACTATTAGGTGCCTCCAGCAAACACATTTAAAGTGTCTCTCTACCTGTTCATCCACTTACTATCTATAATAAGGGTTTTTTTTCTTCTCCCTATTTAATTATCATTAGTATACATACCATTTATGAATGTGGAAATGCTGGGTAATCTGGGAAATCCTAAAGTATAGACCAGGCTGTCACTTGGTCTCCCCTTCTCCTTTCCCTTTTGGCTCCATATAGTGTCATTCAGTTGTTTCAGTAATGTTTGGTTCTTCATGACCCCATTTGGGGTTTTCTTGGCGAAGATACTGGGATGGTTTACCATTTTCTTCTCCAGCTTATTTTACAGATGAGGAAGCTGAGGCAAACAGGGTTAAGTGTCTTGTCCAGGGTCACAGAGCTAGTAAGTGTATGAGGCTGGGTTTGAACTCAGGTCTTCCTGACTCTAGACCTGGTTCTCTATCCACTGCACCACCCAGCTGCCCCCCATATAGACTCTACCTTGCCAAGTTCCAGTTCTTTTGCAAAAAATAGATTTCTCTGGACTTTTTGGATACTTCAGTGATTGTTACAGATATGTTCTTAAATACTATACTTTTTTAAAATAGGCAGTTCTCTCAGGTAACAATGCAAATTGCCAATACTGTGTATTGTCTTTGTTTAATCTTTCTATTAACCATATTAAGGACCCGGATTCACCTTCCAGAATTATGAAGGATTGTATTGTCATAGAGTTACAGCTGGAGGGAACTTCTAGGCCAGTGAATTCAACTCCCTTATTTTTATGGATGAGGATACTGAGGCATAGAGAGATGTTAATACTTCTAAAAATAGATCCTCAGCCAATCCTAATAGGCACATTTAAAAAAAATAAACTTTATGACAATCCTTCTTTTCTTTATACTTTTAGTAATAATGAAGATGATGGGTAGTTATATGATATTTTAAGATTTGCAAGTAACCTTACTTAGGTTATCCTATTTGATCCTTTCAACAACTCTGTAAGGTAAATGCTATTATTATCCCATTTTACAGATGAAGAATTTAAGGCTGAGAATGGTTAAACTGCTGGCCATGAATCCCCCAACTAATACATGTCAAAGACAGGATTTCAAGTTTTCCTATTTAAAAGCCCCATACCCTCTCTTCTGTTCTAAACTGTCTCTTGGATCTATCATGCTGAATGGCATCTTTTGTAATATAACTAATATGCAATACAAGCTTTTTATAAAGAGCTCATTGTCAGATACGTCCTAACAGCATAAATATGGTAATGAATGAGAATTGGTTTTGAAGTTAAAGGACTTATACAGGGCTCCAAACAGTAATGTTTAGCTCTGTCATCAGCATACTAGATGTTTGATATTGGGCCATTCAATTAATTTCTCCAGGCCTTAGTTTCCTTGATTTCAAATTGAGCAATCATTTGTTAAATGCCTGCTGTGTCAAATGGGGATAATAATGCTGGTACCTCAGGGTATTGCTGTGAGACTCAAATGACATCATATGG
Source organism: Bettongia penicillata ogilbyi (assembly GCA_023548195.1). Classification (NCBI taxonomy): domain Eukaryota; kingdom Metazoa; phylum Chordata; class Mammalia; order Diprotodontia; family Potoroidae; genus Bettongia; species Bettongia penicillata. The sequence continues at coordinate 197,469 of JAJHZJ010000694.1, read as the reverse complement.
GCAAAAGTTCTTTCTTTGTCAAAGCACTGTAAGTTATTTTCATTATTATCACAAAGGATCGTTGTGTAAAAAAAATCAATTTTACTTTCTTATGTCAATATTATTAATTTCACCACCCTAAAAAAACCCTCTCCAGGTGATGATGATTTTCCCCACTTGCTATTCCCTTGGCTTTCCCAGTCAGATGCTCCCAGGCCAGAGTCAACTACTGTTCTCATTTCTTATTCAACAGCAAGTTTCATGAGACATGGTACCAAAGATTTTGGATCAGTCCTAAGTGTCTTTTCACAATATTTTCCTCATGATTTCCCTTACTCTTCCATATTGGAACAAAATCCTTATTAGATCCAGGCTAACATTTGAACGGGGGATGAGATAATAGAAACCAGGTTAGAGAGGAAAGGAACTCTAGAAATCATAGAGGTCGCCTCCAGAATTTACAATTAAAAACTCAGGTTCCAAACTTGATTATCTTTTACAATTTATTTAACTGGTTCTCTTGTTCCACCCATTTAAAAAAAAAACCAAGTACCACTGAAGTTAACTGAAGTCTAGTTAATGAGATGGACACTATAATAAAAGTTCCAAAGAAGGAATAATATTAAAGCATTAAACATTTTAATTGGGACGGAAATAGCAATAGAGTAAAATTTAGCCACATTCTGAATTAGTACAAGTCTCTTTTCCTCACCATAATAGTTTAGGAAACAACTTCATCCAAAAAACTTGACTGTAGTACAGCCAAGTTTCTCCCTTGTAACAAAAGTGAGGGGGGTTTAAACTTTTAATTAAAAGTAGCCTTAGCATTACTACATGAAAACTACCCCTGCTGGCATCTGGCCCAGCCCCTCCCTCCCAACTGTTGCTCATCTCTGGTGTAGCTCTCAGGTTAGATTGTCTCAGGCCCTTGTTATGATAATAACGGTGATTTTAATGCTGCCCCTAGTGGTTTCTCCCTCCCTGTGATCACAAACCTCAGTTAAGCACTCCATTTTCTTACTCTCACATTTTCTCCTTCTTATTCTATCATTGCCGTCTATCTGTGGCTTGGGTATACATGGTCCTACAGGAGCTGCTAAGAATTTTTCTCCCTAAGCCCATGTGTTTTCCCCCTCCCCATCCTAATATTTTTCCCCCAATTACATATAAAACAATTTTTACAGTGTTTTTTAATATTTTGGTTCCAAATTCTTTTCTCCTTCCCCTCTCCTATTAAGCAGATAAGCAATTTGATATAGTTTATATATATATATGAAGTCATGCAAAACATATTTATTTCCATTTTAGTCATGTTGTGAAAGAAAATACAGACAAAAACAAGAAAAATAAAGAAAGTTTAAAAAAGTATACTTCAATCTGCATTCAGATTCCATTAGTTGTTTCTTTGGAGGTGGATAGCATTTTTTCAACATAAATCCTTAGGAATTATCTTAGATCATTGTATTACTGTAATGCCATAGCTAAGTCATTCACAAATGATTATTGTACAATATTGCTATTACTGTGTAAAATGTTTTTCTGGTTTTGCTCACTTCACTTTGCACTAGTTCATATAGGTCTTTCTAGGATTATCTGAAAGGATTCTGCTCATTATTTCTTTTAGCACAGTAGTATTCCATCACAATCATATATCACAACTTGTTCAGCCATTCCCTAATGCATGGAAATTCCTTCAAATTTCCAATTTTTTACCACCACAAAAAAGAGCTGCTATAAATATTTTTGTACATGCTTTTCCTTTTTATTTTTTAAATCTCTTTGTGATACAGACCCAATGATAGCACTTCTGAGTCAAAGGATATGCCCAATTTTATAACCCTTTGGGCATAGTTCCAAATTGTTTTCCAGAATGGCTGAATCAGTTCATAATTCCACCAACAGTGCATCAGTGTTGCAATTTTCCCACAACCTCTACATTTATCATTTTCTTTTTTCTGTCATATTAGCCAATTTGATAGGTATGAGTTGGTACCTCAGAAGTGTTTTAATTTGCATTTCTATAATCAATAGTGATTTAGAGCATTTTTTCATGACTATAGAGAGCTTTTTTTTTTCTGAAAACTACCTTTTCATATCCTTCAACCATTTATCAATTGGGGAATAATGTGTCATAAATGTTATTCAGTTATCTATATGTTTGAGAAATGAAGCCTTTACCAGAGAAACTTGCTGTAAAAAAAATTCACCTTGCACCTCAGTTTTTTGCTTTCCTTCTAATCTTGGTTGCATTGGATTTGTTTATGCAAAATTTTTTAAACTTAATGTAATGAAAATTACCCCTTTTATATCCCATTATACCATTTATCTCTTGCTTTGTCATAAATTCTCCCCTTATCCATAGATCTTATGGCTCAATTATTCTATGCTCTCCTAATTTGCTTATATCACTCTTTATGTCTAAATCATGTAATCTACTCTGCTATCACCTTCCATTTTAGGGATGAGATCATCCATATTTAAATTCAGTGATGATTTCTGTATATTTCTCTCCATCCTATTTCCCCCTATTTATCCTACTCCTTCTCTCCTTTCATTCTGTCCAACCTCAAAAGTGTTTTGCTTCTGACTAATGCCTCCCTCAATCTGCCTTCTCTTTGGCATGTCATTCCAACACAATCAACTCACATCTTTGTTTTCTATCAGTGCAAACACCTTTTAACTTCCCAAATAATGAGAAATTTCTTAGGAGATACAAGTATCATTTTCACATGTAATAATTTAAGCATTTTAAACTTATTGAATCACTTATGAGTTCTCTTTCCTGTTTACCTTTTTATGTGTCTCTTGAGTCTTGTATTTGAAAGTCGAAATTTCTATTCATGTTTGGTCTTTTCATTAGAAAGGCTTGAAAGTCCTCTATTTCATTAAATATCTCTTTTTTCCCCTTGAAGGATTATACTATTTTCTAGGTAGGTGACTCTTGGTTGAAATCCTAACTCCTTTGCCTCCTAGATTATCATATTCCAAGACCTCTGATCCTTTAATGTAGAAACTTTTAAGTCTTGTGTTATCCTAACTGTGACTGCATGGTTGTTTCTTTCTGGATGCTTCCAATATTTTCTCCTTGACCTGGGAATTCTGCAAGTTGTCTATAGTATCACTGGGAGTTTTCATTTGTGAATCTCTTTCAAGAGGTGATTGGTGGATTTCTTTCAATATCTATTTTTCCCTTTCATTCTAGGATGTCAGTGCAGTTTTCTTTGAAAATTTCTTGAAATATGATATTCAGGCTCCTTTTTTTCAATTTCTTTTTTTAATTTTCTTTTTTCTTTTTATTTTTTCCTGTGTTTTCTTTCTTTCTCTTTTTTATAAATTTAACTGTAAATTTTATTTTATTAATAATAAATTTATTAATAAATTTTATTTTATTTATTTTATTAAATTTAATATTAAATTTAAATTATAAATTTATTTAGCTTTTTGCATTCATTTTCACAAAATTTTGGGTTCCAAATTTTCTCCCCATTTGTCCCCTCCCCCCACCCCAATACACCAAGCACTCTAATTTCCCCTATCACCAGTCTGCCCTCTCTTCTATCATCCCTCCCTTCTCTTGTCCCCATCTTCTCTTTTGTCCTGTAGGGCCAGATAGCTTTCTATTCCTCATTACCTGTATTTCTTATTTTCTAGTAGCAAGAACAATACTCAACAGTTGTTCCTGAAACTTTGAGTTCCAACTTCTCCACATCCCTCCCCACCCATTTCTTTTGGGAAGGCAAGAAATTCAATATAGGCCATATCTGTGTACTTCTGCAAATTACTTCGATAATAGTCATGTTGTGTAAGACTAACTATATTTCCCTCCATCCTATCCTGCCCCCCATTGTTTCTATTCTGTCTTTTGATCCTGTCCCTCCCCAAGAGTGTTGACTTCAATTTGCTCCCTCCTCCCATTGCCCTCCCTTCCATCATCCCCCCCACCCTGCTTATCCCCTTCTCCCCCACTTTCCTGTATTGTAAGATAAGTTTTCATACCAAAATGAGTGTGCATTTTGTTCCTTCCTTTAGTCAATCAGGCTCCTTTTTTGATCATGGTTTTTAGGTAGTCCAATAATTCTTAAAGGATCTTTCTTTGATCTATTTTAGATCAGTTATTTTTCCAATGAGATATTTCACATTTTCTTCTATTTTTTAAAATTCTTTTTATTGTTTTCTGATTTCTCATGGAGTCATTAGTTTCTAATTCATCAATTCTAATTTTTAAGGGATTATTTCTTCAGCAAGCTTTTGTACCTCATTTTCCATTTGACCAGTTCTTTTTTTAAGAAGTTCTTCTCTCCAGTGGACTTTTATGTCTCTTTTTACCATTTGGTCTATTTTGTTTTTAAAGATATTATTTTCTTCAGTATTTTTGCACTTTCTTTAATAAACTACTGACTCTTTTTTCCTGATTATTTTCTTGTATCACTGTTATTTCTTTTTTGAAAATGGATTTTATTTTTTCCAGTGTCTTCTGAGTTTTCATTTAGATCTTCTCTTCCCTGTCACCATTGTCTGGTCAGATTCTTTTTGTGTTGTTTGCTCATTTTTAAGCTTTTTTTCCTTGATTTTTAACCTTATGTTAAAGTTGGGTTCTTCTCCTGGAGTGGAGGGTATGCTGTTTCAAATTTCAGGTTTTTGATGCTGCTATTTTCAGAACCAATTCTGGGGGCCAGTAAGTTTTCAGTTCTTCAGAGGTGGTATAATCCAAGGAGAGGTGTACTCATGGTCCTATGCCCTGGTCTATAGGTACCCAAAAGTACTATTTTCTACCTTGGAACTGTGACTATGGTCCTCACTCCCCTGAGTCTTCATGCTGTAGCACACAAGTGCTCCTCTTCACCCTGAACTGTGACCTAGAAACTCATATGGGCAATGCAACAGAGTCCTGTACCCAGTGCCAGCAGAGGGTCATCTATAATCTCCTGATCAGTTGTCCATTCAATGCCTGTACCATCTGCGGGCTTAGAGTTCTGGAAGCTGCCATGGATTCAGTTGCCCCCAAGGCCTATTGCTGGCTTGCGGGGAAGTGGCCTGTACTGGCAGGGCCTGTGCTGATCTATGTTCCACTCTCGCCCCAGTATATGAACCTTTCCTGCAGACCTTATAAGTTGTTTTTGGCAGTAAAATTGTTCCATCCTGCTGCCTCAGAATTTGTTTTGAGGAGTTATTTTAATGTTTTTTGGAGGGGAATTTGAAAGAGTTCAGCAAGTCCCTGCTAATACTCCGCCATCTTGACCCTGCCCTCCTCCCTCTTTTCTGCCTTCTCCCCAGGTATTCTTTAGCAGATAGTCCTTTCAACAGTGTTTGTGACAGACATATAGTGACCAAATTTTCTGAACCAAAATCAAACAACCAAACAAAAAAACAACCATGGTTTGGGAAAAAGGTTTTCTTTTTAATATGTTTAACACAATTGGGACAATTACATAATACTTTATGCTAGTGTAGGCAGAGAGGTGTTTAGGGACTTTATGACAAGAATAATTTTGACCAGTTGGTATTGCTGGCACACAATACCAAGTCCCTGAGACTGTAGCAATAGATATTAAGGGCTTTCTTGGGTAAAACTTTTTTCTCCAGCCTACAAATATCTTTTTGGTTCTCAAGTCTTTAAATTCAATTTAATTCAACATACATTTATTAAATACTTGACAGTCATTAGCAATGCTCTACCCTTAAGTAGCTTTGATTTTAATAGTAAATACAATAGGAAAGATGATGGAGCCTTCAAAAGAAATAGGGAAGTTCAAATGAGGGCAGTTTTAGGAGAAAAATAATGTAATAAGATCTGTGAAGCACATTGTAATCCATCCATGCTTGTTCATCCTGTGAGACTCACTATTTCCCACTGAAAAGGCAGTATCAGTTCAAAGTTCATACTCATAGTTAATATTATTTTCCTTTGCAAGCACAGGTCCCAATTTACCTAGCTTCATTCTTCATCATGAGAAGTCTCACATCCTTCATAAAAGCCTCCCTAGGTACTTTATAATGATTTTTTTCTCTCTCTCCTATGAATTCTGAAGAAGCGAGGTGTGGAATGTACATAATCATCTTTGTCATCATCAGTATCTCTTCATATCTATAGAACACTGAATATGATGGAAAATATCAAGATAAATTGTGTTAGTGTTACTTCTATTGAAACTCCACAGACAAAGATGAGAAGAGTAAAATGACAATGGAATCAAAAGGCTCTATATGAGTGAGACATAAACTCATATGTCAGTAAATTCATCAAAGAAATGACTGAGTTACATGCATTTATTTAGAGAAACTAAAAACTTATTATGGTAATTAAGGACCAGGTTATTGCCACTAGAAATTATGGAAAGGTTCAATATTAATCAGCAAGGAATCATTAGATACTGTATAGCCCAAAACTATAGTATCAAGCTCATCATCAACTGAATATCCAGCAAGACATGACTTGGTGAATAGGATCATATATAAGAAGCTTACTATTTTTCATATACTGACAGAAGACAAATCCCTATATCACAAATACAGACCTGCAAATATTTCAGAGACTCATCCAATAAATTATACTACTTCTGGACCTTTGCCATATACATACTATTGCCCACAATTGCTACACAAAACTTTGATCCATAAGAAACTTAACAGTAATGTAGATATTACCATACCAAATTCTCATAATATCTAAGCTAATATGATGATAGAGCAACAGAGATGAAATTCATGGGGGAGCAGGAGATGATTTCATCCTTGTCCTTTTCATTGCTAAAATCCTATCAGGATGTTTTCAACAAGTTTAGACATTATGAGCTTATATCCTCATACATTTACTCGCCCTCCTTTTCTGCACTAGCTCACACAACATTAAATATAAAAGAACAGCAAGTTAGCTAGTATTACTCAAACCAATTCAATCTGAACTACATTTTAAAAAAAAAGACTGAAATGATGCTAACAATTTGTTGAGCTCTGAAGATGCTTCATGCTGTTTTGTCTCAATTGAACCCTTAATTTCAATTCAAGCAACAACACATTGCTAATAATTTTAGAGAAACTTAAAAGAAAAATCACTTTATCCTTAAAACTAGATTCAATGAAAACAGCTGTGAGGTAGAGGAGTTTCTATGACCTGAAGAGGGAAAAGTCAAAGATCTTAGGTAATTGAAAACAATTCACCATAAAAAGTCCCCAAATTCTGCTTATTGTAGAAATGAATGACCAAACAACACCAGTATTTCAAATGATTTTTAAAAGGCTATGGATAAACATGGACTTCACTTGTGAGAAGCTCTTTGTATGATCAATATCCTGAATCCAACTATCAGATTAATAACAACAAAACAGAACAATTCTGAAAAACTGGCATCTATTATTAAAATGACAAATGATTGTATTTTCCCCTCATATTTTCAAAAAGTATAAAAACATTTCCAGAACAGCACACAGCAGTTTATGAGGCAGCTATATTACACTTAGAACTACAGGAGGAAAAGTAGCCTCATCAAAGAATACCCTGTCAGTACAGGCATCAAACATCACCCTGAAAAAGCATCTTGAAGGAGTTATTTCAAATTTATTGAAAGGTATTGTTCTAGTTGGTACTGTAGGAGAAAATTTCATTATTGCATTGCCCAGTTAAAGGCAATGAAAAGGAAACATGCAGAATTGAATACAGAAAAGATAGGGACATTTGAAATACTAGAATCCCTTAATTAGTACTTGAAAGCAAAAATCTAAAAGTTAAAATGATACAGAGAGTCAAAGTAGTGCATATAATAATTCAATATCAAACAACCCTGTAAGCCTTCAGAAACTTGAGAACCAAAGAATTAAGTGTAAAGGGAGAGAACCATCAGAGAAAGGGGATGTGGAAAATTTTCGGTCCCCTGTAAGGCTGCAAGAAGTACAATATAAGGAAAACAAAAGTTGGATCAAACAAGAAATAGTTTGATCATCCTTCATATAAAGATAGAAGAGGTTTGTCCAAGGATGGTGGCATTTTCCAGGGAGACAGTTTAAGCTCATTTATGGTTATACTTTGAGCTAAATCTGTTTTCATCTCTCCTAAATAGAATTATCTGGTTCCAAATTTAAAAGGGAGTTGAACCAAAACCTCTTATTAATCATTGATGTGTGAATGATACCAAGTTTTATGTTTCCATTGAAACCACATTCAATAGCTTTTTTTATCTCCTGAAATCCATCTCCAATGATATTGAAATATCATTGGGACTCAATAAATGTAAAATCCTTCACACAGAAGGAAATGCAGAGACTGAAGACTTAGATCAACAAATCAAATTGAACCAATAGATAAAGGTACATATATCTGTGTCCCTTCTGTCCAAGATATATCTAGCATACAAATATTAAAGAGAAGGCTATGGTTGAATATATTAGAAACTCACTGGCATCCTGAAGCAAAGTTGAATACAAAGAGTACATTTAAAACAATTAACACTTTTGAAACAGCAGTTTTAATGCACACTTTTCCAACTATATAGTAAACCACAACAGATTTTAGAAGTATTCTGAAAAAAACCTGTACATATTAACAAAGTACAGAATCCATCACTTTGAAGTAAATATGGAATGATCAATACTCTTTTGCTATAAAAGAGCAAGGGGATTGATAGACATTTTTAGTACATTTGAAAAACTGTGAAAACCTACAGAAATGATTTTGCAATATGCAGCATAGCTTTACTATGCAGTAGGAAAGGCCAAGAATAAGCATGTGTTCTTTTATTGGTCCAATGTGATCAAAGATGACTCTCTACATAATGGAGTCTTTGAAATAGTTAAGATACAAAAGTGGAATCAAAAGGCCCTCCATGGGTGATGTCCACGTGAAGACAACCAACTATAGATTGACAAAGAAGCATAAAATAATTCATGAATCATAAGGATTTGTTTCTGGAACACAAGATGACAATTCAGTGCCATATCATTTTCTACCCCTAGAAATTTCACTCTTAATGATCTGTATTATGCAATGAAATGGTAGAAATTGAGCAAAACACTGCAGGCTGAAAAAATTTAGCATCTATCCAATACCTAACAGATCAGCTAGAATTTCATATGAAAATCTCACTGTCTTTCATGGACTAACTGAAGATGAATCTGTATTCCATGGAGACTGAGATATTCTGAAGAATGCAATAAATAAACTATATTAAAACGCTACGCTGTTGCCAACAATTTCTCCAATATAACCTCAATATATAAAAACTCGAGATGCTGCTGCTACTGTTCAGTCATTTTCCAGTCATGTCCAAATTATGTGTGTTGTTGTTCACTTGTTCCAGTTGTGACCTACTTTTTGTGATCTTTTATTTATTTTTTAATTTTTTTAAATTTTATTTTTTTAATGTTTTACAATCATTTCCTTAAAGTTAAGATTTTAACCCCCCCCCCCCACCCTCCCTCCCCATGACAGCATACAATTCTGTATAGGTTCTACATATACTTTCCTATTGAGCACATTTTCACTATAGTCATGCTATGTAGTCGAACTAATATAAATGGAAGAAATCATATAACAAATCAAAACATAATACACTGAAACCCACCCACACACAAACATGATCTGCTACATTCTGCGAATGACTTCCATGTTTCTTTCTCTGAGTGTGGAAGGCATTTTGCCTTAGAAGACCGACATTGGGATTTTTTTTTTCTGAGTAAGTTCTTCTGTTATTACAAAGTTCCAAGTCTACCAGAAAAAACTCTCGCACACTGTGGTCGTTGCTGTGCACAAGGTTCTCCTGGTTCTGCTCCTTTCGCTCAGCATCAGATCATATAAGTCCTTCCAGGCCTCCCTGAAGTCTTCTTGTTCATCATTTCTTATGGCGCAATAGTATTCCATTACATTCATATACCATAATTTATTCAGCCATTCCCCAATTGATGGGCATCCCCTTGACTTCCAGTTTTTGGCTACCACAAAGAGTACTGCTATAAATATTTTTGTACATGTGGGACCCTTTCCCGTTTTTATAATCTCTTGAGGATACAGTCCTAATAGCAATATTGCTGGTTCAAAGGGTATGCACATTTTTGTAGCCCTTTGGGCATATTTCCAAACCGTTCTCCAGAAGGGTTGCATGATCTCACAGCTCCACCAACAATGAATTAGTGTTCCAACTCTCCCACCTCCTCTCCAGCATTTATCATTTTCTTGTTCTGTCATGTTTGCCAATCTTATAGGTGTGATGTGGTACCTCAGAGTTGTTTTGATTTGCATCTCTCTAATCAATAGTGATTTAGAGCACTTTTTCATATGATTATAGATATCTTTGATTTATTCCCCTGCAAATTGCTTGTTCATATCCTTTGACCATTTATCAATTGGGGAATGAGTTGTATGGTTATATATTTGAGTCAGTTCTCTATATATTCTAGAAATGAGGCCTTTATCCCTGAGCTTAGCCGTAAAAATTTTTTCCCAATTTACTACATCCCTCCGAATTTTGGTTGCATTGGGTTTGGTTGTGCCAAAACTTTTCAGTTTAAAGTAATCAAAATTATCCATCTTGCATTTCATAATACTTTCTATCATTTCTTTAGAAAAAAATTCTTCCCCTCTCCATAAATCTGATAAATACACTATTCCTTGCTTCTCCAGTTTATTCATGGTATCAATCTTTATACCTAAATCATGTACCCATTTGGACTTTATTCTTGTGTATGGTGTCAGGCATGGGTCTATGCCTAATTTCCACCACACAGTTAACAAGTTTTCCCAGCAATTTTTGTCGAACAATGAGTTCTTATCCCAGAAGCTGGGATCTTTGGGTTTATCAAACAGGAGGTTGCTATATTCCTTGCCTACTGTGTCTTGAGTGCCAAGTGTATTCCATTTGTCTACCCCTCTGTTTCTTAGCTAATACCAAGTGGTTTTGATAATTGCTGATTTATAATACAATTTGAGGTCTGGTGGCGCTAGGCCACCTTCCCAAGCATTTCTTTTCATTAGTCCCTTTGATATTCTGGACCTTTTGTTTTTCCAAATGAATTTTGATATTATTTTATCCAGCTCTAGAAAATAATTATCTGATAGTTTAAGTGGTATGGCTCTAAATAAGTAGATTAATTTAGGTAGAATTGTCATTTTTATTATATTAGCTCGGCCTACCCATGAACAACTGATGTTTTTCCACTTGGTTAAATCTGACTTTATTTGTGAAAAAAGTGTCTTGTATTTGTGTTCATATAATCCCTGGGTTTGTTTTGGCAGGTAAACTCCTAAGTATTTTACAGTGTCTACTCTAGATTTAAATGGGATTTCTCTTTCTATCTCTTGCTGTTGGACTTTGTTGCTAATATATAGGAATGCAGAAGATTTGTGTGGGTTTATTTTGTAACCTGCAACTTTGTCAAAGTTGTTTATTATTTCAAGTAGTTTTTTACTTGAATCTCTGGGATTCTCTAAGTATATCATCATATCATCTGCAAAGAGTGATAACTTAGTTTCTTCTTTGGCTATTTTTATTCCTTCAATTTCTTTATCTTGTCTAATTGCTACCGCTAACATTTCTAGTACCATATTGAATAATAATGGTGATAATGGACATCCTTGTTTCACCCCTGACCTTATTGAAAATGCATCTAGCTTATCCCCATTGCATTTAATGCTTGCTGAAGGTTTTAGGTAGATACTGCTTATTATTTTATGGAAAGTTTCCTTTATTCCTATGTTCTCCAGTGTTTTTAAAGGTGTTGTATTTTGTCGAAAGCTTTTTCTGCATCTATTGAGATAATCATGTGGTTTTTGTTAGTTTTGTTGTTGATATGATCAATAATGCTAATAGTTTTCCTAATATTGAACCAGCCCTGCATTCCTGGTATGAAACCTACCTGATCATAATGTATTAGTCTCTTGATAAGATGCTGTATTTGTTTTGCTAAAATCTTGTTGAAAATTTTTGCATCTATATTCATTAGAGAAATTGGTCTATAATTTTCTTTTTCTGTTTTGTCTCTTCCTGGTTTCGGTATCAAAACCATATTTGTATCATAGAAAGAATTTGGGAGGACTCCTTCTTCCCCAATTTTCAAAAATAGTCAATATAATATTGAATTAACTGTTCTTTAAAGGTTTGATAGAATTCACTTGTGAATCCATCTGGTCCTGGAGATTTTTTCCTAGGGAGTTCATTGATGGCTTGTTCAATTTCTTTTTCTGAGATGGGGTTGCTTAAGTATTCAATTTCCTCTTCCGTTAATCTGGGCAATTTGTATTTTTTAAAATATTCATCCATCTCATTTAGATTATCGAATTTGTGGGCATAAAGTTGGGCAAAGTAATTTCTAATTATTGTTTTAATTTCCTCCTCATTGGAGGTGAGTTCACCCCTTTCATTTTTAATATTAGTAATATGATTTTCTTCTTTCTTTTTTTTAATCAAATTGACCAAAGGTTTATCAATTTTATTAGTTTTTTCATAAAACCAACTATTGGTTTTATTTATTAATTCAATAGTTTTCTTAATTTCAATTTTATTAATCTCTCCTTTGGTTTTCAGTATTTCTAACTTGGTATTTTCTTGGAGATTTTTTGTGATCTTCTTTGGGGTTTTCTTGGCCAAGATACTAGAAGTGTTTGCTATATCCTTCTCCAGCTCATTTTACAGATGAGGAAACTGAAGTAAAGAAAGTTAGGTGACTTGCCCAGGGTCATATAACTAGTAAGTACCTGAGGTCAGATTTGAACTCGTGTTCTTGAGTGCAAATCCAGTACTCTATCCACCATACCACCTAGTTGTCTTTTATTTGATACCATCATGCCAAACATTCATAATCCCTAAGCTACATAGAATTAATAGATTTAAGGTACAACTTTACCAGGGGAGTTAAATATTTAGTGGAAATATGGTGAGAAGCATTTTATCTCTATTGTAGTGTCTGTTTCTAGAATTCTATGAAGAATACTTTCTTTGGGCCTCCAGTGAATGACCTTATATTCTAACAATATTTTTTATCTGCTTACAAATTAATTTATATTACTTCCCCATGGAGTGATCTATAAAATATAAAAGCAAAAGAATAATAGGATAGACCCCTCTTCCTAGATTATCTCTATCTGAGCCCCATAAAAAAAGATGAGAATGAGATAAGAAGTCTAGATAAAGCATTTTAGGTTTGTAAAATGATGTGCATGCATTCTCTCATTTGAGCCTCACTACAACCCTGTCAATACTACAGGCATTATTATCTCTACAAATGAAGAAACATGGTGAGATCCTTGAAGTTTCTTGGGTAAAGCAGTAGAGCCACTTAGTGTTAAAGATGGAATTTTAAGCCAAGTTTTACTGATTTGAAGTCCATTGCTCTATATAATGATGCTAAGCTTGAATTTAGAGTTAAAGAACTTGGGTTCAAACCCTTAAATTTACATATAATGCATTTTTTATGATCATTTTCTTATTTTATCTTCAATTTCATCCTCATTAAGTAACTGGATTGGAAGATTTCTAATCATAGGGTTCTTTTAGGTCTAACTCACAAGATAACTTACTTTCTATACTACTCACATTTGGTACTTAGGTCATAGAATGTTCATGTTGAAGGAATCTTAGAGATATTTTTTTGCAATCAAATTATATAACATTTGTAAAGTGCTTAGGATGGTGCCTGGCACATACTAGGCTCTCTATAAATCTTTGTAGTACCACCCTACCCCATAACTCCCTTGTTCTAGCGGTCAGACATCAGGGATTTTGAGTAGTGAAGTATTTTATTCAAGATCAACTTTAATCATATAAGCCTTACATTATTAGTTATCTGTTTCATGAGTGTATAGCTCAGCTACTGAACTAGTTATACTCTTCTGTTAACTCACTTCTTCCTTCCCTGCTATACCTCCCTCACCCACCAAGTCTCCTCATGCCAATGTAGCAATTCCCCTTCATATGCTCATGTTGCAACTGGGAGCTGTTAGCTACCCATAGGCCCAACATACTCAGAAAGTGACGTCATATTTCATCTACTTTGAAAAATCTTCCATCTTCAATGAATTTCGTTGACCAAGTCTTATTATATACATGACACTAAAGGGCCAGATCTTTAATTAAAGCAGTACATTATTAGTAAAATGGAAAAAAAATCTTCCTCTTACCATGAATGAGGTACATCCTCCCACTAAGAACCATTTCATCATTGGGAGAAAAATCTTCTTTAACATTTTATTTTTTCCAACCACATATAAAAAACTATTTCAGCATTCTTTTTTTTTCTTTCAAATTTTGAATATCAAATTCTCTCCATAACCCTGACAGTGCATGATCCCAGGATTGTGTGTAATCAGAAACACATTTTGCCACCGATGGAGAGGTAGTCTCTTACTGCTACCTCATGGAGCAACAGATGTCATCTGCTGGGGTACTTTCTCTGGTGAATGATCTTTTGCAACTCTTTGAGATGCCTCTTCTGAGGTTGATATGTGTATGTTTGTATGTATGTATTTACGTATTATTTTTCTGTGCTAGACATAGCCAACAAACCACAAGTCCACAGGTCAGCTTTGTCTTTCTGACTGACTATATTTTCCCCTTCTAGAAGGAGAATCCTCTAGGATCACTTCATATTTGGGTTCGGGGAGGATTTATTCTTTGGATCTCCCCTCATGTTTCTTGCACCTTGTACAAGAGACAGGCAAATTATCTTAGAACATCATTTAGAAGCAATTGAGTGGAAATGATGAAAGCCACAACCTTTCTCCTCCATTCCCAGAATCATGGAATATCAAGTGTTGCTAGAGATCTCTGAGGTTAACTAGTTCAACCCGTAAATGGATAAGAATCCTCTCTACATCATACCAAAACTTTCCTTGCACCAGCTTCCGTTTAATGTGAGAGAATCTTTTGCCCATCACTGCACCCTATGCTGCCTCTTATCAGCTCTCCAGGAATTATCAATTTTTTCTTATAGTATAGTTTATGTTCATATCTTTGTATCATCCATACATTGCTTCTAGTCCTGCCTAAAGGGACCAGGAAGAATAAATCCAATCTCTCTTTCATATCAGTCCTTAAGATACTTTAAGATACATAACATTCCCCTTAAGTCTTCTTAAGGCTTACTTAGCTCTTCACCTTGCCCTTGAGGAATGCAGTCATACTGATTGCCTTCTTTTGGAAGTTCTTCCTTTTGTCAATAGCTTCCATACACATATGCATATATCCCAGAATTACAGATAATACCCCGGATATTATTGACCTGGGTAGATTTACAGTAGAAGTATCATTTCCTTAGTTGTATGAATTGGACATTTCTTCATGCATCCTAAAAAAATGAGTTAGCTTTCCTGGAGGCATATTACATCTTTTGATTCTTAGGGTCCTTATGTCCTGTTAAAACTCCAAATATTATTCCAATGTTTATGCATACCCCCTACATCTTGTACTTGTGAAATTTATCTTTGATCTCAAATTAATGCTTTATGTTTATCTCAATTATAGTCTCATTTATTTTGGCCCAGTGCTGTAGTCTGTTGAATTATCTTTCAATTCTAACTCTACCTGTCTTACAAATAGTCTTCACACTCACATTTGTGTTATATACACAATTCTTACACGTTATTTATCCCTTTCCCCAAATAATTGATAAGAATGTTAAAATACCATAGGACTAAACATATTTTGCTAAAGAATTCTATTGGAGACCTTCCAAGTTGACACCAAATTTTTCTCTTAATGTAGCCATTATGATCTTTTAATGTAGCCATTTACTCAGTTTTGAATTCAGCTGCACGTATATTGTCTAGTCTCTGTGTCACTATAATTTCTACAATAATTCTTTTATTAACTTTGAAAATTACTCTACTAAAATCTAGGTAAGCAATGGCCATAATGTTACCCTGGTCAAGTATCTAATAAGATTACCTTAAGCTAGTCTGACATAATCTGTTATTGATGAAGCCTTCCTGACTCTCGGTGACCACTCCTTTCTTTTTAGTTGTTCAATAATTATCTGGCTTTCCTCAAATCCTTCCAAAAACAACTCTTTTCATTTAAAAAAATCATCTTTGCTTCATTGGTGCCTATGAGCTAAAATCTTCGAGTTATTTTAATTTATATTCCTGTTATTCATTAGTGATATGGAGCAATTTTTATATGATTGTTGCTAACTTGGAATTCTTATTTTGGGACCTGTTTATATATTTTGATTATTTACTTATCTGTTGGAGTTCAATGATAGTTCAGAAATCACTGACTGTGGCTCAAGAATCACATTCTGCCAGTTCCATACCCTACAGTTCCTCCTACCTACTCTTGTCCAGGTGCCTAGAACTCAGGAAGGGCAGTTAGAAGCTTTCTTGTGTCCTTATTTAGCCTGGTCACCAACTTCCTATTAGTCAGATTTGTTCTTTCCTTTCAAATAAATACTCATTTAATTTTAAAGTATAGTTGATGGGACCAACTTTGAGATGAAAAAGGGCATCAGACTTGCCCCTGAGAGAACCTACATTTTTTTCTAATGTCTAAACTATTGATTTCTTTGGTGCAGGTTATGCTAGTGAGGAAACTTTTCTGCATCATAGCAGATAAACAACTGTTTTTCAATTCATAGTCTAAAAGTGTTGACCAGAGAAAACCATAAAGGAGGAAATAATCTCCCAAATTTTAAGATAATAAAAGTTTTAGATTTGTGTGGTTATGTTCTCATGAACTCCTCATCATGTTTAAAAAATAAAATAAAAAGGCAAGACTCCAAGAAAGGATAACTAAAATGAAAAATGGATTAGAGGGAATGACTTACTATATGAAGAGAGCTTGAAGTAATATAACGTAGATAGCCTAGAGAAGAAAAATAGCAAAGGAAAGGGGAAATTGCTAATACTTATAAGTACCTGAGAGGCTGTACCATGGGCAACATTCATTTTGGAATGCTAGCACATCAAAAGACATGAATGGTTTGTGGAGATAAATATATTTTCCCACTTGTCCATTAAATTTAATAGCACTAAACCAGAAGCAGAAAGTTACAATACAAAATGTTGAGTTAGAAAAGGCAAACCTATTAAGCTTATATGTTACTTTCAAGTAATTATATTATTGACTCTCAAGTCAGCAAGATTAAGAGACTTTAGTTATGGCACATGATGCCTTTATGTCTTCATGTTTGTGTGTTCTTGTATATTCATGCGTGTGTGTACTTAACCTACAATTCCAGCTGAGCAAAGCTTTGGAAGTGGTCCCATAACTAGCCTTTTTTCTGCAAGAGTATTTTTGGTTATATTTAGGGGCATAAAACAATTGTGAATCTTTTTACTGTTGTCTAGTATTAAAGTAATACGTTGGGGATTTTGTGGATTTCACTCTCATATTGACTCAGAAGGATTCATTTGAAGTCATCTCACATATGTCCTTTTTGTTTCTCAAATTTGTTATGACCTGAATTTTATATACCTGAATTTCCCTGTATGGTCCTGAATTAAAATATTTTGCCTAATTAACACACACACACACACACGCACACATATATACACATATGCAAAATTGTTTATGAGATGGTGTGTTCCTTTTGGTGTGGATAATAGGGCCATTGTGTTCAAAAAGTATGGAAAATAAGACAGGACAAAAAAAAAATCCCGCTTATTTATATTTTTTTCCAATGTGCAACTTGGATTAGCAATCACTTTACAGATTCCTGTGATTTTTGCATAATTTTTTAAAATCCCATAGGTGTTTTAGAAAAGATTAGGCATAGAGCGAGGAGAGACCTCAGAAAGGACCTATTTGAGGCCACTCATTTTATTTTTTTATTATTTTTTTTAATATAAATTTATTTATTTAACTTCTTACAATCATTTTCACAAAATTTTGGGTTCCAAATTTTCTTCCCATTTATCCCCTCCCTCCACCCCAATACACCAAGCATTCTAATTTTCCCTATCACTAATCTGCCCTCTCTTCTATCATCCCTCCCTTCTCTTATCCCCATCTTCTCTTTTGTCCTGTAGGGCCAGATGACTTTCTTTTCCCCATTAGCTGTATTTCTTATTTCCTAGTAGCAAGAACAATACTCAACAGTTGTTCCTAAAACTTTGAGTTCCAACTTCTCCCCATCCATCCCTCCCCACCCATTCCCTTTGGGAAGGCAGGCAATTCAATATAGGCCCTATCTGTTTAGTTTTGCAAATGACTTCGATAATAGTCGTGTTGTGTAAGACTAACTGTATTTCCCTCCATCCTATCCTGCACGCCATTGTTTCTATTCTGTCCTTTGATCCTGTCCCTCCCCAAGAGTGTTGACTTCAAATTGCTCCCTCCTCCCATTGCCCTCCCTTCCATCATCCCCCCTACCCTGCTTATCTCCTTCTCCCCCACTTTCCTGTATTGTAAGATAGGTTTTCATACCAAAATGAGTGTGCATTTTATTCCTTCCTTTAGTCAAATGTGATGAGGGTAAACTTCTTGGTTTTTTTTTCTCAGCTCTCCTCTTTTTCCCTGCACTAAAAAGTCTCCTGCTTGCCTCTTGAATGACATATAATTTACCCCATTCCATTTCACCCTCTCTCCTCCTACTACATTTCTCTCTCACCGTTTACCTTAATTTCTTTTAAGATATGGTCCCATCCTATTCAATTCACTCTATGCTCTCTGTCTCTGTATGTGCGTGCATGTGTGTATGTGTGTGTGCGCATGCGTGTATGTCTGTGTGTGCGCGCACGTGTGTGTGTGTGTGGTCCCACCAACTACTCAGATACTGAAAAGTTTTAAGAGTTACAAATATTGTCTTTCCATGTAGGAATGTAAACAGTTCACTTTTGGTAAGTCCCTTATGGCTTCTCTTTGCTGTTTACTTTTTCATGCTTCTTCTCATTCTTGTGTTTGAAAGTCAAATTTTCTTTTCAGCTCTGGTCTTTTCGTCAAGAATGCTTGAAAGTCCTCTATTTCATTGAAAGACCATATTTTCCCCTGAAGTATTATACTCAGTTTTGCTGGGTAGGTGATTCTTGGTTTGAGTCCTAGTTCCTTTGACTTCTGGAATATCCTATTCCATGCCCTTCGATCCCTTAATGTAGAAGCTGCTAGATCTTGTGTTATCCTAATTGTATTTCCACAATACTGGAATTGTTTCTTTCTAGCTGCTTGCAATATTTTCTCCTTGACCTGGGAGTTCTGGAATTTGGCCACAATGTTCCTAGGAGTTTCTCTTTTTGGATCTCTTTCAGGCAGTGATCAATGGATTCCTTCAATACTTATTTTGCCCTCTGGTTGTAGAATATCAGGACAGTTTTCCTCGATAATTTCATGGAAGATGATGTCTAGGCTCTTTTTTTGATCATGACTTTCAGGTAGTCCCATAATTTTAAAATTGTCTCTCCTGGATCTATTTTCCAGGTCAGTTGTTTTTCCCATGAGATATTTCACATTCTCTTCCATTTTTTTCATTCTTTTGTTTTTGTTTGGTGATTTCTTGGTTTCTCAGAAAGTCATTAGCCTCCATCTGTTCCATTCTAATTTTGAGAGAACTATTCTCTTCAGTGAGCTTTTGAACCTCTTTTTCCATTTGGCTAATTCTGCTTTTGAAAGCATTCTTCTCCTCATTGGCTTTTTGAACCTCTTTTGCCAATTGAGTGAGCCTATTTTTCAAGGTGTTATCTTCTTCCGCATTTTTTGGGTCTCCTTTACCAAGGTATTGACCCGTTTTTCATGCTTTTCTTGCATCTCTCTCATTTCTCTTCCCAGTTTTTCCTCCACCTGTCTAACTTGATTTTCAAAATCCTTTTTGAGCTTTTCCATGGCCTGAGCCCCCGGACATCCACCTGGGATGTCTGGGGTACAGAGACCCCGACCTCCACATCTTTCCCTCATGGTAAGAATATTTTCTCGTCATCAGAATTGAAAGGTGTGAACATTTGCACCCACTCAAAGTAGCTGTCTATAGTCTTATTTTTCTTCCCTTTTCTGGGCATTTTCCCAGCCAGTTACTTGACTTCTGAGATTCCTGTCCACCCCTACCTAGATTCGCCTAGCTAGTGCTTGGGGTCTGAGATTCAAATGCTGCTTCCCAGCCTCAGGGCTTTCGGGGGAGGGGCATGGCTGTTATTCAATGTGAGCTTAAGTTCTGGTGCTCAGGTGGGGGCAGGGCCACCTCCCAGGCTCAGTTCCTTCAGGGGTTTTATGCAGAGACCTTCAATAATGGAGCAGGTGGGGGCAGGGCCATCTTGCAGGCTCAGTTCCCTCAGGGGGTTTATGCAGAGACCTTCAGTAATGGCCCTGAGCTCCTGTCTGCTTGGGGAGTCTGGGGCCGCTGCTGTCTCTGCCGCTGCCTCCTGAGGGGGCCTGAGTCACAGGGACACCCGCTCCCCTCTCGGCCAGCCCAGAAGTCTCTCTCACTGACCTGTAGTGCCTGTGGGTGGAGGGACCTTCCCAGCCGCTGGAGATTCCGTCCCTGAAGCCCTCTTGGTTCTACTCCTCTGGGGCTGCGCGACCAGGGCTGGGCTGGGGTGGGCTCCACTCTCCGGAGCGTGACGGACCCCTGGGGACGGCTCTCCAGGCCTCTCTGGAACGGAAAGCTCTTCCACTGTGTTTCTGCGCACCTTGCAGTGCTCCAGAATTTGTGGGGAGTTCTTTTTACAGGAAATTTATGGGCTGTGGATTCGGAGCTAGCATATGTGAGTCTTTCTACTCCGCCATCTTGGCTCCTCCCCGAGACCACTCATTTTATAGATGAGGAAAGAAGTTGCAACTTCCCATGCACATTTGTATTCTTGTGTAAGTAGCAGAGCCAGCATTTTAACTCATCTCCTTTGATTGTAATTTATCTCATCATTGTGTCCTAGAGTATAGGAAAGTCTCCTTTCCAGTACCTAACAGTACAAGATACAAAGGGAAATAATATTTGATTTTGTTTAGCATTTAAAATAATGCCTTCTGCCCCAGAAATGTGCATTCATAGTAATGCTAATAATACCTTTAATGCATGAATTAGTCATGGTCTATTACAATGTTAGAAAATGCCACTTAAGAATCATTGACCCCTGTAGGATATCTGTCTTAGTACTTTGCAGACCTAATATATGGAGTATTATTTCCATATGTGACTGAAACAATGTTTTTCTCTCCTTAAATGTTCTTCTAAAAAGTACAGGCAGTTTCTTCTTACCTAGTTACTTTTGGTGTGTGCAATGTTGACGTTTTGTAACTTTATCCCTTTCTCCTTTCCAAATGCCTCTTTGGAGCATTGCCCAAGTTGCCTGCCAGTAGATGGATGGAGACTACTGTGCTTACCAGCAATGTTACCAATTAGTAGGGTCCCCTGTGCTGGGGTTTGACTCCCTGTACTTATGTTTCGTATTTTGAGATGAGCTCAAGCCTCTCTTGGCTCAGAGGCAGTGCTTCTGTGATGTGAGCCTATAGGATGCCTAAAGCAACCTGAAGCAGTTATAAATGTCTCAAGACTTAAAGTTGTGACTCATAATCAGGGTTTAAGGAGGCATCTTAAACCTAGAGATAGGCTGTTAAATTTTTGAAGGCAGTTAAGTGCTATTTTCCAAAATGGCTGCTCTGATTATACCTGAAGAAGTCTGTGAAGCATTTGACTAATGACACTGTATTTATTTTTTTTAAAAAAAGCTCAGTAAAAACTTTCTTCATTGCTTGCAGGCCCCACAGTGGATTTTTTCAGAGGTTCATAACTGTACAACTGAGATAAGAATCTGTTCCTAAAGGTTTTTTTTTTTTAAATAAAGAATGAGCCTTTGTGACAAGTCACAGACCATTATGACAAAGTGGCATTTCATTTGCTTTGTATGTAAGTGAGCACTCAGAAAAGCTGAAAATAAGGAAAGGAATATTCCTCTGTTCACTTTGGTAGCTGTAAGAGGATTTACCACAATTGCTTGCCATTTTCCTAGAAAGAACTCCATGGCCTAGGAGTTCTGGTTGACATATCTTAGAACTTGGGAAGCAGGAACTAGCTGCTCCAGACTATGTTTTCTCATTCAGTTTAGAACAATATGTACATATGCTGTTTTCAAGTCACACAGACTTGGGTGGAGAAATATCCACATCCGAACCTCTTAGGAGTGATTTTGCTACTGGATTCAGATCACTGCCTCATACTGTGCCAGTGTTCTGGGCTTAATCAAATTGTGTGTATCTGATTTATAATTAAACTTTGGCTTGTGTGAGTAGTCTGATTCCAGATGAAAGGAGAGGTAGGAAAAGGACAAAGGAAATGACAATTTTAACAATTTGCATTCTATTTCTACAGTACTTCATAGTTTTCAAAGAGCTTTTATATACACTATTTCACTTGAAAACTACCTGAATTTTCCATTTTCTACAAAACTACTTTTATAGATCAGCAGTTTCTGATATTTTTTATGTAGTGAGATAACAGATCTAGTCATCTTAATGAGTGTTCCATACAGAGCAAAAGCAGAGTGGTAGTAAACAGTGCTCAGTATGCTGATAGAACCCATGGCCCATGGGCACCTAAAACCTCTGAACTGACATGAATCAGTTTCAGTTCTGGGACGTTGATTCAAATGGGTGAATTTCTTTTTTTTGGCTCATTATGCCCTGCCCCAGAATTTATGCTAGGATATCTCCCAGCATAAAGGTTAAGCATAACTCATGTCTTAGTTTCCCATTTTGTGAATAGCAGGATCCTTAACTTCCATGCAAACACTCAGTATAATAAATATATGTAATAGAGGATAGCCATTTGCTCCACCAAAGATGTCAAGGACTGACAGGAGCCCCTAAAATATAGAAAAGATGTAAAACACTCAATAGTACTTTTCATATTCTATTGAGTCCTTCTGTAACCCCAAAGAAACTCTTTGGGTACCATCCTACAATGAAAACGTACTTTTTGGAGCTATGGAATGATAACATCCTTCCCATCAGACCTGCTCTATCCATATAAATCCTCTTAAAAGAATATGATGACAAGATCTAGATCCTTTTCTGCTTCTATTTACTTCCCCTATGCCACCCCCCTCTTCTTTACTCCTTGAGGTAGCTTTGTTTTCTCAAGGTGCAATGACTATATGGATAATTTTCTTTATCTAAGCCTGAGTATATTGTAGGAACTATATTATAGTTTTTCTTCTTTATCCAGGCTAGGGGTTATTAACATGAGGTTAAGTCCAGCAGAGAAGCCAGGTGGGAAAGGATGAGATGGCCACCTTCTCCTTAGAGGATTTTCTTGCAAGCATATGATAATTGAGTCCATGAGAGATGGTGAGAGCACCAAGTAAAATAGTATAGACAGAGGAGAGAATAGGACCAAGGACAAAGCGTTGGGGGACACCCATGATTAATATAGATGATATGAATGAAGTTCTAGCAAAGGAGAGAAGAGGAAAAGTCAGATAGACTATGGGAGAAACACAGTGTTGAGAAGATTTATATAGTAGAGAGCTACAGAGACAATAAAAAACACAAAACAATCGGTGTCCTTAAGAAACATATACTGATGGACGTGACAACATATAAGTAAATAAGTACATACATGATACATACAGAATTAAAGGAAGATAACCTTAGAGATGAAGGCTCAAATGTCTGTGGGACCTGGGAAAGGTCCATAGAAAAATGGCATTTGAACTTAATCTTGAAATGAGTCAAAGAAATCAAGAGCCCTAGGTAAGGGGAGTGAGTATTCTCATGTCTCTGGAGAGAGCAATTCAAGGAGAAGGGACACAGATTATCATGTGTGAAGGACAGCAGATAGGGTAATGTCATTGGACTTCATGAAGGAGAATAAAATGTGAAAAGACTGGAAAGGCCCATGGTATGAAGAACCTTAAATACCAAACAGAGGAGTTTAAAATCAGTTCAAGAGGTCATTGGGAGTCACTGTACATTAAAAAGGCAAGGAACATGGTCAGATCTATGCTTTAAAATGTAATTTTATTATTTATATGGAAGATAGATGAGAGTAGAGAGAGACTCGAGGCAGGGAGATGAATAAGGAAGCTACAGTAGTGATCAGGAGGGTGGTATTGAGGTCCTCAACAGAGTGGTAACTGGGTAAAAGGAGATGTATATGTGAACATTTTTAGAGAGAGAGGATAAGATTTGATAACCAACTCCATATGTATGAGAGAGAATGTGGAGTTCATATGGTCACTGCCATTGTGAGTCTGCTAAAATGAGTGGATGGTAGTACCCTTAATAGTAATAAAAAAATTGGGAAGAGGGAAAGACCTGGGGGGGTATGAGGATGAGTTCTGTTTTAGACTCTCTGAATCTGAGATGTCTATTTAGTTGACATGTAGTTCAAAAACAGTTTGAATTAATGTTGCTTGAATAGTTGGGTCTGTAAGGTTAGAGTCCAGAAGAGAGATTATTTTTCTCTCCGTGTATACACACATGTATGGGTGAATGTGCGTATACATATACACATGTAAATATACATATATGTGTGTATCTTTGGGGATACACTTTCCAGATTATAGTCTCACATGCCCAATTATCATCTTTTTGAGATTCCCAGATGGTATGCACACACACACACACACACACACACATCTGAGCATCATCCACAAAGAGATGATAATTGAATTTATTTGAGTGACACATGAATACCTGGTGCAGATACCCATTCATTCATTCATTCATTCATTCATTCATTCATTCATTCATTCACCAAGAGAGAACTGTGCCTTCAACTTAGAGAGACTGTATCCGGTGGAAGGCGATTCCATGTCAAATCCTGCAATGAGTTCAAAAAGTTTGAGAAATGAAGAAAAGGTCACTAGATTTGTCAATTAAGAGAATGCTGCCAACTTTGGAGAGAGCAATTTCAGCTGAATTATGAGGATGGAAGCCAAACTACAGTGGATTTTCAAGAGAATCCATCTTCTTTAGTGTCTTTTCTATTGATAAAACGATAGCCATCTCTGATGTTGAATTGTTTCAACAAATAATTATTGATTTATTTGTATGTATATTCTATTTTATGTTATAGTTTTTGGTTCCTGCCATCTCTCTAATTAGTGCATAAGCTCATGAGGGCAGAGACCTTTCATTATTCATCTTGGTATCTCTCTTCCTTTCATGGACATACCCCACTTACTAGGCCCCTGGTAGCTAATACAATGCCTTGCTTATAATTGCTAGTCAGGATACATTTATTGAATTGTTGACATGAGAATTATCTTTCAACAGCATTTTGCTGGAAAAAAAAGGAGGTGCCTTTTTTTCCTAAAAAAACAGCACAACATTTTTCACAGTAGCTTTAAATGCCACAGTAGTGGCATCCCCTCCTTCAAAGGTGCATGGTAGCAGAGTACTGCTTTAATGACTCCATTACAGTACCTCCGGGATCAATAGTTTCATTCCTATAGGTGCTTCCTACATCGATTCAGATTATCATCCCTCCTTTCCGTAGAAGACCATCTTCACGAGTTGCTGAGGCCAAAAAATCCATCACCAGGTGGCCAGCCTTCTGGTGATGAGTCTCTCCAAACTTAGCTCGGCTAAGTTCCTCTGACAGACGTACAGTTTGTTGCAAGGCCCATAATCAAAGCCTTTCCAGCTTGATAGCACCTGCCAGCTGGTTTTCTGCTGGCATAGCCTGCAAGAACTCAGGGTCACCTCCATATCATGAGGAAGCATTAGAATGAGGTTTCAATGGAGGAATAATGCTCTTAACTTTAAAAATATTCACAAGCTTGGTACCCAGTGGCATTTTTGTGGTTTTGAGAGAGCAATATTTAAATGACTAGGTACAAGACTAGATATTGAGCTAAACTATAACCAATTTTGTGGTTGAAGGACTCCTGTGCATGATCTAAGAAGGAATTTGAGGAATATAGAAAATGGGTAAGTATTGAAAGAGATTGTGGAAAGGGAAAACAAAAGGAAAATTAGGATTTACTCACTCATAGAGAATAAAATTGCTTGTCTCCTGCACAATACTTTTTTTCTCTTGGTTCTATTTTAAAATAGAATTAGGGGATACAAATCTGTAAGTGTAGCACCACATTAACTCATTTTGCTGAACTCATTATTGTAATTAGGCTGTATTTTAAGTTTATTAGTGGACTCACTAATGTACTCTTAAAAAGCTTTATTTGGAAGAAAGTCAATAGCAGAAGCTTATAGTGCTACAGAGTTTGTGCCCCACACACTTCCACAGAAAATCATGTTATCAATTTTCATGTGACTGTTAATCAATTAGAGTGACAAAGAGATGATTTGAAGTCAATTTTCTGTTTATTGCTAAATTAGCATTTGATCACACATGGTTATTTTGGTTTTCGGTGTGGCTATGTTTTCTTTGTGAAGGAGCAGAACAGAATTAGATTAGAAGAAGAACCTCTTTTCTTTAAAAAAATATCACCTGAGGGTACGCAAATTCCAGCACAAAACGATCATTTGTGTGTCATGGATGTATGGACCAGGTACTGCTAATGTCAAGGTTAAGGAAGCAACTGTAAACATAGTAGGTGTACCTCTCCTGTCTGCATTCCCTCTTGTCTTCCCCAATGGATTACCCCACTATGATCTGGCCTCTTCCAATCTTTACTCTAGTTGTCCATTAGTCTCGACGCTCCTTTCTACACCCACTGTGTGGCATTATCTCAGTCATTCTTACAACAGCAACAACCTTTCTTTGATCCCATCATCTCCTATATCATTCTATATCTCTCCCCGCTTTCTCAGCTAAACTCTTTGAAAAACATATTTACATCTGTTAGTTCTGCTTCCTTTCCTCTCCTCCTCTTTAAACACCCCAGACTCTGGCTCCCGACCTCATCCTTCAACTAAAACTACACTACAAACTTACCAGTGATCTCAGTTGCTGAATTGAATAGCCTTTCTTAGTCCTCATCCAATTCAACCTCTCAGCATTTGCCACTGTTGACTAACTTCTCTCCAACTTTCTCTTCTTTCTGAAATTTAGAACAGTGTTCTCTCTTGCCTCTCCTGTCAGTCTGTATTCTTTCTCAGTCTCCATTTCTGGATCATCGGCCATATAACTGTGGTAAGTGTCACGCTCACTCACTATGGGTGCCCCCCCAAGGTTCTATCCTGGTTCTTTCCTCTCCATCTAAGCTTTCTCATGGGATGATCTTATCAGTACTCAAGAATTGATATCTCCATACAGATGCTTCTTAGATCTATCTATCCAACTTCTGAGCTTCATGATCCCATCACCAGCGGCCTGTTGGACATTTCTAACTGGTTTTCCATAACATGTCAAGCTCAATATGTCCAAAACAGAATGATTATCTTTCCTCCTAAACTCAAACCTCTTTTGAACTTCCCCAAGTGGTGAAGTGGATAGAGTGCCAGGCTGCAATCAGGAAGACTTATCTTCCTGATTTCAGGTCTGGCCTCAGACACTTACTAGATGTGTGACCCTGGGCTAGTCACTTAATCCTGTTTACCTCAGCTTCTTCATCTGTAAAATGAACTGGAGAACCACTCCAGTATCTCTACCAAGAAAACCCCAAATGGGGTCATGAAGAATCAGATATGACTGAAACAACTGAGCAACATTACTCTTTAGTACAAAACATACAACCTGTCATTTCTATTTCCACAATCTCTCATATATACTCCCTTCTGATTCAGATCTTTCTCTCTTTTTGCCTGGCCTAATACAAAAAACTTTTAATTGTCATTTCTGCCTAGTCTCTCCTTACCCTAATCCATCTTTTACCCAGAAGCCAAAATGATTTTCCTAAGGTACAAGTCAACCATCTACTCCAATGACCCCCTTATTGCTTCTAGGGTTATGTAAACTCATCTGTTTAGCATTTAAAGCCTGTCACAATCTGATTCAAGTCTACTTTTCCAGGCTTACTGTAGAATATGTTCTGGTTATACTGGCTTACTTTGCTATTCCTCACACAGGGCAGTCCACCTCTCTTTAGAGGCAGCTTAAACCTACAGCACTCTGAAGCTGGGAAACCAATGGGCCCCTGCCCAAGAGCTCTTTTGGGCCCTCCTGGCTTTGGAGTGATTATCAATAGTTAATCAGGTTGGTTCCCAGCCTGATGTCTTTCTTTTTCTTGACCTCATTAAAGGGGCCATGCCCTGGCTACTTCTTAAACAGGCCTCACCCTAAGTGAGTACCTGCAAAGACTTTGGCCTAAAGGACCCAAGGTCTCCCAGTGCAGCCTGGGTCATCTCCAGTTATCCTGATGAATATCTGGTCACTGGATTCAGATGGCTCTGGGGGGGAAGTGAGGCTGGTGACCTGCACAGCCCTCCCTCACTCAAAACAAAGTCAAGTGCAAGTCAAGTCATCATTTCTCTGATGGCTTGGTCTTCTTTGGCAGCGAAGGACAAACGCAATGGAGACTGATCTGGTTTATATATTATATCTGATGAACAGTTCCCAGTCAGTTTGTAATCCAGGATACAAAAGAAATGGTGCAGATTTGGTACGTGCAACGATAATTTCATAGGTAGTAGTTATTCGGTACTCTAGCTTTCAGATAGGCGAGCTATGCCATGGGATAGATTTTCTTTTAGATAAAATGTACAAATATTCTGGTCAGCTTGGAGCTGTACCAATATTGTATTTTTGACAAAATTTCAACAGATTTTGACAGTGTCAGTAGGTTATTATAGAGGACAAAACAGGAATCCAGTAGGAATGAACTCTAGAGATACTCAAAAGGATCCATGATTACAAGGCTAGAGAAGTGAAACCTCCTAAGAAATAAGTTTGTTGTATTCAGATATGTGACAGATTGTCATACGGATGTGAGATTAGACTTTTTAATATCTTTAGAAATAAGAAGTATGAGGAAAGGGTAAAACTTATACCAAAAAGAAAGGGCCTAATACTTAGAGGTTTCAAAAAACTGAATGGGTTTTCCCTGGGAAAGTAAGCTCTCATTATTAAAATGTATAAAAGAAAATGACTTATTTCTGGGATTTTGGAAACATCTGGTAGAGTTGGAATAGGTTACATATGATTTCACATATGTGCATGATTTCTAGGGACCAGCTCAAGCCAAATGGAATTTCATATCAATTTTCTGATAATGAATAAAATATTGGATGTTTGTAATGTTGAAATATGGTCTTTAAAATTAGCTTAACTCTGTAGAATTACATATTTTCCTCTACTTTAGGGGGTGTAAATTGATCATTAAAGTTTGTCTCCTTAATCTGTGTTACATAGCAGGTGGGCAAGTTTATTTACTATCAGAATTATGGCATATTTTTTACTTTTTTAGATTTCCTGACAATTTGAAAGCAGAATAAATTACTGTGGATTTGGAAATAGCTCAGAGATTGAATCCATTGGATTACATGATGTATTTTGTTCATAGACAAGTTTTGTTCACTCATTTCAGTCTTGTCTGACTCTTTGAGACTGTATTTGGGGTTTTCTTGTCAAAGATATTGTAGTGTCTTGCCATTTTCCTCTCCAGACTATTTTATAGATGAGGAAACTGAGGCAGAGTTAAGTGACTTGTCCAGAGTCACACAGCCATTGAGTATCTGAGGCAAGATTTAAACTTAATTCTTCCTGACCCCAGGCCTGCCAGTCAATCCACTGCACCATCTAGCTGCCCTTGGACAAGTGTTGCTGAGTTCAAATTAGTTAAAATTGTACTCATTGATGGACTAGTAAGAACAGTTGTCTCTCTGGTGAATATAATTCTATCATGTAAGATGAGAACTCATTGTGGCTCTAGACTATTAAATCTTTGTGTCAAATGAGGTAAGACTGCTGGTGTTCTTTAGGGAATGATCAATTCGGTGAAACATTTTGTTATTGAGTTGTTTTAGTCATGTCTGACTCTTTGAAACCCCATTTGGGGGTTATTTTGATAAAGCTACTGCAGTGGTTTGCCATTTCCTTCTCCTGCTCATTTTAGAGATCGGAAAACTTAGGCAAACAGGGTTAAGTGACCTGCCCATGGTCAAACAGCTAGCTGGATTCAACTCCCGTTCTCCACATTCCAGAGCCGGCACTTTCTCCAGAGGTTCAGAATTGACCGGATTCTGCCTTGTAGTCATTTCTTTATGTGTTTTCAAATGGACATTAGAGCAAACATTTGAACCTTATACACATATTTCTACTTTAAAAAGAAATTAAACTGCAGCCGAGTACATGGTCTACTATACCCATTTGCTTTCACAAACAAATCCAAAGGCAAACAAAAAGTGGTAGAAAAGTTTAGATCAAAACTATCAGCTCTTTTTTGTAAGATGTTACATCAAACCTTGAAAGTGGTCTAGTTGCGTGTCATAGCATTATAGAATTTCAGAGTTGGAAGGTCACATAGTCCAACCACTATCCAAATAGCAATATGGCGTTGCTGACAATTTGTCATTTAACCTTTACTGGAACACATCTGGTCATGAAAGAACACTACCTGCTGAAGCAAGTGCAACTCATTATCCTTGTGCTTTAATTATTTGACTCTTTTTCCTAACATCTAAGCAAACTCTTTACCTGTGTAATTTCCTTCAGTTTGTCCTTGTCAGTTTATTCCTGCCATATGCAAAGTAAGTTCTAGTTCTGTTTCCAGATGGGAATTCTCACATTCTTAAATAATGTCCTCAATATTCCCTCCTAATCTTCTGTTCTCTTTTCTCTGGTTAATCCCAGTTCTGTCGGCCCACCCCTCCATGGCATTGTTTTGATAAGTCATTATCAGGTTATCCTCTCCTCTCCACTCCCCATATACCAGCTTATCAGTGTACTTCCTGAAATGTGGATAGAATATAGCAATATTCCAAACGTGGTCTGATCAGGGTGGAGTATATGGTAAGCATATTGCATATTGTGCTTCTTTTAATTCCACCTAAAATCACCCCAGCCTTTTTTGTCTGCTAATATCTTATTCCTTATTCAAACTGAGCTAATGTTTGAATAACCATTCCCCCTGTCCCCCCAGGCATTTCCCAAGTGACAGTTTGATCATACTGTGGCCATTATATTTGATCAGTTTAGTTGAGTTTTGGAACCCAAGAGTAGGATTTTACATTTGCCATAATTGAACGTCATCTTGGTATGTATTAATCTCATTGTTTTATTTTATCAAAATCTTCATGACTTGAGAGGAATTAAAGATAGAAGGAAATTGAGAGTTCATCCCTTCTTTTTATCTCTAAGGAAATGGAGATGTAGGGCAGTTGAGTTACTTTTCCAGTTTTACACAATTAGTAGAAGAACCAGGAGCAAATCCCAATCTTCTGATTTCAAATGTAGCATTTTTCTACTAACTACATGCATTTGAAATTTGATTATGTTGTCCAGTGTGTGTTACCCCTCTAAGTTTCACATCATCTATAAATTTGAAAAATAAATATCTTCATAAAAATCAAGCTCATCATCTTGACTTTTAAGAATTTGTAAAATTGACATACAATATACCTCACTTGTGTTGTGACAGTAGCTTTGTTCTCTCTTTATCATCAGTTATAATTCCTTCTACTTTAAGCAGTAGTGACATCCCTTCTTTGATCTTTTTCTTTTTTTTGGACTCTGCATAGATGAAAAAAAAAGCCCCTTTTGTTATCCTTAGCATGCAACAGAAGCCTCTGATCATTCTTTCGTGTTTCTGACATTCTGACCGTCTCACTTTTTGAATTCATCCTTAGTTACTTATCTTTCCTTCCATCTTCTGTACATATCTTCTTTTTATTCTACTATATTGTAGAAATACATGTTGTATTTCATAAATTTAAAAAATGAATTTAAAAAGAAAAAATCTAAACTTAACAAACACCAAATAAAATGAGTATTTCCATAGATATAGTAGAACTAAAAAGTTTGGGAATGGAGCTTCAGATCTCTGGTATAATATAAATTTCATAGATTCTTTTATCACAATAAAGATTTTTAGCTTTTAAAGCTATCTTTGTTTTCTGTGCTTTTTTTTTTTTTGCCTTTTGTTCTCTGCATACAAAAATACCTCAATGAATCTTTCCTGGTTTCTTTGATTCTCTTTCTCTCTATCTCTGTCTCTGTCCCCTCATTCCTCCTCTTAAAAAAAATAATCCTCGTAGCAAACATGCATAATAAAGAACAAGTTTCCACACTGACTGTGACCAAAATTTATGCTCATTTTGCATCTGGATCCCCACCTCTCCATTCAGAGATGAGTAGCATGTTTTTTTCCAACCATCCATGGAACATTTGTTGGATGTCACATTGATCAGTTTCCAAAATCTTTCAAAAGTGGTTTCTCTTTTGGTAATGTTTTTAAAATTTTCTAAGTTGTTCTCCTGGTTCTTCTCACTTTTCACTCACTCTGCATTTGTTAATGCAGGTCTTCTCAGGTTTCTCTGATACAATACATTTTGTCTTTTCTTATGGCATGTTGTTATACCATATATTCATGCATCATATTTTTTCTAACCTTCTCAAGTATATGGGCAAGGCTTTTGTGTTTCTAGATTTTTATTTCAGAAAGCTACTGTATTTTTTATCCCTTTGATATATACACATCACCATAATTTATATTCTGCTTTAAGCTTTGAAAAGCACTGTCCAAATATCCCACTTCATCTTTACCACAACCTTGGGAGATAGATGTTAATACTTTTAGTTTGCAACTAAAAGTATTTTTAGTTTGCAAATGAGAAAATTGAGGCTGAAAAAGATTTATTGACTCTCCTAGACTCACTCAGTTGGTTATTGTCTAAGATTAGATTTGAACTCAATTCTTCTTGACTTAGCAGTCTTATTTTTGAGCTAGGGACACCACTGATGCAATAATTTATTTAGCTTGATGATTTGTAATGGGTTTTATTTTCTTGACTTTTTAATGAATGGGAGATGGAGTGGTGATGTGTAGAATATTTGAAAATGTAAATGAATTTGAAATTTTTAAAAAAAGAGTGTATCTCTTACCCATAGCTACAAAAGGTATATCATATGTTTTTTTTTCTATTTTTAATAGCATAATATTCAACATTAAGGTAATATATCCATTTAGGAAGCAAGAAATATTGTGTAAGGTATTCCCAAAATTTTTCTTTCTATTTTTTCTACCATTTTTAAAAAGTTGAATATTGTTCTTTTCTATCGTACTGCTTGGTAGAACAGTGGATGGAGCCTAAGGGATGGGTCTAAAGTCAGGATGAATCATCTACCTGAGTTCAAATCTGGCTTCAGATACTTACGAGCAGTGTGACCCTAAGCAAGTCACTTAGCCCTGAAAATCAGCTGGAGAAGAAAATGGCAAATCACCCCAGATGAGGTCACAGAATTAGAGACAACTGAAAAACAGTGAACAAGTTTTTTTCCCCTAAGTAATTGATGTTTTCCAGTTAATTGGCCATTAGGTTACTGAGTTTTCTTGGTTTCTATTCTCCCTTGTCTATACTTTTTTTTAAAACTCATACTAGATGGTTTAGATAACTGCTGCTTTATAATAAAATTTTTATTCTAGAAGTTCTATTTTCCTTTTACCTATAAAGGTTTTCTAATTACTTTTGATATTTTAAACATATTTTTTCCAAATGAGTTTTGTTATTTTGTTGAATCCTATAAAGTATGACTTTTCTAATTTCACTGATATATCTTTGAAATTTTAAGTTTACATGAGTAATATTACCATTTTAATTATATTGATACAGCCTAGCCATAAGACCTAAATACTCCTCCAACAACTTAAGTTTTTTTTGTCACTTTAAAGGGGTAATTGAATCTATACAAGTACTTTGTGTGTTTTGATGAATTAGTCCTCAGATATTTTATAAATTTTGAATGAACTTTTCTTTAAATTATTGCCGCTTGGATTTTGTCATTCTTATTTAGAAATTATGTTACTTTTGAATGCTTATTTTTTAACCTGGAACTGAGCTGAAGTTATTGTCTTGATTAGCATCCTTGCTGATTTCCTAGGATTTTCTAAATAAATTATCATATCATCAGAAAATAGGGATAATTGTAATGTGTATTCCTCTTGCTGTTAATTTTAGGAGTGTTTTTTCATATTGTTGCCCTTAGGTCAATTGATAATTTTGGCAATGAATCTGCAAATTAATTTAGACTTCATTGCCATTTTTATTTTCTTAATTCAATACAACTAACGCATAGTTAAAATCTCTCTCCTGTGTTTCTTGAAGGATTACTTTGTAGTTGTATTTATCTAGTTCCTGTGTGAATTGTGGGTGGATTCTTAAGTATTTTATATATTTTTTATTATTTTAAAGTTTGTATATCTTTTCCCATTGAGTTTCATGGGTAATATTTTGGTAATATAGTTTTTGTTTGATTTCGTATATGTATGTACACATATATGTATATGTGTATGTGTATCTATACCTTTTTTCCTCTTAATTTAGGTAGAGTATTTTATATTTTTATAAATACTAATCTATTTAAATGATTGCTTTTGCAATTGGACAGTTTCTAGTTATTTCATCCCTCATCTGTTGTAGATTCTTTTTTTCATTTTATATTTTAGCAAATTGATGTTCCTTTTGTAAATCAAGTAAGATAATTTTTATAGTTTATTAATTTCTTCCCCAAACCTCTTTATTTTATTCATATATTCAGTGTGATTCTTATAACATCTTTTATTTTCAAAATTATCATTGATTAGGACTCTGTTGCGGTTCCATGCTATGGTAGTTGAAAATGGGTGCTGGCCTCAGCCTATCTTTGTCTCCTCCTTTTATCACAATTACTAGTTGGGATTTTGCTTCCTTCATTGGTTGGCATTAAATGACTGTCAGAAAAGATGTGTCAGAAATGTCTCTGGTCCCAGGGCAACTGTATGGTTCCCTGTTCCCATCATAGGTGTGCACACTGAGTCATTGAGCTTACCTTTCATTGGTTTCATATGCAGTATCTGGTTACATCTCTCCATCCAGTGACCTAGTTTTTTCTCCTGCTTCTGTGAACGTCCAGGACCAAAATCCCACTGGCTTCTGCCCCATTTATGCTTGCTCACACTGGTTTTATATTCCTAGGCATGTCCCCGATCTGAGCATTTGCAGGTTTCTTACTACCTTCCTGGTTAGCCCTCGACTGGATCTTAGAACTTACAGATATTTTTCTTTGATCTCTTTGGTGTTGTTTCATCTAATGTTGTTTTAGATGTTTGTTAAGCTATTGGTGTGAGATGAAGGCTCTTCTAGAACCTTTCATGACTTCATCTTAACATCTGAAAAACAAGCCTCTCTTCGCTGTTGAAACCACAAGTATAGACATGCACATGCACAAACATACATATCACTTTATGATTAGAAATAATACCTAGGATTATCTAGCAAGAGAAATGGATGGAATCTTAGACGCTATCATCTCATTTACCTCTTACGAAAACCCTGTAAAGTTTTGTAAGGCTGATGGCACCCAAAATTAACTTTCTCAAGTTTCTCTTAGCTCTTAAGTGGCAGAACTAAGATATCTTCTTATTCCAAATCTTTTTAGCCCTCAATGTCATCTTAAAAACTAAAATTTAAAGCTTTTATCCTCTGGGGAATGGCAATTTCCCTCTCCTTACCCTCTATAATAATTATTATCATTGGAGTCTTGGGATCTAGAGCTCAAAGGAATCCTAGAGACTATCTAGGGCTAGTCCAATATTTTGCAAGTAAAGAAACTGAGGCCCACAGATGTTAAAGACTTCCTACAATTCACACAGATAATTAGCATAAGAAATAGCATCCAGGCACAGGTACTTTAAAATCTGGTGCTTTTTTCTTTTGCAGTTGTTGGCTGAATCATATTCTTCATTATCGTTTTCTCTAATTTTTCATGAGAATGTATCTGTATCACCAATGAGATTAAAATCTGCTTTAGAGATTATATAATATACTTCTCTATATTCCTATTGATTAGCAAAAGTGCTCAGTCAATACTTAATGAAATAGGTTGACTAAACAAGCTTATACATTCATTTAAAAATGATATAAAATTGTCACGTTCTTCACCATACTAAGAAATAAAAGTAGTTCTTTCTGAGTATGCACTCTTTTTTAGTTCTTTTTGTGTGCATACATATACTCATATTTGAGTATGGGTGCTTTTTCTGTATGTAAACTCTCAAACTGGGACCTCTTTGCATCCAAGTTGTTAAGATAAACATCCATGTCATAAATAAGATGAATTTCAGAAAAATCAAACTATCTACAAGAAAAGCATATAAAAATTCTAACCAGTGCTCTCATTCAGCATGGCATAGAGCATCATTATATTATATGAGTACTAATCAATGGAAAGCATTTTTTAAAAGTAAATGCCTGACTTGTGTAAAGTACTTGGCTAGGTGAGAAATATACACAGACAAAAGAAGAAATAATCATTGACCTCAAAGAGTTTGCATTCTACTGGAGCCCACAACATATGTACACACATATATGTATATGTGTATATATGTATATGTGTATATATGTGTATGTGTATTTATACGTGCATATACACACACGTCTCCCCACAAGTATAAATATATATATATATATATCAAAATAAATGCAAAGGAGTTAAAGACATGGTAGTTAAAGAGGAGAAAGCAGTAGCAATTAGGGAAAATGGGGAAGTTTCCATATAGAGTTGTATCTTGACCAATTGGAGACACTCTGGGAGCTAGAAATTTTAAGATACAGTGCATTCTAGACATCAAAGATAGCCTGTGTAAAGGCAGAGACACAGAAGATGGAGTTTTGTATCAAGGCAAGTCAAGCAAAACAAATTCCTACATGGACCATGCCGTATCATTCTGTTCATATGTACACATGTCCAAACATTTACGTGTGTGTATTTCAGTATGAACTCTCAGTCTATTACTTCCTTATCTAGGGGTAGAGAGTATGTTTCATAATGAGTCCTCTGGAATTGTGGTTGGTCGTTGTGATGATCAGAGTTCCTGAGTCTTGCAAAGTTGTATGTCTTTATAATAATATTATTATTGCATAAATTTTTCTCCTGTTCTACTCACTTGTCTTTCTCTTGATTCACACAAGTTTTTCTGGGTTTTCTGAAACCATCCCTTTCATCATTTCTTACAGTGAAGTAGTATTCTAATCACATTCATAAATAATAATATTCAGCATTCCCCAATTTATGGGTCCCACCTGATTGGTAATAATAGAGATCCTTGCTTATGTGTGATCTTCTTGATAAAGCTCTAGTCTATTGCCATTACAAATAATACTGGCTCTTATTATTAGATACTTATAATATAAAGGAAAGATTCATTTATTGCTATGTTTTCAAGTTTTTTTAAAACAATAATGGGTGTTGAATCTTGTCAAAAGCTTTTCTTATGTATCCCTTCATATAATCATATGATTTTTGTTGTTTTTATAATTACTATGGTTAATTACATTTTATTTTTCCCAATATTGAAGCAACTCTGCATATCAGGTATAAATCAGCCTGCTAATAGTGTATATTATAATATACATTATAGTATAATGTAATAAACAGTATAGTATAATCTTTGTGATGTTTTCCGGTACTTTCTTTGCTGATATTTTATTCATAATTATTGCACCTAGATTCATTAGGTATATTGTTATAAATTTTTATTCCTCTATTTTGACTATTTCTTGTTTAAACATTGAAATCATACTTGTATCTTAAATAGAATTTGGTAAGGCCCTTTCTTTTTCAATTTAGTCAAACAGGTTCTCCAGCATTTGAGTGATTATTCTTTAAATGTTTCAAGAAATTCCTTTATAAATTCATTGCGTAAAATTCTCCCTAACCCCTCTTTTTTGAAAGTTTAATTATTCTTTGTTCAGTTTCTTTTTCTAAAATAGGGTTAAGTCCTCTATTTCCTATTATTTTAATCTGAACATATATATTTTTAAAAAATATTCATATATTTCAATATGATTATTAGTTTTCTTGCATATAACTGGACCAAATTGATCCTAATAATATTTTGTATTTCTTCATTGGTTGTAAACTTAGTTTTTACATTTGAAATCAAAAAATGAAAATCAAATTAGCTAATGATTATTTTACTTTTGTAAATTAATTAATTCCTATTTTATTAATTCAATTTTACTTGTTTTAAACTTTATTTAAACTCTATTTTGATTTTCAGGATTTCTACTTTGGTGTTTCATTGGTGTTTTTTAATTTATTGGCTTCTCTGTGGGTTTGAGGAGCATTAGGGGGTTGCATAACTAATTGATCAGCTCTTTCTCTCTTTTATTAATGACACTGTTCAGAAACATAAATTTTCCCCTGATTATTTCTTTGACTGATTCCCAAAATTTTTATGTTGTCTCATTGCTGTCATTTTTAATGAAATCATCATGCTTCTTTCTTTTTCTACTTTGCCCTCTGGTTCTAAGAGATTGAGACAGCTTTCTTTTAGGATTTCTTGCAATATAATCTCTCTCTTCCCCTCTCTCTCTGTCTCTCCCGCTCTCCCTCTCTCCCCCTCTTTCCCACCCTCCCTCCCTTTTAGTCATGCCTTTCCCTCTTTTTTGGTCATGCCTTTTAGGTTAGTCCAATAATTTTTAAATATCTCTCCTCAATATACTTATTAGGTCAATTGTTTTTTGCTATGAGGTAGCTCATATTTTTCTTAATTTTTTCCAGTCTTTTCAAAATTTGCTTTAATATTAATTCATGTCTTGTAGAGTTATTAGCTTCCATTTGGCCAGTTTTACTTTTCTTGGAGCCTTTTTTCTTTCTTTTGGGTAAGGTTTTGTTTCTCTTGTTCCAAGCTGTGAATTGTCTTTTTATATCTTTCTTTCATAGATCTCATTTCTTTTTCCTATTTCTTTCCTCTAGCACTATCATCTGATTTTAAAAATCAGTTTGCAATTTTTTTCTAACTCTTGTTTTATCTTTTCCATGAATTTTGATTGGACTTGTACCCCAACTATGTTTTCCTTGAGGCTTTGCTTTGGAAGTTAATTACTTCTGAGTTTGTGTCTTGAGTTTCCCTGTCATCACAGTAGCTTTTTATGGTAGGATTCATTTTTGGTTTGTCCATTTTTCTAAATTAATTTTTCATTTTTTATTTTACTTTATGACTCATCTGTGCACATTTCTCCGTAGCATGTTGAGCTAAACTTGTCCTCTTAGGACCTTTTGCTGCTTTCTTGGGGCCTTGAATTTTGTGTTACTCAAGAATCTTAGGGTTTCTCAGGTTAGCCTACTAGCATTCAATGCACCCCACATATGCTTCACGGCAATGTCTTCTAATTTCCCCCATCGTCTGAGTCCTGCTAATTCTCCTCTAAGTTTGAGTCTGAGCAGTTTTCCCATGGGCTTCCTGATTGGAAGTCAAAGCAGATCACTGCTGGACTCAGCTCTGTGCCCTTTAGGGAGCTCTGCAGGGTCAGAGTGACAGATACTTTGGTCTGAGATTCCTTACCTATTTATTCCACTGATGTGGCAGTTAGAATGGCATGCCTGCCTTGTTCCTGCATTTAGAGTCACACAGGGGCTGCTTTTTAAAATTTAACTTGTTCTTCTCTATGTACTTAGTTCACCTACTGTAGCTTTTAGGTCCCCTCCTCTGTCTGCCCTGTATTTGGAACTGGTGAGTAAGTGACAGAATTGCCAGATGGCATCTTCTCCCACACCAGGCACAAGTTTGAGGAGCCCAGGCACCTTTTACTGCTCCAGCGCTTTTTGCCCTGATACAAAAGCTAGGACCTCTTTCAGTACCTGGACATTGAAATGCTCTGCACAACACACTCCTGGGCAGATGCTGTCTTGTGTGTACTGACCTTTCTGTCTTCATGTGTTGACTTGAATTTGAAAATGGATTCAGTGTGATTTTTTTTACTTGTATTTACCTATTTGAATTCTATCTGGTGCACTTTTTTAAGATCATTGTGCAAGGTTTTCCTTGTTATTGCTCCTGCC
Source organism: Bettongia penicillata ogilbyi (assembly GCA_023548195.1). Classification (NCBI taxonomy): domain Eukaryota; kingdom Metazoa; phylum Chordata; class Mammalia; order Diprotodontia; family Potoroidae; genus Bettongia; species Bettongia penicillata. The sequence goes on along the minus strand of JAJHZJ010000694.1, from coordinate 157,764 downwards.
ACTCCACCATCTTGCCTCCACCCTTCATGGTCTTCAAGAAAAGTCTATGTTCAAAAAAAGTGAGTGGAGATGTATATGCGGTGGGAGAGGTTTGTTTGCAAAAATTGAGTAAATATTAAAAATTCAGGCGAAAGAACTCATTCAAATTTCAAATTTAACTAATTTAACAAATTTAACTGCTGTATTCAGAAATTATGTGTTGAGTACATGAGTTTGTACGTTAGTGTGAATGTTGTACTCAATGTGGGCTACATATTTTGATGGACTGCACTTCATCTTAGGGTTTTTAGGTGGATGGGAGGGTTCAGATATATCTGATAAATTTTCTTAAATGATTTAAAGTTCATTCTCTTATTTTCTGTTACAACTTGCAAGTCTCTTTAAATCCAGAGTTTCTGACCCATTATAGAGTAGTTGGGAACAAATCAAATACTTACTGAATTGACAAATACCAATTCAATTCTCTTAAATAGCTTTAATTTTTAAAGTAGAGGAAGTTTTGCTCATCAATAGGTTACCAGAACTACTTTAGAATATACATTGTCCTATTCAGTTGACCTTTCAACTTACTCTACCTGTGATGTACTCATACAATATCTGGATAACTCTGTCCTTTGTTACTTTTTTCTTACACTTCTTTACAGGCCATGGTATCTCCTTTATATAAAATACACTTGTGAAAGCTTTTTCTTCCTAACAATTTTGTGATCCAGAATACTTTCTGTGCTTCACTTAGATATACTTTCTCACTGAGAACTTTCTGATATCAATAAAAATCTTGGCTATCTATCCATTTTCTGCTTTAAAAATTCTATTTTCTTATGAACATTTGCAAATCTTTTTTTATAAATTAGTAATGAGTAAAATTAATTATGTCATTCCTTATTTTTCATCTTTTTAACTTTATCATCTTCCTTTTCATTCCCAAATCCTCTCTCCTTTCCTATTATGAAAGAGAAAAGGATGAGCTAAATTGACATTTTAGATGAGGAAGACATTAGCGATAATGCAATCTACCCACCCCCTATGTTATAGACTGATACCCAGAGAAAAAAATGATTTGTATACAATCAACAATAGAGCCTATTTTAACCTAAATCATCTCTCTTCTTTTGTTTTACTCAAGAATGGAATGAGATATGATGGCTAAAGAGAAAAAGAAGGACAAATGAGGACAGGTTGACTAGTAGAGAACTACTAGTAGAGGTGAAGAGGAGCAGTCAAGTTAGTTAAGGGGTGGGGGGGGAAACTAATTTGTCATAATTTCCAGGGCTTTTACTCTCTCCTTAAAAGGAAAAGCACTGAATTTTAAGTCAGAAGGTATAGATTCATCTTAATACTGTTGTTGATTCCCTATATGAGCTTCAATAAATCATTTGACTTCTCTCCTCCTCATTCTTTTCATTTGTAAAATGGGGGAAGGAGTTTATATTAGACAATCTCGAAGATTGTTTCCAGCCATTGCCTGTTATCCTTTCTAATTGGTAGATTTCTAGGTTCTTTTTTGATCATGGCTTTCAGGTAGTCAAGTAATTTTTAAATTTTCTCTCTTGGGTTCATTTTCCAGATCAGTTAATTTTCTAATGAGATACTTCACATTGCCTTCTATTTTTTTTCATTCTTTTAGTTTTGTTTTATAATTTCTTGATTTCTCATAAAGTCATTAGCTTCCATTTGCTCCATTTTAAGGAATTATTTTCTTCAGTGAGATTTTGGACTTGTTTTTCCATTTGGCCCATGTTGCTTTTAAAGCATTCTTCTCCTCTTTGGCTTATTGGGCCTCTTTTGCCACTTGGGTTAGTCTAATTTTAAAGGTGTTATTTTCTTTAGCATTTTGGGTTGGGGGGTTTCCTTTTGCAAACTGTTGACTCCTTTTCATGATTTGCTTGCATCTCCCACATTTCTCTTCCCAATTTTTCCTCTACTTCTCTTACTTGATTTTCAAAATCTTTTTTTGAGCTTTTCCATGGCCTGAGAACAATTTATATTTTTCTTGGAGGCTTTGGATTCAGGAGCTCTGGCTTTGTTGTCTTCTGGTTGTATGTTTTGATCTTCCTTGTCACCAATGGTGTGAGAAAATACCTCTTCACAGAGACAGTAATAATTTATAGTCTGTTTCTTTCATTACTTGACTTTTGAGCTGTTTGTTAAGTGAGGGACTCTAGAAGTAGCTTCTGCTTCAGTAGTGGCTGCTACTGCTTTAGGGCTGGGGCCAAACCATGCTCCCCTCTCAGTCAGGTGAGAGACCCTTCCCACTGACCTTTGAAGCTGTCTGGTGTTTGTGAGTTGAGAAGTCTGGAAAACCAGTTGCTGCCAGTGATTCAGTCCCCTAAGGTCTGCTGGTGCTGGTGCAGCCCACAATGAACCGAGCTCCACTCCTAGCCTGGCACAATGAACCCTTCCTGTCTACTTTCAGATTATCTTGGGCTAGAAATTTGCTTTTGTCTGTCATTTTGTGGCTTCTGCTGCTTTAGAATTTGCTTACAGTTATTTTTTTTTACAAATTTTTGAGGGTTTTGAGGGGAGAGATCTAGCAGGTCCCTGCTTCTATTCCGCCATCTCGGCTCCACCCAGAATTCATTTAGCACTCCTGAATGAATGAATATACACACCTCCAATTTGCAGGCATCTTCCTCTTTGCTGCCTTCTCTCCCCATTAGTTGGATGAAGCTGGAGAAAAGAGAAAAGAAAGGAAGAACTCTTGTCAGCGATGCAGGGAGCGGTGGGGGATTGAGCTTTCTCTTTCTTCTGGCTGCCGGAGACGGGATCCTCCCTTCTCCCCAGTCAATACATTTCGTGATTCTTTCAGGTTAGTTGGGCTCTTTGTTCTCAAGGTCAATCATCAGAGACTGTATGATTTTGTGTTAGTGAAATTTTGAAGGGATCCTTGCATATTTATGGCTTGGACTAATAACTTCTGATATCCTTTCAACTCCTCTCTCCTATCATCCTGTGATGTATTGAACTCTCATGCAAGGGCAATGGAATAATGTTCTTTAGGTAATCAATACAATCAATACCATGAGTACCTGAAGGGATGTGGAATCACAATGGCAGATTATCAACAAGAAATGAAACCTCTTATGGAAAATTGTCTGAAAAAGATCTACACAATACAGTGACTGTGATCATGAAACCAAAGAAAATGTTACAGTGAATTATTCCCCCCACCCCTCAGTCCAGGGAAGCTTAGGGAGACAGAGAAGTCTGACGATATTGAGAACAAGGTCTGTCTAGGAGTACATTACACAGAGTATTTTACTGCCCAGGGAATGAAAGATAGCCAAGATTGACTCCTAGAGTGGGAAGTGATCCCAGAGGATCCTTATACAAGGGGAAGGAACAACTGTGATCTGGCAGCTCTGTGATTCACTCTGAAGTTCCAGTTTAGATTAAGGAGACATTAGAATTTGCACGTAGGCAAAGTGGAGAGGAGTAGCCCCTAGTGGGCCCTAGAGGGGTAGAACAAGTAGCCCTGTGGCTCTAATCCCAGGGCAGGAGAAATTATTTAAAAGGATAACTAATTGGAAACCAAAGGGCAAACTGTAGTTTAGTCATGTCACATATACTCTAGAGCCTCTCAATAGGAAAAAAAATGACTGATGGTGTGTGTGTTAGTTCTTCGTTGCTGAAGAAGACCATGCCATTGGAGAAATAATGACATGACTTGCACTTGACTTTTATTTGAGTGAGGGAGGGCTGTGCAGGTCACCAGCCTCACTTCTCCTCCAGAGCCAACTGAATTCAGTGACCATATATTCATCCGGATGACTGGAGATGACCCAGGAAAAGGCAATTGGGGTTAAGTGACTTGCCCAAGGTCACCCAGCTAGTGAGTGTCAAGTGTCTGAGGTGAGATTTGAACTTAGGTCCTCCTGACTCCTGCACTGGTGCTCTGTCCACTGCACCACTTAGCTGCCCCTAAGCCCTACTGATGGTAGTGGTAGTCTACTGAAAATTCCAATGAAGAACAATCAGAGAACCCCAAAACTGTGTCAGTAACTTGCACAACTCAGACAGGAGGATAGTGTATGTGGCCTTTGCTTTGGATCACATCACTTTGGAAACACTGAATACTTCCAGCATAAGGAAAGAAGAAAGAAGCTTAGACCACAAGTTTGTGAGAGAAGTGCACAGGGTCTAGCACTAACAGCTGTAAGACATAGCAAAGAAGAAATGAATCCCACATAAAGAACAATTGTTGTGAAAGAGAAACTCAAGATATAAACCCAGAAAAACAATAATTGTCAAAGCATCATCAAGCAAAACCTCAGTAAAAATCATAGTTTGAGGTTTAGTTCTAAGTTCAACCAAAATGCATGGAAGAAATAAAGTAAGAGTTAGAAAAATGTTCCAAAATAATTGTCAAAAATGAATGACAGCACTAAAGGAAAAGACCAAGAAAGAAATGAGAAGAAATGAAACCTATAAAAGAAAGAAATTCATTGTAAAAGGAAGAGAATTCAAGTCTTGGAACAAGAGATATAATAAAACCTTACCCAAGGGAAAGAAAAAAGAACTCAAAGAAAAGGGAAATTGACCAAATGGAAGCTAATAACACCAGAAGACATGAAGAAATATTAAAACAAAGTCAAAAGACTGAAAAATGAAGAAACTGCGTGCTATCTCATAATAAATACAACTGACCTGGAAAACATATCAAAGAGAGAAATTTAAGAATTATTGGATTACCTGTAAGGAATAACAAAAAAAGAAGGGAATTTGGACATTATATTTCAAGAATCCTAAAAGAAAATTTTAGAACCAGAGGGCCAAATAGAAAAAAAATCTACCAGCCACCTCCTAAAACTCCCAGGATTGCTATATTCTAAACTATAGCTTCCAAGTAAAAAAAAAAAAGAAAAAATTCTGTAAACAGTCAAAAAGAAAGAATTGAAGGACTAAGAAGATACATGACAAGATTTGGCAACCACTATCTTAAAGAAGCAGAGAAGTTGGAATGTGATATTCCAGAAAACAAAAGATCTAGGCTTATAACCAAAAATAACTTACCTAGGAAAACTAAGTATAATCCTAAAAGGAGAAAATGTTCCTTAATGTATAGATGACCTTCAAACATGATGTCTGTTCTGTTGAAACCACCAGAACTAAGTAGAAAACCTGTCATAGGAGTCAAAAGAAGCATAAAATGGTAAATATGAGGGAGCAATCATAAGGGATTAAACAAGGCTAAACCGTTAACATTCTAAGGGGAAATGACACATGCCCTTCTTCTTAACTCTACCTCTGCAATAAGTGGTAAGGAATCTAATTAGACAGAGGCCTTTGAGTCATTCTCCTATGCCTTAATAGTTTTAATAGAAAAATTGAAAGGGAGGATAACAGTAAATACAGTTATCCTACATCGTGATTTTCTGCAATGTGGTTTGGATATATCATGAGTTGGCATAAGAAATTAAATGGAAATTTGGGAGAGTTTTGTGGAAATCACAGAAAACATGTGAAGCAAACAACACAGAAACAGTTTAGAAACTCAGAAATGTATTATATAAAATTATATAATATATTGTATAATATCAACTTATTTTATCTTTTAAAACCGTAATAAATCAAACTTCTCTGGTACAAAGAGAGGGCCAATACATTTTACGCAGATTTTCCAGATTATGAGGATGTCACACTGCAAATCCCCATGATGTGGAAGGGATAACTGTATAGGGAGGAAGAGAGATGACTGTAGGGGAAATTACTATATATAACTGGAGTACAGAAATAGAAGTCTATACAACAAAGGGTGAGGACTGAGCAATACTTGAACCTCATTCCCCTGTGAACCAAAGAAGGAAAGAATATAAACACACACACACACATACATACACACACACTCACACATATACATACAAACATCTGGATATAGAAATGTATTTTACCAAACTGGGAAAGAGGAAGGAAAGGAATGAAAGGAAAAGTGGAAAAGGGGAGAATGAAGAGTCATATTTTCCTATAATGCTTACTAGTTTTGGAAAGACAAAAATACGCAAAAATGGCAAATTGAAAAGGACTTTATTTAGGGAACTTGTTATAGTAAAGTTAATATTTAACATGCGAGTATGTTTTGCTTGGCATATTTGTAGTAGAACTATATCATGATTTTTAGCGCATAACAGAATTTAATTTTCATTTTAACACCTTGGTGTCTGAGTCCTTTGTTTCTAAACTCATTGGAAGAAGTGGGCAAATATAATGCTGAAGTATAATATAGATGGTAATTTCAATTTGTTTGATTTTATAAGTGTACTGGGTCAGGGGAAGGAAGTAGGAAATCATTACTCACAATACATTGGAAAAAATATTTTGAATCATTTCCGACTTGAGCTAAACAGGTTATAAGATTTATGACTTTCCTCCCTTGTCTCCATGCCCTCTTCTCCTCCCCCATTCAAGTTCTAAAATGTTGTTTTAGGAACTGATCCATTTCTATTTTCCCCAATATTTGGAGAAAGCTTCTGCAATATATATTGCAAAACTTATTGAAAACAGCACATTTTGAACATCTTACATGCAACTTAGAACTAGATTGCCATTTCTTTTCCTATACAGATCCTGAATTGAAGAAACAGAAATTTCACTGGTGGCATTTCCAATCCCACCACTCTCCTAAAGGCCTTGTTCTTTAGAGAAATTGTAAATGATTGAAAGTTGTATAAAGAAAACTCTTAACCTTTCTGAGAAGTTGGTGGAAACTTGTCTTTAAAGTCTTTTAAATTTTTGCTCTTAAAATCTTTGAGTACTTTTTTGTTTACTAATCTGTTTCTTGGTTAAATGGAACCATCTTCTAGGAACCCTGAGCACTGTAATGATGTAATTTTTATCTTTAAAAAAATGTTCTTGACTTCATTTGTTGGAAACTATTTTTTATGTACTATCTCATTTGAGACTTCGCACAACACTTAGAGGTAGTTGCTACTGGTGTCACCATCCCTATTTTACAGATTTTTGCTCATTGTTCCTAAACTATTAAGGATTAAATAGCGGATATAAACTTCCTGACTGAAAGTCCAGCCCTCTTTCCACTGGACCATACTGCTTCTCTAATTGAATTTTAAACTTCTTAGCATTTTTGAGGTATCAGGGACCTTAGAATTTAGTCCAACTTTCATATTTAGGAATTTGGGACCTCAAGAAGTTAAATGTCTTGCTCAGAATCGGAAAATTAGGAGCAGGCCTGGGGCACAATACAAGTACACTGACATCTAGCCCAGTATATATGTATGCATGCATGTGCATGTATGCATGTATATGTACTTGTGTGTATTCATGAATGCATGTGTGTACACATGTGTGTGCATATGTGTATATTCATGAATGTGTATGTATACATGTGTAGACATATGTGTGTATATGATTTTCTTCATTTTTAAGAAAGGAATCTTCTAACATTATAAATTCCTATAAATATAAGGACACAGAGAACAATAAGGATTACTTATCATAGACTGGAGAAATTCTAACGATGATCCTATTCCCTTTCCTGTCTGGAGGAAAGATATTCTCCTTAGGACTCAAAGTATAGGATACGGGAGACAGAGAATAGTGGTTTTAGATTTCAATCAGATTTTTATGATAGAAACTTCAGTATGGTTTGGTCTATGACTGCACTCTTAACTTGTAACCTGGGTATGTGACACTTGTGCACGATGAGGCTATGGGAACCATTAAGACTCATAAAAGCTTTTCTAAATAGCAAGCTTCACATTTTCTCCTCCTTGGAGACATGATGATGTAACCTTTCTTGTCTCAGAAAAGATATAGTCAAAATTAAAAAGATGTAGTCAAATTTAGAATGTGATTTCTGAAAAATAATATAGTTATTACTGAGAGTTTAGAGAAATAATGGTGCCCTTATTGATCTTATATTTTTTAGCATAATCATTTCCAGCTTTTTTTTTTTGAGTTTGGGTTTGATATTTCATTCCATCCTGCTGTTCTGAGGGGAGGTTAGGCTGTGGTGGCCTTAGAGCAAGGAAGATCTGGGTGAAAACATCCTAATCTCTTAGTATTTTAAGTAACTTCTTTCTTTCCTCCCTCTTTTCCTCCCTCCCTCCCTCCCTCCTTCCTTCCTTCCTTCTTTCCTTCCTTCCTACATGCCCTCTTCATCTCACCTCATATCATTGAAAAACAAAGAGAAAAGAAGAATTAATTTCTTTAAACCAATAGGTATAGTAAAACAAAATTAATTTCCTTATTGTCCCTATTTTTATACGTATATATGTACACATATACATGCAGGCATGCATGCACACATATCTCCTTCTTCCCTCTGATTCCAGTAGTTCTCTCTCAGGAGGGAAATGGCACACTTTATCCTAAGTCCTCTGGATTCGTGGGTCATCACGTCATGGACCACATTCTCATAGTTTTTGAATTTCTCTTTATGGTATTGTTATTCCTGGTTCTGTGCATTTCAATCTTCATTAATGTGTAAAAGTCTTCTAAATTGATCATTTTTCTCAGCTTGGTATATTCTATGCATTATTCTGGTTTTGCTTGTTTCCTTTTCCATATTCTCATACAAGTCATTCCATGTCTCTATGAACTCATCCTCCACGTTCATATATTAAAAATGCTTTAGCCAAGTGGGCATCTCTTTAATTTTCAAGGGGCTTTTTCACCACCACAGAAAGGGCCATTACACATATTTTCATATAGGTCAGAATTGTTCTTCTCTTTGATTTATTTTGGGTGTAGGCCCAGCAATGGAATAGATATGTCAAAAGGCATGAACTGCTTAGTCACTTTTTGTATATAAATTCAAATTGCTTTCAATAACGGCCTGTGTAATCTTTCAAGACTATAATAGTTACCAGCATAGAGGTCACTCTTCATACAAATAAAATCACAGTTAAAGGTAGCAGAAATATTACACATCTCTAAAATAAATTCAATAATTTTTAATTAGAGAAACTGATGAACAGAGCAACCTATGACTGTATTCCATCTAACCTTATAGGAAGAAGTTTAAGATATCCTAGTATTCTTAATAGAAATATTAGAGAAATCAATGTGGGTAGAGTTGCATTGGGGGAATAATAGCCAGAAAGAGCTATGTGGGTCCTGACTGCCTTCTAGAAATATATTTCCTCATTTGTAAATATTTATGAATGGGAGATATTCAAGACTGTCTGTTTTCCCCTTTATTTTTCATGTGAGACAACTGAGACAACTGAGGCACAGAGAGTTTAACTGACTTACCCAAAGTTACAAAGAAAGTGGTACATCTAGAAGAACTTTTCTCTTTCTCACTTTTCTCAGTTCTCTTTCCTCTTTTCGATGACCCTAAACAAACATTGGATAAGTGAGGTTTATGAAGATTAGCTTTAGAACTACTCCCTCTTCTGAAATATGGCCCATATTTATGACAATGCCCTATCAGTCCTCCCCTTTTCTGTATTATAGTGGAAGACCTGCTCATTCCTATGTCACCTACATTGAATTTCGTTTGCTCTTTTGCCTCTAACAATATATAATGGCAAATGTCCATCTGGTATTGGGAGGAAAATTAGACATAGGAGACAGTTCTAAATAAACATTAGAGAGATATCAAACTTAATTAGACAGGAGGGATTAAGCAAAAAAGAAAAATACCCCACAAGAATTTGAGATGGTCCTTCAAGAAAGATTGTGAAAATGAATATGAAGTAAAAGGTGTTTCAGAAATATAGAAAAGCACCCTTCTCTCTCATATCCATTTTCCCCCACCCATTTTTTTCTCCCTACCTCTTTCTTTCCCTTAAAAAAATTTAATTTATGGAATAAAGAAAGCATTACTGTAAAAAGTACAATAAAAAAGATGATTGCATATAAAACTACAAATCTATTCTGTATAACTTTCTGTTCCTTTCAGATATGCAACAAAATTATCATGTAGATTTTTTTTCCTTTTTTTTTCTTCTTTTACCCCTACTCCCCACACTAGAGATGGGCACTATAAGACACAAATAGGGGTGTGTGTATACACACACACACATATGTGCATCTGTGTGTGTACATATATATGTAAAATTTTTCTATACAGTCTTCTATCTATTACTTGTTTCTCTGGAGGAAAATAAATCTTTCTTCATATGTCCTTTATAGCTAATTTGGGTATTTATAATAGTCAAAATAGCTTATTCACTCAAAGTTGTTCTTAAAACAATATTGCTATTACTGTATACAGTGTTCTCTTGGTTCTGGTCATTTCACTTCATGAAAATCTTTCCATGTTTTTCTAAAATCACTGTTTACCATTTCTTATAGTGCAGTAGTGTTCCATAGCAATCATATACTGCAACTTGTTTTGCCATTACCCAATTGATGGGTATCTCTATAATTTTCAGTTTTTTGCCATCACAAAGAGAGCTGCTATAAACATTTTAGAACATGTAGGATCTTTTCCTTTTAATCTAATCATCTTTGAAAATAGACCAAGCAGTGGTATTGCTAGGTCAAAGGGTATAGATAGTTTAATAACTTTTTGGGCATAATTCCAAATTGCTCTCCAAAATGGTTGCATCAGATCACAATTCCACTAACTGTGAATTATTGGACCAATTCTTCTATATCCCCTCCAACATTTGCCATTTTCACTTTTATCATTTTAGCCCATATGGAAGGTGTAAAATGATATTACAACATTGGTATCAAGGTTATATCTCTTTCCTTTGTCTTAAAGATTATCTCAGTCAAAGGTCCAAGAAGAGTTTTCTTTGGAAAAGTTATTCCATGACTCATCAAAGTAGATGTGTAAGGTTTAAGAATGAATAGCTATAAAGGCAATGAAGTCATTTTTATCATCACAAAGGGAAGACCTTAGTTGAGATGCAATGGAAAATTTTGTCTTTAATTCTTTTAACCTAACATCTTCAATCTCAGTGGTTCAAAGGACTTTATCCATTATTAAAAATACTAAACAATAGTTCTTTACTCTATAATCATATGAGATAATTAAATCATACATGCTTTCAGGAACCTGGCCAGGGTCAGCCCTTATTTGCATAAAACATATAGAGATCAGGTTCAAGAAGCCTATATAAACTAGCATTCCGCATCATATCAGTGATTAGATAAACATTACAGAAGTGTTTAGAACAAGTATTTGACAGTGCACAGACAGTGCTAGTCTGTAATCTAGAATATTACTGTAGTTATTTACTATTGGAAAGCCCAACTCATCCCCAAACAGGAAGAGTTTAAGCAATGGCTTTCATTTATAAATTTCTATAGCACTCAATAGTATTGATCATTCAATATTTACTAAGCATTTACTATGTGCTAGACACTAGGAATAAAAAGATAAGAAGAAATAGTCTGTGTCCTCAGTGACTTAATTTTAGTGGGAGAAACAAGACACATACATATGTAATTGCAAAGTAATTTCAGAGGTAAGGCACTAGTAACTAAATAATCAGGATAGGCCTTTTGTAGAAAGTGGTACTTAAGTTGAATTTTGAAGAAATTAGGACTGCAATGTGGAAAAATGAGGAGAGAGTACCTCAAGTTTCCTTTCACCATACCCCATCCCCGCAGTGACTCTACAGATTTGGAGGGAGGGGACTGACCTAATGATTGGGAAATTTATTTAACATTCTAATATTTGAGGTACTTCCCGATGGGCTTTCTGAAGGTTTCTTCTGTAGAAAGAAGGAAGAAGTCATCACAAGGGGGGACCACAAGGAGTTTCTGGAGAGAGCCAACCTAAGTATAATGATCTACGACTGGGGAGATGAGGGCAGTGAAGACATGGCGAGAATAAACAGTGAGCTCGATGTTAAGTTTGTGCTGTTAACACAAACTGATGCGGTTTGAAAAGAGATTTTCACTTCTCTCTCTCATTTTGCGCCCAGTTTATTATTTATTTGTTTCTATTTCCTAAATCCATCTGTTCATGCCAGGCTTTTTTTTTAGCAAGATTTTGGAATTGGGGATTTGGGGAAGAGGACTGATTGATTAATTAGTAGTTCTTTTTTTGATACTCATTTTCACTTCTAAATTTTTAATGCGTGATAAAACATTCAAGTCTTTCAAATACGATAAAACTTGCTGGCCAACATAACCACAAGCTGTCTGTTGTATCTGCTTAATTTGTAGACGTAAAGAGGGGAGAGTAGGGATTCCCCTTTCAGAATAAGACATGTTTTGTGCAGGAATCCAGGGCTGGGAGCTAATGCTGCATAAAATCAGACCCAAGGTCAGTGAGATATTCCGTAACTGGTGCAGAAACATCTGGGACCCAAAGGAGGAAGATAACCCTACATATGTTTAATTTTCATCGTGTGAAATGGAGCTCAGGAAATCAGCATCCTGGAGGGGGTCCCTTCATATGCGTTGAGGTATGTTTCAAAAAGTTAACCTTTTGGGTTGGATGAAGTGAGAATATCGTAGTGGGTCAGTAGTCTTCTACCTAGAAGCCTTCAGCTCTGCATAGCAAGTGGCCAGCAAAGCATCAGTTGGCTTACCGAGTGTTAAAATGCCTCTTCTGGGGGGAATGGAGTGGGGAGAGGAGCACAGATCTGGCAAGGCTTTGGAGATGTGGATGGGATGTTTACAAGTTTAACTTGAACATAGATTGCTTGCAGAAGGAGAATGTGTAATATGCTTGTAAGATAGTTCACAGCCAGATGGTTAAAGACTTAAAAGGATAGTGAGGTTTGTATTTTATCCTAGAGGCCATAGGGAGCCAGTCGAAAATGGGGTTACAGGTCATGCCTAATAGTAATTCGCATTTCACTAATATTCTAACATTTCTAAACAGAGCTTTCTTTACAGTGGGCCCAAGGTAATAGAAATGTCTTCATTTTCAAGATAAGGAAGCAAAATCAGGAATAGTTAAAATGCTTCTTCCAATACTTCTCAGCTAGTAAATGTCATATTTGGAATTCAAACTTAGGTATCTTTACTTAAAGATGAACTCTCTCTTATTAATAGTTTTCTCCTCCCCCATTATCAAACATTTTCACTCTTATTTACTTACCCCCTATTCAACAGCAAAAAAAGGACAAAAACAAAACTGTAATGAAGAAGTATCATCAAGAAAACCAAAATTCCACATAATATTCAAAAATATATGTCTCATTCTATGTCGGTCCATTGTTCCTCTGTCAGGGTATAATTTCTAATTATCCTCATCCATCTTTTGGAATGCTGGTAGATCATTTCATTGATCAGAATTTTTTCAGAACAGACTTCCATTTTTTTTTTAAATTTTGACCATATTGTTATCATTTTATAAATTATTCTCTGGAATCCGCTCATTTCACTTTGCATTAGTTCATCCAAGTCCTCCCAAGGTTCTCTGAAACATTCCCTTCTTTATTTATTATGGCACCATATAATTCAATTACTTTCTCATAGCTTAATTTATTTATCCATTCTCCAATTGATATGCATACACTTAGTTTCAAGTTCCTTGTCACCTCTCTCTCTCTCTCTCTCTCTCTCTCTCTCTCTCTCTCTCTCTTTCTCTCTCTTTCTCTTTCTCTCTCTCTCTCTCTCTCACACACACACACACACACGCAAACACACAGCTGTGAGAATTTTTTTTTTTATGCATGAAAGACCTTTTATTTTTTCTTTGACTTCCTTAGGATATTGGCCTAGTAATGGTATTGCTGGATCATAAAGCATCCAGTTTAATAACTTTGGGGCTATTGCTTAAAACTGATTTCCCAAATAGCTGGTCCAATTCATAGTTGCACCAACAATCCATTAGTGTTCTTGTTTTCCCATACCACCTTCATTTGTAATTTTCATTTTTGTTGTCTTTTGCAATCTGGAAGTTGTAAGGTACAACCTTAAGAGCTGCTTTAATTTCTCTAATTATTGGGCATTTGGATAATTTTTTTCACATGGCTTGGATTTCTTCCCTTTAGAAATGTCTGTCCACATCCTTTGACCATTCATCTATTGGAAAACTCTTGTCATTATTCCCTGGTATTATTCCAAAGAAAGAGAACACAAGACTGTATTTGGATCATGTATCTGTTAGTCATATCTTAGCCAAGATAGTCTTCCCTGTTTTTCTTTTACTATGATTCTCTTTCCTACTGTACTTATACCAAGCCATCCCTTCTGACTCAGGCATATTCTGTATGTTCCTAGCTAACTATGTTCCTAGTAGACTTGTAACTCATGTTATTTTAAACACTTTTGCTAACTTATTAGATAAGAAAAAAGAGAAAATCTTACCCATTCAAAGAGAATATCAGTAAGATAATTTGATTTATTATAATTTAGTATATATGGTTGTGTCTCTTAAAGAGTGAAACATAAACAGTCATATCCTGAAATTTCAAGACTTAATTAGCTAATATAATTTCTTCCTTTTAGTTAATGGGGTAGGTCTAGAGGAAAATGCAACATGTATCTTAATTGATTTTCTGGAGACATTGACAGTACTTTGGTTGCCTGATCTCTTAGAGAGATTTTAGTAGGAAGGGTATTCAAGGTGAGGGAGAGAGGTTTTATGGGCAGGTAGCCTTAACAGGGCAAGTCAACAAAATGACAAGGATTTATTAAATGTTTACTATGTGTCAGGAACTGTACTAAGCACTAGGGATACCATGATTTGCAAAAAAGAAAGCCAGTCACTGACGTTAAGGATCTTACAGTTTAAATAAAGGGGAATATAACATACAAAAGTCAATTGTAAAGCAGGAATATGGAGAAAAGGGGTAATATAGTAACTGAGAGAAATGAATATTTCTCTCCTATATATATATATATATATATATATATATATATATATATATATATATAAATGACTAATTATTGTATTAGGATCAAGCTTTTTCCCCTTTTCTATTTCCTGATCCAAAAACCAACCAGTGTGGGAAATCTCTCTTAAAGATTGACCCAGACCAAGATCTAATCTACCCAGAGAGTAGAAGAAATTCTAAATTTGGGCTAAAGAGTATATTCCTGCTCATTAGTAAAGGTCTAGAAAAATGTTGATTCTCCCTTTCTTTCAAGACAGGTGGAAAATTGATGTTTCTAAGTGTCATACCCCAAGATCCTCATTTTAATCTAACCCACCTCCCATTGTGCTAACCAGAGTCGATTGGTGCCCTTCAGGAATATCTACTCTTCAAAAGGCATATAAACTGTGAGCCCACCATCATGAAAAGTCTTTGAGCTAAGAGAGATAGACAAATGACCATCCTTTTATTAATAACATTCTGGCTTTATTAATAAAATGATTATATTACTCAGAAACTGTATCTCTCAGAATTATTTTAATTGCCACATGATGTTGAAGTTAAGGAAGTACAAAATCACAGTTAATAGTGAAATGAAAGTTGAACTCCTCAAAGTGGAGATCCCAGGAAAAATTCATCAGTGGGAGAAGGGGACTGACATAGCAGAAGGATGTTGTGAGGTGAAAAGGCTACAGGCATCAAGAAAGGTCACAGGGCGAGACTGTAGTTGAGGCACAATGTCCAAAGTTCCATAATGCCCAGAAACATCAACTCTCTAAGAGGAGATGGGGGAGAAAAAGAAGGCTGAGAGCTGAGCCTGGCATAGTAGTCTGCCTACCCTTCAGCCAAGCAGCATAGTGTACTGAAAAGAGCACTGACTATGGGACTTAAATGGCATCCCATTCCTCCTTCTTTCTTTCAGTGTGACATCGAGCTAGTTACTATCCTTCTGACCTATAGTATATAGCAAGGAGAATTGACTAGGGTCTTTTTATCTTCACTCTTTCTGGAGCTTCAGATCAGTTAGACGATCAACTAGTATAACTGTTCTGAAGGTAGTAATAACAGTGACATATGTCATTATTTTCTGTAGAAGAAAATAGAAAGCTCTTTTGTAGATGTCAACAGTTTTGTTGATATTTTCCTAGGCATTCTGAAATGCTTATAGTACAGTGTTTTACTGAATAAAATTATACCAAGAGAATTGACATTCACTGGGGAGTGAAATACGTGTTCATCTCATATGTACTCAGCTAATGCCTCAAAGGAAATAGGAGAAGAAAGAAAGGAAAATTTTGTCACTGATATGATGGAAAAACAGGATGAAGACCATGCTAGCAGTTACAAGAAGGCACATTTCTCATTCAGAGTAAGGAAGAATTCACTGAACATTGAAATGATCCATAGAAGGAAGAATTTACCTATTAAGTTCCCAATCATCAGAGGTCATCAAGTAGAGTTCTAATAACTTCATTGGGCTTGTTGTAGAACGAATATGAGCCTCAGATAAGGGTTGGACCAGACGATCTCTAAGGACCTAGCTTGCAATGCTAAGATTTTGCAAACATTCTTGATTCCCTAAGTGTGGTAAAAGCCCTTTCCATTTTTATTTCCCTCTCCTATTTTCAAGAGTCTTTGATGATGGTACAGCCTTTTTTTTTTGCTAGAAGGATTCAGATTCATAGGATATTAACAGTAATAAGGACCTTAGGGATATCTAGTCTTCCTCCACAATTTATGTTGTTGTACATTTGTGTCCAACTCTTTGTGATCCCATTGGCGTTTTCTTGGTAAAGATCCTGGAATGGTTTGCCATTTCCTTCTGCAGTTGATTTTACAGATGAGGAACAGAGATAAACAGAGTTAAATGTCTTCGCCTGGGTTACACAGCCAGTAAGTGGCTGAGGCCAGATTTGAACTCAGGAAGATGAGTCTTCTTGACTTCAGGCCTGGTGCTCTATCTACTGTGTTACCTTACTGCCTAGTTTATATTAAAAATATAAGAAAGCATACTTATAAAATTCTCTTATTGTGCTTATATAAAAATCCTGATGACACCTGCTTAAAATAGAAAATAAATGATGTCAGTATTAGTCAGTATTACTTGCTTCTCCAAAAAATGTAGAGAAGAAAACCTTCAAAAATTAGGTTAAACAATCCCCCCCCATAGGATCATATTTAATTTTTCTTCCAGAACTAAAATTTTAAATGATAGAATTATTAAGAAAAGTATTGAATATCTCCTACTAACAGAAACATCTATCTTTGCAGAGTTGGTTTTTAGAATCATTATCTTTTGGATCCTTTACTAATTTTTCTCTAATAAAGAAAGTGGTACTTGGAAAGGCAGAAGAAATGTGACATCCAGTCTACCTTGTATAATGGTCTTTATTTTCATCTCTGATGAATTTGTTCTGTACAAAGTCATTAATGCAAAGGTAGGAAAAAACCAGGTTTCTTTTCCTTACCATTTGCTGATTCGTCAATTGTTTAATTCAGGGAGGACTTCACTTGTGTCAGGTTTCTGTATAGTTTCCTAGAAGTGGGGCATGATACTTACCATATCTACAGTGAATGATTTTTCAATTAGCCTCAAGTTCCTCGGCGGTATTCCCTTTGCAGTCCTCGGTGGGTGATGTAGAGCAAAGGTTTAAGAGTTTTCGGACAATTTATGATGTTTGGAGAAGCTGTTTGTCATGAAACAGTATCTGCAACCATTTTTATGTTCAATTTGAGTTCTGGGCCCTTTGTTTATTTTTATAGCACTATTTTCTGAGGTGTTACAGCTAACTTAAAAGTATTTTTAAAAACAGAAAAACTTACCCTATTGGTGTAAAACATCAAGATATCCACGGAACACCACAAGACATTTTATAATAGAGGTGGAGAACTCTGTTTGTTTTGGATTGTTGTACTTCACCAGAAAATCTCTAGCAGGAGGACAGATCAGGAAAATTAGAAATGAGGTCATATGTCCTGTGAACTTCTATCAAATCTTACCCTTTGTTCTTTCCATTATTAATATTAATAATGCTACTACGACTAATAGCAATAAAGTCTTACTGACATTTGAAAAATAGAGAACTGTGCCCAAATCTTTAGGTTGGCTGGCATTTAAGGAGACTGAAGTATGATTTACTGCGCCCCTCACCCCAAACACAGAAGCTGTATCCCCAGCTCTACGAAACAAAATTGGATAAACTGTAAATGTTTCTCAAATTGCTACATGCAGAAAGACAGGTTGTAGTTTTCAAAATGTGACTATCTGGAAGGAAATATGAAAAAATAACTGATGACATTTTAAACAGTTACTGACTCTTGTTTTGAAAAAAAGGAAGAGACAGGGAAAGAATTGTACCTATTCAGAAAGAACAGAGAAAAGCCATGAGACTAGTTTCATTTGAAGTTTCTATTATAAGTAGCTTGGTCTAAATCCCTATGGATTTTGTAAAAATTGAAATAATGTTTCATTGGAGCACATGATTGCTATAAATATCTATTTATATTCTTACCTCGGGAGTAGGCTAGGTTCCTTAATTTTCTTTATAAAAGAAAAATAATTTTCACAAAAAGACATTTATTATTTTCATGATGCTACAACTTGACCCTTAGAATTTTGGCATTTTTTTGTGGCTTCTAGCAGAATGCATATTTCAGAGAGAAATTTTTTCAGTATGTGTTTTCATGTCCAAATCTGTACTTGCCTGCTAATGAACTAACTTGTTATTTCATCAGAGGGTTAAGGGACATTCATGAATATATTTTACACTTAACTCCAAGCTTCTACATGAAAATAAAAATGTCATTTTTCCTAAAACCTACCAGACTCAGAAATGTGTGTATGTATGTATATTCATTTCTTTCCACCAGCTTAATTTTTCATCATAGAGAAAAAAATTTTAATTTTTGAATTCATCTTGGGAACACAAAAGTTTATCACAAAAAATATACTGAATGATACAGATAATCAAGACATTATTGTTGGAACAAAGTAGTTTGGTGTTTTTTTTAGATCAAACTGAGCTTTGTAAAATTGAGAATTAGATTCATTTTTCCTTTAGTTTCTCTCATTTTCTTTTTTTATGCTCTACTCCTTTTCAGTGTCCCTGCCTTGTTTTCCTCAGGTACTTTTGCCTTTCTCTTCTTTCTGTCTATTCACATTTTCCAAGGAGAAGCTTTCCTGGATAGCATCTTCTGTTTGAAGATAAGGTCACAGTGAAGCATTCGGCACGTGGCCATGACCGTAACGTCTCCTGGCCCTTTTGGGTGATTAGAATCAGACTCAGTAACTAATTTGAGCTAAAGTAGTAATGGCTGATAATGGCTTCATGCGTCAGCCTGTTCCAGTCAAAGTATTGGCATTTTTATGGAGGCCTCATTGTTTTAAGAAAAAAGAATCAGCAAGGTAAGAGTTTTAGGCATTGTGACAGTCCAGTGTGGAAGATATTTTGGGGTAGAAGAGCATTTTTGGCACTCCTGTTCAACCTACACATAAAGCTGATCCTGGTTCAGCTTTATTTTCAGCTGATTCAGGCCATAAAAACAATTTAAAACATTGTCTTCTTTAAAAGTAATAATGTTCATCAAAGTCAGTAATATCTTGATCTGTGAATACTTTAGATATCTCATGTTCAGTTTTATATTTCAGAAGTGTTTACCTTTGGAAAAGTAGAGGGAAAAAATTGAAGTTATGTTCTTCTAGGTCAATTTGAACACCACAAAAAGTTGGTAGAATATCAGATAAGGGAAATATGTTCTAAATACAGGTTTTCTAGATTTTAGGAAAGTATCTGAAAAGCCTTTCCTTCTACTTGTGAAAGAGATGGAGTGCTCTGAATGACTATTTTAGTGAGGCAGATCCAGAAATGGCTGAATGGCCAGGCAGATAGCAAGGTCATTAATGGTTTGAGATTCCTAGTGGAGTTTTCAGGAAATACGTCCTTGGCCCTCTGCAGTCTGATATTGGATAAAGGCACAGGTCCATCCTCGTCAAATTTGGAGCTGACACAAATTTGGGAAATATAGATAATCTGTTGGATTACATAATTGTTATCCAAAAAAGATTTCAATAGTCTAGAACATTATGCTAAGTCCACTAAGATGATGGGAATAAGTGTGAAGTCCCTTTCACAAATACAAAATGGGAGAAATGGCTAGACAGTCATTCCTCTGAAAAGGATTTCAAGGTTTTGATTGATTGTAACTGTAGTTTTCGCTTGGATCCTAGAATGAAGGAGTGGGGAAAATATTTGGAAGTTCCAGTAAAACAAAGCTTTGACTTAAGGAAATAATTCCTAAGCATTGCAGTTATTCATGTGGAGTAGATTGCCTAGGCAGATCATTGATTCCCCTTGTCTCTAGAAGGAATTCTTATACTGTTATAAAGTAAGTTGGATAACCATGGAGAATCTTCACAATGCCAATATCCAGTGAAGAATCTGGATCGGACTGAGTGACAGTGACTACCAGTGATACAAGTAGATCCATAGAAGTTGGAATAAAAATCCAGAAGCCAGCTTCTTAGACTTCTTTTGCAATAACCTTACTGTTTCTGTCAATGATACCACTATTTACCTGCTCTTCCATGTTGAACACTACAATCAGCTTTTCCCCCTTTCTTTGCTGTTTACTCTCAATAGGTTATCAAATCCCTATTGTTTCATCCTCTTCAGCAATTCTTGCTTCTGTCTTCTCATTTTAAAGCTGAGGAAACTGAAGTCCAAAGATGCTAACACAAGTCTCCTGACTCTTAGTTTATGGCCCTTTCCAAGATAATACGCATATTACTCTTTCTAGATCTTAGGACCTGATATATGCAGTGGTGAATCACTTGCCATTGTTTCAACAGATGTATAATGACTTTATACTAATTCTCCAGCTTGTGGATGTGATGATATTTACTCGATTGTAAGCCAGGAAATTGCATTGTTTTTGAGAAGACAGTAATGAGAAGAAACTGAGGCATGGCAAAGGTAAAATTATCTTGCCTCCAATCACTGAGGTAATACTAACCTACATTGAATTTGTGTTTTGGATTCTGAGTCGTAAAATTTAAGCTACAATATATAATTCTCTTCCTCCTCCGCCTTTTGCCTTACTTGTCCCTTCTCTTCTCCCAATATAGCTCCACATGCGTACAAAACATGTCATCAGTAATCTATATATTTTTAGTAACTGACACACATATTAAACAATATGATATTGTTTAATATAGTTTCCTGTAACCTAATAACTTAAGAAGGATTTAGTCTCTTGTATCAGGAACTCTGAGGGTAGAGTCTTTTACTTCTTTTTGAATTCTCATCAATTAGCACAGTGCTTAGCCCATAGTAGGCGCTTAGTCAATATTTATTCACTGACTGAGCAAGGTGGAAAATCTTCACCAGTCGTTGGCATAGTACAGTGTATCCCCAAAATCTTAATTATTGAACTTAAAACTGCATTAAGATTTACCAGATACCTAACAAGCAATTTTGTATGTTTCTGTAATTTCCCAGGCAATCTGCAGATTTTGGAAAATGAATACTTGAGTGTTTTGTGCATCAGATGTATTATGTCAACTTGAAATGGTTCAGTTTCAAAACTGTCTCCAACATCTTACACCTTTGTAGTATATTCCATTTTCTACTTTTAAACTATAGTCATATTCCATATTTTGAATTTCTACTATATCTTCCCTATTTCAAATGGAGATATTTTATAACACATGATTATAGATTTATGCCTGGAAGGAACCTCAGAGATCATCTAGTCATAATATCCTCATGTTGCAGGTCAGGGTTCAGCAAACTACACCCCTAGCCCAAATCCAGCCTCCAATTTATCCTGCCAGGTCAAACCCAGCCTGGCCTGTTTTCATATGTCCAGGGGATAAGATTGGTTTTTACATTTTAAAATAAGGTTCTATTGTATTTTAAAATGTAAAAACTATTGTTAACTCCAGTGCCATACAAAAACAGGCCAAGTCGTATAGTTTCAGACCCCTGTCCCTGTTATAGATAAAGAACTTGAGCTTCACATGACTTGTCCAAGGTCACAGAGGTGATAAGTGTTAGGATCAGAATTCAGACCCAGGTCTTCTGATTCTGTCTTCTATACTTACATACCTCTTTCTAGCCTTCCCAGCAGCTCATGGTCTTAACACAAAATACTATAAATTATCCCATTTTTATATTTGTCCCATATATATCCCATTTTATATTTGTCAATGTATTACCAATTTTCAAATTACACATATAGTCATTTGAAAATGCTTTCTTTGCATCTGACTTTTATTGTGTGTGTCAAGCAGCTGTCCTTTGAGTCTCTGTGAGCATAGCTGCCAACATGTACAGTAACATTCATAGTGAAATACAGTGTCTTCTTGAAGTTATTCTTAAAAAATGATCATTAAGTTTTTCTCTGAACATGGTTTTCTGTGTGCAGTGCTTATGTGAGTCATTTATATTGGCTGTTAGTACTAGTTTAGTTCACCTGTCAAAGATGCCAAGTATATTATGGAAAAAGAGGAGTTTTTGTCACTTCTTTCTTTCCAGAACCCCACCTCCGCCCCTCCTAGCATGTTCTCCCCTGTGTTCTTTTCCCTCTTTCCACAGTGCTGAAGGCAGGATAGTACTACTGATGCCAAAGATCCAAAGATAGGCTTACTTGGAACTCAAAGTTAAGTCAGGGATGATAATTTCAACATTTCATTTTTTCTGGGAAGACTCTTCTCTAGAAAAAAAGATAGGAGTAGGAAGGTGTACAAACAGGAGTACTGGCAGCCAAGCAGAAGGTGGTATTTCCTTTCACTCATATCCAAATAGCAAAAGCTTTGTCATTTTGTTGTTTTAATTCAATTTGTTAAATGCCTGCTTTGTTCAAGGCGGTATGGTATATACAAAACCAAAATGGTAGCCTCTGTCCCCAAGGACCTTCCATCCTACTGATGGGATAGAAAAGTACAGTAATTATTTCACAGAGTTTGTGTTTGTGGTGGTAAATTCAGTGTCTGTCTATCTATCTATCTATCTATCTATCTATCTATCTATCTATCTATCTATCTATCTATCTATCTATCTGTCTGTCTGTCTGTCTGTCTGTCTGTGTCTGTCTGCCTGCCTGTCTGTCATCTATGTATAATTTATCTATCTTTTTCTCTATCTATTGAATTGCAAATGTTAAAGTACTGTATTATGCCAGCTGTTTTTATCATTAACTGACCTGAACAGGTAATCTGGAATGTGAACTCCCTTCCCTGAGACCCATCAAAACCCATGCATGTATATTGTAGCTAAGTTCTAGGCAGTTTCTTGAGGCACAGAGTTAAATGACTCGTCTAGGGTCAAGCAAGGATCAGAACCTGGATTTGATTCTTTCATTTCAATTCCAAGCTCAATATTTTATCTGCCATACCAGGCTGCATCTTTTTTTTCTTAGTAATAAAAGCACTTTACTGAATATGACTTGCTTCTTAGAGGCTTGTTGCCACCATTGCTATATGTGAGGTTCTTAGAGTATCTGAGATTATTCCAATGAAAGTTCTCTGGGAACTCTCACTTTTCTATTGTCATTGACTCTGGTTTAAGCACCAGATGTACTTATAACCATAGAAAATTGAAGTCTCGTTCCCTGCCCCCCTCCCCATAATCTTCTGCTTCCTCTTGTGTTGTGGAAATGATCAGAAATTGGTGAGATGAAATGAAAATTGTAAAGCGAAAAGACCTGTGTGTGTATTTTTCCAGTATGATAGCACCTGTGTCTTCTAGCACTCCTTTCTCAGCTTGGGGCCAAAACAACCTCACCCTAGATGTAAAATTAAGAAGTACGAAATGAGAATATCTTGGAATCCTGGGGCAGGTCAGGGACTTCAGATCTGGCTTCAGTATGCAGCATTTGAATCATTGCCTATAAACTCAGCCTTCCTATTCACTCTTTCCTTTTTCTATAACGAGGAGTAATTCTTTTTCCATTCTACCAAAAAAAAATGTTCTACTCTTTGTTCATGGGGAAATATCAGCCAGGAATACATATTGGGACTTAACTTGGACTTGAGCCACTTGCATCCATTTTATGTCTCGAATACTTACCAAAAGTGGCTGATTATTTAAGATGGGGAGGATACACCTACATGAAAGAAGTTATTGTATTTTTTTTTTATTTCTTTCTGTTGTCCTTTTTTGAGTTTCTGGGTTTTTCCCCTGTTTTGTGTTGTGGCATTAGCTTTGAATGTTGATGAGGGAACACTTGGTTCCTCACCAAGAACTTATTTTGGGGTAATTAATACTTGGCACCAGAGCAATGTTTAACAACTGTGACTTTCCAGAGTATGAGATGACTGACTAAACGTCTGGGCATGAGGTATGTGCACTTACTGCATTTCTTGATGCCAAAGACTTAATCATTTATTGAGGTTATTCTAGTGAGA
Source organism: Bettongia penicillata ogilbyi (assembly GCA_023548195.1). Taxonomy (NCBI): domain Eukaryota; kingdom Metazoa; phylum Chordata; class Mammalia; order Diprotodontia; family Potoroidae; genus Bettongia; species Bettongia penicillata. The sequence goes on along the minus strand of JAJHZJ010000694.1, from coordinate 133,662 downwards.
ATGAGAATGATGATCATGCCTCTTGGCAGGGAGGGAAGTCATTGAATTGACGAAAAGAAGGATCCCCTGAGCGCAGGAATCATGTCTTCGTTAGTCCTAGGCATCTTTGCTCTCTCAGGTCTAGTCACTAGAAGATTTGGAATTTTTAAATAACATTTTTAGTATCTGCTAATATAACTACAGGGAGAAATCAGGAAATTAAGATCATAGATCATAAAAATTGGAGCTAAAAGGAATATTAGAGATTATGTAGTCCAATCCTTTCATTTTCCAACTACAGCAATTTATGTCCACAGAGATTGGAATTTTCCTTCTATGATATGAATTGTGAGACATTATTTGAATTTATGATTTCCGCCTCTCAAACCATTGTTCATTTCATTGCACAACATTGCCTCCCCATGTGAGGTTTACAAAGAGCTTTTCTCACAATATCCCTGTGACTAAGATCGTACAATATTGTTGTTATTGAGTTGTATTCAGTCATGTCTGACTCTTTGTGACCCCATTTGGGATTTTCTTGGCAAAAATACTGGAGCGGTTTGCCATTTCCTTCTCCAGTTCATTTTACAGATGAGGAGCTGATGCAGATAGGGTTAGTGACTTACCCAGGGTACCACAACTAGTAAATATCTGAGGCCAAATTTGAACTCAGGAAGGTAAATCTTCTTAATTCTAGTCCTGGCACTCTATCCCCTGTGTCACCTACCTACCCGGGTAATACAGTATCATTTCCCTTTTCTAAATAAAGAAACTGATCTTCATGCTGAGTGGCCAGACTGGCATCATAAAGTCATTATTTTTTTACTTCACTTTTTTGATTTAACTTCCCGGGACATTATCTAAAGGGCTATTTTCCACTTGTGATCCATGGCAGTCATTGCATGTTCATTTCCTTCCCTTCCCTTCCCTTCCCTTCCCTTCCCTTCCCTTCCCTTCCCTTCCCTTCCCTTCCCTTCCCTTCCCTTCCCTTCCCTTGCCTTGCCTTCCCTTTCCTTCCCTTCCCTTTGCCTTCCCTTCCCTTGCCTTCCCTTCCCTTCCCTTCCCCTTCCCTCCCTCCCCTCCCCTCCCCCTCCCCTCCCCTTCCCTTCCCTCCCCTCTCCCTTCCCCTCCCCCTCCCCTTCCCTCCCTTCCCCTCCCCTCCCCCTCCCTCCCCTTCCATCTTTTCTTTTATTTTCTTTCTCATCTCTCAGCCAGATCTCTTCTCTGCACAAAGCCACATCTGAGAGTTCTTGTTTCAGACTTCATTGTTCTAGAATTCTTCATTCCATTCAATACTGTTGACAAGCCTCTCCTGTATACTCTCACCTTGTGATGCAAATTTCCCCTAATTCTCTTTCTCCCTGTTTCACAACCCTTCTGTTTTCTTTTCAACCTCCCCATTTATATCATATTATATCCTATCTCCCTCTTGCTGGGTGGGTGCTCCCCAGGGCTCTGAACTCTTTTCATTTCATTTGAGATGAGATTTGAACTCAGGTCCCCCTGACTCCTGCACTGGTGCTCTATGTACTGCACCACCTAGCTGCCCCAGCTTTATTGTAATATTTCTTTTCTCATGGAGTCATTTTCTTCTATTTGCTGCATTCTTATTTTTGGGGGGAACTTGTTGCTTGGGCAAGGTTTTGTAAATTTTGTTCCAAGGTCTTAATTCTCTTTCCAATTCTTTCTTCTATAACTCTCATTTCTTTTCCAATTTTTTCTCTAGTGTTTTCATTTCATTTGGACAAAACATTTTTTAACTCTTTGTAAACTCTCACACTTATCTCTTTTAGGAATTCTAGTTGAATTTGTACCTAGGCTGTTTTCTTTTTGAGTCTTTGCTTATAGATACTTTGTAATAATTTTATTTTTGTGTTTATGTCATGAACATTCCTTTTTCCATAAGTTTCTTTCTGGTGGGATTATTTTTTTCACATTTGTCCAGCCTTCTTTCTGACATTAACTTTGACATTGGAGTTGAGCTCTGCACCCCTCTGGTCTGGGTTTGTTCTGTTGTTCTGTTGTTGTGAGTACCTAGTGTTATGTTATTCCAAGATCTCAGGGACATCTCAGGCTGGGGACCTGTGAGCTTTCAATACCCCCACCATAGCATGAGTCAGGGCAAATCTGATTCCTTTCTACCTAGTATGAGCTTAGCAAGTTCCTGACCTGGATTTGGATCTGAGCAACCGTGGACTTCTCCTGGACCAAGTCCCTCTCAGCTGACTGGGATACTTTGCTGTTTCAGAGTCAGAACTGCAAGTTTCCCTTGGCCTGAGATTCTTATCTGCTTATTCCTCTGCAGACTTTAGATTGGGCTGCAATCTGGAAATGAAGCCCTGCTCAAGCCACCCAACTATCACTGGAGCAGTAGTCCTTGTTTGGTACACAGTCTATGTTGTGACCCCTCCTCCACTCTGGAATGCCACTTCTGGGCTAGTTTCCTTTCTTCGTCTTCCCAGGATCTGTGACACTGAACAGGGTAGTGGGTGATAAACCTTCCAATTGGTTTCTGTTTCCCGTTCCCTGTAGTTCTCTGTACGGTTCTAGCTCTTACAGAACAAATCTCCTTAATAAAATGACTTGTTCTGTGAAGTTTGAACTCGGTCAAAGGGCTGTACTTGAGGACCTGGAGGGCCACATGTGGCCTCGAGTCTGCAGGTTCCCCCACCCTGATCTAGGATTTCCACTTGCCCTGGTGAATAGCCTTTCTCTGTGCTGGAGAGTTCCTTGCAATATAGTCCTGGCCAGACCTAATTCATAGTGTCCAAACCTTCTCTGTCTCCTCCCAACCTGAACTGGAAAAGTTAATCACTGTAACTTTTTTTATTGGATTTCCCCAACAGTATTCAGTTTGGTGTATTTTCTAGGTCTGTTTAGAGGAATTTGTCAGGAAGCTTGCTGTTATTCTTCCTGCTGCCTAGCCATCTTTGCTCCTTCCCACGACAGACTTTAAGTGACAGAGCATTTTCTATTTGATACTGGAGTTAATAGGGATCCGGTGGATTAGCTAGGTAACCAACCTGCAGCCTCTTCCTTGTTCACAGAATGTCTCTTTGTAGTCTGACCCCTTTTTCTAGAATTAACACCCTCTTCACCTCAATGACAGAATTCCAAGCTTTCTGCAAAGCCCATCTCATGTGCCACTTCTTACAGGAAGCCTATCCTGATACTACTACCCCATCTGTTGGTGTATTTTCAAAATTCTTTTTATATTATCATTCTCTGTCTCTCTCTCCGTCTCTGTCTCTCTCTCTCTCTCTCTTTCTCTCTCTCCCTTTCTCCCTCCCTCATTTCCTGCTCTCTCACATACACACTATACATATTACATGTGTATATTTACATATACATATGTATGTGTATACATATATATGTGTAAATTATGTGTGTATGTATGTACATGTGTGTGTCTTGCTTAAAGTCACACAGGTAGATTTGTACTAAAATCTCCAAATCAAGCCTACTTTGCACTATTCATATCTTTGTACACATTGTTTGCCCAGATAGAAAGCAAAACCCTTTAGAGAAGTGGGTTTTGTTTTTATTTTAGTGTTTTATCTGTGCATAGTGAGTGTTTATTCAATTGAATTAAAGTTATTTACAGCACAAATTAGATGGAGATCTAATGCCAGTGAAATTGACCTGGGAGTTGACTTGGCAGCCCCAAATGCCTCCCATGGTAAAAAAAAATGAAACAAAACATCATTGCTTCCAACTCTCCTAATTTGGAATTTATGAAACTTTGGAAAGAGATTGTGCTGAAGTGTTAGACTTTGCCCATGCTATGAAAAAAGCATTTCCTAACTGAATTAATAGGGTACATAAGATTTCAAGGGGAAAGAAACTTTTGAAAAATGCCTATTTGCTTAAAATTGATTCACTAATTATCAGACATTTCCTGCTTGTTAAAGAAATTCTTCAGATGATTTCTATCATGGCACCTAATTAGTTAGCCTAATCTGTTACTATTTGCATTTGAAAGTAATATGAATGAATTTCTTTTACATTTCTTTACCCAATTCATATTAATCTTCTCCATAGTCTAAATTAGTTAGATTTGGGGTACTCATTTGCAGTAGGCTATTTTTCTCGATGTCACAGTGGTCTTAGAACAATTGTGGAGATGGGCAATAAACTGTAACCAGGTACATCAAAGTAGGTGCCAACACGATGTTTTAGTTTTAAGAAGCAAATAGAAACTGATGTTAAGACAGAGCAGTAAGTCAAATCCAGAGAGGCAGTTAGGCATCACAGATGATAGAAAACCCAAAAGGTAAGAAGCAGTCGGTAGCAAAAGCAGACACAATATGCCAGAAACAAAGGACTCTGGGCCAATGCAAGACTTACTTTAGCTAGGAAGAATTTTATGACTTCTTCCCTAAAAGTAAGCGAATTCCAGGACATGACTAGCCAAGGGTTTGCCTTGCAATCTCTCTCTACACTGGCCTCTCTTGATATTATAAAAATTGTCACTGCTTTCTGAATCTCAGATAATCTAGGCAGTATTCTCATTTATGTGAAGAATTCTAGAATTTTAGACCCGCTGCTGGGATAATTTTGTTTGAACTACAGCATGAATCCCTCCGTAAAAGTGGTTATCCCATCTCTAGTCAGTCTCGGTCAAGAATGTCTATTTTATTTTTTGAATAATTGTAATTGTGAGGAAGTTTTTCATTACATAGCTCAGAAATCAGCCTATTATATCTTCTTTGTTGTACCTAGATCTGTATTCTGAGAGCAAGGATAATATTGTAAACTCTTAAAAAAAAAAAGGAGGCAAGTATGGTACAAGTTGAATATCACCATATTGATCAATGTTGAACATTTTTTGAAGTTCAAGATACAGCATACACATTTGTCTGTGCCTAAAATGGCAATTGTATTTTTGGTTAGAGTTATTGCACTACTAGTTTCTAGGGTTATCACTATACTGTTCTTTGGGGATGCCTAGATTATGTCATGTTATATAAAATCAAATTCTGTTTTAAATAGCAAGAAATACTAAAGGCACAAAAGTCTACTACTGGTTTTCATGTTGAATGCCTAATTTATGTAAAACATTGAATACATATATAAATTATAGCCCTTTTATCAGTCTTAACTATAGTTCACATAATAACTTGGCAGATTGTTCGCTGTTCTTTTAGAAATCAGTAAAATTCCAGAATAAAGTATACACCATACCTAATATATAGTTGTCCTTAAAAAAGCCATAATTTTTCTGAAAGGTACAGTTTGTACTGTTCCATGGGAAACCTTTGCCAAGCCTATCCATCTAGTGTCTGTTCTCTTATCAAATATTTGTTCTTTATTATGTTGATTCAGATCCTAAACATGGCCTTCGATGGCCAATAGTTTTACTTTTTGTTTCAGACACTGTGGGGTTAGTGAATGCCATACAGGAGAAAAGTATAAGATACTACAAATCCAGGAGACAGGTCTCTTTGTGTTTCCCTTGGCATGTTCATCATTTCCTCTTCCCAAGTCTGGAATGGAGGTCTGGATTTGTTAACACTGAAATGTTTTGAAAATTCTTGGTAGATTCACAAAGATATCTATGCATGTGAAAAAATCATGCTGTGATTGTGCTTATGCTTCTCCAAGAGCCAGCTTCCCCTGCCAGTCAAAGCCCTATCCTTGCCTTTACAGTATTTATCTACTGGCTATGTTCTCCTGCTAATCAAAACTTTCACTGGGTGCTTGAATGTACTAAGAGTGTGCACTAATAGTGCTGCCAAATGCATGTTTGAAGTTCATCATATTAATAGACTGAGTGACTGTATAGTAGTTTTTCTTTAGTTTTGTAGGTTACTATTACTCAGATATGCTATGACACCTGAATATTCAAGTTAGGACACCTCTCAGAAGGTTGCTAAAGGAAAATATGAAACTAGTTTCAAGTTTGCACAGAATCTTTTCTATTTTTATTTTCTGCTTTAGTTCTTATAGTTTCAAATTGTCAATAATGGCTTATTAATAAGAGGCTAGGGCAGCTAATAGAGTGCTGAACCTAGAGTCAGGAAGACCTGAGTTCAATTTCAGCCTCAGACACTAATTGTGTGACCCTGGGCAAGTCACTTAACTCAGTTTCCTCATCTGTAAAATGAGCTGAAGTCATGAAGACTATGTTTTATAACTTGAAATGCCTACTGAATTATTAAAAGATTCTCCATGTTCATTCTAGTCTATGTTTTGTAAACAAAGTCTCAATTTTATTTGCTCGTAGATATTCTTATAAAATAAACTGAAAAAGAAACAAACCTCCATAACTCTATTAGGACTTAGTCTTCTGGGTTTTGTTTTCTTTTACCTCTTTTTGGGGGAGTGCTGGGGAAGGATGGATTGTAAGACACATTGCAAGCAACATTTTATACCAGAGTTAGTTTCCCTATAATAATTCCAGAAAGTTATGTGAAAGTCTTACTGTATTAAATAAACTAGTTCTTTCTGAGAAAGAAAAGATAAATGGTAGGAGAATTGAGAAGAAAACTATAAAAATGGTCTAAGATTTAAGATATATAAACTATGGGAAAAGAACTCACATATTTTTATCATTGCCAAGAAAGGTTGCTATTTTTCTGACAGGGACAGAATAATTGCATCTCCACTTAGCAAATACTTGCACAACAGTGGAATCAGATGCCTATAGATGTTGCAAGAAAAACAACATAGGGAACTGTGCTTTACCCAGCTTTTGTTTGTTGCCCATCATTGATTATATCTGTCAATCAAAGAGCGTATTCATGAAAAAAGCCATTAGGAACTGGATCTTAGGTACTTGTCTAGGATAAACCAAACTTTAATGCTGTCACATAGATGGGAGTCTCTCTATGCTAATATGGTATTATGGTCTGAATTATTTGTGATTGTGATTTGCTTTATAAACTCTGTGCTTCACTGAGTAGCTCAAAAGACTGAGGATTATTATTAATATTTTTTGTTTTACTAAGAACACATTTTTTGTCCAAATATATTAGTGATTCTTTCCTGCATCATCAAGGAATTGATGCAAATAAAATACAATATAAATAATTACAAATAAAAAGTATTTTGAAGAGTGAATAGTTTGAGAGTGGGATTATGTGGCCGAAAAAGGCACAGAATGAAAGCTGGACTCTGGTTCCTCTTCTTCCACTTAACTGGTTGTGTGACCTGAGGTGATACACTTTTCTCTGGCTTTCTGTAACCTCATCTGTAAAATGAGAGGTTTGAACTTAAGTAATATTCACCAAACTGTGCTCCATTGAACCTTATGTTCAATGCTTCCTGGTGTTTTGTGGGATGTGACAAGGCATTCTATGAGAACATTTTAATACTAGCAATATTTCCTCTCTCAAATATGAAATTATTTATGTATAAAAATACTTGGGGTTGCTATTTTTTTAAAAGGATGAAAATGGTTTCAAGCCTCTTTATTGCTACAAAATGTTTTCTACCTTTTCCCCTTACCACAAAAATATTCTATATCCCATTGACTAACATTTATGGGTTTAGTCAGTATATTTCAAGCCCAGAGGTATTTTCTGGCTAAGCTATTTTGGGAAATGCTAGATTAGATGATGTCTAAGGTTCTTTTCATCATTAAATTCAATGATTCTAAGTATGAGAAACAGACAAAACTGGATCAGATGAATTAGAGTAACCCAATCCAAAAAGGGTTTTCTAAGAAGTTTCTATGTTCATATTAAGTAGTCTTTCTACCACCATTCTCTCCTATCTCAAGTTTCACTTTCACTTTCATATTTCTTGTGACATGACAGTCTGTTTTGTCTAAGGTCCAAACCAGAACTCTGAAACATTGGCTTAAACTTTTAGTGTTCAGGGTAACCACCTGAAGTAACCATCTTAATGCCTAGTTGGGCAAGATATGTCAGTTTATGTAGAGCACATCTTTTATGTACTTATGTATTATAAAACCTCTTTCTTTTTTATATTTTATGAGCAGTTTTCTCCAATTTGTAGTTTTTGTTTTTCATTTTTATTTGTCATATTGACCATATTATTCTCTGGTAGCAATGGTTCACATGAATGGATAGTCTGTAGTGTATAATAATTTGTGTTAGGGAAAAGGATGGAAGCTATGATTGCTGAGGATATGAGATTTTCTTTTGTTACATCATGCAGGAACCATCAATAGCAAGATTTAGAGTTATTTTTCTAGTTCTGATTTGCTTTTTCTCTGTCCCCCTTCTGACCGTTGGCATACATTAGTGAGATGGTGCTTTAAGATTATGAGACAGAATATGGTGAATGAACCCACAACCTTAACCAAACTTAACATGGCATTATAATTACTTGAATTAACTAGCCACGTAGATTATTACAGCAATTTTCCCAGGGAATAGCCTTCCCTGAAAATCTTCTGAAAAAATATAGGTGGGCATCCTTCTGAGATGGTTGAAGTCCTGTCACGTTACAAATTGATGAAATAATGAGGGCTCCCCCACATAATATTGCACTACCTAAAGGAGTTGGGTGTTTTGTGATCGAAAACTATGTAATTCCAGCCATAAGACACTTGCCTGCTAGGCAGTTTTTTCCCCATATACTTCCTTATTCCTCTTAACAATTTGTGTTCATTTATTCATTCTTTTATGAGGGATTCATCAAATACATCATATTCTAGATTTACTTCTAAGCCCAAGAGATACAAAGATTAAAAAAAGAAGAAACCCTGTCCCTGCCCTCAAGGAAGTTACATTTGTCTGTGGAGGAAACACTATGCACACAGATTAAGGAATACAAATCTATGAAAAGTAAATACAAAGTAATTTCTTTGAAGGGAGAATGGAACAGGAAGTAGGCCCTTTTGACTGGAATGTAGAATCCATAATGCAAAAGAAGATTTATATACAGTAAGCCTGGAGAGGTACATAGACAAATTGTGAAGGTCTTTACATTTTAAACAGAAAATTTTGCATTTTGTCCCAGAGGCAGTTTTGAACCACTGGAGCTCTTGAGCAGGAGCAGGACATGGTCAGATCTAGGGTTTAGGAATTTCCCTATGGAAGGATTCTGGTGTATAGGTAGTGAGGGGAGATGCTGGAGGGAGGGAGAGAGATGAAGAGGCTATTACGATAGTCTAGGTGAAAAGTTATGAAGGCCTGATTTAAGGTGGTTGCAGTGTGTGAGCAGAGGACTTATTTCTGTATGTGGAGTTGGTGAGTCTTAGCAACTGATTAAGTTGGTTGGAGTAATTGCGGGGTAGAATGATAAAGACAGAATTGGTAAAACTGCGTGACTGACACGACGCTGGGGCAAGCCCTTTATGATTCCAGATCAGAGCCCAGCCAAGCCCTTGTTTTCACCTCCAAGAGGTCTTGTCTTTGTTAATGTGCATACTATGTAGTATATTTCTAATAAATGCTTCCTGATTAATGCATTGATTGATTCTCTTTATTAGATTTTTCTAGCTTCTTTGTTCACATGTCTTTTATTTTTATGAAATGGTACATTTCCTTATATGGCCCTTATTAGCTAATATTATAGCATGTCATATAATAATAAAATAATATAAAACAACCATAAGAGCAGTTAGCATTTACAATGCAACTTAAGGTTGGCAAAGGACTTTATAAGTGTTGTCTCCTTTTCTTCTCATGGCAATCCTGGGAGAGAAGTACTATTATGATCCCTGTTTTACAGATGAAAAATTGAGACAGACAGAAGTTAGATAATTTGTCTGTAGTCACAGCTAATAAGTGAAGCTCAACTTTTACTTGTATCTTCTTGTCTCCAGGCCGTAGCATTTTATTCACTGCCATCTAGCTTCCTCTAGAAAAGAGATCCACTTCCAGAGGCTCGTGATCTTTTTTATGACAAAAAATGGAAAAGAAGGGAAAAAGACTGAAAAACAAAACACACCAGGAATCAAACATATCAACAATGACATGCAGTATTCTACACCTATACACCCCCAAGTCTGCATAGAAGGGAGAAAGATACATGATCATATCTCTGTTTGGGGATCAGATTTGCTTGTTATCATTTTTATATAGTATAATTGAGTTTATAGAATTTATATAATTTCTATTATATTATTTATATAATTATATATCTTATATGATTATATAGTTATACGTGATATATTGTAATATGGAATATGATGTGATATATAATATTGTTACAATTATATTGTACATATTATTTATATAATAATTATATTATTATATAATTTTATATAATTGTTTTTATATAATATGGATGTTTCCCCCCATTATATACATTGTTTAGCCCACACATGTGTACATACATATATATGTATGTATGTGTATATATATATACACACATCCATACACGTATACACACACGCTACTTCCTTTAGCGTCAATCTTTGCATGTTAACTGTATACCTCTCCTTGGCATTCATGTAGCAAAACTTGTAAAGCCATTCCATAATTATTTTCTTGGTTTTCAATTCATTGCCATTGCAAAAAGTGCATGAATCCTTTGAGGTATATGCTTACCAATAGGATAACTTAAATGGTACAGATGAATACTTATTAAATTATAAAATATCCAGAGTAGCAGAAGCAGTAGGTAATTTATGTAATCTGATCTCAGACAGTAAACTTCCAAACAAAAAGAATCCTAGACCTAGGTTTACAAGTGAATTTTAAGAAACATTTTGAAAACAAATAGTAACAAAGTTATATATGTTGTTTGCTAAAATAGAAAAATTCTTCCTGTTAAAAAATATGTTCCTAATATATTAACCAGGTAGAAATAAAACAGAAAAAGAAAACTATAGGTCAGTATTTATAATGAACATTGATATAAAATAAAGACATATTTTAAAGGTACAAAACATTATATTTTATAACCAGGTTGAGCTATAAAAATGGCATTAAACTAACGTTACTATTGCGATTAATCTATCTTTTTTAATATTATATCAGTTATGGTATCAAAGTATTATTTAATAGAGCTAAGCAAAATAATAACTTTCATCTGAAGGAGTAAAAAAACAATAATTTCAATATGTCTATAAATACTGAATTCTAAAGTATATGTGAAACTCACTACCAAAACTATTTGGTTTCATTTTAAAAAGTAGAAAAGTTGATTGATAAAGTTCATAGGATTTACAAACCACAGAAATAATCAAGCATTTTCACTAAATACAAGATTACTAAGACTGGGCAAGAACTCCTTTCTTGGCAAAACTTTTGTCAAATCTAGAAAGCAATGTAAATATATATATATATATATATATATATATATATACACATATATATATACACACATACATATATATATATATGTTAGATTAGCACTTGCATTTATACCATGAAGAATTTTAAATGGATAGAATATCTAAGAATAAAAATTATTTTTAACTTTATATCTATGTATATCTCTATCTATCATCTATCAAGTTCTAAAGAGGGCAAAAGATTTTCACAACTGAAGGTGATGGTATAGTCCTAAAAGTAAAGTAGATAATTTTGATTACATAATTTTGGGAAATTTTTGTACAGCAAAACAAATACAATTGCGATTAGGAGAGAAACAATTGGAGGAAAACTTCCTTGAAATTTTTTTTAACAAGGAGTAATATGCAAAATATAATGTATCAATTCAAATATAAAACGATATCCATTGCCCAACAACTGAACAATCAAAATGAATGAATAGGTGTATCTCAAACAAATAAGTATGAAATATTAACAACCATATGAAAGTGTCATCCATATCCATTTCTTTTTTATACCTCAAATATCAAGTAGCTAAAGTTATTAAAATTTATCTCAGTGGAATAACGTGCCTACTGAAGAACCTCTAGATTCCTTATTTAAAAATGCATAGGACAGTAGATTTCTGTGCCTAATTCTAACAGAACACATGCCATATTTAGTACTATTAAATTATTTAAATAATATTACTTCAAAATATCTATTCTCATATTGAATTAATTTAATATTAAAAACCCATATTGGTGTTGTACTTATCATCAATACATGAGTATATTTTAAAAATTATTAAGGTCAGTGCTTGGTACATGGTAGGCACTTAGTAAATACCTACTGCTCTTATTTTTCTTTTAAAATGATTTTATTGTGTTTTCATGTTTTATTATATTGTATTACATTCCAAGCACTGTGCTAGGTGCCAGGGAGATGTAAAGCCATAAATGCAATAATTATTGACTTCAGAAAGCTCATATTTTTGTAGGGGGAATTAAGAGGCACAAAATAAATCCTATACAAAATATGAATTTAAAAAATATTGATCTTAATTGCAAAAATATTGAGAATAATTATAGGGAACTTTAATATTCTTCTATCAGAATTGGACATTAAAAAGAAAATATAGACAAATAAATTTTGGAGATTTAGAATTGAGAGTCTCATGGAACCTTCTGAACAGGAATCTTAAAAAAATCTATCTATATCTTTTAGAACTATGTGACCTTTATAAAAGTAGATCATTATCATATCACAAATCACATGGAAATTAAGAAATTAAAATAGCAACAAATATTAAGCACACCACTTTTAGATCTGCAAACAATAATGTAGTAATTAATATGATAATAACAACCATTGGCATTTATGTAGTGCTTTGAGGTTTGTAAGTACTTTATAAATATTATGTTATATATTATATTAATTTTATAATTATTTATAATTATTAATATTATATTAATATATTATTATATATTATATTATATATATTAATTCAATTGACTCTTACAACAATCTTATGAGAAAGTTGCTATATTAGAATTGAGGAAACTGGTAAATAGAGAGATCAAATGATTTACTCAGGTCACGCAACTAGTATTCATTTAAGGCATGTAAAATTCAAACTCAGTTCTTCCTAACTCCTAGTCAAGTACTCTATCCACTCTACCACTTAGTTGTCCTATTCCTGCAAGGAAGATACACAAGACGATGCAGACATAAAAGGATTTTTAATAATGAGTGGGTCAAACAACAAATTATAGAAATAATAACTAGATGAAAGTGAATGATAATGATCAGCATACCAAAAGTTATAGTTAAATCAGTTATCAGAGAACATGTTCAAAGATGTAAGAAGGGACTGATTTAGACATATAATTCAAAATTACAAAATAAACCCAAAATAATCACAAAAGATGAAATCTCTAAAATTAAAGGAGGAATAAATGACTTGGAAAATAGACTATAGAATTTAAAAACAACTAAAATGTAGTCTTTATGAAGACTTACAAAATCATTAAATCTTTAGATATTCTGTTCAAAAAAGCAGAAAAGATAATCACATCACCAAAAAAAAATGAACAAGATCAAGCCACAGTACAGTAGAAATAAAAAGAATGATTCAAACCAAATGGAAGCAAAACTGAAAATTTAAAATAAATGGAGTATATTTTTAAAATTCACAACATAATAGAACATGAAATAGACAACTTAAATAATCTCCTTTTCAGTATATTAAATTGAACTAGTTGTAACGGAATTACCAAAGGACCAAACCTCTGTCCCAGATAGAGTTACTTGTAAATTCTATCTAATATTACAAAAATAGTTATTTACTATAATATTAAAAGATACTCAAAGTTTTAGAAAGAAAACACTATCAATCTCTTTTTGAGATGAATATAGCCTCATTACCTAAACATGGGAAAGATAAAGAAAAATAATAATGATCAATAAACTACTGAATATGAATTCAAATTTTAAAATCAAATCGTTTCACAAAGACTACAGTATCATATCGAAAGAAAAAAATCACTCTAATCAAGTTGGATTTTTACTTGAAAGAATTGTTCAACATTAGGAGAGTAATATATTAGAAAATACCCCAACTCACATTATTAATACATAAAATCCTTAGAATATTGCTCATCTATGCATAAAAATCCTATCATCCTATCATCATATACAGTCCTTTTATTCTCTTATTATACTTGACAGTTCTAAAAATGCTAACAGTAACAGATCAAGAAACAAATTAAAGTCATAAATATATTATAGTCAAAGAAGAGAAAGAGCTATCACCTTTGCTGCTGACATGGCTACTTAGAAAATTTCAGAGAACTAGCAAATAAAAGAAATCCATTAATTATGCTGATTATAGCCAATTATTATAGTGCTTTAAGATATTTGAAATGCTACATATGTTATATTTCAAGTACTTTATGTACATTGTATCATATAATACTATCAGGAAAGTAACAAAATACAAAATAAACTTAGAAAAATTAATAACAATGCCATATACAGGTTATAAAATAGTTTTAAATAATAGGAAATTTCTTTTAAAATACCTATAAATTTCATAAAATCATGAGAAAATTTTGAATCTTGAGTGGCCCTTGGCAAAATAAGACCCATTCAAGTCATAGAAACATAAGTACTCTTTCAAATCATGTAGACATAGATATAAAAATACATATTTCAAAATATTCTAAAGAAATAAACAATGACTTATTTGGAAATGCTTATTGTTCATGATTTTTCACTATTCATATTAAAAAAATGATGATAACACCTAAGTTAATTTATAGGTTTAGTACCATACCAATCGAGCATTGGAAAGGAGAGGTGTGGAAAAAATACTCAACATGTGAACTACTTGTTTCTGTTTCAGAAACAGAAAGACAGTTTTATAAAGGAGACTAAATAATGAAGAACCTGAATCATTTAATTCATAACCCAATGTTCAATAAGTCAGAGAAGACAAGTTACTTGGGAAGATATCTCAATCTGATAAGAACTACTGGGATCATTGTAAAGCAGTTGGGCAGAAATTTAAGTTTTGTCTATCTTACAACCTAGTAAGCTGAAAATAAATGCATAACTAGATTACTAAAGGTCATCCCATAGAAATGTCTTGTCTTCTCTCATTATAATCTCATCTCCTTTAGAGCTAGGACTGCCATACTTTTCTATTTGTATCTTCAGTGCATTGCACAATTCTTGACATATCATAAACACTTAATAAATTCCTTTTTATTCATTCATGATATTGTATAAATAATAGAATACACAATTACCATTATTATTTATATCCTGTTTGCTAAAAGCTAATAACTTAATCGGAGTTTTTTTTTTCATAATGCTACATCTAAAGAGATTTTTTAAAACTCCTTATTCCTTTTTTTCATCAGTGTATGTAATCCTTTGAATTTCTCTTTGGAAGGTAGTACCTTTAAAGGTAAAATACACAATGCTTTAATAAGGTATCGTAATACTACCCAAAATGAATTAAAAATTGGTAGAAAGAAACTGATCAGGTAGAATTTGCTTATACAATAAGATTTCCTACTCCTTACTTTCAGATCATTTCTTATGTTTTAATTTTCTCAAATGAGCTGGATCTTAGTGTACAGACCTGTCCCTAATGCTGTGATAGTGAATTAATTCTACACCAATCCTAAATGTGAATTTGTAAATGCCAAGTCACTTGTGCCAATTTTTAGAGAGTGGAAAGTACCTTTAGTTTGTTTGTTTGTGCTTGTATTTCAATATACCCAAGTAAGAAAACTCATCTCTGCTTAGATAGCAATATTTTAAATAGTGACATCTTTAATCCTACCTGTTATTTTCATGAGGAGCACAGGCCTGAATTCCAAATGACAATTCAATCTGTAGCCATGCAGTGTCATTTTCATCCTGCTCATATAGTTTTTCAGAAAGTAGACAGGCATATGCCTTTGATTACTGTCAACTTTTAAGAAATTGCTCCCCATGTCACTGTTACTATTCTTTCAAAATGACGATAATTAAATTTACAAATATGATCATCTGTAGTAGAATAGCTCTCACTATAGCCACTCCCTTATGTGACTGAAGACCAGAGGAATAAGACATCAACAGGAAGATTGAGTTCTTAGACCCAGAGGTCAAGATGGAGCAATAGTTTTCTATCTGTTCAACTTGTTGACCAAGAGACTAATATGATTAGCAAAGTCTTTGTGGAAACTGTAAATCTGTGGTACTTCCCATAGGTAATCAGGCCACCTGGCATAAGATTTGTTCCTATCTGCTCATCTTTGGATGAATAGAATGTTAAGATGGAAATCCTTGTTGATTGAATGGTATACAACAAAAGTGTCAAACATGAGCACCTACAAGTTGCATGGAGCCCACAGCTCCCAAGTGCAGCTGAAAAAATGTAATTGGGAAATGTCTAATAAAAATTAAATAAACATATTTTAAAAATGCATGGTATTAGTATGTCATTTTTCTAAGTATGTAGCCTGCAGAGATCTTTATGTATGATTTAGTGGCCCCCATTTCTATCTGAGTTTGACACCACTGATATATTCCATGGCTCACTTGGGTGCTCTGACCTCTTAGTAGGGATTTCATTGATTACTCTTATGATGTCAATACTTGTTGATCTCCGATTTTGTTGTTCAGAAACCCTTTCCACCAGTAGCAAGGTATTTGATGGTCTGGGTTTCGAAGAATAAAAACAGAGCTCTTTACACAATCTTGAAGCATTTGAATATTTACAGTCCAATCTAACCCTAATTTTCTGTGACATTCTTACTTTACTATTTCTCTAAATTGGAAATTTCATTGTGCAGTTGGTTCCCTCACCTAGTACTAATTCCAATTCTTCCACATTTCTGTGGATGGTTTCATTAACTGCTTTGCCATTATAACTTATCAGTTGGTTGGTGGCCAGCCTTCTGGAGTTGAGCCTCTCAACAGTTGTCTTGGCTAGATTACTGACATTATACATGAAACCAGCTACTGAGCGTCTAGGGTCTTCTCCAGCTTGGGTGCATTTATCAGAGGTTGTAGTCTACTGGCATATTTTTTTGTTCTTAATTTATATCAATTTTATGTTTTTATATCACCTGTATTTCTAAATACGCCCCTCCTTTCTCTAACTAGTGAGCTATCCCTTATAACAAAAATGGAAAAGAGGAAAAAATAGCTAAGCAAAATTAACCAGTTGTTTGACAGCATATGTTGTGTCCCATACCCGCAGTCCCTTCACTTCTTCAAAGAAAGGAAGGGAATAGCCTCTTACACCTCTTCTTTAGGTCTACCCTTCTATTTTAATGACATGATATTCAGTTTTAGGTTTTTGTGTTCTTTCTCTTTACATTATGGTAGTCATTGTGTATAATGTTTTCCTATTTATGCTTATTTAACTCTGCCTCAATTAATTTTAAATCTAACCATGCCTCTTTGAATTCTTCATGTTCATTATTTCTTATGGTACAATAATGCTTCATTGCATGGATGCATTATGATTTGTTTAGTTATTTCCCAATCAATGGAATCTATTTTGTTCCAGCTTTTAATATCCAAAAAATGGTATTCTGATTAATTTGGTGTATATGGGAACTTTATTTGGCCTCCTAGAGATATCTTCCTAGTAATGGGATCTGTAGGTCAAAAGGTATGGGTATTTGGGTCTCTTGAAAAAACTTACCATGTTAGTCATATTGTGAAAGAAGACACAGATGGCATAGTTTTAAGAACCCCTGATCTCCTTCTCAATGTGATGAGGGTTGAGTGTGGGGCTTCTGTAGAATAGCCACTCTCCAAAGCATGTAAAATGGAACTTTCCATTGAAGAATATAATTATTTTCTTGCCCAAGGTCTCTGCATTCCCTCCTTCCCTATTATCAACAGGCACCTTAATTTTTTAAAATTCCCTTCATATATATTGCATTTTTTCTTTTTCTTCTCCTTTCCCTATCCCTCACAGTTTATCAAAGAGTCTTTGTGTGTCTTAAGTTTATCCTTTCCTTTCTGTCCCCATAGCCACCATTACTGCTTGTGCTTTTACCACCTCATGCTTGAACTTCTGCAACAACTGTTTAGCTTCCTTCCTAGCCTCCAGGCTGTATTCTTTATCTCTCACTTAAAACCCAAAGGATGGCTCCCTATTAGGAACTACACCAAATCTAAACTCTATAGCCCAACATTTGAGATCTTTTAGGAACTTAGCTGACCTTTCAGTCTCAGCCACCTCATTTCCTGTTTATCTCTCTTTGTCTTCACAGATGCTCCACTCTAGTCATGGAAATCAGTTTCATTATCCTGAACTTCCTTCCCTGGCTGCTTCATCCCTACATTTATGGGGTTTTTATTTTTTCTATTCTCTCCCTTTGGAAGACTTTATCTCTACCAGTACCCAATATCTACAGTTTTGTTTCTTTTTTTTGGTCTTTGTCATCAGCAAAGTAGCTTGTAAACCCTAAAATGATAGATAAATGTGAAATACATTGTTATCCATAGAGTACAAGAAAATGCTTTAAAATTTTTAAAGTACTCTATGACCATGGACTGCAGTCCTTATTTTTATGGTCTTTATCAAATAGAAGAAAGTTATACTGAAGAGTGTCTTGGACTGTAGTTGTTTGAATGATTGAAGAGCTCACTAGTGCAAAGCACTGTGCTTAGTATTGGGGATACAAATAGAAAAGAAAGACAATTTCTAGTCTCAAGGAGCCCACATTCTATCAGCTTGAAAGCAAATAGCAAGGTCTTATGGTTCGGGGGTACAGGGCCATGACGGATGGGAGTGCTTCTTTTTTAATGCCATTTTTACTGATAAAATCCTATCACTTTCTGATTCTGAACCATAAGAAGGTGCCAAGGACTTTAGAGACAGGACTTTGGTTTGTTGAGCCTTCAATACATGTGGCTGTAGCACCTACAGGAGTGCAGGACTTCATCTCTGATGGGATTGACTTCCCCAATGAAGGCTTCAGGCACTGGTCTGGAAGCATTAATATTCCAAAGGCTTGGGGTCTTGGTCTGCCTCCATTGGAACCTGAGAAGACATGGTAGACAATGTAGTGGTGGTAGTAGTGGTTATCTAGCTTGCCAGTACTTCAGCTAGGCTAGTTGGCTAGACACCATTGCTTAAGCTAGCCAAAGCTCCTTGCTCTGAGAGTGAGAGCTGGGAGTTGGTGGCATTGGTTGACTCCTCACCATGTTATTCCCATCTCCAGTGCTGACTGTGAAAGCTGAGCTGGATCTAGGGATTCCTGCTGCTCCCAAAACTTTTTCTGTTCCTTTGCCTGGTGATGGTGGTTGATCAGTAATTGTTGCTAAAGTTGATGAGGAAAGTAGGTCCCTTGTCTACAATGATTTCTCCTTTCAATGAAGAATTGGGCAGGGAGGGAGAGAGAAAAGGAGGCTGGTAAGAGCTGTTCTCCTGAAAATAAGTCTGGTGATTTGCTATTCTCAGTGCTCATGGCTTTAGGATTTTGGCCTTTCTTTAGCAATTGCCTGGGGAGATGACCAAGGTGGTGATGTTGTTTTGATTTTGCTGGAACATTGGTGCAGAGAACCAGCATTACTCAAAAAAATGTAACGTGACATTATTACTGCGTAAAATCCTTTTAACTGTAAACTATCAGTCCCAACCTCAATTATATCTTTCTACTACAATGCTTCATTTTACTTCATTATTTCAAGGATCTATAATATTGTTGGCTTTGCTATTTTGCCACTGACTGAGATCCCATATGTCCTAACTTAGGAGATGGTTTTTGAGAATTTCTAAATGCTCATCTCTTTTGACCAACATGTTGACTACATTCTTAAAATTTAGTTGGACTCCTAAAATACAGGTATTCCTCATTACCTGTTTCATACTGGAAAACTTTCTGGCTTGTAAAATTTGAGCTTGTGCTCCTGCTGGCATAATGTTGAAGAACCCAGGGTCACCTCCATGTCATCAAACTAGCACTTTAGTTCAGGTAATTGGTATTAGAAAATTTCCTTTTTAGACACTTGAGAATTGTTGAAACTTCTTAAAATTCATAGGGTAGGAAGTGAGAAAAAGGACTAAGTAAGAAATGCCAAATGTCTTCCTCTTACAAGGAGTCTAGAATTTGGAGAAGCCAACCTGCACTTACCATTGGAAAAAAAAGGTATCAATCAGCAAGAAGCCCACTGCCTCCCAAGGAGGTAGAGGAAGTAGTCGTATCACTCGCATTTTACAGCTGAAGAGACTTTGCTGGGCAAAGGAATTTATTTGAATTGTTGCTTGAATAGGTAGTGTCACTAGTCTTTGAACCCATTTTTACAAGTGTGGAAGACTTTGAAGTACAGCATGCTCCCTCTTATTACTTGGCATATGTTGACATTTTGTTCTATCATATATGCCTCTATCTGTTTCATGTTTTTATTTCCATATGTAGAATTTAAATTTCTTGAAACAAGGACCAGTTCTTTTATATATTATTACCTTACAATCAGAAAAAAAAACTCATTCTTCCCATTCCAGCACAGCCTTTTAAATCTATATATATACTGCTCACTATCAAAAGGCCACCTTATCAGTAGTCTCAATTGATCAAGAACCAATCAAAAAAGAGTAAATTAAATTAACATGGTCTTATATTTAAAGTTTAATTATTTTATTTGCAAAGTCCAGTGACTAAATCCACACAAAAAGACATTTCTTTCTTGTAACTGTTTAAAGGTGGTTGATTAATTGCAATATAATAAATCATGATAATAGAAATGGGAACAATTGCAACTTTGCACTTGATGCTGAACATCTGGATCTAAACTGTGTCTCCTCTATAACGAGGGACAGTATGCAGTACATCGACTTTTCCTTTTTTCTTCTCAAGGCTTCTATGGAGAACTTGCCAAGTCAATATTGCCGTTTAGTTGCTGTTATTTTAGTAGGAAACAACTTTAAGAAAATATTGTCATGGTTGTTTAAAAAACCAGTACTTTTGGGTGCTATAATTAACAGTAGGAATAGGCCAGAACTTGTTTGGTTTTTCAAACCATTTCCCCTTCTTCTGTGGCAAATTGCAGGCAGATCAATATTTGACATAAATTAGCATGCACATTACAAAACTTTGAGCTTGGCATCGCCTTTGTGGGAATGGAAAAAGAGTCTGAAAAGTCACAATGAGTTTGCCTAGGGCATATAGAAGCACTTCCATATTACTAGGTAAATGGGTTTCACTCCTCCAAAGTTGTTTCCCAAAGTGCTAGTTATCTTGACTTTTCAGCCATTTTCGAGGAAGAGAAATAAAATAACTACAGGGGTAACACTATGGAATAGAATGACTGAATTAAGAAAACTTCCTCCCCCTCCCTCACCCCAAAGAGTGAAATTGACTACTTGACTGGTTAAAAAAATTTTGGAGAAGGGGAGGGATATCCATTTCTAGGCATACTTTGTGATAACTATACAACTAAGATATCTCTTCTTTGACTAATAGATTTATTACATCTCTTCAGTTTCTTGAAGGGCCCTGTGTTTGTGTGTGACACTCTAATTAAAGGCTGATAACCAGCTGTAGGAGTTTCCATTTCTTTAACAGCTTTTATTGTGTTGTCACATGGAGTTAGACAGTGAGAGTTTGCAGCAGTTAAGCTTTGGAGGGAGATTACCCTAATTGCCAGGGATCCGCGTTAAGTGGATCTTTCTCCATTTCTTTCCCCTATCCTCACCCCCAGCCCCACTACCTCTTCAAAGTTCATCACAAGAGAGGACATGGAGGAAAAAAACAACTAAAATGAAAACCAAAAAATAAAATGGTGGTAGTGGCTTTGTAGTAAGCTTGACTTACTTTACAAGGAAGACAATTCTAGACTGGCTCATGAAATATGCTGTCTTGGAAATATAACATTCCTGAACCATTGCTGGAATTCTAGTTTCTCTCTTCTCTTTTGTTAACACAATGGATTAGGTTCATTTTGAATGGGTACCAGAGTATCCTTTAAAAAATTACTGGTAAATAATATCATTTAATTTCTCTCTCTGTCTTTTGCTAGGACAATCTATAACTTTGTACCAGCATCTTCTGTATGGTGCAAATAATATAGAAGCTCTCTTGAGGTACTGAGGTTTAAAGCCAAGAAAATGAAGGTAAATTTTGGACAGATGAATCATTTTTCTCTGCTAATTAATTGCATACTTCTAACAATGGAAAGTCATTAAAATGTGAAGCTATGTTTTCCAACTCACATTTATCAAGGATCCTGTATTCCCTAGTTCTATTAGTTATTGTGTATTTTTAACATGATATATGGATTTTTCTTTTCTATTGTTCAAATGCATTTTTTTTTTGAAAAAGAAAACATGCTTTTATCTCCATTTGAAAAAATACAAGCAAAAGGGGAAATAATAAGTGGTACATCTTGATGTCAAAAGTAACTTTTATATACTGCTCTATAGATAAACCTGAATATTAGAAAGAAAAGGAAAGATAAGTAGGTCTTCTATTAATCTCAGTCCAAAATCTATTTTACCCACTGCTAGTTGTTGACATTGTTTGACGATATGACATAGAAACAGAGTATCACGTTGTCTGAAAAGGAGATTCCCAATTCAATAGTTACTCCCAGAAATCAAAGCATTTTTTCTTAAGACATCATAAAAATAAGTAGTAGTTAAATTTAAAATCATGTAGTCTTCCTGATTTATCATTATACCTTGGATGCACTTAGTTATCTAGCATCAGAGAATCCAATAATTTCTATCACATAAGAAGAAAAGAGAAAACCCTTTTGGATAATGGTTTACATTATACCCTATAGTGATTTATTTTCATCAAAAGACTTGATTTTATTGCAAGGTGGAGGCTGTCTCTATCGATCAATTTTATTTCATTAAAAATATACCTGTGATATTTTCGGTGAATTTTGGCACATTTTCTATATGTACTATTTATTTACATGGATAATTTCTCTCTTTCCCCATGATTTAAAAGTTTTCCAGCTTAATAAGTGGAGTCCTATGTGAAAAGATGCAATATTAAGTGAAATTGCACAGGTTTGCACCTAAGATGCATCTGGTGTTAATATCCTCGATTTTCAGCACCATGTCAGTGGTAGTGCATGTCAGAGGGAATAAGTAAGAGCTTACCCAGGTTATCAAGTGATTCGTAGGATGAAGCTGTGACAGGTTCTGTTATGAATTCATTCTGTTGGCCTCTTCGTGAAAGATATTGCTTTTTACAAAATCTGCCATGTACTTAAAAAAAAACTACATCCCTCTTACTGCAGACCACCCCCTCCCCCTAAGACGAAACTCCACAATTTATATTTGGCTTGAGTCACTGTCACATCATTACAAACATTTTAATGAGTGCTCCTGTCCCATTAACCCTCCCCTCCTTCCAATCTGCCACTTAGTACAGACTGTACTGCTCTACCACTTAGTCGTGAATGCACTGCTCTGAATAGGCATCTTTATTCCAGAAACAGCTGAGGTCTACAGGTTGGAACCTTCACCCACCGACATCCTACAAGAACAGAAATACACCCTCCCTTCCACCTTGCAATCTCAAAAGTCAAGCTATTTCCTTCAAACTCAAAGAGGTTCTAGGGGAAGATAGATTACTGTACTTTTCAAGAAATTTGTTTTCTACAATTCCTATTTTTACATTCCGATTGACGGACCTACCTATTGTCAACAGCCTTTGACAAGTGATGCGAAGAGCTGTAACTTGCAGGATGTTTTCCAATTCTCTTATTGTCTACCTTTTAATCTTTTCATCTAGCCTTCCTTTTATCTTTTCTCTCTTCAAAAATTAATGATATCCCCCTCTGCCTTTGCTCCTGGCATGGAGGGTGGAGAGGTTAATCTAGGTTCTGATGCAGTTTCCCAAATTTGCATTTTTGTGGTTTCACTGTAAGAAAGCTAATAGACAGGAAAGGAGACCAAGTTAATGACAATTCTCAAAACAGCTGTTGTCTAATTCAGCTTCGCTACTTCAGTTAATTAATCAGCACCTTGCTGGCAACTCTAGGGGAGATCCTCGTTAGATACTGGTAGCAAACAGACAATGCTTTCATATCAAATATGTTCGACAACATCTAATACAGTGATAACTTTCACAAAAGAGGGTAGGGAATCCCAGGACTCATAACAGCACTCTACAGAAGCACTTAGTATCCTTATGTGTCTGCATATACTAGATGTGCTACATATGCTGTTGTTTTTTGGTTTCTATTCTGGGCTCACATAAAACATGGATAAAAAATACTCTCCAGAGTAACTTTCTCTTATCAAAGATGCATTCTTGTATTAGAATAAATAAACACACATTTTGTAGGTTGATGGGCAAGCATGCATGATGCATAACAAATTAAACATCTTAATTTGTTAGCTCACTTACTGAATAAAATTTGTTATCTGCATCATTCAGATGGTTTTCAAAGCCAACAACTACTAAAGTGAGATCACAGTGGATCGGTGACCACAGCATTTAGTAGGATAGCTATTGACTCAGAGCTTTCCTCTGGTTTACTGTATTCTATAGAGAAGCTACTTCTTATCCTACCTAGCCAGTCGATAAAGGGATAAATATTTTATGAATGATAATGCATAGAAACCTTAAACCAACAAAATTATATCTATACATGGCCATCATACTTGGTATTTTCTTATTTTTTCCATAGTTGTTATTAGGAAAATTGGTTTCAAATTCAATATAAAAGTAACATTTTAAGTTTCCTATTATGACAGAAACTTCCCATTTATTTACAGAGGTTTTACTCTCTTATAAATTTTTTTGGATGCACCTAATAAATGTACACATAACTAATTACATTGAAAATGACAGAATTTAAGAATTGCTGTATTTTTACTGTGAAGTGGTCTGTACTTGTTCAGTTTAATTTCTTTGTATTTATTTATTAAGAATTATAGTTGTAACTTTAGCACTTTACATAATTGTTGTATAAATATTTTAAAATGTAGCAAGGTATAGTTTTATTCAATTTAATATTTTTGTTTCTTAATTCATAGCTGTTTACTGCCTGACTTGTACTTAGAGAACTCTGTGCTTTGTGAATTCCCTTTGAATCCCCTTCTTGGTTTCTCTTGTCATCATTCTTATAATGAAAACCCAGTTTTAGATCCACTGCCAGCATCCCTGGGGTCAGGTGACTTTACTTTGTCACAAAGACATGAACTTGTATTAACCAGTTTATGTGGACAATATATCCATTTGGCCTGTATGTACTGATGTAGACAATTGTAGCTTTGGCTCCTTAATGAATCCTGCATCATGGTAGGAGGAATTTCATAGCATCTATAATACTCCAGGGAACTATAAAGAGAAATGTCCCTTTTAAATTGGCTTTATGGCATTCAAGCTCTATGTATTTACTAACAATATTCAATATTGTTCAATATTAACTCAACCCGTTCATCTTTAGCCATCACTTTTGTCAACGACAGCACCAGTTGATGAAAGAGCATTTCTTCCCAGCTCTTTTTACAAAGTTATCATAATTAAATAATCCTGTTGGTCTCCCCCCCCTTGAATTCGACAACTGCTTGCTCTACTTGCCTTCCCCTCCACCCCAAGAGGAAACAAGATATTTACTTAATCCCACTTAATCTGTAATACAAACCTCAGGTCAAAAATGATTTTTGCCCAATCCCACTTCTCCAGGTGTAATTTGCTTTTCAATTTAGAGTATGCATAGACCTTTGGCAATGTTCTTCTTACCCATGGATGTCCAATTTTTGTCTCTATTTCTAAAAAAAAAGAAGGCATGAAAAGCAAGTGAAAGAAAGAGAGAAAGGCAATACAGTTTTTGCAGGTTCTCTGTATAATTATAAATCATTTTTCCTCTTAAGAACTCATTTTTTTCCTCCAATGGTATAGGACTATGCCAGAACTCTCATGGTTAATGGTTGCTTCATTTTGCAAGAACATTCCATATTAGAAATTGTCTTTGAAGGAGAATGATTTAATGCCAAGCTTGTTCACCTAGAGGTTGTGGGATTCCTATTCAAGTCAGATTTTCATATATTCCTCTGGAATAGGAATTCCAGAAGAGAAAAGAGCTAGCCACTTTTTCTCCTTTCTTGTAATTCTGATTTAGGTATTGGTTCCATGTTAAAATTAGAGTAACTTGCACTTCTTAGGTATTTTTCAGGTCATCAAGTTCTCCTTATACTTAGCCATATTTTGTTGAGAGAGGAGCAGTGAAGCCCAGAGAGTGGGACTTTAATTCTATCTTTAAATATTGGGAGAAGAGGTATTTTGTGACTTTGTGACTATTAGTCAATGTTCTGCAGTCAATTACTAAATCAGGTGACATTTTTAAAGAGCTCCCTTTGTTCCAAACACTGTTACTCAATGTGTATGGAAATAAAAGCAAAAGATAGTCCCTGTCTTTAAGGAGCTTATACTGTAATGAGGAACACAAGGTAATAAATAATTATATTTAAGGTACATACAGAGCAGACGGAAGGTAACCTTAGAGGGAAAACACTAGCTATTGAGTGGACTAGGACATATCTCTTCTTGAAATCAGTGTTCGAGCTGAATCTTGAAGAAAGCAAAGGGTTTTTAGAGGTAGAGGAGCCTTTCAGTATAGCTATTACAAAAACATTTGGTTTGGAAATGGAGTTGCATATGCAACGGACAGCAAGTAAGCTAATATGACTGGGTTATAGAGTATTTGGAGGGGAGACAGCAAAGGTAGGGAGAAAGAGGTTGGAAAGAACTTTTAACATCAAGCAAAGAAATTTATCATTGATCCTAAGGACCTACTATTGCTTAGTAGATGATAAGAATGGCTCTAATCTTTAGAAAAATCACCTGGGCAGCTGTCAGAGAGATAGATGTGAGTAGAGAGAGACACGAGGAAGGGCAACCCCTTAGAAAACTATTGCAATAATCCAAGTGAGAGGTAATAAGAACCTGAATTACTGCAGTTTTGAGAGTGGAGAAAATCTATGAATTCATGAAATGTTTTAGAGACAGAAATAATAAAATCTGGCATATAATTGGACATATGGAATGAACTGCAATCTACCCATGATTATTTCGTACTACCACTTTTACTCCTGTTCTCATGCTGCTAAACTGAGCTTGAGAATTTCATGAAATTGTTGTGATTGGGTCCACTATAAATTTCTGTTGCATATTCTCAATTAGACTCTCACTGTGGCTAGGCAGCCCTTTGGCATCTCCCTTACTTGATGATTTTGTCATTTTCTATGGGTTCAATAATCATACCTATCCAATTGATTACTATATATCTATATCTAGTCTTACTCGCCTCCCCCAGATTGATTATTATGACCAAATGGCTTTTGTAGAACTTAATTTGGACATCCTATAGATATCTTGAACTCGATATGTACCATATGGAACTTATTATCTTTCACAACTCTCCCCCATTTACAACTTCCTTATTTTTTATTGAAAGCATCATCATCAACATCATTCCAGTCATCTCATGCTTGCAACCTTGGTGTCATTCTTCACTCCTCACTTGTACTCATTTCATGTTCCATCTGCTGTCAAATTTTGTTATTTAAATATTCCCTTGTGGACATCCTCTTGACCACTTGCATTGCAGCCACCCTTGGACAGGGTCTTATCACCTGTCACCTGAACAATTACAATAGCCTGAGGAGTCTCCATAACTTAAGTTTCTCCCCACTGCAATCCATTTTCCACTTAGGTGAGGCTTGGATTGCAATGGGAAAGACTTACAAAAAATATCAAGTATAAAATCCACTTCTTGCTTTTAAAGTCCTTTACAACCTGACCTCTTCTTAATTTTTTCCAATATTCTTACTCTTTCCTCTCCTCTGTGTGCTCTACCATCCAACTAAACCAGCTTACTTATCTTCCATCACACATAGCTTATTATGTATTGCAGTTCCATGCACTTAAGCTGGCTTCCCCCATGTGTGGAATGTCTTCCCTCCTCACCTCTTTTTTTCTAGCTTCTCTGGTTTTCTTCAAGCTCAAACTTCATCTTCTGCAGGAAGTCCTTTCCGGGTCCTCTCCTGTGCTAATCCATTTCCTCTGAGATTGCTCTTCATTTGCATTTTATACATCCTGCATGAACGTAATTGTTTGTATCTTATCTCTCCCGTTAAAATGTGATCTCCTTCAGAGCAGCAACTGACCATGTTTTGTTTCTGTTTTGCCTTTCTTTGTATCTTCAGGACTTAGCACAGTGTCTAGCACATTGTAAGTGCTTCGATAAATAATTATTGACCAATTGAGTGAGAGTGAAGATCCAGCTGGGAGTGATAGAATGGTTGGAAACCCAAGTGAGTAGGGGAATGGTGGTGCCTTCAGTAGTTACAGGAAGTTCAGAAGAGAAAATGTGTTTGGATGGAAGGCCAGTGTATTCTGTTTTGGCATAGGAATATGGAAAGTTATTTCTTTAGGTTTCCCATTAGCCTCTTAATTTCACAGGTCTTTCTGATAGCTAACATAATTTGTCATCAATCTTCCTTTGGAGTTCTGACTATAATTTCATAGAAAAATTATCATTGTTGAGAACTGAAAGTGGGATGACACAAGAAAAAAAATCTCAAACAATAGTTGTATCCTTGCCATTAGGTTTAGAAAATTTATCAAGTCTCCCAATATCTAATTCTCTAATAATTTTGTCAGCTATGTTGATGAAAGAGGATGGGAAAACTGATGAACTCATACTATAATAAAATATATTATAGTTTCAACTTTTATGGGAGTGGACTGTGACGAATCTTATTGGATCTCAAGATTTAGAGGATTAAGTTAATTTGTATGGCTAAGTCATTTTGTTTCCCAAAAGTATTTTTTTTTTGCAAGATCAGGCTGAATAAACCTGAAATGCATTGACCTTCTGATAATGAAAGAGTTCTATAGGTTAAAAAAACTCTTACATTTTAATCAAAACAAATGGCATATTATCTCTTTAAGAGAAAATTGTGTGGAGATGTGAGATTTTAAAAGTTTACCATGAACAAGATTCTGGGAAAGAATGGCAGTAAACTGAAATAGAAGTAGAAAAGCCTCCAGAGGGAATGAAATGATTTTGATATTGATGTTCTAAAATAAATGTAATATTACATACTTCTCAGTTAACCTGCTTTTCATCTTTAATATTTTAAAAAATGTGAAATGTGATTTGTCGAAAGGTGCTAGGTCACCAGACTTCAAACTCCTTCTCTGTTCATAAAGCAGCAAAGTTCCTCAGTCATTGTCATTCCCCCATATCATCCTGTTCACTGTGTAAATACAGTGACCTGCAACGAAAAGCCAAGAAAATTCCATATCTTTTGGAACTGATAGAAAAAAACTCCATTAAATACCAAGGATTAATCATTTTGATGGGTTGAAAAATGTAGAAGTATGGAACATCATACAAAAGGATAACAAATTGGGTCACTAAATGCAACCTTCTTTATGGGAGGAGAATAATTTTCTAGGTAGTTTCCTCTGATTCTTAACTATGATATAGTAAATTTTCAAATGTGACATTTTTTCTGCCAAAAAATGAATTATTATTATCTGTTTATACTAGTGAAATATAAGCTTCTTGTGATCAGCAACTGTTCTCATTTTGATCTTTGTATTTGAGTTCCTAGTACAGTGTCTGGAATTTAATAAATTCTTTCTGAAATGAATTGAATGCTACATGAAGAACCACATTGTTATTGGTTTAATGTTGCCTTTCTACTAGTGTTGGTTTGGTGAAAAGTCAGTGAAAGATTATTCTATTTGTTTGCTGAGATCTCATTTGCATCTAGTAAAAGAAGGCTTAAACTTTCTACTTTCTAAAATACCACAAATATGAATAAGAAGGAATATCTTATCTTTGCCTATAACTTGAGTTTTCAACATGCCTTCACAATAACCATCTCTTTGTATCCTCACAAGATTAGCTGAGAGACATTCCCCCTTCCTCTTTTTAAAATGCAGTCCTGAAGTCAAGAACACTTAAATCATGTAACACGTCACAGTGTGAGCTACTTGTAGACATCATGAAAACTAAATAATGTTAGAGAACATATAATCCAATCCCTTTATTTTTACAATGAGTAAGTCTGCTATATTCTAGCTCTCCTAAACCTATATCCTTTTCCCTGATGACTCTGATAACCTTCTAGAATATAACCAATTAAGTAGTTTGAATATGACAATCATCTATCAAATTGAAAATATTTATAGTTACTCTTTTTTGTATTTTTAAAAACCATATATCCTAGGATGGTACCAAGTGACAATCCAATTTTTGCTATGATTTTTCTCTCATGCTGTCCATTCATAGGCTTAGTTTATCTAAAGTCACATCTGAATAATCTCAAGGAGACCAGGATGACTGCAACATTCATGGGCTTTGTCTGAATGATAATTTGTCAATCGAATGGCTAATAGTTCTTCAGAACAATAGGAATGTTTCTCCATGATCCATTTTTAAAAATCTCCTCTTCACAGTGCCATGTATTGAGCCAGCTTTGGGAGAAACATTGTTACCAATAACCGTCCCAGCAATGGTCCCAATATACCTATACTTGAAGAGGGCAAGTTGCCCATTGTGTTAACATTCCTAGATTTAAAAAAAACTCCACGAAACACAAAATTTCTTTGTTATACAGTTTAGGTGGTTGTATTGAATTCAATTCAATGCAAATTGCTTAACAGAAAATATCCGTTTAAACTGCCAACCTCCTGCAGAATTGTTTTCCCCCTTTTCTTTTTTCTGTTTCTCTAAGGATCAGAAATGAATCTAATAACAGACGAAAAGTTGTATCATGTGGAGAAGCTTCTCGAGCTCTCTTCCAATTTTAAATTTTTTTTCCCCAGCAAAAAGAAACCTATTATAAATAGGGTCTAGGCATACTGGGTTTTTAATGCATAGGAGAAATCCTTCCTATATTGATCAGCCTCTGGGCCAACAGTCTCAATAGTAGCTCCTCACATCTGTACTATTTACATCTGCAAGTGGTGAGAGACCAAAGAGCTGTAACTCAAATCTCCATTGCTGAGGAAAAGTATAGAATCGCTCAGCGGGAATTTAGTCTTCAGAGAGGCCAGCTGTGTTCTTACTGTGATGAAATGGTAGATAGATGATGTTACTTATGTTTCTTGAAGGCGGATAGCAGTTTTCTTATGGATAATGTAGTATTCTAGTAATTACTGTAGGAAAATGATCTATCCTAATGTGTGTTCGTTCTGCTTGCTATAATCTAGTGTGCATTATTACTGGAGTTGGGCTAGCTTTTTAATTGCTGCACTAATACATATGTTGTACATAATATAGAAAATGTAGTATTTATATAGCATAATTTACTGCTGTTTATATTATTGTGTTTTTGTTTCTAGACTACCTGTAAATTATCAGGGAAGTGTTTCTGTTTCCTAATTTAGTCATAGAATTCATCTTGGAAGTTAACATTGTCTTAGTATAGAAGTTATTTGTGATGTTCAGATTATTTTGTAAAAATTGATTTTTTAAAAGCCCAAACTAGTTGGCTAGGAATAAAACTGGTCAGTAATATTGTCTAATCATGAGTTTTTTAAAATGTTGGTTGTGTTTGAGTTTATGGTGGGATGGAAGAGCCTGAGATCCCATAGCATAGAATAGAGAAGTCACTGAGATCCTTTCTACCTCTCAACTTTTGAACAAAAATGCCTCCTTTTGAGAGTTGTTAGTGAAGGTAAGGATCAGTTGATAGAACTGGACATATTTAACTTGGAAAAGACTGTGGGGAACATGATAGTTGCCTTTAAGTATTTGAAAGGGTATCTTATGGGAAAGGAGATTGATCCCAGCAAACAGAATTAGGAGTAATGGGTTGGAAGCTGCAAAGAAGCAAATTTAGGCTTGAT
Organism: Bettongia penicillata ogilbyi; assembly: GCA_023548195.1. Taxonomy (NCBI): domain Eukaryota; kingdom Metazoa; phylum Chordata; class Mammalia; order Diprotodontia; family Potoroidae; genus Bettongia; species Bettongia penicillata. The sequence goes on along the minus strand of JAJHZJ010000694.1, from coordinate 102,152 downwards.
GTGAGGGGGAAAATCTTTCTAGCATTTAGAGTTGTTCAAAGATGAACTGGGCTATCTTCTTGTTGGCTGTCTTTAGCAAAGTCTAGGTGATCCTTTACTAGGGATGTTTCAGTGTTGAATTCTTATTCAGATATGAGTGGATTGTACTAGAAGACCCCTGCTTCAAAATACTTTTACAAAACACCCATATAAATATTTATGTTTCATATGATTTTTAATATGAAAAATGGGGGTAGCTAGGTGGTACGGTGGATAGAGTGCTAGGCTTGGAGTCAGGATGAAGAGTTCAAATTTGGCCTTACTTAGACACTTAATAGTTGTGTGACTCTGGGCAAGTCACTTACCCTGTTGGCTTCGGTTTTGTCCTCTGTAAAATAAACTGGAGAAGGAAATGGCAGACCATTGCAGTATCTTTGCCAAGAAAATCCCACATAGGGTCACAAAGAGTTAGACACAACAGGAACACCTGAGGAACAACAGTATGGAAGATGCGTGGTTTTATGAAAGCACTCCCATCCCCCACGAGGTATCAAAAAATGTGAGTTCAAGTTATGGTTGGGGAGGAAGTGTGATGCAATGAAAAGGATGCCAGGGTTGGAGTTAGGAAATGTGGGCTTCATTCTGGCTCTATGTGATTTTGAGCAGGTTACTTAACCTCTAGGCACAGTAGCTATCTGCAAGATGAGGAGTTTGGATTAGACCTTTCCTAAGGGTTCACCTAACTCTCAACCTCTGATTCTATGAACTTTCTTACTGTATGACTTAACCAAGTCACTTAAACTCACTGGGCTTTAATTTCCATATCTTTAAAATGGTGATAAAAGAATGTACCCCCACCTGCCTATGAGAATTAGAAGTAAAATAAAATATAAAAGTGCTTTGGAAAATTCAAAGAAACACAGAAATACAAATTATTGTTTTAGCATCATGCATTTATTTCTTTTTTTTCCTTTTCTGCTAGATTATTAAGACAAAGCATACATTTTAAAAACTGTCAGAAAGATGATGCAGTGTTGAACTACTAGAGAAACCATCAATTATTGACATGACCTCATGTTAACTGAGGATTGAAATGTGCATTATTAAAAGAAAACTCCACCCAAATTGCTAAAGCTATTAATCTGAAAGTTTGGAATGTATTAGATCTTCTGGTGACAGGAGCATTAGAAATACTTTGATAAATATATACTTGCCATCAACCTCTCCTCCCTTCCAGTTCTAAATATCATTTCTGTATCAGAGATATTCACATTTAATACTTGTTTCTCAGAGTCTTCAGATTTCTAAAGACAGTATATCTCAGAAACAAATGCGAATCCTCAAACTATACAATATTTGTATTGTTAAACCATTTATCTAATATTCATATATGCTTATATACCTTGGCATACATAGAGAGTGTCTGTATTCCACAAAACCTTCTTCAGCACCACATGACAGCATGGAGGTGACCTTGGGTTCTTGAAGAATTTGTCAGCAGAACACAAGTTCTGGCAGATTTTACCATGCTAGCATTGCTTTGATTATGGTTGCAGCAACGGTCTATGTCAGTTTCTCAAGGCCCATTCTAGCTAAATAAAAAGTAGTTCATCAAAAGAAAACTGGCCACTGGGTGAAGGATTTTTAGGTATTCCAACCCATATGACAGCAGCCATGGCAAAATATAAAATGACCCTGCATACTATGTGGCTCTTTCCAGGTTTTATTTCACAGAGGGTTACACAGAGTTCTTAGATTTAAAAGGTGCTACTGCTTTATTAATTATTAACCTAGACCTGAGATTTCATCCTTGCTGGGAACTCTTCATGGGGAAACTCCCTCTACCAATACAGATGGATCAGTCACTTATATTAGAAATAGGGTAAAAAGTGCTAAGAATCAGTTTTTTTTTCATTAAAAATTTGTTTTTGAAGTGTTCAAGACAAACTATATACTTTGAGATGGGATCTAAAATTTGTAATATCAAGTTAATGTTTATAGATGGTATAGAAATTATGTGATCTCTCAGCTCTGCACTCTTTCTTGAATTCTCTTTGTTTCATGGATCCATGGATTTAGAGATGGATCGAAACTTGAGCATTCTTTCACTTTATAGATATGTAGACTGAGACCTGTGACAGTTAAGTGACTCGTCTGCAGGCATAGTAAATGACAGAGTTAGGCTCTGAATCCAGGCCATTCCTCTGGTTCTAAATCTGGAACCTTTGATACCTACTGTGCCATGCTTCTTTGTTGTGCCTTAAACTACTGTTGTTAAACCTCTCTGCTCTCACATGTTGGAGTCCTCTAGCAACAGACCATTTATTGTCTTAATCATTCTGGGAGACTTTCCAGGATGGTAAACTTGATAGAGTTTATGCTTTGCTAGTAGAATATACAAGAACCCATGGTCACTTCTACCCCACAGTAAGGCACTAGAGGAAGAAGAGCTTATAATAGTACCATTATTTAAAATGCAGAACAAAATGAGAGTTTAACATAGCTTTTTCCAGTAGGTTATCTGATTTCTTAAAGTTTATCGTCCGTAAATTCTCTTCTAGAATGGTTTGATGTCAAACCCATTGCAAATTAATCCCATGTCCAGTTCAATCCAGTCCAAGTAAACCATCTCCATGGCTTAAGAGAGAATCATAGGAATCAGAAAGGCTTTTCCCATTTGGTTATTGCTGAAAGGGTGTTTGTGTTAAAACATTCTACTCAGCTACACTCAGGAATGAGTCAATCAAATAAGCCATGTAGAATATTAGGGATGAGAAAGGGAGAGAACATTATCTCCTGCTAACCTTCTGTCCCCTGAGAAGTTAATATGAAAGTTGCTTGAAAGCATTCTTGTCTGACACAACTCAGTAGAAATTAAACTGTAGCAACTAGGGACGAAAGAGCATTGGATTGCAAGACAGAACATCTAATTCTAAATAGTAGCTTTATTACTTGCTGACATTGTACAAGTCACTTCAGTTTTATGGGCCTCAGTTTCCTCATTTGCAAATGAGAAGGGGTAGGTTTGGAGTTCCAACTCTGTGAGATATGCGGCACACACACACACACACACACACACACACACTTTTATTCTCTCTTTCTAGTGCCTTTATATTGTCTTGTAGCTTTTTACAGTTAATGGTAGAACACCTTCCAATGCTGCATTTTCCAACCTACTCAGAATGCCTATTCTTCCATTTTTATTTATCACAACTAGGCATTGTGAGGAATAAAATCAAATAACTAGACCAAAAGGGCATCTATATAGCACAATGGATAGACTGCCAAGCCTGGAGTCAGGAAGATACCAGCTGTGTGACACTGGGCAAGTCACAGCCCTATTTGCCTCAGTTTCCTCATCTATAAAATGAACTAGAGATGGAAATGGCAAATCACTCCAGTATCTTTGCCAAGGAAATTACAAATGGCATCATGGGGAGTTGGACCTGACTGAAAAATAACTCAGCAACAACGACTATATTAAAATGATTTTCTGATAAACTTAGTGAATATTTACATTTTTTAAAAAAGGAACTTATTAACCTAATGTTTTAGTGAACTAAATGTGGGAAGTAATTTGAGCAAGTTGAGCAAGGGTAGGGGAGGTCTTCTCAGGGAGCTTTTCCTTTTTAGAATCCTTTTATCCCCAAAATTGGATTACAAACTGTACATTGTTTCTCTTAATGCCAGCACTCAAAACCAACTTTACTGTTGGTCTTTAAAAAACAAATAACAAATCTCCTTCATGTATCTCTAAAAAGGAAAAAGTCAAGAGCAGTTGAAGTTAACAACCACCTGTAGGCATGGAAATTGAATATTTGATCTCTGAAAATTCTGTCTTGTTCTATTTCAAAAAAAGTAACAACATTAATTTTAATTCTATACATTTTATCTATTGTTCTTGTAGCACAAAGACCTAGCCATCTCTTCACAAATAATTTAAATCCTTTTATTTGTTAATAGTAGTGATAGCCAACGTTTCTTGAGGTCCATGTTATGCATGTATGGATATGAAGCCCTATGAGATTAATGAAATTAAAGCTAAACATGTAGTTCCCAGGTTTCATTTTTACTTCTGACTTGAACAATATTTTATAATTGAGTATATTTTTTGTTGTTCAGTCACGTCCAAGTTTTTTTTGACCCCAGTTGGCGTTTTCTTGGCAAAGATGCTGGAGTGATTTGAAATTTCTTTCTCCAACTCATTTTACAGATGAGGAAACTTAGGCAAACAGGGTTAAGCGATTTGTCTAGGGTCACTAGCTAGCTGGATTCAACTCATGTTCTCCTCTTCCTATTACATTGATACTGGTTTGGAGTGTTGTGGGCCCTACATGGCCTGCATGTCTGACACCTAGGCCCTAAATGCATCATTTACCACTTTGACCACAAAAGACTTTGGACCTTGAGGCATAGTGATAGAATCCACATGACTGGGAGCTTGGAAGAGGGGATGGAATTCCTCCAGGATGAATGGAGTTGAGAAATCTTAGGAGAAAAAATAGATTTTTGTAGATTTAGACCTGGAAGGGACCCTAGAGGCCAAACCTTTTGTTTGTGTATAAGGAAATTTTAAGTCACAGAGAAATTCAACAGCATGCCCAATGTAAAACAGCTGGGAACTTCCTGAAGTGGACATAAAGCCAGCTCTTCTGGACTCCTGGTCTGTCTAGTGTTCCATTATTTCAACCTTTAACTCTACCTCTGCAACAATCTGAAAAATGGAAATTAAATGGATTTTTGTATTAAAATCATTATGGCACATAAGAAAATTTTGATTTGTTTGTATTTTGCTAAAATGAACATTTGTATATGCAATTCCTGTTCCAATAAAACAGAAGAGCAGGAATTCAAAGAATGCTATTTTGGAAATACTATGCTGGAATTACATACAAATCCTTTTAATCTGAGAATTTTAAACCCCAAAGTTATTTATTAAGGTTTAATTGATGAAGGCATTTAGGTGGTTCAGTGGATAGAGATTCCACTTCACTGGAACTAGGGTTTAATAATGGGTTGATCTTGGGTAAGTCATTCAGTTTCCTCATCTATAAAATGGGGATAAAAACTGGACATTTGTCTCTAAATCCTTGTGATAATACAATAATATTTGTCAAGTGCTTTGCAGACCTTAAGGTACTTCACAAATGCTATCCCCATCACCACCATCATTATGAAGATCTCTCTTTAGGAATCAAGTGTAAAATCTCTTTTTCCCCCCAAGCTAATCTCTATTAAGCTCATGTAAATATTTGAGATGCTTTTCTCTTTGCCTTAAGGCCTTTCAGGTAATACTGAGACATCAAAATGAACGTTTTATTTTCTCAGTGTTTACTAGTTATTCTCTCACTTTCTGGGTTCTAAGTAAGGTTCAGGATAACCTCCTAATATAACAGTAATTTAGGGCTGTGTGATTTCTTCCCTTCTTGAGAAACTTCACACATTTTGCACTTTTTTAAACCTTTTCACACACAGTCACACTTAAGATAAGCTTCTCCAGGGAGTGGCTAGTAGGTATTATTATCATGGTAGTTATTCAATGTGTATAGTTTGGTCAGTTATTTCTTAACCACATATTTTTTAAAATAACATTACAGTTGAGGGTCAGACAATAAAGAAAAAGTTGAACTTGAAACTTTTTTCCCAAAATATTTCTAGTGGTTCAGACAAACGTAAAGCTTTTCATTTACAAAGTCCTCATGAATTTAGCTTAGAGGAGTGAGAAGATAATTAATTGGTGTTATTAAAAAGCTTTGAGACTTGAGATGAAAGGCACTACTGAAATACAAAGTATCATTCTTGGCTTCATTGGAAATGGAAACTTAAGTATCATTTGGTGACTGGTTCTCTGCTGCCCGTGCTAATTTTGGCCTGATAATTAACACCAAAAATCACAGGTGTTTCATCAGACACTACCGCACCATCCATACGTGGAACCATCGGTTACAACAAATGGAGAAGTTTTGAATGCTGTGGATAAGGTCACTTACCTTGGATGTGTACATCCAGGTATGTACACATTGACAATGAGGTTGATGCAAGTGTTGCCAGAGCTAGCTCAGTGTTTGGGAGGCTCCAAATAAAAGTTTGGGAGAGAAGAGGTATCAGACTGACTACCAAACTGAAGGTCTACGGAGCTGTTGTGCTGACCTCATTGTTATATGCTTGTGAAACATGGACAGTCTCCCAGTGCCATGCCAGGAAACTGAATTGTTTCCATTTAAACTGTCTTAGGAAGATTCTGAGGATCACCTGGCAGGATAAGGTACCAGATACTGAAGTCCTTGCTCCAGCTGAACTGCCGAGTATTCAAACTATGTTTCAGAGAGCGCAACTCTGATGGGCTGGCCACATTGTTCGAATGCAAAATGTACGCTTGCCAAAAAGACTATTTTATGGAGAACTTGCCTGGGGCAGGCAATCACATGGTGGCCAGAAGAAACAATTCAAGGACACTCTCAAGGTCTCTCTTAAGAACTTTGGATTTGACTGTGCAACATGGGAGTCACTGGTACAGGACTGTTCACCATGGCATGCCCACGTAAGAAAAGGTGCGGTGCTTTTTGAGCAAAGAAGAATTGAAACAACACAAAGTAAACGTAGGATGCATTTGGGATATTCACTCCAAATGTTCACATGGACTATCTGTGCCCAATCTGTGGTAGAGCATTCTGAGCTTGTATTAGCCTGATCAGCCACAGTTGGATACTCTGAAATTTCACTTTGCAATGGTGATGTCATTTTGGTCCTCTTTGAAGACAAAGGACAACGACTAACCTGCTTCCTCTCAGGGGATTTAACTTCTCTTCACCAAAATTTCATTGTCTTTTAAAATGGGCGTAAAATGACCTTTTAATGCCATGACTAAACATTGGTCCCACTATAGACAAAGACTGTTTGGCCAGAACCAGCTGTCAGATGGAACCCAACTTGAGCCTAGCCATTTCAGAGATAAAATGACAACAATTTTTACCTTGTATTTTAGGTATCTCCACCGCAAGCAAATTGTTCATAGGGTGTATGTGTTAAGTAGTTTCTTTTTTTGTAACTTAAACATCCTTATTTCCATGTTCATTTTTGAATTTGAACAAATTCCCAAACCCAGAGGATAATTCAGCTTGAAATCACCATTGCTTTTGAATATGAATATATCTCCTTTCATTGGAAACTAATTGCCCTGTGTTCAAAGACATTTAGGAGAGTCTAATTGCTACTGTCTCAGACAGGTGAGGCAGCTAGATAGCTTAATGGATTGAGTGCTGGACCTTGAGTCAGGGAGACCTGAGTTCAAATTTGATTCCAGGCACTTGTTAGTCGTGTGACCCTGGGAAAGTCCCTTAACCTTTTGTTTGCTTTAAACCACTAGAAGAAGAAATGGCAAATGACTCCCATATTTTTGCCAAGAAAACTCCATTGCATGGTCCATGGAGTCACAAAGAGTCAGACACAATTGAACGACTGAATGATAACAACTCCTAATATGGATTAATTTAATCAAAGGCAGTGGTTTGAAGGAAATAATGCAGAAAAATAGTTAAGGTAATTTAGTAAATGTAGATGTATGTTTATGGAACTCAAAAGCATTTGTTACGTTCTTAACAATTTGACAAACACTGTGCCATGTTCTAGGAGTATAAATAGAAAAGTCAGACAGACCTTGCTTTAAAGAAGGTCACATTTTAATTTGAGAAGGCAAGACACAGGAGAGTTCAGCTGTTGAGTGAATAAAAATGCTATGGCATTTCCCTTAGATGGTCCCTTGGCTCCTATAACAAGGTGGAATGCACTTGAGTAACCATCTCAAATTTGGATCTGGGAACCTAGGAAGAAGAGACACTGGTGAGAATCTAAGTTGTTCTTAGGGAAGAAGTGAGTTCGACTAGTACCATTGTGGGAAGACCATTACATGGTAATCAATCTTCATTGGGTGTAGAGACCAATGTAGCTCTCAAAGGAAATATGAACATCTCCTTTAAACGTATCACTGTTTTTGCCTTTCCATACTTACCCTGTGACTACTGTCTTGAATAATGATACTCCAATCTTAGAGGAAGAAAATACTATGATGTGACATAATTAAAGTGATTGTTTCATATTTCAAGGGAATGTGAATTTTGTTCTACAAATATATTCAAGCTAAAATTATTATGTGGTTGCATGTTGACAAGATTCATCCAAGTTTGGCAAAAATTGCTGATATGCTTTAGTGTTTTTCACATGAAATTTAAACAGGTCAGATAACAAGGGTGAATAGTAATTTCCGGACTTGGACCCAAGAATAAATTTAGGGTTTAACTAGAGCATAGATGTTACTTAAGGTCCACAGCATAAGGAAATCTTTGACTATGAAATTGTGTCTTGAGAATTCTTAGAAGCCCCTTTCATTTCAAGTTTATGGTTGGCCTTTTATAGGGTCTAGGTACCTATAGAATAAGTATAAATTTTTTAAATCTATTTTTCCTCTAGTTAGTAGAATACAATATTTTAGAGGAGACCTTAGAGGTTAGTTAGACAAAATTTAATCCCAAGTTAACATGCATGAAATTTCAGTAGATTCTCCTAGGTGGGCAGTGGTATTTGATCATGCCTTTGTGATCTGATTATACAGACTTTCCATAAGAATAGTTGAGTCACAAGTTATAAATTGTGTTTTTTCTCAACCATATTTTAAAAAAATGTTTTGTTTAATCACACACCTCACTTCAGTACTTCAGTGGAATCTAATACTATGACAAAAATAAAATTATTATACATAAATGGGAAATATATAAATTTAGTATTAGCCTTGAAGCAATAGAAAAAAAAATAGGTATAGTGTAAATACCTTTCTCATTAAACCTTAATTGATAGCGATTGCTTCTTAATTTGATATTAGTTCTATCTCTAAACATGAAGAGAACATTAATTAATTAATTTTATTGGCACTTAATTGATAGGCTACTCCATGCATAGAACTGTAATAACTGAGGAAGGAATAGAAAGGAAAATGTAGTCTCTGCCTTCTAGACTTCATAATATGTTTGGTGAGATCAGATCTAAATCTTCAAAATTGTTTAGCAATGATAGAAACTAGTATAGAATTGGGTGCTAAAATGAATCATGGAAACAATAGCTGCTATAGTTGTTCAAGGAAAGGGGAAATCCATAAAGGTCAAAGTGGTCAGGAGAAATCCTGTTCAGAAAGATAGAATTTGAGTTAGGACCTTAAAAAATGATGAGAATTTAGGAAGCAGAATGATATTGCAAGCATAGAGAATGGCATGATAAAAACACAAGAAGTTTGCCATGCAAATGCTATATTTGGGGGCCAGTCAGGAAGCTGATCTTGGGGACTTTAAAAGAGGTTTAATATGGATGAAGTAGTGTGTCACAGCAAAGAACCTAAATTAAAATCTTGGTTCTGTCTCGCTCTCTCTGTCTTTCTCTCTCTGTCTCTGTCTCTGTCTCTCTCTCTCTCACACTCACACACACACACACACACACACACACACACAAATATAAACATATCACCTTGGGTCATTCCCTTAAACTCTCTAAAATTTAGCTTTCTCCTCTGTAAATGAAGGTATTGGAGTAGATGACCTCCAAAGTCCCTTTCCTGACCTAGGGTTCTATGAATGGAGGATTGGGAGTGACCAAATTGTGAAGAATCTTACATACTAGGGAAGAAGAGTTTGGATTTTATCTCATAGAAGACTTTTATAGGCGGGGAGTGACATGGTGAATTCAGTGATTTAGGAATATTAATTTGACAGTGGGGCATAAAACGGATTGAAAGGATTGGAGGACATGAGAGGGAGAACAATTTCTAATGAATATTTTGTAGACCTGTGCATGATTCCAACATACCTGGCTGTCTTCATTAGGAATGCATAATGCTTGTTTTATTACATAGCTAGCTAGCTAGCTAGACAGAGAGACACACAGACAGATAGACACACAGATAGACAGATACACAGATAGACAGACACATAGATAGATAGACAGATTGATAGATTTAATTGAAGTTATTTTGACCATAGTGTGCTTTTCTATTATTTGTTTTCTACACATTATGCTTGATGTCTACATGCTTTTTTTTTTTTTACCTGAAAGAGAGACTGGGTTTTCTTCTCCTTTTGTGTAGTTTGACAAAAATAGAACAAATGAAAGGTTAGATAGACATCATCTATCATATCAACAATGTCGATTCTTTTGTTGGTCCTTTTCCTATCTGAAGACAATTTCCCCTCTAAAAGAAACTTCCTTCTTCAATCAAGTATTTGCCTGTTAAATTTTGTAAATTATTAATTATGTTTATATATAATTGTTATTCTTAATAACAGTCAGAGAAGTCTTTCATCCCCCTTCCAGACCTGATTCTATTTATTTATTTATTTTTCATTTTTAAAAATTTATTTATTTAACTTTTTACATTCATTTTCACAAAATTTTGAGTTCCAAATTTTCTCTCTATTTGTCCCCTCCCCCCACCCCAATATGCCAAGGATTCTAATTTCCCCTATCAACAATCCACCCTCTCTTCTATCATCTCTCCCTTCCCTTGTCCCCATCTTCTCTTTTGTCCTGTGGGGTTAGATAACTTTCTATTCCCCATTACCTGTATTTCTTATTTCCTAGTAGCAAGAACAATACTCAACAGTTGTTCCTAAAACTTTGAGTTCCAACTTCTCCCCATCATGACTTCCATAATAGTCATGTTGTGTAAGACTAACTATATTTCCCTCCATCCTATCCTGCCCCCCATTGCTTCTATTCTCTCTTTGGATCCTGTCCCTCCCCAAGAGTGTTGATTTCAAATTGCTCCCTCTTCCTATTGCCTTCCCTTCCATCATCCCCCCCTCCCTGCTCATCTCCTTCTCCCCCACTTTCCTGTATTGTAAGATAAGTTTTCATACCAAAATGAGTATGCATTTTATTCCTTCCTTTAGTAGAATGTGATGAGAGTAAACTTCATGTTTTTCTCTCAGCTCCCCTCTTTTTCTCTCCACTAAAAAGTCTCCTGCCTGCCTCTTCTATAAGAGATAATTTGCCCCATTCCATTTCTCCCTCTCTCCTCGCAATACATTTCTCTCTCACCACTTCATTTTTTTAAGATATGATCCCCATCCTATGCAATTCACTCTGTGCTCTGTCTCTGTGTGCGTATGCATGTGTGTGTGTGTGTATGTGTGTGTGTATGTGTGTTTGTGTAATCCCACCAACTACCCAGATATTGAAAAGTTTCAAGAGTTACAAATATTGTCTTTCCATGTAGGAATGTAAACAGTTTAACTTTAGTAAGTCCCTTATGACTTCTCCTTGCTGTTTATCTTTTCATCAAGAATGTTTGAAAGTCCTCTATTTCAATGAAAGACCATTTTTTCCCCCGAAGTATTATACTCAGTTTTGCTGGGTAGGTGATTCTTGGTTTTAGTCCTAGTTTCTTTGACTTCTGGAATATCCTATTCCACACCCTTCAATCTTTTAATGTAGAAGCTGTTAGATCTTGTGTTATCCTGATTGTTTTTCCACAATACTTGAATTGTTTTGTTCTAGCTGCTTGCAATATTTTCTCCTTGACCTGGGAATTCTGGAATTTGGCCACAGTTTCTCTTTTTGGATCTCTTTCAGGCGGTGATCAATGGATTCCTTCAATACTTATTTTGCCTTCTGGTTCTAGAATACCAGGGCAGTTTTCCTTGATAATTTCATGAAAGATGATGTCTAGGCTCTTTTTTTGATCATGGCTTTCAGGTAGTCCCATAATTTTTAAATTGTCTCTCCTGGATTTATTTTCCAGGTCAGTTGCTTTTCCAATGAGATATTTCACATTTTCTTTCATTTTGTCATTCTTTTGCTTTTGTTTTGTGATTCCTTGGTTTCTCATAAAGTCATTAGCCTCCATCTGTTCCATTCTAATTTTTAAAGAATTATTTTCTTCTATTTTCAGTGAGCTTTTGAACCTCCTTTTCCATTTGGCTAATTCTGCTTTTTACAGCATTCTTCTCCTCATTGGTTTTTTGAACCTCTTTTGCCAATTGAATTAGCCTATTTTTCAAGGTGTTATTTTCTTCAGCATTTTTTGGGGTCTCCTTTAGCACAGTGATGACCTGCTTTTCATACTTTTCTTGCATCTCTCTCATTTCTCTTCCCAGTTTTTCCTCCACCTCTATCATTTGATTTTCAAAATCCTTTTGAGCTCTTCCATGGCCTGAGCCCATTGAATATTTATTTTGGATATTTGGGATTCAGAAGCCTTGATTTCTATGTCTTTCCCTGATGGTAAGCATTGTTCTTTCTCATCTGAAAGGATGGGAGGACATATCTGTTCACCAAGAAAGTAACCTTCTATGGTCTTATTTTTTTTCCCTTTTCTGTGCATTTTCCCAGCCAGTTACTTGACTTCTGAGATTCCTCTCCACCCCTGCCTTGCCTCCTGTTCCACCCAGCTAGTGCTTGGGGGCTGAGATTCAAATACTGCTTCCCAGCCTTAGGACTTTCAGCAGGAACAGGGCTGCTATTCAGTGTGAGATTAAGTTCAGCTGCTCAGGTGGGGGCAGGGCTGCGATATGAGACTCAGTTCCCTCAGGGGGTTTATGTGGAGACCTTCAACAATGGATCCAAGCTCCTGTCTGCTTTGAGAATGCCTGTCCACTGCTGCCTCCACTGCTGCCTTTCAAGGGGGCCTGAGTTATGGAGACACCCTGCTCTCCTCTTGGCCAGCCAAAAAGACTCTCTCACTGACCTTTGGTGTCTGTGGGTGGAGGGACCTGTGCTGCTGCTGGAGATTCTGTCCCTGAAGCCTGCTTGGATCTACTCCTCTTGGTGCCTCTTGGCCAAGGCAAGGTTGGGCTCTGCTCAGGGTCCAGTGTGTGACGGATCTTTGGTGTTGGTTTTTCAGGTCTCTCTGGAACAGAAATCTCCTCCACTCCATTGTTCTGTGGCTTCTCCTGCTCTAGAATTAGTTGGGTGTTCCTCTTTACAGGTATTTTATGGGCTGTGGATTAGGAGCTCGCATATGTGTATCTTTCTACTCCGCCATCTTGGCTCCTCCCCTGATTCTATTTTTTTAAATAGCCATGCCCTTTAACAAATATATATATATATATATATATATATATATATATATATATATAGATATATAGATATATATATAGATATACATATTTAAACATTTAAAAATAGAACGTGATGTTACTTCAAAACTGAGAAAGAAGGTGATTTTTTCCACAGATACTTTTCTGTGTGGTTCCTAATTTCTAAAGGCCAGTCTTAAGTGAAATCTACTGAACATAATTCTTCAGTCTTTTGGTTTAAAATAGTTTTTAAGAGATGCCTTCCTGAACCATTCATCCTGTCCTTGGTTTTCTAGGCTTCCTGAACTTTTGCCTATCTCTTACTACTTCTTACCTTGACTTTGGTAGTGACCTAAATTACTTCCTCACCTGCAGTATCTCTGTTACCTCATGCAGATAGATACCTTAGTTGATTTTTAATTTTTAAATTATTTTTAAATTACTGAATATCTTATAACCTCTTCATACACACTCATATTGACTACCAGATAGAGTTCATACTCCTTACATTCCCATGTCCTTGAGTATGTTAACTCAACTATGTTGTTCAAGTTTTATTTTCCACTATGTATTAATATGTATATATTATATATGTTATATTAAATACATATTATGCATATTCCAATATATATTAATATATACTTTATATCTTGGACAAACTGGATCATCCATTGATTCCTTAGCAAATTCTCCTTTTCTTTTTCTGCCCCTTTGCATTTTTCTTCATTTACCTAGATGAAATGTTCTCTCTCAACATCTTCACTCTTCCTACTCCAAGACAGTCATCAAAATCCAGCTCATATATTTTTTCCCATCTAAAGTCTGCCCACCTTCCAAAAGTGTTTTTTCCCCTCCTCAAACACCTATGTCACATTATTCTTCATATGACAACTTATGACTTTTTAACTTGCTGTATGTTATTTATGAATTTATCATTCCCCCCTATTATATTATAAATGCCTTGAGGGATGTGACTGTGCCTTTCATAATGTTTTGTACAGAGCAGATGCTCAATAAATTATAATTAAATTGTTAAAGTTGAAGAGAAATAACAGCAGGTGTTATTTTTGTAGCACTTTACAATTTGAAAATGATCTACAGGCTTTGTCTTTTTTGATTTTCTTTAAAGCTCTGTGGACATAGACGTCACAGGGAGTATTATCCCCATTCTACGGATGAAAAACCAGGGTGAAAATTGTTTAGTGGATTGTCTATGGTCATGCATTTGAATGCAGGTTTCTCTTGAACCTTAGTCCTAGCTCATTCTATTCTATCATGCTGTTAGACCAATGAAATGAATTTAGTGTTTTAGAAAATCTACCATTTGGCATGTCACACTTGTTTCTTACTGCTTTCTGTCCAAGGGAACAGTAGACTATGCTAGAAATTGACCTATTGGATAACTTGTTTAATGATCACATTTTGGAGGGGGCCTTTACTTTTTTAGCTAATTGCTGTACTTGGGGCCATTTACTCTTCCAGCTTCAATATAATCTTATTATCTAGTAGGAGAGCTGAGATAGGTACACAAGTGATTATCAGTAAGAGACAGTATAAACAAGAATCACTGCAAAATAATGAGATCATTTCTACAAGCCACATGGACTTTTAATCTCAATACTTGATAATCACATTGAGTATAAGGACCAGTTAACCAAGACAAACTTTGAAGATCCTGAGGAGGGAGAGATCACATGTGTGGCAGTAGTGACCAGGGAAAGTTTCATGAAATAGATGGGACTTTAGATAGAACCTTAAAATTAGTAAAATTTCTATTGATATTGTTTTTTGGGGAAAAGAAAGCATATGACTTAGAAATCACAGGGTATGTGCTTGGCAGACTCCTTTGCATGGAGTGGAGGGTACAGTGAGAGGTATGGTTAGAAAAATGATTAGAAAGGGTTGTTGGCACTAGATGTTAAGGAATCTGGAATCCTACGTGAAGAAAGTGAGGCTGGTTAATGGGGTGAAATTTTGAAAGTATAATAGTAACATGATGAAAATGGGCTTATAAATAAGGAAATTCAAACCTAGATTAAGGTATATTAGAATAAGTACAGCTGTAGCTGCATTTCAAGTTCTGACCCTCATCTCCCCTTTCCTGCCCTCAGCTATAGCCTCCACCCATTGGGTGAAGCACATGCTAAAAATAAATGCATCAAATCAACAGATATGCATGTGGCTAGACATTTCCCCTATCATGGCCACTTAAACCCATGTAGGGCACCCCTCAATAGATTTACAGCAGTATTTCCCCCCCTACTGTGTAGTGAATTGGGCTCATTAAGTTGTAACTTGTTTCTGCTGCCTCAGTGTAAGTGCCTGCATAGATATTGAAATGCTCTTCGAGGTAAACAAAGTGATGGGATGATTCTCACTATCCTAGATTATTGCTTATTAACTTACATTCAGTAGAACTTTAAAAATAGCTTCATATTGAAAACAGAGCATGTTTTATGAATACTGTGTTAGAAAAGGCAAAGTTAATAATTATAACTATGTTGATGCAGAAACCATTACTGTTCCTCATGCCCTGTGGTAGGAAGAAATATATTAAAAATTGATTTTTGGTTTCTGCCTTTGTCTTTGTAACATTTATAACAAAGTATACCAGAGAAAGTATACTTTTAAATCAGTATTTCAAAACACTTGGGATTTGATTGTATTAAAATAAATTATTATTAATTGTTGCATGTGATAACAAAAAAGGTCAGTATCTGAATATGATAATTTTATTTTTAAAAGATGGGATATTGGCATTCTTCAATAATTACATATAAACTAAGATACTTGCCATATCAACATGGAAAATGTTATTGAGGAAATGATTTTTAAACATAAAGTAACTTCTGAACATAGTTGGAAGCATTGTGTAGTTAAGTCTGTAACTTTTCCCTCTCATTTCCTTTTTCTCTTCTTTTTAATCCCTGATTTCTTCTATTTCTGCTAAATAAAAAGACATAGCGTGCTACTTTGTTATATATGCTATAAGTGTTGAGACATGCATTTATATTTCTTTCTGTTACTGGAATTCTATCATCGGTTTACACTTATTTAATGGAAGAAGCTTCTATTCATTCAAAACCAGAAATTTTGCAGCATTTTGTGGTTACTTCTTATTTCACAGATATGTTATGGTGAGATGAACAAATGCTCTTGTGATAGCGACTTCCTCCTTCCCCCTTCATCCAGATTAGAATATATTTCTAAAAAGACCACTCCATTTCTTCTGAATGTCATAGTTGTCATTCCATAGAAATTCTGCAACATGGTACACTTTCTGATTTTTTCCCATTAATTTAATGCTAGTTTTACTGCGTGTTTGAATTTGCCAAATAAAATTGCAACCTGATAGAAATAACACTGTCAAATGCCGGGATTTATCATATGTTTAGTAATTCAGTAGACATCTTGGGCAACACAGATCCATCTCAGAAAACAGAATATAATTCAAAAGAGCAGCAAAGGTTTAAAGTGTTAATTGTCAAAGCACCTAAAGTGTATAAAGAATGATACTTTATAAGGTCTCATTCATCACCTGTTTAGAGAGAATGGGTGATAGATTAATAAAATGTAGCAAATCTTCTATGAAAACCAAATGTTTATAATAAATGGAGCAAAATAACTTGAAGTAAAGACCAGACTGCAAATTTCTGCAGAATACAGTAGCAAAATGATGTGATTGCAGTAGGACTTTTTTTCTAGTGATTGAGTTTATTTCCATTTAAATGGATTTCCTTTGGGATCCTGAGGTGGGCTCAGGGTAACTTTATTCTTTAAGATGTTGTTTTTATTGTTCTTTTGGCAAATCTCCAACTACCATGAATTTGAGGGCTGGAGAAAGTTTTTATAGCCATCTCTAAGCTCAAGTCTGAGAGACATCCTTCAGCTATTACTCGCTGAAAACAGCGATTTGAATGTAGTTCAGTGACCTAATGTGTATACTATATTCCAATAACCAGTGCAAAACTGTCTAGCTTAACACCTGCAACATCAGGAAAAAAAGGTAAAATAATGTAGGTAGAAATGGTAATTTGAAAAGAGATCTCAAATATAATGCTGTTCCTTGGTGGGGACAATGCTTTGGTCTTGTTGCCTTATAGAAACAGATGCAACCCTGTACTTTGTAATATAAGGGGACGTGGTGGTCTTAATATAATGAGCACAAAAGAAAGCATTTCTTTATCCCTATTTACTTAAGTTCTTTTTCAAAAAATTCTCCCCTTTTTTAACTTCTCCCCAGCCCGTTCATTTTATTTATTTTTTGGGAGGTTGCCCTTTCATTATTTTATTTTGTTAATTAATTTTTAGTTTTCAACATTCACTTCCACAGGATTTTGAGTTTCATATTCTTCCTTTTTAATTACATCTTTTGTTTATATGCAACCCTCAGAGGTCATATTGGATGTTTCTTTGAATTTTTTTTTTTGATCTGTTTAGGTTGAGTAAGAGGTTCTATTAGATTTTCTTTCTCTTTACCAGAAAGTTTTTATTTAAAATATCCCTTTGCTTTGTTTTAAATTCAGTTATTTCATTGCCTAGTAAAATTACAAGCAGGGAATACTGACAGCCTTATAGCATGGATCAAGGGAGAAAGTCCATCCTGTGAATGACAGTTTAAGTTTTTTCAGATGTGGAAATTTTAAAATGCAGTCTTAGGTATGGAATGTCAATGTGGTATAGTCAAAGATGAGAACATGAGTTCAAATGTTGTTTTCACTATTTAGCATTTGTGTACAAGTCACTAAGGACTTAGATTGCTTCAGTAAACTGAGAGGACTGGACTGGGCTAGATTACCTTTAAACTCTCCACATTTGGACTCTTAGCATCATAATTGCAGTTGTGCATTAGTCAAAATGGCACAAAAGAAAATAGATGAGCAAAAAATACTAATCTAGACCAAGTACATAGAAAGGAGATTTATTCTGGGGAATATACAATTTTCTTGGCAATAAAAAAAATCAGTTTTCACTATATGAGCAAGAGAATAATATGAGCCCATAGAATAAATTCCAGGTCTTACTACTCTGAAAATGTTACTGGGAGATTCTTAATAAATATCAACCCATATGCCCACTTTCCTCATTATACAATATTTTTACAAATGAGGAATTGAATAGTAGAGGATGTTACCAGAGTAATGTACGACTGTACAAAACTGACTGATCAACTCCTAAGAACATAGGAGAACATATAGCCCATGCCTGATATTTTTACCCATAAATTGGGAAAATAATTTTAGGAAACTCCTCTCCTCCCCAACAGCTCAAACATTAGACAGACCTCTTGCATCAGATATATGAAGGGACATAGACTTGGGTTGCATAACATAGAATAAGTAGGCAAGAATATGTTGCTACATCATTGGAAGTAAGAAGTAGAAACATCAGATCTGATGGAATATTGAAGTTTTAGTGGCTTTTTCAATTATTTTTTCTTCATAATGCCAGATAAAAGAAATTCTTTTGTTGGATCCCAGAAAAGTTTCCAAGAACCTGGAAAAGTTTGTTTATATGAATTCTGGCTATTTTTTTCCTCCATAATATCCCTGTTGTCTGATGGTAAAGTCCATGTCTTGAGCCATAGTTTCTCAAGTGACTTCCAACTAAAGTAAATTTTTAAAAAATTCCATGGCAAGAAGGTGGCTTCCATGCCAACCACTTTCTGTGTTTTCCCTGAGGTTTTATTTAATTTTTTAAATTTTTGTTGCTATTATTTCAGGTGTAAGGGCTATATATTCAATTAGAAATACTTAAACAAAACCCAGCCTGTATACTGGTATGTAGTTCCATCTGGACAGAGTTATACTGTAGAATAAATTGAGTGTGAAATTTTGCTATGCAATGAGATTTTACTTCCTCTAAAGCAAAGAAAGGAGAAGCATAAAATTCAAATCATGCATAGAATGAATGCTTTATCTTTAAGAAACATATAAATAGACATCAAACACAAAAGAACCACAGTGGAGTCCCCCCCACCTTTTTTTTTTAAAGAAAAAACATAAATTTGCATTCAATTTCATAGCTAAAACTTTGGAAGAAAAGATTATGTGTGTCCAATACTGATAAGACTACCCAAATATGAATTTTATGATGCATTTTCCTTAGAATTCCATATTTCCACCAATATGAAGGAAGGAAATTTTGAAATACCTTTCAGCATGGAAGTAGAAGTATAGTGTACCTGATGAGATTGGGAAAACCTTAGAAACTTGATATCAAGGATAATTCATAATATGTGCTGCTACACGTGCTCTCCCTAAAACAAAGTACTTTAAAATTCATTTTACCCATCATTTGTACTAGTGGAATTCTATGTAATCATCTTATTTATATAATATTTATATATTATGGTATATTATGGTAATTATTATTTTACATATCATTATGTTTATTCATATTCATATATTATTTATATAATAAAAACATTTTATAAAAGATGTATTTACTTCATTTATATTGCTGCTTTTTTGTTTTTAAATCATTTCTTTGTAATACATCTTTTCACCTACCCCTAGTCAGATCTCTCTTGCTATAAATATCAAAATAGGAACAAGATGAAAAAGTAGCAATTTCTAATGAAAACTGTCCATTTATGAAATTTGTGGGAGAAATAAGTAATTGGAAGAAAATAGTAGCTAAACAACACCCTTGAGGATAAGCATATACCAATATATCAAATAATTTCTTTGCATGAGGAGTATGATTTATTCATCTGTACAGGCATAGTTATAGGAGTTTTGTTCTGTTTTTCCCATCTTTAAAAAAATGCCTTCAAGTCACCTTATCATCTAGATTTGCCTTTATTGCCTCTACATCTTTCTCTTATATTCACATTTCAAATGCTTGCACTCCGGCTCCTTCTGAATGAATCATTCAACTGCCTTACCACCTAGCTTTTGTGGTACCGCAGAGTCCTTTTCTGGACCCTATTTCTCCACATATTCTCTCTGCCCATAATATCTGCAACTCCCACAGGTTGAGTTATATCCTCTATGTGGCTGACTCCCAGATCTTCACATTTAGCTCTTACCTCTGGGCACACATCACCACTTTTTATGTATATTTCACACTGGATGTCCCATGAGTATCTTAAGCTCAACATATGGCAAAATATAACTCATGATTTTTCCCCTAAAACTCTCTTCCTAACTTCCCCATTTCTGTTGAAGATTCTATCAACCTTCCATTTATCCAGGCTCTCAACCTCCATCCTCATTGTCTCTTCATTCTCCTTCATGCGTCCACCCTATCCAATCAATTGTAAAATCATTAATTTTACCTTCACATTGAGAAAAACATGCTTATGTTATCTACAGCTATTCAAAACTCTAAGGAGGGGGGCACAGTGGACAAAGTCCTGGAGTCAGGAAGATATCGTATCTAGTCTCTGATACTTACTAGTTGTGTGACCTTGGACAAATCATTTAACTTTGATCTGTCTCAGTTTACCCATCTGTAAAATGGAGATAATTATAGCACCTGAGTCCCAAGGTTGTTATGAGGATCAAATGAGATTTTAAAAGTGTTTAGCATAATCCCTGGCACATAGTAAGCACTAAATAAATGTTGGCTATCATTATTATGGAAATCTGCAGGCAGGAAATTAAGTACAATCCTTGCGGTCAAAGAGAGTACAGGATCAGATTAATTAAAAGCTATTTTAACTCCTTTTTTGTTATTTCACAATAATTTTTTAAAATCTTATTGTCTATTTAGCTGTACTTTTGACCTGAAGATAAGGCAGGGTTGGATTTTTTTTGGGGGGGTTGTTTTTGTTTTAATCTGGGACAAGGGGCAGAAATGTTCAGTCTAGTATAGGTTCATTTTGCTTTGCTAGATGAGGCAAAGAGAAGCAATATGCAATTATTTTACCTTGCTAAAAAGATCTTTAGTTTAACTATTTTTTTTTGTTTCACACTGTTATTGAGTACCAAGCTCTTGATTCTTGCATTTCAAATTAATCTTTATTTTTGAAATGACTGTCACTTCTACAGCACTTCTGAAGTTTTCTGCTTCCTACCTTTGAGAAGTTGTGGGAAAATGCTTTATTTTCCTCCAGAAGTTTATTCAACTAAACTAAAGTCATTAACAACAGTTTCAGTTTCATATGTTTGCTACCTCTTTCTTTCAAAAGTGTTTCTTGTTTTTAAGACAAGTTCAGGAAAATGTGAAATGGAGCAATCATTTTAGATGTCGTTAGATGCATCTAAGTTAATCAGTTACATCCTCAGCTGTGGTCACATGGAAGGATCACTAGCCTCTAGTGACTTTTAGTTTGGATTCTGACTAGTCTGGGTTCCTACTTGCCTTGGGAGATAGTAGATTTCAAGGAGTCTTCAAGTAGAGACTGGAAGGTCACTTGCTTGAGAGAAAAAAGGGTTCCTAATCAGTTACATATTTAGTTAGGTGTTCTAGGGCACAGGGTTCCTCTTTGGTTGCTCTGAACCACTATTGTGAAAGATGCCATAAGACAAGTATTGTCATTTTAGTATTTATGTCCAAACAAAATAGGCATTAACTCCATATAAAGAACAAACATTTTGTATGGACTTGATGGATAAATTGTATCACAAGTTTATTACTATTTTCAGATGTATATAATTCAGATGATGAATAAAATATAAATTCATTCAAATAATTACTAAATTTATAATAGCTTTTTGTTATGGTATATTTTCAGTCAGCAAATAGTAACAGAATAACTACTTTAATGTAAATGTTTGCATTCTTTGATATTAAAAGAGGACTCTCAAAAAGCTATGTATTAAGTGGGATTTTTCCATGGTTACATACCAAATGAATTGGGGGTGGGGTGGGGATCATATCTAGCTGAACCTTCTACCTTTTGACTCTTAAGTATGGGGAAGTTATAATTAGCAATTTGTCTGAAAAAAGTCTAGGGACTTAAATGGTCTACACCTTGATTTGAGTCAGCACGTTTAATGTGGTTTGGGATTACATACTTGGCCCTTTACAGAATTCCTTGAAATTATTCATTGAAACTGGGTTTCTGACTTTAGGAAGACAGTTGCTAAGTAAGAGAGAGTCCACAGGATGGTAAACAAGAGTGTTGAAGAAAGGAACTTCAACTCATGCTTTTTAAGGATCAGTTGAAGGAACTGGAGACACTTAACTTGGAGAAGGCCCTGGGGGTAGGGGGAATGGACAGGATAATTATAGTCATCTATAGAAAGGACTACTTAAGGTTACATTTGTTCTATTTTATACCAATGTCAGAATCAACAGCAGTGGTGGGAAGCTGCAAGTAGGCAGCTTTCTGCTTGATATAAACTTTTAATATATGTATATATTATATATTAAAAATATATAATTAATTTAATTATTATAGTTAATAATAATTAATATGTATTTGATATATTAATATATTTTAATGATAAAAACTTTTAAATAATTCTACCTGCACCCAAATGAAATGGGTATCTTCATGGTATGGTAGATTTCCTCTTTCCAATCAGAGGATTAGATATATTGTAATGGGGACTGTCTCAAATTCTGTGATTTTTTAAAAAATCACTCCTTTGCACAGGGTGGCCCACTAAGTCAATCAGCTTTTGGAAGAGCAATCAAGGAGGGAATTATGTTCCTAGTGCCTGGTCTCAGACAGTAAGGAACACATCCACTAAGAAATGGGTACTATTTCACACTATCTCCTTAAACTTGAATAGGTTGTGTCTTATTTGCTGTTAGAGTAGAGAGGATGAATATTTTTTCTTCCTTGTAGAAAAGAGGATTCAGAAGGATCCTTCTTCATTTCTGGGTGAGAAATGAGCTATTATTAGAGTGCACTGTGGTATCTTCAGCATGTTTAAAGTATGTGTGTGTGTGTGTGTGTGTGTGTGTGTGCGTGTGCGCGTGTGTGTGCGCGTGTGTGTGTTTTAGCTGTGGATTGTGCTGAATATTGAATGACTATAAGAAGCAGAGTTCCACCACATAGGTTTATGGATATCTGCATTATTTCCATCAATGTTTATGCTAATCTTAGTTGGAAAAGACCTTAGATATCAGATCACACAAACCTTTATTTTATAGTGAGGAAACTGCAATCAAGAGAGTTTTAGCGAGTTGCTCAAGGCTATATAACAAGTTAGTAGAAGAACCAAAAGCCTTTGGCCTCTAACCTAGTACTTGATCTCGTATGTACACAGTGGCTTTTGACCGTATTAGGCTTCCTACAAATCAGAAGAATTTCAAAGGATAAAACAAAAATGACTTTCTTACACCTCCTTCTTTCTCTGTTTATTATAATCAGTGTCAGCGAGGATTTATAAAATTACTCCATGAAAGCATCTCTGCCAAAGTCCTCCTCTAAGGCCTTATGATAGTGGACTATACTGGGCTTTTTGAAGCAATGGCACTTGATTGACAGGTCTTCTCAGATTGGAAATGGTACAAGTATTGTACCAGAACCAACAAGTTTTTGTTTTCTGAAGACCAGTCCAGATAAGTTTTCAGAGGTTGATCACTAGGATATTATTGGAGTGGTTAATTTTATAAGCACAGCAATTCTTGAAGATGATCTACCAAGTCATATAGGGTTTGCAATATGTATCATAATTGGAGGGAGGGCTTTCCTATGCTGTTAAAATCAGATCCTTGAACTACGAAATAAAATTTTAACCAGGCACTCTGCTGAGTGCTATGAATTGTAAAACACTGTCCCTGTTCTCAGGGGCCTTAAAAACTAGAGAGAAACTAAAAGGTGAAATATAGAGATGGAGAGTATAGACAGTAAATTCGGCAATAGTTGAAGAGGTAAATATTATTTGGGGCTGGTGTGGCTAGAGAAGATTTCCTAGAAGAGAGAATTGAACAGGGCTTTAAAGAATGAAGGATATCAAATAGGCAGAGAAAGGGAGACAGAGATTCTAAGTAGGTGGGAGCAACAAAATGAAAGATGAATCAGAAAATCTAGAACTAGGATGGACAATTATGGGGCAAACTAAGGAAATTATGATGATCTTAATAATTGTCCATAATATGGACAATTCACACTTTTTTCCTGGATAAGGAAAAACATAGACTGGATCAAAATCATAGGTAGAAAGCAGAACTGAGGTTGAATCAATGTCTTCTGTCTTTGCATGATTTTGAGTAAACCAATCAAATTAGAGTACAGAATTGCACTGGATATTAGGGAAGTAAGACCACAGATAGTAGATTGCTAGAAACGCCATTTGTGGAAGAAGTAATTTATTTCAAAGACATGTTTGGGAACATTAATTTAATTCAACAAACAGCCAACTGACCATGTATGCTGTGTTGAGTATGATGAAAGGAAATTTCATGAAATTTTCTGGGGTTTGATTGAGACAGGGAGATTGCCTGTTTCCCAGGGAGACTACTTTTTATGTTTGATTTTCCTACAAAAATCCTCCCTGCTTGACAGATGTGATTGCCCCATTTCTCAGCTTGTAGCATAGTCAGTCAATAATTCACATATTAAAAATTCAATAAGTAGATTCTAAAACAATTTTTAAAATTGAGTACATAGAAATTAACATGTTAATAATACCTCATACTGGGATAGTTTTCTGTTGCTTGATTTCATCCATTTTTATTTTATGTTGCAGATAGGTCATGGATTCCATGCTTTTAATTTGTCTGTACAGCCTATATACTATTGTCAGTGCTGTGTAAATGTTTTGATAGTGATGCTATTATATAGAGACTTTTTGATACCTAATGTACTGAAATAATAGAGTCTAACCAAATTTATCCAGGACCTTTTTTTGTAATTATGCTTTCAAAGAGTCAGTATCATTAGTGGCAAACTCACTGAACTTAGACTCCCTATGGCCTGTAGGAAAAAAAATAATGATCTCCTCTACTTGAAAATTTGAATTCAAGTCCTGACTCTGACACTAGCTCTGAGACCCTGATTTGGGCATTCCAGCTGTCTGCACCTCAGATCCTTTAGCTTTCCACTGAGGAGAGCAATAAATGCACTAACTACCTCACACAGTTGCTGGGAGAAAAGGGCTTTGTAAATCCTGAAGCACTATATCAATGTGAGTTGTGTGACCGTGATGTAGCGCTTGGAAATTTGCAAGGCGCTTCTGCTTCAAAGATCTCATTTTACCCTCACAACAACCCTGCCAGGTTGATAGCCAATGACTCCCAGATGAACAGAGGCAGCACTAATCTCTTCCTTCAACTGCAACCCCACTTCAGCACTTGCCCATTGGACCTTTCAAACTATATGTGTAAGAAACATTTCAATCAGGATATCCAAAAGTGAACTCATAACCTTTCACCCAGATCTCCCACCTTTCTGAAACTTCTCTATTTCTATTTAAGTTACCATAATTCGAGTCATCCAGATTCACAAACTTGGAGCTCTCCTTGACTGCTTCTTACTTACCTATCCCACATATCTCACCACTTGCTAAATGTTGCCATTTCTACCTCCAACACAACTCTTTCATCTGGTCCCTTCTTGACACACACACACACACACACACACACACACACACACACACACACACACACACGCTCACCACTTTAGGTAGACACTTATCACTTACTACCTAGATTATTGCAAAGGTCTTCCAAGTTGGTTTTCAGGTCTCAAGTGTCTCCCTACTCCAGTTCTCCCTCCACACAGCTGCCATTCTGTTTTGCCTTAAGAGCAAGTCTAGGCATGCTACTATCCTACCTAATAAACTCCTGGGATTTTCTGTTGCTTCGGGGATAATATATCAGCCCCTGGTTCCCTTTTGAAGCCTTTCACAATTTGGATCCAACCAGTATTTTCAGGCTTGTTATCCAAGATGTCCCCAGAGGCTTTATGCAGGTTAAGTTTCTAAAAGCTTAAACTTTTAAGTTTTTAGAAGCTTAAACTTTAGCTTAGTATTTGGCCATTTATAAACTTTCAGAAGCTTAAACCTGCACGAAGACTTTTGGGAAACCCTGTTTATTATTTACCTTTCTGCACTCTGGGCAAACTGATTTTCTCTGGCGTTCTCACATGTGCTACTCCTCCTGTCTCCCATGCCAAGGATGCACTTTTCTCCCACCCTCACCTCAGGGAATTCCTTCATGATATGACATATCTCAAACATTACTTTTTTATGTGTAACCTTTCCTAATCACCTCCACTTGTAGGTACTTTCCCACTCAAGCTACCCTGTATTTATTATTTTTATTTTATTTATACTTATATATGTCATTCTTGTCTGCCCCATTTGAATATAAGCTCCTTGAGAGTGCAGATTATTTCATTTCCTCTAGTTTTTCCTAATCCTCAGTGTGCAGTAGAGTATCTGGCACATAGTAGGTGCTTAGTAGATACTTAACTGACTGAAGCAGTAAAGCACAGGTCTAAGTTTCCTATTTTTAGAGATGAGGAAACTATAGCTTTAGACAAGTCACTTGCCTAAGGTGCTACAACTAATTTTCAACACAGTCGGTTCTGGATGACAAAGTCCTTTCTTGCTCTGAGGATCTATGATTCCTAGTCCTTTATTCTTTACTCTGGATTGTATGACTTGGTATTATATTCATAAGCTAGAGTTGGGTAAAAAGTACCAGTTAGGTATTTAAAACAGTTCTGGAGAAATGATTTTATTGCATCAGGAAAACGAATACTAGGAAAAAGTTTAACAGTGGAAGATTTTTTTTGCTTGCTTCTATTTATTTTTAATGATGTTATTTATGTATGAGCTATACAAATTATACTTGAGGAGCATAATACCATGTATTTAATAGGCCTGCTCAAGAACATCCTGCTGATAATTGTCTGGAACACTGTAAATGCTTGGTAATTTCCTCTTAGGTGCCTGTTCTCTATGCTTGTTTGGCATGCCTGATTGGTAGGTGAATTTACACTCTGTATTTGCCATAAAAAACTATTTCCCAAAGAAACAGGAATGGTGACAAGATAAAGAGAAATGACAGAAAATATTGTAGTTCCAAAATTAGTTGTCATAGGCTTACTTTAAATTTAGCATTACAAGACTAAAGTGCAGTAGGAATCAGGGTTCTTGGCTTCATCAGAGACTCACTTGGAGAAACATATTTTCCAAAAGCTTTGACAATAATTACACATTCTCACAGGTGGAGCACATTTTTAGGTTGGATGAATAATATTCACATACTTTCAGTGCACAAACGATGCTGTCAAATAATTTCTAAGGTGTGTTTTAAGTTGTTTGATCAATGAGTGGGGATGGGTTTACAGAAATGCATCCATGTACTTTGTTGAATTTTCCAAAGAAGATTCTGAATCAGAATCAGTTTTTGACTTGGAAGGTATAATCAATCATCTAGTCTTATACTCTTAATTTTACAGATGAGAAAACTGTAGCCATGAGATTTGTGACCAGGTTTCTAATTCTCTCAGGGTAGTGCTTTTTCTGTTTTAGCACACATATGAGAATCACCCAAGAGTATTAGTTGACTGTAAGCTTAGTATGAGCCAAGCACATGATATGATTCTAAATAAACTTAGATAGACCTAGGTTACATTGAGAGAAGTTCATCGTTCAGACTGAGAAGAAAGACATCTTGCTGTAAGATAGGTAGTATTTGCTATAGGGCAACTAGGTGGTACGGTGGATGCAGTGCTGGGCCTAGACTCAGGAAGACTCCCATCTAACCCCAGATACTTACTAACTGTGTGACCCTGGGCAAGTCACTTAACCCTGATTTCTTCAGTTTCTTCATCTATAAAATGAGCTAGAGAAGGCAAACCACTCCAATATTTTTGCAAGATAACCCCAAATGGGGTCACAAAGAG
This sequence comes from Bettongia penicillata ogilbyi, assembly GCA_023548195.1. NCBI lineage: Eukaryota > Metazoa > Chordata > Mammalia > Diprotodontia > Potoroidae > Bettongia > Bettongia penicillata. Next base: position 74,354 of record JAJHZJ010000694.1, on the reverse strand, counting down.
TTAGACATGATTAAAAAATGCCTAAAGAACAAGAACAAAAGTCAACTTTGGCCCCAACATTTAGAAAATATCTTGATCAATGAGAGCTTATCATGAAGCAGCCAAGAAAGGTCATAGATGATGGGTCTAGAGACTTTGTAAGTCTTTCATCAAGTTTTCCTTTGAAGGTAGCTTTATGCTTCTAGCAGATATTTCAAATACAGCAACTGATTGGGAAACATTTTCAACCTAGTGCTTTTATTTTAAACCAAATGAGGTTTTCCTTTAAGATGACTAACAACATATGGTCTTTTTCAATGTTACACTCGAGATGTTGAACATCTCTCCTTAAATGTCCCATAGATATCTCAAGTGTGGTACTCACATTTTTCCCTAAATCTGTATGCAAATTTTTTTTCCATGCTGATAAAACCACCGCCATGCATACATTTACCTTGGTTTATAACTTTGAAGTTATCCTTGACTCTTCCCTTTTCCTTGAGTCTCTCTTGTCCCTAACAGAGTTGCCTAGTCTTACCATGGCTATCTCTGCAACACCATTTGCCTTTTTTCCTACTCATAACCTTATCTTCCCCATCATCTCTTGTCTGAACTCTTGTGAAAGCTCCTAATTTGGCTCCCTGTCTCCGGTTGCTTTTCATTTCTACATCACCCTTTATACTGCTTTCAAATTTATATTCCTTCAGCATATTTCTGATCATGAGCCCTTCCCATGCCTTTGAAAATCTTCAGTGAGTCCTGATTGCCTCTAGGATAAAATACAAATTACTCAGTTTGGCATTTAAAGCCCTTTACAATCTGACTGCCACCTACCTTTCCAATCATTTCAGAATACTCCCCTTCATGCACTCTTTAGTTCAGTAAAATTGACTTGCTAGCTTTTTCCTGTACAGTGCATTCCATTACCTTCCTTCTTGCCTTTACACAAGGCAAGAGTATCCTATCTGGAGTATCCTTGCTCCTCATCTTGGACTCTTAGTTTCTTTCAAAGCACAGTTTATGCATCATCTCATTTATGACTCTTATTAGGGCTTTCTCTGTCTGGAAATTACTTTGTATTACATTTAATATGTTGATTTGTATATGTGTTCTAAGCTTCTTGAGGATAAGAATTGTTGGTTTTGGGGGGTTTTATCCCAATTGTCTTGTATAGTTCTTTGATTTTAGTAGATGCCTAATAAATATTTGTGTATTGAATTGAACTTAATTTCTTTCTGTCCTTGTACTCTTAAAACTCACCCACACTTTTTCCTCATCTGCCTTTTTTGGCTCAGAAATATATGCAGTAGAAACATCTATGTGGAAAGGGAGTTGGATTGAAGCACTTCCCATGGAGCTAGGCATGTGAATTTTGCTCCATATAAATGGGGAAGCACATGTGATCTTGCCACATGGTAAAATCTATGACTAGAGGGAACCTCACTACAGGGACCATGGGACCAATCAGGAGCCTCTGCTTGTGCATGCCCTGTAGAGGAGAGCATATGTGTTGGTTCCCATGAAAGCAAAGCTCTCATGCTTCATGGAAAATTCTCTAACTTCCTGCTTCTTCAGTAAAACTTGCTAGGAATGGCCTAAGTGTTATGAAGCACATTCATTTGATTAAAACAATTGCAGGTAGCTAATGACTCAAAAGAGTTAAAATATTTAGAATCTAGTAGTGAAATGAACATGGAACCCAAATCATGGAGCCAACTTTGTCCTTACCATTTATTGAGAGTCTTAACTAGTTATGAAGCTTTTACAGATGGTCAGAATCAAAGGCATTATTTAATACTAGTGCACTATAAATTATATATGGATAAAAAAGGATAACTAAATTAGGTCAGCCAAAGGTCACTCATTCACTTAGCTAGGCAATCTGAAAGTTCATCCAGAATTATTTCTTGCCAGGAGTGAATAGTAAAATAGATCAGAAAATAAAGATTTCCAATGACATTTTGCCCTCCTAAGATCCCTTTTCCTGAGTAAAGAATTGCATAGCTCATGGCCATCACATAATGGAACATGTGAGTGAGAATAATTTTTAAATGAATATTCCTTAGAATTTTACACTTGCAGAAAAATCATTTTAAAAAACTCTAGCATTAGGTCATTTACTTATGACTACATAGTGACTTTTCTAGATGTCTTTTTTTCTAGATTTTTCTAGATGTCTACCCAGTCAAAATCACAAGTGTTAATTTGTTGTTAGATAGTCACAATCAGAGAGACATTGAGAGAGAGGTACAGATTAAAATGCCAATTTTTGAAAATACCTTATAGCTTACTTCTGCACTTTGTGCATATGATTACTGGTTTTCTGAGTTAAAAAGAAAATTTGCTCTCTTGAAACTGAAGACTTACAGCCTCCAGTAATCACTTCTCTTGGTGCTTCTCATTATGAAGTATTCCTGTAGGGCATAACAATATAGAAATGGAATAGGTAGAAAGGCCGTCATTAGTTAGATTTATTGTCTAAACTTTGGCTTGAGTGAAGTGTAAAATCATGCCCATGTCTTCCACTTCGTGTTGGGGTGTTTGGGGTGTTCTTGGCAAAGATACTGGGGTAGTTTGCTATTTCCTTCTCCAGCTCATTTTACAGATGAGGAAATTGAGGTAAACAGGGTTAAGAGACTTGCCTAAGGACACACAGCTATTGAGTTTCTGAGGCAGATTTGAACTCTGGAGGAGGAAGTCTTTCTGACTCCAGGCTTGGCACTCTATCCACTGTATGACTTACCTGCTCTTTTGTGTCTTTAGAAGGCACTATATATAGGACATCACTACCACTAGTGTGGCAAACTTAGCAAACTGTAATTCTGGGTTTTGATATTGAGAAGTTAACCCAAGACAGAACTCTTCTTAGTCAGGAGAAGAAATCATTTATAGATGCTATGACCTAATTCTTTGGATTTGAGGAATGAGAGGCATAATTTTATAGGTATCTCAAACTCAGCAAGCTGAAAATGGAACTCATTATCTTCTCTGATAAACCTGCCAGTCATACAAAATTCCCTGTTTTCTGTTGAATGTACATGCTATTCCTGGTGCATCATTCCAATCACTCAGGTTTATAATTTAATTGTCATCTATGTCTCTTCCCTTTTCCTCATCATCCGTCTCTAATCATTTCCCAAATCTTGCTATTTCTATGTTCACACTCTCTCTTGTATTGACTCCCTCATCTCTGATCACATTGCCGCCGCCACCACGAGGTCATCTCTCAACTAGACTTTTGGAATAGACATCTAATTATTCTCCCTTCTTTCAGGCTCTCCTCTATATTCAACAGATCTGCCCAGTGTTCCTAAGAAATATGTCTAACATGAAATTCACCTTCTCAAAAACCTTTCATGACTCCTTGCAGGATAAAAAGCAACAAAACTATAGCAAAAACAAAAACCAAAAGCTTCCTAGCTAGGCGTTTAAAACCCTCCACAGTCTGGCTGTCAACTTCCTTTCCAGCCTTAAATCAAAGTCCTTTCCTTCAGAAACTGACCAATGTGACTTTGAGGTATCCCTTGGATACAGCGCTCCACTTCCTGCCCCTTTACGTTGCTATAAGTCATTCTCAATTTTCACCATGCACTCTTTCCTATTTACATGACCCCCAAGTTTCTTGGCTCCAGGTGTTTTCTCTGACTATCCACCATGCCTGGAAAGTCCTCCCTTGTCAACTTTGCCCACTAGCTTTCCTGGTTTCTTTCAAGTCCCAGCTAAAATCCTCCCTTCTACAGGAAACAATTCCTTACCCTTCTTAATGATGACTTCCTTCCCTCTGTTGATTGTTTCCTATTCACCTTGTGTAGAGTTGTTTGCCTGCTTTCTCCCCCACTGCAAGTCTTGAGAGCAGAGAGCATCTTGCTTTTCTATGTTTATCCAGAATTTAGTGCAGTTCTGGGCACATAGTCAGCACTTACTAATCTATGCTCCTCTTTCCAGACTGCATGGAGTCCCCTGTCTGTGAAACATTTCTGTTTCATTTCAGTTCTCTTTTCTCTCCCTCCACATTTTTCCTTGTATTCAACTTATTTATTTTGTCTCTCTCCATTACAAATTAAGGTACTTGAGGACAAAGGGTATTTTCCATTTTGTCCCGGTGTCAGTAATACCTAGAAAGTTCTTTTCACATGTCAGGTGCTTCATAAATATGTTGTGTTTAATCATTGTATCAATCAAAAGTAGTGTTAGCAGGCATATTTCATAGGAATAGACAAAAGAAATCTCTTTCATTTGCCTCCTAAGGGATTTAATCAGAAATGGAGAAGACTACCTTCCATTTAGGTTACAACACTTCTTAAGTGTTGATGTTAGCTGCCTCCATTAAAGCTTGGTGGGATTTGATGGAGAATTCATTCATGTTTGTATTTATTCAACAAACATAACTTAATCATCAACATACTATGCCTAGTACAATGCAAATGGATGAAAATAATAGCCCCTATTCTCCATGAGATCAAACTATAGTAGGAAGTCCAAATTATACTAGATAACATAGGGATAGAGACTGGACCTCAATTTTCATAGGTGTGAAAAGCTCCCTCTACAAATGTAGATGGATACATTTTCTTCAATTCATAGTTTTCCAGAGATGCCTGGAGCACTGAGAGAATATGACATGCCCATAGCTAGTATGTGTCAGAGATGAGTCTTGAATGCTGGCTTCAGGCTAGTTCTCTATCCATTACAGCCAAGCTACCTCTCTGTGAAATGTGACTGATACTAAGATTGTCTGGATCTTTTCTTCATCAGGAATAAACCTTACAGACTAAAGGAGAAGTTATTTTGGATAGTCCTGAAAGACAACACTACTCAGAGTCTGGGATCTCTTGCATCATTTCACTACAGTATACCTCAGTTTCTTCATCTATAAAATGAGGGGGTTGTCCTTCAGGGATGGGGAACCTGTGGCCTTAAGTAAGTCCTTGGCCACAAACTTTTGACTGAGTCCAAGTTTTAAAGACCAAATCCTTTTATTAAGGGGATTTGTTCTATGAAGTTTGAATTCAACCAAAGGGCCCCACTTGAGGACCTAGAGGGTCACATGTGGTCTTGAGGCTGCAGGTTCCCCACCCCTGTACCTAAGTAATATAGAGTCTTACTCTCAGACTATCTTGACTTCTCAATTTGTTGTTTGATTTTTTTTTCTCCCTTACCTCAGTGGTTGGAGAAGTTTGATTTAGTGAGGAATGGCATGTAATGGGTTCAAATGCTCATTATCTTTATTGGCCATGATGCTCATAACCATTTTTTAGTCCAATGCTCTCAAAACATCTTATTAGTTGAAGTATTCACTGTAAGCCTTAAGGGCCAGATTGTTACTCTATGGAAAACAGATCATTTCCCAAAGAAGTTTATGTGATAAGAATCTTATCATCTTGGAGAAAAATATATTAGGTGCCCATGGCATCATGATGGGTAGTTGAATCTGATGCATTATTAGGCATTACAATTAATGCAATACAAAGACCAGCCCCTGAAATTTAAACATTTATTACACAGTGACAGGCTGCATAAAATTGAATGGTGAAATAATATTGACACCAATCAACCTACTTATGGATATTTCCCCAAGAGGCTTGTATCCACACTCTAATTGCCTATATCTGGGCTCACCTGAAAGCATAGGGTGGGAAACTGCCTATTAACCTCCATAAGATACTGAAAAACACTTGAATTAAGGTAAGTCATATATTTCTGGAAATTTCAGATTGCCCCAGCATTTCAAACATATGGATTTACTAGACCACAAAGACTGTAAATCTGAGTCACAAAACAAATGTCTGTGTTACCAATTTTAAAGATACTGACATGTTTCTTTCAAGGTTGTTGAAATTCTTCTCACAATGAAATTAAATCTAAATTGCTATTGTGATGATATATCTATTGCTGTTGTGGCAGATCTTTTATGGGTACATAGTATTGTTATAACTTGAACATAGTAAAATGGTGTAATTGCACCTTTCTTGATGTTATTTTTATCTTCCTGGGTGTGTGATATTAAAAATAATAAGTTGATAAAAATGTTCTTCCAAGCATCCTTCTTTTGCTTCTCACGTAATATGAGATTAGTCATTAATTTAGCTAGCAAAATAATGAATGTAACTGTGCATTAGTATTTTATGAATTTGAATACTTCCATTATAGAATAGATGAAAACTAAATAACATTACATTTTATTATTTGTTTCTAAGGAGCATAGCCCATTCACTCCTCAAAGGAAAAGACATACAGGTGATGCTTACTTTAGCTACAGAGTTGGGTAGATGAAAGAAAAAATCACTCTTTGGGCATTTTTGTTGTTTAGTGGTATTTATTACAAATAGAAGAAAATTAATCATATACATTAAATACTATCTATCCAGAGGACATAACACAAAATACAAACTGAAGAGAAAGGCTATTTTTTTGAAATAGAATGTCTTTTTATTATTTTCTTTTTTTCCTTTCCTCTGTTTTTAAAAATGTATTTGTTTTTAGTTTTTAACAATCACTTCCATAGGTTTTTAATTTTCTTCCCCCTCCTTTCCCCCTTCCTCCCCAAGATGGCATGCAATCTTATATGGGTTCTACACATATGTTCTTACTAAACACATTTTCACATTAGTCATGTTGCATAGAAGAATTAAAAAGAATGGGAGAAACCATGAGAAAAACCAAAATAAAACAAAACTTTTTTCCAAAAAGGTATTCTTTTTTCCCTTTTGATCACTGAGTTACAGTGAATTTGTCATATACCATAGTGTTCATTGAATGAGGTTCTGCCTTCAGTGCACCAAATACTAGTTAGCCTGATAAATAATGCCCTCCTCAAATTAATTCGGTGCTGAGAATAATTCTTATTTTGATCAATCAGATCTCTAACCCTGTAATTACTGACATCACTTCATTCATTCATTTTTCCAAAAACTTTTTTAAAAGTACCTACTATGTACAAATACTTTGCTATATGACTGAGAACCTGACAGTATATAAATGATTTTTGCTGTCGATATTTGCAGGACCATTTCAGGTGGAAGAAGGTAATAAATTGGAACCTTGTTTTCCAGTGTTGTGCCTAGTTTTTCTAGTTATTTTACATTTTCCAAGTGATTTTCAAAGGTTAGCCCAAATCTGCTCTTCATCACACTGGATAGGATAAGGCTCAGAGTTGGGTATGGAGTGTCAGTGATTTATTAGCTCATTAACAAAGTCTTATGGTTAGTCAGTTTGACCTTATGCCCAAAATAAGCTCATAGGATGAATAGTTTTATAAAGGCTCTAGATTTCGCCTAGAGCCATTCTACCATTACAGGAATGAAATGAGCTCTCTATGCTTAGCCTCTCCAACCATTATCTGTGCATTCCTTTTCATTCATTCCTTTTTCCTGCCTCCTTCCACTCTCCAGGCATCATCTTTCTGCAAAGCTTTTACTTATAAGGAGAACTGTGGAAGATGGAAACTAATAAATAATCTGTTTTGGGGTAGTTGGAGAGGGGGACCAGGGATTGTGCACATTTAACAGATGAGCTATCTGGGAGAGAGTAAATTGATTTTTTCCAGAAGGAACATAGTTTAAGAGATGCCAAGCATCTATGGAAAAAAATGACTAAATTCAGAGTCAGCGGATATAGGTTCAAATGCCACTTAGCTGTCTAACCTTGGGTAAGGAACAACTTTTCATGAACTCAATTCTTCTTTTGTAAAATAAATGGTCTAGATTATCTCTAAATTCCCCTTAGGCTTAAATTTATGATCTTAATTCATGGATGAAAGTCTGAAGAGAACCCAAGTTTCTCAATCCCTATTTCCTTATTCTGTTGTCTAGATAAGGTTATGCACTGTTTTCTATATTTAAAAATCTCACTAAACAATTTTGACATTCTGAAGTATGTAGGTTATATCCTATTTTCACAGTAATTGTTATAATTTCATGTGAATGGGAGAGAGGAAAAACTAGCATTTCACTTTTAGGATATGATATCTGCAAACAATTTGGAGACTGAGCAGCCAATTAAAATTCATCTTTTTTTTATCTGACCAGGTATCTCATAACTTTTGCTTGGTTCTCATTCAGCGAAGTGCTCCTTCTTAGGTTAAGTTCATTTAGAAGCACCATGAATGAATGGTATATAATACTGTTCCTTCAGTCAATGTAGCATCATTTTCATTCATCCTCTGGACAGAAGTTAAACAGAAGACTCTACCATTTTGAAAATAATCTTACTTTGTGACTGCATGAAGATTTTGGCCTTTTCCACATGGTTTTCATTTTTCGGGATAAAATGTATAACAAAATATATAATTTTGGAATCTTATACTTGATAAGGGCGCATCTTCACTATTTCCAAGATAGTGGAAAGAATATCTGTCTATGTGTATTATCAAACACAAGCATGCACTTCCATATTAGCAACCATTTTTCCTTCTATAAACAATATTGAACTATACTTGCATCTATATATTTCAATAAATAGAAATAATGTAGTTGAAAAAATATATTTTACCTCCAATGTATATCCAGCAGAAGTGGCCACATCAAAACAAAATGGATTGATGATATGGAGGGTAATTGCAACATATTTCTTATTCTTAATATTACAGTGTGTTAGGTATTATCAACTAATTCTGAGTTGAAATCTAGAAGTCAGGTCCTCTAGATAATGTTACTATTTTTGTAACAAAATTGTTTGAAGCAAAGAAATTTGCCTTTTTGAATCTCAAGATATCCAGCTTTAAATTGGACATAGGTCACTTAATTCATTAGACTTGCGACATGATTCAGATGCATTTCAAAGATGAAAATAGAATATATGTGCATCTTTTGTGATTATGTAATTCATATATTAAAAACATCCAACAGAATAAAGTATCAGTAAATATGTAACTTTTACAAAGAGCAATATTTGACATTGTTAATACATGCCCAGAACTAAACTATTGATAATTTCTCCCAACAATTACATAGTTTTAGTTAGATATTAAGAAACCTAAGCTCAGTAAATCATAGAAATTAGAGCTATAAGAGATTTTAGAAATCATGTCTGTTTTTTGTGGATGAGGAAACTGAGGCCTAGAGAGGCAAAGAGATTTGTCCAATATTACATTGCCCATTAGGTAACAATCTACTGACTCCTGTATTCTTTTTACTTTAACATATGGATCTTGTGATCTATACACCAAAGTGATTTCCATTTCTATTATTTGTGCATATTTTATCTAGAACAATATAATTTTTAATTTTCTAGATATACATTAAGTGATACACTTGAAAAAATTTTATTTATGAACATGTCTAGGTTAACAGTCTATATTTAATGTTTATTGCTATACAAATAGAAAGTGGTATATAATTCATATAAATTTCAGTTTTTATAATATTGTAAATCCTGTTAGAACTCAGTTTGAATAGCTAAAGTTGAATCATCTATTTGTCCCTCAAGGCTGTAAATGGATATTGTAGATCCCACTCAGTCTACAAATAATTCTGCAAAAGCTTGCCAAAAGAAATCATACTGATCTGGTTTAGTAATTGAGGAAGATATAGTCTTCATATGTTATAATTTCCTTAAAGTATTTTTATCGCATCTATGTATGTCCTTGGTATTATCAGATTAAACGATTTGATTTTAATTACAGCCTGAAGTAATTGAAGTTTTTTACATTTTGAAAAGAAACCTATATAAACTGTCATTTTTTCAAAAATTTTGTTTTTGATTCACTCTCTTGTACTATCCATCATATTTGACCCTTTTTTTCTTTCTATCACTATGAAATACCTTGCATTTGCTCTTGCCTCAACATATAAATGTAGTATTTGTATAAATATACCTCTTGTATGGTTAATAGAGGTGGGTAGTGCCTTGCTCTCATAGTATGCTCAGAAGACTCCAAAGATCACAAATTTGTGTGTGTATATGTGTGTTATACATATGTGCATATGATATATGTAAGCACATATTATATGTGTATATATTTTCTATTTGGAACAAATCGGTTTTCATATTCCCTTTGTTGAGTTTCATGACATAATTGTTTTTCCTCATTGAAATTTTATCCTTAACTTTTTGAAAGCTTTTGCATTCAAACCATATATATATATATGTGTGTGTGTGTGTGTGTGTGTGTGTGTGTGTGCGCATATTTTAAAGAGGGAATATGGGACTTATTTGTGGCAAATGCTTTTTGTAATGATCAGATAGAAACTTTCCCTATATATGGGTTGTAAGAAACATTACAGTTGGTCCATTTTGACCCTAACCTATCTACACAGCTATGCAAACAGCAGAATATCTGATTGTATTAGACACTGCTGCTAGTGATGTCATCAGCATCCAAGGAGAATTGGAATAGCAGAATCATAGATTCACAGAAAGATGGTTTTAAGAGATAGTAAAAAGTCTAATCTGATCATTGTATTTTGAAGATGAAGACAGTGAAGTCCCAGCAGGTAAAATGCCTTGCCCATGGTTCTGAAGTCTAGTTAGTGAGAGTCATGGCAACGCTACATCTCATATTCAGTCTAGAGCTTCTTTCATTCTTTTGTGTTGCTTCTGAGATGTTCCATTCAGTTCTGCTACACACATATCGAGTAAACATAGTCTCAATTATCTTGTTTTTTCCCCTTGTTCCAGCTTGTTTCATAGGCACAAATAGAAATATACAATACAGAAGATTGTTTCTTTACATCAGTAATTAGTCTTGTCAAGAATAATGATATTAGTAACTAATAACCTGCATTGGGGTTTGGATGCTAGGAAGTAATTTCTTTTTATTTTCATACCATCATAATGAATTTGCTTGTTATTCATTGTAAAGTTATTTTAATGGCATCAATCAAAGTTATTTTCTGTTCCATGCAGATACTATATGTATTTCTAGAGTTTTTTTCCCATAGTAGAGAATGAGAATTTGTTCATTATATAAATAATAGGTATTTAGAACACATTGATAATATATTTGTAAAAACAGTTAGAGAAATGAACTTTTTTTCTGTCTGAGAATATACTGCTTATGACTAGTATGCTATTTTACATTTGGAATTTTATTTTAAATTATATTGAAAGTGAACAGAGATTTTTGTTAACTTTACAATTGAAGTAAGTGTAGCTTTTTTCCAAAATAAAAAGATGGTATGTTTTTAAAGAAATTAAACATTATATACTCATCTTCTTTCCCTACTGTCCTTTTCTTGTTCTTGTCCATACTTATGTTTGATCTAATACTAACTGATATATAATGACACAGTGAGCATAGAAGTAATGTAGCTAAAACTATGAGTTTATTTAATTTCTTTCTATTTTCTTGTCAAGAATAAAATGTTTGGACTTTCTGATATTAGCTAAGAATCAGAAGAGTTCATACAGACCAATGAACTTGTGAGTGGAAACCCTCTATATAATACTGCCTCATTATAGGAAGGCAGGAAAAAATGCACCACTTTTCTATTCTTTCCTTTCTCCCATCCCTCCATCAGCTTGTATGCTTCTCCTAATCCTAAGATGATTGAATATTTGATCTGAAATGAACTTTAGAGTTCAGAGTCCTGGGTGAACAGTTGCAAAGGATGTTAGCTGCCTCTAGAGCAACTACCTCATTTTACCCATAAAGATACTGATGCCAGGAGAGTTTAAGTGAATTGTCAAGATCACACAGGTAGTAAGTGTTGAAGGAAAGATTCATATCCAGATCCTTTTATTGTAGAGCTAGTATTCATTTGCCTTTAGCTGTGGGAACTCTTCGTTAAAAAGGAAACTAGATCCCAATTGTCACCTCATGTCATACAACTAGCTAATGGCAAACATTTCAGTGGAAGTTAAAAAGCAACTTTTTATTTCTGTTAGCCACATTTGGCTGGCTTTATTTTTTTTTTACTATAAAGTTTACTAACTACTATTTTATTCCTCATACGTACCCCAGCCCTAGTAATCAGGTTTTTTGGATACCAAGTATGATTAAACAATTGAATTTAGCATCTCATTACTGAAGGATATCGTTAAAAGAGAATGCTACCCAAATGGCCCTCTTCCTGGGGGATTATGGATTGGGATGAGATTTAAATTCCCCAATAACAGCATTTTGCTATTCCAGGCTCTCTGTCCCCATGAGGTGGTGTCCTCCCTGCTCCCCCAACTGAGAGTATAATTCCTGTACTACTAGAAAGCTCTGTGCTCTCTAACATTCCTTCTGGCTCTAATACTATGATCTACTAGGATGAGCTTTTTAAATTTTTAAGGTAATAGTTTAAACTTCAATTTGTTATATAACATCTCAATTTTAGACCATTCCAGAGTCTCCAAGTTGAAAAACTCTGAAGTAATTCTCATATTTTTTTCCCTTATATCTATTAAATTAGAATTGCAAATATCACACAATTATCAAAAAAAAAGTCATTTTAAAGATTACCTTTTTTGGTAATTGTGTCATCATATTTGCAATTACTAAAAACAAGTGTGTACTGTATAACTAACATATGCTAGGAACCAGTCTATTAACAAATGTGCAATAGATGGGAACTGGAAATCCCCATACATTATTAAATTGCTAGAGTGGAAAAACTGAACATGCTTATTTTCTGTATCATATACAACATGCTAAGCTTGCTATAATGATCAGCATTTTCCCCTTTCACATGTCTTTCTTTTTCATGCTATAAATTACAAAAACTGTTTGGAATTTTGGAAAGCAAAGACTTTTGTTGCTCAGTTGTTTTAGGCTTCATGATCCTATCTGGCGTTTTCTTGGCAAAGACATTAGAATAGTTTGCTGTCTCCTTCTCCAGCTCATTTTACAAATAAGGAACTGAAGCAAATAGGGTTAAGTGACTTGCCCAGGGTCATCCGATAGAAAGTATCTGAGGTCAAGCTTGAACTCAGGAAGATGAATCTGATTCAAAGCCCAGGGCTCTATATAATGTACCATTGAGTCTCCCTTAGCAAATGTCAAGGCAGTAGTAATGAAGTGACTGACATTTCTTCAGCAAATGATGTAAAGTCACAAAATCTGAGAGTTGGAAGAGACATAGAGGCCACCTTATTTAGGCAAGAATATATCTCGCCCAAGAATGGTCAAGTCAACCTTGTCTTGAAAATGCCTAGTTCTTTTGGAAAACCCATTACTTCCTGAGGCAACCTTATGCTTAGATGCACTTCAGATGCTGAAATGTGATATCAAGTTCCTCCACTGTCTCCTCTTCTCTAGGCTTATATATCCAGTTCATTCATTCAGTCTTCATATGTTAGTATAATGAGGCCCCTCACCATTTTGATGACCTTTCTCTGGATACCTTGTCAATGTCTTGGTCAAGCCAAGTTGAACTCAGTACTCCAGATGTTGTCTAAAAAGATACAGGGGACAGGGGATGAACACATCTGTGTTCAGGATGCTTTCTTTGCCTTTGTAAGTAAAAGTTGTTAGAATGGAAGATTTCTTTCATTTTATCCTTGAGATAAATTCCAATATGGGAAGAAATTTAACAAGACTACCAATTTTAGACAAAAGTTTAGATAAAGGTCTTATTGAAAATGCTCTGTATTGTGTTGGATTGTATATTCCTTGAGTGCTCCAACATACTCTATAAACTTATGTATCCCAGAATTTGACACACGGGCTTAGTAGACACTCAACAAATGATCATTTAATTAATGTGAAGTACCTTTGATACCATAATACCACATAACTATAAAGTTTTCTAACTACTGCTTTATTTCCCATACTTTTTTCCCCTGGGATAAGATAGGTGGCATTTCTACATTTTATTCTTAGAGGTTAACATTTATGCCTTCAAATGCTGAAAAATGTAACTGTTTGATAATTTGAGTTATTTAAAGTTCATCTATTTTCTTAAATTACCAAATAATCAGAAGGTAATAAGCATTCTTTAATTCTAAAGACTGAAAGGAACATAGGCCATTTATATTGCATCTGTTATTCTATGCTTTATCATACTGAGCTTAAAATATTCAGAGATTTGGGCTACTTCTCTCAATTTACCATGGGCTAATCTAATAATCTCATGATTTCAAATTCTTGCTCTGCATGCTACAACCTTTGTAGGATTGGTTGGGAGTTTGACGGGAATAATGACTCATCAAAATATTTGCATCATAATTGCTTGCTGCCTTGTTATACATTATGTGGTTAAAGCTAGCATACGATTACATAATATGTTCCTTCCTCCAGTTCTGTATCAAAATTGTTCATTATGTTGGGAAGCTATTGAGATTTTATTTAAAATGAAAAGCAAAAGAGTGACTTAGATGTACCAATGATAATACTTTAAATTACAAAAGCAAAAACCCTAGTTGACAAAACAGATCTTTCAGAAAGGTATCTATGTATTTATTTTGCACATTTAATTAAGTATATATCCCACAATTTCACCTTGTGACTCAATTAACAATGAAATGCATGAGTGTAAAATATTACAGCCTTCTAGTCCCTCTGCTTTTGTATTATTTGCTAACTATTTCTTTTGAAAACACAGCTCTGATTCTCAGTGTAGCTGAATTTCTTGATAGTATGATTTATTACTTCCTGTGTGTGCTGTTATAGTAGTAATATAGACCATCCTCTCTAATCCAGATTTTTGATCCACAAATCTACTCTCAAATCGCTCACTTTCTTTCTCTTTTATGGAGAACTCAAAAGTCTATAGGGATTCCTTCAGTAACTTCTAATAGTGGATTCTTATAAAACATAAATTCAGTGAAATGTTTAAATTTCTTCTCCCCGTTGTTTGCATCAAAGATAGATGTCTATGTTTTAGCACAAGTAGCAAAAAATGTAGTGTGAAAGAGACAAGGATTCAGAGTAGTAAAAGCAATAAATGATGATGGGGAAATAGAAGGAAATAACTAAGTATAAAGTAGACATTTTGACCTATATTGTGTGAACAATATGAAAGTTAGGGCAAACTGGCTGTCCAAGTGTTTGTTAAGAGTTGCTCAAGTATTTAATTAGACCAATGATGAAGCATTATGAATATCAGCCTTGAGAAACTTTGAATCATGTATGTAGATGATGTTTTAGTTTTGGCTTTATTGGAGGGAGGTTTAGAGGGGGTGATCATAAGGAAGGAAGGGATTAATTCCTGATTGCTGATAAGTGGAAAGTACCACTCACTAGATTGATGTGGTCTTCCAGGAACTCAGAAATGATAATTAGGCTACTGTTTTGTTTTTAGATCTCCGATTATTTTGTGTCACATGAGGTGAATCTATCAGGATGACTGTTACTTCTTGAAAGCATATTCTTAATATTATCCTTATATATTTTTACTTCACTTTCATATAGTTATGGAAACTTATTTTTAGTCTCATTTTGCATACTGAGGCATTTTGGCCCTTAATTTTTATTATAAAAATCTTATAACATAGAATTATTGTCCTACAATAATTCTTTCTTCCTAGTAAATTGTTACCTTGATTGCTTATTTTCTTCCTTCTTCCTTCTGTACAGTCTAACTTCTGACCTCATCATTCAACCAAAACTACTTGCTCAAAAATTACTAATGATCTCTTAATTTTGCCAAATCTCATGGCCTTTTCTCAGTCCTCATCCTTATTGATCTCTTAGTAACTTTGGATGCTATCAGTCACTCTCTTGTGGATCCTCTCTTCCCTCTAGGTTTTTGTGACACCTCTCTGTCACGGCTTTCTTCCCACTCTTCAGCCTTTTTTTATACCTTCATCCAGGACACATTGGCTCCCTGTAGGTGTCTTGTAAGTCTTTACCTTAGGTTCTTTTCTCTCCTCCCTGCATATTATTCTCCTGTGTTTCTGACTTACCTATTATTGTTGAAGATCCCAACTTCCTCCCAGTCACCAAAGTTCATAGTCCAGGTATCATCCTGGACTCTTCACTCTCAATGTACATATCCATCCTTCTGCTATGCCCTGATATTTCTTACTTTCCTAACATCTTCTGTGTAAACCCACCACTGCCATTCCCTCACAGCTGAACTCTTGCAATGGCTTGCTGGTCTGACTGCTCCATGCTTTTCTCCCTTCTAGTCCCTCTTCATTCATATGTCAAAATGATCTTTACAAGGTGCATATCACACACTCACACACACACTGAAAGACAGAGGGAGAGAGAGAGAGAGAGAGAGAGAGAGAGAGGGAGAGAGAGATTTTTTAAGTTTACACGATTTGGCATAACAAAGAATGATAAAGTAGAAGTAGATATAAGGTGTGGAAATGAAACTGGAAATTTGGGTTATTGAATTACTTAGAACAAGAAAAGGAAATATATAAAGGTTAGGGGTGGGATAGAATTCTCTTGGCACATATTAAAATTATTTTTAAATGCATAAAATTACTTTTTTCAGTTTTACATTTTCCTTCTTTTTTAGCTTTGTTGGCTTTATTCAAAATTGAGAGAAGGATGATGAACAAAATGCTGGTAAAGCTAAAGTTAAAAACTCATAGCATCTTCTAAATGAAGGAAGTACAGTTTCTCGGTATCACATAGAACTTTTACCTTCCCCTTCCTCAAAAAAGTGATCATGTGTTAGGGCACAACAATATTGTAAATAAATGGACAAAGGCTGAAGGGACAGATATATCTTTTACACACCAAAGCAGTAATCAGTTCAGACAACACAAACAAAAAACAGAGCTACCTAATTAGAGATTTAAAGATGTGATATACATTTAAAAGCTAGAAAGCTAACAAACAAACCTAAGATACATATAAAAGAAGAGATGTTTAAACATAAAAGTGAAATAAACTGGAAACATTAAAAAACACATAGAAATGCTACATAAAACTAAAAGCTGCTTCTTTGAAAAGACAAAAAAATTATCAACTTTTAGCCATTCAGATAAAAAAAAGACAGAAAATAAAATAGAAATCACATATAAACAAGATGAAATCACAGCAGAATTAGATGTAATAAAATTACAAGAATCTACTATATACGATTTTATGTTAACAAAACTGAGAACATAAAAGAAATCGAATACTTTCAGAAACATAAAATACTTAAACAAAAGACCAAACAGAGATCTCAAACAATCCAATCTCAAAAAAAGTAAATAGAACTACCTGCAAAGGAAAATACTTCTAGTCCAGCTGGATTCACAAGATAATTCTATCAGACTTTTAAAGGACAATTAGTACAAATGCTGCACAAATTATTCTCAAATTTGAGAAAGAAAACATCCTACCAGTTCCTTTTATAAGACAAATATAGTCCTAAAACCTAGAGAATCATAAAGTACAGAAGGAGAATGGTAGACCAATATCATTAATGAATACCAATGTGAAATTTTTAGTAAAACCACATGGAACAGATGATAGCAATTCATCCAAGAAATCATTCATCATGATCAAGTTGAATTTATACCAGTGACGCAAGAATGACTCAACATTAGGAAAACAATCAATGTAATTAATCATGTTAAAAACCAAAGTATCCCAAGCCATATGATTATCTTAATAGATGTAAGGAAAGCCTTTGACAAAATGCAACACACATTTATACTAAAAACACCAAGAAGTATGGACAAAAAGGGACTTTTAAAAAAATAGATCATAGTATCAATCTAAAACCTAAAGCAAACATCATATACTGTATGTTCTAGAAATTTTCCCAATAAATACAGGATTACTGATGTAAGGATTTCAGCTGTCCCTATTTGATTTGATATATTTCCAGATATTTCAAAAGTAGATTTGAAATAGACTACTATTTTTCATAGTTCTACAAAGACAAGCAGTAGCAATAAAACAGTAGAAAAAATTAAGAACACAAAGACAGGTAAAGAGCAGATGAAACTATCCTACTTTTTGAATGATAAAATGGTTTACGTGGAAAATCCGAGAGAAAAAGTAAAGATAATAAAATTGAGGCAAACAACAGATTTAGCACACTTTAAGCTGCAAAAACACAACAGAAGAAAAATCAATGGCATTTGTATGTAATGAAATTCAAGAGGCAATAATAGAATGTCAAATTCCATTTCAGATAACCACAAAAAAGCACAAAATATCTAGATATCACTCTACCAAAGTGCAGACAAGCCAGGTACAAAAGACTCTTTAAAGAAATGAAGAACAATTTAAATAGATGGATATTCAGTGCTCATGACTGGACTGATCCAATATAATAAAATGGCAATACTACTAAAGTTATTTTATACTTTCAGTGCTCTACCGGAACTCTGCCAACATTGAATCAATTTGCCCAAGCAGTACTTTAATATAATGCATTTTAATCTCTGTCTTGTTAAAATAAACTAGTTCCTTCTTTGCCAAACAGTATTTGTTTCAATGAGGAAAGACTTTTAAAATTATTTTCATCTTAAATCAAATTTCTCTCATGTAGCAAATTTAATTTGAACAATGGGCTTTATTTTCTATGTATTTTCAGCAGCAATATGTTCAGAGAATAATATAAAACTTATCTGTCACATAGCTGCAAAGTGAAAATACGTATCTGGGTAACTAAAGGCATGTGGTTTTTTTCTGTTTGTTTTGGACACAGTATGAGTGTTTAATGTGAGTTGACTTGCCCTTGAAATAATATGTGGTCTGTTCTTTAATCTTGCAATACAACTTTAAGTCATGGATCTCGGGCAGAACCATAAGGTTTTTTGAGAATAACATCATGGGACCAAAATAAATCACTTTCTACCAGGTGTGGAGAGTTTGCTGGATTGATATGAAGTCTGTTGGTAAAAGAAGCAGTGAAAGATCACATACCACATTTTAATAGTCTAAAGATAACTTCAATACCTTCCTCCATATTCTTTCCCTCTATTAATGCCAATACCAGTTAACTGGCACAAATATTTCAAGCCATAATAGGGGCATTTCTAGAAGCCTGTTTGCTATCTATACCCATTCAGTCACTACCTGTAAACATTTTACAGCTGTTTTGGGAAATCAATAGTGAGCTAGGTCCACACAAATATAAGTATATACATTGTTCCAATGCATTCTCAACACTTGACATTCTTTAGATTTTTCAGAATACGAGTGAAACCTTTTTCATGTCTGCTTGTCTCCTCCTCTGTTCACTCTATGTCCACTGAGTGACCTCAGTTACGATCCTCCGATGTTGGCAGCTGATCCAGAGGAATATTTGTGTCTTGTGAAAGTGAAAAAACGTTGTCACGATGATATAATGTTACCTCAAAGTGGGACTACAAGATGGAGAATAAGTAACAAGTTCTAACGGATAGGTTGCGAAGGTTTATCACAATTTCCCTCCAATATAAGATGTCAGGGATAACAATATTTTGGCATTGCAGAGCTTTTATTTTCAAATGAAACCATAAATTAGGCAAGAAAATGGGAATTCTTTCAAAGAACCCGAAGTTCTTAACTTGTTCTTTATATTCTGCTATGTTGCTTTGATGTAAAGAAAAGTCTATAAGGGTTTAAAAGAAAAGCATCCCATGTAATTCCTTGTTTCTCCTTCCTTTCTATATCAGCAGTTACATACCTTTCCATCATGTAGTCAATCCATTGTATCATAAATGAGCTATGATTCGTAATGTATATACTGGGAGTACTGGTGACTAAAAGGCAAACATTGTGAAGGCTTGTGCAGTGACCCTGGGTAAAACTTGTCCTATTATATAGTTACTGTAAAGCCAATAGGACCATGTTGCCATAGATATAAATACATATTTATATATAAATATTCACATGCATACATATGTGCGTGTGTGTATGTGTGTATATATATATATATGTATAGTTATTTATTTAGCTTCTAAATCATGGGGCCTCTATGCAAATAGTAGGACTTGGAGCATGAAGGAGGGATTGTTGAGGATTGCATGTGTTGGCTCTGTTAAGTACAGTCTTCTGGAGCTAGGAAATCCTTCCAATGGGGTGTTTGTTAGGGGTTGGATGACAACAGTATACAACAGGGAGGGATGAGGACAAGGGGAAAAGTGGAGATTGTAAGGCAAGGAATTGTCACATCAAGTATATTACATGCTTCAATAGCCAGGGGCTGATTAGTACAAATCTGAATTTCGAACTAACCAGCCTGAGGCAGATAGTGCACAGTTCAACCCTAGAGATTTAGTTTGATTTTTGTAAAGAGATATTCACACTCATTGTGCAATATAAATATTAAAAAATACCATCCATGTAGCTATTGCTGAAGGAAAAAAAATTCTTATGGCCCTTCACCAAAGACACTCTCCCCTGAAACCTGCTTCAGTTCTTGGAAATCAGGGGTGTGCATCAAAATGCTCGGGCCAGAGGAAAAACAGCAGAAGCCCGAGAAGGAACTGATAGCCTGAGTTTTTTGACTGTGCTTTTTTGAGCCCTATTTTATTTCCTGAAAGTGTATGTTGCAGCACACCTTTGCTGCTCCCCTCACTAATATTATTCTACTGTCAGGTTCCTGGCACAGCAAAGTAGGAAAGAATTTGTCTGTGCTTTGAGCTAGAGCGCTGGGAACTAGGAAATCCTCTTGGTCTGGATTTGTAGCAGTGCTGGGCCATCCTTCATGCTGAAGGTACTATACACTGCTACCCATTATTTTGGCGATTGCTACAGCAGCACAGCATTAGCTGGTGAGGGGCTCAGCTTGATGTGGACAAAAGTGAATCTCTCTGTGCCGACACTCTTAGCTCCCTCGTGATGAAAATAGAACCTACTTTAATCTTACTGGAGCTGACGGAAAGATATCTCCTAGACTGCAAGTCAGCATTTGCCCTCACAATTGTTTGGTGAAATCT
This sequence comes from Bettongia penicillata ogilbyi, assembly GCA_023548195.1. Taxonomy (NCBI): domain Eukaryota; kingdom Metazoa; phylum Chordata; class Mammalia; order Diprotodontia; family Potoroidae; genus Bettongia; species Bettongia penicillata. The sequence goes on along the minus strand of JAJHZJ010000694.1, from coordinate 53,684 downwards.
ATTTTTAAAAGTCCATAAATTTCACTACTAGACAAACTAGGCTTCAAAAAATGTTCTCGATAATGTGTTGTCTTTTTTCAGAAGTAAAATTCTTTCCCCTTTTCTATCTATTGCCTTAAAAAACAAAAAAAGAATCCAAAAAAAAAATATGTCAATGCAAAGGGATATTGTAAAGGGATCCATTCCATTCTCCATACAAAATGGGAGATACCTTTCTACTTATACATCATTCTTTGACTCCTCGGCTGTTTTGTGCTACTAAGTTCTGCCAGTTCTCTAACCGTTTGTGAGTCACATCTGTAGATCACATGAGAATGATCATCTTGGTAAATGCACCATAAAATTTGGAAATCAAAACTAGAATTATCAGTTTTGATTTCCTCTAGAGCTTTGTTCCTTTTCTCATTCAATGGGAGAAGCATTAGGGTGGTTTAGCTGAATGTGTGTGTGGCTAATTAAGGTTTTTAGAACACTGAGCTTAGAGATTTGAGAACAGTTAATGACCTTATCTGCATCCTTAATAGAAACTGATTTGAAGATACAGAAGGAAGCATTGTACTCAAATGTAGCCCTTGTACATTACATGTGCCTCTAGACTTTTGTTCATATTCTTTTTTTTCTCTCATGGGGATGCCCTCTCCACTAATTTCTGCCTGTCCAAACCTTTGCTATTTTTCAGTCTCTTCTCATCTATTCCATGAAAATTTCTTTGACTATGCCAAATACCTATACTTTTTCAAACACCTATAACACTTTTTTATTTCAGCTATGGAACCATGCAGTATATTAAGAGGCACTGTGCTAGACTGTGGTAATACAAAGAAAAAAATGGCATAGTGCCTGCCCTCAGAGAACTTATACTCTATAGAGGGATAGAGCATGTACATATATAAATATATGCCAAATATGTAAAAGGTAATTTTTGTAGAGTGGTATTAGCAACTGGAGAAATTAGCAAGGCCTCATGTAGGATGTGCCATTTGAACTAAGCTTTCAAGGATATTATAGATTTTAAGAATCAGAATTAAGCATGTAGTATATGTTAAGTGTAGGACCAACCTCTGCAAAAGACAAAGAAAGACAAATGGAATATTTTGTTCCATTAATATCAAAAAGTCCCATTTGGTAATTGATCATATTTCACTTTTTCTAATGAACCATTATTTGTCCCTTATGTACTTTAAAAAATGACATCCTATCTCTCTAGTTAGTTCCACCTTCAAATCTTGAACCTTGCCCTATTAACTGCTTCCCTCCCTACTGTCTTCAAATATGTCTCCCTCATCCTTACAACAAAAACAAAACCCTTCACTAAATCCTGACATTCCATTGTGTTATCATCCTGTGATATTCATTTTTTTAGCCAAACTCTTTGGAAAAATAGTCTACACTCATTGACCCAAATTCCTCTCCTCACAGTCACCAGTCTGGCTTCTGATTTCATCATTTACTTAAAATCACTACCTTCAAAATTTAAAGAAATGTCTTCATTGCCAGATCTCATGATCTTTTCTCTTGCTTTACCTCTCCATTTCGTTTGGCACCACTGATTATTCTTTCCTCCTGCATTATCTCTCCTCCTTAGGTTTTTGTGACAATATTTTTTTCCTAGTTTGCCTATTACCTGTCTGATTACTCCTTCTCTGTCTCCTTAGCTGGCATCATCTACATCAAGACCCCTGACGGAGGGCATTCTTTTCTCTAGTTACAGTCTCATGATGACTTCATCAGATCTTATCATCTTTATGCAGATGACTCACAAATCTGTACATACAGTCTCAGTATCTCTCCTAATTATCTATCTGTCCTTAATCACTCATTGCCTATTAGACATTTCAAACTATGTCTTTGTGACATCTTAAACTCAACATATCTAAAACTTAGCTCATTATATTGACCCTTTAAACCTTATCCTCCTCCAAACTTCCCTACCTCTGTCAATGACACCCACTATCTTTCCATTGTCCCAGGGTTATTACCTTATCATTTTCCTAGACTTCTCCCACAACGTTTTTCTCACAGGAGCCCTTCTCTCCAATGACAGAGCTACTTACTTAGTTCAGGTATTTACTGCCTCTAACCCTAGCAGCTGCCTTATTGGTCTTCCTGCCCGAGTTCTCTCACTACATCAGTCCAATATGCACAGTGCTGACCAATTCAATTTTTTAAGTGCAGACCCAAGCATATGTCTCTCCTACTCAAACAACCCCAGTGGTCTACCTCTAGTACAAAATTTAAAAATTCCTCTATTTATTCTTATGCAGATAGATAAAGGATATCTTCTGCTGTTTTTCAAATCTCATTAGACGTTACTTCCTCTGTCACGCTCTATGGCCCACTCCTACTGGCCTTGTCTCTGTTCCTCACACATGACACAATCTCCTGTGGTCTTCACACATTTGCACTGACTATCTATCATGGCCAGAATGGACTCTCTTGGGACTACTGGCTCATAAAGGTCTATTCTTTCTATAAGATTCAATTCAATCACCAACTTCTACCTGAAAGACTTCCTGGTACTAATGCCCTCTCTCCCAAATGAACATGTATTTAATATAACATTGTATATGTTTATATTTATTAATTTTAATTTGTATTATCTATGTCTTGATTAGTAGGTGTACCCATTAGACTATAAACTTTTCAGGAATAGGCATTTTTTCACTCTTTCTTCATGTATCTTTAACTTCTAGTACAGATCCTGCCACATAGTGAGAACTTAATAAATACTTTGTGGATTGATTGGCTGTGAGTTCTTGTTTCTTACACTTCTTTGAACATTTTTCTAGCATGGTGCTTTGCTTCTAACTATATATGACACTGTATATTGGTTGATTCATAACAAAATTTACCTGTAGGTTTAATTATTCAGTAAAATAATGTATTAATTACTTAGACATACATACCATTAAAATTTGTAAAACCTTCCCTTTATGAATGATTTCTAGTAATTCACTATAATATTATGGATAATTCACTGTAATACTATGTTTACGGTATTTAAAATGATAAAGTCATTTGCTACTAGAAAATGACATTTTATCTAGAAAGTGGTGAAGATTATATAAAGTATGCCTACAGTACAGAAGTTTATTTAACGTAACATTTGGAGAACTAGAAAATGGAAAAGTTTTCAGTGCATGAATGAACTTACACTACAAACAGATATTGTTTATATAAATACTAGAGTCACACAATCAACTTTCACTAAGGAAAGCCATAAAAGGCTTGAGGCCATAAAAACCAAATGGGAGGTGATTATGAAAGAATTATGAATTTCAACTTGTAATGTTACGTGTACCTAAGTTTAGATTCCCAAAGGGACCAATTTTCTAATATTAAGTGTTCTGGTGCTAAATGGGATGTAGAGAAAAGGACCATACAGATTCAAAATAAAGGCAAAGTGGAATTTCAAATGGGTTCTAGTAATGCTGTAGTCCTAAAAGAATGGGATCTTTCTCTAATCATATGACTTAGGGATGTTCATAAAGTAAAATATTTATGTTATTTAGACCAGAGGGAAAAATGAAAGACAATGAGAATATTTTAATAATGATATTTCTTCTGATGAACCTATGACAGGCATGTCACACACATACAAAGAAAGAAAAAGAATTCGGGAATAATTTTGGTGAAATAAAAAGCAAATACTTGATAATCTGCAGTTCACAGAGTCTCATCTTCAGTTGTTTTCACCTAGTCAATGACTCACCCTTTATGGTTCCTTTTCACTCCACCATACATATCTTAGTTCTACAGAGTATTGCCATAGTTGCTAATATTTTAGAACATGCTTGGATCAACGTGGAAAGAAGTGAAATTGGAAAATGACCACATCAAGTTTAAAAGAATAAGACTGGGCTATGTATTTTTCTTCTGTTCTTTGGACAGGCACTGTCTTCTACAAATGGAAAGATTGTAGCTGCAGGCACAATGTGTTTTGAACACCTGACAGTTGATTTTATGAGTAACATCCTTTCCTCAGTTTTTTTTTTTTAAGCCTCAAAAGTTCAACTTTCTGTGAACAATGATAGCGTTTTATCCATCAAATTTTATTTAAAGCATTTCGGGTACTAATGGTAAGAAGAAAATTAAATACATATCAAAAATGTCTTACAATGCAATTGAAGAGTTGTCCATGTAAATGACTTCAGTCCATGTTGTAAGGATCCTTATGATACTAGACTAGATGATACATATCTGTGGACATGATATGTGTAAAGCCCTCAGGATATAAGAGCTACTTTATGGTGCTTGTATGCCCTGGGAATGTAAGTTTTGTTCTTAAGGCTGAAATGGTCTTGCATAACGATTCTTTTCTGCAAACAGCAACACTAGATGCCCTTTGACATGAAAACTGGCTATCAGAGCCATTATCCTTTATAAATGGGTATGGGAAATGGAATTATGGACATGGAATTTATACCATATATATACATTTTATAAGCTCATTCAATGATGAAGGTTAAAGGTTGGTCGTTATTTCCATCAGAAAAGGTACTGCTCAGTTTTCATAGATATAACAGGAGACATTTAAACATGTATCAAATTGAAATCTACTAGTTGGATTTTTGCCCCCCCCTTGACAAAACAGTGTGAATTTTCTAGTCCATGTCAACCATAAGACATTAAGCAAAATCTATTTTCAGTAATTCAGGATATTTGTTTTCGCCAAAGTCTATGTTTAACAAGTCTTAATTTTATGAGGCTTTTTAGTTGCTGCTAATATTTAGCCTTAGGTCTGTGAACAATTCTTTTTTGGCATTTGGACTGCAATAGGCTATTTTGTTTTTGGTCCTAAGTGGGTTATTTTTTTTGTTGATACTTTTAAATGTCAGTGGCTGATAAAGAAGATCAAGCAGTAGAGCTGGACTCTACAATCTTTGTTGGGCATTAGTTCAGGTACTCTTTCTTTTGAATGTTTTTTATAGAATATAGGCAACTAGTTTGTCTAGTTTCAAATTGTGCAAAATCCTCTTAAATTCTGTGAACTAAATTATATCAGTCTAGTTATCTCATACCTAATTACAAAAATAACTATCAAAGAAAAGGAGTAGCACACTTTCTGACAACCTCCGCATAACTAGAAGAGAATAACTAGGATGGAGAGGAGTGTTGAGACCACGCATTTATGATACACAGGAGGAACTAAGGATGCTTGGTCTGGAGAAGAGAAGACATGAAGACGAACATGGTAGTTAACTTTATGTGTTTCAAGATCTGCCCACATTGACAAAGACTGTAAAGCACGTGACTGGAAATACAGTTTGGAAATGACCAGAGGTTACATTTTGGCTTGAGAATATAAGGAAAAACTTGCTAACAATTATAGTTGTCCAAAAAGTATAATACGTGGGCTGTACTGGGAACTATCAACTGGGGTCTTTAAATGGATGCTGGATATATTGACTATAGAAGGAAATTCAGAGATTCCTGACCCTACTTAAATATGCATGTTACAATTAAACACCTCTGTGGCTTTATGGAAATGACTTATCCTCTCTGTGTGACTGAATATGACTTTTTGCACTGTCTGGCTCTAAATGAATGATGCTGGGAACTTAGAAGGAGGTCACTAGTAGATTATGTTAGTGCTTTTTGAAAAGAGGTGTGTTGTTGAACATTTTTATTGATGAATTGGATAAAAGGAATAGATGATGCACAAACTAATTTGCAGAAGACATAAAGCTGGAAAAGAAACATCAGTTCATAAGATTTGGAATCCCCCCAAATTCTCAACAGGCTACAATACAGAGCCACAAACTACAAAAAGGAAGTTTCATAAGAATACATAGTGTGTTACATTTGGTTTTAGAGAATCCTCTTCATAAGTACATGGTAAATGAGACATGGCTAGGCAGTAGATGACTTTAAAAATGTCTAGGGACTGTATAAAGCCAGATGTAAGCTTCATTCTGTGTCACTGGTGTTATAAAGCTAATGCTTTAAGCTTTAAGAGATACAGTTATCAGAATAATGAATCAATAATATTACTCAACTCTATCATTACCAGACCACATTAGCAGTGTCTTGTTCATTCCTGAGTGTCACAGTTAAGGAAGGACCTTGATAAGATGGAAACATTCTTAGTATGGCAACCAAGACAATGAAGGGTCTGAAGATCATGATATATCAGAATTAGTTGGAACTAATGATGTTTAGCTTCAAGACATTAGGAATGTGATAGCTGTCCAAAGTGTTTGAAGGACTCTCATACAGAGAGAATGAGAGCAGGTTAGTTTTGTTCTGCTTGAGTATGAAAGGCAGAGCTAGCAATAACAGAAGCAGGCAATAAGACAGATTTAAGCTTGGTATCAGGGAAAAAAAACCAACAAAACTTCTGAACAATGAGTGCTATCTAAAAGTACACTAGGCTACATCAGGAGGCAATGCATTCCCCTTTATTGGATGATTTCAAGCCAAGTCAATAATGCATGACCACTAGCCAGATTTTCTGTGGAAGGGGTTCTTCTCCAGGTATGCATTGTACTAGATGGTCTCTTGAATTCCCTTCCCACTTTTTTAAAAATTCAATTCAATTTTAAGTTTTATATTTGCTTACTTTCCCATCTCCTCCCTCACCCATGCAGAAAACAAGAAATACCAATCTATTACAAAAGTGAAGTCATACAAAATGAATGTCTACATTAGCCATGTTCCTCCCTCTTTGAAAAAAAGAAGGAAAAAAGAGAAAAACGATATGTTTCAATCTGCATTCTCCAGATCACAAGTTGTTATTCTGAGCTCGCTTGGTATTTTTTTTTATCATCTGTTAGATTTATTCATGCCGTTTAGACATAGAGATAGTTTCTTTGTATTCGTTAGCTGCCATGCCTAGTGATGGTATGGTATCGATATGGCTATTGATATTGATCACACTACTTATGCAAAACTCAGTTGATTTTATAAGAATCAGTCAGGTGTAATGACAATAAATTAGATATAACTGCTCAAGCAAACTTTATTCCAATTCTGTTCACTGTGCCTGTCCTATTTTGGAATATTTTAATCACATATAACTTTAAAGTTGTTATATGATGGTGCTGATGCCTTGACCATTTGTATTATCCCATTTACTCTCAAAGTGAGAGTAAGTAATAAATTTATGAAGGTGAAATTTTTGTTAGAAATAAGGAGAAAATTAACTCCCAGACTAGAGAAGATCTGTGAATAATTTGGAGATGCTCCCTAAAATCTTCTCTTCCTTTCCCTTCCCTTTCCCTTCTAGAATGTCTTTTGACTAGGCCAGAAATTGGCCTATAATGGTTCAGACAAAGGACAGAGACAGACCTCTGCAAGTCTTTCTCAGCTTTATGGTTCTATGGCTAATAATCATTGAAGTTGCTTTGAGTTCTTCAGAAGAAAGATATGCCATACCAAATGTTATCATATCACTATTATGGCTGGGTTTTTTTGGTCTTCATTTGACCTACAGTGCAGTAAAGGTACATATTTCTAGGCATTTGTAATTCATGTTTTCATTATTTTTGCCCATCTGTCAATGAATTAGTCTTTAATTTGGTCTGAGACATTTTGGTATTTCAAAACAAACAAACAAACATATTTTGAAATAGCATGGAAAAAGTGTCATTATGTATGTTAATATGTTTACTACATTTTGTTTTGGGGATTTTGATATGAGAGGCCCTATTGAAATGCAAGAGAGGTTTCCATCATTGATTTTAGTACTAAAAATAAGATGTAGTCATGCTCCCTCCTCCTCCCCTTTTGTGTAATTGTATGATGCAAAGCTAAATAGTAAGAAAAATAGAATGCTAAAAAGCTACCCTGGGTAGATGGCCCAGGCAGTCCTGACTATGGAAACCATCCAGTGTGAGAGAGTGAGAGAGAGAGAGAGAGAGAGAGAGAGAGAGAGAGAGAGAGAGAGAGAGAGAGAGAGAGAGAGAGACACAGAGAGAGACAGAGAGACACAGAGAGAGAGACAGAGAGAGAGAAAGACAGAGAGATAGAGAGAGAGAAAGAGACAGAGAGAGAAGAGGGAAAAGGAAAGGAAGACAAGAGGAGAGGGAAGGGAAAAGAGACAGACAGATTGACTGTGGAGAGTAAGGGAATTTTTGTTTTCTTTCATGGACAATCCAGAAGATTTTACAGGAGCCAGAGACTAAATTTTTTCCGTGGATAAGACTTCCTGACTCTACACAGACTCTTGCTTCTCATAAAAGGAAGTGATGTCCAAGATGGGTAGTCAGGGACATTTACTTTGTCTTCAAGTTTCATTCCCTTTCACTATCACCCAGCTATTTTTGTTTCTCCCTCTGTTGCTTAGCCCATTCTCTAGTATTCTCTATCTCTGTTGATTTATCTGGGCATTTAAAGGAGTTCCTATCTGAAGTAGGCCAAGAGAATCAGCGAACTAAGGAAAGTTGAGATATACATCTTCCTGTGAAATAAAACAGCATTCCCTTCAACGTTTATTGATTGAGAAAGCACATGAGGTGCCTTGGTCTTCCATGGTATCTGGTGTTGTTCAGTAGATTCAAAGAAAGGGAGCTCATTTAACCTCACAGCTAAGTTTTGTGCATTTTAAGAGATGACTTTAATCAAAGCAACAAATAGTAATTATACAGGCACTGGGGACTGGGGTATATCATCAATGTCTTTTTTCTGTTTTTGTGTAACCACAGAATTATGATGCAATATGAAGTTTTAAAGGCTTTTCTCTTGCCTTGGTTTTGCATCCCTTTGCACTGATCTTTGGCCTCCCAAGTCCCTCATGACCCGCAATGCCATAGATAGTTTTTCTTGGACCTGGTCCCACGCCTGTTATGCTTCCTAGGGATGATTCTGACTTTTCAAAGTTCTGTTGAATGAATGGAATACTTGTTACAGCGTGGACCCTTGAGACACTATGAAAATGGACTGATCTTAAATAACAAAACATTGTATAATAGTATGGATTGTGTGATGGTGCAGCAAGTATTGCTGCACTATGGTCGTGCTTTCCTAGTGATAGAGAGTAGATGATTCCTTTCTCTTCAACCTCTGTCTTGTGAGAACACTTTCTTTCTGTTATAGACTTAGGGAAAGTAACGATTCTTCCCCTCTCCCCTGCCCCATCATTCCCTGACAAAAAATAAAGGCCCTGACTTTGGAGAGATATGCACTCTAAAATACTGATGGTGAAATTCTAAATTTGTCTAAACAGGAAAATAATTTGGAATTATATAAGAAAAGTTACTAAATCATTGATATCTCTTAACCTAGAGACCATGGTGCTGCTTATATATCAAAGAGGTCAGAGACAGGTTCCATATATACTAAAATATTTATAGCATTAATTTTTGGGGTGATTAAAAAATGGAAACTGTTTTTTACCACCCCCCAGTAGGAAATAGCAAAACAAAGTGTGCTTTATGAAGAAATATAATAATATTGTCCTTTAAAACTTAGAAAGAGGAGGAATTCATGAAAAATAGTAGATTTCCATGAACTGATGCAGAGTAAAGTAAGCAAAACCAAGAAAACAGTATACATAAAATGCCTATGAGAACATAAATGAAAAGAACCCTGGAAGAAAGTATAATGTGATGTGATTGATGATAATGATCAACCATGTTCCAAAGAAGAATGAGGAACTCTACGCTTCACTGTTCTGGGAATAGGTTAGCCTCTGGCAATGCAAGTCTAATAAGTGATATAAAAAGGTATCATTACAGCTAAATAAATGCATAAGAACAAGAACAGCAGTTTCTAAATGAATACTGGGCCACTGTTGAATTTCTTGAAAATAATCAGGTTGAAAAGACACTGTGGAGCAATGGAAAGAATACTGGATTTGGAGGCAGAGGTCTTGTGTTCAGTTCCTGGCTCTGCTACTTAGTACCTGTGTGGTCTTGGGCAAGTCATTTTGCATCATTGGGACTCAGGTTGCTCACATGAGAAGTGTTGTCCTCTAAAACCCTTTCGAACTCTCAATCCTGTGTTCCCTTCTCTCTGGAAGGAACAGGTCCAAGTAAGAATTCCATAGAGTACTGATTCTGTTGCATTTGAGGAGAGAGAAGAAAGACAGGCTTTGTGAAGGTGCTCGGCACAGTTGATGCCCTCTGTTAAGTGAACATTTCTTTCAATAAAAAGGAAAGAGGCATCTTGGGCTGGGAATCAGGACTCTCGGGCTCGCTGTGCTGTTATCCCTTTGACCTGCTGCCAAGTGTGACTTGGGCTGAGCACTGAAATTCTCTGCTCCAATTTCCTGGTTCATAGAATGGGGCCAGCAGCACATTTAGAGGCATTTACCTCTATTTCACTTGGGTGTATTGTGAAGATTAATGAGATTCATATTTGCAGCATACTTTGATGTTCAGTAAGGATATTATTAATGAAAAGCGAATTTAAGCTCTAAAAGCATTACTGTGAAAACAATAGTGGGAATAGGCAGTACTTATTTTTGTACCTTGATTGCATTTATTTTTAACTGTAGGATCTTTTTCTCAACAAGGAGCATATTACGCAATTTGAAGATGCTGCTGCTGAGGGTGCCACCATTTATAATTATGCTCTTGAGGACAAGAAGGAACTAGGAGCCCTTTTTTACCCTGGATATGCACCCAGAAAGGACCCTTTGTCTTGCAATTTGTGTCCACTGCCTTTTGGTTTGGCGCTCAGCGTCATGGTTTTCATTTGAGTCTTTTTATCTTCCAGTTTTGCTTTGTGGGCTATTCTATTGCATACAGATGCTTCCAATATTTGATTTTTAAGTTGTACCATATTGCTGCACTTTGCAACTCCATTAAGTCAGGTAGTAGTTCTGAAACTGTGTTTTGTGAAGTCCAGATGTTCCAGAAAGTATGACTGGGGCATCTATGAGAACATTAAATCTTACTAATATTTACCCTGTGAAGTATCATACATAAAATTATAAACATACTCATTATGTATGTTGAAATTGCTTTAATTTCTTCTATTTTTATCAAAATCTACTCAATTTTCCTTTATCTCAGAAACAGTCCATTTCTTCAGACTTTTTGGACCAGCATTTATGGAGTCTGTCAATATGCTCAAGCTCAGATGTGTTCTGTGGCTAAATTTATTTGAGTGATGCCTCTATTTCCTTGGTTTCTCCCACTTCCTAACTTGCTTTATTTTTGATGTGGCAACAACAACATTGCAGTGTCACTTGCCTTCTACATTTGCCTTGCCTTCTTGTGCAGTTCAGGAGCAATGTCTGTAGATTTGTTATATTATAACACTTTGTCTATTATCTCTAGTGCTGATTAGTCTAAGTCAAGGGAGGCTGAGTGACTTGTTCACATCTGCACTCAGAGCAAGAAGCAGAGCTTGTGGTAAGAGCTTCAAAATGCAAATCTTGCACTTTGTAGACCTTGTAACTGTTTAAGAATACCAGGCCTGAGCATTTTACTCTATATATATTTTTGAGGTAATCAGAGTTAAGTGACTTGCCCAAGGTCATACAGTTAGTATTTGAGACTGGATTTGAACTCAGGTACTCCTATCTTCAGGGTCAGTATATCCTTCATTTTTTTCCAAGAATAAGATAATTATTTCATAAATTATTGAATTAAACCAGCTTCACACTATATATGTGTGTGTGTATGTGTGTGTGTGTACTTGTGTAAGAATTGTACCTAAGGCAAGCGTTAAGGAGAGATTTGATGAAAGGTGTAATGATAAGACTTTCTTCTCTCATGTTTAGTCATACTGCCGTTCTTATGTCCACAACAAAATTTATACATATCTTTATAGGTAGAACAAAGCAGATGGTAAAAATGGTAGCTCATATATTGAAGACTTTCAGGTACTGCATCTCTTGATTTCTACAGATTTAGAAAGGATCTTGCCATCATTTATTCTTATCCCATAATTTTGTGGATAATGCAACTGAGGGTCTAGGGAGTGACCTGGGCTGGAATTCAATGTCTCAGTTAAAATTCTGGTTACTATCTATGTTATCTTGGATAAATAATTTCATCTCTTCAGAACAGTTTCCTCATCTGTAAACTGAAGGAATTATACTTGTTGATCTCACATTTACTTTCCTGTTCAAGGTACTTATAATCCTATGACTCAATGAATGAAGCAACTCCTGATAAAATATAGATACAAGTTTATATGCAGTTCCTAGGGGAAAGAATGGACCTCAGACCTTGTCTAATTAATATCAAAATTATCACGGTTAAATATGCCCCTTTTGCATAAGGAAATTATCATAAATTCTTTCAGTAATGACAACAATCACTCATTTACATAGTAATAATTTACAAAGAACTTCCCTCATGAAAACCCATCATCCTTCCAATTACCTAAGTCAGAATCACCCTCAACTCTTCCCTCTCCCTTACTCCCCTCCCACAGTGTATCCAAGTGGCTGTGAAATCTAGTCAGCTCTATCTCTACAGCATTTCTCAAATCCATCCCCTTCTCTCTATTCACATGACTACCACCCTGATTTAGGTCTTTGTCTCAATTTCAAAATTAAAATAAAAGATTATTATTATTTTGTGAAAGTTGAGGTGGCTATCACATTGTTTTTGCATGTGATGATGACTGATATACAATGGGTGCCAAAAGCAGTCTGAAAATCAGCCAAGATATACAAGGAGAAAGGGCTCTGTAAGTAAAGTACTTCCTGTAAGTAGGGGGAAAAGAAGATATAGGAAAGAAAGATATAGAAAAGAAGATACAGTCTATCCAGTCCAGTTGACCTTGGACAGCCAAATTGACCTAAAAGTAATCTCTATGCTAGAGATGCTGCCACCTCTGTGCCCACTGTGCCCAATTATTTAATTCTTTTTTTCCTTTTCTGATTTGAATACTCTGGCAATTATTTTTTCATAAAAGAGTAATTTGATCACCTTTACCTCCCCAAACCAGAGGTAACATGGAGACTACAAAGTGACCCTTTTATCACCTCTTGTCAGATAGACCTACTCTTGTCCCTCCAACATGACATTTTGTCTTGTACTCATATGCCTTAGCACAAGCTGTGAAATGCATGCTCTTCCCCCTTTCTCCTCTTAGAATCCTTAACTTTCCCCAAAGCTTAGTTCATGTGTTACCTCTTACAGGAAACTTATTCTTATTTCACAGCCTGTCTCTGAACTATATTGGATTTTGTGTCATTTTATTTGTGTATATCTTGTCATATTATGTTCCTTTTAAATTTCTCAGTGGCAGGGAACATTTCTTTCTTTTTTTGTCTGTATATTGTTATCACCTTGCTTAGTGCCAGGCTTGTAGGTGTTTAATAAATGTTTGTTAATGGATTAATTTAAGCAGTCTTATTTTCATCGTTTATTCTGACCCTTTATTTTCTTTGACATTAATCTTCCTGATTTACCTCCATTAGTATCTATGTAGATGTGCTGTAATGTATGACAACTTTTGTCAGAAAAGGTTCATTATACAAGCCAACGTTATTTGCCAACAGAGTGAATATATACCTACATTTTGTTATTTCAAAAATGCCAGGAAATCCTTGTTTCCTACTCCATCATGCCTCTCCTGAAACCTGGTTTTGATGTTTAAAATTCTGTAGTTGCGAGTTTATTGTTCAGCTTTAAACCTTTGTCTTTATGAAAATAAATTCATCTTTTGGAAAGGGTGACATCTATCACTCATTTATACTTTACTGTGAATGGGTTTATGACATCCTTTCTTCAGAGCAAGCTTCAGTGAGAGAGGGTAATGGAAAAAGTACCAAGACTTTCTTGGGGTGAGATAGGGTAGAAAGCAAGAAGGTGATATCATCAAGGGGAAAAATACACAAAGAAAAGGTCAAAAGGAGACTGATTTTTTAAATTTGACTAGATCTATTAATTTTTTTTTCTTGAAGATTTGTCTTGTGGAAAGGCAGGTTAAGGTTATTCCTTCTTGGAGGGGCTTCTCATAATAACTATTTCCTTCCTGACTTAAGTACACATAGTAACAATTCTTACTCCTTTGTTAATTCTTTGTGAAGTCTTCAGAGATCTTTTCTGTTGACCTAAACCAGGACTTGCAATGCAAATGTTCATTATTACCTTTTGAGACATGTGGTATTGGGCAAAAAATATCTGCCCAACCCTTAAGAACCCCAGTGCAGCAAGGCTTCATTCCCTGTCCAGCATCAGCTGGCTGCAAACATCTCTCAGAGCAAAGGAGCTGTGAGCATCTGCCAGGGAAACATTAGACAATGCAGTATCATCAGCATAATAGATTGTGATTCATTATTAGTAAGATTATATGTAATTCTCATCTTGATGTTTCCACCTCTGGCTCTTTCCTTCTCTATTATTTTATTTTCTTTGTTTGGCAGCTAGGTGGTACAGTGGATAGAGCACCAGTGCAGGAGTCAGGAGGACTTGAGTTCAAATCTCACCTCAGATACTTGTCATTCACTAGCTGTGTGACCTTGGGCAAGTCACTTAACCCCAATTGCCTCATTCTGGGCCATCTCCAGTTATCCTGATGAATTCAGGATGGTGAATTCAGATGACTCTGGAGGAGAATTGAGGCTGGTGATCTGCACAGCCCTCCCTCACTCAAAACAAAGTCAAGTACAAGTCATGTCATTACTTCTCTGATGGCGTGGTCTTCTTCAACAATGAAGGATGAACACACACATTTTTTTTGTTTACTTCTCTTCTTTACCAGCATGATGGGGGGAGGGAATGGGGGAAATGTCTATAAATTATACCTCATAATTACTAATGAACAGAACTTTGGATGGATAAGTCTTGCTGCATGATAACTGTTTTCCATTATTTGAAGGACTACCAAATGAAAGAGGGATTAAAACTTCATTCTTTAAAGTTCAAGAGAGCAGAACTAGAATTGATAAGTGGGAGTTAAAGGGAGGTAAAGGGAAGCATACCATATAAGTATAATGCCTGGGGGAGGGGGGTGGCAGTTTGTTCTTCCTCAATGTGAGTCTCCAAGGGAAGGCTGAATGACCATTTATTCAGCAGTAGTAGTGGAGATTCTTGCTCATCTAGTGGTTGGACTAAAGGGTCTCTAATAGTTCTACCATTGCTGAGATTTTGATTCTTTGACCTGTCAGGAGTAATCCAGAAGTTATTCCAGTTTTGGTTAGGTGGTTGGACTCAATTTCTAATCTTCCCAACTCTTTTCTATTTTCATGATTATCCAATTTAGATTCATTCTGTCTTATGTTCCTCTCCATCGTTCCCCCCATTGCTTTGGGGACTGAGTGGGGAGAGGAGTGACATCTTTCATACTTAAAATCTATAGTACTTTCTGTCTTCCATTGGTCAGCAAGGAGCCTCTTTTCCATTCCCTATATATACATATATATATACTTTCTCCCTCCCCCCAAATTGTTCAGTGCCACAGTGAAAATACATAACCATATGTATAGTTGACTAAGGTCTTATTATGTACCCAATACTATGAAAGGAGGGCATGATTTTTACCTGCGAGACTTTGTAGGTTCATTGGGGAAACAGTTCTTATACACAAAAAACGACTTAAGAAGAGCACTAGGTAACACACAATCAGTTGCCAAGTGGAATGTAGTTGAATGCTGACATATATGGCACAGATATAAAACGATGTAGACTCTTAAGAATGGGTAACAGGTTCACCTTTATATAAACATGATTTATTTAATATATTTTTCTGTCTATGTCTTTCTCATGATCTCTCATTCTGTTTCATTTGTCCTGCTGTTATCTCGCTAAATCACTCCACCTTTCAATTGACTAAGTATCAATTTTTCCTTCAACAGAGGTTTTTTTTTCCTTCTAGAAAATTACTTCAGCAGGAGAGAAGAGGTCTGTGTTCTAGGCATCCCTCTACCACTAATTAATTGAATGATCTTGATGTAATTAATTACTTAACCTTTCTGGGCTTTTCTCAAATGAGGAAATAAATAATATTTTCCTTCCCTGGAAGAGATGATATTTTAAGTTTCCTTCCAGGTTGTAAGATTCCCGAATCTAGAAAACTAGATTCATAAAACCTTCCATCTTGCTACTTAACTAAGTCTAGGTCAGTTCTTTTTAACTGAATCCATTCTGATTCCTTCCATCGTAGTATGATAGTATGCTATCTCTGCTCAAACTTTTCTTTCTCTGAAACAATTTCTTAATATTTAATTGACCCAATTTTAAGTTCTTAGCATCTATATGTCTCTTCCCAATAACTGCTCTGTAACTTTGCTGTCCACCGTATTTCTTCTTTCTGGTTTTGAGTCCCCCCTCCTGTTTTCTTCTCTCCTCTTTTTCCTTTTCTTTCATCATTTGATCTTTTTTTTGTTCTTTACTTTCTTGCCTAGATCATCATGCCCCTTCCTAACTATTTTTTTCTCCTCCACTTTATCATTAACTTCTCTCAGGGTCCCAGGTTCTCTACGATTGCACTTTGTATAATGTATGTCACATATATTTGCAAAATTAACTAATTGTAGTGGAGACATGGAGTTCTGGCACCTGAGCCAGTTCAGAAGGGGCCTCCCCTCCTGAAACAGCAGCAGCCACACCAGACTCCTTTTCACCAGTCTGTGGGGCGGATGGGGGGAGTGTGGGAAATTCCTTGTAACCCAGCCACATCTGCCCCTCATTGGATTGTGAACTAACAGAGGCCATGGCAACGGAAATACCACAGGATCCTCTGGATAAGCACATTCTAGGCTGTACTGTGAGTGTGCTACACTATCTAAGTCAGAGTTCAGCTGAAGGGCAGCAGTATAGCCAGAAAGTCATGTGGCTCTCATGTTGGTTAGTATGTCACTTTGAACAGCTCTTATCTGATATTATTATGACTAACCCAGTGCTGACAGCATGGAACAGATTATAAGAGCCATGTGATGATTATTTAAGGCATCACTGAGTACAACATGGAACTGATATTAACCCATTCATTCCAGGATCTCTTTCTGCATTATTTAACCCAATGGGGGCTTGAAACTAGGCTGTAGGACTGAGAGGGAAGTAGACAAAAAATGAGAAAGGCTATTGAATCCTTATGACTCCTATTATTTCCCATTAAGAAGTGATTTATTTTTGATAACCTTGCTTGCAATATATGTTGCTCCACATATAAAGAAATAAAATCAATTTTGACAGTTGTTTGTATTTCATTTTTCCTTACCCTTGTACTGATAAACTCCTGATGTCTTTAATTTTTTTTTTTAGCTTTTTGTTCTGGTTGATCTTTAAGCTATGAGAGAATTTCACTGAAGGCATAGCTAGAGAAATAGACTTCAGTGTTGTACTTAAATGTCAACAGTGAGAAGGCAATACTCTTGAAGACTGACATACTGAATGGGGCAAGGAAAACACAAGTAATGCTATATTCATTATTTATATGCTGCTGTAAGTATACACGGAATGGTACAATGAGTTTACAGCAGCATAAGAGCTATAATAAATACCAAAAATAAAATGAAGAGCAACTTTTTCAGGAGACAAGTGATTTGTTCTGACGTGAGTAGCTTGCTCAGGAAAGTTTCCTTTCCTCTTACCTTTTTTTAATGGTATCTTTACTTTTTTATTTAAGATGAATTCAAACCTGATATGGGGACTTAAAACATAAACAGAAACATTCACTTTAATGCAAAGACTGCAGCACACGATCGTGTTCGTTTCAAATGCTTTGATATGTGAATAATTTCGAATGTCAAGCAAAATTCTTCAAACTAGTGGGTATTAGCGAAAAAGAAATATTATACATGTTTTTTAAGCGTTTGTTTTGTAAATGTGCGTCTGTGTGCATATACACTGAAGCAGAACACAATAGGCTAAACACAAGGCCCTGAACTGCAGACATCTCCAGGCTGGCTGACTTACCGTTGTGAAGCTCGGCAGTGGCCAGTGATTGGAAGGCATTACTCATCACTGAGCAATTCAAGGTGCCCCCTCCTCAGGAACTGGGGGTAGAGCTTCCTTTGGCCAGCTGGGGACCTCAACTATTGTTTTTCTTTTCCCATTCAGGAATTGTCCACATAGTGTCGCTGCTGCAGGAGAGCCTGAAAATACTGGATCATTTTCTGCCCTTCTCCTCCTTCCATTTCTTTCTTCTCTTAAAGAAGAATGTGCTGTTAGTATAATAGAGGAACCCTGCTATGTAACACATAACATTATGATGAGCAAACACCAAGAAGCGCGAAGCATTTTAAATTGTATCTATTTATTGATTAATCTCCTTCAGTTGTATTGACGCTATAATGTTAAATATTATGGATATTATCAAATGATAGGGCTGTTCTTTGACGTAAAATGCCTATGATGGACTCAGTTGAGGTTGGAAAGTTTCTCAAAATTGAGATAAAAATCACTTTTATTTCAGAGAATGGTATGTGTTTTCCAGCTTCCTGATGAATATAGAGAAGAAATAAAAATAAAATTCCAATCGTTTTCATTTATTGAAATAATAGATGGAAATCAAGTATATTTTAAAACATGTATGCTATGTATGTTTATACATACACACACACACATAAATGGAGAAGGTCCTTCAGAATATGTTCTATGTTCCTTTGGTAGGTGAATGTCTAGTGTAAATGAGAGCTTACATAATTTATGCTGTCTTTTTTTGCAACTTATTCTTGTTAAGAAACTACACTTAAAACTTCTTGGCAATAACCTTTTACTTCTATTGATGTGTTAATAGAGCTAAGTGATGATTTGTACCACCAATAGTTTTTTGAAGGTGTTTTTGCCCTTGCTCCAAAGTCATGCTCTAATCTTATGTGAAAAATAATATATGCCCTCACTTATAGCTTCTCATTCCCATACCCCAGAGAAAATCAAACTCAGGAACCCTTTCATCTGCTTACTTGACTAAGTACAGTATTTTTTCAGTCATGTCCTCCCCTTCATGACCCCATTTGGGGTTTTCTTGGCAAAGATTCCACAGTGATTTGCCATTTCCTCCTCCGGCTAATTTTACAGGTGAGGAACTGAAGAAAACAGAGTTAAGAGACTTGCTCAGGGCCACCCAGCTACTAAGTGTCTGAGGCTGGATTTGAATTCGAGAAGACGAGTCTTCCTTTCTCCAAGCCCAACACTGTACCACCTCACTTGCCTCTGACTATGTTTAGGTCAATTCTTTTAAAATGAACGCATTCTCTTTCTTCTTGTCATTCTCAAAATACATTCCATTCACTGCTTCATCCTTTTAGGAAACGTTTGTCCTAAATCTGTTTTATTTTGAGTGGCACTTGCAAACTACAGTCTAGCATGAAGCAGATGTATTCATTTAATAGTTTAATTTGATGACTCCTTTAAGAGGTTTTATAATCTTTATATATTACCATTGGGTTTGAAATTTTATGCTCCTTTAAGAGGTGTATTACCTTCATCAGATGTTTTCATTTTAAGCTGTTGACTTATAAACACATGGCCTGCAGGGATTGGTGTGCAGAAAATTTATTTGCTTACAGATTTATTCTTCAATTCATTTTTTATTTGGTATACGAGTGCACTGAGGAACAGAGATGATTGATAATGAATGTTTATTAGTAAAATGAAACTTTTCAGTGGTTAAAATAATTTTTTTCCTCTAGCTGAAAATGTCTCTGTGACAGATCACTAATATTGAGAGAACACTTAGGAAAGTTAATTAAAAATTAAATGTTCTGAGACTCATATTCAGCCATGTGGGTTAATATTTTGGAGATTAAAAAAAAACAACAACATCATGCATGTATTTTTTTCTATGGGTACTGGTCAACATATTCTTTACACACCCAGTCATTCCACCAGTTCGTCCTATTGAAATGATAGCGTGTATTACTTGCTATTGACCCATTATTAATATACACCTCATGAATTTTTACCTTCTAAATCCATTGTACCTCTCAAAGAAACAGTAAGGAAGGAGTGACCACCCTCCATCTATTGAACACAGTAGTAGGAATGCAGTAAGAGGGCCCTGCAATGAAAATAGCTTATGTAATCAGTGGAATATAAATGGCAACACCACCGTGTGCTCCTTTTCTGAGGATGGAAAGGGGAAGAATTCCATGACCAGCCATATGACCAGGCGCTATCTGACAAAGATGCTTACATTTTTTGCCCTTGGCTGGGTGAATGTAGCATGGAAATTTGCATATGCCGGAGGTAAACTGTTCCAGTGTCTTGTGACCGAATTCTTGTCTGAGGAAAGAAACTCAATAAAGGTCCATTCTTTTAGCATGTGCATTAGAAATATGCACAATGATTGGAAGCATTAAGGAAATGTCTTCTCATGATATCTCTAATATCCTTTGAAAATAGAGTGAGACCCCCCCTCTTCTTTTTAGGTCGGAGAGAGGGAGATGAAAACAGAAGCTCCAGTTCCAGTAAGGAGAGGTGCCTTAGAGATTTAAGTACTGGTTTGTTTAGAGCCTGGTTGGAGTCCAACCTGTTTTGCAGCATGAAATGAGTTTGATGGTGTCAGGTCAATCTCCTGTGACTGATAATCCTCATCATAAAACTACTGTAAATGATTCAGCATGCTTTGGTATTATTTCTAGCTTGTGCCCAGGAGAGGCCAGAACTGAGCTAGTATTGCAGTTGAATTGCCCTTGCTTCGGAGACTCAGAAAAGGTAACTCTCCTAGTAAAGGCCAAAATTTCTAGCTAATCCAGTAAGGAAATTTCCTGACCTCCCTTTGCACCTTGGATTGCCTTTATACCAGAGAGAAATATTTTCCTCTGTCAAAATCAGAGTTAATGAGAATGTTTGAAGGGGATGTTAAGGGGAATGATGTTTGTTTGGGGGGTTGGGAGAGGAGAAATAGCAGCAAATTATTTTGAAAGTGAAATTTTAGTCCATTTTATTAACTGTAAATGCTCCTAAGTATTATGCAAGAAGAACTGTATTTTTTTTTCTAAGAAATTGTCGTTTGTGGAAAAGGAAAAGAATTATAGTGCTTTCCACTACCAACTGCTATCTTAATCTATCTCTCACCTTACTTCAGGAGTATTTCTTTACCTCACAGAAATGCTTAATTGATAGGGGGAAGTACTCTATTTTTTTAATCAAAATATTAATAATTTTATTATTTTTAAAAGCATAGTAACAAGAGGCATAGAAGAGAAGAAGAATTTAAGGAAACCAGAAAACAAAAAAAAGAAAGAAAGAAGGGAAGAAAGAAGGAAGGAAGGAAGGAAGGAAGGAAGGAAGGAAGGAAGGAAGGAAGGAAGGGAGGAAGGGAGGAAGGAAGGAAGGAAGGAAGGAAGGAAGGAAGGAAGGAAGGAAGGAAGAAAGGAAGGAAGGAAGGAAAGAAAGAGAAAGAAAGAAAGAAAGAAAGAAAGAAAAGAAAGAAAGAAAGAAAGAAAGAAAGAAAGAAAGAAAGAAAGAAAGAAAGAAAGAAAGAAAGAGAGAGAAAACAGAATAAATCTCCAGGGAAAAGTCAAGAATGAGAAAAGACAACTTTTAGCTGATAAAATATTCTCTGTCTTCCTGTCCAGCTTCCTTGGACCTTGTACTCTTGTCCCCTACTTGAAATGGCAGAGAGGTGTCAGTGATAGATCATCCTGTCATGGAATAGTACAAACTTAAGTAAATTTCAAGCAGAAATCAGAGTAGGTACAGTAAGAATAATGAAGGCCAGTAGGAAGTTTCCAGTAGAGTTTAGATATTTCCCCTTTTTAAGTCACAGGATTCCATTCATGTTCATTCATAGATGAAAAATGAATTGGGCATTTTTCATTGATGCCTTCTGTTGTGTTCATCAGGGAAAAACAAAATACTGACAAGGACCAGTACTGATGATACGACATGAGTATATCTAGGTTATTATGATCTTTTCTCTGCAGCCTTTAAATATCTTTTTTTTGTACACCAGGAACCTTAAATGAAAATGAAGTAACTGAACTAACAAAACTAATCCCCTTAAAATGTGACACAGTTTAAATGATCTAGTAATTAAAGAAATCTGCTTAATTGCATTTATAGGGAGAGAAACATGGTGAAGGGGATATTCCATAACTCAGTTATTCACCATACAAGTTTGAACACCAGATATCTCTACGAGCCTATCAAAGCTTTAGCAAGAATTAGTGGAGTTGTCTGAGATACACTTTTCCATCTTTGGTGAGATATTGTGTTGAGAGAACTCTGTTATCATCGTTACCAAAACCGATTCTTATATCATTCCCAATCATTAGCTAGTAGGCAAGCCATGATCAAGCATTTTTAATATCATCTGTAGGGCATGAATGAATAACATGTTTTGCCTACCTTGTAGAATTCTCTTTTCCTTCTAAGAGTAGAAAAATGTTTAATTTTTTAAAAATTCTTAAAATTATTTTTTTCCCTTGAAGACAAAGCCTTATTTACTTTCAGTAGGTTCTTAACTGTTTACAGGTAAATTCCAAAGAAGCACCACACAAAATGTGCTTATCTCTTTAACTCCTCTACTCCCAGCAGCCTTTGCTTTATGAAGGCTAAGCATTATTAGATACTTCTGTTTTGACTGGGGAAATGTTAAACAATGAAGGGTGCAGTGTGCATCCAGGGCTTTATAAGTGCCTGAGTCTATGGACCCTGTTGTATGTTCTATAATGTTTTTGTTGACAGGCATCAGAATAAAATTAACCCTGGACTCAAAATAAGAATAGTGAATGAAGTAAAGAATATGATTTCTTTAAAAGTACAGGCTGTACCCCCCTACAATCATTTGTCTCAAAGGGATTTTCTCTGAAGGATGATTACCATGCTTATACGCATACCAGTGCCACTTGGTTATCTGAGGACAAGACCATGGTTGTTTACAATTTCCTAAGAGTACAAAGTCTTTAAGAGTTTAATTGTTAATGCACTCTGAAAGATAAAAGGTAGCCATATCCCTCGGAAGCATAGGGCAAGTGTAGCAATGTGGAACTGATTACTTGTAGCTGTGTAGCTTTCCAATCCTCTATCTAGTACTATCCTGAGGATTTCCTATTGAGTCTAGTAGTAGGAGAGGGGAAAAAACCCTAGACATTTTGGGGGTGAGAAAGGCTGCTGAGTGCTCTGTGGTATGTGTGCGTATGTGCGTACACACACACACACACACACACACACACACACACACACACACACACACACACACACACACACACACACACACACACACACACACACACCCTGTACTATTTACTTGACAGACTCACCCAGGTTGTATCCCATGACCTGTGTTCCTTTATAGAGACAGATCTGGCTAGGACAAGCTTCATATTGCCAGGTCTGGTTTGATCTGTGGGAGGATCCCCTTTGTTTTACCTGAACTACAGCTAGTTCCAGTTTTTGATTATTTAGATAAGATGAACAACAGGAACTTTTCCGCACAAAATAGAATATTTCAGCACCCGGATTCCTTCTCTGCTTTCATATAGGTCCACCACCAAGTAGCCAATAGCATGGAAAAGTAATATTCCTTTGGAATTATATGAAAGATTTCCAGTACTATGGTGGTAGA
Organism: Bettongia penicillata ogilbyi; assembly: GCA_023548195.1. Classification (NCBI taxonomy): domain Eukaryota; kingdom Metazoa; phylum Chordata; class Mammalia; order Diprotodontia; family Potoroidae; genus Bettongia; species Bettongia penicillata. The sequence continues at coordinate 30,320 of JAJHZJ010000694.1, read as the reverse complement.
ATTTGGAATTGGAATGGGAGTTAAAAGACAAAAGAGTGATGGTTAGAGGGCTGTAAATTGAAATAGAGAAACTGATTTGTGTTTCAGGGAAAATTAAAGGGGGCTTAGATTCCTTGGCAGTATCTATACTCAGAATATCAAGATATGCAGAAAAGATTCCAATTTTGAAAATTTTTATCTGAATTGAGGGAAATGAAATTTTTCCAGATACATGTTCTGTAGGGATAAATTATTTCAAAGATCTTAGATCACATGTACCTCTACCATGCAAGTCAAGGCACTGCCTGACCAATTTTATAGAATCTTAGAACATAGAACTAGAAGAGAGTATGAAAAATGTTTAGTTCAACACTCTCATTTTCAAACTGAAGAAACTAAGCCCAGAGAAGATAAGTGACTTCCTCAGCATCATGTAGGTGACTGAATGAATATTTAAACTCAGTGTGCATTCTACTGGAATTGTGGATTTTAGTAACATAGACGATGGTAAGGGGAGACATAGTGAATATCAGTAAACACAAGACAAGCCTTCTGACTTCAGAGGATAAACAAACTATGATCACGAGGGTTAGACATGTTTAATATTGATGTTATTGATTTTTAATAACTGATTAATGTAGATCACAGGAAGCAGAAACTTTAAAAAAAAAGCTACTAGAACATTGAATTCATCACCTGTCAAAAGTACAAGGTAGAGGCTCAATGATGTTTGATTCCAGCCAAAACAATTATAGTTGTGATGCCTCTTTAAATCATTATATTTAAATCAAAATATTTAATTTTTGCTTATTAAAATAAATTCACTCTTTATTTACTCAGAGGCAGCCAGGTGGCACATTAGCTAGAGTGCCAGACCTAAAGTCGGAAAAACCTGAGTTCAAATCTCAGCTCAGACACAAGTTGTGTGACCTTGGACAAGTCACTTAGCTTCTATTTGTGTCAGTTTCCTTAACTGTCAAATGAGGATAATAATAGCCTCTACCTCTTAGGGTTATTGTGAAGATCAAATGAGATAGTATTTATAAAGCACTCAGCATAGTACCTGGCACATTGAAGACACTATATAAATGCTAGCTATTGTTATCATTAAATGTATAAAAATATTTGTTAAAAATAAATATGCAGTCTTTAGACATTTGTAAGTTTCTGCATGTTATTCTCCTTGCTCAGTTAAAAGCACAGTGACTTCATTTACATTTATTTCTATATGGGTTTTATGGGTTAAATACAGCAACTCTCTGTTTTTGTTCACTTATTCTTTTCTAAATCCATTCTCTCTCCATGGTTCTTGCTTTTAAAAAAGATCCTCCTTTATATTTTCTTTAAACTATTTCATAGGAGAGGGATATCTTGTTAGTATTTGCTTTAATGTGCTGACTTAATTCTCATAATGATTCCCAGGTCATGTATTTTTTCTTTTTAGTCTACCTACCTTTTACTTACCTACCCCGCTAAGCTATTTCATCTACTCATGAAAAGGAAGCACATTCTATCAATAAACATTTTCATCTGGGGCTCCTGACCAATTAATATAAAACCTATCAATTCACTTCCCATTTTTCTATGAGTAAGTATATATGCTTTTATTAAGACCAAAGGATGATGAGAGAATAATTCTCCTATTATTAGATGCTTAAAGAATAAGTGAAAGTTTTTATAAGATGAGAAAATATTTCCAACTTTATAAACTATGCTGGAAACATGACTTCTAAAAGTCAAATTAATGAGTATAAATTCAGCTACTCATACATCTTCAATTATGCTCAATTGTATGTGAAATATGAAGGCTCATGAGTTTACTGCTGTATCTCAATACCTGCCCTCAGGAAACTTACATTCTTGTTGACAAGATAAGAGGAACACAGACAGCAATGTATAATCGAGTGCTGCATCATGTGGTGAATACAGCAAACATCATAAGAGTTGAGAGGAAAAAGATATTTATATGACCTGGAAAAGGGGGAAGGATAAGCTAGCCTTGTAGATGCAGAGGGTATAGGGAGGGAGAAGGCAGAAGTCTTGTAAATAGGGGGAATGATGTGAACAAAGGCACAGAGGCAAAAATTACCATGATACTATGATATAGATATATGCACACATACATGTATATGTATATAGAGATCTTCACGTACACACACACACACACCAAAGAGACCAGACTGCTTGGAATTAAGTGTTTCTTTTGGAGTAGTGGGAGGTCCGGATGGATAAGCCTTATCCTCAGAGGGCTTTAAAATCACTGGTAATGCCAACCCATTTTAATTGGACATGGGATGTTTGTTTATATTTCTATTTTGGGCTTTATATACAACTTATTAAAACTTTAGTAGTATGAGTCTCCTGAGTAGATTTCATGGAAGAGTTACAGTAATGGCTGACTCAGAGAGGTTAAAGGCCAGGACTTTAGACACTGGAATCATCCAGTCTACACTGGGACCCATGCCAAGCAGTACATCTGCTATATATGTCAAAGAATAAACCAACATAGTCTATAAAATTGGTATCAGCAGGGCCCCCATGTTTCTAGCAATGAACATTTGCTCTGAGTCATGAAATTAATTGAGAAAATTTATTATAAAAGAAAGGAGCATCAGTTTTAATTTACTTGGCTTTCATGCATTTGAATATCTTTGCTACATCTCACCCCCTAGAACTAAAATGGCAGGTTTTATTTTCAGTAAATGAGCTGGTACTTCTGTTTTCATTACAATTTACATTTAGCTAAATTGAGGACTCCTTGAGGTCAGGAGGTTATATCTTAAGATTCTTTGTCTTCCTTGGCCCACAGCATCAAGCACAGTGCCTTGCACGTGGTAAATCCTTAATAACTACTTCTTATTTCATTAAGTCAACAGGTTTAACATTCACCAAATATTTATTTTAAAAGAACTATCCAGGAAGGTGGACAATATTACCCTAGTCATGTAGGCAGCATTACAGCTAATGTGTTAGCTGTCATCTGGGCCTTTAGATCATGCCATATAAGGGCTGATTGAAGGAATTAGGCAGATTTAGCCAGTAGAAGAGAAGTCGGGGAACATAATAGCTAGCTTCAGGTAGTTGAAGAGCTGTCATGTGCAGGAAAGGATTAGACTTGTTCTGAGCAGTTCCAGAGGGCAGAATTAGGAACAATGGGTAGAGTTTCTAAAGAGACAATTTAGACTTATGGTAAGGAAAAACATACTCTTAATTAGAGCTATCTGAAAAGGTGGTGCATAATCTCAGGGAGTACTTGATTTGCCCTTCCTGGAGGTCTCTGAGCAGAAGCTGAATGGCCATTTGTCAGATATGTTGACTTATTTATCATGTTGCATTATTCACGATTTATCATGCTGGGTTATTTTTCAGGTGTGCGTAGAACTAGATAGTCTCTGGGGCTCTGTGGAACTCTAAGATTTTGTGAATTAGTCATTCATGATGGATAATCATCGTGTTTATTCCCCTTAATGGCATCATACTTAAAAAGCACAAGGAATCCTAGATGGGAATGGAATTTCTAGCGATCTGTTAAGAGCAGTAAATAATGAGTCTTCCAAAGGCTTTACAATAAAATTTGGGTGCTTAGATGAGGCTTATTTGAACCAGTCTTTGTTCTGCAACATCCACTTTGTTGTGTCTGATTTTCCCCCTCAAATTCTTTCCAATATTGTCTAGCCATGTTTTTCGCTCACCGAAGATTCCTGGTCCCTAACTATAGCTTCTGCTTTTGACCTCCTCAAAATTGGTTTAGTTTGTGATTGGTTGTAATTGCTACCCGCCCCCCCCAGTCTCTTACTCTCTCTCCACCCCTCCTTCTCCTTCTCCTTGGTGTTGCACTGACATAGGAATATAGGAATATATGTGGGCAGGAGTTTATCTGCTGAGTAATTTCAACATTGTACGGAATTTGATGTAATGAATAATTTTTATTGGTACTATTATATATAATTTATGATCACCATAATAGTGACATTTATATAACACTTTAAGGTTTTCAAAGTGCTTTACATATATTATTTCATTTCATCCTCACAATACTCCTGTGAGATAATGGGTACTGTTAGAATTATATATAATGATTTTCATTAAAAACTTATTTTGTTTATGTGTGTGTATATATATACATATATATAGACACATATACATACACACATGTATATAGCCTTTAGTTTTAGGTATATTTAGGAAAAATAAAAAATTGTTCTAGCATAGTCCAAGCCTATGTACTGAAAAGTAGGTTACTAAAAGAATACTTATTGATTAAGTACCCATCTGTCTGTACTGGATTCAGGTTGTAACCTCTTGCTTTCTAATATGGTGGTCAGACTTTAATTATAATACCAGAGAAAATAAAGCAAGTTCTTGTGGCTTTGAATATTATTAAGGGGGTTATGTAGCAGCTTTTAGGAAAGGATTTCCCTCCATTAAAATGCCCACAATCTTTGCTTTTGCTTTTTGGATTGGACTCCTTGCCTTTTAGTGTCTCTCTTTTCTAATCTGTCCTAGACATGCTGTCAAAAATAATCTTCCAGAAACACAGGTCTGACCATGTCACTTCCTTCCCTCAAAACCTTCAGAAGTTCTTACTTCTGGTAGGTTAAAATATAGACTCTTCAGTCCACATTTCAGTCCCTTTTCAGCATAGCTTCAACAAGTTTCGTTTCATGTCACTCCCCTTCATGAAATAAAAATCATCCAAGTATCATTTTGTTTGCATTCCCTTTTTCTTAGAAGCTGAGCAGTAACCCCTCAAATAAAATTTAAAGTCTTGATCATAGCCTTTAGGGCATCTTACTAATTGGATGTCCTTTACTTGAACGCCCTTCTGTGGTATAGCCGAGAATATTGGACTTAGAGCTAGAAGACTTAAGTTGAAGTTTTACCTCAATTGCATACAAAGGCTCTTGTCCATAGAAAGCATTCTACAAATATTGTACTTCACTGCCCTTCATGTCACTGAATCCCTAGCCAAATAAACAGATATTTATTAAGTACCTGCCACATTCAAGGCTTGGTGCTAATTCTCTGGAAATATTAACAGAATAAAATAAATTGTACTTTCCCTCAAGAAACTTATATTCTACTGAGGGTTATATCATGCAAATAATTATAATGCAAGGGAAATTAAGATGAGAAAACAAAATCACGTATTCATAATGGAGGATAATACTTGTACAATTTTGTTGTGAAGATCTAATAGAAAATTCATTTAAAGGCCTTTATAAATGTTAAAATGCAATATGATATCACTTGCTCAAAGATGAACATTCTCATACCTAATCATACCCTTCACATTCCAGGGTTTCCAAATTCCTGTAGATTATCAACAAAACCCCATTCCCCATCCCCTACCACTTGATTCTTCATTTCTGTTGACCTCAATGCTCCTGTCCCAAATTTTCATCCTAACTCCACTCAGCTTTTCCCCTTTGCTCTTGTAAATACAAATCTTCTTTCATCTTAATCTTTTCCTTTCCCACTCCTTCCATCTACTAGCTATTAATGAATTCTGGCATCCTTTGATGGCCCACCCTCCTTTGCTACCCTTTCTAGTCTTAGCTGAACCTCCACTTATTCTTTTCCACTGTAGTGGTCAAAGTAGGAGTGTTAGAATATTCCTTTCTCCTCATTACCTTTTCCAGTTTCTCCCTCTACCTTCATCACTCAGCACTCTCTCTTGTTGAAATTCATATTATTCATATCTGCCACTCATTCAAAATTCTGATGGCTGTTGTTTATAGACCCTCCTAGATCATTCCTCTTCTTTCTTCAATTAATTCATTACCTGGCTCGCAATTTCTCTCTCTTCCTCAACTCTGGCTTTATATCAACTCTTCCCTCAAATACCCTTACCACCCACTTCCTCAACCTAGTCATCTTCCATGGGCCACTCCTCCACCCTATCTTAGCCACACAAAAAGATGGCCATACCCTTGATTTGGGCATTGCCTAAAAAGGTACCATCTCTATCATGAAGAATTCCAAAATCCCTTTACCCAACCATAATCTACCAGTTTTTCTCCTCTTCTTCCCTTACAAAACCCTACTCTTTGTCCCCATTGTGACCTCCAATATCGTCACTCTATCAGTTTTCTCCCCAGACATCTCTCCTGCATTAGCCACTCTCTCCTTTTCTCCCCATTTTGACTCCTTGGTAAACTAATTCAACTCTATTGTCCTCCTCTCTTGAATCCCTAGCATAGGGATGGAAAACCTATATGCGGCTCTCTAGGTCCTCAAGTGAAACCCAAATCCCCAGAGGATTATTCTATAAAATTTGGATTCAGTCACAGGACCACACTTGAGGACCTACAGGACTACATATGTGACCTCAAGGTGGCAGGTTCCCCACCCCTGTGCCTAGCACCTTTATCATAATATTGATTATGTCACAGCCTTGGATCACTGCTGCCATTTTCGGCCTTTGCTTCCATATACATACTGTTGAATGAGGACAGGGAAAAAAATCACACAATCATTCTGACTGAATCCATGACAAATTTTTATTCCATATCCTTAACTAGGCCCTCACTGCTGCTTGACAATCCTATTCTTCCTCTTTTATCAACTCACTACCTTCCTCTCCATAGTGAGTCTTCCAAACCTTTTCATGCCTCTTCAAACCTTCCACGGCTCCCCTTGCTCCCCACTGTCTCAGCTGAGAATTTTTCCTCATATTTTCCAGAAAAAAAATTGAGCCAACTTGCCAAGAGCTCTTTCTTTTCCTTTCTTCCTCATCTGCTATCTCTCAGATGTCCTCTACCACTCTTTCCTCCTTCACCCCTATCTCACAAGATGAACTGGTCTTACTCCTTACCAAGGCTAACCCACCTCTACTTGTTCAAGTGATCCTATCCATCCTCTCTCTTCTAACAGAATACCCTTTCTGACATCCCCACTCTTTTATTTATTTTCAATCTTTCCCTGTCCATTGACTCATTTCGTATTACCTACAAACATGTTCATCCTGCATAAATGATCTCAAAAATGATCCTTCTATCCCTGATAATCATTGTACTATATCTCTTCTGTCCATTTTATCTACCCTTAAAAAGGTCAGCTATAATAGATGCAACCACTACCCTGATGCAGGCCCTCCCCTTGTGCCTGGATTATTATAATACCCTACATATGTGGAAGGAAGGAAGGAAGGAAGGAAGGAAGGAAGGAAGGAAGGAAGGAAGGAAGGAAGGAAGGAAGGAAGGAAGGAAGGAAGGAAGGAAGGAAGGAAGGAAGGAAGGAAGGAAGGAAGGAAGGAAGGAAGGAAGGAAGGAAGGAAGGAAGGAAGGAAGGAAGGAAAGCCTCTGCCTTTAAGGGATTGTTCTACTAGAGTTTTACAATATATAAGCAGATAAGTCAATTCAAAATAATTATATGATGGATGATGCACTAACAACTTTCCTGAGTAATAGAGGAATTACATCTTTTCATTTGTAACTTTTATTAAATATTTTGTTCTTATGCCATCTTTGTAGCCAAATCCCTCCCCTGTCTCCTACCTCGAGAACAACAAGAAATGAAAAGGAAATAGAGAAAGGAAACAGACGATTAAAAAAAACAAAAAACAACCTACACCCCCAGTGTATGCAGTGTTCCATCTTCCTGGTGCCCCACCTCTTCACGGAGGGGAAATAAATACTTTTTTCTCCCTCTATCATTGAAAGCTAAACTTGATCCTTTTTATTTATACAACATCAAAATCCCTTTTTTGTTCTTGCCATTTCTTTTTCATTTATATTGTAAGTAAACATTGTATATAATCTTTTGTTCAACTTTGCACCAGTTCATTAAAGTCTTCCCCTGTTTTTCATATTCATTTTTCTTTATAGGGCAGAAATAGTTCATGGTGTTCATGTACCTCAGTTTGATTAACTGTCCCTGAATGATGGATACCTAGTTTGTTTCTATTTCTTTGCTATAAACATTTTGCTCTTTACGGCAACCTGGGGAGTAGGTATTGTTATTATCCTGATTTTACAGAGTAGGAAACTGAGGCAAACAAGGGATAAGGGACTTGCCTAGTGTCACAAAGCTAGTGTCTGAGGATGGATTTGAACTCAGATTTTCTTAAGTCCTGGCCTTTATCCACCAACACTTTATCTACTCTGCCACCTAGTGGTCTCTTAATAAATAGCAGGACCAACACTTGAGTCCATATCCCAGCAGTGCATCATTCTTCCTTCCCCTTGGATCCCTGCTTTCTGAGTTGATGTGTTTATAAATAACCTTGTTTCAATGAAACTCATATTAGAGATTGGATTAGGTAGACTTTAATGTGTATATGGAAGGATGATCCTAAAGAGGCATTTAAATCCATAAAATACCACTTAAAAGATTATTTTAGGGGGGAAAAGTGACTACTTTTAGATAGCTCTCTAAAAAGCTCTAAATCAACTGCCATTTGTAAATTTAGAAATTGCTAGGTAAAGAAAAGTTTTTTTCCCCAAATGAGATTTAAGGTCAAATTTACAGTGCATATTTCAAGTATTTGAGAATGTATTTGTGTATTTTCTATCAGTGGGGCAGCTAGATGGCATGGTGGATAGAGTACTGGGCTTAAAGTCAAGAGAACCCATCTTTCTGAGTTCAAATTCAGCCTCAGACACTGTGTGACCCTAGGCAAGTCCCTTAACCCTTGTTTCTGGAGAAGGAAATGGCAAGCCAGCATCTTTGCCAAGAAAACCCCAAATGGGGTCACAAAGAGTCGGACACAACTGCTATGAACAGCTACTACCTCCACAGAATCCTTTTTATTTCTTAGAACAAAATCTTAACAAGTTGCTGTTGCCAAAACAAAAAACAACCCACAAAAAACTCAAATTCACCACCCAGGCCACCTTTATGGTGATAAGCCAGCCTCTCCAAACTTACCTAGACTAATCCTCAGGTGATTAAAAAAATACTATCCTTTTACCAGGCTTATTCTAAACCTCTCCAGCTTGGTAGAACCTGACAGCTTATACTCTCCTGGCATAGTCTCTGAGAGCAATCAATACCAGTTTGAGTTTATTAAAAAACAAAATCCCCGTAGCAGGGGTATGGTGTGTAGGGAGTTGGTGTGGGGCTGGTGGAAGAAGTGGTAGCAATAAGAAATACATTCTGGGTAAGTTTCAATGTAAATTCTACCTTTATTTAATTCTTCTTGCAGCTAGATTTAATGTTATTTGTTTCCCTTCTAAACGGATAGGCAATGCTTGTAGACATACACTGTGATATACAGTGCTAGCTCATCACAGAAGCAATTACCATGTTTCTGACTTGCAAGAAATCTCTTAGCTGTATAGGTCCTATCAGTAGCGTCCAGACAAAACATTTTGTTTTTGAATATATTTTGTTGCTGTTGTGTTGTTAGGTCCTTCTGTTACACTGTCTAAAGCCATCATTCAGATAATGAAGCCTTGGTTCAGTCTCTTTGTGCCTCAGTTACATCCTCTAAAATTTGGTATATTGACATCATATATGTGTGAAGGCAGGGGGCTAATCCAGGTGGTATCTCCAGATTTTTTCTAACTTATCTAAGAGCTATGAACTTCAGGGGCGTAGTAAAACTCATCTCCTTTAAAAATTGAGGAAGGCAGGAAGGTTAGTACAGACCTTACTTTGCTTCCCACACTTTATACTTGTTTATTACTCTGGGAGATCACTAGGAAACCTGGGATTTGAGGTTCAATATAAATGTAAGAAGACATTATTAAGTTAAGTATTCAATGTATACCTGAGGAAAAAAAAAGCTATAAAGTATATGAATGCTTTGAGTAGCTTTCCAGAGACAGGTTTCTTTGGGGGAAAAAACTATTGATTTCCATGGTTCCTAGAGTTTCCTGAATTCTCCAGGTGAATTATGGTTAAGGTTGGAAACTATAATTATTCTCCTGTGTTAGATATTTTGTAATCTATACCATAAGGATGTCACTGCTAATAGCCAGAAACTCAAAATATCAAGTAAGCCTCTATGAGGGAACATGTCTTTCAAAAATAGATAGCGAAGTAGCAAATAGCTCAGAGTGGTTTTTGAAAAGTGTTGACCTCGTTTCATGCCACTTACTGTGAATTAAAGCTGCGAGGGAGAACTAGTTCGGGCATGTGGTACAGCACTCAGAGCAACCGCTGCCAGGGAACAAGATTTGTGTTTCTAAGGAGATCCAACAAAAAGGAGAATGCTTTAAGAGCCAGTTGCTGTCACTGAGTAAAAGTATCTATGAAGAGAGAGGCACAGGAGCTGAATTAAGTAATTTTATACCCAAGTTACACAGCTAACATTCTTGTAACCTTACATTCAAAAGTAAATAACTTTGACCACAAAAGTCTTAGCACATCACATACTATTTTGGCATCTAGAATCAAACTGGCTCTGCTTAGTTGTGACCTGTGCTATGTATGTAGATGATTGTACGATGGCCTGGTTTTTGTATGGCATTCCTGAGGGTATTACTAGCAATCGGGAACTAACATGGCACCATTATATTTTAAAGGCAAAAGTACAGCACTTGAGTCTAGGGAATGTTTATGCTTCTGTTTCTCCTATGTGCAAAGATTAGCACTCCAAATTGAAGCAGCAAAATAGAGTCCTTTCCCATGACCATTGGCATTATCTACGTCTGGGCACATGCACCTGGTTTATAAATGCTTAGTGACTTATTGTTAAGAATGATCCTTTCAATAAGGTATCATAGGATGGGTATCACGGGGAGATCACCAAGGAAAAATTACAGTACTGCTATATTTATACAGCACTGCTGCCTTTTTTTTCTTCCTGAGTTGGAAAGGGAACCACCTGTCTCAGCTGCTGATGTCATAGTGTTCCCTCGAGACCTAGTGCTATTGGAAAGCACATGATACTGTACATATTTGCTCTTACGTCCATATCAAATTGAGATTGGATTTCAGATTTGCACCATGCTGTGGATTTCATTTAGCAATAGTTATAAAGTGCCCTGCCATGTCATTCCATCCTTGGAATTAAAAAGTAACAAGTTTAAGCCCTGGTTTGAAAAGCTCTGTGAACTTAGGCTAATTTTTTTTTTTTTTTGTATAGACGTTGGCTGAATGGCATGTGTCTTGCAGTGGTCATCTGGGGATGCAGTTATGAAATGAGTATTAGGAGATGTCTATAAAAGCCCTTAGGTTGGGTTTTTGTTAATGGTCAACTTTTTATGCATATAGATCACTTGTCTGAGCCTTTCGTGTGATGTTTTAAAAATGACAAAAAACATGTTTCATAGCTATATGTAGCAATGAATATATTTTTTTTAAGCCAGGGTAATAGGTGAACTTGTGCATGGGAAAAATAAGTATATAGAAAGTTCAACTAGAAAATTACTAATATACTAATCTGTTTTCGAAAGATGATTCTTCTCAAAACACACTTTTTTCAATGATTAGAAAGAATTAAGACTATGTTTCTGAGTTGCTTTTTGTAGTATTTATGCCTGAGACTTCTATAAGTGAACATATTCATATGTAAAAGTATACACTCATACATTAGTGTGCACATTTAGCGGGCTGAGTTTACCCTAGGAATTTTGATGTTTTCAAAATATTCAGTTATTGCCCTAAAAATAAGCAGGACTGATGTAATCATTGATAGTACATACTGACAGTGAGCTGATAATATTGTTGATAGTGTAAATATAAGGCCTTCATCTGATCTTGAACCTTATTGCGAATTTGTAAATTGTATAGTTCAATTCCAAAGTAGGATGGAAAATTAAGACTCCAAAAATATGATTACATATTTCAAGTATTAGAAACTCAACACTAGATTTTGGATTAAAATTAGGATCTCAAATCCCATTCTAAACTTTAGAACAGCCATTCAATTAAGGAAGAGTTTAGTTAATACTCAGACTGCTTCTGTGTAGGTTTTTCATGCCCTATCAAGATAGAAAATGAGCTAGGTTTGGGCTACTTGGTTCATCTAATCTATCACCCTATAGTGTGGAATTTCCTTGGAACTACTAAAAGTGTTATAATATATGATTACTATTAATTGGTTCTCTGTAAAGTAGTATACTCTTCAACATGAACTGAACTGGAAATAAATGTATTCCCATGTTAGATTTTATTAGTAGAGAAGAATTAGATGAAGACAGCAATACTTTCAAATGTACAGATTAAATTATTCCTTGAGGTTAATTTGAGAACCAAATAAGAATTAGCATTCCACAATATAACTCTGTTTACCAAATAACATTTGGCCTTAAAAACTGAAAACTAAAGTTATATAATGCAACAGGTTTTTCTCCCTTGGGACAAGGAAGTGGGTACATTTTGAATGGTTACCACCTGTAAAATGCCAGTTTTCTCTAAGAAAAACAATTACTCTTTAAATAATACATATGATGACATGTATTGGATTTCATCAAACATAATCACAGTTTGATCCCTATCAGAAAGTCCTGGACTTTTTTTTTTGTAATATGATGACATACTTCTCTTTTGTAGACATTTCAGTGTAATTGGCTGAGATTCTTTTCTAATATTGTACTTTCATAGCTCATCAGTATGTACGGACAGTCTTGTGTCTTAGGGTAGTGAATGTAGGTCACAAGGACCACCTTCCAGATGTTAAATTCCTATTTTGGGAAAAAAGATTAGAGAATATCTTTTTGGTCTCTTTCAGCACTGAGATTCTATAATTCATTAAAATGAGTGACCCTACTGTAATTAATTACTGTGAAGATTCTGAATTATGTTATATTTTGCTAAAGCATAAAGTATCTCATTTACATATGTTCACTGTCAAAAATCAGTTAAATGAGGTAGAGGAACAGCTACTAGAAGAAATCAAGTTTTAATGTCTTCATTAAAAAACTATGAAATATTTACCGAGTTTTTTCTTCAATAGCCCAAACAATAGATTTAATTAAAAGCTAGTTGTGAAATCTATGTAAAAGTTTCATTAAGAATATGGATTTTAAAGGAACTTTGACTTAAGGACTGATAATAACATTTTGTTAATAGCCTTTATTGCCCTACTTTTTATTTTTCATTGAAGTTCCATCAGTCAAGACTTAAGATAAAATATCATCAGATATTTTATAATCACTCTTTCATTTGTGACTTAACCATTTTTGTAAGCCTTGGAAATTTTTGGCTCACGTAAATTTGGGGAGATGTATGATAGAATAAAGCACTACTTTTCTGCACTGTTTCCCTTAGAGCGATAGTGAGGTCATGACCACTACGAGACTGATTTTCACTTTTTTTAGGTAAACCCAATTCACAGAGAAGCCAAACAACCACTTAGCATCCCTGCAACCTGTGATATGACTTTATTGCCTTAGAAAGTAATGGTATGGACAGCTTAATGTCAAACCTTAAAATAAAAGAGAAAAGAAAAAAAAGAAATTGGCTATCCCTCTGAATTTCTATTTATCTGATGAAACAAAAAAGCACAAAGTAAAATTGGGCATATGCTCTGATACCACTTAAAAGTTAAGCAGACTTATATGGAATGGTACTTAAAGGAACCCAAGTTGTTAAACAAAACCATTACATTAAATATCCATCAGGCAATTTTTCAATATTGAATTTTGAGCCAATGATGCAAACTTAGATTCATAGCTTATTAGAGCCTAGAAGTACTCTTAGAGATAATTTAGTTTATTATGCATAAGCTCTGTCCACCCTTTTAGTGTTGTAGGCTTGGAGATGTGATAGTATTGCTTTTCTCGGGTCCCATAGCTTGTTATTGTCAGTACTAAAAATGCAATACAGTTCTTTTGATTCCAGTAGTTATTCTACTACATGTGAAAATAGAGTCACCAGGTGATATAATAGAGAGAATGCTAGGCCTTGAATCAGGAAGATATGAGTTCAAATCTAACCTTTGATGCTTCCTACATATATGACCCTGGGCAAGTCACTTACCTCCCTGTCTTTCTCAGTTTCCTCAACTGTATAATGGGGGTAATAATAGCACCTGGTTCCCAGGGGTATTGTAAGGATTAAATGAGGTCACATCTGTAATGTTCTTAGCACAGTGCCTGATACTTAATCCATACTTAGAAAGCATGTTACTGAACATTCAGAAATTGTTTTCTTCATTACGAACCTGAAGTGTAAAAAACTAATTTTTTGGAATGGGGGGGGTCTATTCTCTTGCTATACTTAAAAAAATGTTTCATTAAACATTTTCCAATTACATGTAAAAAAAATTAACATTGATTTTTTTTTTTTTTACAATTTTGAGTTTCAAATTCTCTCCCTTTTTCCTTCTACCTTCCTGAAAAGGCAAGCAAATTTGATATCGATTATACATGTGAAGCCATGCAAAACATTTCCATGTTAGCCATATTGCATATGAAATTTCTATATTAGTCATATTGCATAAGAAAATACAACAAAATGATGTAACAGTAAAAAGTTGTAAAGTAAATAATAAATATTATATAATAAAGATATTATTATATGTAATATATAATTGTATAAATATGTAATAAATAATAAAAACAAATAAACCCCCAAAATAGAGTTTTAAAAAAGCATTTCAATCTGCATTCAGAATTTATCTCCTTTATTATCTTCCCTAGAGGTAGATAGCATTTTTCATCATAAGTCCTTTGGAATTGTCTTGGATTGTCTTTATCAGAGTAGCTAAGTCTTACACAGTGAATCATATGTAAGATACTGCTGATACTGTGTACAGTGTTCTTTTGTTTCTGCTCACTTCGTTTTGCATGAGTTTATATGAGTCTTTCTATGGTTATTCTGAAATCATCTTGCTTGCCACTTCTTATAGCATAATAGTATTCCATCACAATCATATTCTATAACATGTTCAGCTGTTCTCCCATTAATGGGCATCCCCATGATGATTTCCAGTTCTTTGCTACCTCAAAGAGAGGGGCAGCTAGTTGGTGCAGTGGATAGAACACCCAGTTCAAGAGTTAGGAGGATCTTCTCACATCAGACGCTTGACACTCACTAGCTGTGTGCCCTTGGGCAAGTCACTTAACTCCAATTGCCTCATTCTGGGCCATCTCCAGTCAGCCTGATGAATATCAGGTCACTGGATTCAGATGGCTCTGGAGGAGAAGTGAGGCTGGTGACCTTGCACAGCCCTCCCTCACTCAAAACAAAGTCAAGTGCAAGTCATGTCATCATTTCTCTGATGGCATGATCTTCTTCAGCAGTGAAGGACGAACACACCACACACACAAATACACACACACACCAAAGAGAACCGATATAAATATTTTTGTACAAATTTTTCTTTTCTTTGATCTCTTTGGGATACAGATTTAATAGTGATATTGCTGGGTCAAAGGGTATGTGCAGTTTTATAGATCTTTCAACATCGTGTTCAAATTGTTCCCCAGAGTGGTTGGACCAGTTCACAACTCTACCAACGGTGCATTAGTGTCCTAATTTTTCCACATTTCTCTCCAACATTTGTGATTTTCCTTTTCTGTCATGTTAGGCAATCTGATAGGTATGATGTAATATCTCAGAGTTGTTCTGAGTTTCTCTAATCAGTAGTGATTCAGAGCATTTTTTATGTGAACTATAACTGATTTCTTCTGAAAATTGCCTGTTCATATCCTTTGAACATTTATCAGCTGGGGAATGACTTTTATTTTCATAAATTTGGCTCAATTCCTTATATATTTGAGAAGTTTTGCCTTTATCAGAGAAATTTCCCTCCTCCCAGTTTTCTGTTTTCCTTCTAATTTTGGTTTTATTTGTGCAAAGCCTTTTAAATATACATAATCAAAATTATCCATTTTACTTTCTGTGATGCTCTCTATCTTTTGTTGGGTCATAAACTCTTCCCTTATGCGTAGATCCAACAGACTCATGCTCCTCTAATTTACTTATATCACCCTTTATGTATAAGTCATTTTTCCATTTTAACCTCATCTTGGTATTCAGTGTGAAATGTTGGTCCCTGCCCAGTTTCTGCCAAATTGCGTTCCAGTTTTCCAAGCAATTTTTGTCAAATATTGAATTCTTAGCCCCAAAACTTCAATATTTATGTTGATCAAACACTAGATTACTTTGGTCATTTACTACTGTATATTGCATGCCTAATATATTCCACTGATTCACTACTATATTTCTTAGCCAGATTTGATGATTACCACTTTGTAATTTGGTATAAAATCTGAAACTTCTAGTTTGCCTTAACATTTTTTTCGTTGATTCCCTTGGTATTTTTAATCTTTTATTTTTCCAGATGAAATTAGTTTATATTTTTTCTAGCTCTATAATTCTTTGGTAGTTTGACTGGCATGACACTGAATAAGTAAATTAACTTAAGTAGAATTGACTTCTTTATATTATTGGCTCAGCCTACCCATGACCAGCTAATATTTCTCCAGTTGTTTGATCATATTTTTTATTATTTCCATGAAAAATGTTAGGTAATTGTGTTCATGTACTCCATGAGTTGACAAGTAGACTCCCAAGTATTTTATATCATCTGTCATTATTTTAAATGAAATTTCTCTTTCTATCTCTTGCTGCTGGGTTTTGTTGGTTGTATATAGAAAGGTTGATGATTTATGTGGGCTTATTTTCTATTCTGAAACTTTGCTGAAGTTGTTGATCATTTCAACTAGTTTTTGCATGATTCTCTAGGGTTCTCTGAGTATAGTATCATATCATCTGCTAAGAGTGATGGTTTTGTTTCCTCCTTGCCTATTTTTATTCCTTGAATTTCTTTTTCTTGTGTTATTTCTAGATCTAGCATTTCTTTTACAGCATTGCTTCAGTCCTGATTTTTGTTGGAAAGGCTTCAAATTTATTCCCATTATGAATAATGTTTGCTCTTGGTTTTAGATAGATGACTACTTATTTTAAGAAAGTTTCCATTGATTCCTATGCTTTCTAGAGTTTTTAATAGGAATAAGTGTTGTATTTTTTCAAATGCTTTTTTTTACTGCATCTATCTATATAATCAAAATATTTTTGTTGTTTTTGTTATTGATATTGTCAGTTATATCGATAATTTTTGTAATATAGAACCAGCCCTGCATTTCTGGTATAAATTCTACTTGGTCATAGTGTATGATTTCTCTGATATATTGCTCTAATCTCCTTGCTCATTTTTATTTAATTTTTTGTGTTGATATTCACTAGGGGAATTGCAGTTAGTTTTCTTTCTCTGCTTTTGCTCTCCATGATTGAGGTATCAAAACCATATTTGTGTCCCAAAAGGAATTTGGTAGGGCTCTTTCTTTACCTGTTTTTCCAAATTACATTTATATAGTATTGTGATTAATTTTTCCTTAAATGTTCGGTAGAATTTACTTGAAAATCCATCTGGTCCTGGGGAATTTTTCTTAGGTAGCTCATTGATCTCTTGTTCAAGTTATTTTTCAAAGATAGTATAATTTAATTATGCTATTTACTCCTCAGTTAATCTGGGCAATTTATATTTTTGTAAATATTTATCCATTTCACTTAAATTGTCATTTTATGAGTGTATAATTGGGTGAAATAGCTCTTAATAATTGCTTTTATTTCATATTCATTGGTGGTACCTTTAAGTTGGTTTACTTTCTTTTTATAAACCATTTAACCTATAATTTATGCATTGTATTGTTTTGTTCATAAAACCATCTTCTTTTTTCTTTATTATTTCAATTTTTTTTCTTTTTACTTTCAATTTTATTATTCTCTCCTTTGATTTTTAGGATTTTCATTTTAGTATTTAATCGAGGATTTAAAATTTGTTCTTTTGCTAGTTTTTTTTAGTTACATGCTCAATTTATTGATCTGCTCTATCTCTCTTTTATTGATATTTGTACTCAGAGATATAAATTTTGCCCTAAGTACTGCTTTGGCTGCATCCCATACACTTTGGAATGTTGTCTCATTGTCAGTCTCTTTAATGAAATTATTGATGGTTTCTATGATTTGTTCTTTGACCAATTCATTCTTTAGAATTAGATTGTTTAGTTTTCAATTAGCTTTTAATCTATACTTCCATGGTCCTTTATTTAAATGGAATTTTTATTGCATTGTGGTCTGAAAAAAGTTCATTTAATATTTCTTCTTCTTGCATTTGGTTGTGTGGTTTTTATGCCTCTATATTCATGGTCAATTTTTGTGAAGGTGCCATGTACAGTTGAGAAAAAAGGCATACTTTTTTCTATTCTGATTCAGTTTCCTCCAGCACTCTGAAATTTCTTACTTTTCTAAGATTCTATTCATTTCCTTTACTTCTTTCTTATTTAGTTTATGACTAGATTTATCTAGTTCAGAGAGAGGAAAGTTGAGGTCTCCCCCGCAAGCATAATTTCGTAGTCTTTTTCTTCCTGCAATTCATTTAACTTTTCCTTTAAGAATCTGGATGCTATGCCATTTGATACATACCTGTTTAGAATTGTTTTACTTCATTGTTCATGGTTCCTTTTAGCAAGATGTAGTTTCCCTGATTATCCCTTTTAGTTCAATCTATTTTTGCTTTTGCTTTGTCTGAGATCATGATTGCTACCTCTGCCTTTTGTTATTTCAGCTGATACGTTATTGATTATGCTCCAACTCCTTATTTTAACTCAATGTGTGTCTCTCTTTTTCAAGTATGCTTTTTGTAAACAACATATTGTTAGATTCTTATTTGTAATCCATTTTGTTCTCTGCTTCCTTTATATGAGTGAATTCATCCCATTCACATTTACATTTATGATTATTAACTTTGCTTTTCCCTGTATCCTGTTTTCTTCTGTTTATCCTTCTCTCTTTTATTCACTGTCCTTCCTTTAAATTTTGCTTCACTTCTTATCCCTGTCTTCTTTTATCTGCCCTCCCTTTTATCACTCTCCCCTCCTCTCCCCCTTATCTTGACCCTTTCTTCTTCTACCTTTTGGTGGGTAAGGTTGATTTCTATTTCTAATTAAGTATATATGTATATGTTTACATATATATGTATGTATTCCTTCTTAAAAATGATTTAGAGGTAAGGTTCTGGCATTGCTTGCTCTTCCACCATTTTCCCCTCTACTGTAAAAACTCTTCCTTACAAGCTTCTTTTATATAAGATAATTTCCCCCTTTCTTCTTCCTTTTCCTTTCTTCCAGGACATCCCTCTATCTCGCTTCTATTATTGTTTTCCTTTGTTATACTTTTGAAACATAAAACCCCACTCACCAAAAACTCTTTCTACTATAAGTAGAATAAATAGATTGTCTATTAATCATTTAAATGATAATCTTTGAGAAATCATTTGCCATCATCTTCTCTAGGCTTCATTTCTTGCAGAAGAGTAAAGAGGAAATGTGGCTTTAAAGAGTATAGCTGCTTGTACATCCTATCATCTGAGCATACCTTCCACAATCCACAGCTCCTGTCCTGGGTTTTTACACAGTATGCAATGCTGGCTAATGTAATAGAGGAGACAAAGAGCACACAAGCTGAAAATACCCACAGGAAGGCTCTGAAAGCTTACGCTCCCTTGATGCAGCCTTGTGTCAATGTGTAAAAGGTTAGCTTCTTTCTATTTTAGGCACTTTTTCATTGGAATGGATCTACTAAAGCAGATTATAAAAAAGTTGTCTCCAATGGTCAAAGATTTCATTTTTAAAAGATGGAATTTTAAAAATCTAGTTGGAATAAGACAAGTCTAGGAAAGTTGAAGTCTCATTACTTCAATTTTTTTATAGATGCTTTGTTTCAAACTCTGTTCTCTTCACCTTCCCTTTACTGGGAATTTTAGGTTTGGGAAATCTGAGAAAATTTTGGAAATCTTTTCTTACATTTTCATTTTTTCACATGAATAAAGGATCAAAACTCTCAGATTTCTTATTCTCCCTGTGTGGTGTCCTTTGGAGCTATGAAGTCAAGTAACAGCAAACATTCATTTAGCACTTGCCATGTGCCTGGCCCTGTGCTAAGAGCTGGAAATGCAAGAAAAGGCAAAAACAGTTCCTGTCCTCAAGGAACATACATTTAAATACAGAAGCAACATGCAAACAACTAGGTACATAACAAATATATTCAGAGCAAATATGGGTAATATGACAGAAAAGATGCTAACATAGGAGCTCTAGGAAAGCCTCGTTGTAGAAATATGTCCTTGAATTGGGTCTTGAAAGAAGCCAGAAGTGTGGCGAGGGGACAGGGCAGACTAGGCAAGGTTTGGGGGACAGCCAGGAGTATCATGTTCAAGGAAGTGTAAATAAACCAATAAGGGGGATCCTAGAATATAAGGAGCCCAGAAAGGTAGGAAGAGACCAGGTCATAAAAAGCTTTAAATGCTTAACAAAGCAGCTTTTATTTGGTACTTCCTAGTAGTGTCTCCTGAGGTTGGGCACAGGTTCCTTCTTAGCTCACGTAGTATATTGCTACTAGCGCTTTCATCTCCAAAGTTTCATCTTGGTGGTGTACTGTGCATGTGCCAGTTTTGATTCAGCTTCCCATTGAAGCCTAGAAAGAATACCCTCCTATTTTGTATACTACATAATATGACCATATCTTGATAAGCAGGAATATATAACAAAATGAATCAGATACAGAGAGGCCCTTGTAAAGCCTTGCCCCAACTCTTATGGAGAGCAATCTCCTTTGGATACAGTCTTGACTTAAAACACTTACTATTGATGATAATAATATAATCAAAACATCTTGGCTTGGTACTGTCCATCATTTCTTAGTATCTATACAGATAACCCATTTCTATTGTTCCCTGAAGTTAAGATCTCTCTTAAGTAAACTTGACAGAAATTATTCCTTTGTTGTGTTATTTTTAGTACCTGGAACAAAGCATGCGATTAATAGATGCTTGCGGATTATTGTTTATGATTTCTATTTTCAAGTAGTCATCTTGCTACAGTGTCTGAACAGGATTTTGTTTACATTCATTTTAATTCTCCATCTTGCCTCTATTTAGAAACTTGAATTCAAGACCCTCCCTATTTTCACCTTTTCTCCTTTCTAAGTGAGAATAGATGTTTTGTAAAGTTGATCAGATTTTAATCATATCTCACATACAAATAGACCAGAAATAACTATTTTTTTTGCAATACAGATTACATTGTCAGAGATGTTTTTATCCAATAGTTTGTTTTAAATAAGAATCATTGATATTTAAATAGTGATTAACCATCTTTTAAGTAGATTATCTCATTTAACCTTCAGAACCTAGTACCAATTGCTTGGGGAATGACTAAACAAATTGTGGCAGATGAGTATTATGGAATACTATTGTACTGTAAGAAGTGACAAATGTGATGACTTGGAAAAATCTACAGGAGCTGATACAGAGTAAAGTAAAAAGAGTGGACAAAACAGCATATACAAAAATTTGAACAATTTAAAGAGAAAGAACAATCATGAAAAAATTAAAAATGTATGTTGACAAATTGTATAGGACAAGCATGACTTGAAATAAGAGATGTGAGAAGATAGATCCCATCTACAATTGTATATGGGACATATTTTCTAGATCTTATTGATCTGTTTAGCGGTGTGTTTTTTTTCTTTCTTTTTTGTCATTAAAAATACTATTTGCTATATGGGAGAGCTCTCTGCAAGGACTAAGACAGGAATACTGGGGAAAACTATGGTGAACTTGAAAAAACAAAATACATCAATAAAAACTTATTTAAAGAAAAGAAATTGACCTCACTTGAGACAGATGAATCATTGACTTTTAAAGCTGGAAGGAATCATTGAGAGCTTCTAGTCCTAACTTTGATTTGACAGATGAGGCATCCAAAATCTAGAGAGCTTGAGCTATTTTTCAATTCAACAAGTATGTATCGAGTACCTCCTATGTGCAATGATTATTTCAGGGTAGCTGAGTGCTGGATGAGCGGGAAATAGTCCTTATTCTCAAAGATTTTTTTTACCCAAGGAAACACTTTCCAGGAGTCAAGACAGCTACTGAGTAAGAACCAGACTCTATTTCCCAGTTGTTTAGTGTTCTTTTCATAGTTATTATTATTCACTTGTACCTGATTCTTCATGATCCCATTTGGGCTTTTCTTGGCAAAGATATTGGAGCAGTTTGCCATTTCTTTGGTTCATTTTTTGGAAGAGGAAGTGAGGCAGAGTTAAGTGACTCACCCAGGGTCTCACAGCTAGTAGGTATCTGAGGTCAGATTTGAACTCAGAAAGATGTCTTCCTGATTCCATGCTCAGCATTTTATCCACAGTGTCACCTACCTGCTTCTTTTCATTATATCATCCAGGGAAGTTTATTGGGGATGGGACTGAGAGCCATAGACTTGTTGCCCAATAATTTTTGAAAACACCTAATCTGTACAACAAATCAAAGAAACTCAATTGCTGTGAAGATAACCAAAATTTCAAGAGGAGGATAGTAAACAGTCTGCACTGGAAGGCTGGGTAAGAGTCAGGTGGTTGTTCGGTGCCAGTATCAGAATAGACTCACCATGTGAAAGTGTATGCAGGCATGTGTGTTCCAAAAGTATGCTTTCTAAATGGATTGATTAGATCTTGAAACACATTTCCTCATACCAAAACACATGTTTTATATGGTAGGTAGGTTTCCAGGATGTTGTTTTGAGTCATCTGTTCCAGGAAACAGGGGACTGGATGGTACAAGGATGAAGAAGAGGGTTTTTTCTCTGGATAATGGACTGTCCCCAAGCAAAATATAGAAAAAGACCCCCATTTTCCCTTATCATCCTTTCACTTCCATTATCCATCCCTTTCTCTTACATCCGGGTATGCATTAGTAGTGTGTTCAGGCTGCCCTAAGCAGCCACTGTGGTATCCTGTCCATCCTGCCTTTCTTCCAAACTGTTCCCTTCTCTCATCCACTTCTCGTACTTTCATACTTTCAAACCCTCTTCTTCTTTTAGTAAAGGTCTCTTAAGAAAAAAATCTGATATTTCTCATTAGCCTGTAAAGCATTCCTTTAAATCTCCAAGTATTATTTGTGCTTTTAAAGATGAGGAAACTGAGTTATCCAGTTCTTGTGACTTCAGAAGTTAAGGGACAGAGCCAGACCTCCATTCTCCCAAACCAGTGCTGTTTCTTGCCACTGTACCAGGATCCCTCCATGTCTTTTGAGCATATTTTAGGTAAAAATTCAATTTTAACTCTTCTTTTGATGTTATATTTTTGTGTGTGACAAGCACAATGCTTGCCTTATATTGTTAGTATTAGAACAAGTGACTGCAAGTCAAGAATATCTGTATTATTCTTTGTTTTAATATGAAAGTGCAGATCTTGAGTTCCAAAGGAAAAGGGGGAAAAAAGCTGACTCAGTTTCATAGAGCTGTACTGGAGGAAGGTTTTACTTGAAGATGAGAAATGTGTTGGTAAGGCTGTCTGTCATCTCTAGTCTATTTTTTTTTCTGAAAAAAATTGCTGGAAGGTACTAAAGCTGTCCCCTGACTCCTCTATCCATTCCTCAAATACTCTTCATTCACATTGACTTTACCATAGTTGTTTCCTGTAAAACAAGATTTGATTTTAGAGTATTTAAAGGTTCATGGACTTTGTGCCCTGTGCCCTGCCACTGTTTACTCGTCGTCTCTGTTTTGAAAAAAAATGTTTAGAGCAGAGCTCGTGTATTCTCAAATACTGAAATAGCATTTTCATCAATTACATATGATACTAATTATGAAATATATATGTATATATGTGTGTATATATGTATATATCTACATAGACATATACATATATAATTTGTTTGGCCAATTCCAGTTTCTTTGATAACTGAAAAACTCCAGAAAGGTAGAATTCCCAGGAAAATAGATTAGTTCATTCCATTTGGTTGGGATATCATTGGACAGGAAGTGATGTCTTTGAGTTACTGGAAAATTGTTATTTTTACAGGGAAGACTCTTGAATTCTTTTTGGAAAGGTCACCATTCTTTAAAATTGTGGTAGTACTTATTCTTTTTAACC
Organism: Bettongia penicillata ogilbyi; assembly: GCA_023548195.1. Lineage (NCBI taxonomy): Eukaryota > Metazoa > Chordata > Mammalia > Diprotodontia > Potoroidae > Bettongia > Bettongia penicillata. The sequence continues at coordinate 6,512 of JAJHZJ010000694.1, read as the reverse complement.
TGTTTGAATACTTCAAAATTTTTCTTCATTAACTTTTACTCATTTTTATATACTACAACAGAAGCCAATACAAAATTGCATTGTTAAGAAGCACTTCTATTGAATTCTCTTATATACATACAATAATGATAAAAAAATGAATTGCATTTTTTCCACAAGTAGGCTAGATATAGGTTTGCTTTTGGCATCATATGGCTAGGCAGTTGTTCCTCTTTAAAAAGAAATCTTGGGATTTAACACACATAAAACTGAATTTGATATAAGGACCAAAAAAAAAAAGCAATTTTGGGCATATTAGGGAAGGCCTGGTGTCCAAAATAATTTAGTTAGACATTACTGCTGTAGTGTGTCCCAGTAAGACCCCATTTCAGGTGAAAAGTTCAGTTCTGGGTTCCAAATCTTGTTTAGAATGGCATACCTTTGGTGCCTAAGGGCGTGATGATTAGGATCAATTAGTCTATGGTTATAACAAAAAGAAAATAAACTTATTTAGTCTGCTTCCAGATGGAAGCAATACAGACAATGAACCGAAATTGCAGAGGCAAATGGATGCTTGATGGAAGTAAAAATCTCCAAATAATCAGAGGTATTACAAAGAGAAATAGCCTGGCACAATGGAAAGTGCATTGCTTCTTTGATGACAGAAACTCTGATCTGGCAAGTCACTCTGGGTCTAGGTTTCCTCATCGGTAACATGAGTGGGTTGGATTATATGGCCTCCAAGGTCCCTTCCAAATTTAATCTTCTGCTATTATGATCTTCCTGAGATAACTAGTGCTATGAGAAGAAGTAGGTTCTCCCTTTCTGGAGACATTTGTGCATGCTGTAGATGACCACTTGTCAGGCATGTGTAAGGGCATGGTGGCAAATCTTCAAAAAATTGCCATCCTACCCCCATCCCCTTGTAAGTACAACATACTTTTTAATTTAAACTTCATTGTCAGCATTTTCTCCATCACTTGCTTAAGTTTATAGAATTAACACAATAATAATAAATCAAGTCACGATTCATAGCATTTGCTAATTACTGGGACGTAAAATGCTCATACTGAAGATTTAGCAATCAGTTTTCCTGCATCTCTAGTCTTAAGATTCCATAAATGTGAAAGACCCAGAAAATATACATTTGGGCAGGGGGGTAGAATCTCAAAAATCACTCTATTTGGTCAAATTTTGTTTGCTAGAAATGTTAATAAAGGTGAGGTTTTCTAAAGGACGGATTGATTTGGATACTAAGTGGATTCCAGGCATGAACAATCAGTTTTCTCAGAAGTCCTATTTTCAGAACTAGGTCCGGTGTGTGCCATAGAGTATATATAGTTCAAAGTTATTTTTTATTGTTTTCGTTGTTAAGAATTTTGTCGTCAACGAGACCAAGTCCTACAACATTTGTAGATATGAGGAAGGAAGTTAGATGATAGGGAAATGGAAATTAAGATTTATGTCTGGGTCCATGTTCTATATGACTAAGATCAGATGTCAATCCATACCCACTTTCATTATTAAGATAACGCCAGATTAAGTTGGGAGTGAATAGTTGTCAGTGCAAGGACCTTGTCCTTAAAAAAGGGTGTGTTTTTAAGTAACAGCAAAGCAAATCAGACATTGATTTGAGTAATATTGAGTAGTATTTTATATATAATTGTTTTATTGTCTTTTCTCAAATACCAAAGGCACCCTTGAAAGCAGATATTCTGTCACATGCTCTTATTCCTCCTCTTCTACTCCCTATCACCTAGCGCAGTCCTAGGCACAAAGCAAATTCTTAATAAAACTTTATTGAATAGAATTATGAACACTTGAGAAATTTAATGAAGAGATGTGGAAAGGTACTAAAGAGGAACTCTGGGGTATTGGAAATGAAACTATTAACAGTGTACAGAAGGCACAGAAAAATATAATGTGATAGGATTCAGGAAAAGTCAAGGAGGAAAAAGCAGCAAATACAAATTGCCTTAAGAATATAATAAACAGATTGTATTGGCGAAAAAAATCAGTCAGAAGAGTTAAGCAAATCCTAAAGATCAATAAGTGATTCTTCTTCACTGGAGATGTAGGTTTGCAGAATTTTTTTCAATGGTAGAAGCCAGTCCAATTAGCTTGAGGAAATCACTTGTAATAAATTTTTATTTAAGAACAGTTTTGAGGAGAAAAAGATATGATGGTATGATTTAAGAATTCTATATTTCTCCAGCTCTCCAAACTCCAATGCAATGACTTTTGGGTAATAGTTAATACGATTAAGTATATCCTTCAAGTTGCTTAACTTGAAAAAAAACAGCATTAGAATTCAGATGGCAAATACCCTTACCCTCTCCAACCCCAAAACAAAAACTATACATTGTGATGGTAGTATCTGAAACGTTAATATGGAATGTTCAGAACTAAATACCTTTCTATAAATGATGTGAATGGATCTTTGTAAGTGGTATGATAGATTCTGTACTTATGAGAAATACAAAACGAAGAAGTATTGAAGGAGACTGTGCTGCCAAGGATCAACTGATGATAATTAATAAACATTGACTTGATTTCTATAGATCAGATGACTAACATTATTTCACAGTTGACTGAATTGAAGGTAGAATTAGTGATCTTTGCCCCAAATCTCAATAATTTACTGTAGTTTTATCATTGTCTGAATATAATTAGGAAGAAAATTAGAGCTTTTTTGGGGGTAAAGTTGGTGGGATACCATTAGTTGCTTCTAGAAATGCTTTTCATAAATCAGTGTTTCAGTAATGTTTTTATTTTTTAAAAAGTAAAAATAAAATTGCATTTCTACATCTGTGCATGAAAATATGTGCAACAACAGAATGCACTTGGTTAATTGTTTTAAAGTAACTGAAAGAACGGAGTCATTTTTTAGTTTAATAATGATAAGCTGTTAAAATGGTTATATTTTCCAAGGATTTACTTGTTGCTTATTATAGATACTATCAAAGTAAAAAAAAATCTATTTAGTATGGAAAACAAACTATTCTAAGAATTGTTTATTTTTTTCTTTCCCATTTTGGTGTATTACTTATTATATTTAGCAATTTTAAAGTTTACAGTACATATTAGTAAATCACTACAGATCATTGTTTCTTGGAGAGGAAACAATACCAAATTAAGCAAAGGCAATCACAGTTACAACACAGAATTTAAAATGTATACTATTTTAATTTTTAAAAAAATTGTCAAATTTTCAATTACTTAGTCAAGTAAAATAGTTGCATAAACTCAAAAGTGTAGTGTTTTAATATAAGTAATATAGCCATCTCTCAATTTTTTCTATATTTTGGAATACACACAGAAAAACAGTTGGAAGGGGTTAAGGTAGAGCATTTTTCTGTTATGGGAAATATTTTTACAGTGATGCTTGGTACCTTGAGTTTGTTATGTATTCAGTATGTAGTGTCATCAGAAAACAGGTGCACCTGCAACAACCCTCATTGTCTCAGAGACAGGAGCTGTAGAAAGCTGAAGAAAAAAATATTTCTGTTAACAATGTGTTGGTGCGTTCACCTTACAGTTTGGACCTTCCCATTTTCTAATTCCAATTGGCACCACCCAAGTTGGCTGGTGGGGGGTAGGGTAGAATAAAGTGTTTATTCAAAAAATGCACCCTGAGGCAGTTTTTGGAGAGAAAAAAAGCTACTTATTATGAAGATACAAAAAGAATGTGAACAATTCTGCGCAGAACAGCAGCAGTTGTATTTATTAACACTTGTTTTTAAGGAGATCAGGAAAGAAGTGGAAATAATTAGGAGGGACCTGAAAGGGGAGATGCTCTTGGTTTGTGTTGGGTCGTGTGCCTGATCTCCTTATATGGAGCAGACTGAACAGCAGGACTGCTTTGAAGCTGGCATTTCACCGTTGCCCAGGAGTAAAGTATTTTTTTACTAGAGATTTTGTATGTTTCTTAATATATACAGATAATCTTGTTAATTACTTTAAAAAATAAGAAATTACCGGTGCTGTGATTCATACAGGCAAGAAAGTTAAACACAGTTAATAAAATTGCATCACCGTACTTTTTAATGCAGTAATATAACAGCAGTCAAAATGAAAAGCCAGAACTTAACCCAGTGTCTAGACCACCTCGAAATATCAGAATAAAAGTCTAGAGAGGATACAATTCAGCTACAATGGGTTACTTCTTAATTTGCAACAAAACAGGGCTTTGTCACTTTCTTGCTTTGGAAAAGCAAAATAAATGTTAAAAAGATTATAGAGGATTTTCATTATTGTATTCCAGGACTCCTTTTAGGAGGTGTGGCATTATAAAGCTGGTTTTAATCCCAGCGTGGTGCTAGAAAGCCTCAAAAAGTCCGGGTGGTTTTTTTTTTTTATAAACCTTTACTTCACTGAGACAGAGGTCTGCCTTTGAGTGACGTCACGAGTTTTAGCTTGCAGGCAGCACAAGAGGAGGAAGGCTGGGTGAGTGACAGCCCAGCCTACTTTTTAATAGCTTTGTCATGTGACTGGCAACAGTAGTAAGACAGGTGCCTTCAGTTCACTCTCAGTAAGGGGCTAGTTGCCTGCATGAGTGTATGCTCTGTGGATTGTAGTTTAAAAAGCTTTACTGCCGTCATTCAGAAGCTGGATGGCGTGGGACATGTGCAACCAGGGACTCTGTATGGAGTGACATAGAGGTGAGCTGAGCTGAGCTGAGCCGAGCCGAGCTGTGCATTGCAGACAATGTAAAGCCTTAACTTGGACGCAAGTATTCTGGAGAAGGGGAGGTTTTTATGAGGATAATAAGTATAAAAGTAAACCGGGCAGGAGATTTTGGAAGCAAGTCTAAATCTTATCTTAACTCCAATAAGTTTGCTATTTTAAGGTTACTCTCAGAAGCCTTGAGCAAATCAAAGCTTAGCTGCTGTCATCAGTATCTCTTGCAGTTGGAAACTATTTTCATGTGCCTTTGGCTCTCTTTCCAGTCATATGCAATATTTATGCTTTAAGATATTGATATGAATCAGTCTGAAGTCTTTCCAGTCGGCATTTAGTGGCCTGGTTGGAAAAATGCCATTTCTATTTATAATATGATTAAGATAAAAATTTAAATGAATATTTAAAAAATTGAAGTTTCTTTTCACCCTTTTCAGGATTCCCTCCCCCCCTCCATTTATTAGCTGAACAATTCACAAAAACCTGAACAGTGCCCTGCTGTGCTTTTTCAGAATGTTTTCCACCAGAATCTGAAACAGAGATGCTACTTTCTTCTTATTTATACATGTTGTGGAATGATTTTTTCAAACCAAACAAAAACCCTGTCTCAAACACAAGGTTCTCAGTTAATCGTGGTAGTGCAACAAATGGTTAAATCTTACTGTACAACCGAGACAACAGACTGAAGAAAGAGTTTATGCAGGGATTGTGTGTGGAACTGCTGCCGCCACCGCTGCTAATGCTGCCGCTTCTGCTGCTGCTAATGCTAATGCTGCTGCTGCCTGTGCTGCTGCTGCTGCCTCTGCTTGTGTAAAAATAAATAATAATGTTAGAAATCAACAGCTTCGGCTAGGGGCAACCCACCGGGTTTTGGAGGCAGGGGGAGGAAGCAGTGCCCTGAAATGTGGAATGACTAGCATGTGGACTGAGATTTGTGGATTTCTTCATGTCTGCATTCAGTGCAATGGAATGTTATCTCAAAGTTTTGACAACTTGTGAAGCGGGAAACTTTCTGTGGCTTCTGGTGGGGTGAACCCCAAATGGAGTTAATGACACGGAGGAAGTAAACCTGTAACAATGAATTAGAAAGGAGAGATCCAAGTACTTCCTATGAGCGACTGGGGGCACATGGGGGTGAAAAGGGGAGGATTAAGTGTTACACGTGATTCAGTTAAATAAAATGTCCATGTGGTGCAGAGATACACATCTAGAAGGAAAATCATTTTGCCAGGACGATCCGTGAAAGAATTTTTTCCTATCTAGCAGAGCATGGACTGGTTTCTTAACTCTTTTTGTCATTTTCTCCAGTGCTGGGAGCTAGCTGTGACTTTGGTAGATTCTGTTGGTAGAGTAGAATTGTTCTTATCTTGTTTGGTTTTCTTGGTAAAGGGGAATAGATATGGATAATTTATATGTCCTGTAGCTATTATGAGGTCAAGGCTGTAAGTGGCTCCAAAGTCCTAATTGTCTCTGAGTAGCTGGAGTATCCTGTGGGCTGTTGTCTGGCTTACAGTGTGGGTCTCAGCTGCTGTAGCTTCATTTTTCCATCATGTATTATTCCTGATACTGCTAGGAGCTGATTGAGGAACCAGATTATATGGAAATATTGAAGATTTATTTTAATCACAGGAGTTCCTGCAGTCATTTTAAGTAAGCATCAGAACCGATTAATTTACAGCAGTAGATTCTCTTAGAGGAAAAAAAAAAGGTTAGATCTCAGTATTAATTGTAAACACAAATGGATGAGTCGCTGGTTGAAACTGACCAACTGGTATTTCTGTTGCTTTCCATGGGGCAATATGCAGGAGTCCTGGATGAGCTGCGTAACTCTGGGGATTCACCAATGCCAATCT